>JAXCHB010000108.1:5720000-8120000 GCA_036926305.1 Uropetala carovei
AGGTTTGTCCGTCTGTCTGTCTGAAGCGCCAAATCCTAAACGAATGCAGCTAGAGATTTCTTTTTTTGCAAATTAATTCAGCATTATATCTCGCTTTGCACAGTTTCTCAGTTTGTCCGTCTGTTTCTCATATTTATGATTCAAAATAACATTGTTTTCACAGTCTACATTACAAGAGCATGTGGTATTTCATAATGTAAGTCTACAACATGTACTGTTCAATTTTAACGTAGAAGACGATACGCTGATGAAGAAATTTGGGATATATAAAAAAAAAGGCGTGTTAACTTTCGGTTAATACGATTTAAATGCTGCCAAAAAGACATTCCCAAAATATCCAAAAAACATTCCTAAAATATCCAATTTTACGCAAATGCTGTTTGTGTTATTTCGTGTTACATACAAATTCCAGTTAAACGCATTAGTGCGACGTGCGATGAAAGGGAAAACATTCAAATTCATTAACTGCCTTATCTTTTAATTCCTTCCATTTACTTCTCTGTTGTCCTTTTGTTTTCAGATTTCCTACGGCAACCGCCTTTCTCCTCGACGCCTAGAAAACGTAGCTTGAAAAAAAACTGTTGATTTCTCCATATTGAACAGAATACGTAATTATTACTTTATGACTGCGGCGACAGACGTCATTTAAAAGTATCTTTTGCACGAAAGGAGAGAGGAAAAAATCGTGTCTGAAATATTCACCGCGGCAATCGAGCCGCATAAATTATATAAGATTCAATATCCTGTCAAAAAACCAATTATGGGGATTTTTTATTCTCCCGTTATTAACTGTCATAAATGCAGAAAATCAACTACAGGAAATATCGCAATTCATAAAGAGATAATCTAAGGACAATGCAAAGATGTTATATTTTTTTCGGAATGAAAACGAGAAAGTATCAATAGAATAGCTACGCAAAAGTTAATTAGAGAACTATCGAGCTGGTCTTACGGTTGGAATCAAATTCTAGTACAAGAACATACGAAACTGAAATTAAAAAATATGTATTTGTCGTATGTACCTTCAACAGCAATGCAATACAAGTGTGCGCATACTTATTTTGAAAAATGTTTTTGCAATCTGTTTTGTTTTTGATGCTCGTGCACTTATTCTTGAATTAGTTTAACGGAGCATTCACTCGCCCTCCGCAAAATTATAGCGGCCGTCCAATATTTTTTTTACAAAACGAGAGGAATAATAAAAAAAAAGCAAAAAACAGAAAACTCACGTCGAAGATCACGAAATAGTTCACGGAACGGTCTCGGGGTACGTAGCAGGCAGGCGCTCAGGAACATAAAAGTTTTCGTAATTGGGTCACGCGAAACAAACGAAGTCGCAATAGCGTTGGAGTTGGGATCGCTTCCTTTTATTCGCCGCGAACCTTGCTTTATAAGTCGGTAGAAATTTGCATGGAGGCGTCTGCAGCGGGTGTGGAGGCTGAAGGATTTCGGCTGAAGAGTAAGAGAGAGAGAGAGGAAAGAGGAAGAGGGAAAGAGGAAGAGAGATGAAGGAAGGAAGGGACCGAGGAAACGAAATAACACAGTGAGAGAGATAATGGGATGGAAGACGAGTTAGAGTGGCGGGAAGACCAAAAACGCCAAAAAGATAAGGAATGAGATACTGCCTAGAAAATTTCCTCCATCCGTTGCCGTCTGGATTCTCAGCGGTTGATACGCTGGAAAGATCCTCGCGTTGTTTTTACCGAGATAAAAAGAGACAATGGCGACTGGATTCACCTCTTTTATTTAGGAGGAAAATGGACGAAGGAAATCATTCATTATCATCATCCAATTGGAAAATCCTTTTTTTTTAAAACCCCAAATTCCCGGCGGTTAAAATTTTGATCTGAACAGGATTTGGGAGTTTAAAGTGATAATTGGACGAACTTGAACTTCGAGGTTGATTTTGGAGTATTTCTTCCTCATGTTGGTAAATAAGAGGCGGAATCTTCGATCATTTTAAGTTCGCTACCGATCGGCCCGACGTGGGCATCAGGTCTATAAAGAAATCGCCGTAAAATACCCCTCAATTTATCTCTCTCTTTGCGAAGGTTGCATGTATCTGTTAGCAGCAAGCAGGGCTGTATAAAGAATGAGTGCCCTATGGTTTATACCTGATCAAGTCCCATTAAGTTCCGTGGAGTATTCGAATCGTGTAGATTGATCCGATAAAACGGTACAGGAGATCGATAGAGAACCGTTCTATTCTATTCAAGCCTGACTAAAAGCAATTAAACTAGGGTGAGGTATTCGGAGAGCGAGAGAGAGAGGAAACTCATCGAATTAAATCAGTGCGTGATGGTCAGGAGTTACTCTTCGTGATTTCATAGGCAGGCAGTCATACCCGCCATACGGTTTTTGTTATTATTTCCTTTAATGAATTTAACATTCCAGGCCTCTGTAGATAGCATTATCCATTTCTATACTGTAATGCACGATTTTTTGTCCCTGAAATTTTTCTGCCCTCAATTTATTCTCCTCGATACACCGTCGTCTTTCATCATACTTTTCTGAAACACTTTACACTCCTGCAACATTCTGATTATACTTCCCATCAAAACAGTATCCCTTCGATTAGGCATCCCACAATGCATTTACCCCTGCAATATACTGCGTATACCTCTCCTACAAACAACACTACCCTTTCTTAGGCCTCGTCCACACACCGATATTACTACTCGAAACCTTTCCGGAGCAGGTAATCAGAAATAAAGTAGGGAGAACTTCCGCGATATTGCCTCTGCAACTCTTCTTCTTATTAATTCTCCTGAAAACACACCCTCATTTATCGTGAGCTCCTCATTTTAAGGCGCATTAAGCAAAATATATTGTTCACAGGATAACCTTGTCAAATCAAATTTCAAGATATAGTATATTCTTGGCTTCAAATGAAACATTCGAATAATCTAATGTTAAATTTTGGCGCCAAAATTTCAATATTACATGCGTGTGTAACGCAGTATTTTCATTGAAATTCTCGGCACAAATCATCTTCAGTGACGAAGTTCACAGATGATACTTCAGTAATGACGAACAATCGATTTAAGCTTTTAAAAATCATGTTCCGTTGTCTGCGCTTGCTCATCTGCTTTTCTTCTTCGCGAAATGTCTCGAAATCGGAATGCCACTAGCGAAACCACCTGGTGTTCACTTTATTTTTTTAAAATACCTACGTGTTTTCTGCTGTTTTGCCACGCTCCTGTGTTATCCCCACAGTTCGACAGCTATAACGAAGTACCAGTTTCTTGATGGAAATTCTCGGCGCAAATTCGGCAGCAACGTTGTTAACGGATGGTACTTCGCCACACTCTAATAACCCGTTTCGGCTCTCAAAAATCAAGTACCATTATCTGCCTTTCCTATTCGATAAAGGTCTCGAAATCGGAATATCACTGGCCTTGAACCGGTGAAACCGCTTAATCACTTCCACCTCTTCCGTTCCACATCTATAACATCCCAATTGTCCTCATTACCAAATTAATTGGCTATATATTTTTCACATTACTATCCAATTGACGAGGGGTTTTACGCCAATCTGGTGTAGACAATGTATTTTCCTTTCTGTAACCTTTTTCTACCCTTACGTTATGAAAGGTAGACAGAAGAAATGGGTGGGTCAAAATTGAAAGATAATGGTTTACTGAAAGACATCACAGAAGGAAGAATGTTAAGAAAGATGCAAAGAGAGAGAGGAAGAGAATAGGTATACAGTAGATTCGTTGAAAGAAGGGATGGGATATCAAAATTTTAAAAGAAAGGCTTTGCACAGCCAGGATTTGGTGGTGTGTACCTAAAACCTACCGAAAGGTGGTATTACTTTGCATTGTGCTTTATGACAAACATATTAATGTACAAATTGCGGAATATATATAAAATATCATTTATTGATAGTTTATACATGGAATCACCGCATTATCTTTGAAACGCTTAACTGCGACCGTCATTACTTTGTCATTTATATCCCTCCTGGACGAACGAGGGACAGCTTTCGAATCTGCTTTTGTGAACGTCGTTTGTCACAAGACAGCCGTAAGAAACAGTTTAGTATGACGAATGAGGTCGTTCGGGTCACATGAACCATAAAAAAGGTCGCGTAATGTGTCTTTCAGATGATATCGACTAACACAAGGAAATTGGAAAACGTAATGCATTGCCCAAGACGGCAGTAAACGAAGATCGAGGCGTGGTCAGTTTTACTAGTGCACGCCAGATTACACCGTTGCCCGTACATTAAGATTTATTGCCAAACTCTTGTTCGCCGTTCAAAGGAAATTATGACAAAGTGCCTGTAACGATGTATGAATGAAATACGCTGGATATTCATTCGCTTAGTTATTACAACTTTTCGTCGAATTTTTTTTATATTCACCGAATAATTTCCATCCAAACTAGCTTTATTGAGAGATAATGGAGGCTTTTTTTTTTTTAAATCTCACCGTACGACTGGCATTCTAAACTTGATTGCTGCTTCAAACCGATCCCTACCACGTTTTTAGACTCCAACCATGTTGGTTATTATTAAATATCGAAAGCGCAAAAAATATACTCCTGTACGCATTATTTGCAGAAAAAACACGTATAACAATCCTCCGTCATAGGAACAAAAACGTCTTTTGACAGCTGCGGAAATCTGAATTCCACATTCTACCAGAAACCTCGAGAAAAAAATAACACAAAAATAAAACCCGCAAAGGTCGCGCAAATGTTAGCTCGGTGGCACGGTTTCGTAAAGCGATCAAACGGCCGGCCTCTGCCGTTTTACGTAACTTCTGGAAACGGAATTAAGTGGCTAAAACAACACAAAGCTTTGAGGAAATCGTGACGAACTGGGGATTCCGAAAACGGTTTCACGCAACGGAGGACGGGAATTTCACGTCCAGAGGAAGCGAAAGAGAGAGAAAGAGAGAGAAAGAAAGAAAGAGAGAGAAAGAAAGAAAGAGAGTCGTGTCGTGCTTCGTTCAATCGAACCGATGGAATATTCCGCGAGCAACGCGGGAAAAAGGGGAGCGACTCCCGGCGGAGCGGAGCCGGATCCACGGTTATTTCGCGTCGAATAGAGCGGATACATATTTCTGCCGCCGCTCCCTTTGCGCAGTTTCCATTAGCGCGTCACGTCCTCAAGGAATCCATTAAAACCTTCGTCAAAAAACATGCGAAAGCGAAGAGACGGCTTTTCACGCTGACGAAAGGAACGTAACGAACGAAAATGGAACCGTGTGACGCAAAAGGGAGACTCCTGTGACGCGCGCTGCGTGTAATTTTCAGCGGTACGGAATTCTATCCGAATTGCTTTGCGCCGTGGAAAATATCGGGGTTATTATTCCTGATCAAAATCGTGGTTGTTTATTAGTTTAAAGAAAACATTTATCCGATGAGCTTCTATCATACCAATAATATAGTAATTAAAAGTTTAACTTTTGCATATGCTCCAGCGAAATACTAATTGTAGTAAAATTAGGTTGAAATGAAAGGGTGATATAAATGAATCGGTATATGTTTCATTCTTGGCACTCAGGTATTTTTCGACGTTCTTTAATTTCATATTGATGATTTATATTTACTGGCAGAGAATCGATAAACGTTTTATACGCCAAACGCATGTGATGTCTTTGATGTAAATAAAATTACTACTAAACATTTCGGAGGCTGTATGGATTATCCTTGTTCGTGCAAACTAAGATAAACAATCCGGAAGAGATGTTTTCTCCCTCATTTAGACTTTTTCACTGCATGTAATACCTAAGGCACTTATATTTGTTATTCAAATCGAATGTTTCGACATTTTTGACATCTTTTGCTATTGAAAAAGTAAAAATTAATATCGTTGTATATTTTTTTACGAATAAATCGTACCATATTTGTCTATAAAAACCAAACGAGGGATGACGTGAAGATCGATTTAATTTTATATCATCATTCAATTTCTATTTTACTCCAATTAAAAATATTCTGACTTTTATATAGTAGCAAAAAAATGAGTAATATTCGAAGAAAAAGTCTTGTCTTCGCAGACATTCGAACCTCCATCCATCGTGGCAATGTCCATTTGTTCGAACGAAAAAGTTATAACACGAAAAAGAACAAAATTTCTTTTGCTATCCAAAAAATTATTACTGCCCATCCGTTTCGAAAAAATATTGTTTGTATTACTATTCACAGCAACAAGAAAAACGGCGATTATTCATCGTGAAAATATATGCAACATATAATCAAAGGCTTAATTTTTTTGTGCGTTTATCTATCAAGAGAGAGAGAGATAATTGTCTTTATTTTCAGGGCGAAATTGAGACCATAAGGTCCCCTCTTCCATTTTTAGAGAGAGGAAGGAGACAAATTCACTTCGTTAAATAAAACGTTTCCAGTAAGAAATAAAAATTCGCCTTTTCCTTATTTTTTTTTGAAAAAAAAAAACAAAAAAACCGAAGCCCGGTCAAAATCATTCGGACCGTTCGTGTCCGCGCACTTAATTACTAAAGCTCCGCTGAAGCGATTTAACTCGACTTTGACAGCGTGACAGAAAGACCAAACGGTGCATCCCTTTTCCCCCCCTCCCATTCTAAATTCGCACCAATACGTTACCGAGAGGTGGAGCGTATGTGTGTTTCTGAGAAAGAGAAACGGGGAGAGAGCTTTACTGCATTGGAAAATAAAAGTTCATTAAAAACCCTTTTCCTTCTTTTATTTATTTAAAGCTTGAAATTTTTCGCACGAAGCTCCCTTAGTTTCATCCGTATAAAGAATAAATCGACGAGACCGCACCTACAAATGGATACGCGGCGTTATCAGTCCGCTACGTATCAGCGGAAAAAATGTCCGCACTAAATATGTAACGCCGCCGCTCTTAAAGAATGATCGCGTTTTCTGTCGAGATGGCGCAAGTGCGCAGTAATGAGTGCTTCAGGAATCAATACCTTCCTCCCTTTACTTTCGCCCCATGCCGAACGTGAAAAAACTTGCGAGTTCTTTTATGTTTTTCTTTTTTCATGCTGCTGCGAGGGAACTATTTTTACGGCTAAAGTCCTTCCTACCCACCCCCCCCAAAGAGATACAGGGGGAGACGTTCTCTTTCCCTAGTGAACGGGACCGAACCTTCAACTTTAGTACGGGTCCAAGGTAATCGATGCGTCGGAAACTCTCCGTACAGTGCTAGACCTCGCTTACATTTCAAAAGTCTAGCTTAAGGCGGAGCGAGTGAATTGCGCTTATTGCATGGAAAGCGTCGATGGGTAAGGGAATATCGTATGGTGTAAAATGAAAATAGTCTGGGGAGAAGAATGGAGGCACGTGAAAAGAATTGCCCAAAATGTCGAAATGTAGCACTTTTCCCTCCAGTAAAGAAACATTCAACATATTCCGACGATTGGAGGACCCAAAATGCAGCTCATTAAAAACATATTTATAAACTGTATCATAATTTGTTTGAAAAGTGTTTATGAAAACTGCAATATGTTAAACAGTACAATAAATACCTAGCTCTAAACTTTAGCAAAGTTATTTTTTATTGTTTCTAAATCCTCAACAACTAACATACAAGGCGATTCAAAATTATGTATAAACACTTTAAATAGCTAGGTATTTCAGTAGATAACTTGGTCAATTTTCATAGACATTTTGAACATCTGAACTAACTTTTTCCGCGTATCAAATTTCCAAATATGTAATCCATGTAAAAAAATTTTTGCTTTGTGTTTAATTAATAAAATTGGTGAGATACAATAGCTTTAAGTGTTTATACATAATTTTGAATCATTCGGTACATATAATGTACATATAAGAGGCTCCATTTGTAGACCTTACACCTGGGTCCCAACTTTCAATTAGAGAAGACCGGCCAGTATACTTATATATAAGTATAATAGATATATCTATTATAAATTATATATATATATATATATATATATATATATATATATATATATATATGTGTATGTGTATGTGTATGTGTATGTGTATGTGTATGTGTATGTGTATGTGTGTATATATATATATATATATATATATATATATATATATATATATATATATATATATGTAATAAGGAGAACACGGAAGCCGCATTATCATTTAGACTCTTTTACGTATTAAAAAAAAGGACGATTCAACACATAACGACCCGCGCGGGACGTCTTTCTTTCTCTTCATCTCTCGCCTATTTTTTTCCACTCGGTCCATCTCTAGCTCGCTCATGCTCCTCTCTCTCTCTCTCTCACTCTCTTTGTGCACATATTCCCGTGACGTTCTTTAGCCATAATGCTACTCCATCATATGCCACGCTTCCCTCATATATATATATATATATATATATATATATATATATATATATATATCTTTTCACGTCTTTTTTCCTTCCCTCGTGCTGAAAACAACCCTCAGACTCTTTCCTTTTCCACCCCTTTCCAATCCCTTTCTATTCTCCAGTCTCCTACTTCTCACTCCCTCCTTTATTATCCACTTACATCTCTTCCCCTATCAAAAGGCGCCAAACGTTCCCGCAAAAAGTGCGAAAAGTTAATTTTTCCGTGAAAAAGTGTTGTTTTAATACTCAAACGTTAATTTATATACAATTAAAACGCTATTATTCTTTATGACAACGTAGAAAAAATTATATCCTACATAACCGAGGTGTTTCCTAAAATTTTGCCTTAGGCGCCATATCGCCATGGTACGTCTCTGCCCCTACCTCCTTCCCTCACTCCTTACTCCCTTCCCCTACTCCTTATCCCCTTTCCCTGCTCCCTACCCCCTTCCTCTACTCCTTATCCCCTTCCCCTGCTACCTACCCTCTTCCCCTGCTCCCTATCCCTTCCCCTACTCCCCGAACTCCCTATCCCCTTCTACTCCCTATCTCCTTCTCCCTATCCCTTCCCCTACTCCCATTCTCCTTTCCCCCTTCCCCATCACCTCCCCTCCCTCTCTCCATTTCCCCATCACCATTCTGCACTCCTCCCTATCCAGCTCCTTCCATTCTACACCCTCCTTCCATCTATCCCCTCATCCTCCCACCCCAACCTACCCCCCCCCCCCTCCTTCCCCTTAAAAACCCTCCACACTCGTGGCGCTCGCGACCAATGAGAATCCACTCCGCTCCCAACCCCCCACGACACCTGCACTCACACACACACAGGGAGAAGGTTTTCCATCCTTCATCTGGGGATTTTCGCGCATTCTGCCGTCTGGCGAAGGTCTCAATGCTGGAATTTTTCCGACTGCGCTCTTTTTTCATCTCTCTTCCTCTCGCTCGCTCTCACACTTTTTTCTCTTCCCTTCTTTTTTTATTCATCGCGGGGTCGGGTTGATAAAAAAGAAAATACGCCGCGCAAAAGGTGAGTCTTTAATACCCTCAGGCTATCAACCGCTCTCGTTCTCTCTCTCTCTCTCTCTCTTCCTGCCTTTCCCACGCTGCTCGGTAAATTTATTTATTTTTACCACTGTGCCGTTGGGTATATCCTCTAAATGGGGGGATTTAAATCGTAAGTAATTGAATACGAGTGAACATGCATGTGCACATCGATTAACCTCTGGATATCCTGCCTTTAAGTAACACGTTGCTTGTTTTTTCCGACTGGAATGCTTAATCGCAGTAATAAAAGATACGAAATATTACGGTTAAATTGCACAAGTTATACTTTCGTCACTTTATAGCATCATTTGCACCATAAGCAGCTTATTTTTTTCATCTCAAACGGAGAAGTGGCACAGTAAAATGAAAATCACCCGTTTAACTGTATATGCCGTCAAGTTCAGCATCCTCATCGGCATCGCCGATTGCTATTCAGGCCACGCTTCGCCGAGTATATGTCAAAAGTTGGTTGATTTTCTTTGACACCAATTACAATTGTGCTAATATTAATACGGACAGTTATAATCGAAAAGTTTCTGAGGAATATCAACTGTTGGATATTTAATTCCTTTGTTTTTTGTGTTAACGAATGTTATTTAAATCATTCACTTACAGCGATTAGAAGATTTGTTAAACCTCTGCCTTTAAATATCACGTACTCCCTAATTTTCACATGAATGCATTAAAATAACTGTGAAAGTTTTCTTATAACATTACTTGGTTGCATATTCTGAGTTGCATGTCGATATCTCACACATTCTACTTATTGAGTAATTTTCGCCCTTTTTGCGGTAATTAAAATTATTTTACATAGAAGACACGTAAATCTGTTGTACGTATTTAAAGTTATTAACAATTTAAATATGTGAGGTCCGCCAACATATCATGCCAAAATGTTTTCCTGTTACATTATCAGGCATTTAGTTACCGTTACTGCCGCTTGACTTTTTCATTATGGAATTTGTCCCAAAGTAGGTTATTTATAGGATACTTTTATCACCTTTATGGCGACGCGAAATATTCGGCGATTTTTGCTCGCGGAAAGCATTAAGAAAAAAAACGACGCCGAATCCGATCGACTTACATTTTACCAAACATGAAAAACAGTTTACGCGAGCTTGAAAGCTTCGCGTCGTTCCATTTTGCGCCAAAATCACACAAGACCTACTTCTCCAAACTAGTTCGTAAAAATAACACTTCGGCTGCAAAACAAGTTCGACCAAATCGCATAGACGTCCGTTCCTTACTTATGTTAGTGGTAAAAAATAGTAGAAATCCGTCGAGGAGGAAAAAAAGGTACGATCGACTTTTATTTTCCGTCATCCGTCCCGTTTGGAGAGAAGTGATTTCCTCGATAAATATACTTGTCTACCTCCCTGACGAAGGGATCGTCCCGAAAGCTCCTTCAACGTGTACAAATGTGTCTCTCCGACATTGCTGTGGCTCTCCTTTTGGTAAGTTCTCACTGGGTTTCCTTCAACACCTACTTGCCCTCAATATCTTTATTTACCTTTCCCCTTCCACAAGTAAAGGGGCCGGGCGAAATGTTGCGGGACATGTGAATCTTTTGAAGATAGAATGCAGCCTCTTGAGAATCGAGGAACAGAGTACACACGTACTACGTATATACGTAACACATACGTATAAGGTTTGGCGTCAAAACCTCTCGAAATTTTTTCTTTTATGGCAGGTGGTTTTTCGCCGCGGAAGAAACGGGAGGAACGGAGGGCGTGCTTTTCTGGCGGTATAGGGAGGGTTGATGGAGAATGAGATAAGAGTCCGGGGGATGTTGGTGTTTTTTAATGCAGGGGAGGAGAAAAGGGCGTTGGCGGAAACAGAATGAGAAATTTTCCGAATAGGAAACTTCCTATCCTCTGTGGTTCTCTCTTTTGGAAAACAGTAAATCCTACGTCGATTATTGCCGGCGGGAAAAAGAAAAATGGGGAGCCCGCTTCCGATGACGTAATCGGTCGCGGCTTTGGATTCAATATGGAGGGCCAACCTCCCCCGGAAGATAGATAGATAGATAAAGGTAATAAATCGAACCTTTTCGTCCCTGGATCTGGAAAAATATTCGATTCAAATTCGAGACGGAAGAGCTGCATAAAAAATGGAGAAATCCGCGAAAAGTAATTGAGTGAAAGTAAAAAAAACTGCGACGCGAATTTGTTTTCTACCCGATATATAGTTTCATCCTTGATTATATTCATATCGTTGGAAAAAAATATTTCATCGAAGAGTTGTTTTCTCTCCGGGAATGGTTATTTTTTTTAGCAACGCAAACACGAAAATAATCCTGAGGATCACTAAAGATCGAAGTATATTCCAAAATATAGGTTTTTCCGACGATAGATTCTCAGATGGGGATTTTTTTACAATAGTTAGTCAATAAAATATAGCTTTTGCAGCAACGAATTTGGTGGTCCACCTTTTCCAAATAACTTAGGAGTACATATTTATTTCGGAAAAATCATTCGTAACCTATTCTAAAAAATATTACGAAAGCTCGAGCAAATTAAAGCATTAAACCTTAAAAATCAAACGAATATTTCGCCGAGGAGCTTACCGAACTTGGAAACATTTCGTAGGCATGATATTTACACGGCGGAATGCAGACAAAAAATTTCACATCCAAAATGTTTAAGCGCGTGCTAAATTTTTCGAACACTACTTGAGATCAAGAGGATCGCGTCCAGAACGAAGAGCTCGGTAATTAAAACCGATGAAAATATTTTTAATCTCGGATGAAGCTAATTTACAGCCTACGTGATCCATCTCCAAACCTAGTTAAAATAAAAATGCGACGTTCTGTACCCGATCGATCGGAATACCTTGTAATTATTCGATAAAATTGTTTTTCAGAAGCAGTAAGAATCATCCGTAAACCTCCAGCCGTATTCTCGAAAAATAAAGAGGATCTGGAAAAGCCAATATGAAAGATTCTCGCATTTCCCATTATAATTAACGAACGCAGCTATACTTCGACCGTTAATTGAGGACGTTTCGCATTACGCAACGGGTTTCGTAAGGCGAATCCATGTTTTAAAAAAATTCCGTCGACAAAAATATCCGCGTCCAGAACGATAGGTGTCTCTTTTTTGTATGGGATGAACTTTTGTTTCGGAACGGCAATCTCAAGTAATTTCGCGAAAAAAAACGCTTCGGATTTCAATAAATATGGCAATCGCGAAAAAAAGGGGGGCCAATAATAAGAAAACGTAAGCGTGGAATGCATGACAAAGGTCGGACGCCGGGACGGGGGGGGCGTTGGATTCGACGAAAAGACATTCGGGTCGAAATGCTTGTAGGGAGAGAGAGATAAAGAGAGGGAAGTAGAGAAATTACAGGGGAAAATGAAACCTATCACCGGGGCAACAATCTGCTGATCGATACTCTCGAAATAGGACATGGGCGTAGGATGGGGGAGAGGGGGAGGGTGAGAGTGGGGGAAACCTTTTAATTTCTCGAAACCGTATCGGTGGATTAATGAAAAGGTATCGTTTCTCCACTCCATGTCCATAACTTTTGATGCGAGACGGGTGGTAAAGAGAGAGAAATGAAGAGGGAGAGAGAGAGTGGAATTAGGTGCGAGGAGAGAAATAAAGAGAATGTTTCTTTCTCTCGCAATGGTCCGATATGCACAGTAAAACTAGGACGATTATTTAATGCATCCTTGCGGTCCAATATTTCCTATTTACATAACAAAGCGATTGATTTTATGCGTTGTTTAGCATAATAACTGTATAGACGGTGTTCGTTTGGGTCTTTTATCTAAAGTAAAACCACTTTTTACACTAATTGTTTTATGAAATTGATGTGAAAAATTTTATCCCATATCGGCCATTTAAAACATTTCCCATAAAATAACTCCGTTCATCTTATCGGCGGTTGCTTAAAAGACATATCCAATAATTCGCTTTTTTCAAAGGCAAGAATGTACGAGTTGCAATTGTAGCGTATGACAATTTAAAGCAAAACTGTCGATGCATAATTATACTTCGTTCTCATAATCATAAATAAGAAGGAATGCGTTCGATAACTCTGTGCATTACTTTCTAATATATATTTTTTATCGGGAAACTCCTCTCTCATTTTCTCGATTAACAGTATCCATACTTTATTGCGTCTCTTTCCCGATTAACCGTGCACCGTCCTCAACACCTTTTCCTGAGCGAATCGATCATTAATCTTTAAGCTTACAGACCTATCCGACTGGAATACATCATATTTTTTTATTTCCGACGAAGGGAATAAAGAAGTGAAAAAAAATCTCGACTCGACGCCTCGTATCGCGCGTTTCCTCCCCGAGTTTATTTGTAAAAACAATTTTTTTTTGCTCTCACGTAACTATCTGTCGGAGAGGAGATTTTTCTCACGTTCGCCGTCCATCTCACGTCTCTCAAAACAGGTGATAAAAAGGTAAATCCGAGCCTGTCAAAATACATAGATGTTTTTCGATAACGCTTCACTTATTCGCTGAAAATATGAAATAGTTGTGGAAACTCTTGAAATGCGTTATGGCGCGTAAACATCCGTTGCATTTTTCTTAATAATAATAATAATAATAATAAATAAATAAATAAATATATATATATACACACACACACACTTGCGGAAGAGGAAAGGTAAATAAGGATATTTAGGACAACCAGGTGTTAAAGGAAACCCAGTGAGCACTTACCGGAAGGAGAGTCGCTGGGGTGTTGGAGTTACTGGAGCTTTCGGGATGATCCCTTCGTCAGCACAAGAGAGATACAACTCTCCAACACCCCAGCGGCTCTCCTTCCGGTAAGTGCTCACTGGGTTTCCTTTAACACCTAGTTGCCCTAAATATATATATGTGTGTGTTTGTGTACACACACAAATATATCTTGGTTTATAGAAGGCTCCCTTCTCGACCAAGATGGGCTGTCGATAACCTAGCAGGTCACTCCACATAACACATAACCCCCTTTCCCCTTCTTTTGTTCTCGAGCAAGCCCCTCTTTTGTTTTTAGATGCGTTCCTTTTTACATATTGTATTCACCATCTTCCACTCATTTTCGCCAACACGGAAGGAATTCCGTTATGCCGTCGCGATAGTTTCATCGCGTTGATAAGTCCAGAGACGATCCGCCGTCTCAGTACCGTCATCACATTCAAAGCGTTGTCTCCGTAGAAACACCCTTTTAAAAGTTATGAAAACGTCTTAAGGGAGCACTGGGTTATATGAAGTAACCACGGCAGACTACTTCGTCGCTATGGCTTCCTATATTTGACGATTTTTGTCTGACGTAAACCTGTGGATCGTAATGGAGACCGGGTGGAAAAATGTGTGCACGGGTACTTTCACACGTGCTCTCGCTAATTTACGTTTTCATTCGTAATCGAGCCTTTCTTAGAAAAAATCGGAATAGTTACTTTTCGATTTATCTTTACCGTACATCGTTGAGATGAAGCGCAAGTTCCGTGCACCTATTTCATTGAGGTATGCGCGGAATATTTCATATCGAGAGACCGAGTTCATTTCGAAGCTTTCCAGAATGCTTCGACTTGCTCAATTTTTCTGCTAGCGCCTCCTTTGTCACCTTTTGTATACGTCTAAAAAAAATGCGCGCGTTAATTTGCCATTAAAAAAATACCTTATCACGTTTCCACGACGAATCTTTTATTTTTATCTTTCATTAGCCGTTCAATTAATTTTGATATCGCAGTCGTTCGGCGAAAAGTAATGGCCCGTAAAAAATTAAAAGCATCCATTCGAAAATATTCAAATTTTAGTCATTTAAAAAAACAGTATAATTAAAATCGTTAAATTCAAAATACAATCTCGGCCTTTACGACTAATTGCAAGCAGAAATTTCCACCATTTATGTGCTTCGTAAATACAATAAGTTTTAATTTTTGTCAAAGGACTATATTATTAAAATGTTAATAAAATATTCAATTAAAGCAGTTTTCAATTAAGTTGGAGAAAGATATAACTCGATTGAATGAATGAATTCCTTTTTCATTTAAAAAATTCGTCAGTTGAAGCACCTTAATTATTATTTTGTACAAAATAAATATTAAAACTTAGAAAAATTTTGTATGTAATTGCGAATTCATCTTATGAGCTAATGAAACAAGAAAGTACTGCCAAAGCAGATATTATAAGGCTATTTTTTTTTCAAAAATAAATTTATTCCATTTGTCATTGTTTAATATAATTCCCGTTGAAATATCAACGAAAGAATTATAGATAGATAGATTATTAATATTTGTATTTAAAATAATTAATAGCACACTTTTACATATGAAATATTTCGTCATATACTACATTCCTAGTGAATATTCTGCTGTCGTGTAGTGAATGCCTTTGGTTTTTATTTTCGGCTATAAAATTCTGATATTCTTCTCCCACCTTCTTCTCGTCAATGCTACATATAATTGTCTGTGTGCAAAGACAGGAAAATAATTATACGTATATACAGGGTGTATTTAAATACCACGGACAAACTTCTGGGGCATGTAGGTGGGTTCGAGGTGTGATCCGAAAAGTTAATCCGAGTTCTCTGCGTCGCCTCATTACCGAGATACAGGCCGATGAATGTACCGTTGCCCCTGTAGTGTTTGCAACCATCCCCACACTATTGTCGCTGCTTGTAGTTACGTAGTTGGGATTGCTATGCGCGGTTCGACGTCACTGATCTGGCCGCATTGAACTGCACTCCTTGATCTCTCGATCAGTAGCCGGAAGTTATTAGGTTCATTTAATTAAACAAGACTCTGAGAGAGCAGGATATGCACAATCTTTACGTCCTAATGTACGAATAACATGGGATGGTAAGTATCGTTTTCTTCAGTGGTAGGAATGAAGTTTCTAAACGTGGCTCAAGGTCCCTTACGTAATTAATGGAAGTCCCTTAGTGTACTTAGACGGACAAGGGTGCAAAGGTAATATGATATGATGATGATCAGGCCTTTCAGCATTGCGGCCAGATCAGTCACATCGAACCGCGCATAGCAGTCCCAACTACGTAACTACAAGAAGCGATAGAGGCGCTTAGATGGTTGCAAACCCTACAGGGGCAACGGTACATCCATCGGCCTGTATCTCGGTAATGAGGCGACGCAGACAACTCGGACTAACTTTTCGGATCATAACTCGAACCCACCTACAAGCCCTAGAAGTTTGTCGGTGGAGTTTAAATACACCCTGTATATAACGTAGGGAAAATAATTAAATTTCCTGCACTTACGTTATGATTGTTTTAAAATTGTACTCTGTACTTACGAAGAAAGAAAGCTTACTCGAATCTTCAACAATGTTCTCCGTCGTTATATAAGGAAAACTCTTTTAAAAATTTAAATTAAAAACTAATTACCTAATTAATCAATCAGCGGAATAATTTCTTTCAATACTGTCTGAACAAAAACAAATCAATTTATTTCAACCTTGTAAACTGTTAACACATCAAACTTATCTAAATATATCTTTCAAATGCTTTAATGTGCATAAAAATGTAATTTTCAGTGAAGAATTTATCGAAGAAAAATTGATTTTAAATCTATTCTGAATGAAGTTGGCTTTGTGTAATAATACAGAGGATATATTAAAGTAAGGATTACAATGCAATTATCACAAAATATTACTACTTTTATTACAAACAAATCAAAATAAAATATTAGGCTTACTGATATTTAAGTAGTCTCATTTCTGGGTTACTATGTAAACAAACATTTTCCGGACAGAAATATCTGTGTATGTGTAATTATAATATAGCCCTCTGATTCCCAAATAAAAACACTGAGTTTATTGCCATGGTAGTCGGTTATTGAGACCTAAAAAAAACCCACATTTTTGCGATAAAAACTAAAAATGTACCATAAAGCTACAGGGATTTGAATTCCGTCTTCAAAAAATAAGAAACTACAATTTCTAAAGTTTCCGAGGGTTCAAATCCCGAGTTCGAATCTTGACGGGAAATAATTAAAGGTCTTAGATTTGATATTAGCCAACATCGATCCCAGCACCAAAATTTGAGGAAAAAGTAGTGGAAGAAAAGAAGTACTATGGCTCAACAATCTACTTCAACGCAAAACAACTACTATGTTATCAACATAAACAAAAATACATAATCTAGAATTAGCGTGGCTTGGGGCAGAGCGTATTTTATAATAAAAATAGATAAGCGACATTTACCCACACAATCACCAGACATTGGGAAGAGATAGTTTCGTTCCAGAGAGGGGAAGGACGCGATAGCGCCCGGAGACGGCTACACCCGATATAAAAGGCATTATAATATAAAAAGAAAGCGAGCCGAAGGCTCGCCAATATCCAATATCCAATTATAATCTAGTCATAGGCTAATTAAAAAACTGTTTGAGACTACGGCGAGATGGATATTTAATTTTTTTTAAATTAAGTACTCCTTAACCGTACAAGTTAAGTATATGTGCATGAAGGTTTGACACCAGGCCACCAGCGAGGAGTTATCCCAATAAACCTGTAAGTGTAAAAAACTTTTGTTTGTTCCTTTATTTCTTCCTTTACTCTGTTTAATTTTACCGTTTATTTCGCCTCTAAATATTCTTACCTTGTACGTTCAAGAAGTACTTAATTTTTTAATTTTTTAAAAATATTCATAGGCTGACAAATTAATTTTTCCTGCTATATCCTAACGAACAATAATCTCGATCCAAGATAAGTACAACACACAGTAATTCTACCTTCCGGTAGGTTTTAGGCACACACCACCAAATCCTGGCTATTCAAAGCCTTTCTCTTAAAATTTCCAAAATTATCAGCTTCCGGCTTAACTTTTTCCTTTACATTTAATTTATAAAAGAACAGTGTTTCAACGTAAAAAGAAAATAAGTTCCTCCACCAATCACAAAAACGCATTCGTACGAAAGGAAAACAAACTCAATGTAAAAAGACCTTTCTACAGCCCGCTGGAAAAAATGTTTTCATTTACTCGCGATTTTGTGGCAACATTTGTTTCAAAAGCCGAAATCGTGAAAACAAGCAGACTTCCTGCGCGTCAAATGCAATAACAATTCAACTCGGTTTCTTTAAAAAAAAAATCCATCGCTTTCGACAAAAATATATTATATTTTAAAGAAGAATCGACATCTTTACTAAAACAGCCAAACGAATCATAACAATGGACGTTTAATGGAATTTTACGGTCGATTCGTAATAATTACTAATTCCTTCGAAACGGAGGCATTTTGACAGTTATTTTTTTATTAATCGACCTAACGTCTTTTCATAACCGTTTAAAGCTTTTGTTTGGACAAGCCCTTTCTGTTTATATTATTTTTTTATCTTCGTAATACATTTCTCCTCAATTATAAAAAGCTTTCTGTTCGATTGAAAAACAGAAACCTTTTATTTTCGTTGACGCAGCCGGTTTTTTCTCATTTTTCCTCTGGTGACAGGAACATTTTTCTTGTCTCTCTTTTTTCGTGATAGGTAAATTGTTTGAATTCGTCATCTAATGAAGGTTGTGATAGAAAGAATCTTTTTTTAACGGGGGGAAAGGCGACTGAAAGACCGGTTAAATCGGAAGTAATTAAAAAGGGGATTACTTCCGTAAACGCTAAACAGCGCGCCGTTTCGATCCGGTGTTTTTCCAAGCCTCGCAATGTGACGTTCAAAAAAACATCTGACGCTGTAATTCTTTTTATTATATGCGATCTAAAGGATCAGTGCGAAATTATACCGCGTTATTTAAAATTAAGTCCATTTTGCGCCTAAAATAAATACCCGACACGGTCGCGTTGAATATGCAAATGAATCGGACAATTAAATTGCGGTTTGATCGGTTAAATCAAAGTTTGATATTCACATAACGAGCGGGGAGAGATTTTCTAACGATTTTTTAAACAAAAAAATCCGCTTATGTATTTACTTTTTCTGTCTGTCCGTCCGTCTGTGCAGCCAATATCTCCGATACGGTTCAATCTAGAGTAACCGAATTCTCAGGATAAGTTACAGCATATGATAGCTACATGTGGCAAGAATGTGGTGGATCCAGGATTAGCTACTGGGGATGGGCAGGGAAAAAAGGGGCGGGGCTTTTACAAAAATCACCTTATAATATCTGCTTTCGCGGTACTTTCCTAACTTGTTTACAGCGTTTTTTTTTGCTTTGAAAAAAATCAATAAAAACTTTTTGCTCTGGGGATAGAACATCAAACAACCAAAAAGCACTTATGAAATTTACGTCATACATACTCGTAATGATCACGATTAAATCGAGTTCTCTGAACTTAAAACTACAATATCATATAAATAATTCAGTGGAGAATTATCGAATTCACCTTATGATCAAAAAATAGATAGACACAGTTTCTCGTTATTAGCCATAAAATTATTTGAAAAAAGCAGATGCGATTTTAGGATACAAAGCAGCCGTCATCAGCGTTCTTTTTTCAGTATCTACCATTGGTGAATGACGCATGAACTGTACCTTAAAAATACATTTTTTATTTTAATCACCTTTTTTTTTTTTTACTATTGGAGTAGGGTATTCTCACAACTTGCGGCTAGAATGAACGCCCGATATCGCATGCTGAGGGCCGAACCACCGACGTTTTCCCGTGTTTACATAACAATAGAGGATTCCATCAATCGTTCCACGCCCAACCGTATCTGAATCGTGACGTCCATTAATATAAATAGGACTCTCTAAAAAAGAAATTGCCGAATGTTTACGAAACAAATCCCCTACTAAATCATCCATCGGAAATCGCAGACGTCGTTAACACCATCGCGATTTCAACCCCAAAACAGTTTTATAGGGAAGAAAAGGAATTGATCGAAAACAGATATCGACAAATCAACGGGAATGGGAATTGGTGTTGTTTCGTCACGCCATTGAAACCTTGGAACACACCGAACACGCATACAAGGTGTTATCCTCCGACATCGCGAGTTCCTTACAGAAATGTTGGACCCAAATGTGTATCATAAAGAGAGAGATAAAGTATGTAAGGAGATAAATAAATAAACATCTTAATTCAGTCTATCATATTTACTGACGTAATTTACTATTTCTCTCTCTCTCAGGACTATGTAGCCAAAATCTCAGGTGGGAGAATTTCTTAAGGTATCCCATATACAGACCATAATTTAATATTAAAATAAGTAAGCTCCCGATAAAATTCAATGATTACGGAACGGAAATTAAAACATTCATTATTCATTTTAATTTCAGGGTACACTCGGGGTTTCTCTTTATGCGGAGGTTATATTCCAAAATAAGCTTCCATAATGCTAATCCATTATTGCACGTACATAATTAATAGGGATGCTTACCAGTTTCTCTCTACTGCCTCATCAAAAACCATGAAAATTTCAGACTGTAATCACATAATACAATTACATAATAAAACAAAAATTCACTGGCTTTCCTGCAATGTTAAACTCGCGCCTCTTCGCATAAGATCGAACTTTTCTCCCATAAAAGCGAATTTCTGCCATAAATAAGGTCGTCGCTTATAACCTAACTAGCTGATCCCGCGCAATCTTTGCGCAGTGAATTTTCAGTTGATTTATAAAAAATGATGAAGTATGTAAAATAAGTTGATCTCAATAATTCACATTTAACTGTAAAAATGCATTTTCTTACACAATAAATGATCGCGAACTTTTATGTTTCTCTTTTTATTCAAATATATGTCTTTTCTTTTTTATATAACAATCAATGCAACCGTTTAGGTAGATTATCAATGAAGAGAAGATAACCATGTAATGTGTTTAAAAAAATAACGTGTCCCTATTCTCACATAATTTTAAATTTATGCGTGAGCCTATTTGCGTTAATAAACATTATGGATGTATAATATAATGGTTCTACTTACAAAGAGATAAGATTCCAGCATTCAAACGATGATAGGAAGATTCAACTGCTTTGATTAAATCGTTACAAACCCTTTCCATACGCAGTTAACCACAGTTAATTGAATAATTATCCGTAAATATTTATGTTCTATGTATAAATATTGACATTGCTACAGCAATAATTTCGATGCTTAAAGTGCGAATCGAATAACGCTTTTCTTTTGTCTATTTGAAGGTTTAATTGGCATTAAATGAATCGGAGGCAATAATGAGGGTCTCCTTGGCAACGTCCGGAAAGAGTACGAAATATCCGTAAAATTTCGAAAACAATTGCGTATTTCTGAATGATTCGACAGTGTAACATGTAAACATCGGAAGAATAAGATAGTATATAGAATAAAGAAAAACGAAGAAAATCGGTCCATATTTACGTGTTTTAATGAATGAAGGAAAAAAAAACCTTGCACTCTGAAAAATCGAAAACCCCGTGTAAACTTATGGGAAAATATAATTGTCTCCTGGATTCGAACCCGGGACTTTATGAAAGTGAGAATAGTTCTCTAGGGACCTTCCTAGCTTGTAGAAACAAAACGCAGTTTACCGCATACCTCTACGACGAACGTAGATATAGGGTGTGAAGGACGGACGGACATCCGGCTATTATAGATATTGGTCTTAATTGGAAGGTGCGAGAATTATGACGGAGTTTTTGTGTTTTCCCACCTTTCTCTTCTGCAAGTTAAATACGAGAAATGGGCCATTACGGTACATTTAAACTCGTTCGTATAAACACATTCACATCCGTACATAAATTACGTGTGCTCACGCGCGCACACACGCAGGTGCGCGCACTAAATATATAATATAAATGTATCTTTCACACACGTTGAAATCCCTGAAGGGGGCGTCGTCCTCGCATGCGCTCGATTTGTCTTCAGACCGCGTTGACAGCGACGCATCGGGAGGGGGAAAAAATACAAGCGTGGTGTGACCCTTTACAGACTGGGTTGACGATGTTGGGTGGCGGAGTCTGTCGCGAGTTTAAAAACGTATACACGAGTCTTCTACAGGTGTTGCGAGGCGAAGTAGAAAGAAAGACTGATTTAGGAAGGCAGGAAAGGACGGGAGGGGAAGAAACCAGGGAAGGAATTTTCTCAAGTTATATCTTATCGCGTTCAGAGATCATAGGGGAGAAGTGATGTTGTGAGCGATTTAGTCGAATTTAAAGGTCATCGGAAAAGGTCATGATGTATGGGGAGGGGGGGGGGGGGGGTGGGAGGGAACGATAAAGATATCAACCTTTGATGAGACGCCTTAAGAGGTTTTTTTTCCTCTTAAATTTCTCTCGGACTTGTTATTGTCTCACACGCTGAATGTACATAGATAAATTGTTGCGATGATAAAAAAATTATAATTGAAGTATTTGGTGAATGCACCGATTTTAGATCAGGGCATCGAACCGTAATTTTTTTCGCTCCGGTTTTCGTTCCGGTTCACTCAAATCACAAATTTCGGTTCCGGTTTCGCTCCGGCAACCATCAGTGAACCGGTTAGAACCGGTTTTTTTCGCTCCGACCTTAAAATATTTTAAAGAAACTTTCAATGACTGATTAATTAATTTACGTAATTTTCTAATTAAATCAAATACATCTTCACTGTAACAATAGTTTTATTAAAAACTAATATTAAAAGGAAAGTAAATTATAAAAATTTAAATATTTAGTATTTTATTTATTTAAGATTTGTTTAGAATTGAATAACTTACAAACCATACATGCGTCGCAAAAGATGTCAACAGGTTAGGAAAATGTAAATAAGCACGTTTCCTGCGGTAGGGTATTATAAACTTATTATGTTATGCATTTTCTAATTAACTCATTTTATAATTTACCGTGCTTAGTCTTTAGCATTAAATTTCATTAAAATCCGCTGAATAGCTAAGAGGAAAAGAATTGCATTCGGCTAGAAGAACGGGCAGAACGAAGCTAATACGCGCTAAAGCTGGAATGCCTAATAATGAATTATTAATATTTTTATTCACGAATCTTGCGGAAAAAGAAGAGATCGCTTTGCCTCACTAGTGTCAGTAAGTTGAATAAGACATTACGTTATTTTCATTAAGAATTTGTAGATCACGTGCACTGCTCATATTATAAAAACTGTAAATGCACGGCTTTGTTTTTTCATTCAAAGATCACGTAAATGCATTTAAAAATGTACGAAATTTTTATGAGGAAGAAGCCCGCGGAAATTGAGGGCCTGAAAATCCAGAAAGGCTGAGAAATGTTTATTAGCACGATACAAATTTAATATGCCGGAATTTTGCAAACACACAAAGAAAACGTTCATATTGACACTAACTTAAAAGCAACAGAGTAAATGGAAGATTCTTGAAAATAGTATTTAAAACAGATGCGAACCGGGTACGAATCCTGCGAAAGTAGGGTTTTTTCAGAGGTTTAGCGGTCCCCTATTTGCGTGTTTAGAGGAGAGCACGCGAATCAGCGCTCCGTCCTTCGGAAGGGACGTAAAGCCGTTGGTCCCCTTGGTGTTTCTCGTTAAGAGTAGGGTAATGCCGGCACTGGGTTTGTCTCCTCCCTTGGTTTGTGATTTAGACTGAGAAGCCTACTAGCGCCTGTAGTCGTTTGAAGTCACAGGGCCCAACATTAACGAAAACTTCTCTTCTCCCACTAGGGATTCATAGGGTTCAAGGAATTCTCAAATGTGTAAATTTACCCATGGAATTTCCTGAAGTCGGTAGATATTATCTTAGAAAACGAACCGAGGGACTTGAGGATTAGTGAACTTGGTGAAGGTTTGGACCCCATGGCGACAGAGCGTGAGGGAGGCGATGACCATTTGAACATGTGGAAAATTCCGCCTTTCGCTTTAACTTTTTATCCGAACCAAAATAAAGGAGCGAAATAAATATCGGTTTTCGGTTTCGGTTCGGGTTCAACACATTTAGTTTTTTCGGTTCGGGTTCGGTTCCACTCCGGCCAAAAATATCGGTTTTTTTGGTCCGGGTTTTCGGTTCGGTTCCGGTTCGATGCCCTGTTTTAGATCGCCCTGGGTTCGCAAAAGTGTTTTTAGCGCTTTAAAAAAATAAAATATCGCTTATGTGCGAGCAATATCTCAGGAATCTAAATTTTCAAGAGATGTTGGTCTACATGAGAGCTAGACATCGTAAAAATTTGGTGCATCTAGAATTAGCTGAATGGGGAAAAAATCACCTTGTATAATTTGCTCTGCAATTCTTCTCTGACTTGTAGCATGTGTGCTACTCCAGGGGCTAAACCGTTTAACAGAATCTGATTGGATCTCGCAGTAGTAGTAATTAGGTTTTTAGGTGCGTCAACAGCTGAGGTTATTTTGCACCGTCTAATTCTCTTAGAGAAAATCAACATACATCACAACATCCATGCCCGAAGCGGGATTCGAACCCGCGGCCTTTGGGTTAGAAGGCAGGCGCACTGCCTACCAGTCTAACGCGGCCGGCTGGGATCTCGTATTTTTGTAATACGGTAGCCAGAACAGAAGCCTTGATGAAGCAAACCCTATCGAGCGAAAATGGGGGATAGTTAATTCTTGTTGATTTTCACACACAGAGTGTCTATTCACTCAAAATTAGCTACATACGCTGCCGTAACTAGGGTATAGCGAAGGTGGCATTTTCCATAGGCGCCGATTGCAAAGAAGAGCCAAAAGTTTATTTTTCCATAAATAAGTCATATTATTACTCAAACGTTAATTTATATATATAATAGAAACGCCATTATCCTTGATTTAAACGCAGAAAAAATTATATCCTACATAACGTACGTGTTTCCTAAAATTTTGCCATAGGCGCCACATCGAATAGGTACGCCTCTGGCTACATGGATTTTAATAAAAAAAATCGTGAAGTTATAGGGCTTATTATAATGGGCAATAACGTATAATATGTAAATCTTAAAATGTAAATAAATTGCGTCCAGTGATATTTTAACATATCGAGTTTTACGCCCAGCTACCGCAAAGCAATCCCCCCCTCCAACAGGAGCAGCTTGCTACGAATCAAATCGCGCGTTAATACGCATCGACGTAGCGAGCGCACGGAGATGAAGTCTGTGCAACATATGTCGTACCCATTTTTATTTTTTTTACGAATGGCCGTTGCGTTTTTTTTTTGCTCCCATCAGTTTCGTCAGCTGCGGAAACAAATCAATACGTTAATAAGTATGTTTAACCGGAATTTATTTAATGTGCAACTCTTTTAAGATATACCGCAACGAAACCACGAAAAAGGTTAGGATGAAAGTCGTTCACAAAAAAGGGAGTTTCGAATCCACCTCCCAGGAAAGTTCCGAAATTTCGAATCGGGAAATTTCCGCCCTCTGCCAAATAATACTACGGGTTTCTTATCTGAGAAAAGCTTTCGAGGAGGGAATGATCCGATCGGTTAGCGTGACTCCATCCGAGATGGAATGACAATGAGTCACGGTATACATACAGGTTTTTAACTGCCTTTGGAGCGTTGTCTCTATTTCGTTTGCCAATCGCTCCTCTAGGCGGGTTTTGATCCGGAAGATGACTTTTTTCCTCCTCTTTTAATGTTCATCGGAGATAAATTTAGCAAAGATTCGTTCGTAACGAATCGAAAATACCGCGTAACGCTCCGTTTGACGTATGCATGTCGCCTAGGAAACCGTCGGATAGCGATTCGTTAACAATCGTATTAGAAGGATTATTTTCTTACAAGTTCATTTTTAGGAACATTTTAGTTCAACCAAATAACATTGCATTAGCAATTAGTAACATGAAGAACTTGAAGGGTATTAACATGAAACTAAGAAGGTTGCAGCAAAGGCTAGGACGATGTGGAAAACCAGGTTTAACCCGAAATTGCGGATCTGTTTGCAGGCAGACCGCTTACGGTAACGATGGCAACGAACATAAGACAATTTTCCTTAATGAGAATCGTCTCGGATTCTAATTCGCGGAGCATCCAGCTATAAGCCTCTTAAAATTTTACGATCCGATTAAAAAGATCTTATTTCCTGAATTTTGGATGTTTCCAACTGTGCGAGGGGTTTCACATGGGGATTAAAGTGCCGTTAACAGTATTTTCGAATAAATGAGCGTCTTCCCAGAGGATGACGATATTTGACCATCGATCCACAATTATTTTTAAAAACCTTCAGATTCATGCAAACTATTAACTTTCGGAATGCTAAAAAACATCAACCTCTTTTAAGATGAGTGTATTTCCTTCTACGCGAGGATTTTTTCTGTAGGTAAGAATTACTAAACTTGGAAATAGATTCGGTCAAAAACAAACGGAAAAAAGATCTCGGAAAAGAAAATTCACAGTTTCACAATTCATCGTTCAAGATTACACTCAAGATGAATTCAACTTTTCGAAAGGAACGCATTCCTAAGCGAAGCATTTTTAAGCGTCTCTTCGATTATTTTATCCTTGATATTATTACAGAAGGCGACGTAAGATTTTTTGCTAGGTGAATTTCGTTCTCTTAAGTTTCCGGTAGAGAGCGTGCATGTAGAGAGTATGGGTAGTTCTCCCTAACGTAGCGATTGAAAATTACTAGAAGCTACCTTACGTCTAGGGCGGTGATGGAGAACCTTCTATTCTATTGCCCGCGTGCCGATATTATTGAAATTGTCGAATCCTTTCCGCCTCGCGTGCCAAAAAAAAGCCCTTGATTTTGCGTGCCAACTAAATTAAATTCGTGATCAAGACATAAGAGTTTGAAATTTGTAACCATAAAACTAATGTTTACAATAGTTAACTAAATAACACAAATGTTTCTGAGTCACGAAATAAGTACGATAAATACTTTGATTGGTTTTCGCTTTTCGTTGGTGTCCCCATCAAAATCGTCTTACGTGCCACTTATGGCAAGCGTGCCATAGGTTCGCCATCACTGACCTAAGGGATTGGATGGAATACTTGGCAAATCTGGTATATTTTTACATGAGCCTTGCTTTACACATGAACAATTGCATGTGGAATGCTCAATAGTTCAAAATACTTTTTAAATACAGATAATACCAGGTTACAAGCAAGGAGCGCCAGTCACAAATAACGTTGTACATAAAGAAGTTTTAAAAATTTAATAACAAAATAAAATAGGCCTCTAGTATTTTCTTAATGCCATAGGGCACAGCATCGGGATTATTTTCTGCTCTAACCTTGCCTGCCGCGATGCAGACGACACCGCGGAATTTATTTTTACTTATTCGCAGCCGTCACTAAAACGCAATGCACCTCCGTCCCTTTGCAAAGGATTATCTTCCTCGATCTGGCGCGTGCAAAGAAAAAATGTATCGAACAGGCGACGTAAAAAATACCTCCTGGGAAATACACTCCGGAATAAAGCTCTGAGAACTTTTTTTTTTCAAAAGTCACCAGGAAGAAATATTTTTATCTCCGACCGCCTGGTCTCGGCGTTTTAAGTGAAACAAATCAGATGCCGTCAAGCCAAATGAAAGAAGAAAAATAAAGCGAACTCGCGAGAGAAATAAAAAACTGAACTACGTTCGTTTTCCTGCCATGTAAAGCCAGTACCTATTTGTGTGTGTGTATATATATATATATATATATATATATATATATATATATATATATATATATATGTTACGCAAGCGAGGACGACCGCCACGAGAAGTGCTACCAGAAGCGGGACGGAGAAGGAGAGTACTAAGAGATCACGTGACGCGAGAGAGAAGAGTGTGTGACGGGACTCGTAGTAGTGTGGGCCGTGTGTTGGCTCGTGGAAGAGCTTCTGCTGGAGAGCAGAATGCTGGTGTAATTCGGGTTTAAATAAAGTTGGAGTCCCTTGGACGTGTTGTGTTATTTCGGGTGTGCCTCCCCGAGGAGGAAGTTGGAGAGTGGTGTAGTGTTTTACTGACAGAGCAGCGGCGGGATCGGGATCAGATAAGGATAAGAAGATCAAAAACCAGTTTTCGGAAAGGAGCACGTCGTGAGAGAGCCGACTGTTTGCCGATGAAGACTGTACCCCTCCGTAAGTACGTGAAAGAAAAGTGATTCCCGAGTGAACAATACCCCAAGTATAACTAGGGTTGTGAGCGTCGAAACAGACCTAAAAAAAGCGAAATTAGCGAAAAAAAAGCGACCGCATGGCGTTTAGTGGGGAACCGGAAATGACGTATCCAGTGGCGGGAACAGGAGTAAGCGAGGCGTTCTTGACGCGAGCAGCGAGCTTTCCTGAGCTACCGAGAGCGATGTCGACGCCCTCTGTGACCCGACCAAAGAACCACTTAGCGCCTAGGGCGAGCGATAACGACATTGAACGTGAGATTCTACGACGAGAAAGACAGTTGCTGGAGAGAGAGCGCGCGTTGTTAGACCGCGAAAGAGAAATAATGGAAGCGAGACATTGTAGTACGATGGCGACAACTGTAGTTGCTCACCGAGACATGGCGGATAGATTGTTGCCCGAGTTTGACGCGTCGACGACCTTAGGATTTACCGCCGAACAGTGGGTGCGGCGAGTGGAAGGGGTCGCTTCCGCGTATTCGTGGGACAATTCCGTATTGCTTACTCATGCGGTGAATAAGCTGAGAGGAGTAGCTAAATTGTGGTTAAATAGTGTCGCGGAAGAAGTGTATTCTTGGGAGACTTTTAAAGAAAGGTTACTTTATAGCTTCCCATCAACAGCTGATCAGGCCGATGTCCACATGAGTCTCACGAAGAGGAAGAAGCAGCGCGACGAAACCTATGAGTCATACGTGTATGCCATGAAAGCGATAGCGCGACGAGGTGACATAGATAAAGAATCCTTGATTAAATACATTTTGAACGGCTTAGGTGACAAGGAATTAGTAAGGTCGCTGGCTTTGTGTGAGTTCAAAGATGTTGAAGGGTTACTGCTCAAGATAAAGCGCTATGAAAGTATTACAGAAAGAGCGAGATTAGGTGAAAGACAGTTTTTAGCTAACCGTTATAGTGTCCCAATTGAACCGCCAAACGAAGGTAATGTGGTGAGGAGAAATAAGCAGACAACGCAGGCGAGGTGTTATAATTGTAACGGCCAGGGACACATGGCTAAGGATTGCCCAGAACGACAGCAGAGCAGGCGATGTTTCCGATGCAATAAAGAGGGACACATGATGAAGGAATGCCCTCAGGGAACCCAAGTTAATAGACAGAATTTGGAAATGAAAAGGCGAGTCCAAAGAATTTCGGTGCCGAACGACCAAATTAAAGACGAATATTATAAATGGATAAAGGTTAATGATGAACAAGTTGTTGGGTTCATTGATTTAGGGAGCGATGTTGTGACCATGAGGCAAGATGTCGCTGAACAGCTAGGTGTAGAATACTTTGCGAGTCAAAAAAGTCTGATTGGATTCGGCTGTGGGAAAAGTAACGTAATAGGCTCCAAACAGTTAACCCTTGTTGTGGACGACGTAAGCATTGAGGTAGAAGTGCTTGTGGTCCCAAACTGTTCGCAAGACGATGCCATAATTCTAGGACGAAGCGCCCTAGACCAATCGGGGATTCGAGTTGAGAAGAGCTATCAGAAACTTGTAATTAGGAGAGAGACTGATGGGCAGGAGGAAGAAAGTAACTTCGAAGCCAAAGTTCGGAATGTCAAAGAGAGGGCCGGGATAGAAATGGAAGAAATAAATTTGAATAACGACCTGTCTGAAGAGGAGAAGGATGCGGTATACGAAATGGTGAATGAGTATCGAGAATGTTTTGCGAAAAATTTGAGTGAACTGGGTACAGTAGAGTCTGCCAGTTTCGAGATAGAATTGTTGGATAACCACCCTGTGAATTTAAGACCGTATCGCCTACCGTACGCCCAAAGAGCGACTATGCAAAAGGCAGTCGATGAGTTAATGAAAATGGGTATCGTGCAGGAGTCGACATCAGAATACGCAAGCCCAGCATTGTTAGTGAAGAAAGCTAACGGAGAAGACCGGCTGTGCGTCGATTACAGAGCATTGAATTTGAAGACGAAAAAAATAAAATTCCCCATGCCAGCCATTGAGGAACAATTAGACGCGCTTGCAGGAAACAGTTATTTTACCATTTTAGACTTGGCGTCGGGATACTATCAAATCCCTGTAGCCCCAGAGACGAGACCCTTGACAGCTTTTGTCACCTCAAGTGGACTGTACGAGTTCACAAAAATGCCTTTCGGAGTAGTAAACGCACCTGCAGTGTTTAATCAAGTGATGAAAAGGGTAGTGCGAATGACAAAACCAGGAGAGGTCCTAGTCTATATGGATGATCTGTTGATACCCAGCAAAACGGTGAAGGAAGGGTTAGAGAGATTAGAAAGACTGTTGCAAGTACTGAAGAAATTGGGGCTAGCGCTAAAAGTATCAAAATGTGAATTTTTCAAAACTAGAGTAGACTATTTGGGCTTTGAAATAACCAAAGATGGGATCCGACCAGGCGAGAGAAAAATTCAGGCAGTTAAAGAATTTCGAAGGCCGGAGAATGTTCACGAAGTGCGACAATTTATTGGTTTGACGAGCTTCTTTAGAAGATTTGTATTAGGATTCGCTACGTTAAGCAAGCCGTTAACGCTCTTGACGAAGAAAGATACGGCATTCGAGTGGACAGAGAAACAAGAAAACGCATTTCAAGAGCTGAAGAAAAGATTAATCGAGCGTCCGGCACTTGCGTTGTTTGATGTAAATGCCGAACATGAAGTTCACACTGACGCCAGTAAGAATGGACTAGCGGGGATTATCTTACAGCGTCGAGAAGGAGAATCTCAAAAACCTGTGGCATATTATAGCCGACAGACGACAGATCTAGAGAAGAACTATCACAGTTATGAGCTAGAAGCGTTGGCAGTAGTTGAAGCCGTAGACAAATTTCGAATGTATTTATTGAACAGACCCTTCAAAGTTGTTACTGACTGTAATGCTTTAAAGACCACCATGTCCAAGAAAGAATTGTTACCGCGGATAGCGAGGTGGTGGCTTCGATTACAAGAGTATGATTTCACGATCGAGTACCGACCAGGACGCAACATGAGTCACGTTGATGCCCTCAGTCGAAATCCCGTGGGAGATTCCGAGGAACCGGATACAGCAGACTTGAAAATCTTCACGTTGCGAATAAATCAGGATGATTGGTTACTAACGATGCAGCTGCAGGATGTAGCTATCCAGAAAATACATCGTACCTTACAGCAACCTGCGGTCGCCAATGAGGATAGGCAGATCCACACAGACTATGTGCTGAAAGACAACCGTGTCTGTAGAAAGGTAGACGGTGGGGTCCGTTGGGTTGTGCCTAAGAACTCTATTTGGCGCATTCTAAAGGGAAGTCATGATGACATGGGACATTACGCAGAAGAGAAAACCCTAGAACACGTGAAGAGATATTTTTGGTTTCCGAAGATGAGAAGAAGGGTAAAGAAATATATTGCAGCTTGCATTGAGTGTGCTTATCATAAGAGACCGGGAGGTAAAAAAGAGGGGCAGTTGCACAGTTTAGAGCGTGTAGCCATCCCATTTCACACAGTTCACGTGGACCACTTAGGGCCATTCCCAAGGAGTAAAAGGGGCAACGAGTATGTTCTCGTGTATCAAGACAACTTTACAAAGTTCATCCTACTAAAGGCAGTGAAAACCACAAAAACCAAACCAGTGTGCGAAGCTATCAGTGAGATTACGAGCTTATTTGGGTGTCCTGAGCGTTTAATTACAGATCGAGGTACGGCATTTACAGCGAAGGAATTTGAAGAATTATGCGAAAGAAACCAGATAAAGCATATAAAGAATGCGACTGCTACCCCTCGAGCAAATGGACAAGTAGAGCGATCAAACGCATCCATTACAAACGCCATATCCACTATGTATGCACAAGAGGATGGAGGCGACTGGGATACGAATTTGAGAAACATCCAATTCGCCATGAATTCTATGTCAAATAAAACTACTGAGAAGAGCGCTTATGAGCTATTGTTTGCTTATAACCCAAGGAATTCATTGCAAAACCGTGTTATATTGGCGTTGCAAGAAAGCGAGCTCGATGAGACTAGAGAGACCTTAGGCGAAGCAAGGGAAAAAGCGTTAGTAAAGATATCAGAGACGCAGAAAAAACAGAAGGAGCGTTACGATCAAAGACATAAGGTGCCGAGAGTGTACCAAAAGGGAGATTTAGTCATCGTAGAACGAGAAGCGCAAGCGACAGGGTGTTCGCGAAAATTAGCTCCGAAATTTAAGGGTCCGTATCTTGTCTCAGAAGTGCTAGCGCGAGATAGGTATTCTCTCATAGATATACCAGGGGCAAAGAGGACACAGCGAGCGTTCAATTCCGTGTTTAGTGCAGACCGAATGAAACCCTGGTGTAAGCCCCCCCAAGGCGAAGTAGGAGATGACGACCAGGCCGACGAGAGCCAGGACGAGGGAGATGACGACCAGGCCGCGGACAGCAGAGGGAAAGAAGACGAGAAGCGGATGGAGAACGGCGCGAGCGCCAGAGGAGCAGTTCAACCGGAGGCAGACCGGACCGGGACCGAGGACGGCCCCGATGTCAGGAAAGGCCGACTGTTACGCAAGCGAGGACGACCGCCACGAGAAGTGCTACCAGAAGCGGGACGGAGAAGGAGAGTACTAAGAGATCACGTGACGCGAGAGAGAAGAGTGTGTGACGGGACTCGTAGTAGTGTGGGCCGTGTGTTGGCTCGTGGAAGAGCTTCTGCTGGAGAGCAGAATGCTGGTGTAATTCGGGTTTAAATAAAGTTGGAGTCCCTTGGACGTGTTGTGTTATTTCGGGTGTGCCTCCCCGAGGAGGAAGTTGGAGAGTGGTGTAGTGTTTTCTGACATATATACACATACATCTACGAGTACATATATAATATTATATATGAAGTTACTTCGGGTAAACTTAGGTATGCTCGCATGTTCTAAGAAAAGAGATGAAGAGAAAACCAAAGCGGCCGTCCACTTCACCACAGACCCTGTTAAACCGGCGTGATGGCCGCGGGGCGTTTTACCATAAGGTTTATCCAAGGGTGTAAAAAGGGTTGACATAACTTCGCGTAAGTCGTCTCCCGCCTCAAGGGCGAAGTTTCAAGAGGGATCAAAACCAAAAGGGTGAACGAAGGCTCGTGACTTGCTCGGAGACAAAGGTCGTCTTTGTAAAAATGAAAGCCTCAAGCCCCCCTCCCCCTTCCTCCCCTCAGGCGTCCAACCCGAGTTATTACATGAGGTACGGCCATAAGGAAAAGTAAAGGGTGCGCAAATGCTTTTGAATAAAACTCCGAACAATAAAGAAATCCTTCTCGATGTTTTTTCATTGCTTATATCGCGAAAGTTGTTGTGCCCTTTGATAAATAAAGAGCTCTATAGTATATGCCTTAATATGTTTGCGCACGAATGTTTTGCGTCAAAGGATATCCTTTGGGTCGGCGAAGTTCATTTTTTTATCTTCGTAATGGCATTAAACTAAGGAGTTAAACAACACATCATTTGGATCGCGTATGATTTCTCGATGCCGGCAAGTCGCAATGAGATTGATGCTCGCGGATACGAGCAAAAGAACTATAGTAATGGATATTTTTATCCAATAAATTATGAAAATTTTCTCTGCAATTTCTTAATGTAAGGCCCTTATTGTCCGATGCCCAGTTGTATCAATTTTTCCAGTGGGCATAATTAGAAGTCTATTTTTTGTATGCAACTATCTCACTTTCCGCTGTATATGAGCTCCTGTAAAATACAGCGAAAGACGAAACGGTTAAATGTGGTAGTAGGTTTTTCCCATAGGAACATATACGATTACATTTGAGCGCCGTTTCAACATGCAACAACTGAGTTACAATTTATTCAGAATTATTTCCTTATTCCTTTATATAACCTCTGGGTCGAACTGAAATTTTTCTGTTTTCTAATGTTTGAAAACCGTCCAGAAACCATGTTCAAATTGAATTCTAAATAGTTCCCGAAAAGTAAATATACAACGCGCAATGCGAAACCGTGCAATTCGAAGGTCTAATTTATACAAAAGAATACTTTTTCCAATAAAACAACATTGGGTTTAACATCTGAAATACTTGGAATTTATCCTTAGGTAGCACATTATTTTATAAGTAATATAAAGAGGCATTGTTATGCAATAATGTGCGCATATAACGTAAGAGGTTGTAAGCGGCACGATATAATGGAGGTTCCATTATAAAACGTTTAGATTAGGTATAACGCCGGTTATTCGATTTTCTGCATGATTCTGTCTCAAAAGAAGACGTGCTCCTATCGTTACCTAACCATAACAAAAATAAGAGAACACTAAAAAAATCTTTAGGAACCGGGCGGGTGGGTTTTAAATAACCGGTCGTCAACGCGTTAATACACAGCACTGTAAATTAAGAAACGTACGGTATCAACCAAATGAAAGGATTTCGAAAAAAAATAACCCCAATGGAGGGTCCAACTGTTCTTTACAAAGTGCCATGGTCAAAAAACGAAAAAGGAAAACAAGCTACACATATACATGGAGAGAATGGATAAGAATTGAGATAGGGTTTCGGTCTCCTAAGTTGAATGGATGAAGGCAGCTTTCCTAACAAAAGGCGCCGGAAACTAAGATGTAACTGAAAATTCCATAGAAAGAGGCCAGTGGAAAACGAACGAGGTGCACGTCGTGGAAGGTACTATGGGGTCGAAAGGGACTAAGGGGCCACGCAGAAGACAGCTATGTAGAGAAATGGAGAACGGTCGGCGATGTGAAGGAAACAAACGATCCAAACGTCCTGACCGCTGCCTGGGCTAAGCGGAAGACGGAAGAGGTTACACGTAAACTATAGGGAAAACGCTTGGAAGCGACGTCCATGTCCATCTCCAGACTACGTTATTCAATTCCCTTCTACGCGATATGATCTGCGGTCGATTCGCTTCTGTTTTGTTTCCATGGAGATCGATTAAAAAAAAGTCCAAATGATGCCGGAATATTATCTCGGCATTCTCCATCGCGTCTACATTTACTCCTCCGGAGATATGAGTCATTTAGTCGATTTAGCGTCATTTTATCTAACAAGTGGGTCCCAAAGAACACTTAAATTTTTGCAGGAGGGATCGTATTTTTGGGATTGCATACACCGATACGTTGGCTAAAAAGGTTTTTACGCAACTATTTTCCCCATTTTTATCATTCTGTTCAAGTTATCGATAAAATAAACAAGTTAGGAAAGTGTACAGCGTATCACAAATGGACGCGTTTCGTGCAATGGAGTATCAGAAAGAAATGATACACCTGTACGTAAGGAAAATAGCATGTTAAAGTTCTTTGTCATAATCCATTTTCTTCCTATTTAAAAATATTGCATGCACACGTAAGCAAATGAAACGTTTGTGAGATTGTTTATGTTAGCAACATTGAGGAAGTAACCATGCAATTCAACTCGAATTGAGACATTTTTGTTTGATTTTCTCGATAACGGCTACTCCTCCGATAAAAACATACAGGGAAGGAAATACTCTAATTTATTAGTTCTACAGCTTTTATTTGGAAAATATTTTGATAAGAGCAATACTTTACGAGTTATGACGGAAAGTTCATTTTTTTATCACCAGTAAAGTGGTACCCGTGATTGGTTTACGTGATTCATTTTTGCGATTTTCTTATTATCTTTGACTAGCTGCCCGTACAGCTCCTAAATCGGAGCTCTGTTGGAGTGTTATGGTAAGAAGGCCCTTCACTGCCCACCTCACGCGCCTCCGACACCTGCGTTACCGTCCCGCGCACTGAGGCTCGAAGCCCCATTCCAGCAACCCGCGTGCCCCCTCGCGCCCGGCGCATATCCTTCCCCTCCACTTCCCCTCAAGCGTGGCTGATTGTGAGTGGAAATGGAGGGGAAGCTTCGCTTTGGGTTGCGACGGACATGACCTTCCCTTACTCGATTAACATATACGTTGATTTTAAGTCCGTAATATCAAATTTTATGCAAGTCCGTTCGGCAGAAACCGAGAACAAACAAGCGGACGGACGGACTGACCGCGACAATAGGCGCTCACGCTGGAGGCGAAACGCGCCTAAAAATGAACTTTAGGGGAAATATACTGATAACAAATTTTAAGTACTACAACGAGAGTGAAATTTTCACATTCCTTTTCTAGACTGCGACCTTTGGATATATAGATTTACTGTATTTTTTTAATTATTAACATTTGAACATGTGAAGTGGCATCTAAAAGATGTCATACGATCGTATTATTCCAACGATATATAGCAATTCACACGTTCCCATAGATAGGTTGTAAGAAAGCACAACGAACTAAGTTCAATTCACGCACCAAAAGAGGAAAAGAAATGCGATGAAACCAAGTAATTTTATTTGCCAATTTAAAAAAGGTACAGTCAAAACCTAAATCAATCGATTAATAACTTCAGCGTGACATATACTGTATCGTTACGGAGGTAGGCGTGATCCAGATGTATATAATATAGGACAAACCTCAAAAGAAGAAGACTTTTGAAACTTTGAGTTATAGAAATGCATTTCATCAATTATGAGCACCGGAAAATATCTTCCCCAAGTTATCGTACAATCTAGTAATAGACTTCCGAATTCGAATACACGTATTTAGTACTTTCCGTTCAACATGAACATGCTACAGTTTTTGTCTAATTATCGAGAAAAATTTTTCTCGTATCGTGGATTTAGTTGTTTTTTCACACGAGCTTAAAAAAAGCTACTAAATGAATTAAAATGCTACTAGCGGGAATATACTGGCTTGCCAAACAAATTCATTACGCGTGAGTCACGGTTGTTATAGATTTTTCACCACTTGGCAAGAAAAGGTTATCAAACTGACGCCAAAACATAAAAACAAAATTTATTAAACTAATAATAGGGAAAAAATTAAAAGGCAATCTACGCCCATAGCCTGAAAATTATTTGCAAGCAATGCGAATAACTCTAACGTCGAGATTTTCCGCTGATAAAGACGAGGAATAAGAAAAATTATCCGTCAAATAAGATAGCCTATTTAAGCGTGACACCACTGAATGAATATATTTCGATATTAAAGGCTGTATCGCACGTACGTAATTAACAGCATGACTTCAATATATTTGTCTTCTTGAGGGGATAATAAAAACAGTTCGAATACTTTAGGAATGCTCTTTTGCAGCAAGCGAATTCTATGTTCTATCTTGGCTGGTTGAAAGCACTTCCAATTTCATATCAAGAACAGAAAAAATCTTTCGATAAAATAAAATTTGAAATACCAAACCATTTTGACCTTATTTCAGATTTTGGCGCGTATTTTTCTCTCCGAACCGCCATCTCGTCGGAATGAACGTGGGATATCAATACACCGAAATGATATAAGTTTTAACTTGGGATATCCAAGGAAACGCAACGGCGAGATCTGCTTCTCAGCTACTTTCCTTAATATGAGATTATAGAATGGCAGGTAGATATCAACTTTGGTAAAATAATATTCGGATGAAGGAAAAACTGGCTACAAATCTACGGAAGCGAGCGGTACTAGAATTAAAATGTTTTCCCGGTATCATAATGTCATGAAAATGTCATCAATAAGCTGCTGCTTTTTAAAGCGGCAGTTAAATCAAGAAGTAATTATAATTTTAATATTCGTTGCAATTTCCGATCGCTAAGCTTAGGTTTGCTCCCAATATTGCTTTTAAGACTTCATTCTCATCTCTCGAGTTTGCTCAAGATATATAAAAAGTAACAGTTATATCTTGTTAAACAGCTGTTAGAAAGTTTGCGGGATCCCAGAACCCATTTCATAAACCCCTGCCTCGATTTTAATAATGAAATCTCACGCCGTAGTGCCGAAGGCTCAAAGTAGTTTAGAAACACTGAAAAAAAAACAGAATTGCCCGCACGAGTTGGTAGGACTTTTTTTAAAAAAATTATATCACGCGGAAAATAATGTTTCCCAAGGAATGGCAGCCACAAAAAGAAATTTCTCGGAGCAGAGAATTTCAAGTTTACTCCTTCACCACGTAGAAGGAACGGGATCGCATCCTACCACTAAGAACTTATATCCAGAAATTTTTTTAGTCCTTTGACATTAAAAGTTTCGTCAAAATATATTAAAAATGTTCCGAATTTTCTTCCGGTTGGTCCCACCGATGGAAAATATACGAGGCATCCATAAAACATAAAACTTATATAATTTTCAAGACATGAATGCCCCCCAAAACTTACAAAAATAAAAAAGTTGGGAGAATAAGAGCCAGAGGGGCAAAGTTTTAACCTACGAAATTCATCAAAAAGTGTTATGAAGCGGTGTACGTATCCAGCCAGCGCAACACTGCATGCGGTTAGATGAAAGTAAAACGGAAGTGACGAGTCCTGCATAAAAACTGCACTAATAAGGCACCATTATCCGGTCATAGAGGATGGGTGTATTTTTTATGTTTCCGAATACTGAGGCCGAATTCCGAGCACTTTTCACGAACGAATATTTCTATCAAATCTATTTATTGGTGGAATATGCATCACCGGCTTTTTCGACATTTAAAACATTCGTTTTATTCAAAAAAACATTTCATCGAAACTATTAATAAAATTGAGTTTAATCATTATATTAATAAAAGAGATGTTGCTCATTGGCTATATAGTCTGATAGAAACATCACGTTTGTGTGTGGTCTATGAAATATTTTGGAATGACAATCATTCAGATCTCCTACAACATCCTATCCCAATGTACAAATCATTAAGTATAGTGAAAATAGAATTCATTTAAAAGTTTAGATTATTTCTAAAACCTGATACTTTGTAACTTTGCGCAGAAAAGAAAATTCAATATGTAAATTCAAAATAAAGAATTTCTTGTGGCGTAATTACCTGCCATATAAAGTATTCAATGATCTATCATCGACCTATGACATGAAACAGTAACCTTACCTTCAAAACGTAGATTTGAATTCATACATTTTAATCGTAAGCATTGTAAAAAAATATCGAAGAGAAACACGAACACAGTATACAAAAACAAACACATTAAACAACTCTAGTGGTTCCCAAAGTGGGTGCCACGAAAAACGCTATATAGATAAATCGGCGTATAGGAAACGTTGATGAGTCATTAAGGCGACATACGTTCCACAAAGAAATTGTTGACAGCAAATGAATGCGTCCAAACATTGCGATACACCAAAGTAAAAACAAACAACGTTGTTCAATTACAGGTTACGGGGAAATTGTTTTTCTTCGAAAGGATGCCGCTCAAGCCCATTCCCACCAAGTGTCGTAATAGAAATTAAAAGGCTCCGCTGGAATGGTTATGGCATATATGATTCAGAAGGGCCCATAGTCCGTTCCCCATTGCGGAGACGTTCACTACGCCCGTCCCCACCGAAAAGAGACTCATCGCAATAAAATAAAAGTGGAAAACTTTTTATCTAACAGCATACCTCTATGTTCCCGCTGCTTATTGAATGGCTCATGAAACCTGCGAACCGTCTTACTTTTCTACGCGCCCCTTACAACAGATGTTTTCAAATCTTTTTCTCAGCAGGTCAACAATAATAGAAAATATGGTATTCGGTCCACCAAAATTATACCTTATAACATATTGTCAATTAAGTATTTCTGGGGACGTATTTTAAATAAAAGCTGTACAAATTAATGACCTTTAAATACCATTTGTTGATTCTGATTACCTTGGCAACAATGTAGCCTAAATTTCGCGTCAAAATATATTAGATCGACCCTTCCTTGAGGCTCTTATCGAATGTTTTGCGACCCATGATTTGAAAAACCCTGCCTTACACTGTGGCCGAATATTCAAACAAAACCACGTACTAAGAGGTCAAGATAAAAAGTTTTTCTTTCCTTATTATTTTTTCACAATAATCTGACGAAACTCACGTTTTTTCTCGAACCAGGATAAACCACGGAAGGACCCGACTCCGAAGAATGGGAACTACGGTGAGTCCGATGCACGGCTCCACGATGGGTCCGAGCGTCTCTCCTCCAACTTCGGCGACCACCACGGCCTTCTCTCACACCTCTTCCTCTCGTCCGGACTCGCCTTCGCTCTCTTCCGCCATCCCGCGCCCTTACGACGAGGGAACCTTTTCCACTTCCGGAGCCTTCTCCACTTCCACCGTGCCTACTTCGACACTGCCTTACTTTGCTCACTCTCCAGCACCGCCGTTCGCATCGGCGGCCGATTCCACGCTCCCAACCATCACCACTCCATACGGACAGTCCTCGACCGGGTTCCATTCGACGGAGTCAACGGCAACGTCGACCGCAGACTTGGGTTCGACGTCATCGACTTACGGAACGAAGGGCAGCGCGCTGACGACGCTTGCTACCCTCCTCACCTCCACCTACAATTCGGCCAAGAACGTGGCGAGCGGTGAGTTCACAACATGGTATTTTTAGCTCATATTCCGACGGTTCTGCAGAATGGGACCCGGCACAGTAGGGTAGAGTTTCCCAAACCGTGTTCCGCGGAGACCAAGGGTTCCTCTGAAGCTAAAAGGGGTTTCGCGTTAAGCCGGCTCCACACATTCGTTATTCGCCGAGTGCCGAACATTCGTGATCACTTGCCGAGTGACGCGTAAATATTTTCTTCGCCACTCGGAACTGCTTCCACACTAATCGTCCATCGCCGAATCCCGAATATTTGTACTGAATTGCGGGAAATGAGCGAATGTTCGTAGTATGCTGAAATTTTGCAGTGAAAATGGATTTGGACTGTGAAGATACTGTTGTCGCTGCAAGTGTCGCTTTTGTTGTCACGAGCTGGGCCTATTTGAAATTCTAAGAACTCCAGGACGGCTTCATTGGACCACTCCATATGTACGCGGCACAACGGCGCAAACGATCACACGATATACACTTTACAACTGACTGACGGCACTGAGTACTTACTGAGTCGGAAGGTACAATGCTGCCAGATCCGCATGGAATTTTCCGCGATCTGGCATCAATGTGGAGAAACATTTGTCGATCGACGAATAACGAATGTGTGAAAGAGTTCAAAACATCGCGGCATTTACCAAGCTAAAGTTTTGTTAATGATTTTTGTTGCAAGTTATTGTATTAAGTTTAATAAGTAACATTTATTACAAGGCTAAATTTGAAGTGTTATGTAATCATCTTTTCTTTATTGATAAATATATTATTATTATTTCCAGTCTCAACCTCCTTAAGAACCAAATTTTGGTCATTTTTTCATTTAGTTAAAGATAACCCTACAATTAAGATACTAAACTGAGATTTAAAATTGTTATGGATTGGCAGACCTAAAAATAAGATAACTGTAAACTGATAGTGTCTCAGCTGGAAGTTTCAATTTCCATCAATAAATAATGGAACTTAATGTCCTTAAAGAGATTAATTATTTTATCTACTAACCAGAGGGACAGCAAATTTTCAGCTCGCTTACATGTATTTCTTAACTGAAACTGGCCCTGACTGACAAACCACTCTATTGTCAATAACAGGACTCTTTCTTTCCTCTAAACTATCAGATCCTTAGTTACAGGCCATTTTACTGAGGCTCTCTTTGTGAATGTTAATTATGCTGATGGGTTAATGACCTCCTCTTACTTGGGGAGACAAAGGATATTTTGTTCAATTCATTATGTGAATTCTATTAAAATTTTTGATAATTGGAAAAATAATACAAGAAATTATATATTCTGCAACAAAATTTACAATTTTTGTTTATTTCTTTAGAAAAGGCTGCATGGCATGAGAGATTTTTTTGTTTACTGATTGATAAATTGCTATTACTGTATTATATTCCTTTAAGAGATATGCCAAGCAAAATTTTCTTTATGAGCATTAATAATGTTTGCTGAAAAATTAAAGTATCAACTAATATGTTAAAGGAAGATTTTTAAAAGTGAAATTAACTTAAATAGTCATTATATGACATAATAGTGACAAAGCATAAAAACAAAAAAATTATAAAACAATTTCAGGGATTTTAATTAGAGGATTAAAATATTAAAACAGAACAGCTGTTTCTGGATGACATATTTTTAAATGGTTTATGTTAGTTAAAATATATAACCATTCAAATTAAAACACATAAATCACTAAAGTTATGCAGCTTTTATAAGAACAGAAACAAAAACTTACATATAGAAATATATTTTAAGTTTTTTAGTGTGAAGTATAATAAACATATTTAAATATTAAAAAATGAATGACAGTCTAGATTAAAAAGGAAGAGCTACACATGTTAGTAAATCCCTTAGGTAAGTTATTAAAAATTAAAAAGTCTTAATTCCTCAATGTTAAATGAAATCTTCCAATGAGAAAGAGTGCGTTTCCTTATCTAGACTCAGAAAATTTTCTTATGTCCCCTTTAATGTTTCAGCATGTGAAAACTTTTTTGTAACAGATATTGGAGACCCTGCATCATCATTAGCCTCCTGGGCTGCCATTGCTTATAATGAGACTACACCATCATCTTCCTCAAACCTTGATGTCATCAGCTCACCATCCCCTACCTCCTCTTCCACTACTTTTGGCATCGGCACGTTGCTGTCATGGTCTGATGCAGACTTCCTCTTGGCACCATCAGAGGGAAGTGGTGCTGCCAGTGCCATTGTCAATGTGACACAGAACTTGAATTCCTCAGGTGCTGGCATGGAAGGTATTGAAGAAGATCCTGCTTTAACATTCTGCGCAGAATGGAATGTTTCACAGCATGGCCTCTTTCAAGTAAGAACATGACAACCGACAAATTAATTTAGAGTATTATTTGTTATTAATCTAAAATATGTTGGTGGCATAATAATACCCTATATGAAGGATATCTAAAACAATATTTTTACGAGAAATATAGTTTAAAATTAAGTAAAATAATTTCATAGGTTTCTGTAGATAAAAATATCTTTTAAACTTAATGGATATTATGTGATTTAGATAAATAAGTCCTTAGGTTGTAATATAAAGAAAGATTTCTATTTTTTGTAAAGCAGCTTAAGATTATTGTCAGTTATGGATAAACAGCAAACAATCATTCATACAAATGGATGAACAGATATGAAGAAGTTGAGGTGGAAGTATTTGAAGATTGTGTTGGGGAAGTTCTTTTATATCAGACCAGCAGAGCGGAGAAATGGAAAAAATGGTCAGAAAATACATTGGTTTTTATGATGCAGATGAGAATCCCGAGGTTTTGACAGGAGATACAATGTAAATGATTGAAGCTTTGGAAAACCCTTAAATATCATTACAATTGCTTGTTTGATTTAGTTGACACCCTTTCTTTGTATCAGTTGCAACTTTTTCAAAAGTTAATGAAATGGACAAAAATGGCAAAGTATTACGTAGTTTATTTTGGAAGTTCTATTTATGCTTTGTGTAGAATATTTTAGTAGAAGCAGAACGTAATTATTCATACAATCTGCAACTTACAGCTACTTCTGAATTAGTGGTTTTAACAAAAGTATTGGTTGTTAATCTATATTGCCATATTTTTTGTTGTTTGCATACCATGTCAAGCTTATTATCTTTCTTTACTAATAGAAAGTACTGACTACATTTTACTGTTGTCTGTCATATGTAAGAGAATTCAACACCCAGGTGACTGTTAATTTTTATGGTTGAATCAACCACTGCTTCAACATGTTGTATATTGTTTTTCATAAGAAAGTCATCAATCTCACCATTTTTTGTTAAGCGTTCATATGAAAAAGAAAGCTGCTTCTCTTGATTTTGTAATAAAACATTTACCCAGTAATATATTTCTTTCATCATAAGTTAAGAGAAATAATACGACTCTGCATGTTATTTTATGTTTAAGTAAAGACATGTATAAAAAGGCTGCTGCCTGTGAATATCCAAAACTACTAATGAGGAGACAGCAAATGGCGAGTGTTTGTTTTACTTGTTATCTAAAATTAACAAATTTTCATTAGATTGAATACCAACTCTATTATGCTTATATAACATAAATTTTTCCATGATTTACAAATACTTAATGGTGAGCAAAGTAGTATCACAAGGAAAGTAAATGAACAGAAGTGAATATTTTGTTCCCTTGCATTTAATATTTCATTATAGCATTATTTTTTACTAACTTAGAATATCCTTGTCTTTTTTCCTACTAGGCTGCACACATGTTTCTGGCATCAGCTTTTCTCATCCCATCTTGCGGTGGGAGTGGAGGAGGAGGTGGCGGATCAAGTTGGACCACTGCCTCCCTTGCGACCTCCTCTCCTCCTCATGTACCTCCTCTATTACTGCTTCTCTTGAGGGCCATATTGCTGGGTGAGTTATGGTGGCTATTTTTCACAGCAGCAAAATATCTGGAAAGGAAACGTTAAGGTCAATTTTATTTTCCATTAACCTATGAAACATTCTTAACTCCTATCTCTCAAGTTCTCAATTTAGTAAAGTGTATACCCATGGTTTACAATTTTGAGTATTATAACGAGTTATTTCTAAAGAAAAATAAATTATGGCTACTGATTCACTCACAGCTTTCATCATTTATTAATTTTTGGTTGCACTCTTATAAAATACCATAAATACCGTATATACTCAAGTATAGGTCAGGTTTTTAAGACCAAATTTTCAGAAAAAACTTGGGGGTCGACTTATACATGAATAATATTTGTGTTAGGTTAAAACACATGGCGTTATTTGCCCTATGCTTGTTAAAATTTGATGGAATTGAAACTATTGTTGTATTTAAACTGTATTGATAACTATCGAATATTTAAATATTGATTTATACGAAAGATTCAAGTTACTATATAATTCGGTGATCCTAAGTCGATCTCTGCTGTTTCACAAGTAATTAAGCAATTTTCATTAATGCAACGTTCGGTAATGTGATGGCGGCAAGACAAAGAATGACAGCAAGACAGAGGTGCAATATGTAAACTCCATAATATGTAAACAAACAAAGAAACACCTCATCTGAGGAGGCATCGCACTACTTCGCTGCTACTTGACACCACGTAGTTAATTTGATATTCGATGAATTATAGAGACGCAGCAAATAGTCTTTCTTGGATTATTTACATGGAACTAATTGGATTAATACGTACTGAATAAAAAAAATTTGTTTCACTACACCTGCAAAAATATAAACAAGATATTCAAAAAACAAAAGATTTTATTAAAAAAGTTGCAAACGACCTATACAGGAGTATATATGGTAAAAATATTATAGAAAATCCATGATTCACGTTATTATTTTTATCATGAGGTAAAACAGTTTTTCATCTCTCAATGTCGCTATAAGAAACATCAAGCAATATTATATTTTACTCATCTTGAAGATAAAACAATTTGAGTAATAGTGGCACTGTTCTTATTTTCTCATCACAGTCCGAATTAAATTAATCACATTTTTAATTTATAGTGAGTATGCTCTATTCTAAAATCAGTTGTATTAATTGAAAGACTGGCCATTGCATTTTGAAATAAATACACAAATTATTTTCAATGACCAGCAGATTAGCTATTACATATTGTACGTTATTTAATTATTACAAAACATATACAGATATGATGCCACAATTCTATAAATTACCATGTGATGATTTTAGGTATTATTCTACATTGGAAATTGTGATCTAAGTGATTTATTCAGAGGAGTTTTAGCCTAATCATTATGACATTATAAATAAGCAGGTGTTTGTTTCCTAAATTGGATTATATAACAGTTTTGATTATTCTAAAGTCCTTATTAACAAAAATAGTTTGCCAATAAAATCTGATAAGATATTGGTTTTCAAGCCAAGCAATCCAAAACTTTAGGTATTATTCATCGCTTGCTTCTGTTTCAATAAGTCCTTCAACTGTCCTGATAAACCAATTTTCACTGCATATTTCTTAGTTATATCTTTGCTAACCATCATTCTACTTGAATTTTAGTGTATACTACACTGGCCATTCTCATCTCCAATTCTATTTTCTAACTTCATTTGCCTATTCATCCTCAATTCATCTTCTTTTTATAGAATGCCATTGGCTAAATTCTTTGTAAATTCTTCAGCCTCTGACTCAATTTTCCCTCTAGGTTTTCAAGAAACTAATTATAATTCCTTGTCACACTGTATGACAAAATCTCATTATAACGTATATTTTCATCTATCTTTTCAATGTCCTCATTATTTTGAACTAGTGAAAGGAACAACTTGTCAAGCTTCAAAACTTGAGTCATATTTTGTGATTAATCAAATGTGGTGCATTAAAAGCTTTTCCTTTCATTAGTTTATTATAATGGAATATCACATACTTAAGGTAAAGACTGTTGATTTCTCAATGTTTATTTTTATTACAATTTTCTATGGTTTTGACCTTTCTCCTTTCATCACCTTCATTTTCACTGGTGTAATACAATTTCTTTTCATGCATATAAATACTTTCACAGTTTCATGTTTTGTGATTAAATCATCCATTTAGCCACTTTGGAGGTTTATGAGAATGGGACAGTGATGATAAGAGTTCAAAAAAGAAATTAATCTCTTCTAAATATCACCTTGAATTTGTGATGTAGTGCCAGACACTTTCCTGCTGGTCAACAAGATTCAGCTAGCCTTATGTGCTCATCACTTTGTTATTTCAAGCATATTATCCCTACTGTCTTTTATAGAATGGAGAATTTATGGTCAAGATTTCCTTGAAGAAAGTAATGGGCTAAAAAACAAGACAGGATTGGTCATGTTTCATAAATGAACAAATGGACTTATGTGCTTTCTTTCAAGGTGAATTATATTAAGAACTTGATTATTTAAAATAGAGAGATTGACTTGGTATTATACGAAAGGTAGTTTGAGGTTTTTTTTATTCATTAGACATTATTTTATATGTTAATAGAAAATACTTACCAATTACTTGGAAGATGTTATATCAGCATGGAAAAATTATTAGTGTACTACTATAGTTGGTAGAAGATATGCTACTTAACAATACAATATTTGAAAATCGAGAGCATTTTTAAATGTATGTAATTATTTAAGATACGTCTAAAATAAAACAAATATTTACATCAATAAGGTTACCCACAAATGAAACATCTCATGCAGAGTATCATATCAGTTGTGGCATCAGACAACCTTGCATCTTATGCTTTTATTGAAATTAATAATATCATAAATTTATTATTTTTGACATGAAATGAATACTGGCTTAACAAAGTGTGCTTCTTAAAATTGTTAGAAGTTGCATTATTTTATTAACATACTTGCTGTAGCAATAGGAAATGTGGTTGGATTATTTTAGTTTTAGAATATTTAGTAAAAATTACTTCATTGATTTAGTCCTTTATAGCTCCATTCACACTTGTAAAACTAGCCTGCACAAAATTATTTTAAATATATAGCTTAACCTCTCAATGCCACAATTTATATAAAAATGACTTCAAGATAAGAAAGCACAATATATTTATTATGAAGGATATACAGTAAAAGCTCAGTTATCGGGCATTCATCCATCCGGAAAGCTCAAGCAACCAGAAAATTTGAAAAATAATTTATTTACTTACAAAAGTGACCACCAGATGCTCTAATATCTTTCCTTCTTTGGAAAGTATCAGTTATTTGTGCTGGTGTAATTATGTCATTATATTGTTACCCTATCCATTTGTTATGCCACCAAAGAACTATAAGAAACTTGGTGTGAAACATAAACCAGCATCTCAAAAATTCAGCACTTTTTTCAGTTATATGTAAAAAATCCTAATACTCTAGAAATTACTTTAAATGATGTATGCTTATCTATTTTCATTGTTTCATTTAACTCATTAGAACCACATGTTTAGATTTGTGGTGATAGCAATTGTTTTTTGTTAATGCAATTAGTACTTTTATTAAATTTTATTTGGACATGGCTTCAAAAAAAGAAGACAACCCATAAATGGTGTTACGAAATGTAACCAGAAAAATCTCACGATTAAAAAAAAGTGGAATTACCATAATTTTCTGATTATAATATGCATTTTTTTCATGAAAAATTAACAAAAAGTTTGGGTACGTATTACATATGGTAACAAGCACATACAACTTTTTTTAGTAAGGAAGTAGTTTATATTTTCGGACATATTTTTACCAATAAATCATACATTTCAGTGCATTTCGATAACATTCCTTTAAATATCGTTTTTCAAAACAAAAATAAGAATAATTATTTATTTACTTTTAGCTGCCCGAATCTTAGCCTCTGAATTCATTATTGCTGTCCTCAAGTAGTTCCTTGGCGATTTTGTGTTCTCTCTCATTGCCTACGTAAATGGCATCACCGAGAACGTCATCTTCATCCTCACTACCCACTTCGGCGAAATCATCATCCCATGTGATGTCGTCTTCAGATCCATCCATGGCATTTGTGAGGCAACACTTTAAAGCCACGCTTTTTAAGAAAAAATCAATTCATGTTGCGAGCAACAAAAATTATTTTACATACCTCGACCGGTTTGTATGAAGACGATGAAGGATGAAGACAGAGTCAGAACTAGACGTGATATAACCGTAAACTATCTCGCTCGGTGGCAAGGCGAGAACTGTTATTCAAACTGACCAGATTATTACACAATGCGACAATGAGACATGTTTTTATACATTGTATCGATCTTTAAAGTGAGAGTCAAAATATATAGACGTGAAGTTTTCGTAAACACTCGCACATATCTCACTTAGCAGCAAGGTGAGAACTGTCTCAATACTGCTAATAACCAAGTGAAAAATTACAGTGATCTTTTTGCAAAAAATTAGTTGCATATTATACATGGTGATAAGACAATTTTCACATTTCACTCGTAAAAACATGAGTTCGTATTATATAGGGTACATTTATAATTGGAAAATTACGGTACTAAGAAAACTTGAAGAAGGTACTTCAATGAAGAGACTATGTGAAGAATATGGCATTGGTAGTTCCACTGTGTATGACTTAACGAAAAAAATGGAAATATTGATATTTTATGCAGAGTGTGATACACCTAAAGCTGTGTGTAGCCATAAAACACTACATAACCCAAGTAAATATTGTTGATAAGGTATTATTTGAGTGGTTTCGTCAGTGAAGAAGTGAAGGTGTACCTATTTCAGGTCTAATGCTGATACAGCAAGTAAAAATTTTTCACAATAGCAAAAGGAGTGGTAGAAGATGACATTGAAAACTGGGCTGATATCGACAATGACGCACCTGTCACACTTCAGCTAACTGATGTGAAATAGTGGACATGGTTTTGAAACCTGAGCATGAAAAAGATGAAGAAAATGAAAGTGACGATGATCAAGAGATAGTTAAGGACAAACCTTCAATAGATCGCTGTATACAGTTGGTCACAGATACAATATCTGTTTTAGAAAAATGTTTTTGCATTGACTTTTAGAAGATTACGTGTTTGTATTGAATAAAAGATAAACTTATGTAGGAAAAATCAAAATGCATGAAGCAAGCTAGTTTGCCTGATCTGTTTAAAAAAAATTCTCAGAATAATGTGTGATGAAAATGATGTTGTAAATTGGTATTAGCCATATGCTTTATTTCACGTTCGTTATTTACTTTTTAATGGTTCTTTTATAATTCCTCGTTTTACTACATGGATAAGCAATACACTTTATTGATAATGATACTCCAAAATTTGATGATTTAGATTGCGTGTTGTATGAATTGTTTACGTTAAAACGGCCAGAAAGTGTTTCTATTTCAGGAGTACTGTTAATTAAAAAAGCTCAAGACTTCTTGGTAATTCCTTGTTTTATTTACAGCACTGATGTTAGTATGCATATTAGGGTGTGCCAAAAATGAAAAATTTCCGAAAATTCACCGTGACAACCCGTAAAAAGTTTCCTTTTGATGCAAAAACACTCCTTGCAAAATTTGGTGGAAATCCGATTACTTTTAGAGATCGCTGTTTTGTTTCAAAGTTTCAGTTTTTATGCGAGAATACCATTGTCACATATTCCTTCATATCTTGTCACCAATAAGACCTACATAAAATTCTTGAGAAGGTAAATTGTTAGTTTTGAGGTGTTCTATCGATTTTGGGCCATACTGGTTTTGAGGGAAGTTTTAGATTTTTCGATTGCCTATCTCAAAGGGGCAAACACGTTTCTTTCCAGCTGGAAAGCTTAAACAATCCCATTATTCAATACATGAGTTTTGGATTGGTAAGAAATGAAACTTAATACATGCTTTATGCTAGTTAATGTCAAGAAGTTCAAAAATATAACGCAAAATGTGAGGAAAACTTGTGAAACATGTCACATAATACACAAAATATTTTGCTAATTTTCACGACTGTTTAGCAATAGTACACTTTGGAAAGGTCTTCCTGTGCTCCGCTACAGTCTGAAGGAGTGCCTGTTTATCCTCTTCTCCCTTTGTAAGAATGGTATTGTACATTTTAATCAGACCCACACCTCTTTCTGCGCTGTCGTTCATGATGCGCAAATGCTGCACTTTGCGAAGAGCTTCCTTAAAGCTATCATGTGACTCCCATTCTGTCAGCTCAGTGTCCATAAATGCAGGAGAAATGTCAAGGCATTCAAAGAAAACAAGTGATGGCTTGCTGGCAAAATCGTGGAACTCCAGACAATCCACATCCACATCGCCTTCCCTTATGAAAGCTCTCTTTGGTGGATTTTCTAGGCCATACCTCTCCCGAAAAGCCTCCACTATCTTCTTTTTTGCTTCATTTGTCACCATGAGGTCAAACAATGCAAGCGGGTCCATTTCAGCACTCGGGTACCATAGATGGTTCGAAAATTTGTCATAAGCTGCCTTCCACAAGTGTGACCGCCCAGCTTCCTTCTTCAATTGTTTCAGCATGCGTAGATCATTGTCCAGAGCTCGCACAGACGCAGCGGATGCGGACCAGAACTTGACATATGCAGAAACAATAAAAACTGTTAATGCTCGGAAGACATCTTCTCCTCTTGCAAGGTGAAATTCTACCCTAAAGAGCAAACTTTTCAGAACATATATTGCCATGGCCATCCAACGCGCTCTGTAAAATGCCCCGGGCTGCTTGAAGTCATCACTGATTTTTGAGCTTTATTTTTGACCGCCCGGTATTCTCCTGACTTATCGTCGTCATGTCGGTTGTCTTCCTCACTACTTCCCTCCAATTCCAGTTTAAGTTCAGAGCTTCTGCAACAAGAGGCTTCCTTCTCTAATCTTGCTGTTTCTCTTTCTGATCTAGTTAATGATCTCCTCTCCTTCAATGCAAGTTTCACATCTGTTGATCCCATAACACCTCAATCATGCTCCCTTTGCACAAGGAGGAATTCCCGGTCTTCTTTAGCAGTCATCAGTGTCAAGGCATTTTCATGAGCAATATCAAATAAGCAGTCCACATCTTTAGTGAAATCCTCTCTATGAGCTCTCTGAATTTCAGACTGATTGTTTCGGTTTCTCTTTAGGCGAGTCCATTGTTTGTGGACCATGAGCAGCTTGTCGGTTGCACGACTCACCGTCTGCTTTGGTATCCTGGCCTTATTCCAGAAGTTGACAGCTTCTTCGACGGCATGCCTAGCACTGTGCCTTAGTGTCTCTTTCAGTGTGTTGTGGCGATGGAAGAACGACTGTAATACTTGACGGGTTGATGGAAGCTTACATCCTAATATTTTATCATTCGGCTGGCCTATGAGCCAAACTTTGGTGTCACTCCTCCGCTGCATATTGAGCGCGACTACAGAAATGCGCACGAGATACTACTAGCATGAGGGATATTTCCAGGAAGCAGCGAGAGTGAGCACTGGACAGGCACAGACTTGCAGCTCGGACGGACGGAAAGCAGCGGGCGAGGGAGGAGAGGAGGGAGAGGGGTGGGGAAGGGGAAAGGTAGGGGGGTGGGGGAGTGGGCAGCAATATCCCTGCCGCACTGAACACGTTAAACAAAATTTTCTGTGGGTCTTACAGGTGACGAGATATGAAGGAATATGTGACAATGATATTCTCGCATAAAAATTGAAACTTTGAAACAAAATAGCGACCTCTAAAAGTAATCGGATTTCCACCAAATTTTGCAAGGAGTGTTTTTGCATCAAAAGGAAACTTTTTACGGGTTGTCGTGATAAATTTTCAATTTTTTTCATTTTTGGCACACTTTAATGCATATACTTAGAACATCTATCAACCGTTACTTCATCTATTGACATCTGAAAAGGTTCATAAGAATATTTTTGGACACTTTCTCTTATGAAATATATTTATAATCCTAAATCATCTTGTATTTTGCTAAAGTTAACTTATAAATAATTACAAATGGTAAAAAAACATACCTAATAAAAATTTATTAAATACTGATGATAAAGTTCTTTTTTTAGCAAAAATACATGTGGGGTGTCAGGAACACCCCATGCGAGTACTGACGTTCGAAAAATTCACGCAAGTATCGCAGGGTTAAAAAATGTATGTTTGCTCATGCAACCGGCACTCTTCAATCTCCGTAGATGCCAGATAACTGAGCTTCTACTGTATTATGTTTGTAAAAATAAAAAGATATTAGTTTTCTCCTTTAAAAAAATATGAAGGTATTAAAGAAATAATAAAATATATCAAAGAAAAATAAGCTACTGCTGCTCTGAACATATAGCATACATTGGTTGGTATTGAGAGGTTAAATGAATTGGATTTAGAATAGTAGAATTAACATTTCAACAACTTCAACCCAGATAATTTAAAGAAATTAATGACTTTGATCTCTCAAATTTTAGCAGTTAAATATCAGTTTACAGCACAGTTGAAATGAACTTTGTGCAAGGAAGCCCATCATTTCCATTGTATAATAAATTTTGGTATTTTTTGCTATGGTAACAGCCACAGGCTTTGCTTTGTCAGCAATCTGGGCAAGCACAGTGATCTGCTCTGGTGATGCACTTGCCTGGTCCTTGGCACTTTCCCTTGCCAATGCATTTCGAGGTGGTCTTCTGGCTCGAAGCCTTCTTTTGCCACCAAATCCTCCTTCTCCTCCAACGTCCTCTTCTGTGGCCTCATACTTCTTGACTGCTAATAGCTTGAGTGGTGGAAAAGGAAAGAATGGAAAATCAGCACCTATGGTAAGACATGTGGAAAAGATTCAGAGGAATAGATGAAAATGAATTATGAAAACTTTTTATAAATAGTAAATAAAAGTTTACCTCTACTTTTTGTAGAAGAATAATGAAAAGTAATTTTTAAGCTCCCCATTAATTTAAAATGACAATTTTAATAGTACATGTTATTATATTTTTCAAATACAACATATGAAAATGAGAGCAGCTAAACTTTTATGAATTAAGTCCAATTATTGAAATCATAAAGAATGTCTTAAACAAATTACTGTATTAGACTTTCATGGCAGTTTTCATCTTGAGATAACACAATAGGTCATGTAAAAATTCTATGAAGTTGCTGCCATAACATTTATTCAAACTGAAAACCATGATCATGGCCCTGCTGACTAAAGGAATCAATTACCATAATTTTCTGATTATAACATGCATTTTTTTCATGAAAAATAGGCAAAAAGTTAGGGTGCATACTATACATGGTAACAAATGCATACAACTTTTTTCAGTGGAGAAATAATTTATATTTTCAGACATTTTTTACCAATTAATCGAACATTTCAATGCATTATGATAAGATTCCTTTAGTCATTCCTTCCTTCTTATTGTTCAGATTATTACACAATGTGACATTGAGACATGTTTTTATACATTGTATCGATCTTTAAAGGGAGAGTCAAAACTAGACGTGATGTTTTCGTAAACACTCTCGCACATATATCGCTTTCGCAGCAAAGCAAGAACTGTTATTCCAACTAACTAGATTATTACACAATGCGACATTGAGGGATGTTTTTATACATTGTACCATCTTTAAAGGGAGAGTCAAAACTAGACATGATGTTTTCGTAAACAATCTCACATATATGTTGCTTGGCGACAAGGCGAGAACTGTCTCGATACCGCTAATAACAAAGTGAAAAATTGCATTGATCTATTTAAAAAAAACTGAGTTGCGTATTATACATAGTGATAAGACAATTTTCACATTTCACTCATGAAAACATGAGTGCATATTATATTTGGTGTGTATTACAATCAGAAAAATATTGTATATAGTTTCAATTTAATCAACTCTCTTTAATGTTGTTCACCTGGACCTATAAAATCAGCATGTACAGGCAACCCTAATTTTGAAAGATTTTTTAAAGGCTAAGATTATTTTGTCTGCTGTGATATATGTTATTCATTGTTACATCGAAAGAGCATTAAAAATAAAGATTTATTTTGCATTTAATTTTTCCTGAGCTCTTGATAGGTATCTGATAAAGTGAAAGCACAATTTTCTCAGTTAGTATGAATAAAAAAAATCAACAAACAAAATAATGAAAATGGTTATATTAGAAGTTAATCATTCCCTTTTATCATGTGAATAATTAATTTCTCCAAAGCTTCTTTTCAAAGTCATATTACCAGTTTTCATGCTTATGATAATGTGTTGCAAAATCTGAGGATCATATCCTTCTTTAAGGAAACATTTTAAAATCATAGTGACTTGATATATCGTATAACCATAGCTCTCCTGTCACTTTAAGGCATTTGTAATAGAACTGATGTTTACCCATAAGCTCTTGCCTTACTTACAAATCAGGTAATGTTTAATGATGAACATTTAATTTGAGTTTATTCTCCAATATATTGATTTACTAGTTTTCATGACTTTGGCTTTCATATATGTTAAATATCAATTACTGTCGTCTGAAGAAGTAGCAAAAGTTCTTATTTTTTTGTTCTTACAGTAAAATCGGATGATGAAATTTATGTTTACTGAAATGACTTTGACATAGAATGAACTATATTAGGGATGTCCAACTGATGGCCTGTGGCATGATTTTATCCAGCTCGATGTACGGGCGAGCTGTGGCTGCCCGGGATGCCAAAGCTCTAGGGGCACTTAGCCGTCGGTTCGTTTGTATCTATAGAATACTGGTAAGCTCATGATGATGTTGCACAGCAACAAAAACTAGCTCGTTTTAAAAATAAATTTGGAATCACCAAGTAAGTCTTTTTTATTTCGACAATAAGAAGAAATTCCATTAAGTTATGCCTGAAACAGTTAACTATACTGGTAAGCTGCCTAAACCCTACCAGTAATAAAACATGCTTCCCTGTATGTCTCTTCCCCCTCCTGAAGTTTTTACCACCATGTGCGAAAATGGATGGGGAAAACCAGTAAGACAAGCAGCCAAAAAATTTCCCCCGCACTCTCGCTAACAAGAAGTTGGACAGCCCTAAACTATATCATTCTATCTCCTATTTTTATATTTTTGTGCATTTGACTTAACAAATTCTGCTGGATGCTTCTAACAATGTACAAGTTTCCTGGATGGCAGAATTACGGTTACTATTTTATGGAATTAATCTAAACTAACACTTAAATTTTTCATCAATAAAATTTTTTTTGCCAAGCTGGGCAGCAAAAGTAAAAAAAATCTGATGTGGCCAACACATGACTTTCTCCATATTTGGGGTATAGATATTTAAATTATTATGAATAGCATTATGAGGCAAAATTATCATTTCGTATCGTAAAAGAATACAGTCGTCCTTATTGCCATAAATTACGTATATTTTGAATATGCTTACAGAATTCACCGCTACATGGTGTTGGCACTGTATACTTGAAATTAAGAAAAAGTTGAATATCTCCGAAATGGATGGTTCTACGAAAATTTGTTTCAAACAAAACCTGGAAGAAATATTATTCTGCACAACTTTGGTCCTCACAAAGATTATCAATAAGGACGTTTTTAAGGAGATATTTGACTGAAACAGAAAAAACCGATTGTTTAAAAATAATTCCTAAACAATAACTGTTATGGAAAATTCTTTCAAATGAAAGTTGTAGGGAAATAGATTCTCTATAACCTTTATATAGAATTGTATATACAATAATGATGTTTGAATGGAGATATTTCGCCAAAACTGAATCGGGTTTCGAATAAACCTCGACACCCGGTTAACTGTTATTGTCCAAAAACTAATCAGTTCTTTGTGCTCATGCTAAAGTGTTATATATGAAGTTTGGTGACGATATATCAAGTACTTTTTGAGTTAGATCGCCCACAATCACATACACACACACAGACATCATTCCGAAAATAGTCTAAACGTGTTCTAGGGACCTCAAATCATGAATTTCCATTGAAATCTCGAAGTCGATTTTTTTCATGAACACAATACTTTCCCATTACTACGTATGGAGAAAGTAAAAAGATAAGGCTGATACAGAATTGTCTATTAATCCTAGCTTTAATCACTTCTATGTTCTTAGAGACTACTCTGCATACCTTGTTAATGATTTACTTAAGGGTAAACATTTGGAGATGTCACCTGTATACCTGCCCATTTATGACACATACTCAGAAAGTCATGTGATGTTGGTTCTGATGAATTTGCATGTAAATTAAGCCACTTTACTTGAAGGCCTAAAACTAATCAAATGAATACTCCTAAGGTATAGCCATTCATTGCACTCTCAACCAAAGTTCATAATAGAATCATTAGTTCATGATGTTTATTTAAACACAATTATCTTAATTCATGTTTTAAAATTATAATACAGGCAATCCTCGGGTTACGTAAGTAACGCGTTCTGGAACTCATTACGTAACTCAAAATTTGCGTAAGTCAGAAATTATTACGGAAAGTACAGGAGATGGGGAAATAATGGCTGTTGTAACGAAATAGTCGTATTTTGAGTGTTTTGTTTTACGAAGGTAAATCCGAAATGTAAAGCATAAACTCATACGAAGACCACACACGTCAATGATTGGAAAAAGCTGAGGGGATTGGGAGAGAAACGACGGTACCACGCAGACATGCAAGAACAATATTATCTATTGTCAATGTATTCATTTGAGTGCAGATTATGCTGCAATTATAGCTAGTCGTTAGAATTAGGTACATTGTTAGATCGATTCACTACATAAGGCGGTAGTTGCAGTTGCATTTTTTTCGGGTGCAATTCGACACCAAAGTCTTGAGATAAAGTGAAAAAATCGCTAAAACGGCAACATTGGCAGGGTAATATCACATTACGGCCCACGTCTTACCTTCTTTCTTCATGCACATAGATAAAGATTTAGTTCGCGCTTGCTCACAGAAACCGCTAGAATAAGCAGTGCAAAATTTTTTCCGTACGCAATTTTTGGGGCTGCTTACGTAAGTGCAGATTTATGCAAGTCGGGGGTTATGTAACCCAAGGGTTGCCTGTATTTTGTATATGTCATTTATATAAATGGTCAATTTAAAATAAGATTTCTATCTTGTTAAGGTTGAACAGCGAAGCAGAAATATAAAATTATTACTCTAATTTTTCCTCCTTAATTTTGTAAAATAAGGATAGAACTGAAATTGTTTATATGATTTCATTATTTAAACTGATGTATGTGATAAAATAAGGATTTAATTTAATAGTTATGCATATAAATCAGCTCATTTTAAATAAATTTGGATAAAAATGTCCTGCAGTTCATCAATTACACTATGGAACTACATGGAAGTCTTTCATTCATCTGAGTTGGTGCTGATTCAGAATTATGTAACATATGAATTTATGTTAGGAATAACATATACACAGTAAATAATTTATTAATATTTTTACTTTTATTTTGCAGTCAGCTGGGCAGAGTGTTCGAGATCTGTTCAATCGAGTGTTCCAGCCAATAAGAATATCACGATCTCAATTCCGGGAATTGGCCAAAGAGGCTCGGCTTGAGGCTGTGTCTGCAGGGGATGCATATGCAACCGAAGATGTAACAAATGCTCATCACAGACTGTCTATTTTACTTCATGGAAAGTTAGTAAATAAATTGTTTTGCTAAACTATAAGTATATTGGTTCAATGGAAAAAAAATTATTTTTAAATGAATAAAACTGAAAATAGCACACTAACATATTTGATATCGAACGATCGAAATAATGCTAGCAGCAATTTTTTGTGCACCCATTTCTGAATTACACTGTCACCATATCATCTTTATATAAAACGATTTTATCAGTATTACTCCCAGTTGTTTATTTTCCATGCTCTTTGCAGGCATTTTCAGAAAAAATTTAGAGATAAGTTCATAGATACGGGCTTTGAAAATCAAAAGTGATCTGGGTTTAATTTAGGAAGCATTTATGTGAAGAGTATACAATTTCGCTATTCATTGAAATAGTATTCCTTTCTCTAATTAAACACTGAAAGGTTATGAAAGCTCAGGATATCCCAAAACTACACTTGCCAGGAACACGATCCTTGTAGCAGATGTTAATATTTAAAAATACTGTCTAGAGTCTAGATGGTTTCTCGTTTTTAAATTCTTCTCAGAAATCCACAGATTTGATTAACTCCAGTACATATGTTTTTGAATAAGGAAAAGAATTGAAATCAGTAAATGTTTACAATATTCTCAAGGTGATTGTGTAAGGTTTCTTGAATTTATATAATGCGTCATTCTGATAATGAACTTTAGGAATGTAACACTGTAGCTTTCTAAACAAATAATAATAAAGAAGTAAATATATAAATTGATGTTTATAAAAATTTTTATAAAATTCAGGAAAAAGACTTGTAAGTTCAGGGAAACTATCAAGGAAAACAATACCGAAGCAAAATGCCAGTGTGATGGAAGAATTACTGTCGTAATGGACATATTCAGAAAAAAAGAAGAGGCATGACAGAGTTGTGGAGAGATAATAAGTATGGAAAAATATATGTTGCAATACATATTGCCAGATTTTGCAAGATAAATTATGGAAAGTGAGAAAATTATGATGTTGGGCCTCCCCCTCATAAAAGTAGAAAGGGTTAAACTTGTTTGATGGAAAGTATTTGACAATAAATCTCTTGTCTCATATTTTGAAATTCTTAAAACGCTTAGGAAATTTAAAATAAGATAGAAGGACTTACCGTATCTGCCAGAATACAAGCCGATGTTTTTTGTCAAAATCTATCACGAAAAAATCACCCCTCAGCTTAAATGCGAGTCCGAGGAAAATTTGGATTATAGTTAAATCTCGAAGTCTCTCATTGCCTTCGCGTTTAAATGATAGTACTATATTTTTTGTAAAGTAAATATTTGACCTATGATGAAAATATATAAAAATATCTTGGCGAGATTGCTTGCGAAAATTGACGATTATTCAAAATGCGTTGACGGCTTTGAATGCTCAACTGTTTGAATTTCGGTAAAACTTTACATGGAACGTGTATAATTATAAAAATGCAATTTCTTAAGACAATGTAAATGCTAATTTCATTGGAAATAGACTTGGATGAAAAAATATCCTGGTGAGATCACTGTTACTATATTTGAACTTTTGTGAAAATGAAGATGAATGAAATTATTGACACTGAATGTGGAACATTATTCAGCAATGCAAAATTATTAATTGTATAATATTTCAAAATGTCAACAACTAAACCATTTCCCACACATTTCTTCGATCTCGAATAATGTATTCTAAGATGTGCATGAATGCCCAGCACACTTCAGCATAAAATCTATGAAATTTATGTTTTTGCCAAAAAATTGTGGAAATTTTTGGGGGGTCAGCTTAAATCCAGGGTCGGCTTCTATTCGGGCAGATACGGTAGTTTACCACTTGCATTGTTGCCAAATTTGATTCATCAATAACAGTTGTGACTTTCATTTGAATTTATGCATTTCAGAAGCACTCATAACTGTAGCAATATAGTTTAATGAATGAGTTATTAGCTTAATGAATTGTATACTTGAAAGAAAATTTATTTGAACAAAACCAGGTGATATCAAAGGATGTTAAAAGGGCAATATGATTTTGCAAAAACTATTTAAAAATTCAATAATTTAATTATAATTTTAATTTGTCTAACAAACAATGAGAAGGATAATGATTTAAAGGAATCATTGCTTGTTGGCCTTTAACTAATTTTAGAGTAATTAGGTTTGATATGGAAAAGTAAAGTTATATTTTTAAATTTCAGGCTCAAAGTCACTTGCAATGGAACACTTCTGCATCATATTACTCCACATCAGTTTATTGATTCACCAGAGTGGGAAGCAGCTTCAGATGATCCTTCAGCCATATTCCAGGTGAAGAGCTTAAGTAGAGTGAAATTTCAACTCTAGCTGCATATTTGTTCATTTACTGTATATTGTGGTGTATAAGTAGACCTTTAAAGTGCCATGACAAAAAATCTTCTGAAAAACTAGGGTCAACTTATATGCTAAGTGTAACATGCAAACCTTGAATTTAGAGTGAATGACATAAAATAGTATGTTGATTCCCTGCGATACAAACACCCGCATTCCATAATTTTGTCATGATAGAATTTATAAATTATGATGACAAAATTCATGAATAAATTTGTTATGACAGCAATTCTTATATTAAAATTAGATATTTTTTGGAAAATACAAGTACAGGCAATTTCCCATTTATGACTCTAATGAGTTCCTGAAAATTGCATTGTAAGTCAAATATCAATTTCCCATAGACTTACATGTTATAAATTGAGATACGTTCCAGGACCTTGGAAAAAATATGTACCAAGCCATATTTAAGCTATAAATTAATAGTTTAAGAACCAATGAGTGTTATATATTGTGTATTAAACATTATAAGATTTAAAACAATCACTAAATTTTTACCTACAATGCAGATGAATCGTATCGTTAAACTGAATATTGGCCGAAAATACGCACAAGAAAGTAGACTCATAGCGCATTGGATGTCGAATATCATATGTTCGGGATACGATATAATATGTTTATTTTAAGGTTTATTTTAAGGTCATAAGTCGGAAACCACCTATCCAGAATATAGCGTCATGAGTAATTCCTTAGAGATATTATGGTCCAGATGGCATTTAAATAGACAGTGAAAAGGATACTGCCAAGGGAAAACCACGGTACCTTCAACACTTGGGAGTAAGAACCTCAGCGTTCTTTGTTTCCACTAGTTCAACACAAATTCACAGCTGTATTGGTGGAGGCATACTCATCCTCCTACATATATTTTTCCCATTTGCGGGATATGAGACAGGGTGAAACTCAATTGCCTGGTGGGTGATTTTCCTCGGCAGTGTAAAGATCAAAAAATTTATTACCGTATGTTCACAGGTACCACGCGCGCACCTTTTTTCCCTGAAATAACGGTCTTACACAAGTACACCATCAAAGCCATTGAAATGTGATGTATTATACCAAATTTGCATAATGTATTATATCAACAAATCGTCTTTTAGTATGACAGTGGTGCAGTTGGTGCTGATTACTCCATAAAATCCCAGAGAAAAAGCACCGATGTAATTGCTATGAAAATTTTGATTTCGTTGATCTCACTAAAACAGAATACATAGGTTATAGGTTGAAAGTATATACGTAGCAGTTGTCTTTAGAATGTTTGGGACAGCAAATATCAAATTCATAGAAATAGGGTAAACACGGTAAGCACTAACATGGAGACAGCCTGACTCTACACGCAATTTGACACGTCCTAGAACTAGCACAGCTTGCGCCACTCTGTTCTTGTTTTGCAAGTAAACTAAAGATCAACCAACTTGAAGGTACTGGGAGTGGTAGGGTGTGATCCTAAAATGAAAGAGTTAAAATATGTAACATTTCACGTGGAATCAGGCAGAATCCACGGTACTACTTATAGGTTAAGATGACCTAGCGACGAAGAAGGTGGGAGTTCCACTGGAGAGGGTGATAGCATGAGTCACGAAGATTAAAAGTCAGTATAAAAATCTTTCTTATATTCATTTATATAATCTTCTGCGTTTATCACAATTATTTTAATTTCTAAATCGCATATAATTTCTTCTACCACAAGGGAAATCTCTAAATTGACCGGACGGTGGCAACTGATTTCGCTATTCGTCAACCGTTTTTGGTGTAAAACAAGTTAGGAAAGTGTACAACGTATCACAAATGGGTGCATTTCGTGCAATGGAGTGTTAGAAAGAAATGATATACCTGTATGTAAGGGAAATAGCATTTTAAAGTTCTTTTCTTTGTCATAAATAATCCATTTTCTACCTATTTAAAAATATTTCATGCACATGTAAGTAAATTAAACATTTGTTTGAGAGGTTGTTTATGTTAGCAACAATGAAGAAGTAACCATGTAATTCAACTCGAATTGAGATATTTTTGTTTGATTTTCTCGATAACGGCTACTCCTACGATAAAAATATATAGAGAAGGAAATACTCTAATTTACTAGTTCTACAACTTTTATTTGAAATGTATTTTGATATGAGCAATACTTTACGAGCTATGACAAAAAAATTAATATTTTGTCACCAGTAAAGTGGTACCCCTGATTAGCATACGTGATTCATCTTTGCGTTTTTCTTATATTTGATTGTAAGTCCTTAATATCAAATTTCATGAAAATCCGTTCAGTAGAAGCTGAGAACAAACATGCGGACAGACCAACAATAATAATCGCTCATGCTGGAAGCAAAATGCACCTAAAAATTGACGTAGCCGTAAATAATTTAATTTCCTCGGAAAATTTGTTGCTTCTTGAAGTAGCTTCTCAAAGGAATGCTTTTTACCTTCATGTAAAAAAATGTAATTTTTACCATTGTTGTAATTTTTTGCGGGTTTTTTTCAAATTAATTTTTTTCCTATATCTTGATGCTCAAAAATGGGGTGCGAATCTTACACGAGTGCACATGGTACACATGAACATTTCATTTGAAGACAGTTGAGAGCCCTTCAGTATTCTTTGAGTTCCCCTCATAGGAGCGAGTTAAAAATATGACTCTGAGAAGCCGTGGTCAGCGTTTTTCTCTCTACCACTATGTCGTACTCTGGTAAAAGAGGAGAAATGAATTCGCATAATGAAATTTTGCATTGCAGCCAACTGTTAGGGAACATCCCTTCCATATTGTGTGTGAACATTTTAGTTGAATATGGCCATTAGCAGATCTGCAATAAGGCTTAAGAAGGCAGTTGTCTAGGGGCAGTAAGATTTCTAGAGAAAAATCAGCGACTAGATATGGCTAATTCTCCTCCTAGCTGAAGAATAGTCATTTGACTATTTTAAATGAATTCTACATCTTTTAACTTAACACCAAGTTCATATTTCATCCTCTAGGCAGATGAAGCCATGATGAGGGTATTGATTTATTGCCAGCAATACAAATCATTTCATATGAACATAGGGGATTACTTCCCCAGTCAACACATAATTGAGATATTTATATTTGTGCTTTATTCAATGATTTGATTGCATGAATTCTGGATTTTGTCTTGAAAATATTTTTTTATATATACTTGTAAATTGAAAGAAGGTTGACTTATACGGTGAATATATGTCTAAACATGCATTTTCAAGCCAAAAAATCTAGACCGACTCATATACTTATATACTGTGATATAGAGTAAATGGTAACAATTTTTTTATGGGTACTTCTTTGTACACTTGGATCAATGCCTCATGTTCTATTATTAAATACAATTTTCCTGATATTCCAAAGGTCACTGTAACAGCAGAGGAGGATAGTGTTTTTCTATGCTGGTCAAGAAACAAGTTGGAAAAGTTGTTGACAATGAGACCACTTCTTGGTGCTGTGATCCACAACCTCATAGGTAAGATATGCCTTACTGCTTATGAAAACTAGTAGAAGAATTTAAATTAATTAAAAGCAATTAATATAAATTGATGAAACAAAACGCGTCTGCATTTTTAAGGTTCAAAACGCCAGTAATAGAGTAACTTTTTTATATGTTTAACCTTGGAATTTGTTCGTAGTTACTGAAACATGTTATAATCAGAAATTACCATCTTTGAAATAAGGACAGAATGTTCCCTTTTTACCTAGGCTGCAAAAAAATCTATAATATGAAAAGCTTGGATCATTCTGGTCATTTATAGTTAATCAAGCAAAGAATTCCTCCTTAAACATAAATAACATTATTTAGAGATCCGCAAGAAATGGGAAGTGGGAGGAATAGTAAAGGATAATACAAATAAAAATGCATTCATGAAGGGAAAAAATAAAAAAATCTTAAAGGCTAAAATAAATTAATAAAATAATAAAGTAAAATTATTCACACAGGTGAATGGAATGGTTATTCCTTAGCCAGGGACCTGGTTGTCAAACTCACACTCGTACCTAGATTTGCATTCTCCTTTACTATCTCTCTCTCCCTCTCCCTTTTAATCTCTAAATATTGTAATTTATGGTTAAGGAGGAATTCTTTCAACATTTATACTTGGCATTTAAAGGTTTTAATTTGGATGAGAGAGGGTTAAAGATTCTACCTCACAGGAGCAATATTTCTTCAGGAAAAAGTAAGTTAAAAGAGATAGCATTTGTTGAACAGCAGTAAGTTAAAAAGTAAATAGCACATGAAAATCCAAAATAATCAAGCACAAAATTTAATATGGACCACATACCGTATCTGCTCAAATACAAGCTGATTTTTTCGTCAAAATCTATCATGAAAAAATCATGCCTTGGCGTAAATGCGAGACCGAGAAAAAATTTGAGTAAGGGTTAAGTCTCGTAGTCACCCATAGATGGCAGCACATCTTTCATTGCCGTTGCATTCAAATGATATTACTATATTTTTCGTAAAGTAAATATTTGACCTACGATGAATATGTATTAATGAATAAATAATAAAGCTTGAATACTGAACTTAGCACTACAGGCAGTCCTCGACATTCATACATAATGCATTCCTGAAAACGTGTCTGAAAGTCGAATGTACGAAAGTCGAACATAGATTTAAATGTTAAAGGGTGGGTTCTATACCATTTTACAGGCTGAGTTGGATAAGAAATTACTTTGTGATTAATGAAACTTATTCTGTGATTTGTGACTACAATGTGATTACCGGTTGTAAATAAATATTATTATTAATGTGCGAGTTGTACAAATATTGAACGCAAGAAAGTCGAGGACTGCCTGAAGGGCACATACAAAATCCCTTTTTTTTCATTAAAGCATTTGCTATTTTCATAGTTTTTTTGTAATATTGCCTAAACTTGGCCCCAAAGAGAGTGATGATTGAAATGAAAGAAAAGTCGGTAAAAAGGGCAAAAAAAGTGACAAGTTTGGAGAAGAAAATTGAAGTTTTAGATAGGCTTGCGCATAATGAATTTGCTTCATCAGTTGGTAAATTACTTGGTGTGAACGAGTTCACAATATGATCGATTAGGAAAAGTGAAGAAGCGATCAAGAAAGTCCCGCTGAGTTCAACTGTCATTCACGAGAAAGCCAAGCTACTGCACAATCATTATGTCTCAAGTTGTTTCACTGTCTGCTAATGGGAAATCGCCAACGTCATCGAAGCGTGTGTAGATCAGTTCCTTGCTCTTTAATAAAATGTGGCGTTTATTCAGAACGCCACAGTACGTATTGTATTATTATATTTGTTCTTCTCCTTCACAATTGAACACACACTCGACCAATGAGCGTCCGATTGAAGCTAAAGATTCACCGCTTTTGGCATGCCTAATTATTTCCATCTTTGTCCCAATCGTGTTCACTTTATGAGCCCTACGTTTCTTTCCACCTGTATTAGCACTTTCAGTTTTCCGTTTATCACTCATGTTTATAAAATAATACGTGTAAAATGCACAAACAAAGAAATACTGCTGTACGTACAAACAAAGACGGTAACATTGCCGAGACTGAATAATAATAATAATTTATTGATTATTAATCAACTTTACAGTGGTATTAATCTTGTCAAATTTCAGTACAATATTAAAAAACATTACACACAAATCTTACATTACATACAATACGTATATTATTACGTAACATACTTTAATTTATTAAAAGTGTTGGCTTGGCTGACAGACAGCACCATTATGCGATAGCTCGAAATGTTTGATCGTCAGCTGACGAACGAAAGTCCGAATTCGGCATACAAAAGGCGGTTTAGGGGCGAGAATTTACAATGTACGAAAGAGCAAATTGTATGAAAGTCGAATGTACGGATGTCGAGGACTGCCTGTACCTGTGTTTTGTTATCATTTAACACTGGGTTTTTCACATTATTTGAGTGGTCACATGATCCTCTATCAACATTGTTGAATGGAGATTAAAATCGTAATTATCTAACCTCATGTACTAAAATGGGAAACCATGTAAAAATTAAGGGTTCATCTCCATCACAAATTTGCAATAACAAGCGTAATAATCATGATGCAAATTATAAATTAATGGTGATTAAATGTGTTGATGAAACAAATAATGTTCAAGCAACAAGAAAGTATGGACTATGTGAATCCAATGTTTGAAGATGGAGATTGCAGAAAGAAAAGTTGAAATTTGCTAAGTCAACAAGATGTGCATTTTTGGGACCAAAGACCGGCTATATTCAGGCAATCAAAGAACACGTATGTGAATACGTGAAAATTTTGCATAGACAAGGTTTGCCAGTGACTCACGAAGTGCTGCAAATGAAGGCTTTGGAAGTTGCTACTGTACTTAAAATACCAAGGAGTTCTTTTAAAGCTAGTGTGGGGTGGTCCAGACAAATGATGAAACACTGTGGATTTTCTCTACATAGGCGCATAACTCTCGCTCAAAAACTACCTAGTGATTTTCAAGATCAACTTCTTTCCTATCAGCATTATGTCATTCAACTTTGTAAAAGAAATTCCTACTTGCTTGGTCAAATGTGTAATGTCGATGAAACTGCTGTGTATTTTGACATGCCTACTTGTAGGACAATAGCAGATGCAGGTTCTAAATCCATCCTAATGAAGTCCAGTGGCAATGAAAAACAATGAGTGACTGTAATGATTGCAGTGTTAGATGATGACTGCAAACTACCACACTCTGTGATTCTAAAAAGAAGGGAAGAAGGGAAAGAAGGAAACCTCATTCATAGAATCTTTTAAAATTGCATACATTGACTATGAAGATGATTACGCAAAATGCGTTGACGGCTTTGGATGCTCAACTGTTTGAATATCAGTAAAGAGACATCTGCTCCAAAGGTATGAGCAACTGCATGAACTGCAACACTCAACTGATAATGAACAGTAAAACTTTACATGGAATGTGTATAATTATAAAGATGCAATTCCTTAAGGCAAAGTAAATGCTAATTTCATTGGAAATAGACTTGGATGAAAAATTAGGTAGGTATCTTGGTGAGGTTACTATTATTATATTTGACCTTTTGTGAAAATGAAGATGAATGAAATTATCGTCAATGAATGTGGAACATTATTCAACAACGCGAAATTATTAAATGGAGTAATATTTCAAAATGTCAACAATTAAACCATTTTCCACTCTTTTCTTCGATCTCGAATAATGTATTCTAAGCCGTGCATGAATGCCTGGCACACTTCATTATAAAATCTATGAATTTTACTTTTTTGCAAAAAAATGGTGGAAATTTTTGTGGGGTCAGCTTAAATCTGGGGTCGGCTTCTATTTGGGCAGATACGGTAAGTAAGCAATTGAAACTAAACTAGATCATTTTCTGAAATTTGAGTTATGGCTTAAAACAAAATATCAAAACTAATCAACTAATCAACTGAATATAAATCAAAGACAAATTATAGACATAATTACTAAAATAATCATGTTAGAACAGCTAATATTGAATTTATTTGCATCCATAAGCAATGCATCATTTAATTAATTCATTTTCAACCTGCTATTGATTCTCTCCTAGTAAATCACCATCTTAGAAGACATTTTAGCTAATTTCCACTGTTTCATTATCCCATCAAATGGACAATTGAAATCATCATTACTGCTTCCCAACTGGGCATTTTTATTCACCACAATGGGAATGATTTCATAAAATTCAAGTTATACGAGGTGTTACCCAAAAGTTCCCGGACTGGCTTAAAAATTATGTGTAGGCTTACCTTAATTACAGATCGTTGTTGTCCCCTTCAAAGTAGCCCCTTTGCGAGTTAAGACACTGCCATTGCTGGAAACACTGCTGGAAGTCTTCCTTCGAGATGGCATTCAGCACTGCCTGTGATTCGGTCAATCTCAGAAACACTGGAACTTAGCTAAAATGTCTTCAAAGATGGTGATGTACTAGGAGAGAGTCAATAGCAGGATGTAAATGAATTAAATGATGAGAAATTAAATGGACATATTATCAAAAAGAGGCACAATTTATTTGACAATGAAATTGTATTTTGCTGAGCTTCAGAATATGTACTAACCTTTATTATGAGGAATTTAAACGAATTTCTCCCATCAGCAGATCAGAATTGTTCGGCACTTCAATCATTTCGCAATATAAGAGCTGAGCCAACCAGTCAGCTACATCAACTTCAGCTTAAAGATTAAATTAACTTAGCCATATTTCATCTTTTATCATCCATTTTATGTGATTTATGTCTGCCTTTGTTGGCCCTAACAAAGCAAAGGAAAAATTACCTGGAATACTGTAACAGAACCAAAGCAGAGCAATTATTTTTAATTATTGCTACTATTGATCATTCTCATGAATTTGTTCCATATTTTGTTCAAGTCCATATAAACATAATGTGAAAAACACAAATTAATTAAGAAGAAGGTTGGACATACCAAATTGATATTCAATTTCAGAAAGTGATGTGAAATTAAATTTTGAGCACAGGTGATCAATGGGATATTTCGACATTTTAATTTGGAATTTCTGGTAAATTTCAGGCAAAGACATCACTCAGAAGCTTTACTCATTGAACGAGCACCTTAATCCTCACCCACCTGGGGGGACAGGAAGGAGGGGGGATAATGCAGACAAGTGGCGCCGTGCAGAGAGTGAGGGTAGGTTCTTTAAGCGCAGCTTGAGTTTAGATGCTGTAAATACAGGAAGCAAAGGGCGTGTCCGCTCAATGGCCTGGAAGTGTGGCAGACCCTTCCCATCTAATGCATCTGAATGTGAGTAAACATTGATCTGCTTAGAGTATAATCCTTTATTTTGAGAATTTGGGGGCAACAGCCATAACTTGAAAAGTAACAAAATTATTTATGCACCATTTTCACTTTATATGATTATGTACTTCACTATAACATGGAAAAATCTATTTATAGCATGAAATTGGCTTATAACTTAAAAAGAAATAACTTTTTTTGACAGTAAATAGTGGGTGAACTGCACCCATAATGTAACAATAAATACATTACATTATTTTAAAATCTATCTAAATTAATACGTTTAGTTTTTCATGATACTCAATGGTATTAAAATTCTTGTTTCAGCACTGTTTATGTTAATGATTTTCCAAAAGAACATTTGGATATATTATTTTAACTTGTGTATTTTAACTGTAAAATCATTTATAAAATGGACTTATTAGTTTGCACATAACAATTTTTAGCTAGAAAAACTGTTTAATGATAACTAAAGCTTGTTATTGCCATGAATCATTTCATTGTTGTATTAAAAAATAAAATATGAGAGGATAAAGAAGTTGTTTAAACTATTTTTCAATGAAATCACACAACACAAAAATTATCGCAGCAGTGTTCTGTACACTATTCATCGGGATGTTGTGCCACATTGTCAGTTGTTATTGTTGATGATTTGATGCAACATCCAGATGAAAACCATACAGCAAGATGCTCATTATTAAAAAATGAGATGTTTTATTGCTAGTATGTCTCTTAATGTCAACAAGATTCATTAATGAAATTGTAGTACAAAAGTCACCTAAAAAAACTTAATGTGATCTCATATAGAGTGAATATGTAAATTCCTCTAGCTATAAAGTCAATCCCTGCTATCTTGAGTGAAAATATTTTCATACCATTTCAAGTAGTTCTTAAGGATTAAACATCATACCGCTATTGTTAAATATTGGGTGTATGTGTGATATTTATAGTTGATAAATGATGAAACTATAATGAAATTGGATTCTTAGGATACACTGAGTATAGTTATTAACTTGAGTGTCAGAAAGAGGAAATTATTACATTAGATGAATACTTTAATCATTAAATTTTTATGAAGACTTTTTCCAGGAATCATCCTAAGTTTTGTAATAAAAAATATCATTATGGACATCTGCAATAGATAAGAAGAATTATTTTTTAACATTACATTATTTTGCATCTCTAAAAAATAAGCTAACCATTTTTACTTCATATGCATTTACTTTCATGTAAATAATTTAGACCCTGCAGATGTCCTTCACTTTCAGCAATGCTAAAATATTTTTTGGCTTTTCAAAATGTCTTTTGATGTTTATTTGTCCTGCACTCAATAAAGTAAACTTTTGCTAGACTAACCTGCTTTCCTTTTACAATCACATTGGCCATACGTCACCTCAAAAGGCTTTCTACGCTTTCACCATGCACTCTTTGAGTATCTTTGCAAGCACTCCACAAAAAACCTTCTATTGCCCTTAGGCTCCATGTGGTCACCAATATATAGTGGCTGGCTGCCCCCTCCGAGGCAAACAGGAGATGGACAACAACAGTATTCTACATCCCCACCCATTTCTCCACCAACCAACCTTCAATATCCCGTTTCGCCTCCCATGGTCCACCATCAATTCCAGCAACCTCTAGCAATAACTGACGGATGCCAAATTTCTAATCAGTTGGTTCCCACTACCACAAATTCCCTAACTTCTCCCATACCGAGTAGAGGAGGTACCTATTTGCTTCCCACTACGACAGTGACATCTTTTGTACCATATGGCACCATACCCTTTTCGGTGTCCATGAGTGGGCGCCAGTACGCTCGGCGGACTCAGCATCACCATACTGATACAGAAGGAGGGGCTTGGGCTGATGCAAGTTGGGTCAGAGGCTATCAGGTGAATGGTTTTATTTCATGGTCACCAACGGTAGAGCAGAAGCAATTTTTTTTAGTCTTATGCCTGGATGCAATGATCTTAAGAGGAAATTTCCGGTAAATCTCAATGAAATCGGTGACAGGTTTACAAAATATGGCAAACCTTTTATTAGAATTTGTTACAGATATTTGAGGAAGACATTTTTTTACAATTCACTTATTTCTTTAAAGCAATTTAACTATGCTTCCCTTTCATTCCTTGCTTGCCTCACTCTGAAAATTTTCATTGAAATAAAGAATTTTGCACTTATAACTGCATCCATGTCACTGCATGCTTATTATTGTGGACAATTCAAAGAGTAGAGTACTGCTTACTTTAATGCTTATATATCGTATGTTAAATCGAACATACTAATAAGAATGCATTTCTTTTCCTCCGAAAGAATGAAAATAATTGAATGTTGTTAAAGGTGACTTCTGGGTAAGATATTTTGCAAATAAGAGTTATTCTGTCTTTAAATCAATTTATAAAATAAGGTAAAACTAAAGGCTCCTCTATTATTTAACAATTTTTAAATGCAGTATAAAAACCTTCATTTATGACCACAGTTTTTTGTGCTTTAATTCAATTTTAATTTAATCTCTTTTATTTCATCTCTAAATAAGAACCAGTAAGACTAATTGGTTAGCTATTGTATATTTTTATATTTGATAATCTGGAAAAATAATTTCATTAGCTAATGATAAATTGATTGTTAATTACATCTAAACATTTCCACGAATGATTTTATATAAAACAAAATATACAAATTTAAAATAAATTTAGCAAAATTTAAATAAGGATAATAATATAGCATTAAAAGCAAAAAATTAAATAATTTTGTCCTAAACAAATGCTTATTGAGAGGATAGGAGAAGGATATGATTTCATTAAACACATACATTAATATCAATTCTATCACATGAAATATTTCTGATTTATTTGATTTAATGAATTATTCACCTCTGTGTTACTATAACTGAAATTGTATACATTATAAGAAGGAATTAATATGGAAGTCTTTACTCTAAAAGCATATATAATCAATTTCAAAGCTATGCCTTTCCAAATTTGTCTAAGAAGTAGAAATGCATATATACTTTAAATAAAACAACTATACTAATAAATCCTAATTAATTTAGCAATTAATTTTATGGTGGTGATGTAACCTTAAATAATAGCTATACAATTTATGATCATCAGATTTATACTTCCTTCAGGATCTTTGATTTCCATAACTCCTGTATGAACATGTATTGCAATTTAATGAACAATTTATTTCAGGATTAAAAGTATACTAATTTTGCCATGGTATATGTTTTGATTGATCATATTATTTTAGGCATTGTTGCTTTCTAAAAAACTTGCCTATAAAAATTTGTTGTTTAGCACAAATTTATATTAAATTAGAATTTCTCTGAACTAAAATAATAAAAGCATAAAATTTGCCTAAAGCTTTCATGTAGTGCAATTGAAAATGATTTTAATGAATGAAAAAACTATTTTCTTTTTTCTTTTAAAATCTTTTAAAAATTGAAAATAAATGTAATTTTCTGAGATCATACAATAATGCAATGGGTAATCTATAGGCACGAAAGAATTGAATATTAAACATGATTTAAGATGTAAAACGAATAATTCGAAACCAAACATTTTCGATTCACTAGGATGAGGAAGAAGACGAAGAAGAAGAAGACGACCGGGCGTCATCTTCTTCCCCTCTCCTCGTTCGTCTGGTATCCGGCCAGATGGCAGGGCAACCATACAACAACGGCTACCGACCCATACCTCAACCCCCAACGGGTATGGTTTACTATCCGAGTCCTTACCGAGATTTAATGCAAAGGCAGAGGCAGCTTCCTTACCAGCAGGCTCAATCCGGTTATTCCTTCTTCTCCGCGTCGGCCGAACAGAAGAGACAGATCTTCAAAGACAAGGGAGTCAGCTGCGAGGAACTCAGGACCAGCAAGCCCGAACATTTTTCCCAGCATTTCAAGAGGCAACTCACCGCGCAGCAACAGAAGGCTCGCCAGTTCATCCTTTCGAAGGGCGCGGCAAGGAGGGAAGAAGAGGAGGAGGCGGAAGAAGAGGAGCTGGGGGAAGGGGAAGGTGAGCGTCAAGGGTTGATGGGAGACGGGGTGAAAAAGGAAGGGAGGGGAGGCGTTAAGAGAATGGGAAGGAGGAAGAAGGGGTCGAGGAGGGAAGTGACATTCGAGACGTCCGTCTGATGTTGAGAGCCCCCGGTGCAGACTAAGATCTTGATCACTTTCGTACGCTGAGCCGTCCCTTCGAGTTTCGGCTCTCCCGCGTGATGCTAGTGGTCTGCATTGGAGGCCTTTTTATTGTTGTCATTAAATACCCTGTAATAGGTTATTTGTGATTCATTTGTGTGAAAAAACAGAGATATGTGTTTAAAAACGTTGTCGTTCGGAATTGATGTTTAAAAGAAAAAAATTAAAAGCCCTTTTTTTTTTAAGCCGTGAAGGAAGTGGTGTTCTGAGGCTCAACCCTAGGAGTGATAGGGATTGCATATCACGGTGGTAGTGTGTTTTTTTGTATGTGTATATGTGAGATAAATGAAATGGTCAATTAGGTGTTCATTTGGATTAACTGATTCAGATGTTTTTCTGGGAAAAAATAATATGAAAAATGCGAGGATTCAGAGCGACGAGGAAGATATATTTTTACTTTTTATAAGCAATTTTGGCTACCTAGAATAAAATAATATTTTGGGAAAAAATTGAAACTTCCTTCTAATTGAAACTATGCACCTTACACATGGAAAAAATGGATGAATTCTTTGTGCAAATAATTGTGGGGGTGCAAAATGACACTCGTACAATTTTCTTGCTGAATCTAAGGCATATTCTTGTACTTAAAAAGAACTTTGCTACTAACTTTCGATGTAATGAGGCTTCAAGAATGCCTTATTTGCCTAATTTCTCAAGGGTCTGGTGTTTTTGTCTATCGGACAGCATAAATGTGGTTCAAATTTATCATTTTAAAGCATGGACAGGCAAATGAACGAGACACTTAATTGATAATCAAGTACCTACATGTAGATGGAAAAAGATGTGATACAAACTCAGATATATATAAGTTTACATGTAATAATGTATTTCCTAAAGTTACATTTTTCTTGATTTCTTGCACAATTAAAAATGTTTATATTCAGTACATAATGGGAGCTTAAACAAATGACTCAATTGTAATCAAAATATACATAAAGAAGACAACTGTACGGCCTTAAAACTCAGTCTTTGAATCATGTAACTGATTAATTCGACTAATAGACTGCTTCATTGGCTTAAAAAAGTTTGGAAAGCACCTTCCTAGGATATTATTTTAAATGTAAAGGTGTAATCAATGTATGTACAAATTTCATCATATAAATGGTGAAAATGGTTTGTAAAACCAAAGATGTGTAATAAAATTTTTGTTATTGTTTTTTTAAATTCTATCATAATTCATATCTTTTAGTATGAGACCTTAAATTATTTTATATTTTTAATACTCCATTCATGTGATGCTTCAAGATAAATCTTTTTGATGGCAGTTTTAAATGGCCAAATATGAGCTACCTGTTTAAGAAAGTACTGTGTCTGAATAATCTTACCATAGGTTAATTAAATTTTATGGCCTTCAAACATTCTCATATCAAAAGAACCTTTTTAGAGCTAAATAAATATATGTCTGAAAATAATTTTAAATATATTTAATTCCATAAGTAAGAATAATAATAAAAATTATGCTTGTACAGTAACATTCAAAACTGCTTCAAAAATGCATATTTTACCCTTTATAATATAAAATTATCTGAAAAACATGTAAAAATGAAGTTTCCCTGTGCCGGATGTCATGTAAATATCGTCATAAGAAAATGTACAGAGAGAAGTGAATGTAATTAAGGTTTAACTTATTAAAATTTCTCGCTCGCGTGATATTGATTAAAAAATACAAAATTAACCCTTTTTCTTTATTTGTATTAACATTAGCAACCAATTCAAAGTTCATTCAATATACATAATATCTTTAAGTATCATTTTTATGTTTAGATGAAGACAAGTAAAAATATTTTATTCTAAAAATAATAAATATCCAGAGCATATTTCCATGATAACGTTAAAAATCTTTACTTTTAATTTTCAAGTAACACTCATGTTCTTCAATCAGGTCATCTGATATTATGATTTCACTTAAATTTAAATATTCTTGTTTTTTCTACTAATATTACATTCTTTTAAATAAATCAAATGTTTTTGTTTGAATCAAATGATGTAGGGATAATTTTCATAAATTTGGCTATGCAATTCTGTTTTTAAACAAACTACTCATTTTCCTGGGCTTATCAATGCCTTCCTCATTGGCTGCATAATTAGGAATTTCTGAGATTTCTATCTGTTCCCTTATTCCCCTCATTCTAGGCTAATACTGCTGCAGCAGTATTTGTGGGCACTAAAATTTCAGAGCAGAACAAAATGAGGCTGCATTTTATTAAAAATTCATTTTAACTAAAAGTCTGCTTAAAATGTAATTATAAAATTTATAATTCAGGAAGATAATACGCATTTTCTACTACTAGTCTTAAATTCTTGAAAAATTGTAGAGATAAAAGCAAATCTTAAAAAATTGTCCTTTAAATAATTTACTCAATGTAGGCATTTATCCTGGATAAATCAGTTAATGTCTCTAAGCTGTCTTCAATATGGACTTAATATAATGTAGAAAAATTATCAAATTGTTTAGCAAAAAGAACTACAAAATTAAGCAATTTGTTTCCCTTGATATACTTTCTGCTAGATGAATAGAATGAGAGTTGTCGCAGTTTTGATGGAATTTCGTCTGTCATGAAATGCCATAAAAACTTGTATTTTGGTAAAAATTGGTGGGAAGAGTGATATGGGTTCTCACAACATAGGTTTGTTACATCACTGTTTGTTTTCAATGCAAAAAAATCATGCAACATAGATTACGGTTCTTATTAATCTGGTTTGGTAAGATTTGTGATTCCAGATTGCTGAGAGCGGAAAAGAGGGCTTGTGTGCTTTGGTTACATGCTTCAAAAGCCAACAATAACATCCTATTCACAGAAAAAACTAAGCAGCAGAGCAAACCACCACCGTCTTTGGTCTAAGGGTGCAGAAGAAACTGGCACTGTAAGGCAAGGGTAACCAAGCTGTGTTTTTAGAGGGTCACATGCAGCCCACATGGTGATTTTGTGACCCTAAGCCATTTTGTCAAACTATTGAGTGATTACTTGAATGTTTAGCTTTAACCTCAATGAAAAAGATATGGCCTCTTATGTCTGTAAAATTTTATCTAAAAATTAATAATACCTTTATTTAGGACAAGGAAGTGAATTTATGAGTTCCTTTCAATGGTGGGCAGCTAACATACCACATTTGCAAATGTGACTCATAATAAGTAGTTTCACAATCTTCCAATTTTTTAAATTTGATTACCTACCCCTTTAACAATGAGAAGAGCCAAACCCATTCAGAAGTGGTCCTTTAGAATGATCATATATTAGTTTTATTTAATCTTCAACTATTATTCTCCCTCCTTCACATTTTTTGCACCAGTCTAAATCCATACAGGAACGTATATAAATAATTCTATAAGCAGAGGTGACGAGAAGGGCATTGCTGCCCCAAGCCCAGGGTCTGTCGAGGTGTCCAGGCCAGGCATGTCAAACTCGAGGAAGCATCAGGACCGCATTGAAGTGATGTATGTTATAGAATATATGCATTAGGATTACAGTTGTTTAATGAGGGCCAGAATTGGCAAAACAGACTTTATCCAGAAGATTGGTCTATTGTTTTGTTATTAAAATCAATGATTTAGAAACTGTTCTATTGTATATCAAAAACTAAGAAAAAATCTCGTGTACTTGTCACAAAATGTATTTATATCAAATCTCAAACAATTTTTTAAAGAAAAAATTGGCTGCAATAAGGCAGAGAAATAGCTGCAGACCACCAGTTTCACATGACTGCTTATGCTTGTTTTATTAAATGAGCTGGAATATGAGTTACTTGGGTACTTGTCGGTTATCCCGGACCACGTGACACTGCGTTTTTTGTTACTCTATATTGATTTGCGAAAGGAAATTGGTGACAAAGGTGCAAAAATATTTTGCTTGACTGTTGTGCCATAATAATACAGAAGTGTCCTAAAGCTTGCTAACCCATGACTGATAGGCCTGTCGTGACATTTACAAACCCGATCACCGGACAACAGGGAGGGATAGTTTGGTTCCAGCGAGGTGAAGGGCGCAGTATTAGGTAGTACACCTAGTCCCCGACTAACACGATAGATGCGTCTTGAACATTTTCATGTAAGGTGAAATCGTGTTAGTCGGACACGAATTTCCCAAAGTTTCCAGGGAAACAATGATAAAGAAAGAAACAAAAAAAATGGTCAAATGCAGTTGTACTTAACCATCTATAACCCACTGTGACTTCTGGGTGACATACCATATATCTGTATTATTTTGTCTGATTTAATTTTTTTACCACTGTGTACCATTGTGACTTTAAAGCAACAATATGGCCACCAAACCGTCTGCTTATAGCAATCTTTGGTTTCAATTTCTCCCACCAGAGTGGGTATATGTGGAATCTTATAGCAAATGGTGGATAGTGCTTACGTGGTGTGTATGTAAACTGATTTTTTTCCTTTTTCTTTCTTTCAACAAGCAAGATGTATTTTAAAAATACTTATAGATGTAAGTAAATACATTTTTTCATATATGTATTATAAGATTTGTATCAGACGTTCATTTCTATTTTATTAACAATACCTTTGTGACTTTCATGTCACATTGGGTCATAGTGATAAAATATCGTATATTTTCAATGAGGAGGTATAATGTCTGTTGTTCATTTATTCCATCAAATTTTAGTCCCTGAAACATGGATCCACAACAATTCTATGGAAAAATTCAAGATCTACTAAAATAAGGAATATTGTTGGCTACAACTCGGAAGATTCTTTGATGTGTTCTGATTCCGATGAAGAGCGACCAATCCTATTTGTTAGATGTCCTACAAATATCATGAAAATTGATAATGATGATGATGAGACTGTTAACCAGCCTCTACCACTGGAGGAAGATACTACAGATAGTTTAACATCAATACAAACAATTTCCTGGAAAACTGTAGCTTGTAAAAGAAGTCCTGCAATCACTCCATGGAAAGGTATTCCTGCTAAAGGTCCTAAGGAACCTGATTCTCCTATAGATTATTTCAGGAGGTTAATTGATGGGGAAACTATGAAGGGTATCAGACTAATGCTTATACTGTGCAATGTGACCCTTCTAAGCTAATAAATGTCACTTTGGATGAAATGAAACAATTCTTTGGCTGTTGTTTTTTCATGTCCGTTTATGGTTTACATAGATCTGTTGTGTACTGGAAATCAGAGACAAGAATTTCTGTAGTTGCTAATATAATGAGCCACAATCGGTGGGAACAGATCAAATCCAAAATGCATTTCAACAATAATTTAGATGTAGTAGATAAAACAGATAAATTACAGAAGATAAGACATTTTCTGGACAAATTAGTTAGAAATTTCAACTGCATTCCAATGGATGAAAAGCTTTGCGTGGACAAGCAAAGTATTCCATTTGAAGGGAAGCATAGTCTAAAACAATATATGCAGAAGAAAAAAAAATGGGGTTATAAAGTTTTTGTACTCTGTGACTCCTCTGGAATAGTGCATCATTTGGAGGTGTACACTGGTAAGGTGGAACATGATGCCCAATTACCTGATTCGGGGATAAATGGTAATGTAGTTCTAAGGCTACACAAAATAGTGCTAAGAAATTTATTCCACAAAGTTTTACCTTGGTTCACAAGTATGCAGTTAGTGATAGAACTTGAGAAGTTGGGAATACAGGGCCTTGGAACTGTAAGACCAAATAGGTTGAAACTTTGTAAATTTTCTTCAGACAAAGAAATGAAGAAAGGGAGAGGGTGTTATGAAGAAATGTCTACTAATATGGATGGTGTTACTCTAAAAGCAGTGAAATGGAATAACAACAAGCCTGTCCATTTGCTCAGCTCATTTTGTGGAATTCATCCTAAAAGTAGAGTATGGAAGTGGGACAGAAAAATATAAAGAGAACACTGAAGTCCAATGCCCAAAGATAGTACGTTTATATAATGAATTCATGGGGGGAGTTGACTTAGATGATTTATTGATAGCACTGTATTGAACAAAAATCCAATCAAAAAAATGGTACCATCGTATAGTGTTCCATCTTTTGGATCTAACAGTGGTAAATTCCCGGCTTCTCTATAGAAGAGATTGTTTATCTTGTAAAGTAAGTAGCGAAGATCAATATAGTCTGCTGGAGTTCAAAGCAAAAATTGCAGCTTGCCTATGCCAAGAAGGGAAAGGAAGATGCAATAAAAAGAGTGGATGACCCACTTTGTTTTCCCTGGAGCGAAAAATTGAAGAAAAGAAGAGAAAAGGACCAACTACTGCAATCCCAATAGAAGATGCAAGAAGAAATGAAATAGCTCAGTGACTGATCTTCTCCGACAAGAGGGGCCGATGTAAAAAACCAGGGTGTGTAGGTGTCCCTAAAATAAAATGCTCAGAACGTAATGTACACCTGTGTTTTACCACCAATGTGAACTGCTTTATGGAATTTCATACTATGTAAATTCACAGTACATATATCAATGAACGACTGTTGTACCCCGATCACCAATTGTGACTTGGGAGTCACAAACCTATTTTTTGCAATAAAAATGTTTATAAACTGAAATTAACCTTTAAATTTATATCCTATTTTCAATGTTTATTAGTGTACTATTGTATTCATTTTTTTTTCAGAAACAACAAAAAATTTGGGTTATAGAGGGTTAAATACATGGTAATGTTTACTTATGTTTTTAACAATGTTAACACACAAAATTCGTTATACATACAACAGCAAATGAGATATTAGGAAGAAAAGAACCTATCATTAGTGGATAACGGAAGAGATTTTAGAAATATTAAATGAAAGGAGATTGCTTAAAAATTCTTATAAACCAGAGGATCAGGAGAAGTACAGAAAGGTACAGAATAAAAAAATTAGAGAATCCAAGAAAGAAAAAGAAAATTACTTAGAACAGAGATGTAAAGAAATAGAGGATAATATGAGAAATGGCAAACTAGATATAGCATATAAAGTAATAAAACAATTTTTTTGGAGACTATAAGAGACATGGAGGATGAATTACTGATAAAGATGGTACATTCATGATAGAAGACATCCAGAAAGTTCAGAGATGGAAAGAATATATAGAAAATCTATATAATGAGGAAAGCACGAATAAGGGATTACTTGAAGATGAGAGGGAAGTAGAAGAAGAGAAGAAAGGAGATCTGATGATTAAAAGTGAATTTGATACAGCTATTTCGGATCTAAAACAGAGGAAAGCGGCAGGAATACATGAAATTCCAGCAGAACTGTATAAAGCTGCCAGGGAAGTGATGTTACATAAAATTTTCGGTCTGATAAAAATTATGTATGAAACTGGAGAAATACTTTGTGACTTTGAAAAGTGTTAAAACAACAATACCAAAGAAAGCTGGATCTGTCAGATGTGAGGATCACCGTATGATTACCCTAATATGCCATGCAGCGAAAATTTTAACAAAAAATAGAATTTATCTTATCAGAGGATCAGTTTGGTTTTAGGAAAACAAATGGAAATAGGGAAGCTATATTAGCACTAAGAATCATCAGTGAGAAACGCATGAGAACAGGGAGATATATTGCCTTTATAGATATTGAAAAAGCTTTCGATAATGTCCAGTGGAGTAGAATGTTTGAAGTGTTGAAAGAAATTGGAGTAAAGTTTAGAGATAGGAGGATCATATGGAATATGTATAAGAATCAAAGAGCAATAATAAGATGCAGAGGGGAACAAGAAGAAGCTCAGATAAAGAAAGGAGTTAGACAGGGGTGTAGTTTGTCACCCGCCATTTTTAATGCCTATATAGAATCTGCTTTACAAGAACTAAGAGAAAGGGTAGATATAGGAATAAAAATACAGGGGCAAACGATAAACATGCTGTGATATGCAGATGATATAGCTGTTTTGGCTGAAAGTGAACAAGATTTGTCAACATGCTTGCTGGAATTGGAAGACATACTAGAGAATAGATATGGTATGAGAATAAACAAAAGTAATGGTATTAGGCAGAAACAAAGGAAACAAGAATGAGACAGAGATAATCATGGGGAACCAAATTCTTAAAGAAGTTAAGGAATTCAACTATTTGGGCAGCAAAATTACTGTATTAGAGAAATCAGAAGCAGAATACAACAGGCAAAGGTGGTTTTTTAGTGAAAAGAAGAATCTTTTCAAATCAGGAGATATAAATTTGGAAACAAGGAAAGATTGCTAAAAACGTGTGTGGAGTTTAGCCCCATATGGTTGTGAAAGTTGGACAGTGACATAGGTAGAAGAAAGAAGGTTAGAAGCATTTGAAATGTGGTGCTATAGGAGAATGCTGAAGATTAGCTGGAGAGAGAAGATTACAAATGAAGAAGTTTTGGAAATGATGAGAACAAACAGAGTAATTATGAAAACAATAAGGGAAAGGAGGGATAGGCTCATTGGTCACCTTCTAAGACACAATGGACTGCTTCTAACCATAATAGAAGGTTATGTAGATGGGAATAATAAAAGAGGATGACAAAGATTGCAATTTATGGACCAGATAAAAAAGGATATGAATTGTAGAAGTTACGTAGAAAAGACTGGCAGGAAAGAGAGATAAATGGAAAGCTAATATGAGACAATAAAGAATGAAGGATTTCACTTGATGCTGTTACCAACCAATCGCAAGATTGATAACTATAGAGAGAGAGAACACTTTACAGATGGTGTAGATTCGCAAAATAATTTCCTCTTCTTCTCACATCAGAATACGCACTAAAAACATTTTTGAGCTTTAACTAAAAAAATTACAATTACCAACCGTAATGCTTCATTAAGACCTGTATTACAAACGATATCACACATGTTCGTTTATTGTTCTCGTAGCGCTTAAGTATCTACATCTAGTTTTCGCTCTAACGCTATAACTTTACTGGATTTCTTACTCCCATTACCACGTTTATGATCCTTACCACTCATGATTTCACTTTGAGGATGAATGCACTGAAGTTATATTAATTAATAACGTAAATCACAAGATCACCGGAGTTCCGAGACGAACCTATGAGCAACAGGACGGCAGACAAAAACTCACTGATTGTGAGAAGAAGCGCACTTGTGGGAACGTGGAGAAATCGTGTTAAACCGGACATCAGTGCGTTATATAGTCGAATATCAGCCCTACTTTAAAAATCGTGGTAAACCTAAATTGTATTATTGGAACTCATGTAAGTCGGGGACTAGGTGTATTTAATTTAGCAACTTTTTATGCTTAAGTGCTTATTCTGGATTTTGTTTTCAGTCATAAGGTTTTCTCAATAATTATCTAGTGAAAAAAGCATAGCAATTGTGGAAAAAATCGACTTCCAATTTTTTTATGAATATCCCGAGTCAGAAAAGTGATTTATGCAATTAAGATTTTCATAAATCGCAGCTGTTTCAGGAAAGTATCTCCCTTGAATTGCGAAGGTTTGCTGGGATATTTACATATATGTATATACTTGTGGAAGAGGAAAGGTAAATAAAGATATTGATGGCAACTAGGAGTTGAAGTGAGCACTTACCAAATGGAGAGCCGCTGGGGTGTCAGAGAGACACATTTGTAGACGTTGATGGAGCTTTCGGAATGATCCTTTCATCAGCTCACGAGAGACACAACTTGGTAAGTGCTCACTGGGTTTCCTTCAACACATAGTTGCCCTCAATATATGTGTGTGTGTGTATATATATATATATATATGTATATATATATGTGTATATATATATATATATATAGGCTTCCTCCAACACCTTGTTGCTACCCTTATTATTACTTTTCCTTTTCCTTAAGTATTTATATATATATATATGTGTGTGTGTGTGTGTGTGTGTATACACATATATATACACACATATATATATATATATATATATATATATATATATATATATATATATATATATATATATATATATATATATAAGTATATGGTTTCTCCAGGAATAGAAATCGCATTTGAATTGGCTCGCTGGATTTCATATTCTTCACGGGATTTTTTCTTAGCAACAATCGCACTTTCTTCGGACACACACTTCTTCAGACTTCGGAAATAAGAACAGGAACACATGAGGTGAGATGAATTTTAAGGTACAGTCACCGTCCCAAATTAATTTTCCGACTCGAAGAGCACCCTACTGCATAAAGAGGAACCTCCGCCCTCTTCAAAAAGCTTTACCAACAAGGGATATTTTGCCCTGGCCTAAATACGTACAGTCTTCTAAGATCCTAGAAATTAGCGTCTTCACCGTTCGACTTTCCCATTATCATTGCTCACGAAACCGCTGCAACTTCTTTTTCCCATCCTCTCTGTACGCCTTTGCAAACTTTTGTATAGAGTTCGCCTTCCGATCTCATCAAGAATGCATTAGCATCGAAAGAGTTTTCGGAGAGCCTTGAGGGAGGCTTTTAAGAGCAAGTGTGTATTTGTGTGTTTGCAATGGGAAAATTTTGCGGCTGCGAGCCAAACAAAAAAAGAAAAGAAAGAAATAAAGAATATCATAGCCTCTGGGAAAACTTGGTCTCGACATCACGAGGCTAACGGTGATTTATCTTCACCGAGAATACGGATTGGAGAGTTCTACTCCCCCCCAACTGATTTTAAAGTGAAGCATTTGGAGATGCTTGCGAGGAAAAATTTGGACTGGATATAAACGAATGAGACATGTTAGAGCATTAACGTCGTAATTGAGGAATTTTATTTTATTTTTAAATCGGTGTACATCAAAATGGTGACCGATACCGTGTCGCGCTTCGTAAAATCTAAGCTCTCGCCGACCGATTTAAGACATTTTTAGGAAGTCGGAGAGTTTGCGTTCGTTAAGCAGACTTGAGAATACGGTTTGGTGTTGTGTTATTACCTCGCAGAGCTTGATGGCTGTTTAAAGAGCCTCTGTTTGGACTTTGCCCATAAGACCCGCGGTACTAAGAAGTTTTACAGAAACGCGAGTTTCAAAGGACGCGAAAACGTTTTTCAGGAACCCGCCAAAACTACTTCAAGCTGCATCCATCGCTGATAAGAAACTTTCGATAACCTAGAAAATGCGTCTAAAAAGCTGCACGCACCGTGGGTTCTTTTACGAATCTCATGTAAAACCATATAACAACCAAAGAAGAGACAGCCAAGAAAAGTTGCGTCTTAATCTTCCATTTGGGTCGCACGTACAAGAATAGCTTCTGCTACCAATAAAAGTTTTTATATTCGAATGATAAATGCGTTAGAATGAAACGTAATAGCAATAGATTTAACGCGTTTCTTTGCTTTTAATAAATAAAAAATAAAACGTAGGAGAGGCCAAAAATGTCATAGGCAGTGTTTTTTTCTACCGGAACGCCGTTCCGGAACCTTTGTTCCAATAAAATACTAATTTGCATGACCTAAAATAAATCAAAAGAAAGAATTTGCAATGTAATAATGTTTTACTCATATTGTACAATCTCACGTATCTCTTCGCTTACAAATTACATACAGTTCATATTTTCCCTCCCACTGGCCTCTATCGCATTCCGGAACATTTTTTGATGAAAAAAGCACTGATCACAAGTAAATTATATATATCTTCTATAAAAAAAAGCCTAAATAATAGTTTAATCTGGAATATTAATACAAAATATAACGTTAGAGAATTATAACATATTAAGGTTAATTTATCCATTTCTGGCCTTTCCTCGACACTTTCTTGGGAATATACATATTTAATGGAAATTAGTTTAGTAATTCAGAACAAATCGTGAAATAGGTTTTAAGTTAATACCCTTATTTCATTTCATGCATATCATTAATGTTCAGCTTAAAGATTACGTGTTTAATTTTACTACAATATAAATAATTGTTTTTTTACGAAAATGAATGGGTAGACAAAAGAGATTTGATCGATTTAATAATGTTTTATGCCAGAAAAATGGCGCAGTTTCAAAAAAAATATTTTTTCAGTCAACATAGATGGGTCCGCAACCTGATGCTGGTGAGCACCGTTCTGCTCTTCAGCAGCCTCACCGTGCACTTCTACGATGCTAAAAATCACTTTCCCTAGTACCATTAATTTGATTTGATCGTGTTTTCTTTCTAAACGAACGAAAGGAAATTTTTAATCACTTTGACGTTGATTTGATTTTATTTATGATCATTCCGACTTTTAAAAAGTACAGTGGTGCTCGCTGGGTGCTCTAGAACAGGGGTCGGCAACATTTTCTGTATGACGGGCCGCATCAGCTGTTGTGAATGCTTCCGAGGGCCACGTTTGAAATAGCGAGAGCTTCGGCGGGCCGTATGGGCTTTTAAATCAAACGTTACCTGGAGATTTTTCGATCTCATATTAGGGTATGGAATTGATTGTGTTAAATTATACAAATCACTTATTCAACATGGCTTCGCGGGCCGCATAAAACGCTCTCGGGGTCCGCACGAAGCCCGCGGGCCGTAGGTTGCGGACCCCTGCTCTAGAATGTAGGTTGGTGCTCGCCACATTGGAAAGGTTAGGGACCCCCTGATATAGACATTGAAATACGGACGGCAAAGAATGAGTTTCCGTCATGGTGGGTGATCTATGCGTCGAATTTTCCGTTGCAATTTCTTTTTTGTATCCGGCCACGTGGGTAGTAGAGGTCCGTCTTTACAGTATGATAAGAACTTTTAAACATTTTAAATGCATTTTTAATTCAACTTGTTAACCAATCGCAACTAGGTTTCCTTTAGGCCTTTCCCCGTTTCTTTTCAATGTATAAGCAGCAATTACACGCACTGAAATCGTGCGAGCATCATACTCGCTTGGGTGAGCGCAGTCTCTCGCGCGGTGCAACAAAAATTCAAAGTTCCGTGAAAGAGAAAAAGGTAGGATGATATAAAACTTTCTCCTGCAATAAATATTTTAAGCGAAGTATATGCCATTCAAACACTCCTGCGCTATCTAATAAACATTTTTATAATTCTTTTGGGGTTGCGTAGCGGATAATAAAGGGCCCCCAAACCAAAAAAATATGGGATCCTTACTATCAAATTACTTCACTAGAGTGGAGTCGGGACTATTTGCCCTCGACCATTCGCCCCCGCATTGCGGGGGCTGAAGGGTTCTTCAGTAAATCTCTGCAATTTTATTAAAGAAGTACCGCAACGTGCGACAACCGTTACGGTTTCATCGTACGAAGAAAAAACTAAACATTTCGTTCATAATTGAAGATTCAAATAATTTTACGAGGTGATCGATATTTGTCAGGTGTCGTTTTTATTCTCTCCATACGTAGTATAGGGAAAGTATTGTGAACACGAAAAAAATCGACTTCGAGATTTCAACGGAAGTACATGTTTTGAGGTCCCTAGAACACGTTTAGACTATATTTGTAATGATGTCTGTGTGGATGTATGTGATTGTGGACGCTCTAACTCAAAAGTACTTGTCATATTAATACTAAATTTCATATATAATACTTTAGAATGAGTACAAAGAACTGATTAGTTTTTCGATATTGTCGGTTAAAAGGAAGTCGAGGTTTATTCGAAACCCGATTCGGTTTTTGCGATATTTCTTCGTTAAAACGTCATTATTCTATATACAACTCGATTAAAATACTATAGAGAATATAATTTCTTACAACTTTCATTTGAAAGAATTTTCCATAGTAGTTATTGTTTAGGAATTATTTATAAATAATCCGTTTTTTCGGTTTCCGTCAAATATCTCCTTAAAAACGTCGTTATTGGTAACCTTCGTTAGGACCAAAGTTGTAGAGAATAATATTTCTTCCAAGTTTTGTTTGAAACAAATTTTCATAGAACCATCCATTTTGGAGATATTTTGCTTATTCGTAAATTTCCAGAATTTCATCATGTAGCAGTGAATTCCGTAAACATATTCCAAATATAATTGACGGCAATAAGGACTGTAATCTTTTACGTTACGAAATAATAATTTTGCCTCATTATGCTATTCATAATAATTTAAATATCTATACCCCAAATATGCAGAAAGTCATGTGTTGGCCACATCAGATTTTTTTAGCTTTGCCTCAGAATAAGAAAATGTTCAAACATCTCTTTTGCCTGGTCCTCGGTGTGTTAGAATGAACTCGCAAATTTATACTTCTGTAATATCATCTTCCTGATTCAGTGAAAAATTATCTCCTTGACAATGTTGTTATCAACTGTTAAAGGAGGTTACAATTATAACTGAACCGAAGCTTTCGATAAACTTACTCTCAAATGAATGACTTAATAGGTATTGAGGCTGAAGAATGTGGAAGCGGCCAAGATAAGTAGTGACGTGAAAAATGATTTTACTTTATCTTCAAGAGAGAATTTATGTATTACCATTGTTGCTTCTAGAAGAATTTTGATAAAAATTTCAGCGGTTATCGATCTTCTAAAAAAAAAAAAAAGTACGCAATGGCAAAATTAGTTTTCTAGGGCGAAAATGTTCGAAAGATTTTATTAGAGATTTTATAAATTAATAACCGTGCGCCATTAACTTTTAACTTATTTGTACGTTAAAGAAATTGGTCACTTATTATTTATTTACTGCGCCGCATAAGAGCGTAGACATCCTACAAATATTTGACGAAAGGAGCATAGAAAATTCTGCTTGTTATTAATGAGATTTTTACAGCTTCATTTCGTAATGATATGGAAAAATCAAGACGAACTTTTATTAATGACCTCAGAAGAAGAAATATAAAAAATACAATTTCACAAAACGCCCCATTAACTGGAATATATTTATGTAAAACACGAAATTTCACAGTTTTTTTGCGAATCCTGTTGAAAAATCGCTGGATTATAAATTTAGACTATTCCTCTTAGGTAGAAAATATAATTTCGTATTTGATGGATTACGTTTCTCGACAAAAAAATCAGTTCCGATGCCGATATCCTATAAAAATGCCAATGTTGACCTTTGCTTTATTCTTTTTTTTTTCAATTATACTCTTCGATAACTCTTCTCCTTCGCTATTTCACCCTCGCACGTTACGATCAATTCCGTCTGTTCGTCCCAATCCACCCTTCTCCTATTCCTTTGTCCTCCTCCCCCAACCCACCTTAATCTGGGCCGACTGGAACGGATGATTCAAAGGTCAAATTGAGGCGCGCCAGGACTTAATCACAGGTGGAGTCGATTGCCATCATCCAATACCTGACGCCACATACGATATCCGACTCGAATGAATTTCTATGGAAACGGCTCTCCCCAAAGCAAGAAGGGGAACGTAATTAGAGCTCCCGACGAAGACCGCTGGTGGAAACGTGCGCCGAAAAGGATTTTCCCTCCCCCGACGTCGGTGCTTTTTTGCCGTCGTATTCTCCGAATTCGAAAAAAATAAATCGTTGAGATATAAATTGTCATGTTTAAATTACAGTATCGTGATATTTTTGTGTCGTTGTATTTTATTTCGTAAAGGAGAATTGTTACTTGCTCCAACATTTTGAATATGATAATGTTAACCAGAAAGGAAAATTACGGAAAATCGATATTTTTAAAGAAGTGGAATATTGTAAATAGCCGAGTAAAAATTCTAAAATATGTAAATAATTTTCCGGAACTAATACTCTCTCCAAATGTTGTCTGGAAATAGGGATTTTTCTTTTATTCACCCAATATCTAGGAATATATCACCAAGCATTCGTTCTAAATTTGCTTCGATATTTGACGTTCATAACGGATTTATTTTGTAACATTGAAAAGTTGCAGGACCATTTACCTAATTAACACCATAAAATTCGAATATGTTCATATGTTTGTTCTCCAAAACCGGTAAAGTTCTAAGGCCACCGGCTTTTGGACTATGTATCGTATTATCTGACTGGAAAAAAACATTGTAGTGAACGATATTTACGAAGTTAAATCGTAGGTTTACGGAATTGAAATTTCATATTTCATTTCCGGCAATACGGAGACCAGTAATGCGACGTCATTTTCACCCAGAATTTCAATATAAGCAAAAACAGGCCTTATGATATCGTTTCGTGACCCAGATTTCGTTCTGTTTTTGTCACAAGAAACTTCAAATATCAAACGATAAAATGGGTGCACCTATCCGGAACGGATATAAAATGAAAAGATTTTTACTGGAATTTTCTCGATAGCTGGGAATCTCATGAATATTTTATTAGTTAGAGAAAATATCTTATTTTTGGTCTCATTCAAGTGGCTACCCTGACTAAATTATTGGCGTGCCATTTCCGCTATCTTCTCTGATATAAATCCTAAAGGCCAAATTTTATCGAAATGGTTCCAAAGGTATGTGAGAATGTGTGTGTGGACAAACCAACTACTATTTGCAAATTATTATAAATAAAACGTGCCTAAAAATTAGATGTCAAATGGTATTCAAGGTCCACAGTACTAGATTGGTAGCAAATTCAAAAATAAGCATTTAAGTACCGAAAATTAAATATTACTCATCTCATGTATTTCCAATATCCATAAAAAGTTTATGAAAAACCACAGCTTGCTACTGAAGTCCCTCTCATTTCAATTTTCAATAATTAAGTGTTTATTTTTTGATTTGTTTTCAGACATAAAACGAGAGCGATAATTCTGTAGTGAATAGATTGACATTGACATCTAAAAATAAATGTCTTAATTACCCGTTATATGACTGGGAAAATTTAACAAAAAACTGACATTTATCTGACTGATGATTGCCAATTAGTGTAATTTTCTATAACTGCATAACCAAAGATTAACAAAAATGTAATTACGTTTTCTATAGTTGATGAAAATAGTTAACTGCGTAGATCATGAAAAAATTACTGTTAAATAATATAATTCGAGAAGATGGCAAAATATACGTTTTCAGTAACAACATACATATTGTAAAATAATTTCCGTTAAATGTTCTAATAAAAAAGACTATAATCATCCTATCACTTGAACTCTTATTTAAACAACCCAACTCTGATAATTTTCAATCCAACTACAAAATCAATGATAATAAAAAACTCAATGTTTCTATGTAAATGAAATGGCATATAGCATCGGGAAAAAAAAACACGAAGGAGATATTACATACTATTCATTAAAAATGTTCAGATTTGCAAATGTGGCAACACCGTGAGTTGTCATCTTAAATACAGTTATCAGAAAAAACCTGAAAACCTGCGTTCTTGACGTATCCCCGAAATGTGATTTCTACTGCTCCACCGCTTGAGTTACGTATTCTTAACTCGATTTCAAATAAAATCGAAACTTATGTTGCGCTCACTCTCGGTAGCTTCACTCCCATTTATCGTTCCTGAACATTTTTATCACATATTTACAGACCTCATCTTTTAAACATGATTGTTAAGTAACCTGCAGCTATTTATGACTTGTGAAAGAATGTAGGTAATAAAATGTAGTGAAATAAAGAATTATCGAGCTCGCAGTATGGCTGAAATCAAATTGGCAGAGTTCGTCTATCTAACGAGCATTGAAAAGCTAGAAAATGCGCATTTATGCTACGAAACAGCCGTCACTATTTGCGATTCACCTAATAAAGAATATTAGAGTCGGCTATTAGTGGGTCACCACTGATGACGGCCGCTTTGTTGCCGAAACACGAACCTGGTTTTCCTTATCTTCGTGTGGCGATTGGAGAGACAAACTGAGTCAATTTAATACAATTTAGCTTGATAAGGCAACAGAAGGACGACAAGCGTGAAATGGACATTGCCCCTGGATATTATGCAGCCGGCGGTACGCTTTATCGTCCCGTATTTCATAACCTTTCAAGATTTACGCATTTAAACTGTATTTATATACCAATTTTATTGTGTAGTATGTACTACTCGTTCAACCCGCGAGTTTATGTATAAATTACATGAACGAAATTGCTTATTAATATTTTAAATGATAATAGCCAGCAAGAATAAATTTCAACTACGTGCAGATGATCCACAAAACAAAACATAACACATGAGCTGCAAAAAGATAACCACGTTTTACAATACTTGCTCGTGCGTTTAATTTTTTACCTCAGTCACCGGAAAGACCAATCCAATTTTTTTTCACCGAAAACTCATAAATGTGCGCGAAAAAAATATTCCTTCCCCGCGCTCGCGCATCACGCACAAAGAACAATTCAATTCCGCGCGTTTTTCTCATCCCGCACCCGCGATATATATGCACATGCATCCTTGCGCGTAATAGACCCTGGAGCAGACACTGCCATGTTTAAACTGGAGAACCGTCTGTGGGATGAGGAGGTCGGTTTGTGTGGGAGGTTCAGAGAGAGAGGGGGGGGGGGAGAGCGAGGGGGGGGGAGAGAGCGAGAGGGGGGAGAGAGAGAGAGAGGGGAGAGAGAAAGGGGGGGAGAGAGAGAAAGAGACTTCCACGACGGCTGTAAAGGATACCTTCTGGGGCCGAGGTAGGCGCACTCCAGTGTGTCTGTGTCGGGATAGAAACCATGTGAGCAGACGTGACAAATGACTGCGCGGAGAGCGAAGAGAGATGGAGATACAGAGCCAGAGGGAGGGGACGATCGGACACGTTATGGTTAGAGGGAGTGGGGGTAAAAGGGGGAGATTGGGAGGAGGGCAAAGTGTTCACCGGACGTCTCTCGCAGGCGAGGTTTCCGACATCGTTCCCCCACCCTCCCTCCCCACTTCCCTATAGCCATCCGCCCACTCGTCCCTTGTACTGCCGTCAACAAGACATACCGAGTTCTATAACCTCCTCTCTCCCTCTCCCACCCAATTCCACCCATTCCGATTCACGATCCCTCCAAACCACCGCCCAATACGACTTTCTGACCGAATTGTCATCCGGTTCTTTGATGATTAACTCCCTAATTTTTTGCTGATCATCTCCAAAGAAATAAAGATGTTGTAGAATAGACACTATATATATGTGTGTGTGTGTGCTTAAAGAAAAGGAAAGGTAATAAAAAAGGTGGCAACAAGGTGTTGGAGGAAGCCCAGTCGACACTTACCTAGATTGGAGAGCCGCTGGGGGTGCTGAAGACACACGAAAACACAAAAACATAAAAACAACACAAATATGAAGCTTTGGGGCTGACGCCCTTCTTCAGCGACGGAGAGACATGTACATGCTGTGTTTTTCGTGTGTCTTCAGCACCCCCAGCGGCTCCCCAATCTAGGTAAGTGTCCACTGTGCTTCCTCCAACACCTTGTTGCCACCTTTATATATATATATTTATATATATATATATATATATATATATATATATATATGGCAACTAGGTGTTGAAGGAAACCCAGTGAGCACTTACCGGAAGCAGAGCCGCTGGGATGTCGGAGAGACACATTTGTAGAACTAATTGGAGCTTTCTTCCTCAGCTCAAGGGAGACACAATGGGTTGTTGGCTTTTAACGAACATTCAAAGAATGTATCGCGCTTTGAGGTGCAGGGTTTCATTTTCCGAGTGAAACGGAGGCAAGAGAAAAGAAACATGCCACTGTCGATTATCAGAAACTGTCACAGGGAAATGATAATGGCAGGTAAGTCATGACTTAACCTCTTCGAAAAAAATAACCTTCACGTTTCCTTCTCACGCGCGTAGGCAGTAGTGTAACATCTACCCTTTCTCGGGAATGAAATAAACAAACATCCTCCTCCTTAATTTCTTCCTTTGTAACTCTTTCTTTCCTCCGATTCGCTGGGGGCTTACTGCTTCTCCTCTACTCTCTTCCCCTTCTCCCCAGCAGCGCGCAGCGGTGCGGAACCTGCCGTGAAAATCTCATTTTTTTCTTTCTCCCTTCCTAGGCACTTAAATCTTCTTCTACTATCTCCCTCTCTATCCTCGTCCTCTCTGCGACCTTTACGAAATAGACAAGACTGTGAGACCTCCGTATGTGTTACTCTTTCTCTTCTCTTTCGTAATGAGATGTAGAGAAGGGGAATCTATAGGTAATGTTTATTTCGGAAAGCTGTATTCGACATTAAGAGGTTGAGAAATATTTAAAGGCCGAATGTAAAAAGGGGGAAAACGGACAGGTGGAAATAAAAAATACGAAGAGATACAGAGAAGAAGAAGAAGAAGAGTGGGTGGAGAAATCTATTTTTATGTGTTTTTCGAACACAGAGAGAACGAGATCAATCCCCGTGCGTCAGATTGAGCGTGGTTATCCCATTCGAAGGGAAATATTCAGGCTGATATTCCTGGGTGACGCAAGCAGTCTTGTAAGTGGGCGAAAAAGAACGTGTACGAAAACTAATATTGTACAAAAGGTCAAAGGTTTTTCCCACGAGATACAGGTTTTAGATGTTAATTACACTCAATTATTCGACTACTTGTCCGACAAATCTTCCCCATCTTCAGTACCAAGATAAAATAAAAAAATTAGCTCAACTTGATATTCTCGATTGTTTCTAGACGAAAGCATTAACTAATCTAATTTGATAATCATGTGTCTTGAAATATTATAATACCACAATGAATAAGAATTACAGCGTTAATTAATATTAGTATATTTTCAACGCTTTTAGACTAACGGTTATATATATATATATAAGCTTAAAGAAAAGGAAAGGTAATAATAAAGGTGGCAACAAGGTGTTGGAGGAAGTCCAGTGGACCCTTACCTAGATTGGAGAGTCGCTGGGGGTGCTGAGGACATACGAAAAACACAAAAACAACACAAATAGGGAGCTTTCGGGCTGACTCACTTTTTCAGCGACGGAGACAGATATACTGTTTGAAGTGACAAACTGGGAAGGATATGGGGGGGGGGTAATGAGAGGAGTTCGGGGATAGGAGGAGGCGGGGAGAGTGGACGACCAATAGGGTTATCAGAGGTTAAGACCAGGCGGGGGGGGGGGGGGGGGGGAAGAGTCAAGGAGAAAGATGTGGGCTAACTCCCACTGTCGAAGTGGGGGGCGGGGGTTTCGTCCGGTAGGGCGCGGATAATTCTAACATTAAAGCAGTTATTATAAGTTGCCTTCTGTAAATTAGCGTGAGAAGCCCCCTCACCTCCAACCCCACAAGCCTCCATTCCTCCCAAATATCCTTCTTTCTTTATTCAGCAGGAAGGCTCACCGACTCTGCCATCGCCCTGATGATCCCCAAGAATCCCAATACCCCCACCTTCTACCTTCTTCCTAAAATTCATAAACCCAACACCTCTGGCCGCCCCATTCTTGCTAGTTTCAACTCCCCCACGGAGCGCATCTCCGCGTTCGTAGACTCTCATCTACAGCCTCTCCTCCGTTTACTCGCATCCTTTATCCAGGACACCAACCACTTCCTCCAACGCCTTAAGCACCTCCCGTCTCCCCTCCTATCCAACATCATTTTGCCTACCATTGACGTTTGCTCCCTCTACAGAAATATTCCCCATGATGACGGACTTTCTGCCCCCAGGAAACAACTGGACACAAGACCGGACAAAAGAACCTCCTCCCATTTCCTATTGCAGTTGGCAGAAATTTAGCTGCAAAAGAACAACTTCTCTTTCGGAGGGCACCATTTTCTCCAAATTAAGGGTACAGCAATTATTGCTAAGCTAGCCTAGAATAAACTAGCCTTATATTCATTTTTTTGAGAACTATGCACTATACAATATTATTGAAGACGTAAGCTCAAGTAACTGTACAAAATTTGATCAAAATCATTAGAGCCATTTATGAGAGTCTAATTGTTTTTAAAAATGCGTAGAATAAACTTCCCTTAATTATTGAGGAATGTCAACCATTTCTTCGTATACTCTGCTCAGTATGATAAAATGTCTAAATACGAGATTTAATTCATTTCCGCTCTACTGTTTAGGCTCTAGAGTCAGTAACAGACAGACAGACGGCGTTGCGAAAACCACTTTTTCGGATTCAGCGACACCTAAAACGTATATTTCCGTAAAAATCTCCAGGTCGATTTTTTTCGCGATAACAATAATTTCTAATATTCTTTGTATATGATAAAGTTAAAATATGCCACCCAGCTGAGCACTCTATTCTGAGCATTACTGAGGTTTCTTGATAAGATCGTTAATAACACATCGTTTCTCTCGTACAAAATAATTCCGTTGGAACGCGCTCCACCAAATTTACTCCGACTCAATTTCGAACTGCGCCATAGCCGTTCAAACAGGGTAATGTTTTCAATCTATATTCAAAATTTATCACGGGTGATAGCGAGGTGACGTGCAACTTTATGTAAACCGAGGAACGTTTTCAAATTAGGTTTACCCGTCGACTATACTCACAGAGTAACCTTTGAAATATACTTAGCCGAGTGAAATGATCAAAATGGCATCTGACGGTTTATAAGTACGCAAACGCGATCGCTGTTTGAATTTCTTTTCTAAATAATGAGCGAAAATAAAAGTTTTTATATTCGAATGGTGGATGCGGTTGAATGAAACGTAATATTTATAGATTTAATGTAAGGTTTTTGCTTTTAATGAATAAAAAAATAAAATGTAGAAGAGGCCCAAATTGTCATAAGTAAGTAATATATATCTCCTATTAAAAAAAGTCTAAAAGATACAGTTTAATGTGGAATATTAATAGAAAATATAACATTAGAGCATTTAAACATATTAAGGCTAATTTAATCATTTCTGACTTTTTCTCCACACTTTCTTGGGAATATATGTATTTCATGGAAATTAGTTTAGTAATTCAGAACAAATCATGAAATAGGTTAAACATTTTAAAATAATACCCTGATTTCTAAGGTATCATACCTTACATATAAAAAAATTTATTTATACTGGCAAACTTTTTTCAATTTTAAAAGAATTGAATAAAATTTAAGTGTAAGTTCTCAAGTCATATATGTTTACACTCATTCAAACATGATTTTCATCTTCAGTATCAAATTCTACGCATCCGTTTATAACGAAAATTATTGCGACGAAGATGGGAATTTTCGGAACGTCGTACAAAAAAAAACAATCCCAAGGATGCGAAATGTCGCTCTGTCGGCCAGAAAAAAATGGGCGTCCCATTGACCTATTCAAGCGAAAAGGCAGGCTATTAACTCCGAAACTGCCACGAGATCGTGACATCCGCTGGAAAGGATTTAAAAAAAGAGAAAAACGCGCTCATGCGGCATCATCGCTCAATTGTTTTATTTATTGAGGAGCCGTGTTGTTTACGAAAGGACACGATTCACGCGCTGACCTTTATTCATCTTTTTTTGATCGAAACCGGTAGAAAAATCAGGTTATCACCGAAGGAACACGTCACGCCCTCTCTAGGAAATTGAGCAAGATTGATGGCACGTCTAGCGATGACGGAATGACCGTTTCGTTCCCGGCTTAACACTGAGTCATGACGTCACGCACAGAAACACACATCAAAGTCTATCTTGCCGAACAGTATCTATTCTCTTACATAAATATTTTTCGTCCGCGTTATAGTTAAACCCTTTTAGTTTCTTTAAACGAAATCATGTCCTGTAACCAATTTAATTCCTTCAGAAAAGATTCAATAAATCTAACTAGTGTAAATCAGGAATGATATGGCTGTGCTGCATTTTCATAAATATAAAATTTGCATGGATTAAAACATTTTGAAAATTTTTATCGCTTGATTAAATTTCATGGTTTGAGTTTAAAAAAATTCAATTCACTAATTCAACACGAGAACGCCCGGACTTGGTATACCCCCTAGAACGCCCGCGGCCGTCAATTTTACGGCTATGCACTCTTTAATTTGACATGTAAGATCAAAAATAAAGTGCAGACGTGTGTTATTCGTCTAAAAGTGAACTTTATTGGAATATATTTACAATATACATCAAATTTTGAGTACAATAAACACAAAGGTTTAGTAAAAGAAACAATAAATGGTGTAAATGTTTGGCATATAATGCAAACAGAGTGCAATATCTTGAAAAATATAAAGAATATTTTTAGTTAAAAAATCATGGGCATGGAAGTTAAAACAGGTAAGAAATAGTAAGTATATACATTAGAATCTACAAAAATATGAAATATGTCATAAAAAATGTCTGGAAGTGTATCTCATGTAAAACCATATAAAATTCAATGTTTTTAAAAATTAGTATTAATAATTGTTAGGAAGAGGATTCTACTGATGTCTGACTAATTACCTCAAAAATCAATTTTTATCTCGGTATTTCTGTTACAGGTTATACTTGCTGATGTGACAACTCCAAACATTCAACGTACAAATTCCACACCTTGCCGCCACACTTGCCACATACTAGTTTTTTGCATCCAGTGCATGAGTAGATTGTTCTGTTTTTCTTGCAGTTCTTACGGACCTGACACTCCCTATGTGTCTCACTTTCTACTGTTTCTGGGACATCAGGTCGCGGCACATTAGATCGTCGTTTCTCTATGTATTCGGAACGAAGCTCTTCCGCCACATTCTGAAGAAAGGTTCTCTTGGAAATACGTCGTCCAGTGACCTTCCTGTATATGACCCATGCATTTATCCCTGCAAGGTCCAGGATGTTGTAAAATGTATGTACCGGCCATCATCGGGAGCCAGCTTTCACAGAGTAGGGCCAATTATATCTACCCCGTATTTTGTCGCATTATAAAATGATACTGTCTCAGGAGTTTTCTTGTCGTTCTCGCCAATGCTGACACTTGAGTAAGGGAACTGAGCATCAATACATTCTTATTGGCCTTGCCCTGATAAATTGTGTGATATCGCCATTTTTAAGAATTCGTGGAAATGGAATTGGTCAAAAAAAGTACGGCCGTCAAAGTGACGGCTCCGGGCGTTCTAGGTACACACCCTTCTTCCTCATTAACGAGGGCCCTGGAGATGAGGTGGAAGGGAGGGGGGGCGGGTGTAAATTTTTTTCAAGGAATATTTGACATAAAATGATGAAATGTCATGGTGGGGCACAGTCCTGTGTTGGAAAATGCCGAAACAGCAGCGACGCAAAATTTGAAAACCGTCAAATTGACGGCATTGGTCGTTCTAGTGTTAAAATGAAGATCAAAGCTTTTGTGAGGTAGGTACGGCACTTGGTAGCCGTTTTCAAAGAAACACACCGTACAATTAAAAACTTCAATTAAAACGCGATAAAGGGCTAAATGACGCCAGGATATGAGATTACGCTCACTGATGTATAAGAACGACGCCAAATTATTCTCTTAGTTTTCCGCTTTCAAATGTAATTTTAAAAAACTAACAGAAAAATTTCTTATTGTATTCTACCTCAATGAAAGTAAGGGATTAAAGGGAACAAAATTGCTATCGAGAGTTTCCTATGATTTAATGTAACATCCTAGCTAGCGATTCACACAGAGTCTTATGTACCGCCGACAAGCTTTATTACTCAGATAAATTCCAAACAGATCAACACAATGAAATTCAAATAAAATATAAGTCATTTGGAAGGCGGAAATTCAGACAATTATTTCGAAATTTTAGAATCGAGTACCGATAGATCTCCACCGATGGCGACTGCATTGCAGCAGAAATGCAAGTCTGATTTTCCGAACTTTTATATGGCTGTCCGACACATATCGCTTATCAACACGGACGGTTTTAATTCACTGGAGAGAATCGTCAAACTCGCCTTGTGACTTATAGCAATTTCAAGAACAAGCGTATGAGTATCAAAAATTGAAAATGTTATTTCATAGCTTTTTCCAAAATTGAGGAGGTAAATTCTTGACCGTACTTTCACTTTTCTCCTCAAATTTCTGTTAACCTTTATGCGCTCCTGCATGAAAACTCCATTCCTCAACACTCCTTCATTCACAGCCTTGATATTGTTTTTCGAGATACGGGTAGTCCCCGCTTTTCCTCGTTCCGCTCATACGTCAGTTCCTAATTAACAACGCCGTTTTATTTTTCCTTCCTCGTGATCCGTTTATTCGACATATTGGCACTTTTCGTCCTTCCGATTTTTTTGCTGTTTCGCTCATATGTAAGTGCCTAAGTGACAATATTCTTTCATTTTTTTAATCGAAGTATTTCACATAGTTACCCCAGGAACAGTGGATTTTATCCCTCAACTTAATGTTGTGTCTATGTTATCCATGAATTTAATGTTGTGTCTATGGAAAATAGTGATCCGCTTTTCATGACAGTTTTCATGGACGTAACCTGACGCATAAGCGGGGACTGCCTGTATCAAAGTAAGTACTGGATTATTCAATTTTTGATACTTTAGTACTTATTCTTAGAAATTGCTAAAAAGAAAATTAAGAGTGAAACGAAGGAATAAAAAAATTCAATTCAATAACTTCTGTTCAAAAATTCTTATCACGCCACAAAGAAATCGATACAAACTTTCTCATATACTAATTCGTCGTTTAGTTATCTTTAGAGAAATACCTATGAGCTCTGTAAAATTATTATAAACATAAACTTAAATAACTATACGAAATTGGATGAAAATAGTATGAGCCGTTTTTCAGAAAATCCAATTGTTGTTAAAGTTGCCCAAGAATATACTAGCCTTATATTCATTTTTTGAGAAATATGAAGTACGTAGTATTACTTCAGACGTATACTTAAGTAACTGTACGAAATTTTATCAAAATCGTTGAAGCCGTTTTTGAGAAAATCAAATTGTTGTTAAAGTTGCCCAGAATACACTTCCCTTAATTATTGATCAATGTCAACCATTTCTCCATAGCTTCTACACTGTATGATGAAATGCCTATGTACGAGATTTCATTCAATTTTGCTCTACCATTTAGGCTCTAGAGCTGATAACAGACAGACAGACGGCATTGCGAAAACCACTTTTTCGGACTCATTTACACCTAAAACGTATATTTCCATCAAAATCTCAAGGTCGAATTTTTTTCGCGTTAACAACACTTTCTCAACATACTTCGTATATGAGAAAGTAATAAACATGAGTTCGTCGGTTGTAACAAACATAAAAACCTTTACCTCCCCCACTCCCCCGAACCAAAAGTACCCTCACGTACCCAGACTCACGAAATTTGCGCACGTGTACACACACGCAAACTATGGACTAAAACAGACAGACACCCCCCCTCTCTCTCGAAATCTCCCAATCCTAACCGAAGCGAAATCATTCGATCTCCAGATCGTCATCGCGCTCTCCACGCAAATTAGGACGATAAATCTCCCGACACACACCTAGAGAGTGTGTTAGAGGACGATTGGTCTCGTGCAGTGGGAATGGAAGAGGGCGAAGGAAAGGAGGAGGGGGGGAGGTTCGATCTCTGGAAGAGGTGAAGAGGACGTTTGCGAGATAGACACAGAGAGGGAGAGGGAGGGAGAGAGGGGGATATGTGTGTGTGTGTGTGCTCACCCGTGCTTCACGTCCGATGCCATAACGTACCCGGCACCGAAATCAAAGCTCGCCAGCACGCTTCGAAATTTATGCTCGAACCGGGCTTGCGTGGATTTGTTACCGTGGGAAGGGTGAGAGGGGGGTGAAGAGAGGGAAGGAGGATGAGGCGTGGTGGAGGGTGAGGGGAGGGAGGAGGATAGGATCGGCAGAGTGTGATAGGTGGCCGTTATAGGGTCCGTTGAGTAAGGCAGGACGAAATAGAGAGAGAGAGAGAGGGGTGAGATATGGGTAAGGGTTTAAACTGGGAGAGGGATCGAAAGGGGGGTGGAGAAGTTTAGGGATGATATTGCGAGTTTATGTGTGCTAGAACCAAGCACGAAAAACAATGGGAGGAAGGTGGAGAGAAAGAGAGATCTTCGTGGTTGCCGAAGATAAGAGGTTGTTAGAGAGAAAGTGCTTGGACGGGCGCGAATATTTTTTTTTTGAATCAATTGGAGCGGCTGTTTTTTTAAACGAGAAGATCTCAGGGATGAAATAACCGTGAAATAATTTAAATCGTGGGACGAGTTTACTCCTGTTACGTAGCCGTTGCTCTCCGTAAAAATCTGATGTGAGCAACACGTCTTTCTCCATATTTGAGGTATAGATATTTAAATTGTTATGAATAGCATTAAAAAGCAAAATTATTTCGTATCGTAAAAGAATACAGTCGTCCTCATTGCCGTAAATTATATTTGGAATACGTTTACGGAATTCACTGCTACATGGTGATGGCGCTGAATACTGGAAATTTACGAATAAGCAAAATATCTCCAAAATGGATGGTTCTACGAAAATTTGTTTCACACAAAACCTGTAAGAAATATTATTCTCTACAACTTTGGTCCGTACGAAGATTACCAATGACGGCGTTTTTAAGAAGATATTTGACGGAAACCGAAAACACCGATTATTTATAAATAATTCCTAAACAATAACTGTTATGGAAAATTGTTTGAAATAAAAGATGTAGAAAATTATATTTTCTATATATTTTGTAATGGTCAATGTATACAATAATGATGTATTATCAAAGAAATATCGCAAAAACCAAATCGGATTTTGAATAAACCTCGACTTTCGGTTAACCGATATTGTCCAAAAACTAATCAGTTCTTTGTGCTCATGCTAAAGTGTTATATATGAAATTTGGTATTAATATAACAAGTACTTTTTGAGTTTTGAGGACCCTAGAGCACGTTTAGACTATTTTCGTAATGATGTATGTGTCTTTGTGGATGGATGTATGCGATTGTGGACGCTCTAACTCAAAAAGTACTTGCCACATCGTTACCAAACTTCATATATAACACTTTAGCATGAGCACAAAGAACTGATTAATTTTTGGAAGTGGAGGTTTACTCGAAACCCGATTCGGTTTTTGCGATATTTCTTTGATAATACATCATTATTGTATACATTGACCATTACAAAAAATGTAGAAAATATATTTTCCTACATCTTTTATTTCAAACAATTTTCCATAGCAGTTATTGTTTAGGAATTATTTATAAATAATCGGTGTTTTCGGTTTCCGTCAAATATCTCCTTAAAAACGTCGTCATTGGTAATCTTCGTAAGGACCAAAGTTGTAGAGAATAATATTTCTTCCAAGTTTTGTTTGAAACAAATTTTCGTAGAACGATCCATTTTGGAGATATTTTGCTTATTCGTAAATTTCCAGTATTCAGCGCCATCATCATGTAGCAGTGAATTCCGTAAACATATTCCAAATATAATTGACGGCAATAAGGACTGTAATCTTTTACGTTACGAAATAATAATTTTGTTTATAATGCTATTCATAATAATTTAAATATCTATACCCAAAATATGGAGAAAGTCATTTGTTATCCACATCAGATTTTTTCGAGAGTACATAGTAATTATATTGGAGATGTATCGTTATCAATTTCTCGAAAATTAAAAATTTCGATAGAAATAACTTACTTCTCTCGATAACAGTGATATAAAAGTGGAAAGCGAGGATTTTGCAAGTAACAGGAGAACAAGTTGAATTTTCGTGTTTCGAGGTTCATAATTCATCCCACGACGGCACTAGTTTACGGGATGAACGAATGAAGCAAAGAATATATAGGGACTATTTCGCGGTAACCTGGGCCACACATTCCTAGAATACCTGCTCCTTCATCAGAACCTCATTAGAACGCTCTTCCAATGCTAGCCTCGACCAAATGGCATTATAAAGATGAAGGCAGAAATACCAATCTAACCAAGCCAACAAAGTCATCTTAAAATTTCCATCATTCTTCGCAATATTTCATTCAGATGCCCTAGGTTAATGCGGTAATAATTCAGAATGACTGATCCGGCTTTATATTTTTGTTTATGTTAATCGTACAAGACTGTTTAACTCCTCAAGTCGGTAGTTTTCTGTTCCCTGTTAGCCCCTCAAAGCGGCCATTCTAATGTATATCCTTTGCATCCATGTTTATTTTTCTGTCGAGGTTGGTACAGAAATTTGAGTGAGGAGAAGTCGGGGTTTGTACACGTGTACGAACAACAGTTGCTGAGGCAGGATATCTAGATCTCAATGCGTGTACATCGAAGCGGCTTGAGGAGTTCAAAGACGCACATGTCCAGGGCAAAATGCAGAGGTATTGCCCAGTCGAATTACGGGTAATTAGAAAATACATACAAATGTTTTGTTAATTTTGTTCATAAAATTAATTTTCTAACCTTGTTATAGGGTAAGGTAGCGTGGCTGCCTCCCAATGCTAAGTTCGAGGGTTCCAATTCTGCTTTCGGCGTGGATATCTTTGAATATCTTTTTTACTGTTTAAAAAAGCTATTCGTAAAAAGGCCTTGGATGCGTTTTTTAAAAGAGCTAATGAAAATAAATAATACTCTTTGAAGCACCGCTGATGTTGCTTCCAATAGAAACATCACAATCTAGCGAGGAAGGACTTGCCGTCCTTAGCAATGAGGTTCTACCATTGTAGCAGGTACTGATCCATTTTACGGCGGAAGAGCCATGCACTTTACGATGGAGAGGGCTGTTATATTCCCTTCAGTAAAACAGTCAGTGCATAAAGCGCCGTTTATGACCGCATATTTGGGATTACGGATCGCGAAACATTATAGCCTTCGCCCTGGAAGAGCGCGCTGTATCGCAAGAATCTCTATGACGACGCGGAAACTCGACGCTTCTGTAAGAGGTCAAAACGTTCTGTTGCTATGACTATTATTATTATTACTAGGCGAATGGTTTTCTTGTCTTCAACTGCGAGGAAACGACTTGTGTTTTTTAAAAAAAATACCGACTTCTTGTCGGGAGTTTCGTTTCCCTACGAGAAAATGTTTGGAAATGGGAACAGCCTTACCTACAAATTAGTCGACAACAACCTTTGCTCTCTCGCTCTCACGTCGAAAGAAGGAAAAGCGCAACATGATGTTCCGAAATTTGAATTTACCTGGAATAACTGTAATAAACCATCATCGCGATTCGATATCTGGGGATTCCATCCAGGCCAAAAAATATAAATGTAATTTCAGGGCGATAGAAAACGAGCAAAATTTTTTAAGCTAAGTATCGCGCCCTTATTTCCTACTACAGTAAAAATATAAAAAAATTCACCGGAAATTATTTTTGAAATATCGAGAGCGTCGCGCTATTTATTTTTATGTAAAATCATTTTCTCTATTGTAAACATTCAGTTTCGGAGAAAAATCCAGCACGCGTTGCGCCGAGTTACACGGCATAATTTCCTCCACATTGACTGTTTTGCATTAGCGAAACGCAAAAAAAAAAAAATCAGCCGGAGACGTGTTTTGCCCCGAAAACGTGGAGGCATATAATGTCTACGGCAGCGGCTTCTGTTTAGAAGCCCGTTATTCAATTTCCTCCAGAGCTTCAGCCCTGCGCCAATTTCCTCCTCGACGTCATCTAAACCCCACTCCCCTCCCCCTCCCTCCCCGCGTACCGTCTCCTCTCCCTACCTCCAAAACCCTCATATTCTCAATTTCAACCGCCGCGGCGGAAAGAAAAGAGAAGTGCCTACATTCTAATGCCGTAGATTCATAGTTGGAAGCACCAGAAGAGCTCTTAAATCATTCGACGTTATCGTTAGCTCTCAGCGGAAAAATTGCATTACCCAGGAACAGATATTAAAATAAGAACTAACGCTGGTGCATGGAACGTAATGGACTCTAGAAAAAAGCAGCGTGCGAAAATATCAAAGAAAACCGTAGAAGGGAATACGTTGTTTATTTCAACGCGCGTCATTACGTTTATAAACCCATTGAAATTATCTAATTATCTTTTGTAAGCACAAAGGATTTATTTAGTAAATTATGCATCTGTAGCTTCATCCGCCATATGAAGAGATAGGGAAAGCCAGGTGGGGATTTCGATCGCATCAGTGGTGGTTTTGGCTTTAAACGAATCCGTTTTTCATCAGAGAGAATTTATCATGAATAATAAATGCGTCTGTTTTTAAACATCTTCAGATAATACATACGTTTTTCTTTTCGTTTTCGTCTCCAACCATAAAATTTCAATTTTTAATGTCTAATCAACAAAAAAACGCGCAAATCGGAGAAATGCGTTTTCATTTCGTTTTAAATATGCTCCCGTCGATCTAGTTAACAATATTTGTTTTATTGAAATTTTTTTATATTGGTTCCCAGAGAGCTGAGTGGGTGAATCTCTAGTCTGACCAGTCGTCACCTTATTGATATGTAAATCAGCTCTTCGCCAACTAGAACGAATGTCTGCCGAATCCCAATACACGATTCTTTTCAAACTTTTACTTAATTAATCATGTTTTTCGTTATCGCTATATTAAAAAGAAACGAAGGGCCGCATTTTATGGGAAATGGCGAAACTGCCTTGAACCACATCGCGGCCACTTTTTCCCATTATTCCAGATCCGATGAGTCCGTGCGCGCGCATAAGAAAATCCAGATTGTTCCCATAGGCAGAGCTATGATTTTTATCTCCTCGCATCCGTTTGCACCGGACAATTTTAATGGCTATGTGGCTGTGGACGAACTTCGGTGCTGCCCTCTAATTGGAATTTATTGGTGCACCGAATCGAGTCCCAGAGGACAAGGCGATTCGTGGAAAAGTTTTGAAAAACTACAGTGTTTGTGTCCGTAAATCTAGCGGGATTATATCGTAAGAGAAAAATCGGTACAGCATACATTGTACAAACTTTCTCATATAATAATGCGTCGCTTAGTTATCTTTAGAAAATGAAAATCGTATCAGCCGGTTTTTAGAAAATCCAATTTTTGTTAAACTAGCCTTATACTCATTCATTGAGAAAAAAGGAAATACCTAGTAATGTTGCAGACGTATACTCAAGTAACTGTACGAAATTTCATCAAAATCGTTCTAGCCGTTTTTGAGAAAATCACATTATTATTGCTAAATTTTCCTAGAATAAACTAGCCTTATATTCATTTTTTGAGAAATATGAACTATACAGTATTATTAAAGACGTAGACTCAAGTAACTGTACGGAATTTAATCAAAATCGTTAGAGACGTTTTTGAGAAATGGAATTGTTGTTTAAAATGCCTAGAATAAACTACGCTTAATTATTGAGCAATGACAACCATTTCTACATATACTCTGCTCACAATCAGTATGATAAAATACTTAATTATGAGATTTCATTCATTTTCGCTTTACCGTTTAGGCTACAGAGCCAGTAACAGACAGACAGACAGATGGCATTGCAAAAACCAATTTTTCGGATTCAGCGACACCTAAAACGTATATTTCCGTAAAAATCTCGAAGTCGAATTTTTTTGCGATAACAATACTTTCTCGATACTTCGTAGGAGAAAGTAAAAATATACGCTATATAAGCAAAATTCAACCTTCCAGTAAAATTTGCTTGGTTATGCGTCATGTGCCAAGTGTAATGCTCAGAGTACTATCGACGGCATAAGATCCAGGGGCATTTTGGTAAATACCATTCTACTCATACTTTCAGGATTTACTTAGTCTTGCCCATTTTAAATTTTTAGCTGATCACCGTCTATATTGAAGTCATGGGTTCCATTCTAGGAGTGTTATTTTCTCCATTTGATTAACACGCGGATGACTGTAGCACATTAATCATTTATATATTTAAATTGAACAACTTTTGTTTGCCCATTACTATTTTGACTTTCTGAAACATTCATTTATGTGGATTTTATATTTATTGATTGCTTTTTTATGCATATAAATGTTGGTTTCTTTAATTTTCATTTCATTTTAACGAAATACGTAATTCACGCATACCCGTCATATTTGACGGGTAATTACGCTAGTTAAAAATAATCTGCATATCATCCTTTGGCATTTTATCGAAAATTGTAATAACAGTCAGTATTTTTAGGTAAAGTGCTTTTACGTTAAGTTATTCATACCTTTTGTAGAAGGACTACTTCAAATTATATGGATTTCAGTTACCCTTGAAATTAGTGCCGTAACTAGGTTATGGCGACGGTAGCATTTGCAATTTCAATACATAAACATTTGTCTATTTTTTAAAAACATTTATGAATTTTTAAAGGTCAAATAAATAAATCCACTTAAATTTCTATAATCCTCTTTTGGTTTTTTAACGAATTCCAGCGTCATAAGAAAATCAGCATTGTAACACATTTAGAAAACCCTAAACAATTAAATATTTGTTTAAAATTTGGGATTTTTTAAAGTCGAAAAAATAAACATTTTTGTAATTTTTAATTCTTCTCGTTGGTTTCGCCGCTAGACTTACTTTAAGTTTCTAGCTCATCTGGAAGTACTTCATAATTAGTATCCTCATCCTCCTCATTCTCCTATATCCTATACTAGGAATGTGTGCTTGCATTCTGCAAACATTTATCTAATCTTATTATAAAGAGTAAGAGCGTACAAATAAATTTTAAACGCAAAAGTGCCCTGCACCAATTTCAATGCTTTTCTTATGGGAAATAATCTCAAATTTAAGGCTGCCTGGAATCGAACCGATAACACCTACGCAGGAGTTCTCAATTAATATGGAGATATTCTCATGACATCTAGAAACCCTGAAAATATCAACTCTTTATTCCTCTTAGTTTCGTCTATATGCAGGAATTAATGTTTTCCATGCTTTCTTATTGGAGATATACCGGGTCGTCTGGAGTCGAACCCAGAACACTTGCGGTAAAAGTTATAACGGTTTCCAATAGATCTCGTGGATATCTAACAATCTTCCAAATTTCAATTCTCTATCTTATCGGAAAGTGCCCAAAATTAATTTTCAAAAATGCCGCAATGCTTTTCTTATGGGGAAAACGCAAATTTCGGAATTTCTGGAGTCGAACCCATGACACTTAGGTAAAAGATATAAATTTTTCTGGCGGTTTCTCCATGCCGTCTACAATGTCTGAAAATTTCAGCTCTCCATCTATTGTAGTTTGGGCCAGACATTAATATCATCCTATATCCTCCTCCTATATCCTCCTCTGTAAGATTTGAGCTTATAGAATGATTAGCAGCGTCAATATATTACAGATATTTTGTAAGATGGACAAGAAAAGGGATGGATAGAAGGGTGGTAGAAGAGAAGAAAAAAGTAAGACTAGACTCCCCGTAGTTCCGAAATGAGGCAGGTTTTTTTCTCTTTCTGGATAGAGTGTCTCGCATACCAGACTGAGAAATGCGAAGGCCTCTCTCTTTTCGTCGTTAAGCGTATTACAGCGGGAGGATGGCATTCGAATGCGAGATTGAGTGGGGACTCTCAATATTAGAAAAGAGAGGATGAGACCAAGAGAGAGAGAGAGAGAGAAATGGGCGGGCGCGAGTGTCATCGTCGGAGGCTACATCAAAGGGGGAAAGTGGTAGTTTTATAAAAAGGATTCGAGTGGGCGGATTTTCGCGAATTGGAGGAGAGAGAGGGGAGTTTAAAAAGTGGCAAATGAGAGGCGTAGAAGAGAGAGAGAGACAGAGAGATAAAGCAAATGGGTTTGGAAAAGGGGGAGAGAGAGAGAGGACAATAAGAACTACAGAAAATGGGTTGTAAGAAGGAAGATGGGAATTGGAAGAAAATACATATAAGTATATATATATATCATTCTATATCGACTCTTCTTACAGAGGATATAGGATATATATATATATATATATATATATATATATATATATATATATATATATATATATATATATATATATATATATATAGGAGGATACTAATGTCTGGCCCAAACTACAGGTGAACCGAAAAAAATAGTCGGAGGAATAATTCGAAAATTGCAACAATGTGCATTATTTTGGCCGCGAAATATTATAAACAATTTTACTAACATTTCATGGTTTAGGTATTTCTAAATGCGCTATCAAGCTGAAATTTTTTCTACCTGTAGAATTCGCCAAATAATGAAAACGGGAATATAGAAATTTGAAAATATTTATTCGTTCTGCCGTAATAAATTCTCAAATATTTAAAAAATTGACTAATGTTTATGTGCTTTCTGTTGATCCAGGAAGCTGAAAATTATAACAGGGTTAAGAAATATTGTCCCGGTGGTAAATAACATTGAAAATTTTAGAAATATTAATTGGTGTGGCTGTTAAAAATTAATAAATTTTAAACAATGAAATTCATATAAATGCACTTCTAGAGCTACAACATCGACGAAATTTCGCATAAATGTGAGGTATTCGTAACAAATGATAAAACCTATAAATGTTTTATAATTATAAATTTTAGGGGTTGTTTTTACCCCAATATTTTCAAAACAGAAAAACACGTAATTCGGAGCCGAGATTAAGCATTGAAAATTATTTTTCGCTTTTATTTTCACTTTAAGGTGAGAGAAAATGCTTGCAGAATGCAAGCACATATTTACTTGTATATATATATATATATATATATATATATACACACATATTCCTATAGTATATGGAGAAACAAGTTTAACCATGAATAATCACGGACCTGTCAACGGATAATGATGATGATATATATATATATATTTATGCCGGCCCCAGTGGCGGAAGGGCTAGCGCATTGGTCTACCATTACTAAGATAGAGGGTTCGAATCCCGCCAAGGATGGATGTTTGCGTTCGTACTCATAATTCATATTTCATCACTACTGTGTGTGCGTGTCTGATGTAGAAGGCAACGGTAAACCACCACATCATATGTGTTTATTCCCTAGTCATGTCAAACCAATCTTAGGATTGAAAACTATGAATGAATGAATATATATATATATCACCATCACAGGTAGTCTGTCCATCGACAGATCCATGATTATTCATGGTTAAACTTGATTTTCCATATATTCCTATTTTCCATAGTTTTCTTTATGTCTTGATAGCTCTCTTTCCCTTTCAAATCGTCTACCAGCTGAAATCTTTTCCTACCTCTTTCCATCCAGTTTTCCTTCTAGCACTTCTTTAATCATGCACTCTCTCCTCAGGTAATGCCCAATCCAGTTCGCCTTCCTCTTTCTGATAGTCTGTATAATCGTTCGCTTCTCTCCTATTCTTCGTAGTACTTCCTCAAATAAGGATATATATATATATATATATTGAATAGGATGGCGATAGAGAACAGCCCAGTCTTACTCCTCTACCGATATTTACTCCAGTGCTTTCCGCATTCTCCAACCTGAACTTTACAACTTGTTTCACATTTATATTCCTGATCAGTCTCCTGTCTATCCAGTCTACACCTATATCGTTTAATATCCTCATCAGTAGTACCCTATTTACTCTATCAGAGGCCTTCTGCTAGTCGACGAAACATACGCTGCAATCTTGGCTGTGTATATGTGTGTGTGTATGTATATGTATGTGTGTATATATATATAAGGATATAAGGCAACCAGGTGTTTCTCTTGTGCTGGCGAAGGGATCATCGCAAAAGCTCCAACAAAGTATACATACATATGTGTCTCTCCTACACCCCAGCGGCTCTCCTTCCGGTAAGTACTCACTGGGTTTCCTTCAACACCTAGTTGCCATAAATACCCTCATTTACCTTTCCTCTTCCGCATGTGCGTGTATATATATATACTTTATATATTTCGAAGCTGGCGCCCGCGTGGGAGGGGATAATGTAGCTGGGTAGGGTATTTTATTTTTTAAGTGGAGAGGGAGAGAGAGACGGCTTTGGGGATTTATGGAAGGGGTTAAAGGGGATGGGGAGAAGGAAAAGGAGGTTAGCAATTTAGAGAGAGAGGTGTGAGGGGGAAGGGAAGGAGGGAGGGCGGAAGGGAGAAATTAGCGTTGGCGAAAAGGACGGGTTAGGAGAGAGAGGAAAAGGGGGGAGGGGGAAAGAAGGAAGGGGAGGAGGAAGAGGAGAGGGGGCAGGAAGGGGAGAGGGGGAGGAAATGAGTAGGAGGGAAAAAAGGGATAAAGGGTTTTGTAGAGAACACGGAAAAAGAGTCGAGAATACGTCGGATAGGTGACGAAACTAAGCTAAGTCATTGGACATGGGTTGAGATAAATCTAAACAAGGACAGCAAAATAAAAAAAACATACGAAAGTTTCACAAACCCACCCATGGATGTGGACGGTTTCCCGTTACACGTTTACCGTTTAGGACGGTTTCCTTCTTTTCGGAAAAGTACCTACCTGGTAATAAACGGCGATGGGTTTTCGCTTTGGCACGGTTTTGAATATCTTTTGTTTTCGAACACTGAAAAACATTAAAGGTTTCGGTTACTACATTAAACGGAATACTTGTGTAAAGTCGAGAATTACATATGTTTTTATTAATAGTTTTGATGTCTATTTCAGCTTTATAATTTAGGGAAAAAGAATAGGCAAAATTTTGCCTGAGGGAGGAATTGATGTCTGCGGATATCAATTATACGAAGCAGTATAAGGTCTGCAGTGATCATTTTACAGATGATGATTTCTGCAGCAGATTCACTCAGCACCTCCTAAAAGCGAATGCCGTTCCTATAGTCGATCCCACTTCGGAAGTCTCTTGGCCTACTTAGAGCAAGTAGCCAATCACGAACGTTTCCCCTTCCATCGCCCCTCTCAACTTTCGTGCGGGAGAGCAGATATCGGTGCGCGCTGCCAGCTCTTGCTCAGCTGATATACTACGCAGTTTCTAAATAAAATACTTCCCATCCTTATTTTTGATCCACAGCAAGGAAACGACGGTAGAAACGGCAACGCAGTCCGATGCGATCTCTTCGAGAGCAGGAGTGAGACTGGTTTCCTCCCCACTACCTTCCCAAACAAACAGTCTCCTATTGGCTGCTGCTAACTCGTGTACGCCCAGTTTTCGAGGCCATAAGACTTCCGATGTTGGATCGACTATAGTGTATTTCAAGGTATGAAAACAAATTTGAGTATTATACATAGATACAGTGAAACTTCGATTTTATGTCCCTCGACTTTACTACTTCCAAAGCTCACTCAACACTAAACAACCTTGGTAAGTTTTAGAAAATAACATTTTTATGTTAGGTCATTTTAATCGTGCATCTTTTCTGAAATTATATACTGTTTTTTTGAATTTCGTTAAGTAATCCTATGGTATTATATTTTTTTGTAGATGCATTTCTTTCCCTTGTGAGGAGTCAGGAGGAATTTTCCTGGAGATATTTATTAAAATAAGAATTTTTTGGGGAGTTAATTTCCTGAACAGAAAAAGGGCAGATGATACTTGTAAAGAAGTTAAACCCCCTGCCAAATTTAGAAAGTGAAATGTGTAAATCGGTATTATGTTTATAGTGTATAGTTTCCTTTCTAATTTTGATTTCTTTACTTTTAATAATGTTCGGGATTAGAATAATGTGAGTTACATTGCATGCGTATCGGTAATATATGAAAGCCTTATTCTGTCCCTTTGTCACTCCCTCTGTCACGCTCTGAAACCAAAAATATTCATTGTGGACATTAATTTGAAAAAAGTTTGTTTTCTTATAGTAAATTCCATGCTGAATCGCATTATGTACGTTTTAATTTTCTGAAAAATTGGCAACTAACTTAAAAGTTTAAAAAACTTGAAATTTTTTTAGGTACGTACGTATGTATTATAAAATGTTATCATGGCAACGGAAAGAGTGGTTCACTTAGCGACATGCTTAACGTAAGTTCAGACAAAAAATCAAAATATCAGTTACACAATCCGTTTTATGAAAAAATGTTCTAAACAAAACTCGAAGAAAATTACAACTGAGATTTTTCCGTTGAAATCTCGGATTCGATTTTTTCCATGAATTAAATACTTTCACCAACACTACGCATGTCGAAAGTAACAATAGGATGATAGTCCAGCGGGCGTACATACCTACGTCTGCGTGGGACATGGTGCAAAATGGTTAACGGTTTTCCGGGTAACATAATAATTGTTATCGAGTTATTTGCAAAATAGCCTTCGATTACCACGAAAAAACACCTATATTTTATCAGATATTATATTTATGTTTTGTATAATTAAATAATGTCGCGTAAAATCTTTCACTGAACGCGATTAAAAATTTCATCGATTGGGTGTTTCTCATTTAGGACCATTTTGCCATACAGAAACGTGTAGAAATGGCTACGCCTGTGTGATATATTCCAAAAAAAAAGAAAACTTCATCTCTTCACTTCACCCATTTTCCGCTGCCGATTTATCACCTTTTCCTCTTCTCCTTTTGTTTCATTCTTTTTATCCATCGGTTTACGTAGCTCTTAACTCTCATTTCACGTTTTCTTCCAGGTACACCTCTTGGTTTATGTAGCAGATCCGGGGCCATGTTTCGGAAGACTATTTGCAAAAAGTATTGCAATTCTGCAATGACAGATCGGTAATTTCACCACCCGCTGTGAAGGTGGACTACACCGAGCTATGGTCAGGGACTGAGTCCGAGCAAGGGACCCTAATCCTCACTAATGACGGTCAAACGCGATGAACAGGTAGTCTTCCGAAACATGGCCCCGGATCTGCTACATAAACCCACCTCTTTATTTAAAACGACAGCTACTTGGCGCATTCGTTCTTCGTTTTTATTCCACGACATTTCTCACCTAAATAATCGACGCTCTTTTTTTTAAACTTCATTTTATTTAGCCCTTTGCCCTCCCTTGTTTTTCAACCTGTATGCCTCTTCAGTTTTTACTATCCATGCAGAAAGGAAAATGTTTTTTTTTCATTCGTGCGACAGAGACGGAAATAATTCGATTTTTCTCTTCGGCTCAATTAGATCCGTTGAATACGAGATAATTTTCTCCTCTGCCTTTCTCTTTTACACGATCACACTTGATCATTTATATTTTCCGAACGTTATTCTTTTTTGCATCATATATAAATAAATGAATAATACATAAACAAATAAAAATATATAAATATGCAGAAATACGTACAAAAATAAATTCGATACAGAAAATGTTCGCATGGAAAGAAATGTATAAGTATGCGTGTGCGTGTATAGTCGCGTATACATATAAATTTATGTATTACACAATTCTATTGTATACCGCAGAATCCATTTTAACCGAGCCGAATAAATGAAAAAATGACAAGCTCGAAAAAAATTTCCGTATCTGCTGCCTGGCTAGATATTTTTTGTTCCATCCCCGCTCGGAAAAAAATCGAGAATCTCGGATTAAAGCTTTTAACCGGGAATTTTTTACGAAAACAACGCTGTATTATTTTTTGCGAAAATTAACGTTAATGAAAAAAAGGGGGGCGTTTTTCGAAAAATACTCCTCCGATATTCGCGAATTAATTTTTTGGGAACGGCGGATTTTTTTTCGAAAGTATCCAAGTACGTTTTTATTTATCGTCGAGCAAATTATCGAAAAATTTCAGACTAATATATATGCTAAATATTTGAAGGAATGTACCATCTTATCTTATTGTTAGATAAACAGAGATTATTCTGCAAAGGTAAAAAAATATGGATTAACCCTTAAACCGAAGTATGTGTCTGACAGACACGTACGATTTTTCATTTTGTTAGTGTGGCTTCACTGATTGAGCTGGCGGCCCAAACCTCACAGTACCTTCCTCAAATTACTTCCTGCTGCTGGTAATACATTGTTTTTGTAGTCGAAATTTCTCAACCGTTCGTAAGAGATCGTTTTTCAAAAGTAACAGTGTCTCGCGGACACATACTTCTCATAACGTATATTTTTTTGCGTGTCCGGTGGACACACTTCGAAATACGAAGAAATTTCCTTCGGTAAGATAGAAACAAATTATTATCATTACAAATAAATATTATTTTTATTTCTTTTTTTACCAATTTTTAGAATTATACAATTATAATTTAGATCTATTACAGAAGGATGGATGCAGGCCCTAGCATCTCGGAAGGCGGGTAGTACATCAAAGAATTTGTGCAAAAATTACGATAAAAAAAGCTAGCGTACGTAGGAACACTGAAGAAAAATAAACGAAAATCCAAAAGAGTTTTTACCATCGAGGAAAAGAGAAGTTGATTCGACATTGTATGGATATAGTGATGATATTACGTTGCTCAGTTACGTTCCAAAAGAGAATAAAGCGGTGCTGATGGTATCAACTATGCATGGACACAAATAAACCGGAAATAGTTGGATTTTACAAACGAACAAAAGGAGGCTTCGACGTAATGGATCAAAAATGCGCTAATTATTCTTCTGACAGAAGATGTCGACGTTGGCCATTAGCAGTATTTTATATGTTGATGAATATATGTGGTGAATAGTTACATACTCTACCTACCTTTCAAAAATTCGAAAAATATAAAGAGATTGAATTTTGTGAAAGAATTAGCTCTAGTACTTTTGAGGCCACACCTAGAAAACAGACTTGCTGTTCCAAATCTACGTTCAGACTTGAAAAAACTCATCGAAAGCGTTTTACAAGAAGCAAACAAGGATGGCACACCGAAACCAAAACAGAAATCTGAGAGCGACAGACTTGAATGAAAGAGGAAGTGTAGCTTATGTCCGTATACACAAAATCGAAATATCAGGTATAAATGCATAAAATGTCAAAGGTCAGTCTGTTTACAATGTTTCAAAAGATTTGTGACATATGTCGTGGATATTTGAAAGTGCAAAATATTTTTTACATTACGTATACTTTCAATGCTAAGATTTTAAAATATTATTATGTAGATATTACACTGGTACATGGCGAATATTAATTATATGTAATAAATGAATAAGCTTAATGTATCATTACACGTAATTTAATAATGAAACAATAAAAATTGAATATTTTTATATGCGTGTCTTCTAATAATAGACAAAAAGTAGATATTCGGTTTAAGGGTTATATAAGTTAATAGCAGAATTTCACGTTGAATTTCAACGGATTTAGCGAAGCTACTACAGCACAACATACAAACTCCTTAAAATATATAATAGATACTTTTTAACTTACGATTAGCTTTTCTTAACAATTAATCATATTTGCTTGTAACAATCCGTTTCCGAACGTATTGCATTCAAATATAACGATAATTGTATTTCCTATCATATCACTTTCGCCAAATCCAGCTTCCTTTCTTGTGTAATTATGCCTATCAAATGTTTACATTTATGTCTTATAAACAATAAACCCGTAAAATAGCAACGTACAGTTGTCCATGATTGAACACTGACTTGTAAATGTACATCAGATACGTGAGCCTATTCACGTTAATAAACATTATAATGTAGAATATAATGATTTTACTTAAAAAAATGTAAGATTCCAGTATTCAATAGACGAAAGAATGTTCAATTACTTTCCTCAATAAACGCTTCCTGAATGATAATCAGTACCTATCTATTTACGTTGCTATCCATAAACATCGATCGTTTCGTTGCTTAAACAAAAGTGCGAAGCGAATAACCCTAAACTTTCGTCTATTTGTAAGCTTCATTGAAGCTAACTGATTCGGAGGTAACAATGACGGCCGCCTTGGAAACGCCCGGGAGGGGTACGAAAAATCCACAAAATTTCGAAACAAATAACGTATTTCTGAAAACTTCGATCGTGTATCACGTAAACTTCGCAGGAATAAGATAGTATAGAGTTTTATTCGTCGAATAAAGCAGAAACAAAAAAAAATCGGTCCATATTTACGTATTTTAATGATCGAAGGAAGAATATCTTGCAAGTCAAGAAATGGATTCATACGTGTTATTTTATGGAAAAATGTTAATCCCCTATATTGGCAGCACTGATAATCCCGGTTGACCAAACCTTGACCATTCACTAAGTTAGGATGTAAGGAAGAATCGTACCAAAATTGGTTATTCTAGCTTTTATCGTTTAAGAAGAGTTCCATGAACAAACACACAAACCAACAAACACACGCTTCAAAATATATTATAGTAGATAAGAAAAGTATTTAATGGTACGAAAATTGACTTAAATATAGTAATATACGAGGCCTGATTCATAGTATGAAGTAAATTTTTATGAGTAATCTACAATTAGGAACATTATCTTTTTCTTACAGTCGCATCTTATCCACTTTTGGTTAATTTGTAATATATTGTGTATGTAATCCATTCGTATAAGTCGATTTATACATATTTTTATTTAATTATGCGTTTTAGATAACTTCTGAAAGCATTTTCGCTAATGTATTTTTTACTAAATAGTTTTGGATAAAATGTATCTAAGCGTTTAGTTTATAACATCTAACGCATTTTATAATCTGGAACCATTCTATTGAAAAATATTAAAAATTGTTTCGATTCGATTTTTCAAACTCTGTCGACTTTAATAATATGATTATTTTAATCGGAAACTTATCATAGTAAAATCAATTAACAAACTAAAAAATATCAACGTAGATATTGTTAATCGCTAAAATCGGTTAAGATAATAAACGATTTTTTAAACGACGTACTTAAAGAAAAACTAAAACTCTATGGAAAAAAACAAAAAAAAGTGACGTTAGCAGATAACCAAAAAAACCTCCCTCCATTTCTGACTAAGTGTGCCGTGTCAGAGTAAACACACACACAAAACCAATCTTCACGGACATTCACGCAAAAAGTCCCACACGTACACACGCGTGATTTGTTAAGTCCATCCATTTCCACGACAATCCCTGGAAGCTGTACCCTTTTACGGTGGACGAGGAATAATTAATTAGGAGCAATTGCCCAACGCCGCACCGACGCATTAATATCAACCCGTTTGAAATGAATTCAGATTTCGCTCCATTCTCCTGCCCCCCTTTCCCCCCCCCCACAAAAAAAACCTCTCTCCATACCTTTAATCTTCCTAACAACCAGATTTTCCATCGAAACGTTCATTTTTTTTCTTAACATTAATTCGAGTTTTCAACCGCAATCACGGGACCGGCAATTGAAATGAGATTTTCTTTTTTGTATTTCATCTAGCCCTGGATACGTCTGTGATGATGATTTTAATGAATGTTGAAGGGCGATTAAAATAAAAATAATTTGTTTTTATGACGCGATTTAGGAATTTAACCCTAACGACAGGGTCAAAATAGAACATACTCCATATATATATATATATGTGTGTGTGTGTATGTATGCGTGTGTTACCGCTTTGACGGAATCGTGTCAAATTTACTCCGCGGGAATACTTCATGAATCCTTCCAATATTTTTATTTTATTATTAATCGCGTTAACTTGTTTGAACATGTTCCATCAGTCCGTTGCCCTAAAATCGGGGAGTTGAATGCCAGGAATGAATAAGTAAAATATATAAATAAATAAAGACATAAAATTCCGCCTAACTCATCGACCGACGTGAAATTCTTTGAGTGCATATATTTAATCATTATTCGTTCCGCGTTTACCGAGAGCATTTAATGTAATTTAAAATAGCAATTATTTCCGCAGGGCTGCGTTTTAAATTCGATTTCCGAATTACAAATTGAGATAAAAAAAACACGATCAATGGTTGAACATGTTCAATTTTATTTTGTTCAATTGCGCGTTTAGAAAATAAAACGTAATAAATATACTCCGCTGAAGAGGCCGTCACTCCGCGGAACTCCGAAACAGGAATATTTCTATGGTAATTAAAATGCAACACATTAGAGAAGGTTAATTAATAACTTCGCAGCATTGCCATATTATTTTATACAATAATTTCTGACAATACTTGCCTCGGTGAATTTTTATACGCAATCAAGTCGCGCGTCACAGAATCAATTTTACGAACACCCATTTTTATTTATAGAGATCAGAATCTTATAATGGCGACAAATTTCGCAGCTCCAAACGTTATATATATATATATATATATATATATATATGTGTGTGTGTGTGTATGCTGAGTATATATCGGTAGAGGAGTAAGAAAGGGCTGTTGTCTATCTCCGATTCTATTCAATATATATGGAGAGAGACTAATGCAGGATGCGTGAGAAGGCACGGGAGATTTCAAAATCGGAGGGATTATAAGAACTGTGAAATACGCGGATGATCAAGTACTTCTAGCAAGAAAGGAAAAGGAACTCCAGAAAATTATAAATAGACTAGTGATAACAGGTAGAAAATACGGTATGGAAATTAATACAGATAAATCCAAGGTCATGCGAATATCAAGTAAAGAAGAAGAAAATTTGAACATAAGTATTGGAGGAAAGCCATTAGAACAAGTTTCAGATTATAAATACATTGGAAGCATCAACGAGAGAAGCAAAATGTATCGAGGAAATCAGGACTAGAATAACAAAAGTAAAAGCCGCTTTCAGAAGAAAGAAACTCCTACTAACGGGAAATATAAAGCAGGAAATCCGCAATGCTATGTATGGAGTATAGCTTTATATGGGGCAGAAACATGGACTAAAGAAAAATGATATAAAATACTTGGAAAGCTTCGAAATGTGGACATGGAGAAGAATGCTGAAGATAAAATGGACAGATAGGGTGAAAAATGAGAAAGTACTACGAAGAATAGGAGAGAAGCGAACGATTATACAGACTATCAGAAAGAGGAAGTCGAACTGGATTGGGCATTACCTTAGGAGAGAGTGCATGATTAAAGAAGTGCTAGAAGGAAAACTGGATGGAAAGAGGTAGGAAAAGATTTCAGCTGGTAGACGACTTGAAAGGGAAAGAAAGCTATCAAGACATGAAGAAAACTGCGGAAAATAGGAGTGTATGGAGAACCAAGTTTAACCATGAATAATCATGGATCTGTCGATGGACACACTACCTATGATGGTGATATATATATATATATATACACACACACACACGCACGCACACACACACAGAGCCGTAGTAAGGGCGGGGCAACCGAGGCACGTGCCCAGGGCGCAGCTTCGTAATGAGGCGGCAAATGTAACTATTTTACACTAGATAAAATATAGGTACAGTTTTATTTTTTCGATCTTTACGCAGCTTATAAAGTTCAGTCCGAGGTTCATCTGAAGGGGAATGACTATGTAACCAGCCATAGGTTCACATGTGCAAACTTAATTGGCGGCTTTTTGTGCGCCCTACTGCATTGCATTAGTCGAGCAGAATTTTCATCCAAGTCGTCGATAAAAAGTAATTATTGAGGAGGCCTTTATTGATTTTAATTTAAAAAGGGAGACTTAATAGCGTCAAATATAATCCAAAAATTGGAATAGTATGGATTAGATTTACAAAACAAGAGTTCAATCTTATAGTGGACGCGGTACATCCCAAAATTTGAAAGAACCCTGCACTTTTTGATTGGAGTATGCCACTTGGTGTGCGGATAGGTACGTGCAAAAGTAAATTTTTCAGATAGGGAGCCACCTCAAATTCCATGTAGAACACCGTAATGGCGGCCATTGAAAATGGCGGCGGAGGCTTTATTAAAATCGTTAATATCTCGGCTATCTTTCATCCGATTGTAATTTTAGTTTTTTTATCTGAAAGCTTGTAAGTTATGCTATATTTATTGTAATTAGCATTTTTTCTGTAAACCTTACGGTTTCCCCGGAAATTGCTGAAAACTGAAAATTTCTCAATTTATCTCAGGTTTTTTGCTTCATTACTTCCATATAACGCAAAATTCCCCTCTTTTGTGTTATAACAAAGAAAAAGAAAATTCATTAAGCTTTTCATTGATACCATCTATGTGCTGCTATCATGAAAACTGCCGCGGTAATTAAAGGAAAACCAGCGGAAGAGCGTATTTCTGGACTCGGGCAAGAGCCACCTACACAAACCAGGTTGTCATTCTTAAGGTCATAATACTAGGAATTTATTCATTCTTATATATTCTGTTACTAATATCTTTAGTGAATGTTAAAAACCATTGTCTACTTAAGAAATCAGCAGCTGTGAAATGTAGTCGACTCTCGCTCTTAACCAAGGCCAATGAATGCATTTCTCCTGGGGAATTCCACGGAGAACAAAAGAAAGCACCAGTGAGAAGCACTGAGGAAGGCACATTACCACAAAGGTGCTAAAAGCACAGTTGGAGCTTACGACAATATAGACCACAACTATAGTAGCACCACAGGACAGTCATCTTTCCATGGAACAGGTATTTCCTTCTTTCAAATACCTGTCGAAGGCCAAACGGGAGATCCTCGAAACTTTCTTACTAATTTCTGCCATGTTAGCCAAAGGAGTCCTACAGTTCCTCAGCTTCCTGACAGTTATGGTGTCGTAAAGGCAGTAACCCTTCACACAAGCAGCCATCTGCGCCAACAGCCTGTGAGCTCATTTATGACAAAATGTTACCTTCTGTCATAGGTCTGGAATGGAAAAATGAAAGAGAGTGGCTAGATCATGTGCTCACAGACGGAAAGGATGGCCCTTTAGATCTCACCTGGGCTGCTTTCCATGCCACAAATCAGGCCGATTGCTCCTTCGACGTAGCCCTTACTTCTCTTCTGCGCCTATTTAATGAAGACTCTTCTTCAGCGTCGATGCTCAAACACGCAATGGACCATATCAGCAAGTTAACAAATTTTCTGAATCCGGGGCAAGTTCCTGTCATATGTGCAGACCAACCTTTGTACGCCTTAACTAAATTAGTTCATTGGAACTGGCCTGAGGTTCATGTAACCAAGGCTAAAGCAATACTTCAAAAAACTGCCTCAGTTCTCTACAGTCTACTGCAAGATTCATATACAGCCGATAGCCCTGAAAAATCCTTTGAAGAATGGATTGCAGAGAAATCTTCTCAATCTCCAACACTTAGATTTTGGTTTCTGGTTCTCATCCTTGAGATCCTTCTTCTCTCTTTTGTTCGATCCGTTAGGGAAGGGAAATATGAACTCTTCCGGCAATCGCTGAAATGCCTTGGTCTTTCTTGCTTGACCACCAAAATTATGCACGCTGGTTATCCGTCCACCTAAAAGATTTGGAGGAACTGGAACAGAAGGCACCCAGTGTTCACAGGTGTTTCTGTAATGGGCAGTTTGTAATTCGTAAGACAAACAGTCCGTTCTCTGCGATAGATGTCGACCAAGCACACGAACAGCACAATGCCGTCACAAAAGGAGATGGTGGCGCTGTCGGCTTGCTGCAAGATTCTGCAATGTTAAGGAGATGGATGCTTGCAGGTCCAGAGTTGATCAGCATTCTTGATGAGTTTGAAGTTCCGAGTAAGTCAAACAAACGCCTCCATCACGAACAGTATTCCGCATTCCAGGTCAAGCTCCAGGAAAAAAAGCAAGTTCTCAAAGATAGATTTCTTGAATTCGGAAATCCTTTCAGAGAATCCTTCTCTGATCTTATTGTTTGGGATACGAAGGTTGTAATTGACAAGGAACGTGTGAGTGCATTAGTCAATGTCTAGGAAAGGGGCTTAGGCCTATACCGTAACTTTGGGAGAGAGGGCTTGATCCAGGGAGCAAAAACCTGCTTGTTTGCTCCATTACGGAAACAGGAACTAAATTCACAGCGATACCTTTGTATGCATGCCATGGTTGAATCTCTGGGTCTAGATAAATCCAATGCCTTGAGAAGCTTTCACTCTTTCACTGGATCCGATACTACCTCATCATTTTCAATGAAAGGAAAAATGAGTGCATGACATATGTGGAAATCCTTCCCTGAAGTTACAGCTGCTTTTGAAGCTATTTCTCCTCCTCTACCCTCCATTCCTGATGAGTTATTTAAAGTATTAGAGAAGTATGTAGTTCTCCTATACTACAAAGTTGGCGAAGAGTATTCCCTGAATGAAGTGCGAAAAGTTCTCTTCATATCTAAGAGTCCTACTTTGAATAACTTGCCACCCACATCAGCGACGTTGGAGCAGCATTCTCTTCGCGCCACATATCAAGCAGGTCAAGTTTGGGGCCGTGCCTGCTCAGTGAACGACCCAATACCAAGTCCAAATGGATGGGGCTGGACCATTATCGATAGAGAATGGCAACCTCTCTGGTCATCTCTACCTCCGATTTGGGATACGTGCAGGGAACTAGTGAAGTGTGGCTGCTCCACTGGCTGCCAAACAAGATGCTCCTTTCGGAAGGCACAGGTGCCATGCACACTTCTTTGCACAAACTGCGCTTAAAACTGCTGCAGCAAAAGGCAATTATAACAAAGTATTCTTTACTTTTAAAGAAAACATTTGAAAACACACGGTTTACTTAAGTTTATACACTTTAGAATGATTTCAATCATTTGCCCTTATTTAATGCAGTGCTGAAGCCGAAGATGAGGATGATAACTTACCTTAGCACGCTGAAAACAGAGCCAGGGATTTTCATTATATCTACTTACAGGCTTAAAATTATTTATGGTGATTGATTAACTTCCTTATTTTGCAATAGTATTGTAGTATAAATTTAGTAGTATTATGTAGTATTAATTTACATGTTTCATGTATCGTCACTGTTAGTGTTTCCTCCCCCTAACTGTGAAGTCAGAGATATACAATGACCACGGGCAACTCACAATGATATTACAACAATGACAGTGTTATGCATTTTCTGGAATATCTTAAGATTAAGGATAAACTTTGTAAATAAAGTAAATATAGTTCTAAAAAATGCCACCATATTTGACAGCTGCTGATTTCTTACTTAGATAATGGTTTTTAAAATCCACTAAACATATTAGTAACAGAGTATTTATTAATGAATAAATTCCTAGTATTATGACCTTAAGAATGACAACCTGGTTTGTGTAGGTGGCTCTTGCCCGAGTCCAGAAATACGCTCTTCCGCTGGTTTTCCTTTAATTACCGCGGCAGTTTTCATGATAGCAGCACATAGATGGTATCAATGAAAAGCTTAAAGAATTTTCTTTTTCTTTGTTATAACACAAAAGAGGGGAATTTTGCGTTATATGGAAGTAATGAAGCAAAAAACCTGAGATAAATTGAGAAATTTTCAGTTTTCAGCAATTTCCGGGGAAACTGTAAGGTTTACAGAAAAAATGCTAATTACAATAAATATAGCATAACTTACAAGCTTTCAGATTAAAAAACTAAAATTACAATCGAATGAAAGATAGCCGAGATATTAACGATTTTAATAAAGCCTCCGCCGCCATTTTCAATGGCCGCCATTACGGTGTTCTACACGGAATTTCAGGTGGCTCCCTATCTGAAAAATTTACTTTTGCACGTACCTATCCGCACACCAAGTGGCATATTCCAATCAAAAAGTGCAGGGTTTTTCAGTGTACCGCACCGACTATTACGGAAATTCTCCTACTATGACCGGTAAATTAAACGGCTACAAGAAAATAATTTTAAAACAACCCTCTTGCACGTTTGAAACCATGTACAGGGCAATCACTTAATTTAGTTTTATCATCCCACTGAAAAAAACTAACCGTCAAAATAGAAATTTTTTTGCAAAGATAGAGATACCACTTTTATATCGCTTGTTCCACATCGAGATGGGTTACTCTCATGAAGGTCCTTAAGGTGACGTTAAAAAACATGGCACAACACGATGGTCATCGAGAACAAATGCTGTGAATTCATTGAGGTTGCAATTGAAGCAAGTTTATAGGGTGTTAATAAAATTAAAGAATGAACATGAATGCACAGGTGCTGAAGGTTTGCTAAAACAAATGGATGTGCAATTTATATTTTGGTTATTATTTTGGGACGATTGCCTCCAAAAGATCAACAGCGTCACCAAATCTCTTCAGGGTGCCGATCCGCGAAATGTACCAAACATAAAAATTTCACTACTGGAAGAGTATATGAAAGAAGCAAATGAATTTTGCGATGAAAAAGGAATACTTGCTGTGCTCCCGAAAATAGTCTAAACGTGTTCTATGAACCTCAAAACATGTATTTCCGTTGAAATCTCAAAATCGATTTTTTTCATGAAAACAATACTTTCTCTATACTATGTATATGGAAAAGTAAAAAAGGAAATTTCATGACACGATAGAAACTGAAGCACACTCAATACCTGAAACAACAGACAATACTGTCTAAGATGCAGTACATAAGTCAGTAAATTCTATTCAAAGGCGACTTTACATCTCTATACGAAATTGATAAAGACGTTAAATTTTTAAGTTGTGCTTTATATAAAACTGGCGGCCTATGGGCACCATGTGCCCAGCTTTATAATACAGTCAATTTAGACAAAATAAAAATCAGATTGAAAATAGTTAAATAAATATTTAATTTAAAAAAAATCATGTAATTACATCTGTAATAACAATGTTTTTCATTTTGTCTTCTTTGCTGGACAGTATTCTTATGCGATCCTGTCGTCGTACTCTTGATAAACCGGCGTAAAGTTGCCCATGGGCAAATATTTGATTTTTGAGCAACAATCCTACATAGTCAAAAGTTTGCCCATGACTCTTATTTATTGTGTTATAGGAAATTGTCTTCGTTTCATTTCGAATGGTAATTCGCGTTCTGTCATTGTAACGTCAATTTTTGGTAGCAACACTGAATTTCATTTGTTACTACCAGTCGCAATTTTACATTCAATTGTGTTTTTTTCCAACTTTTTAACTATTTGGCGGGTTCCATTAGAAAGTTCTCTTTTTACATTGATATTTCTTAGTAGCATTACCATAGCTCCAACTCTTAATCTTACTTTATGGGTTGGCATTCCTTGTGGTGTGAGGGAATTCAAAAACTCAACCGGAAAATTTGCCTTTTCTTCTTCATTACAGTTAACTAACTCGTTCGCACTTGTATATATTACTCCGCTTTCATCCACATCAATGACCACTCGATTTGATATTTCATTATTTATTTCTAAGCAATCAGCATTTGTAGGTGCTAATATAACTTTTCTGTACAGTTCTTCTTCTTTACCTTTTTCAATTTTCTTTCCGAATATTTCATCTATTAAATTACCACTGCTTTTAAATTCCATTGGTAACTATGTAACCATCAGAATCCTTTTGAATGCTTCCATTTCCTATTTTTACTCAGCTGCAATTCTTCGAATCTGTCGCTGTGACATTGCCTCCAATCGCTGCTTCCGTGTCTCATCACATTCATTTGCTCCGCGTTGTTTTGCACGTTGAGAAAGCACTGCTAATCTCTCTCTTCTTTGTTCATCAGTTTCACGTAATCGTCGTTCACGTTGATATCGTCTATAATATTCTTTTCGATCTTTTGTTGCCATTGGGGAATGGATTTTTTAACTAAAAGGTTAATTAATATTTAATTTATAAAAACTTGAGTAATAAATCTTTAGTTAAATACCCCTTTAAAGACATGCGGTTGTCATTTTATTTGTCATTTGGGGCGACAAAAAACCCTCTGCTAAGGGCGCCAAAAGTGTTCACTACGGCCCTGTGTGTATGTATGTGTGTGTGTGTGTATATATATAAATATAATCCCACCCTCCTCAGCAACGTTTTTCTCTAAAATCGCTCTGAGACCGGTTTATTCAAAAGACAATGGGACAGAAGTATCTATTTTTTTCGACGAAAAATTTTCGATTCTTTCATCCATAATTTTTGTCGATATATACGTATATATATATATATATATATATATATATATATATATGTATGTATGTATGTATATCGACGAAACAATAAAAAATTATATATATATATGTGTGTGTGTACACCCCAGTTTGAGCAAAAGATATACACGACTTAAAAGAAATGAAACGACAAAAAAGGCGGATATCTCACCGCCCTTTAAATAGCGTCAAAAAACTGGGTCGAGGTGCAATCAATGAACCGTGCGAGAGTTTCAGGGAAGATTTTTTTTATTCGGCATTCCTCTCCCGTACATAGGCCCTATATTTTTTCGCCTCCCCTTTTAACGTCCCGGGAAGTTTTCCGCGTATATCCGCACGCAACCGCTTATCTCCGAAATATTGCCGCCCGAAAAGGTGTCTCTCTCTCTCTCTCTCTCCCAGCCCTTGGAAATCTGCTTCCCTTTGTAACAGGCAAGCTCGGCGCTGCTCCGATAAGCCGGTCCCTTGAATATAGATGGCACCGGCGTCGGCGGCGGTTTTAGACGTGATGGGTTCAGGTTATTGGTGTGAAAACTCACACGGGGAGCTAATCCTTATGCGCCTCCCATATGATCTTCTCCTCCGACCTTTGCCTTTGCTTCCCTCTCTATATCTCTCAGCCTCTCTCTCTCTCTTCCTTCATCTCCGCAGCCTTATCGCCATCACCCTTTCGCCGAATTATAATCTTGAAGGAAGTGCAGATTGTTTCGGGGCGAGCGCGACATCTGTTATTATTTATACTCGCGGAGAGCGGTGTTCGTTCTCGGATTCAATTATTAAAGATACAGCGGTCGTTAGAAATCTGCTTGAGGTGGGCGTTTTCGGTAACTGAATGCTAAATGCGTTTTGCTCCTTACTGATACCGAGGATACACCCTTAACTCACGAATAACCTCGGCGTTCATAAATATAGGATTAATCTTATTTTCGTAAGCGTGGGTGTATCCCGCTCGACTTCTTCGTCGCGTTGAGAAAAATAAATTCCGAGCATTGCGATACGTATGGATTATTATTATTATATAAAATTATGCTTTAAGAAAGTTTTTTCCTATAAGGTTCACAGCATTGATTCGTCATAAAGAAACTGAAGAAAGTGAGAGAATACTTCCGCTATATCCGAATGGTATATCTTACGTAACAAAACTGCCGATGCCTAAATAAATGAACAGGCATTCTCGTTGTAATGAAATTTTACTGTATATTATTTTATGGTATCACTTTTACGTTCAAGTTAATGGTTCTAATGGAATTTATGTTTTTGAACAGAGTAAAATATGCCCAATAAAGATGTCCAATTAAGATTCAGAGGTGTTTGTATCAACTGAAACGAAGACAGGAATATTTTATACCTTAAATCGTGCATATTATACATAACAAACTATTTCAGCGATACTGATTAACAGCGAGGTAATCCGCGATTATAGTTTAATACCCACGATACACAGAGCATCAGTGAGACAACGACCAAGTTTTCCCCGGAGATTGCAATCGATATGAATAACCCGATTTATTGTAACTAGAGACAACAACGTTCATAGTGATACGATTGTAGTGAGCATTAACGACTAGACGTGCTATTGTGTATTGAGTGACGTAATGTTTAACTATTCGTTTATCTAATTCCATATTTATGGAAAAAAATAAATGAATGAAATGATACGGTGAGGGTGATGTTTTTATCCATTTTGTCTTATCCTTTTTCAGAAGTTAAAAGAAAAGGAATAAAAAGGATCAACCGAGAGAAGCGATTCATAATCTAGAGAAGAGGTAGGACAGTTGAACTATCATAAAATAAAAATGGTTTGGTAAAGAAACATTCTATCACGCTTAATAGTTCCTCTACAACAGGGGTTCTTAACCGGGGGTGCTCGCACCCCCAGGTGTTGCGGGAAATGGGTCCATGGTGTGCGGTGGGAACAACTTGCAATTTGGCTTATTTATTTATTTATTTTTTTAGATAACATTTTGAACCACCAGCTGCCGTCCTAGTGTGTGTATTCATGCGTCCACGTTTCTTATTAGATATATAGCGAGATGCTCAAGAACATTCGTTTCCTTGAAATAACAAACCGTAAACACTATTCGTGGTCTGTTTACAAAGCGATTTAAACTGCCGTGACCAGACATATTGTCACTATATTTTTCCGCCTTTAATTACGTTTATAACAAAGTCATTTTCTTGGTCCTACTTTTTGTGAGAAGGCTGAGATAATCCGCTACAGAGAGGTTATTTTGAAGTTCAAGATGAATACAGCATTAAAAATTGTTTAAAAGGAAACAATCTTGAAAACTATTATGAAATTGTTGGATAGGATTCCATTGTAATAAAATGCCTAATCGTCGCCTCGCCTGTATTACAATCTCATTGTGTCTTTAATTGAGGAAAGGTTGAGTTTAAAATGTAGTTTGTAATAATTATATTTGATTTTAAATACTATACGTTTAATAATTCGTTACAATAAAAAAAAATTAAAATTAATAACCGTTGAAAAATTATGATGGGGTGCGGGATTACCATGAATCGCTGTGGGGGTGGGGAGCTCACAAAAGATTAAGAACCCCTGCTCTACAACTTCCTTAAATGCTGTCATAAACTGCGGTCACTAAATAGCGAGGTTTATAAAAATAGGCGGTACTGTTCGGAACATATCATTTTCATAAAAATCAAAGAAAGGATGGCTTGGTTTTTATCAATGAATTTTTCAAGCACGCATAAAATTTCACTTGCTTTTAAGCTCAAAGGACAATTTTGAATATATATATAATTCGTATTTTTTTCCATTCAAAGTTCAAAATTTCCAAGTCAATAACAGATCCTTACATGGCATTCCACAAACGCCGAAGAAAACACTCGGATGTATTATTCTCGTCGGCTGATGTTTAAGCGCCAGTTCATGCAAATCATGTTTGCAGACGTCTTGACCTAAGATACTGTGCAGCAACACGGAACTCCATATTTTCCGGCAAGCAGCCATCAGTACGAAGAACATACAAAAGCCTCATTATGACACATTGCGGCGATACACGAATGCCGTAATATGCTCTCTCTCTAATATACTAAATCGAGTCAAAAATATTTCTCCTGCGTATTTTACTCAACATCACACGGGTTGCTTCGAATATAAATAGAAATTTTTTGTTAGAGTAGACAGCACACAGTGAAAATCATTCATATACTTATATTTTTAAATAGAGTACTATTATAAGCAGGAAGTTGTTAAATCATACCCTCGTTAATTCCAAACAATAGACTTGAATTATTATCGAGTCATATAATTTTATGATAACATGTATACTAATGTGAATGCCCGTCAAAACTGACAGGTGGACATGAATTAAAGTATACAATTAAAATTAAAAGAGATCAAGATATAAAAACTCCTATACTCTGTATATATCATAGTCTAGAGGAGTTTTTCTCAACCGGTGGTACGCGTACCCTTAAGGGTACGCGAGAGAAGTCTGGGGGTACGTGAGCTATGGGTTCCAAAATCGAACATAAATCCCCACAATATTTTAATAATAGCTTTAAAAATGTATTTTTATATTAGATTTTTTCTTGAGATACACACTAATAAAGCTATCATTGTATTATAGTACTTATTTTTCTATTTAAAATAGGTAAAACTGTTCATGTTTTACGTGAAATTTGATCAAATGTTTTGTTTCAATTTAATTCAAATGTTTTTTTCATAAAAAGAATTGTCTTGTGCAAAATCTTATAATTACAACTAATGGAAGTGTACCGCCTTTGCCACTTTGCGTGATTTGCTGTGAGACTTATCTAAGCACTGTATGAAACCGTCTCCGCTGAAACGACATCTAAACACAAAGTATCCTACGTTAAAAGACAAATCAATTGAATATTTGACAAGAAAATGTTAAGGTATCAATATATCTTATGCTGCTGTGATAGGTGTACGCAAAAATCTCTCAACACGCTTTACAGGCTTCTTATGCAATCGCACAAATGATAACAGAAACAAAGAAACCACATACCATCGCTGACACGCTCGTTATTCCGGCATCTATCAGAATTGCCGAAATTATGTTTAACGAAAAAGAAGTCGTCAAAATTAAAAGCATCCCACATTCGAACGAGGCAGTAAGAAGAAGAACTGCCGAGATGGCCGAAGACATAATGAAACAATTCACTGAAAAAATTATCGAGAAAAAACAGTTCGCTTTGCAATTGGACGAAACAACAGATATTTCCAATTGCGCACAGTGTTTGGTGTTTGTCAGATACATTGACGACGAATATGAAAAAGGAATACGTGAGAAAATATACTGCTGTAAAGAATTCGACATTAAAACAACGGGGGAAGAAATTTTTAACTTGTCAAATGAACAGATTTTAAAATATGGATTATCATGGGAGTGGTGCACATCTGTGTGCACAGACTGACCGGCATCAAAGGTAGGTCGATATAATGGTCTTATTGCTCGATAAAAAACTGTAAACTCTACGATAAATTGGACTCATTGTATTGTTTACAGAGAAGCATTGGCTTCAAAACAGCTGAATGAAGATTTAAACTCTATGCTAGAGATTACAGTGAAGACAGTTAACCTCATAAGGTCGCGGCCTCTAAATTCACGCCTTTTTCGATCGCTATGTCGTGATATGGAATCTGAGCATATTACTGTGTTACTTCATTTCCATACTCGATGGCTGTCACGTGGTAAATTGCTCAACCGTGTATTTGAGCTAAACGCTGAAATTGCAGTTTTTCTCACAGAAATAAAATCTGAGTTAGCGAAATATTTTCAAGACGAATTATGGTTTTGCAGATTAGTCTACCTTTGTGATATCTTTGATAAAATGAATAAATTGAACCTACAGTTACAAGGTTTTAATACAGATATCTTAATCTTGCATGATAAAGTACATGCATTTAAGAAAAAAAAATAGCAGTCTGGAAAAATAATGCTGTATTCGGAAATTTTGTGTCCTTTCGGAGTTTTGTGTGGAAAATGAAATTAAGCAGGGATTTCAGAAGAAATAAAGGAGCAACTTTTTGAGCTCTCTACTGATAGTGTACTGAAGATGCAGGGCATGGGACTTTACGTCGTTCCAGAGTTCAGGCAGAAAATCAAAGTTGACTACAAACAACTGAGTAACATGGCTCCCACAGGACTCCTCCCATTCGCATCAATCTATTTATGTGAGGCAAGTTTTTTGGCTATGACTGAATTAAAAACTAAATTAAGAAATCGTATGTCTCCAGAAAATGATTTGTGGCCCTCATCAGTGTGAAACCTAGGTTTGCAAATTTAATTTCATCCAAACAAGCTCAAATATCGCATTAAATTACTTATACCTATTTACTTTTTATTAAAATTTTATTTTTGACTATTCATTGATGATTGTATGAAATTTCGTATTAAAGTAATCATAATTATTTGTATATTATCATAATTTTTCTTGCATAAAAAATTGTATGTATCATTAAATATGCCTTGCCTATAATGTTATTAATCATTATTATTATGTTTCTAAAAAAATTATATGTATATATACGCATATAAATAAACAAATAAACTTATTTAAGTTCAACAATTTTTTATACGTCAAAATTGTCCTGGGGTATTTCAAATTGTTTTGCAAAAAAATGGTACTTTTTATAAAAAACGTTGAAAAACACTGGTCTAGAGCTCATATATTGACAATATACTACTTTGAAATGCAAATAAAAACGTGAAATTTCCTCTAGCGTTACTCCTATATAACCCTATATTGCATTCGATTATATTAGGCTGTCATTTATTCATATGCATGCCTTATTATCGGATTAGCTTCAGGATTACATGTGCGACATAATTTTAGGTATTCAAAGGAGTCGTTAGTCTGAAGGTGTTGGTTGTTATTCCAGCGTGACTTGGCGGTCGGATGCTTCTCCAATATTAAATAGCATTACCATAGGAAAGCTTATTTACTGATGAGAAATTGCATTTTCAATCAAGCGTTTAATGCAGTACAAATCTCATCAAACGTGCGGTTCTCAGTGGAATATGTAACAAGACGTGCAAACATAGTACTGTCTTAATGCGTCAAAATATTCCTGACTCTTTTGAGTGCATACATGTGAAAATGTTTTCGTTCAAGAAGAAAATGTGCTGAAAAAACACAATCGAAACCATTTAAACTTTAAATGTATTTTCACTGTAAACTTTTCTCTAGCAGTTTTGAATCAATGACAGTATATCATATAACACTGGCAATTTTCCTGTGAAAATGAATACAAAGTTTTAATAGTTTCGCGTGTGATATTAAATGGACGTGGAATTCCCAATAATGGAGTTCCACAAGGTATCTTCAGAGGTCTAAATTTCTGTTCTTATTTTATATGAACAGCCATTGAAAATTGAGTGTTAATTCATACGAATTCGTCTACCTTTCTGAATTTAGCATGTTTAGAATTTAACGAAAAATACTAAGGAAAAAGGGTGGTCTACACCGTAAATGTGCTTGAAACAAAAAAGTTTTTTCACCGTTTTGTGGCGATAATTATATTCTAAGTCATAAAGTTATACAGTACCTCTGGTATTGACGTTAGAAATTCTCCATTTTTGGTAGAGGATACGCATTTAGCCTCGAAAATGTATGCGCCTCTGTTTAATAGCTGGTAATGAAAGTCGGTAATTTGAGTGCCATCCACGACCTCGAAACATTACCGTTCGCTCATTTTAACTCTTCAGCTCGGAACCAATTTCATCCACACGAGTAAAAAAATCATCTTGTTTAAAAAAATAACAATTTTTTTAAATAGGGAGGTTTCAAGAGAATAAAAACTGCTACATGTCTTCATACGAAAAAATATATATATGTGATACATTCGCTTCCAAAAAGGTACGTGCACCGCGTCGCCCAGAAAATTACCTCGAGCCGAGAGAGAACTCCATCTCTCTATTTAGCTTTCTATTCCCCTCCCAATACTCTCCCCGCCTGTTACCCCGCTCCGAGGCACGATACGAGACCGCGTTCTGGTGAATTCTCCGAAACGCGCGTTGAACGCAATAACCGACTCGGGACCGAACCGAGCGCTAATACCGCAGAGTTTATCTCTCCGCCGTCACTCTCATTCCCTCTCTGTCTTCCTCCAATACTCCTCCTCCCACTCACACTTGCTGCTCCTATCCGCCACCACCCCTCATAGCGGATTCCTCTTGACCAGGACCGTTAGAATAAAAGTTTTTCAGTGTTTTTTTTTTTTTTTAAGAGTCTCGGTCCAGACCTTCAGACCAACTGATGCGGGCCTGAAACTGGATCAGGCTCACACCGACTTGAATGAAGGGGAACATCCGTCGTGGCTTGCCGCAGACCGTGACATTCTTCAGGCCTCATATAGATACAAATAAATAAATAAATATAATTATATATATTTAATATATATAATCATAATTATCATATACCCGAAAACAGGTCCGTGATTGCCCACGGTTAAACCAGGTGCTCTATATACTCCTATTTACCGCAGTCTTGATAGCTCTCTTTCCCTTTCAAACCAGGGCATCGAACCGTAATTTTTGTCGCTCCGGTTTTCGTTCCGGTTCACTCAAAACACAAAATTTCGGTTCGGTTCCGCTCCGGCAAATCATCAGTGAACCGGTTCGAACCTGTTTTTTTGCTCCGACCTTAAAATATTTTTAGGAAACTTTCAATAACTAATGTATTAATTTACGTAAATTTCTAATTAAATCATACATCTTTACTATAACAATAGTGATATTAAAAATTCATATTAAAACACGAAAATAAATTATTCAAATGTAAATATTTAGTATGTATTTTTTTATTTAAGATATATTTTGAATTGAATAACTACAAACCATACATGCGTCGCAGAAGATTTCAACAGATTAGGAAGGTGTAGGGAGAATTACAAATAATACCGTTTCCTGCGATAGAGTATTCTAAACTTATTATGTTATGCAAACCATTAATCTCATTTTCTAATTTACTGTGCTTAGTCTTTACCCATAAATTTAATTAAAATCCGCTTAATAGCTACGAAGAAAATAATTGCATTCGTATAGAAGAACGAACAGACCGAAGCTAATATGCGCTAAAGCTGGAATGCCTAATAATGAATTATTAATATTTAATATCATAAATCGTGCGGAAAAATAAGAGGCCGCGTTGTCACAATAGTGTCAATAAGTTGAATAAGACATTAAGTTATTTTCATTAACAATTTGTAGATCAAGTGCACTGCTCATACGTACTATAAAAACTGTAAATGTACGACTTTATTTTTTCATTCAAAGATGACGTAAATGCATGAAAAAATGTACAAAATTTTTATGAGGAATAAGCCCGCGGAAATTGAGGGTCCGAGAATCCAGAAAGGCTGAGAAATGATTATTAACATGATAAAAATTTACTATGACGACATTTTGCAAACACACGAAGAAAAAATTCATTGACACTAACTTAAAATCAACAGGATAAATGGAAGATTCTTGAAAATAGCACTTCAAACAGATTTGACGCTTGAAACTTTTCTCTGATTTCAATGATACCTATCATTATCAAATAGGCAAGTAGTTCATCAAAGTCACAACAATGAATTACGTTGAATTAATTTCTCACTATACTACATATTCTCTTGAAATTAAAGTACATACATATAGAAAACGAGACTTAATTATTCCACGCTGGATGATTTATCTTTTTCTTAATGATGGAAACACATCGTTATTCACACCGATAAGCTAAATATTTTGATGGAAATAACAAATATACATAAATTTTTTATTCCTATTTTCAGTAACGATTAACATCCGATATAAAAATGAACTTTTCGAGTTTACAATATATACCTATTTAAAATTACTAACCTGTAACAAAGGGAAGGGCAACTAATGCAGAAATACGCACAAGGAACAAACGTGGAAAAATCCTTCTTCAATAATTAGCACGGCCAGACTGATGGATGCTAGTTCATACGAAGGAGTGAAAGGTTGTGGACATACTAGTATATAGCAGACGAAGCATTGGAGGAAACTTTCCTTCTCCTACTAGGCATTCATAAAGTTCAAGGAATACTCAAATGGATAAATTTCACCATGGAATTTCCGGAAGTCGTTAGATAATATCTTAATGTCATAATCGTGGAGGGGACTTGGGGATTAGTGAACTTGGTTGGGGTTGGGACTCCATGACGACAGGGTATGGGAGAGTGAGGGAGGCGATGACCATTTGAACATGAAAGGTTACTGAGAGGTTGGAAAATTTCACCTTTCGCTTACAGTTTATCCGAACCGAAATAAAGGAGCGAAATAAATATCGGGATTCGGTTTTGGTTCAACACATTTAGTTTTTTCGGTTCGAGTTCGGTTCAACTCCGGCCAAAAGTATCGGATTTTTTCGGTTCGGGTTTTCGGTTCGGTTCCGGTTCGATGCCCTGCTTTCAAGTCGTCTATCAGCTGAATCCTTTTCCTACCTTTCTCCATCCAGATTTCCTTCTAGCGTTCCTTTAATCATGCCCTCTCTTCTCCGGTAATGTCCAATCCAGTTCGCCTTCCTCTTTTTGATAGTCTGTATAATCATTCGCTTCTCTCCTATTCTTCGTAATACTTTCTGTTTTTCATCCTATCTGTCCATTTTATCTCCAGCATTCTTCTCCATTTCTACAATTCGAAGAATTTAATATCATTTTTCCTTAGCGTCCACGTATATGTATAAAGCTATACTCCATACATAGCATTTTATCAATTTATTGCGGTTGCCCTCCATTATATTCCCCGTTTAGTAGTAGTTTCTTTCTTCTGAAAGCGGCTTTTGCTTTCTTTATTCTAGTCCTGATTTCGTCCGTGCATTTTACTTCTGTCGTTATGATGCTTCCAAGGTATTTATAGTGTGAAACTTGTTCTAATGGCTTTCCTCCAGTGCCTATGTTCAAGTTTTCATCTTTGTCCGATAATTGCATGACCTTCTATCTGTTGTTACCAGGTATATATTATCCTCCAGACATCTCCAGTTTTCTCTATCAACTGCCTCACTGAGGAATCGTTTATCCTCCAGGGAGTCTTGGCACCCTCTGTATTCATGACTATTATTGACTACTGACCACTGGATTCTACCGCTGGAGAATGAGGACCGTTTTTTTATGGTTGTACATATCATGGATTTTGTCATAGGGGTTTTGGCACATAAAATAACACATTAGTCCACAAGGGTTGGTGTGTTCTACTTTCCCTTTGGCCGGAGATATTGCAGAAAGGCTTCAAAGCATGGTTGAACCTGCCAGTGCCTGACGTTCATTGAAAGTTCCATTAAAATAATAAGGTACCATTTGCGAGGCAACGGATTTGATATTTCTGAGTAATCAAGCCTTAAAAGCGACAATCTTTTTTTTTACAGAAATCCAAGATGTTAACACTTCATTGTATACACTTGATGTATCCAAAATTTTCACCGACAATGTGTTCTTCCAGAGCGACATCGACCATAAGTGCCATTTTAAAGGAATGGAAAATTATTGAACGTGATGACGTGAACAGCTGAATCTCTGTTTGATATGGCAAATATTAATGTGTGCGCTGTGCTTCTCAGTGTCTGAAGCGTGTTCTGAAACCGTAATAAGAATGTTGCTGTCGTTTAAAATCATATCAGAGAAAAAAATCTGAGAAAACTTACGATGGCTGATTGAATTATACTCTACTAATAGGTCGCTTGGAGATATCATCCATAATCCTTTGAAAATTGTAGAAAAAAGCGCCGATTTTTTATAGCAACATTAAAAAGTCCTATTGTGGATTGAAATGAATTCGGAAATGTTATCTCCCTGCTTCTCTCCATTTACAAATTTAAGCATATCTGTTTCATAGTGCATATGGGAAGATGATGCAGAATTTTACTAGACGTTTTTGACTACTTTAATGTCTCTTCAACCCCTTGCTTCTTCTTCGCATTTATCACTGATGGGGTTAGAGTGGTGAAGCTCATAAGCAGACGCCTCATAGAAATTGTTATTAGGGGCGTTGGATCATAAAACCCTAACCCGGTTCGGCTATCGTGTTTGTGAGTACCTCATCCACCTTCGCCGGTCATATTACCGAATCTGATTTTCATTAGACGTAGGTGCTCGTCGTATTCGGTCTCCTTTTACACCCTTCCACCGCTTTGAGGGGAATTGGGGAAAAAAACATGAAGATCATAAACATATGATGTCCACTACCTGCCATGCTACAGGAAAAAACACAATGAAAGACGATTTTTCGAAGATGAGCCGATAAATGGTAAATATATTCGCGGTTTTGCCTTGTTCCCTCGAGCTAAATCTAAATTTTAGTTCAATTAAATATTTTGATTTCAAATTAGACAGTCTCAAAGTGACACGTACATGTAATTCACAATAAAAAATATGATATTTAATGGGGTTTACGTTCAGTAAACAATAAGTCAATGATTTAGAGACAAAATAATATATTGAAAGGCAATCGCTAGACAATATAACTGAACCCGATTTTGTTAAATCCTCGCTGAATCACGCCGTGCGGCAGAATTACTATTTTCAAGTTAAGTGACGTAGAGGATATAAGGCGACACTTATAATCAATTACCCTCTCATTATCTTCGGGTCATTGATTACGCCGTGAAACATGCCAATCCAAGAGACGAACAGAGTGTGTATGTGTGTGTGTGTGTGGGGTAGAGGGGGGGGGGGAAAGAGAGACAGAGCGGGAGAATGAGAGATGGAGGTGTTAAGAGCCCATCAGAAATCAATCGAGCGCGTCTCAGAAAGCGGAAAAAGAACACACCGGAAAATAATTCTTCAGATTTTACCCCTTCCGGCGCTCGCCCGGAGAGAAAGCGAAACTTTTACGCACGTCTCCGTCTCCGAAATAAATTAAATAAATGAAAGAAAAAAATATTCACGGAAGGGAGGAATTAATTTCCGCCACGTCGCATCCGGCGTCATCGGGAAATCTTATTTCCTCGCCGATTTGTTACTAAGAGAAGGACGTTTCTGTCGAGTCTTCTTTACTTTCAGAGAGGGAAGACTCCCGCGGGATCTACGCCTCCTACGTCATGGAGGAGGAGGAAAGGGGAGTTTGGAGGGAGAGAGGGTGGAGAGAGAGAGTGAGCCTCAATACATCCAACACCCCATTACCCTATCTCAGTTTCCGAAATTGAATGAAAACCATCTCTTGAGAGTCTCGGATGGGAGAAAGAGAGAGAGAAATAAGGTTGGAAATAGAATAAAAAGTCACCCTGAATTCGAGGATTCGGAGGAGGAAAAATATCTGCTCTGATTTTTTTATTAACTTCAATCGAGCCATTAAAATTATTTATTTCTTCATAAAAATGTGTTTAATAATAATAACAATAATAAAAATAAGCCGTCTTTATTTATGCCGATATTTAGAAACTTATTTTCATTCTTAGATACAAACTTGACGTACGCAAACATCTATGTTCTAGGCAGGATTCTAACCCGCGGCCTTAGTACATAACTTAGTATTCGTCGGCAGGTACTCTAACCATCCGTCTACCAACGTCTACCATCCTTCTATATGGCGTCCTGGGATCCTGTTACACTGACCACCTCGTTCTCTTGCTAATCGAACAGCTTTTCTGATAGCCGCAGCCGTTCAAGCATTAGACAGCTAGGATTAATCTGCGACAGCTTCCAATCTTCGCTTTATATATTTTTAAAAAATTTTTTAACTAAATATTAACTCCGATGTTAATGAATAATTTAGAAATACACAGACATTCATACTTTATACGTACGCACGTTCAAGGAAACGTATGTGTGCGCACATACAACACGCTCTTGTTCGGATGTAAAATTACGCTCTCATCTACAAGGTACGCTTGCAAGGGCGGTCTGAAAGAGGGCTCTATCCAATTCACTTATCGTTTGCTATAGCAAACATTCACGTACAAGCACCTTCCAACGATAAAAATGAAATTGCTAGTAAGTGAATATTTCAAGCATATTAAGAAGGGAGTAAAATGTGTTTGTTTAATCACCGTAATAAATTACGCTGATTTAAAAGCAGTTGTGAAGTGTTTTAATGGTGACATGTGTCAGCAAAACTACCCCAAATGTTTACAAGCCCATACGATAACACAATCTCTTATAATCCCAGAACGCTTTAACGGTAAATAGAGAATCCCAAAAATTTACTCGTACATGGACCCCCCCTCCACGATTTATCAAACCAACCATGCATACATGGACGCACATGCGCGATCGTACACTTGCAAGCTCGCACACGTAAACAAACCCAAGTCCCCCACACCCAGATACAACGAAGCACTCTCTTATTCTCTTTTTTTTAGCACTCTCCATCCTGTGTTCTCGTCTTCATTCTTCCCACGTTTCCTTTTTTCCCCCTCTCCATCTCTCTCTTTCTCTCTCTCTCCATTACTCTCTTTCTCTCCTCCTCCATCTCCCAACGGCCCTTATCGCCCGTTCCACGCTACCCTTTCCTTCAGTTGCGACGAAAAGGACTCCTCAAAGATGTATGCGTCACTCGCTCCCAATCCTTTGGTGAATGGTAGGAAAGCATAATCCGAGTGATGGGTTTTAGGGTTTTGCCAAAATAGCTCCGTCTTTGTCACTCTACCTCTCCCACCAACCCTCGCCTCCCATACCACTTCCACGACGATTCCATTCTTTCCCAATTCCTCCTCCTTTCATCATTCTCTTCCCTTCCCTCTCTCTCTCTCTTTCTCTCCCTCTCTCCTTTCACCCCCTTCTACTCATTCCTTATCCTTCCTCCACTCACCTCTCCTTTCTCCCTCCTCCCCTATGTAGCTCCTTCCCCCCCCTCCCTCTCACACTCCCATCCCCATTCTCCCTCCTTCCCAAACTTTACTCTCTTTCCCCTTCTTCTCCTTCTCTCTCTCTTCTTCCTCCTCCACTCACCTTTCCACCTCCTTCCCCACTCCCTCCCCTTTCTCCTTCCTCCAATCTCCCCCCTCCAACACTCCAATCCCCATTCTCCCTCCTTCCCACACTTTCCTTTCTCCCTCCTTCCCTCTCCCTTCTTCCTCCACTCCCATCCCCATTCTCCCTCCTTCCCACACTTTCCTTTCCTTTCTCCCTCCTTCTCCTCCTTCCCTCTCCCTTCCTCCTCCACCCACTCCCATCCCCATTCTCCCTCCTTTCCAAACTTTCCTCTCCTTTCTCTCCCTCCTCCTCCCACTCCCCTCCTACCCCCAACTCCCCTTCCTATTCTCCAACTTTCCCCCACTTCCCTACACATTTTCCCTCCCCCCCCTCCCCCCCTCCCCCTTCACTAACTCCCCTCTGTCTCCTAACTTCCCATCCGCTCCTCCGTCGTTGTCGTTTTCAAGTCCTCTCCCCTCAAACATCCCCTCGAGCTGGCCGTTGGAGACACAAAGGGCCCCGCTCTCTCTCTCTCTCCAGAATCAATTTCCATTCCGGCCTGCAAAACAGCAGCGCTCCGGGAGACGGCGGTGGCGGAGGAAGAGATGCACGCCAATGGATATACAATGAGATAGGCCGAGGGACGGATGGATGTATGACAGAGGGTGTGAGATGGGGGGAGGGGGGGGGGAGGAGAGGAAGGGTTTGGGAAGGACAGGATCCCGGTAACATCCGGGTGGGAAGCTGGAGGCGGTGTGTGTGTGTGTGTGTCCATGTTTTGAGATGAAGGGTGAGAGGGAGAGGAGTAGGATGGGCGGGTTTACAGGAGTTTGAAGGCCGGTTGGAGAGGAAGTAGAAAGTGAGGGAGGGGAAGAGATGGAGAAAGGAGATTGGTTGTTGTAGCGAGTGAGAGTTTGAAGAGTGAGAGGAAGATAGAGAGGGAAGACGGTAGGTTCTTTTTTACGTTCTCGTATACGAAGTATATCGAGGGAGTATTGTTATGGCGAAAAAAATCGACCTCGAGATTTTTACGGAAATATACGTTTTAGGTGTCGCTGAATCCGAAAAAGTGGTTTTCGCAATGCCGTCTGTCTGTCTGTTACTGGCTCTAGAGCTTAAACAGTAGAAGGAAAATGAATGAAATCTCGTATTTAGGCATTTTATCATACTGAGCAGAGTATACGAAGAAATGGTTGACATTGCTCAATAGTTAAGGGAAGTTTATCCTACGCATTTTTAAAAACAATTAGATTTTCTCAAAAACGGCTCTAACGATTTTGATCAAATTTCGTACAGTCACATGAGTTTACGTCTTCAATAATATTGTATAGTTCATATTTCTCGAAAATGAATATAAGGCTAGTTTATTCTAGGCAACTTTAACAATAATTTGATTTTCTCTAAAACGGCTATAACGATTTTGATAAAATTTCGTACCGTTACTTAAGTATACGTTTGCATTAATACTACACGTTTTTTTTTCTCGATGAATGAATATAAGGCTAGTTTATTCTTCGGGAACTTGAACAAAAATTGGATTTTCTCAAAACCGGATGATACGATTTTCATTTTCTAAAGATAACTAAAGGACGAATTAATATATGAGAAAGTTTGTACAATGCATGCTGTACCGATTTTTTTAAAGTGGCGGGATGGTGACTTTAAAAAGAAATGAAAGGGGATATGAGAATGGGATAATATACGATAAAGGGAAAGGGTTGCCGATTCTGTTCCCCCTGGAAAGCGAGTGTGAGAGAGAATACTCGGAAATTTCTGGTTTTGATGGAGTCAACAGAGGAATACCCGCGGGGGCAGTATTTCACGAACCGCGGGTAGCAATCAATCTCGCGTCTTTCGTTTTCATATTGACGAGTGAAACCTGGGGATTGATACAGACGATTCGGACTCGTTAATTACGCTCTGAATACAGACCCTTTTTAAGGAGCAGAATTTGTGTGTGCGAGGGGAAAATTTTTTACCTGAATCCTGACGGAGACAGGACAATCTACGCGACGGGCGACAGTTCCGTTATTTTAATTTTATTGTAAAATTGCTCCTACCCAATAATGATGTGGCTAAAACTGAGATTGCTATTTTTTAAAAGGCTATCAGAAAGGTTCCCTTAGATTATTCTTTTGACAAAAATGTCTTGGAAAACCAAACACACATCTGCACTAAAAGGTAGCCGTTATAAGTGATGCTTTACCGACAGTAGACTCAGTATGACCTGCCGATACATTAAATACTGACAAAGATGAATTACAAAAGACTCCCATAGGCGCAGATTGTTGCGGTATCCACTTTTGGCTCAAACGTCCTTCATGACGCATTAAGCCAAGATGAGTTCCGTGTTAATCCTAGCAACCTTCTGAGCTGAAGCTTGTCTGCAATATTTACCATCAACTAACGTATCTGAAATTCTCAGACGAATGAGTGCAATTTCGCAGACTTCTAGGAAAATGGTCAATGGAGACAATGACGTCAAAGAGCTTCTCCCGTTTTAATTTACACATGCATTATTACACCGATACAAAAATTCTGTTCAATTCAGGCGATAGTTTCGAAATAAAACTTCCTAATATCTAAGTCCCATTCCGTGAATTTTCACCGTTACGCATTGTCGTTTAATCAACTGTCTCGAGTACCTCTGTCTGTTGCACTCCGGGAGGTCGGAAGCGTACTACCGTTCAAACGCCGAGCAGATTTCACAGAATCTACAGGAGAAACTTAGACAAACAATCCCTCTGATACATGCCTGACGCCCGTCTGTTGATTTCATACGGCTTATAGGTATGTAAAACTCATCGGCGTCTTAAAATCTATCTCTTCGCGGAGAAATTGGGCTTGGATGCGATTAAGGAAACCGGAGTTACGAAAAAATTCCGGCAAGGAGTGGAGTTTGAATGTACCGTCTCCATCGAATAAACTTTAGTTTGTGTCGGATATCGTCTCATATCAACAGTGAAGTGTTGAAATATGGAACGAAATCGAAAAATAGTGATCTACTGCAAAAATTTACCTCGTTATACATAAAAGATGTTATCCATTGCGAAACAACTGTAGTGAAAATTGATTTGTAGATATAGATGTAAGAATTGGAGTGCACGAAGTTGGACTACAAATATGAGGATAACGTTGGTAAAATCATGGACGAAGCTATCCTTTAAAAATCTTTATATATGCCAGAACCAAGTATTACGTCAACTGAGTTAATAGACAAAACATTAAATAACCAATTAAGCGGTAACTTCGACGTCAACTCACCTTCCCAAAAGATCGCTTCCGCTCTTTAATGTTAGCCTACATGGCTTATCACGGACAGAGGTAATTCACACATTTCGTGCACATTAATCACTGAAAACATGTGGATCAGAAGTTCGTACGAATAACTCGAAGTGAAAATAAAATGTGCATAAATTACCACTTTCTAGATAGTAATGGCATGGATGTTATCCCACAAGGAAATGAATCTTTGATGTAATTTATTAGAGCAGTGGTCCCCCAACTGGGGGAGGGGAGAGAGGGAGGGTCACAAAAGGATATAAGAGGACAGTGAAAGGTTTTTAAAGGGTCGAGAAGATGAAGTGGTTGTTTTATTTGTTCTTGAAATTTTATGCATGAATCCATTTAGGCTAAAATGAATTTTTTAATATAAATTTTACATTTATAATATTTTGAAATTAGTGTTACATTTTATATATATATATATATATATATATATATATATATATATTTATGGTTGGGGTTAATGGGGCGACGATAATATCTGGTGCAGTAAGAGGTGTTCGCGACAGGATAGGTTGTCTAAGAGTCGCAGATGCAGAAAGCTTGGGAACTGTTTTTGGATGAAAATGTTTTATATAGATGCCACATCGAAAAACTAAGAAATCAATTATATAGAACAAGGTTTGGCAACCTACGTCAAAGCTATGATAAAAAAGTGATCGGTAAATTTTAATATACACAATTTCATATTTCAGTAAAATTATGGCATCAAAACCATTTCTGGTGAAATTTGAAGAACAATAAATAATTTATACATGATCTTAACCAATATGAGACAACTGAAAATCTAGGTAACTTCTGGTGTAAACGGTCATCCGGACCGCTGAAGCTCTCTCTACTTTCAATGCGGCCCTCCGAAGCGTCCACAACTATAAATGTGGCCTGCCATGCAGAAAGTTTGCCGAACCCTTATGTAAAATAACCGAGTAGATTACATGATTAGGGTTTAATAACATTTTACTCAATGTACACCGCCTCCTTAGCTCAGTGGTAGAGCACTGGTCTCGTAAACCAGGGGTCGTGAGTTCAAACCTCACAGGAGGCAGACTTTTTTACGCAGTTTATTTTCACTAATATACGATAGTCAGAGCAATAAAATTAAGGGTTGACTAAACATATATCTATATAGATTGGATAAAATATTTATACAGCTAACTTATAATTATTATCTGTTTTATGTATAGTCGAGGTTCTGGTAAGACTGATTTTTTTGTGTGGCCTTAAATAAATTAAAGAAGGCATTAATTATCATTTTGGTACAAATACAACACAATTTATTCTATTCGTTGATACTTGATACTTTGTTTCGACAATTATTATCGTGAAAAACTTATTAAACTTTTTTTAACTTGTTTGGCTTAAAAATATATTTTATGACTTGAATATAACATTTTATGCAAATAAAGTATTGGTTTTGGTAAGTTAAAACTTATAAACAAATTATTTAGCGTCGTGAAGTAGGAGTTGTATTGTATTAGGAAATGTTAATTCCAATACCATGTAACGATAAAAACATTTTCAATTTATTTAACAATTTCAGATAATCTCAATTGGAATTTGAGAAGCATTTTATTGTAGACCTATTTTTATTTATATTTTTTTGAAAGCCACCAAAACATTAAAATGACAGACAATGTCGTTCTTCGTTATATGAACTAATTATTTTTTGAAGTGTGGCAAATAACGAGTTAAATTTTTCATTATCATTACGATGTGCGTTGAAATTAAGTCAGTCATTCCAAACAAATCGTCAATTATTTACATTTGATCACGTGGAAATACGACATTGCAAATAAAAATCAGAATTTAATACGAGATTTTTTTTAACGACGAGAGTGTTCTGATTTTTGTCATTTAAATCGAAGCAACAGCCCCTGTGTCCTAATGGATAATGCATCGGTCTCCTAAACCGGGGATTGTGGGTTCGAGTCCCACCAAGGGTAATGTTTTTCCAAATCCTCAACAAGAGAAGCACTATTTTATAATTTTATCTAACAAATTTAGGTATGATTTTTATTAAAACTACATTATCTCAAGTTTAACTAATACTGTTTGATCCAAATTTAAAAAATTTTTTAACCAAATAGAGGGATTTGACCCGTAGGCATATTCACAACGGCGACTTCGTTGGTCACATGATGAATTCAGTTTACGAGGTGCATCGAACTTTGTCGGCATTAACAAAATTGTAATTAACAATACTAGGTCTTCTTGGTTTTTACAGAAATATAAATATTTCATTCATTACTTTTTCAGCTAGTATATTACTAAAGTTTCGAACCTGTTTCGTTCTTTCTAGAACAAGAGTGCACATGTTATATCCTCGTGTGGGACCCAAGAGGAAAAACATGCCGTCAGCAGTTACCAAGCTCTTTTCGCTCTCCTCTCGCCCTCTACTTTTCTCCCCCCCCCCCCTACTCCTACTCCCAGGTTGCCAGGGAAATAAGAGGATTCGTGAGAAACAAATGCCAAGCCTTACCAATAAAATCTGTATAAAAATTAGTTACGTATTAACAACGCATGGGAATTATTTCTTGGAATTGAAGTATAAGCAGCGCACGCCCTTCAACTATTAAACTTCCGTTGCATCAAGCAATGATCTCTCGGTCAGGGCACGCTATATGTGGTGCAAAAGGGACGATTTTTTATATATAGGTAATGTATTGACTATCCTAGAGACGGTTTAAGTTAGGGGCGGGCAACTTTTTCTCTGTGGAGGACCGCATCGGTGGTTGCAAATACTTCGACAGGTCGGATTAGAGTTTAAATCGTGAGTTACCTAGAGATTATGAGGTATCTTATGCTAAATGTAAATCAAATCCAAACAGGAATTTTATTGTACAAATTTCACAACTAAAGGTTTCATCATCAAAATTTTACCAAAAACATTAATTTCCTCGTTTAAGTTCACGGATCGCTTCTCAGTCATAGCTTCGCAGGCCTCATAAAATGCTATCGGGAGCAGTATCCGGCCGGTGGGGTAAGGGTTACCCAAAGTTAACTTGATTGTATCTTAACGATTGACAATTAAAAAAAATGGACCACCCCGAACGATTCGTGATACAAGACAACATCTTTTCCGGATTGACTAAGTCAGTATTTCTCAACCTTAAAGATCTCGCGGCACACTTTTTAGTGAGCAGGATTTTTGCGACACAAATGAGATAATTTAAATCAAACATGGCCGACACATAACCTTTCACATTAAGAGCAGGAAGTGTAAAAAACATATTTGTTACCAAAAAAGAAACGTTTACAAAGATATTAAATCTAACATAACATTGTTTTAAAATTTTCTAGAAATGTTGGCGTAGAACTTTTCCTCAAGTGACGTATAGTGAAACATTAGTATTGTATTATAAAATTTGCTAGAAATTTCGGCGACACACTAAGGACATGTTCGCGACACACCAATGTACCGCGAAACAAAGGTTGAGACTCACTGGACTATGTCATAAGTCTCTTTTTTGCTAAAAAAACATTCAAGGTGAAGAAGTTCCCCTAGAAGATAAAACTTGACCGAACCGCGCAATCATGATAATGCATGCGCCTGCGAAAAAAATCGGGTCAAGAATAGAAAAATAAAATGGAATAGTTTTCACCCCTCGAAAGAAGAGCAATCGAAAACTGTCACCAAATAAAAAAAGTCGAGGGTCACAAAAACCTAGGGTGAAAGACTGAAGAAAAACTTTAAAATTGGAGGAATAATAACAGGAAAGTGAGGATGAGGGACCGCCTATATTGCAGACGTTGGGAAACGTGACGAGGTTACATATATTCTTATCTCCTTTTTACGGATTGATAATTTTTGCAAAGCTTCGTATATCTGTACCTCAGTCCACAAATATCTCCTTAACGGATTGAAAATGGTAAAATATGAACAGCTGAAAAAGGGGCGGTGACCGGAAAGCTTATTGTCATCCTTTATTATGTATCTGCCTAAGTCCGTCGAAATAAGCCTGCTGGTTAACTCATATCCGTTTCAATTTTTTCTTCATTCTTCAATTTATTTACATGATACGTGCACATATGGGCATTTTTGTTCTCTGAATTACGAGTTCGAAAATATTTGGTGCGAGGATTATTTCAGGACTGACCAGACGCGAGATTTTATTCTATTCACAATAGGGTCGTACATTTTAAGCAAAACACTGCATGGAATATGGATACTTCGTGTAGGTTAACACGAAAAACTCTCTTAATAAGTTCTTACACCTCGGAAGTCGTTGAAACCGAAAATTTTCATGGAAAAAATGAGACGCGAGAATAAACCCAGGATTGAAAATTTTCAATTTTCACTTCTAAACACGGGAGAACGTTAGATACACACACATGCGTTTATGTTTTTTCCCACATTTCTCCGAGACACCCGCAAATCGAACAGCGAAAAATTTTTCACGATCCTTAGCTTCGCTTGGCGATTTTGCACTTCTTTATCCAGACGCATTCCACTTTTCAGTTCGAGATTCGAAATTTTCACGCTTGCTACTCGGAATACTTTTCGCGGGTGTGATCCGTTCCGCTAACCTCATTTCTCCTGCGCCTCCTTTGAAAATAACCTCCTACCATTTGCCCGCGTCCCAGATCAGAGAATCCTAGATGTCTCTTCGCATCTCTACTCTGGCGAAAAAAAAAGTTTTGCCCTTCTTTCTCATAGGGAAATTTCGATTTCTGATTTCCATCTCTCGCCAACGCCCGCTAAAAAAAAATCACCTCGCTTCTTTCACGCCCTCGCTTTTTGCGAGCAATAAACCCTCCGTGTTGGTGTGTTAAGAGATCGGAGGTGACCCATTTATTTTTTCGTAGAAGCTTTTATATAGGAATTTTCTTTTGCGCGGGATGGACTTCCATTTCTAACCCCCTACATGCGCCCGCCTTAAAAATCTCCACTTTTTTGTTCTCTCACCCTTGGTTGAAATCAATGACGCGGCCAAAGAGGGAGGGGGGGGGGCAACCGGTTATACGCTGCCCTCCTCCTTAAATGTAAGAAGGGATTATATAGTCTCAATTTCGCTCTAATAAAGTCTTTTGTCTGTCTGTCCAGTATAGCAACTAATTTGAGGTGCGACTACTTGGGCGTTTATTTTTACTTTTAAATGTAAAATAAATACATTTATCAAATTACGGTTCTGATTTTAAAAAATACGATCATGAGTTAATGTTGGAAATCATGAGAGAAAAATAAGAGTGTAATATCCTTACGAAAAAATGTCTTTCATTATTTGCTACCCCCAAAAGTTAATGCCTGGCTGCACCATTAGTTGTAATATACTATATTTAACTTTTTGGAATGAATTTGTCGCGAATCTGAATAACATCAGGGGCTAAACAGTGTCTTTAATTAAGCATTTTATATAATTATTTGCGCATTTGATTCGCAAGTTGAATGACGTCAGTCAACGCGGGAAAATCCTTTTCATATTTAATTGCGAGACAGGCGGTAACACGGAACATATTAAAATAAGCTCTTAATGGAACACGGATTAATAAAAGTACTTTTCGAATTCGGAGTAATACTTGGAAGTAAAAATCACAAATTTATAAGCGCTTCTGGAAGCCATAAATAAATAAATATAAATATATAAATTAGTTATGCATGTTTTCATGCTCTCGAGTTAGGGAATTTTCCGCATATTCTCTGCTGAATACCACTCTTGATAAGAAGTTGAATCTTTGGAATCAGGGGGTGAAGAAGGACAGAAAAATATCCATAATTCAGGCGCGTACCAAGCCAAATAAACTCAACGAATACAATTTAATGTATTAGGGACATTTAAAATGTATTAAGGGGAATGGTATTGACGGAAAATTGCACAAATCACGAATATTACTTAAAATTAAATCTAAAAATGTGAGTTTAATAACAGAATATTTAAATAACTAAAATATACTATCGGTGTTTTGGCGGAAATATAGCATCCTACTTTTGAATATACGGACCATATTAAAATCCATTTAAATGGAAAAATCGAGAGATGGAAAACGTTAAGCTAATCGTGCGTTGGAGAAACAAGAAAAGGATTTATCGGAAGTATTTTAGGTGAAACAATGATATGATAAGTCAGGAAAGTACTGCGAAAGCTGTTATTTTAAGGCGATTTTTTACAAAAAATAAACCTCTCCCATTGGTCGTCGTTTAACATTAACGACAATATAATATAACCCTCTGATTCCCATTAAAAATTTACCCATATAAAAACACTGAGCTCGTTGCCATGGTAGTCGATTGTTGAGACCCAGAAAAACCCCCTTTTTTCTGATAAAAACTAAAAATGTACGCTAAAGATAGAGGGATTTGAATTCTATCTTCAAAAAATAAGAAACTACAATTTTTAAAGTCTCCGACAGTTCAAGTCCTGAGTTTGAATCTTGACGGAAAAAAAGTTAAAAAATCTGATGTGTCCAACACATGACTTTCTCCATATTTGGGGTATAGATATTTAAATTATTATGAATAGCATCATGAGGCAAAATTATTATTTCGTATCGTCAAAGAATACAGTCGTCCTTATTGCAGTAAATAATATTTTGAATATGTTTACGGAATTCACCGCTACGTGGTGGTGGCCCTGTATACTGAAAATTACGAAAAAAGTTGATTATCTCCGAAAAGGATGGTTCTACGAAAATTTATCTCAAACAAAACTTGGAAGAAATATTATTCTCTACAACTTTGGCCCTCACGAAGATTACCAATAACGACGTTTTTAAGGAGATATTTGACGGAAACTGAAATAACCGATTATTTATAAATAATTCCTAAACAATAACTGATATGGAAAATTCTTTCAAATAAAAGTTGTAGAAAATTACATTCTCTATAACATTTATATAGAATTGTATATAGTATAATGATGTCTTAACGGAGGAATATCGCAAAAACAGAATCGGGTTTCGAATAAACCTCAACTTTCGTATAACCGATAGTGTCCAAGAACTAATCAATCCTTTGTGCTCATGCGAAAGTGTTAAATATGAAGTTTGGTAAAGATACGGCAAGTATCTTTTGAGTTAGAGCGCCCAAAACCACATACACAGAGAGACACCCACAGACATCATTCCGAAAATAGTCTAAACGTTTTCTAGGGACGTCAAAACGTGTATTTCCGTTGAAATCTCGGAGTCGATTTTTTTCGTGATCACAATACGTTCCCATTACTACGTATGGAGGAAGTAAAAAGCAAATATATAAACCTCACCATCGATTTACGTATTTTTCTTATGGGGAAATAATGGGGCGAAATTAGCCCCCAGCATCTGATCCATGTCCACCAAATTCTTACCACATGTAGCTCTTATATGAAGTATCCTATCCTGAAAATGTGAGTTTTCTAGGTCGAACTGTTTCAGAGATATCGTCTGAAAAGTCGGACGGACAAAGTGAATACATGAGCGATTTCCAAAAAAATCGCTAAAAATTATCGATAAAAAGGAAGTAATTAATCCGCGTATCTTGAACAAAGTTTCAATCTATTAAGGGGTGCTTAAAATGTTTTCTATAATTTAAAATGTGATATTTAAACGATTCTTTCCTATCGACCGGTGTAGAAATTGAAATAAGGGAGAATTCCTCAATTCGATTTTGCACACATTGAAATACTGAAGCTCAATTAATATCAACAACCTCTCTTTACAGGAAGACCACGAATGTTATTTTTCAATGTCATTGGTTGCTCGAAAGAAATTATCGAGTTTTCTATTTCGGAATACGTAATAGGGCACTCATACATTCCAACGTAAATGACAACGTTCATCTGAAGCACACTTACGAATAAAACGCACCAACTACTATTTACGTCGAGTTACACGACGTAAAACGAATGTGGTGTGAGTTGAGCAATCTAGTTTAACAGTTTCGATTTGTTTTATGCCTCTACATATGCATCCCGTCGTTCGCGGAGCGGTAACCGAACCGGTGACCCCTCAACGCGAAAAGTCGGATAATCCAAACTCTCCCAAGAGACGGATTTTTTCCCTCCCCTTCTCGCCATTTAACTTACTTTCGACTCAACAGATGGCGCGCGCGATCGGAGTTCGTAAATTAGTTCCTGCGATGGAATGCTTCCGCGTCACAAACGGATGCGGAAGATTGAAAGGGTAGGAATGGCGTCAGAAGGAGTCTCCTTTTTGAAGAGGTGAATAAGAACAGTTGGCAGTTTTTTTCTCTCGAATAAGAAGAGGAGAATGATAAGAAGCGAGTGTTGACGGAGTCAGGAAAGAAAGAGTAGGAGGGGGGAGGGAGAACGAGGGGGAGAAGGAGGGAGATGAGGGAGGAGTTCGCATCTCCAGGGACATTCTAAACCAATAACTCCGACCAAAAACTTGCTACATTTTCCCGAGGAACTCTCGCAAAACTTCTTGTTGTTGTAAAACTACGAAAAGGACGACGCCGAAGAGACTTTTCCGGGGAATTTCACATTTAGCCTTCATTCTCTCCATCTCTCTTTCTTTATTTCACTTCGTGTATTTTTATTTTCTCGGAAAATAAAAGCCTTTTCTCCAAGAATCCTTTATCTTTCTCTCTCTCTCTCTCTCTCTCTCTCTCTCTCTTCCTTACCGTTCTTGCACGGAAGACAAAAAAACGTTGTCTTCGCGTTACCAGGACAGTATCCCGTCTCATTATCACCGTATTAAAAATAAAGAAATATTCTCGTTTTTTTTAGTTCCGTCTTTCTGAAACGAAGTTTGCCTTTTGCGTCGGAAAAGGGTTGTTATGACGACATTTCCACTGTAGATTAATCAGAGACGGAAGCAATTTAATTATTTAAGAAGCGTTGAGTATCGGTTTGTATAATACGGTTACACCAGCAATATAGTCTTTGTGATGATTTTATAATTTTACTCTTACGTCCAATAGGATAACTGCGCAAGATAAAAAAATGCATGACTGCAGCGTATTCAGTAGAAGTTGTTTTAAAAAGAAGACACGCTATATTGGAATATATATATACACATACATACATATATATATATATATATATATATACCCCCACCTTAAATACCCTACCCTCCTTCCCACGAACCCCATCCCCTCTACCTCCAGTGAGACACTGTTTTTGTATTAGTAATACTCTTGTGCCAAAGAAGGGCGGATGCCAGAAAGCTCCAAAAAACAGCATTCCTCTATCGCCATGGACGTCCACAACACCAAGTAAGTGTCCACTGGCTCCCTCCTATCTCTCTCAACTATTAGTTGCAATCCTACACACACACACGCACGCACGCACGCACACACACACACACACACACGTCTCTCCGCCGCTGAAGTAGGGCGTCAGCCAGAAAGCTCCTTATTTGTGTTGTTTTTCGTGTGTCTTCAGCACCCCCTGCGGTTCTCCAATCTAGGTATTGTCCACTGGGCTTCCTCCAACACCTTGTTGCCACCTTTATTATTACCTTCCCTTTTCTTTAAGCATACACACACACACACGCACGCACGCACGCACGCACGCACACTTGCGGAAGAGGCAAGGTAAATCAGGATATTTAGGGCAACTAGTTGTTGCCTTCAAAATTAATATAGATCGCATATGACAGGAATGGCCAATCCGCAAGCCGGTGAGCCTCATGCGGCTCTTTCACCCTCCCAGGAAAAGAAACTTGTAATATTTCAGTGACGCAGCAACATTGTTCGTTACCAAACAGATCAACAAAATTTGTAATGAGAGTCTTGGACGCTCATTCTCCCTGGATATCTTCGAATATAATGTCTTTACCGTACACACATTTTTTTATAAAGGTTTCGCTAGTCTTGTGGCTCTCGAACTTGTTTGAGTTTGTCAAAAGTGGCTCTAAAGGTTTGTAGGCTTATCCATTCATTATATATATATATATATATATATATATATATATATATATATATATATATATAAAATATCTAATACATTCTCAATTAAAAAACGAGTGATGGTTGTGATAAAAATTTAATGAAACTACTCTTATGAAATTGCAGTGTAGAATATTCTTCGTTGACTTTCACGACCTTAATGAACAAAAGAAACTATTATGCTTCAATACTTTAGATATATATTTAGTCTTGTTCAAATTTTCCCTGTCGCACAAATTTATTTCTGTTATTCTATAGGCAGCCGATTGATAGAAACTATTCGTATTATTTTGACACGGGAATATATTGCAACATTACATACGGCTACAAACATTACAATTATTTCTAGGGAATATTTTCCATCAAATGTAAAATGCTGTTAGTGTATCTTTTAGTAACGAAGGCATATGCACTTTGTCTTTTTATTCGAAATGACAAAAAATAAGAATCTACTCGTACCCACTTTAAATATAGTTTCCTTTAGGCTGCGCGATCTCTCTTGGGATTTTATTTAGCCTCCGTGTATCTGTCACATTTTATTTCGGTGGCGCAACATCAAGAGTTTCGTAGTGGTAATGGCTTTAATTTCATAAATAAAGTAGTTCTGCGGTTTCCGATAATTTGTTCCCTACAAAGCATCACACTAATGTTCAAACTTTCAATGCCTTTCTTCTCTCGAAGAAATGTTCTCAGTTTCAGTTTTTCGAAGTTTTGAAGAACATGTCATCATCACAAGGCATTTCAAAATTCATAGAGGCTAGAGAATTCTAAAAACTTCAGAAGTCAATTTTCTCGAGCTACCGTCTGGAAGTTTCGAATTGAATTACTGGTACATTAAAATGGTCTCTCATTAATGGGTCTCCAAAAGAATACTACTCAAATTTTTAGAATAAAATCCCGCTGTTCTTTGAGCATTACTATTCCCTCTAAAGTTGCCTCATTATACAAACCTCCCTATTTAAAATAGCTATAGTACTAAGAAGTTTGTTAAAATACCATAGATGAAGGGACGCGTTTCTTTTACGAATAAATTGTTCTGAAAACTAAATACAAGAGCCATGTTCCTAGAATTTATAAATCCAATTATATAATGAAACATAAGCTTAGTTATAGAATATTTTAATTTGTGCTAACTGTAATACTTTTGTATTTTAGCATTGCTAAATAATTATTAAGCTTTTTAATTTATGGTCAAAACTTATTTGTGCAATTTTCAATTTCCGCTGTTTAAAAATGAATTTTGATTATATATTCCTCTTAATCAAACAGAACAAAACATCATCTAACTAAAATAATAATTTAATTAGTCCTGTAGCAACATGTTCCTTATTAACGTATGTAAATATATATATGATGACGAAGGTAAATTGCTGTAATTTGCAGCTATAAAAATCCAAATTAAATTGTTATTTCTTCCATTAGAATACCTTAAATGAAGCATAACATTCCGAATGAAATTGAAACGTACACTTCTACCTTACAAGCACATTTCACAGTCGCGAATCAAAGAAACTTTACCAGCACTTGCGAAGAGTGCTAGGCAAAACTCAATATACAACTTGTATGGTATCTCTCCCTTCTCTTTCACCGAAATCCATTTATATCATCTCCTCCCGCCAAAACTCGTCGTTCTGGTCTCCGAATGACTTATAATTAGTTCCAAAGGAGATAGAAAAGGGCTTCTCTGCCACCAAACCAGTGAATACAACAGCACCGCGTTGTTCGCATCCTGTTTATTCCATTACGTAGCGTAAAGGGCATCGCTGTTCGCCAATTACCGCCGGCATCGCGAGACATCTTACGTCACTCGGGAGCACCATCTTCGCCCACGCAGCCCGAAGAAAGAACGAAGGGTAGGAAAAAATAAAATAATAAAAATCCCTTCAAACTCTCACAAGTGCTGACATCTGCCTCAGAATATTCCTCACATCTGTCATCCTTTCATTTTCTGGAGGCGTCGGATCCAAGGCGGCGCAAGTGCCATCTTGTTTTTGTCACTCGCCTTCTGTCGCGGTGACGTACCTCAAGGGAGCGAGATGGGACCGGTATTATTTCAACGAACACTTCTTCTTCATCTTTCCGTCCTTCATCACTTCTTGCCGCTCTAATCCCGTCGTGCAATCATCTCTCCGTCTAAGACGTCTCAGAACGAAGTTTCGCTCATTTTCCGAGTTTCCCATCAGAATGAAAGTACATACAGTTAATTAGATAGTCCGAATGGTGTACATCGGTGTGGCCTTCCATTGTATTTAAGCTTTGGATTGCTACTTCCGGTTATATATTGAAGTACGTAGAAGTGATGGCAAACTATGCATTGAAAGGTGCAGTATTACTCTATTTTATGGATTTTTAAAAATAAATAGTATTAATTTTTTTTTTCTGAATCCGCAAATAAGCAGTTTTATTAGGCTGTCCATAAATAGGAGGACCAGCCTACAGTGAAATAAATTTAGTTCATAGCGGAAATTTCGGTTAGCTCCCATTTCCAACCTGGGATTTTATTATGCACGTCTTACTTTATACTACAGCAATAAACACCTACCTCACCGCATTATATAAAAAAAACCTACATCTTTGATGGCTTTTCTCCACCAGTATTCCAACGTTATGAAGAACTTCTCCTATTTTTCCCACATCATAAACTCAAATTTTCATGAAATGTAATTTTTTTCTTACCGTAATTCTCCACTTTTGCTTGCTTAAATTCTCCATGGATACCTTTTCTAATAAATTCGCGTTATCCGTTAAATTTCTGACACTTTTTTCTCCACGTCTCTCAAGTCTTTCATAAGGCACAACAATAAGATTATCTTCAATTTTAATCTTCTAACATTTCAAAGGACGTTTTCTATCACAGCCGTTGCCAATTTCATACAACCCACGCCTGCAGAAGCGAACGTACAAAAAATACGCAGCACATTTAACTTGGTAGAAATGAAGATTTCAGATTTGGAAAATCTTTTATTGCATTTCACCTTTTTTGGCCGAGGACAACTGAATCAGAGAAGGGAGGAGGATGAAAAGTGAGCGCAAAGGAATGAAGTAATCGGAGAAAGAGAAGAGAGAAATAGAGAAAAAGAGAGAGGAAGAACGCTTTCGCGCGAGCTACTTTTCGGTGGAATTGCCGTGGAGCCATTTTTATATTTCGAAGAATTAAATAAAAGCTTCCATATTAAGGAGTTCAGCTGAATCGGTCAATCTTTGGCACCGAGAACAGTTACAGTGGAGATCAGCAATCGGGCCACTGACCACTCAAATCGGTCGTTTCATTTGCCATTTATTTATTATTCCGCCAATAAAAAGGAACATAGATGGCTCAATAAGGCTTGGGTAAAGGGAAGTCAGGATCCGTACACGTGTACGTCCGAACCTATTGGAAGGGCTAATAGTGATCCTGCGAAAGCTTCCTAACCTGGAATAGAGAGAGACGGAGGATACAGGGAAGATGAGAAAGACGATCACGAGAATAAAGAGAGGTTATAAGGAAGACGAAACGGAGAATAGAGGAGGGAGGAACAGCGAGAGAGAACGGTAGAATGAGGGAATAACGGCGAGAGATTGGGAGGAAAAACGCAGAGAAAGAAGAGGAAAAAAGAGAATTAGGAAGAAAAGAGAAAGAACGAGAAAATAAGATGGAAGGACTAGAGCAGTGATGGCGAACCTATGGCACGCAAGACTATTTTGGTTGGCACGCCAACGAAAGGCGAAAACCATAAAAAGCATTTATTGCAAAACACATTGGTTTTATTTAGTCAACTATTGTAAACGTTAGTATTACGGTTACAATCTTATTTATTGATCTCGAATTTAATTTGGGTGGCACACAAAAAAAAAATCAAGGACTTTCTGTGGCACGCGAGACGGAAAAGATTCGACAATTTCGGACTATAGAAGGTTCGCCATCACTGGACTAGAGAATAAGGAAGCAACGGACACATTTTCCCCTTTTTCCTTTTCATCCTCGCGCTTTGGGAGCTGCCCCCTTTATCAGACAGTCTCCTCGTCGTGAGACAAAACGAAAACGAGAGACGGAATTGCAAAAAGGAAAAGGAGAGGCCGAGATTACAGAAGAAAAAGGCGTCCCAGAGGACGAGAATGGTGATATCTTCGTAACTTCAGATTCGCGAGTTGCGGGTGAAAAACGCACGCGGCGATCTCAAGACGGGCGGATAAAAAACGGCACGCAAAAAAAAACACGCAGGAACAAAAGACAGCGATGAAACGCGCGAAAGGCCTCAATCTTTTATTTTCCATACATCGGATCCCTGTTTTATGCGCCTGCCAAGTTCTTTGTCTCCATCTTCCCGTCGGTTTTGTAATTGTATTTTCGGTAGATTTAATCTGCAGGTGTGCGGCACCTTATTCAAAAAGAATGGAGAGAGATGGTTTTTTTTTGAGGAAGACAGACGCCACTGTCGCGTAGGGCGGAGGCCCAAGACGCCAAAATAGTGCGGAGATAAGGAAGAAGAGAGGAAAGAAAAGGAGGGTATGATTGAAGCGGAAAGAGGGATGGGTTCGGGAACGGGTTATGGAGGGTTCCTCAAAAAAAAAAAACGAAGCGAAAAAGGTTTGGGAATAGCTCGGAGGTGAGGGCAGGGGAGATGAGAAAGCGAGTATAATGGCATGGAGAGATAGAAATGGTGTGGGCGGAAGGGAATCGGGAGTAAAAAATTTGTTTGGAAATGAAATATTACGAAAAGAGATAATAACTTTACCTAAAGGGATACGGAGTAGAGGAAGGGACATTTTTTCCCCGTAGGAAAAGGACGACGTAAAAGTGAAAGAGGGAGGGAGAGGAATGGGAGAGGAAAGAGAAAGGGAGAGAGGATGAAGATAAGAAGGGAAAAAGGAAGGGAGAAGGAAGTTGTGTGGTAAAGAGGAGCGAAGAAAGGTTTATCAGGTCGACAGAGATAGTAGGTAGGACGAGGGAGGAAGATGAGGGAGAGTGGGAGGGAGAGAGAGAGAGAGAGGAAAAGAGAGAAGGGAGGAAGAGAGAGAGGAGGGAGGAAGAGAGAGAGAAGGGAGGAAGAGAGAGAGGAGGGAGGAAGAGAGAAAGGAGGGAGGAAGAGAGAGAGAGGAAAAGAGAAAAGGGAGGAAGAGAGAGAGGAGAGAGGAAGAGAGAGAGAAGGGAGGAAGAGAGAGAGGAGGGAGGAAGAGAGAGAGAGGAGGGAGGAAGAGAGAGGAGGGAGGAAGAGAGAGGAGGGAGGAAGAGAGAGAGAGGAGGGAGGAAGAGAGAGAGGAGGGAGGAATAGAGAGAGGAGGGAGGAATAGAGAGAGAGGAGGGAGGAAGAGAGAGAAGGGAGGAAGAGAGAGAGAGAAGGGAGGAAGGAGAGAGAGGAAGAGAGAGAAGGGAGGAAGAGAGAGGAGAAAGAGAGAGGACAGACAGACAGACAAACGACTTTATTATGGGAGAAGAGGAGAGAGAGAGAGGGAGAGAGAGAAAGAAAGAGGAGAGAGGGAGGGAGAGAGGAAGAGAGGGAGGGAGGGATGGAGAGAGATAGGGAGAAAATAGAGGGAGAGAGTGATAGAGAGATATCGAGTTATAGGGAGGAGAGAGGTAGAGTGTAGGGGAGGGAGAGGAGGATGAGAAAATGGGAGTTATAAAGAAGTAGGGTATGAGAGATGGGAATAAAGAAGGGAAAATGGAGAGAAATACATCCAGCGATGAAGGATGATGGAGTACTGGTGGTGCGGGTGGAGCAGCAGACCGAGAGGAAGGGGATAATAGCGGGAAAAGAAGAGAGAGAGGAGAGAGAGAGAAGAGTTACCGAAGGGAGAAGATGAATTGGTTTGCGGAATAGGGTAGAAGTGGGCAAAAGAGTTGGTTTTTTTTTTCGAGGGCTTAAATAATGTTTTTATGATAGATAATATAGATGCGAATATGAGGCTTTTTTTTTTAAAAAAGAATCGAATGGGAGAGACGGAGGAGGAGAGGAGTCGGAATGTTGGAAGAATTTAAAAGAACCGGACTGAATCGAGGAGTTATTTTCCCTCACTCGAGAAATTAGGCCGCGCTCTTATAAACCGGGGAATAAGAAGGAAAAAGATTCCCTTTAGAAATAACCGAACATTAAAAAAAAGTAAAAGGAACTTTCCTGGTGTTAGTCTCTTCGCGACGACAGGGAGGAAGGAAAAATTTCCTCCGCCATTCCTCTTCTGAATAATTTCCTCCGTCCCATCCGATCCACTTTTTTCACTTTCCTTTGACAAAGAACGGATGTGAAAAACGTATATATGTTTTTGGCGCCCGAGTAAAGGAAAGGTTTTTCTTTTATCCATCGCCACTCGAATTTAGCGCCTTCTTATTTTTCTCCTCATCTTGGCAGATATATATTCCGACACCATGATTTTCATTCTTTATACCAATAAAAAAAAACTGGCCCTTGGTGAGAATTGGTTTTGAGGGAGAAAGCGTCTCCGACAAAAAACATCTCATAAACCAAAGGCGTTAGGGATGTTTTTCACTCGGTTTGAATTTTCTCCGTTAATGACACTGCGGGAGACTGGAAAAGAAATATGTATGTTTTTGCATGGGAGGCGAATTCTTTTATTCACGTCTTTTGTGTAACTGTATATCGCGGAAACTCAATACTTATCGATGCGATCATTTAACCGCGGATTTCTTCGGATTCTATAGGCAGAGTTATAACTCGAGGGTAGAATTTTATTTTTGATTTCTGTCAGTTATCTCCGATCTTGTTTACCAGCGCACATTTTCGCTACATTTCGTGTTCTCCTTAAAATGTATGAACATAATTAGGGACGGCACTAATCTATCTTTGTCTTACTCGCTTGTTTTCTATAATAAAGAGGCATATTTAAATACTTATGAATAATTGCATACATTATTAGAAGTTATATAACTAGGTACTATAGGATGGTTATTAAAAATTAAAGTGAAATCTCTTTACAACGTACTTCATTATTACGTATGTTTCAAATTAACGTACTTTTTCTGAATCCCCGTCAATTTTCCCGTATAAATATATCAAAATAACGTACTTCAACTTAACGTACTATTCAATACTACGTATGAAATTCAGAGGTCCCGAAAAAAGATTTTTTTGGTTTTGACGTATGCTTTCATCCGTAAATGAATCAACTATAACCAGTGCTGTAGTGAAGGGTATGCGGTGGTATACGCCAGGGTTTTTCAAACTTTTTTCTCCGCGGTCCATTAGTAATAGAAAATATGTTATTCGGCCCATCAAAATTATTCCTTATAAAATATTGTTAATTAAGAATATCTGAGGATGTATTTAAAATGTAAACGGTAGAATTTAATATCCTTTAAATCCCATTAGTTGAATTTGGTTATCTTGGCAACAATTTACCCTAAATTTTGCATAAAAATATCTGTGATCCACCATTTCTTTGAGGCCCTTATCGAACGTCTTGCGGCCAATCATTGAGCCGCGGCATCTACCTTGAAAAACCCTGGTATACGCCGTATACCCTCTGCCTTTTTCAAATGAATAGGTTATACCCTCTACTTTGTCGAACAAATAGCCTTATGAAAAATTATATAGGTCGAATATTAAAAAAACAGCTCATACGTTTTTTTCCTGCCATCATAACATTACAGTCATGTAATTTCTCTTAAAAAACCAGGTAAGAAGCCTCCCTCAAAGGTTTACTTTAGTGTACAGTATACCCTCTGCTTTTTTTAGACTACGGAAATGACTATAACCAATTCTTGCTCATTCAAGTCGTTTAAACCAATTTTGAAGTCATCTTTTGTCTTTAGTACGAAAAGATCTAAAATCCCAAAAGAATGGATTTTCCAAATTAGTTATCCCCTCGTATTTTCACAATAGCATTGAGGTAAAATCTTAAGTTATAGGAAATATATCTCTTGTTAGACTCATTATCGCCTGTTTCGGTCTGCACCGGACCTGCGAGAATGCCGATCCCCCAATGAGAGGTTCCCAGAGAATATACTGTACTCCTTATGGGTATTTTCAGTTTACCGTACTTTCAGTATAAAGTATAAAAATTCATGCTCCGTAGAGATACGTTGTATCGAGATTTTACTGTAATAGGATATATTTTTTATCTCTCGATTAAGAACAGATACTTGTTTTACTATTAATCATAACATGTCACTGCATGTCTCACGTATTATCAGCTCAGTTTTACATATTCTTGACAGTTTGTATATGCAATGGTGTGGCATATTCATATCATGAATTTATGAATAGAAATAAGAAATGAAAAAAATATTCAGGTAAAATATGTACCGAAATGTTTGAGATAATGAAAAGTACACTCTACTGGGATTGATTGTATCGCCGTAGTTCTGAAGTGGTATAAAGACTTTTGAGGGGTATGAATCAATAGATGATGTTCCCTGCAATGGTCGACATCACGATTTCATTCAAAAGTATATAAAATCGATGATTTGATTAAAGGTAACCGTCGTATAGTTTTGATAAATGTTTTTGCGACTGTGGATATTTGTTATGGAACGCTTCATGGTATTGTACATTACCAAATTTTGCAACAAATAGCCCCTAATTTTATGGTACCATACTACACTGTTGTAAACCAGAAACGTGTACCACCAAACTAACGGCAAATAGTAAACTTAATTTTGTGCCAACCATCTTAGAGACTAGTGTGTCTCTACAACGTAGACCACCAAAGTTGCACTTCAAAGCCCTAGGGTAAGGCTGGCAAACCTTTTGGAGATCGCGTGCCCAAATTACAGGAATAAGGGATAATTTTCTAGCTCGCATGCCAACCATAAGCGTAGCTACCGTGGCTACTTTCCACATCACGTTTGAATATTTTAATGATTCATCGATAAATATGAAATGATTTGCTAGGGCTACTGTTGCCATGTCTCTACACTAGCCATTGGCATTTATTTCTTTTTCTCTCGCAGTGGCGTGCCAACAAAAATCGTCTTGCGTGCCACTTTGGGCACACGTGCCATAGGTTCGCCAGCCCTGTCCTAGGCTTTCATACCACTCACCATACACTAGTTTGCCTTAAATTCCCATGCAACCAAACTTAATCCAATGCTCCCCATTTTTATGCCACCCATCATACTCTGGTTTACCCCTGAAATGTATGACTCCAAGCTAACACGTATTGCCCCCTATATATAGTGCCACCTAACTTACACTCGTGTCCCCATGAAACGTACACCACCAAGCGTACATAACATGCTCCTTGATATTATCCCTCCCAACTTACACGCGCGGTTCCCCTGGAACTTATATCACCCAACCGATAACATATGCCACCCAACTTAGGCCGGGCGCTCATCGATAGAGCGAAACAAGACGAAACAAGGCGAAACTGCTCCAAGCGGTTTCAAGAGACGAAAATTACATACAAATGAACAAGCGCATACATTGATAAAGCGAAGCGAAACATGTTCTCCAAGATGGTTAGAACAGGATGAATCATATGTTTCTCGTTCCTTTGTTTCGTCGAAACGATTCAGTATTTCTCAAGCCATGGAGTGTGATGCTGATAAACTCGTGGCCATTGTAAATGAAAGAAGCGCAATTTATTACTACACTAGCAAAGATTATAGCAACAGGGCAGCAATAGATAAATTGTGGAATGAGATAGAGACTGTCAATGAGATGAAGGCAGAAGATGAATATTTAAATACAATGCATTTAACTGTATTTTTATTGCGTTAATTACATTAGTACATTATTATTGTATTGAGTGTTGAGTGTTACTGACTTTTTCACCAACCAGCCCCACAGAATGAGAACAACCTCATCATCATCGATTGACATCCTGAAATTTTTTCTGTAAAAATTGCGTCGTTTCGTTTCGCCTAAATAGTGTCGGAGCTCCGGTGTTTGAAACGTGTCGACACGTTTCATTTCTTCATAGCTTGAGACAGTTTCGCCTTGTTTCTTTCTCTTAGTGTGCGACCGACCTTACACTCGGCCTCCGAAACGTATACCACCAAATCTCCACCATGACCCTCTGATCTTATGCTACCCAACTTACACTCGGCCCCAAAATTTATACCACCCTACTTACACCATACGCCCCCCTGAACTTATGCTACCCATCTCAGGGTTCACACAGAAACGTAATGCACCGCAAACTGACACCATATGCTCCTTGATCTTATGCTACCCAAATTGCACTAGGACTCCTGAAATGTATACCGCCCAACTTACACTCGGGATCGAATTTTTGTTTTTTCACTTGTTACGATTCGTGTTTTCACCACTACGACCCTAACTGAAGCTCCAAAGTTTTCAGTTGGAACTGAGAAGGTTAAATGTTTGTCAAGGCGAAATCAGGGTCATTTTATTTGAATTAAAAAAAATAGAGTGGATTTAATTAAGTTTTACCTTCTTGTTTATTTCCGACCGCCCCTCATACAATCGATATTTTTGAAATTTCTGAGATTTAAAGTTTTTTGGCTCACAAAATTTCTACAATTAATTTCAACTGGAACGGCCCAAAAAGTGTGAAGAACTAACGTACAATTGTGAATTATTATACATGACGATTCTCTCTATGATATCAATCGGGCTCTAATCACGTCGTTACTTGTAAAGATTTTCGAAAAGTTAACCAAACACGAAAGGTGAAAACCAATCAAATCATTTATCGTACTGATTTAGCACCGCAAAAACATTTGTGTTATTTAGTCAACTATTGTAAAAGTTAGTTTTACGGTTACAATCTTGTCTTGATCGCGAATTTAATTTAGTTGGCACGCAAAACAATCGAAGGCTTTTTGTGGCCCGCGAGGCGGAAGAGATTCGACAATTTTAGTAATATTGGCATTCGGACAATAGAAGGTTCGCTATCACTGGCCTGCACTAATTTTTGTTTTTACCTCACTGGAAGTAATAATAAGAGAAAACGTGGATGTGACGTATTGCTCTCCAGGCGCTACGTAATGACCTTAATCGTTAACTTAGAATATAGGATCATTAAGAATCATAACAATATCAACTTACATCCTTCTTCTTCAAATAATATAGACCAATAACTGCCACCGAATAAATTCGTTTAAAAAATAAAACAAGCAAACTTCGTCAAATTTGTGAAAAGTCATCTTCATCGATTATTTTCAACAATTCATTCCACTTCCAAAACAAAAACCAATAAATAAACCCTTCACCCCCACTTTGCCTTTATTCCTTCTCTATCCAGTACAGGTTGACGCAACATCTCGCAGGTTTACAACTACAAATTTAAGGATCGCAGAAGAAGTAAGAGGGCGAAGGGAGAGGGAGAGAGAGAGAGAGAGAGAGGGAGAGAGAGAAAGAGAGAGAGGGAGAGAGAGAGAGAGAGATACGTAAAAGGAATTGCTTAATTAAGCAGTCTATCGGCTCATTAGACGCTTTCCTTTGCTATACTTAGCTCGTCAAGGGTGACATCTGGTAGGAGGAAGAGACGATCAACGGATTTTCTAGAGACAAGAACGACAAACATCTCGGAATGAAGGATCTCCGAAGGACACCGCTCTCCCGACACTTCCCTTCCTTCAAAAACTCCTTTCACTTTCCTTCTCTCTCTCTCTCTTCCTGCTCAACCAAGTTCCTTTCTCCATTACTCTCTCTCTCTCCTCCATTTCTGCCTCCCTCTTAACATCCTCGCCATCGTGCCTCCGTATTCTTCCGTTATAACGTCGCTCCCTCTCCTCTTCATTGTGTATCCTTTCTTCCCTTGTCGCTCCCTATGTCAACCGCTCCTCCGTCTAAACATCCTCTTTCGCCCCTCCCTCCTTCTCTTATGTCGCTCCATCCGATGTTTATTGCCTCGCCTCCTCTCCCCCACCTCATCTGCAGTTCGTGTTCCACTTTCTGGCGCGCGCGCGCGCGCGTGTGTGTGTGTTGGTTATTTAGCCCATCTATGCGACCTACCTCAGCCGAAATTCCGCCATTTGTCTCCCTTTGAGTTCCCGACTTAATCTGCCAAGCATCGGCGAACGCTTGAGTCGTCAAGGGTATATACTTCATGATTTGATTTTAAAAAAAAATCACCTCTTTTTCAAATCGTTTTCTCGTTTCCTGCAAACAATTTTGCACCCGTATCGAGAAATTCCTTCAATTGGCTCAGTCAGGCGGAAGCTTTTAACTACAGATTACTCGTTTTCGTGCCTTCATTGCTACTCACGCGTTTCGATCTTTCCTAACTGTGAAGCGCTTCAGCTTTTTATCATGGGTGCACCAACCCATGATCCCTTTTAAGAAATTCATGCTCAGTTTGATTTTCTTGGATGCCTACGAAATATTTATTCGTCTGTTTTATATCCCACTTTAAAACCGAGAATTAACAAGCCGTTTGAGGGCAGCACTTTGCGTTAAGTCGTGTTTTCAGGAATACTACAATAAAAACATTTTTTTAAACTTACTTACAAAGAAAAAATACCATTTTGTATGAAATAAAGTTTTATATATTTTACAAACATAGGTATTATTATTAAAAGTGTGTCTTCTTTTAAAGCAAACCCCATTAACCATTCTCACATTTCCTAAACGTAATAGTCAAAGGATTAACCACCGGGTTCATTAATTCGAGTGAAATTCTCAATCTGAGCACCCAATGGCATTATTGTCATCTCATTTTAATGAATTCTTTTATAGAACCGATTTTATTTTTTAACCTGGTGCCTTAAGATATCTCTTTTAAGTTCAATCTCCCCAACATTCTAATAGCTATTTGACCTTTTTTATATATAAAACTAGCCCAAGTGCCCGTTGAATTTCAACGGATTTAGTGAATCTAAAATTTCGACCGTGTAACATGTAAACATCGAAAGAATAAAATTGTACAGTTTTAACGGTCGAATAAAACAAAAATTAAGAAAACCGCTCCGCATTTACGTATTTAGATGAATGAAGGATGAAAATCTTGCACTGTGAAAAATCGAAAATTACATGTAAACTTATGGGAAAATAATTATCGAATTAAATTTTCCTTCGCCCAAATTTTTATCGCCATATAGCCTATGTTAGCCGCAGATTAAAATTATATACCCATGCGAAGTTTCCTGACGATATCTTCAAAACGAAAACTGTAAGTAAAACCAGCAAGAACACAATAATCAACAAAAATTTGATGAAGAAAGGAATAAACGAAATTAATTAATTTAACTAAAGACAAAAAAGTACTTTAAGAACGTTTAAGAATCACAGAGTGAATTTTATCCTCCGACTATTAGCTCGATTCTCTCATCCATGAGTTCTGTTACGAGAAAATTATTTATATAAACAATATTTTGGAAACAATGAAACGATTTATCCAATCACAATTTGTGGAAAATCTACATCTAATTATTATTTTACTTAGTTTTAAAAACAGCTTGCTTTGAAGTAATCTACGCCACACGAAAATATCATTAAAAACCATTTATAAGTAATATTTCAATTAAAATAAAAAAATATTTTGTTGACATGTAAACAAAGCAAAATCGCACAAAAATTGAAAAACGATATTACGTTAAAAATTCTCCCATGTAAATGCAAGGCACTCTCAACTTCGGCGAAAATAGGAGTTGTCGTGGTAGCTTATAAATTGGCATTGTCTTAAAACTGATAAATTCACCTATTTTTCTGATTCTAAACGCATTTTCACGCTAATTCGATCAGGATTCGGATAATTACTCGCCGTATTTTCCTATTGGCTCCTTTCCATCCAATCTCTTCTCCCTCTTTAATTTCTTTCCAGGTTGCCGTTGTTTTTCCTAGCATTATCTTTCCGACGTCACCTATAATTTATTCCTCTCCCTCACCCTTCTCCAGACCTAATCTCTTTACCTCCCTCCGTAAGGCATCTCTCTCCTAGAAATGGGCTCCTTCCTCATTCCCTTAAACCAAACCCTAACGCTTCGTTGCCAGCAATTTAACCCTCCGCAACATCCTTCTCCCCTGAACCTCCGACACCAACCCAACCCACTTACAACTCTTCCTCTCTTTCCTGCCTTCAAAACACTACACATACCCAGCACACACACACACACACACAAAGGCGATGCAGGGATCGCGCTCCACTACTAAGCTCGGTTCGCTACGCGGCGGCCACTCTTCATTTGTCTTACGTATGACCCTCTTAAATTCCCAAACCCTTCCCCTACGACCCGCCTTCCGCCAACTTCGCATTCCTTACACACAGTTTCCTCCGCTTTTGCCTTCCGCGAGCATCCTATAACCGAGCTCTCCTTACATCTCTCTCTCTCTCTCTCTTTCCTCGGTGCTTCGAGTTGAATCTCTCTCTCTCTGTCTCTCTCACCTCCTTTCCTTCCTCCCGTTCCTTTCAATTCCACGCTGTGGATACACGCAGCCTATCAATATGTCTCGATGGTGCTTCCACACCTAGGCCTTCCAATGTTGTGGTGCCTTATCTTCCTCTTCTTCTTCCAATTGGAAACCTCTCTCCCTCCCTCCCTCCCTCTCTTTCTCTATTGCCCTCCTTCCCAGCTTCACCTTCGCACTCCTCTTTCGTACCATTCTTTATCCACTTCTACGCTTTCGTTTCTCTTTTCATCTTACTCTCTCCCTTCTCTCAATCACCATTCTCTCTCTCTCTCAATTACAATTTCTCTCATAGCTTTCCTCTCTCGCAATTTATCCTCCCTCTCTTTTAGTGTACCATCGCTCTTTCGATCTCTGACACCACTCTCTCTTCTATCTTTCCTCCCTCTTAACTTTGCACATCCTCTCCTTCCCTCTCTTTCCTTCTATTTCTCAATCTCTTTCCCTCTATTTACTTCTCCTTCCTTCTCTCTTTATTTAAGGTTAGACGCAAGAAGAGACTATTTTCAATCTCTCCATCTCCCTTTTCTCTCTCTATTTATTAATTCCCCTTACCTCCTTTATTTATCTTCTCCCCCCCCCTCCCTCCCTCTCTCTCTTGGGTTAGAAGTAGGAAGAGAACGCCTATTTTCCGTCTTTCCTTCTTCTTCTACATCTCCTCCCTCTCTTTACGTGCCTCTCTTCCTCTAAACTCCTCTCTTCGTCTCCTTTTCTCTCTTTCTCCCTACTGTCCTCTTTTGCCCTGTTCTCTCCTGTGTCTCGCAAAATCTTTTATCCGCCCAGAAGGCATCTTTCCAACGCTGGAGGCGCCGGATCCACTCGCATGGGCTGTTTTTTACGGTCTCTTCCAGTTTGTTCCGTCTCCCCCATCGTGTCCCTCGTCCGCTTACATTTCTTCGAGCTCGGATCCTCATGGACACCTCTACATTCATTCGATTCCTATTCTTCTCGCGACATTTTCTGCGAAGGGATTAAAAAATATACGCCGTTCGAATGGTTTAAAACATACTTAAGACAAATTTCAGACTGAATATTTAAATAAAAAATGAAAAATTGCTCGTCTTATTTATCTCCAATAGTCATAACATGTTATAGCTATGACAGATATCTAAGACACATAATCGCTTACTCGGAATTTCTTTTCAGCCATTAGGAGTGTTCGATGATTTTATAGTAGGTTTCTAAGACGCGCTACTAAATGTTCACCTAAAACCAAAGAAATTTGGAGTATTCCCTAGTATAGATTTCTTTATTTTCGCTACCCAATAAATTCCTACACACAGGGTGACCAAAAATAACGTACCCACATATAAAATAATTGTATATATTAAGGAAATAATACAGAATACAGGGTTTATTTATTGATGGACAAAACAAAGATCGTTGAACTTTATACACATGTCGTTCACTGAATATACCGTATTTTCCGATGTATAAGACGCATCCCTGGATATAAGGCAATTTTCCAATTTAAAAAATTGTTTATCTGGTACCTTTTCGTGGTCTTCCTGCATTTATATATTATTATTTATTATATCCTTAACAAAATAAATAAATTTCAAGGCAATTTAAACAAGAATGGAAAGCTCTCACTTACTATCCAACGAATAAGGAAATCCCACCCTAAAAATATGAACAGCGTGGATCAGAACAATATAAACGTTACAGCTTACATGGATTTTACAAAATTAAAATCTTCGAAAGCAAAATCTAAAAAAAGCTACTATGAAGTCTAACCAGTAGATATACATTCCCGCGAAATTGCTTTATATCGCAGCAATTACGAAGCATTTAAAGGAGATTGTAAATAAGACGGGATAGAGGATAATCCAGGGAAAGAACTAGTTTGCGGATAAACATGAGCATCGACTTGACAAAAAAAGCAAAGATAAATCGAAAAACGATGAGCCTCTACAAAAAACAAAATAAAAAAATCTCCCGTTAGTTCTTTTGAGAGGAGGATATAAAACAGCCTACCGTTTATTTTCCTCGGAAAAATAATGTTTATGCAAGAGAGCATCAACACTAAAAAGCGGGTGGCGGATTTAGTAAGGATATCGGGAAAAAAGGAAAATCTACAAAAGTCATTGACGAGGATCCGAAGGACTAAGAAAACAATAAGAGATTTATAAAACGGGCGGGACAGCTCTGACACTAACGAACGAAAGCCATAAAAGAGAACAAGTGTCCTGCCTTTTCTTCAGGGGAATATTCTTGACTGAAATGTGGTATTCATAATGTATACATACACATATATACATACAAACTTGTGTATGCATGTATATGTGTGTATATGTGTGTGTATATATATATATGCTTAAAGAAAAGAAAAGGTCATAATAAAGGTGGCGACAAGGTGTTGGAGGAAGCCCAGTGGACACTTACCTAGGTTGGAATATACATATATACATACATATATATATATATATATATATATATATGTTGGAAAGCCGTTGCGGGTGCTGAGGACACACGCACGCACGCACGCACACACACACACATATATAAGATTGCAACTAGTAGTTGAGAGGGATAGGAGGGTGCCAGTGGACACTTATTTTGTGTTGTGGACGTCCATGGCGATAGAGGAAGGCTTTTTCTTGGAGCTTTCGGGCATCCGCCCTTCTTCGGCACAAGACTATGACTCTCTCTCTCTCTATATATATATATGGTAAACGTATACATAAAAATATCTGCGTATACATACACACAGATACATAACCGCCTCTTTCTGATAAAAAGTATCCCCGAAGGAATAAAAGAGAATTACTTTTTGGGTGGAAACGGAGAGAGAAAGAGACAGGGATTCCGCCATAATCTGATAAGGACGAGAAGGATGAGAGGGGATTATGGCTGGGTAACTTGTTACGCGCGAGAATGCAAGCGGCGCTGGGAGGAAAGGAAAAAATACACGAGAGAGATGGAAAGATTTCCAGGATGGCCCAGGGAGCGAGGTAATGAAGACAAATCAGCGGAGAAGGAGCCGGGAGAGTGGAGCTAGGGGGAACAAAAGTGGAGCAGAAGAGGAAGAAGGGGTCGTGATACGGGAGAAGGGAGAGTTGAGCGAGGTAGGGAATGGGATTGAGAATGAGATACGCGAGCAGGAGAATGAATGGACGTTGGCAAAGAATAAAAGGTGGTGCTATGGTTGATAAGGCGAAAGGGGATGAGATGAGAAACAGGAAGGGAATGCTTTTATTTTTTCTTCGTCCGAATGTGTTGGGAAGTTTTCAGGTGACGCCATGAGAGATCTGTATCTCCTCTTATTTTTGGCTAAGAGAAGGAACTGTTAAGACGTGGGGATGGGAACTATTCATTTTACTGTGCCTTTACCTTTCATAGAAGATTTGATTCGCTCTCGCATACCGTAATACGGAAATGAAAACTTTGGTATATTTTTCGTAAAAATAACGATAACTTATAAATTTTGAGTAAGACGGCAACGCGACCTAATTGGCCCTCCTGTTTTTTATAGGAGTAATTGAGCATCTATACGGATTACAGTCGGAAATAAAGAATATATAACGGAGAATCACATGGTGATTTCAAAAATTATAATTTTAATATTAGATTTAATATATGTTTGCGATAAATAAGATATTCGATTAATAAGAATTCGCACAGATAAACACTTATATGTAGGTACTCATTATCTATCTATTTTAAAAAAACCATGAAAATTATCCTTATAATGAAAATAAACGATGCAGTAGAAATTATTTATATTTTTAGCGTACTTTTAATCGGCTAGAGTCATTAGCAAAGCTCATAGGATGTGCTCCAATGTTCACAACGTTTTTGAATAATCCTTTTCTAATTGACAAGCATTCAGATCATCCCATTACGTGTGCTTTTCCAGTTTTAAAGACTCTGCCTGCCTGTTTTAGCGATTTAAAATAAAAGTTTTCATTCTATGTTCATTCTTTCTTTTCACAGTTTATTCTTCAAAGAAGAAAATGAGAAAATACAATTTTTCGTCAATTTGGTAATAATGGTAATAATAGAAGATTTGTGGTTAGTGCCAGTATTTATCTCGAGGCATGCGTTCGAAGAGAACAATCGGTATGAACCGAAGCGAAATCGAAACGAACAATCAAGAAGATAGCGGCAAACAGATTCATTTCAAATAGTAAACATTGCGTATTCGGCTTTTACTTACTGAAGGAAATTGTTTTGAAATAATGTTTGAATCAGTTGAATAGGATTAGTGTCAAAAGTAAAATTTTCGCCCGGGTGCTTAATGTTGTTTTCGTATGCCTTTCAGTGAAAAAATCCTCACGGTGCATCTATTCAGCATTCCGTAATACTTAAGACGTTTCCTTCGCATAATTTCCAGAATGAGAAATTCAATATAAAAAATTAAGTACATACTTATTTTAGGAATCTTCAACAGCCATGACAAGATAATAAAAAACTATTGGAGATGCCAAAAACAAGTATCATTATGGAAATTATTTTCAGTCATAAGACGTGTTCGGTAATTCTCAAGTGATTCCTTCACATAATACTTTGCCCAAACTCTGGTGCTTTCATTGGGGAACCGACAATTCCAAGATATAAAATGTGTTGAGATATAGGAATCATATATTTATCCTATAACAGCAAATTGCTTATTGATCGTGTATCTTGGTTATTGAAACCTTTCAAAATCAAAAATAAAAATTACAAGGTGACAAACAACATGATACTCGGATTAAGAAAAAGTTTTATGAATCATCAAAAATGTCTTTAATTTTTAAATATTACTCGATTTTGTGATTCATTTTATACTATTACACATATATCAAATACCACTCAATTTTATTAATTCCTAGAGTATATAAATCAATTGATTTCAGCGTCGAAAAATGTTTTGATGGAAGTTCTGGTGAAAAGCGGAGGTAGAGACTCGGAGGAAAAAGAGAATTAAAAAATAGCAAAGGGACTATTTCCTAGATTTTTTCCTTTCAAATAATTGCCCTGGAGGGAACCAGAAACGGGTAAAATTGTATCAAAATGTTTGATTATGTTTTTAATATTTAAAAGAAGTAATGTTCATTGGGTTCTATATCTTTAAAATTTAATGAATAAGTCTTTTGCGTTAGCGAGTTCCATGAATTGACCAAGAGAGCTGAATGGCTGAATGACTAGTATTAGGTTACATTTTTGTAAAGGTACACAACTTCCAAAATCGTTTATGTGCTTTTAATTAGTTTTATGATAAAAGGTAACGAAGCTATTACCTGGGGAATTTCGTCCGTGCTTATGTATAGCAGGTTTGTTCCAAAAGACTACAATGCATTTCCTCCTTTTTCATTAGTTCATTTCTTAAAAGAATTCTTAAAAAATTAAAGCGAATCAAGAGAGATATTTTGAACAACTTTTAAAAAAATACGGTAACAAAATGAGTTGGTAATAGACTGTATGAAATTAACTATGAATAAACATCGTAGCATTGCATTTGGAAGGAAAACAATGAAAAACGATGGTAGGAAGAACAATTATACGAAATCGTTTCGAATGTTTCCCTCCGAGTTCTCATTTTAGACGAGAAAAAAAATAAATTTTTGTTTTGGGAAATTAATTAGTATTTATCTTTGTGCGAAGAAAAAAACACTTAAACCCTTCGAATATAAGTTTTATAAAAATTTTATTTAATTGCCAAGAAAAACAACCGAATATTTTTTTCATCGCGATAAAAATTCACCATTAGTTCATTTATTTCAGAAAACACCCCTATCGTTAAGGATTTAATTATTTTTTTATAAAAAACAGAATTTTGGGAGTGAATCCTCTTTAGAATCGAACATTAATTTTGAATCGGGACGGAGGATTAAAAAAAATAAGATTCCAACGAAAAAGTTTTAATAATCTCATAAAATGGATGGAAATGTAATGAATGAATTCGTACAAAAACAGAAATATTGAAAAAGAGACGTTTGCCATGGATTTAAAATATTATAAAGAGAGCAGTATATTAGGTCTGATGCAGGGGTGGGTGTCGCCAAAGCATTAGAAGAGTTCTGTCAATACTATGATTTTTTATATTAAGATTAATTTTAGGTACATATTATGGCAAATCCGGATGGATATAACATAATGTGATGTGGTGGTGTTATGAAAGGAAAGAATAGGTAAGAAGATTAATGAATTAATTAATTTCAATGACTAAATCATAAATTTAAATTATAAATGCAGTTTTAAATGTATAAGATTTGTTAAAAAAAACGAGAATCATGCGTAAATTGACCAATTAATACTATCATTACTTATATCAGGCTCTGAACTATATATTCGCATGGTTGATAATTTCAACAGTAATTTTCGTGAGATAGTCCATAAGTAATAAAATTAAAAGTTTATTCACTTTTTAAACAGCAGAATTAAATCATTCTACAAATTTTGTGTTTCATTACTTAGTTATGGAAATGAGCTGCCGAATACGTACTTCAAATTTTTTAAATCATAAAAATATAGCAAAGGGAAAAAAATCAAGAATTTTTTTTAACAAAATAGAATTGCAGATTCAAACTTTACCTTCTCGTGGAATAATATTCCTTGCCAAAACCCAAAAGGAATATATAATAAAATTTAATTTCAGTGGTTTAATTAATTTATGGGTTATAAGCGTTGAAAATTTATCAATCTATCATTTTAGTAAATGCCATTCGGAACGACTGGCATGATTTTAATTTTATACATGAATTTCTGCTTGATATTTATTTATATACAATATGTGTATGTATATATATATAAATTATCACTAACTTATAATTAAGAGATATTTGGACTTTGAACGAACTAATGCTTACATGTATGCACGAATAAATGTATATGAGAGTGTTTATAATTATATAGGAAACTTTACGAACGTTTTAAACAGCAAAACATTTTTAGAGTGCGACAAATTTTTGGAATGTTCACGTCAAACTTAAATCTAGAACAGGCTTGGATGCGAAAAAGATACGCCGGCATTTACTGTGGAAAATAAGCACAAGCAAAGGTATAATAAGATACAATTGGGCATGAAAGATGAATGCGAGACTTTGAATGTTTTTGGAATGTTCATTGTGTGGACCTCAATATGAAGAAAAATGATTAAAATAGTATAACATCGTACATATCTCGAGTTGCAGGGGACATTCCATTCACAGATTCCGGCAAGAGAGCTTTCTATTTATTTTTACTTATTTTATATACTCCCAGAGGTTTATTAGCTGAAGGAACTCAAACCATGAATTCTGAAACATGTACACGTTGCCGGCTTAAATTCAGAAAGGATTTTCCACTTTCAAAGAAGCATATTTCCTTTAATTTAATCAAATAAACTGGTGAAGCTATATATCTACGCATAAAAAGAATGTGAATAATATTTATTTCCATAAATGTAATTTATGTTTTAATAATTAAAAAGAGGTTTGGGGACTACGGCGAAATGGACGTTTAAAAAAGAAAATCCTTAACCGTAAAGTTTTACGGTTAAGGAGTTTATGTTTTAATATTTCAATGGAAATAACCTATATGCCCATAGAATATATATAATTTAGTATTTTTCCAAATTCAGAAACGTTACTTCTCATTTTATTTTTATATGATCGCTAAACCGGTGATTTTATTCATTCCCCTATTCGATAGTAATAACTTCAATTGCGTCAATATTTACCCTGCCTATTTTTTATATATATTGCCGCGTCCTACTATTATGATATTATTTTTATTAGAAATTTATTTGCTAATAGTAATGAACTTTTATCCACTCTAAAACAACATAAATTTTCGTGAATAAATTTTCATCTGCTCATTATTTCTCAAATATTTTGAAGGCTGGGATATTTTTTTAGCGGCGGCTAATCACTCGCCTTGATATTTCAACAAAATCCACCTTCTTTCTTTATAAAAATTTAAACTGTCACAAAAACGTTGTTTATAAAAAATAGAGTTGAAAACACCGAAATATATCATGGAAATTAGTTTGAATTAAATAAGCTGAAAGGTTTCTTGCGTTTGTATTACCGATTGAAAATGAATTCAATTCAAAAGGTCGAGCTTATTTTTGTTAACAAGGGAACAGGATTGGTATTTAATGGAGCGTCATCTATGAATAGATATACGGAACCTTTAAACGTTTTTAACTTTAACTCTGGCTAGAACTGGGAGAGAGTCACGGCCTCTCGCGGTTTCCTCAAGCGCATGAACGGGTGAATAATGGAGCTTGATTTATACTTAGACGCTGGAGTCGTTTGAAGTAACAAGGTCCCCCAATTGGTAGTTGACATATTCGAGACTAGAAACAGTGGACTTAAACGTTCACATTTCCATACATGGGGAAGTCACCTTTCTTCCTAAACTTCTGAAACTGACTAGCTATTCATTGCACTATCTCTTAGATACCCATTTTGCGTAGGCAAGAGAGGTTGAGCAGGTCGTAAAAGGAAAATAATGTTAGTTGATCCCTCTAGTAGGTCAAAATTTTTGAGCGCACAGGCAGGGTCGGATTAAGCGGTACGCAAAACACGCAAGTGCGTGGGGTCCAGAGGACAAGAGGGTCCACTGCGAGTCGAACGTGTCCCGTCTCGCCCTTTCAAAGTGTTGCCGCACAGATCACAAACCTTATAATAACTGTTACTTGTTACAAATTTACTAATTGAGTGGAACCTTAAATGTATTGTGCTTGGGGCCCATGGGTCTCTTAATCGCGGATAGAATTATTAAATTACGCTCCTGACTCCCAAACCATAAGTTTTCCTGTTCTTCTTCTTTCTTCTATTTTCCTCAAATTGTTGAAATAATGCAAAACATCAGCTTCTTTGAAATGTTATATTAAATGAGTGTGCAACCTTTTTATTTACACATTATAAATTTCGGTTAACAGTGGGCCGAATAACGGTTTTTAACGGAGCTTATTAACATTTTTTTTAACGTTTAAACGGCACCAGAAAGGTTTGATAACCATAATTTTTATTTAAAAGAATATAAAATTGCCAGTATTAAATATAGGTCGAGTTTTAAATAGAATAGACGCTTTTCGGATCCAGTTCAACAAAATGCACTCGAGGAAAGAAAATGGAAATGATGTAAGTCGGAAAAATAGCAGTCGTTGGGACAGAATCCGCAAAACATGAGGTAAAAATTTTGCAAAAATGACAACGGCACCCGGTGTTCCCAAGCGGTCACCCATCCAGGTACTATCCGGGCCCTACGATGCTTAACTTCGGTGATCGGACGAGAACCGGTGTTTTCATCGTGGTATGGCCGTTGCCGAAGTAGATATCCCCGATAATTTGATTTATTCTAGCGTACTTGTTTACAGGGCCGAATTAGGCGGTATGCGACAAGGGAGACCAAAGTGGGCTGACCCTACCCCGTCTTGCCGAAACCCTTTCCAAGTTTAACCGCTCAGATCAAAAACCTTGCATAATGTTACTTTTAAAAAATTTGACGATTTCAGTTGGATCTTAAACGCGCTGTGCGTGGGGCCCATTGGTCTCTTAATCCGGCCCTTCGCACAGGCCCTACTCGCGGTGGTAAATTTTTGCGAAAACGTGAATTATAAGTTTCAGTGGTATGCTAAGGAATCATCGACCTGCTTACATCCTATGAAGTAGAGTGAACCTAGGGTGCACCATTTCCATAAACTCAAATACTCTATCGGTGAGTTTCTCATCCACTTGTAGTTAAATTACTAAAGGTATACAAAGCATCACAATCATAATTTTCTCATGTTTCATTATTGCGATACTCTGTATGCAGGATTGCCACCTCTTCGGGTTTGGCCCAAAGTTTCCTAGTTTGACCCGAAGTCTCCGGAGAAGTGGAACTAAGCTTGTGAAATAAACATTTAAAACACTTTTATTTCATCACCTATGCTCCGGGTCAAATTAGGAAATCTCCGGGACATTTATTGCGTATTGTGCACGAAGTATAGGCCAAAAGTGACATAACATTAAACGCACTCTGCTTTTTAAGAGCATACTTCAAAAACGTTTAAATCTTTTTGAAATATGATTTGGGGTGAATTAATAATGCTTATTTTTTCATAAAGACCAATTATTTAGCCTTATTATCAACGCTTGTTACAAATGTTACAATTGCATCATAAAAATCCAATTGATTCAAGTTTTGTAAAAATTAAAACATTATTTTAAGAAAATATTTTGCCATGTGTGTGCATGCGTTGTTAGTTTTGCCAACGGAGTTCATTGTATGTACTGAGGTTTGTATATTAAAGTTACTAAAATGTAAGGTAAGCGTTTTTGTTTTTACACATTCATGCATTACATTTACATCGTATATATCGTATTCACCATTTCTTTTTTATTTAGTTTACTGCAGAAATAAATAATATTAGCATAAAAAAATACTAGCTGTTTTTGCATCTGAACATCTGAAATTACCTTCTTAATTTGTACGTAAAATTGTAAAAAAGCCAATCCCGGGATCTCGGGACTGGAAAATCCGAACCCCGAAATCCTGGGATTGAAAAATTCCGCCGGGATTGCAATCCCAAATCCTCTCTCCCTCTCTCTCTCCTTCGCCTAAAACTCTTGGTCTCTTCCCCTTGGGTCGAACCTACTGGGCACACCGACCGTTATTCTTGCTGACCTGTCCGATCTTCCCACCTAATCGACCGGACGAAAGGGCCGCCAGCATCTCACGCTATGTCAATCCGATGTAGGGCTCCGCGGAGTAACTGGTCCCACGCCTCTAGATTCTCCTGGCCTGGTATCCGTGCGACGGATATGTATACCTTCTCCCTTTCGCCACTTATCTTTTACGTCCGTTCCGTTCTCTTCCAGACTTACTCCCTCGAGCCACCATCGTCGCGTTTCCGGTGACACGCCTTTCGACTTAGACCAGACGCTTTAATTCCTTCCGCGACCAAAGGATTTAATTCCAGCCGTATCACGCCCTTGGCGCCTACTGCTTGTTTCCTCCGTCACTTTCACTCACGACGATATGACTCTTCGTCTCTCCTTTCAATTTCGCCCTTAATAAAGTCGTTCGTCTGTCTGTCTCCCCTTCATCACCGTGCTGTCGTATCTCTTTCGCGCAAAATTCACATTCCCTTAATCTTATCTAATTCGTGCTCATCCGTCGTCATTAATAGGAGGCTTTGAGGCATATTCCCAAGCCACCGCCACCTTCCGTCACACTTCAAACATCTTAACACCGAGAAAACGCGCCAAAGACGGCATTAGTAAGTAAAATTGAAAGAAAAGTCAAATTTATAACAAAATAAAAATCTAATTTATTCGTAACACAAAAAAGAAAAACAATATAAACTAAAAAAACGTTAAAAACAAAGACTTTTAAATTCATTATAAACTGAAATTTTTACAAGTATTCGATGACTAGGATATGCCTGATTTTGTTTGCAAATGTGGTAAAAAGTTTAGAACAATTGTTTATTAACACAACCAGACGTGTGAAACCACCACTAACTGGTATAATTGTTTCTCTATTGAATCTTTCAATATATGCCGGAGACAGTATGTAGCCAAAAATTGTGATTTCCCACAATGCTTATACAGTGTATCTTTTCGGCGGCCCCGGGCGACCGCCCGACTCGCCCGTCCATAAGACCGACCGGTTCTGGATTTAAATGAAATGATTTTGACGTGAAAGTCCAAAGGAACTCCTGCGATAAGTCCGCGGAACCCCAGGAGACCACTGCACTAGACTATTCGGTTTTCCATAACCTCTCCGCGCCGCGTTCGATCGTTATTCACGCTAATTTGGGAGAAAGATATATATATATATATATATATATATATATATAGAGAGAGAGAGAGAGAGAGAGAGAGAGAGAGAGAGAGAGAGAGAGAGAGAGAGAGAGAGAGAGAGAGAGAGAGAGAGAGAGAGAGAGAGAGAGAGAGAGAGAGAGAGAGAGAGAGAGAGAGAGAGAGAGAGAGAGAGAGAGAGAGAGAGAGAGAGAGAGAGAGAGAGAGAGAGAGAGAGAGAGAGAGAGAGAGAGAGAGAGAGAGAGAGAGAGAGAGAGAGAGAGAGAGAGAGAGAGAGAGAGAGAGAGAGAGAGAGAGAGATTTAGAGAAAGAAGGCTGAGAAGGGGAGGAAGAGAGGGCTGAAGTAGGAAGGTGATAGAGACGAGGGACGGTGGAGGAGGGAGGGAGAGGATGAAAAAATACAGAGGAAGACGGTACGAGAAAGTGATGAAAAAAGTTAAGGAGAAGGTATGGAGTGAGTTTAAAAAGAGAAAGAGGGAAGGGATAGAGGCACGAAACAAGAAACCCGTATCACTGCAAAAAAAAAAGGGCAATTGCTGGTCTACGGAGTGGGAGGCAAGGCTGAGTTCTACACTCCTTAAATTCCTGGGTAAATATTGGAGGATACTTTTAAGGCGGCCTTGAAAGGAATCCCAACGGCTTTAGACGTGCAAAGGATGGGGATAATACACAATAAATTGATGTGTCCAACACATTACTTTCTCCATGCTTAATTTGTCAACTAAAATCAAATAAATACGGCGATAGGAACAGTTCAACTTACACGCTTCAGCGCTAGCGATTCAATTGATTTGTAAGTTCACCTTTGCGGTCACTATCACGCGCGCGAGCTGTCCAGTGGACAGTGTCCACTAACCGTCAACTTCGAAGAAAATTGAATATCTCGTGAAATATTCCTCTTATGAAAATTTAGTTCAAACAAAAGTTGTATAAAAAAATAATATATATAACTTTTATAGAAATGTATGTTGACAAAAATTCAGTTTTAAGGGAAATATTTAAGAAAACTAAAATTTTACATGAGTGAACTGCTACTTTCGGAACTTGTTCAGCGGACCTCAAAACGTGTATTTCCGTAGAAATCTCTAATTCAATTATTTCATCAAAACAATACTTTCTCTATACTACGTATATGAAGAAAGTAAAAAGAGGCAGAATTTAAGGTTTTAATGTGTGTTACAAAAGGAATGCAACATCTTGTTACCTGATAATTTCAGAACAAGTTATACCGATTTATAATGAACAAATCGGTACAGCATACATTGTACAAACTATCTCATATACTAGTGCGTCGTTTAGTTACATCTAGAAAATGAAAATCGTATGAGCCTGTTTTTAGAAAATCCAATTTTTGTTCAAGTTGACCAAGAATAAACTAGCCTTATATCCATTCATAGAGAAATATGAACTACTTGGTATTATTGCAGACGTATACTCAAGTAACGGTACGAAATGTTATCAAAATCGTTCTAGCCGTTTTTGAGAAAATCAAATTATTATTAAAGTTACCTAGAATAAACCAACCTTATAATCATTTTTTGAGAAATGTGAACTACTTGGTATTATTGAAGACGTAAACTCAAGCAACTGTTCGAAATTTGGCAAAATCATTGTAGCCGTTTTTGATAAAATCACATTGATGTTAAAAATGCGTAAAATAAACTTCCCTTAATTATTAAGCAATGTCAACCATTTCTTCATAGCTTCTACTCTGTATGATAAAATGCCTAATTAAGAGATTTAATTCATTTTCGCTCTACCGTTTAGGCTCTAGAGCCAATAACAGACAGACAGACGTCATTGCGAAAACCACTTTTTCGTACTCAGCGACACCTAAGACGTATATTTCCGTCAAAATCTCGAGGCCGAATTTTTTCGCGATTACAATACTTTCTCAATATACTTCGTATATGACAAAGTAAAAAGCTGAAACTATACGAACTAAGTTACTGAAATATTTCTCTTAATATTTTTGTAACAAAATTATCTTACATCGAGCAAATATACCAATGAAAATATATAGGTCGGAAGAAATATTCAATTATATGTAATCCTATTATGAGAATACGAATTAATTATATCATAGGGAGCCTTCTAAATTATTTAACACATAAACGTTGAAACTTAGCAAATATGTTATGTTAAAGTCAATAAAAACTTCAACCAGAAATTAATTTATAAAAGAATTCCTTTCAAAACAGAGAAAATAACAACGTTGTCGGTTCAACCGCAAAAAATTTACTCCGCAAACTGCGCATTGAATTCATTTCATTTTGTCCAATTTGTCAATAGTTTTAATTAAAGCATTTCTCGTGAAGCTTTGTGTAATAACTTTTAGTTTAACAACCTTTCCCCTGTAAAGGTAAAGAGTATAATACTGAAAAAAGACCAAAACTCTTAAATTTTATTCATTTAAAATAGCTTAAGTTAATGAATTTTTTAATTGAATTTTTATCTTTCTGAGCTAGGAGTTCTCTGAATTTAATATCCTTTAAAATTCCCTGGTTAATGGAAATCACCGAGATTTTTTCCATTGCGATAAAGCCTTCATGGGAGAAGGAACTTAATCCCGAATAAGTATTCCATTGAATTTTGGTACTGGGAACTGGGAAATATTCCCCTGAAAACTTTTTTCGTGTAATGGATGGGCAATTATATTAACTAGCTTAAAAGGTTTGACCTTCAGGAATTCTTTCAAGATTCCTCTTTCTCAAATGACATGTTTCTCTCGTACCATCGCGAGTAACTTTAATTAAGTCCTCACGTAGATGCTAAAGAAACATGGAGTAACTCGGAAAACATTTGCTTCTTTTTATTTTGTTGGAAAAAATAGACTAAATAATCACTTTATCAAAAGTAATCGACCGTTTCATTAGAGATGAAAATCTCTCTATCGATTCAGTTGGTGAGAAACCTTTTTTTTATAACGTTATTTTTCTCGATGGTAATTTTTGGAACTAAATCTTGTGAAAGGATATATATATATGTGTGTGTGTATGTGTATACTATATATATGTATGTATGTCTCAAAGCTTAGAACGAAAGCTGGTTTTTGTAATGAAATGTTATCCATTTTAGTTTCTCATATACGAAGTACATTGAGAAAGTATTGTTATCGCGAAAAAATTCGACCTGGAGATTTTGACGGAAATATAAGTCTTAGGTGTCGCTGAATCCGAAAAAGTGGTTTTCGCAATGGCGTCTGTCTGTCTTTCTGTTATTGGCTCTAGAGCCTAAACGGTAGAACGAAAATCAATGACATCTCGTACTTAGGCATTTTATCATACGTACGTAGCAGAGTATATGAAGAAATGGTTGACTTTGCTCAATAATTAAGGAAAGTTTATTCTACGCATTTTGAACTACAATTTGATTTTCTCAAAAACTGCTAAAACGATTTTGATAAAATTTCGTATCGTTACTTGAGTATGCGTCTGCAATAATACCACATAATATTTCTCAAAAAATGAATATACGGCTAGTTTATTCTTGGTCAACTTGAACAAAACTTGGATTTTCTAAAAACCGGCTTATACGATTTTAATTTTCTAAATATACCTAAACGACGCATTAGTGTATGAGAAAGTTTGTACAATGTATGTTGTACCGATTTTTTCACATTTACAAATAAACTGGGCGCTTATTACTTCGCCGAGATACATTAGTCTCGTTACATAAGGATTTTTTTTTCATTTTACCAGTCCTATTCCACTACACGTTAATTCACCGAATACCCGTTAAACGCTCCTCTATTTTGCAAGACTTTAAATTTATTACCCTTTACATTATCCTCCTCCAAAGTACCTCTTCGTTTTATCCCTCCACTTCCCATTGCTAACTTAAATTAACATACCAGTCTTACGCTTCCCTTTGAAGTGTATGTATTTACTGTGAATATTAATAATACATCCTTATGATTATTATTAATACCCTATCCTCAATTTAAATTTATTTAGTACTACGAATGATCTTTTTTTGTAAATCTAGATATAGTATTATTATTTTTCGACAACACGAAAAAGTGTTTTTTTTCCACAATCAAATAATATGACAGCAGAACTTTTTCCAAATTTATCTATTCTCAGATGTTATTATTTTTCTACACATTGCAAAAACACGAACCCCTCTCCTAGCTTGATTCTTTTTAATGAACCTCATTTGTTTTTTCTTGTTAACACTTACAATTCCTCTCTCTCTCTCTCCTCTCTCACTCCATCTCTCTCAATCTGTGTCTCACTCTCCATTTTTCTCCCTAATTTAGTCCTCTTCCTCGCTCCTCCGTTTAAATTACATCCAATTAGAATATATATTCCTTTCCCTTAACGATTTTCTCCTCTCATTATCTTTTTTTACCTCTCCTCGACAAAAATTTCGGCCCCTTCCTCTTCTTCTCCTTCCCCATTATCTCCCCTTTCTCATTTTTTAGGCGCGTTTCGCCTCCAGCGTGAGCGCCTATTGTCGTCGGTCTGTCCGTGTCCGTCCGTTCTTCCGGATGTTCGTTCTCGACTTCTACCGAAAGGATTTTCATGTAATTTAAAATTTAAGGACTAAGATGATAAGACAATAACAAAATCGCAAAAATGAATCACGTACGCCAATCTGGGGTACAACTTTACTGGTGATAAAAAATGAACTTTCCGTCGTACCTCGTAATGTACCTACATGTCACATCAAAATATTTTTCAAATAAAAGTTGTAGAACTAGTAGAGTATTTCTTTTCCTGTACATTTTTATCGTCGGAGTGGCCATTATCAAGAATATCAAACAAGAATGTCTTAATTCGAGTTGAACTTAGAAATTTCCTTGCATGGTTACATCTTCATTGTTGCTAACATTATCTCACAAACAAACGTTTAATTTCCTTACTTGTCCACGCAATATTTTTAAATAGAAAGAAAATGGATTATTTATGAAGAAGAAAACTTCAAAACTCTTTTTCCCTTACGTACACGTATATCACTTCTTTCTAATACTCCATTACACTAAACGCGCACATTTGTGGTATGTTGTAGACTTTCCTAACTTGTTTACAATTATCCAGATATTCATTCCTCTTTTTTTCTACCACGCTTCATTTGTCTCTTTCCCCTCTCTCTCGCTCTTATATATATATATATATATTTATATTTATATATGCATGCATTTGTATATTTTATATGACCTTTGAAGTGGTCACACTTTCATCTCTTGTCTCTCCTCTTTCTTAACCTTTCTTCTGCTAAGTTTCTGAACCGTACTATTTCTCTCACGTCCCCCTTACCCTCTTCCCTACTTGCCCCGGGGTAATCCACAAATCCTCCTATCCCTTTGCTCCCAGACCGCTGAACCACTACTTGCCACCCTGGCCATCGCTCAGGCGGCTCGCCAAGGTCACATCTAACCCCTACGATCTCTCTCTCTCTCTTACTAAATATATGTGTATCTCTCTCTATCACTCCGCTAAATTACGAAATTCTGTTGTACCTCTTCTTCTCTTTCGCTTCGCTCCAAAAAAAATCTGATGTGGCCAACACATGACTTTCTCCATATTTGGGGTATAGATATTTAAATTATTATGAATAATATTACGAGGCAAAATTATTATTTCGTATCGTAAAAGAAGACACGTCCTTGTTGCCGTAAATTACGTATATTTTGAATGTTTTCAGAATTCACCGCTACATGGTGTTGGCGCTGTATACTGGCATTAAGATAAAGCGAAATATATCCGAAATGGATGGTTCTACGAAAATTAGTTTCAAACAAAACTTGGAAGAAATATTATTCTCTACAACTTTGGTCCTTACGAAGGTTACCAATAACTATATTTTTAAGGAGATAACGGAAACCGAAAAACCGGTTATTTATAAATAACTCCTAAACAATAACTCCTATAGAAAATTGTTTCAAATGAAAACTGTAGAAAATTACATTCTCTATAATCTTTGTATAGAATTGTATATACAATAATGATGTTTTAACGGAGAAATATCGCAAAAACCGAATCGGGTTTCGAATAAACCTCGACTTTCGGTTAACCGTTATTGTCCAAAAACTAATCAGTTCTTTGTGCTCATGTTAAAGTGTTATATATGAAGTTTGGTAACGATATGGCTTGTACTTTTTGAGTTAGAGCGCCCACAATAACATACACACAGACATCATTCCGAAAATAGTCTAAACGTGTTCTAGGGACCTCAAAACATGTATTTCCGTTGAAATCTCGAAGTCGATTTTTTTCATGAATACAATACTTTCCCATTACTACGTATGGAGAAAGTAAAAAGGTAACCTCTCTTTTTAGACGCGTTTCGCCTCCAGCGTGAGATCCTATTGTCGTCGGTCTATCCGTCCGGATGTTCGTTCTCGGCTTCTACAGAACGAATTTTCATGAAATTTGTTATTGAGGACTTACTATCAAAGGTAATAAGAAAATCGAACAAATGAATCACGTAAGTCAATCAGGGGTACCACTTTACTGGTGACGAAAATGAACTTTCCGTCATATCTTGTAAAGTATTGGTAATATCAAAAGATTTTTCAAATAAAACTTGTAGAACTAATAAAGAAGAGTATTTCCTTTGCTATACATTTTTATCGTAGGAGTAGCCGTTACCACGAAAATCATACACTAAAGTGTTAAATCCAGTTGAACAGAAATTTTCTTGCAGGGTTACTTCTTCATTGTTGCTAACATAAACAATCTCACAAACAAACGTTTAATTCCCTTACTTGTGCATGCAAAATTTTAAAATAGGCAGAAAATGGATTATTTATGATTAATAAAAGAACTTTAAAAAGCTATTTCCCTTACTTACCTATATAATTTCTTTCTAATACTCCATTGCACGAAACGCACACCTTTGTGATACGCTCTATACTTTCCTAACTTTTTTAATGCCTACCCGGGATTTAAAACTTTTTTTAAGCTTCTCCCGACTGGCATCAATTTTTTTTTACCGATCCGAACAACAATGGAGAACGAAAATACGAGCGTTGCTAGGGAGATAATGGCAAAACGAAAACGGAATGGTGCGACGACTCGTTTTTTATATTTCTTCTCCTTAATAATTTTATCTCTCTTTATATAAGGTCGTTTAAGACTCCTACTCGAATAACCCGTTGGTATTTTTACGTTTTCTTCTCTCTATCTCCCTATTCTTTATGACCTAGAACCGTTCTTAGGGCCACTTCCGCATCCTCTCGATTACACGGTATCGCCTCTTATGCACGCGGTTTGGATATTAGCGATCCGAACGTTTCTCTTTTTTAGATCTCCTCCACCGCATGCGCCTTTGCGTATCAGGGTTGTTTTCCTTTTGCACCAAGTCTCATGTATAAAAAGTAAAGGACCCGAAATGTGCTCCCATGAGACGCCGTTTTAGTTTTTTGGATGAAAAATTATTTTTTTGATCCATCTTGAAAATCTCCCATAAAACAAGAATTGTTCTCCTGCTTACCTTTATTGAATAATGTTCATGCACCATTACAGATTTGTTACCTATTTATGAATATCCTCAGTGACACGTGTAAAATAATATACACATTTTTTATTGCTCCTTATCCATATATATATATATATATATATATATATATATATATATATATATATATATATGATAACTCAGGGAAATCTGTAAACAAATAGGTACAACAGACATTCCGATTAAAGACTGCAATATGTAGTACTGAGTTTTTTTTTTTAGGAGAACCCATATATCGCATACTATAGATCAAGGGTCGACAACCTACGGCCCGCGGGCCTCGTGCGGCCCCCGAGAGCGTTTTACGCGGCCCGCGAAGCCATGTTGAATATGTGATCGGTATAATTTAGCACAGTCAATTCCATATTTTTCCGGTGAAAATATGTTCTCAAAATCTATTCCGGTGGAGTTTTAATGCCATTAATCTAATTAGAATTTATTTTCACTAATATGAGACCGCAAAATCACCAGGTGTCTGATTTAAACGCTCATACGACCCGCCGAATCTCTCGCGATTTCCAATGCGGCCCTCCGAAGCATTCGCAACAACTAATGCGGCCCACCATATACGATATAGAAAAGGTTGCCGACTCGTGCTACAGACGGTATATTCCAGATACTGTCATGAAAACAAAATGCAAAATTCAAGTAACACAATTTCGCCTTTCTGTAGTTTTGTGCTTTTTAACTTATTGGTATCTTGGTAAATCTAAGCAAATTCTCCCCTCGAAATCATCAAAATTTTCCCACTCAGTTTTTCACCGTTTCCACCCTGGTCAGCGTTATATCTTGCTTCCTTTTGTTGATGAGAAACGTTGGAAGGGATAAAAACAAAGGAAATGGAATGTAGCGGTGGGATTGCGGTGCGCGAAAAAACACAGCCGGTGCTGCGCGCACGAATTCTGCGAAAGTCATGCGGGAAAAGAATCCTTCCTATTAAGGGGATTTCATCTCGTCGGCTCCTCATCCAGGAGTTCCTCATGGATAATGCGCTCCTGCGAGGAATCCTCACTGGTGCTTTTGTTAGAGGAACGTTGGCGAAACGTGCGGGATTTGTAAGCGGCCGAGTCGTAAGGATAAGGAATTTATCCTGTTCGGGCAACGATCAAGTAACCGGAAAAACCGGAACATTCAATCTTTACATCGACTCTTTGCTTTTTGAAATTAATCAAAGGATGCGCTTATGCCCTCTGTTAGCTCGTCTGTTCTATACATCTTTCAATAGCTAATGTTTTTTATGTAAACTACATGGTCTGAGCAGGTTAGGAAAGGGGAATTGAATTTGCTTAAAATTAAATGGTTCCATAATATTAGAATAGGCCGACTGAACATATCTGTGACAAGAAAAAGCAACAATTTAACAACGATGGTGATATGAAAATTTATATTCACGGGCGTGTTAGTGAAAGCATTCGCAAATAGGAATGTAATACTACGGGCGTGCTCTTATAAGGATTAACCACTGAGAAGAGGCCGTTACGTGATATTCCTCGGTCGAATTTACTCTTGATACAACTAAAGCGAGGAATATTTTGTTCGAATATCAGGATTTTTTAAATGTAGGATATTAGCGGAAATTTACGCGGGTAAATATTTTAACGAATCGTACTTTTCGTGCGTTTTTATGAAGCGCGTATTTATATTGTATATCCTAGCAAATTAAAGTGTAATTTAAAGGAACGAGTTCAGGCTTGATAAATTTCGTTCGATGAAAACATATTTTTAAAATCTGAAATAACGCAAGAATGTAATATTAATTAATGAAAAATTCGCTAGGATTTCGAATCGATGTTGATCAGTGGCGTAGCCAGGAATTTGTTTTGGAGGATAATAAAAATATATAAATTAATGCCAACACAAATAATTTATTAAATTTCACAGAGCTATTTTACGTAAATATGATCAAACTACAATTAATTCATACGTTATAGGAATTTACAAAATGTTGTTGATTTTTCTTTTTTGTAAAATATTCAGCACTTCATCTTCTATAACAGATATATTTTTATACTAGGGGCCAAGCCTCCTGCTCGCTCGCTGACGCTCCCCCCTCCCCGATTTGCTCGCTGTTTCTTCGTTCCTACCATGCACCTATTGTATTTAGATTAGTTTAACGGGAATATGTTTTGAATATGAGTTTAATGAATGTATTTAATAAAAAATTAAGAAAATTAGTTGAATAACTCGATAAAAAATAAACTTGGCTGAAATTTCAGGAGATTAAAAATGGCTGAGGTACAGAGCGTTAAAGAGAGAGAGAGAACCAGAAATAGGATTTAGTAATATAGATAAAAAATATAAATAACATGAATACTGCGATCGATTTATTTACATTAAATTCATATCTTCGGCCATTTCGAGCAAGTTTTAATCTTACTTTCAATCTTCAAGCCTTTATTTAAGTGCATATGCACGGAAATTACCGAGGACAACAATATTGGTAACCATGGTGTCTCTTTTATTGAAATGTTAAAAAAAATTACCAAAACTCAAGTATAAATTCAAAACATGAGCGAATTCGAATGAGATTGAGTATTCGGCCATAAAAATAAGAATCCTCATTCATTTTGGCGTGTTTAAGCGCAAATTTCGTGTCGATAACTTAATTTTAAGATATTTTAAAGAGTAAAAGAATTAAAGCCTTCAAACCAAAAAGGTAATTTTTACGTGCTATCTTATGGGAAACTACATTAATCCTCTGGAGTCGAACACGTGACCTTTTTTACACTTCGATTATGACATATTCACATATTTTCACTGCAGAAACTAATAAAAGAGATATTGATTGCAACATTTTGCTTAATGGCAACGCATATAGTAGCACGTGTGTCCCTGAAGATGTTTCCTTATAATTCCAAGTTTTTGTAATTTCTAAAGCCTGAGGTAAAGGTCTGAGTAATTCCACCATCACCATTGTAGTTTCGTGTCGCGCAATCAAACGAGTATGAGTCATTCTTTTGAGAGTTTCTCTCTTAGTTGTAGGGCACAGTTTTATTATACTACCTTGAAGGATTCAATTTCTTTTTAGAGTGGAAATATCTGTAGTTTCACCCGCACAAATTGAAAAACATTTGCTTCTGTTGACTTTTTGGATTATCTTTCGTAAAATTAATTGATTGCAAATGTCTATAATTTCGTTTTGTACATGGCCTGAAATATACATTGCATTACTTGCAGCAGTTTCAAAATGTTTTTTTTTTTTTTTTTTTTTAGGTTGTCTTCATCGCTCGATAGGATCGTCTGAATTTATGCACGCAGAACCACAATGACCTCTTAGTGAAAATCCGTCTGTACCACAGGAAATTTTTTTTTATTGAATCAGTTTATTCCCGTTTCCTTCTTAAGCGGAATTGTCTATCGTTGTCATGGTATTGTTTCAAACTTCAAAACAGCGTCAGCATTTCGAGAATACGTAGACAGATCGGCCGCAAAATTATAAACCCGCTCAATTATACGCAATTACACGAAACCGGCAAGAATGCAAATGAAGAAGATTAAAAATTCCCTAAAGTGGAAGAAAGAAAGACGAAAAATCATTATTAATAAAAAAAAAACGCTTCGGGCTATTTCGAAAGCGCGTAAATTTCGACACTGAGGCGAGCAATAAAAATGGAAATTCATCTCCAGCGACGGACCGGCGAACGGAACAGGTAGTACGTATGCCGCACCGAATCATTTATAGATAAGAGACGATGCGGGGTTATGAAAATAAAGCGAGGAGGATGGAGTTTACAAAGAAACAATATGGCGTCGGGCGCATCGATAAAGAACGAATTCGTCCCGGTCTTTCTTACGTGGAGGTCGTAACGGTCTATACCTTCCTCCGATCGATAATTCTAGGAGACCAATCATCATTTTCCGCCGACCTGGTTTTTACGACGACAAGAGCCGTAAAATCTAGGCGCATAAAGGAGCCGATATGGTGTTTTCGTGACGCCCGCTGCACGGTGCATCCTTCCAGGTCGCAAGAATCATGACGCTATGGATGAAATGTTTCCTCCCAGAAGGGATCGTAGGAAAAAAATATGACCGCCGTGAAAGGAGGCGTTGAATCGATAATGCGAAAGCAATTTCGCGACCGGAGTTTGCAAGTAATTCGCGACGGTTTTGAATCTCTTAGTGATACCGATGAATACTTTTACGAACCTAATAAGTGCAATGCAATAGCGTTTTAGAGTTTTTAGTAGGGATTTTGTGACAGATTAAAATGATCGTTTGATTTAGTGTGTTTATCCTGTTTAACCTGGCAATGAATGTCTGCAGGGAGGCAATATCCTATATATAATTTCTGAAGTGTCCCCCCCCCCCTCTATCTCGAAAACCGTTTGCCGTAGAGATTTGCAGTAAACTGCGTTTTGTTTCTACAGGCCAGGAGGTCCCTAGAAAACTATTCTCAATTTCCTAAAGTCCCGGGTTCGATTCCAGGAGATAATTATATGTTCCCATAAGTTTACACGGGATTTTCGAGTTTTCAGTGTGCAAGGTTTTTTTCCTTCATTCGTTAAAATATGTAAATATGGACCGATTTTCTTCGTTATTACTTTATTCCACGGCTAAAGCTCTATACTATCTTATTCTTGCAATGTTTACATGTTACACTGTCGAATCATTCAGAAATACGCAATTGTTTTCGAATTTTTACGGATATTTCGTACTCTTTCCGGGCGTTGCTAAGGCGACCGTCATTGTTGCTTCCGTTAGCGCTTACTTTTGTAATACTTTCGCCTGGCTTAAGTGGATAAATAATTATTTTTTGTGGCGTCGCTTTTGCAAGAGTTATGCTTTGTGATTGATTAAGTGGATGACATTTCCTGTAAATTACAGAAAGTTCACATCTTTCTTTTCCCAATATTTGCTTTCTTTGAGGTGTTCAGACCCAGTTTGACTCCCGGTCTTAGCAGTTCTACTCTTGTTTCCTCATTTCACATCACTACAGTTATGCCTGTAGCGTAAGAATCTTCCGATCACTAATCATTTCAATTTAATTACTGTACCGAATCAATTTACGCTCTACCATAACTTATAAAATACAGATTTCTGATTACCTACGGATAACATTTTTCTTAATATGCGCACACTGCCTTTCCCTCAGTGAGATTCTAACACGCAAACCTTACATTGGGAGTCAAATATCTAACAATAAGTATCCTATACTGTGTAAATTCATTGCTAGAGTAAAATATGAATTATTAACATCAACTTATTTTACAAGCTTATTATTTTTTTATGAATCAATTTAAAATTAAACGCGCAAATTTTGCGCGGGCTCAGCTAGTCTTATATATAATTTTGGAAGTGTCCGTCCGTCCGTCCCACCCTATATCTCAAACGCCGTATTTCGTAGAGATATGCGGTGAACTGCGTTTTGTTTCTACAAGCTAGGAGGTCCCTAGAAAACTATTTTCATTTTCATAAAGTCCCGGGTTCGAATCCAGGAGACAATTATATTTTCCCATAAGTTTACACGAGATTTTCGATTTTTCAGAGTACAAGGTTATTCCTGTGATGTTTAAATGTTACACGGTCGAAGTATTGAGAAATACGCAACTGTTTTCAAAATTTAGTGGATATTTCGTAATCTTTCCGGGCGTTGCCAAGACGACCGCCATTGTAATGTCAATTTAAATCCTTTCAAATAAACGGAATATAGAAGCAAATAATCCTTTTGAAAGAATGATTTCATTGAAAATATATTATATAATTTCTCATTTTACCATTTCTGTCTAAGAATTTAATAAGCAGAGTGAAATTTTCAATGGAATATTTTCGACTTGACGACGAAACACGATTTACACACACACACGCACGCACGCACGCACGCGCGCGTGTGTGTGTACATGTATTTATATAATTACAAATTATAATTTTTAGCCAAAGTTCGACTTATAAATACACCATAACTGTCCTCGATAGATTTTTTTATAAATGGAGGTACCTTAAAAAAAAGTCTCTCAGGTTAAGCCAAGATCAATAATTAATCTCATATCACTAATTATTGGTGATTATGAGGAACTCGATGAATACAGCTATCACCCATATTGGGTGTGACACCATTCAGGCTGCATATAGAAACTATGTTTCGTGTATTCGCATGTGTGATCAGAATGATGGAAGTGATTTTGAAAAATATATATAAATAAAATAAAAACTTGGAAGATCCATCTAATATTTGGTTTTTGTTTTATACTCATATAGAAGTTCAGTTAATTATTGCTGAATTTTGAAATTAAGTAGATTTTTTGACCCACCCTGTTATTATTACAGATAATGATTTTTTCACAAAATGGGCTTTAAGGAACTATAAAAGTGTAAAAGACTCCGATAAAGCATTTGGTTGCCAACAGTTCGAATATTCTGACAACGTAAGCGAAGAATGTTGCTGCCATTCGCTTTTAATACCCATATCATCTTTACTATAGTTTTACATGTGATATATCTTCTTTCTACAATCACACCAAATGAAGGTATAAAAATCGAGTGAAAATTTGTAGCATCCGGTAATTTTGGAAATAAATATTTCTCAGGAAACAGTAACATTAATATTTTCACCTCCAATTCGGATAAAAATCGCACGCATATGAAAGTATTCAATATACTTATATTTAATGTTATTAAAGTAACAGTTGAAATAAATTAAAAATTTTAACAGAAATATATCACGATGAGAGAGTTCGTACATATTCAACTTTTCAGGAGTTTATCTATATCTACAGTTTCGAGGATAATCTTAGACAATAATTTTAAGCCAAAACTTTTACGAGTTTAATCTTTACTGCCATTTGGATCGTAAAAACTCAGGTAAGGCGTAATATGCGTCCGTATATCTGGAATTTTTTCGTTGTTTTTAATGTATAAAATATTTGTATGTTGTTCTACCGATGAAAACTTAAAAGTAGGAAACCGCATTAACAACATTCATTCATTGATGAAAAGGATGCTTCGAAGAACCTTATGCGACAGACATAAGCTGAAATTATGGGAAATGTGGAAACAGGTGAAAAAAATCTGCCATGACCGGGAATCGAACCCGGGTCTTCCACAACTCAATAAAAATTTTCCTATTCTGAAACGAGAATTAGTCTTCCACGGTAGTTCGGTGGTAGAATATCCGCCCGGCAAGTGAAAGATAAATCAACTTCCGTTCCAGAATCACGATTGTAAGTTAAAACTTAAGGGTACCTAATTAAAAACAAAAAATTTACAAATGAAAGTTCGTCTTTTTCAATCAGAATATGCCGAAACAATTTTAGTAGATTATCACTCAACAATCTACACGTCCATCTTGATGTGCGATAAAGGCCTCTTTTGTACCATTCGAACGCATCCTGTCTAAAATAAAAACAAAAGAAAGTAACTCTAGCATGCAGATTGAAAAAGAACGCTAACTTTGAACGGACATACTGCGGCAGGCCGTAAAAAAAACGTGAACGTTTCATAAAACATCCCGCGATTGGGAAGACACATACGCAAACGTACTTAAAAATAAAAAAAAAGATACGCCGCGAATCACGAATCCCTACGGCCAAGGTAACGTTAAGCTTTTGACGTGCTTGTCACGTCGATATGCTGCAAGATCCAAACCTGACCCATTTATAATTTTCCGACGAACGGAATTTTTTTCCATTTCGGTCCTCTCTTGTTTCGTGTATTTTTTATTAACGTGTGCGCGTATTAGTCGTTGCGGCGAAAGAGGTCGGATTAGGGGAGGCGGAAAATTTTTACTGCCTCGATAGCGACAGTACCCTTTGTAACAGGTGTTTTTTATTTCTTTTTTTTTAAATTTTCCACTTTATTACCTCCGGTCCTTTCGGATCGATGATGAAAAATTTGCCTACGCTGTAGCTCGGGACGAGCGGACGGAAATTATCGACCTTCTTTTCCATTCCTTTATTTTTTTCTTCGAGCTAAGGAGTATCGCGTAGTTCTAACGGAAAGTTTTCTTATACACTACCACCTCCGAAGAGAAAATTAAAAAAAAAATCTTGCGATATATTTAAATTTAGTGTTTTATATAACTCTGGATATGTCTAGTTTGCTAAAAATTAGGAAGATAGTTGCTTCTCTTCTAAATAAACCGATTCGTAAGCGATCACCTACTTTTTGAAATGTTTATTACTTACAAGAACAGCCGCCAGAATAAGTTGTTTGTAATTTTTGTGGGAAAAACGATTTGAGGTAAAAAGAACATTTTACGGTTTACAATTCTAAAGCTGTTTGTTTTTTCGAAAAAGCCTTGCATCTTACATATAGTTTTCCATTTCTGTCTGTCTTTCTTTCTGTGTATAACGCTCTTAGAATCTTTCAATATCTCAGCACTGGAAGCAGCTAGAGATATGAAATTTGGTTTGTTCTGAAATGACCGCATTAACCACTAGAAAATGTTATTACTTTTACTTAAGGTGTCCTAGGTTCGACTCTCCAGATATCCTTTTGTATTTCCATTTATAAGCACGGGAGAAAACGATTTTGACCGTGCAGACATTTTTTCTTTTGCTCATTAAAATACCTAAATATTTACTTAGAAACTTCATACAAAACTAAAAGACGAAAGAAATTCAAAATTATTTTATCGTAGCTGTCTTTTATTTTATCTTGCGCTTTAAAATTTAAAAAATACGTAAAAGTGCGTATTTTTTGTGATTTTAACGCTTAATCTAGCATGAGTTGCCATGCAACCTGTATTTTTTGTTATTAATTAATCAAGTCAGTATGTTATAATTTTTAATGTTACCCGTCATATGACAGGTTATTATTCTAGTATATAATAATATCAAGTTCCGGAGTTTGCGTACGTTTAAATGATTCTTATCCAGTCAGAACGATCACATATCTTGAGCCAGTAACTTATACTTCATCCTCACCAACTACTATTACCTCTACTGGTAATTTATTGTAAATTCAATACTTTCTTAGAGCGCACAAAAGTTTAACCTCAAAAGCATCATCACAAAAGATGTATGACTGAAACGAAAGACGACTTTACCTATTGGCATTCAATGTCACTTATTTATATACAGTCGCAGTTTTGTTGATTTCTGTACAACGGTCATCCGTTACTGGACGTTCGGAGTTGATTAATATGTGATTTGATACTACTTGGACGCGAAGATTTCTTTTTTTTTTCCAAATTAAACTGATTTATTCTCCTAATCCTAAACTAAAAGTAGCACCGTTTTCTATGTATAAATCAAACTAAACGCCATGCAAGTATTGCTAGTTTTCAAAGAATCATTGCTTGTCGATATTTAAAATTCTAACTTTTATAATTATAGACTATTATGATACAAATTAATCTAATAAAAAATGACGAACAGCATTCATTTTCCAACGAAACTCGATGGAACATCCATCTAGAGCAGGGTTTCTCAAAGTTGGTTATGCGTGCCATTGGAGGTACTTTTGAAGGCGCTACGGGGTACTTAATAAAACTTACGTAATGACTAACATTATGAAAGTTGACACTCGAAATCAAGTTTTTTCATTTTGATGTTGCCATAGAATATATTATGCAATACGTTTATTCATTATGCGTGCACATAAACAATACAGTAGGTATATTTTGTCTCTAAATATATAAAATGCATACATAACAGTGAACGGCAGCCTTATCATTGAGGGTGGGGGCTTAAGTAATTTGCTTGCTTTCGTTGACCAAGGGACAAGACATGTGTTATGGATTATGTCATAAAACCAGGTAAAACCAAACTGGCGAATCTGAACTCGTACAAATCTATATTCCTCAGTTTGAATTTTTTAGATGAGAAGGAACATTTAGAAGACCTCACGGAACAATTAAGATAACATTTTCCAGAAACGGCCGATTCTAACAATTGGGTGCGCAATCCATTTGATGTGGATTTTTCGCTTCCACACCTAACAGGAAAAGAACAAGAAAGCCTAATAGATATTTATACTGACGGTGACTTTAAAATTAAATCCTCGAAGGTATCTTTTTTATTGCTTTCTGGGTACAATTATCAAAAGAGTACGGGGAAGTGCCTAAAAGAGCAATCAAAATATTCATTCCTTTCCCCCAACAACTTGCATTTTCGAATCTGGACTTTCGCCTCTGAGTTTAATTAAGACAAAACATTGCGTGTCGAACCTGACATATGCTTGAGGTTTTTTTCAATGATTAATTCCTGATGCCATGGAAAACATCTCAATAGAGTCAATGTAAACACATTCGTTTTTAAATCAATATATTTTGTATAATACTTGCAGTATTATTTTATAAGGGGGTACTTCAACTAATCGATTGAGTTCAAAGTGGTACGTCAAAAAAGTTTTAGAAACTCTGATCTAGAGCAAAGTAAGGCTACGCTTAACAGTGTTCAGTTAACATCAAATGACTTTTTTTTTAAAAATCTCTTATAAAAGACGGGAAGAGAGAAAACGCGGAGAAATAAAACGCCAGACCAAGCGTAGATGATTTATACATCCGCAGCGTTCAGTAATGCACGTTTACCTTATCAGCTGGATGAGAGCTGGGGGTCCCCAGGTGGTGCCTTTGCGCCTCAACAGGATGCCGCCAGGGCGCGTCGCGTCTGCGCAGAGCAATAACCGTGATTCAACCCCGGCGCGCATCAACTGCGGCTCGAGATTGGTACGTCTGAGCAGTAAAAGGGTACATCAGATACCTCTGCTGGAGAAGCGCCGCCACTGTGAGTCGATTCGCTTTAAGACGCAGCCGACCTCCCCCTTTTCTTATTTCGGCAGCTGTAATTGGAATGCAGGTGCGCTTTAATCTGAGATCAGCAACGGATGCATCATTTCGGAAATGGGAGACTCGCGTTAGTGAACTAGTTTCTACGTTACCCTAAATTCAGATACCTTGAAAATACAAGAGTTAAGTTAACAGTTACCCAATTCGTAATATTACCTAAATCTACTCATTGTACGAGGGTGAGTCAATAAATAAGGTGAATTTACATTTTTCACAGACATATGTACCCATTATGTACTCATGAACTCGCATTACTGCATGTCTGAACATGTAATATCCGTAGTTTCCGTATAAAGTTGGCAATATTGTCACTGACAGTCAGTTGTCAAAATGGCGGCACGTCTGTCAGATTAAATTCACCTTATTTATTGACTCGCCCTTGTATAATGCATATGATGCTTATAAATATACTATACTTTTGGATATCCTAATAGATATTATGAATACACTAGTAAATATGACGGGTTATCTTTAGTTAAACTTAAAATAGTTGCCTCTCTCCCTTCCACTCCCCCTCCCCTCCTCTCCCCCTCCCTTCCTCTCCATCTCCCTACCTCTCCTTTCCTTCCTCTCCCTCTCTCCCCCTCTCTCTCTTCTTCCCTCCCCTTCCCTTTCTTCATCTCCCTCTCTCTCCTTCCCTCTCATTAAATGTAAGAAGAGACTTCACAGTCTCAATTTCGCCCTAAATAAAGTCGTTTGTCTGTCTGTCTGTCTCATCCCCCTCCTTCCCTCTCTCTCTTTCCTTTTCGTATTAAAAAAGGGGTCGGCAACCTACGGCCCATGGGCCTCATGCGGCCCCCGACAGCGTTTTATCCGACCCGCAAAATCATGATAAACAAGCGATCGGTATAATTTAACACAGTCAATTCCATATTTTGTCAGTGAAGTTATGGTCTCAAAACCTTTTCCGGTTGGGTTTTAACGCTATTAAACTGATTATAATTGATTTTCACCACAAAATCTCTAAGAAACTTCTGACTTAAAAGTTCAGCCGGCCTGCCGAAGCTCTCGTGATATCCAATGCGACCCTCCGAAGGATTCACAGCAGCGAATGTGGCCCGACATATAGAAAAGGTTGCCGTCCTCCGTATGAAAAGCATTCAAAGCACGCATACACTCATAAGGATGGAAATAACATTTGGATTTCGAGGTCTATCACTGTAATTGGTAGTCAATGCAGTATCCCTTTAAAATCGCAAGATTTCCCCAAAATATGTGAATTAAACGTTTAAAATGAGCGATTTCGAACTGTTGGCGGAAAAAGATGAACAGAATAAGAAACTAATATTTTTTTCAAAGTGGATTATTCACGTTAAACCATAATTCGCCACCGGACGCGTGACCAACCAACGGGCGGTCAGATGTGGGCTATTATTAGTACTATAATACACAGTTTTTGAAATGAACTTATGCAGTGAAAATATTCTTATATAAATTACCATGAGTTCATACAACTCTGTGTCATTTTGTTACAATCAGATACAATTCCTAGGCAAATGATAATGATCTAAATACTTGTCTCTTAGAGATTTGAATTAATAAAAGTATAAATATATTGCAATGTCAGAAGGCTGACTATATCCATTGCCGTCTTATTATAGTTAAATTTAGAAGAATAATTAAAAGACCGATGCAACCATGTAAGCCAGTTTTAAGATCGGATAATAAAATTAAAAAATCGGTACAACATACATTGTACAAACTTTCCCATATACCAATGTATCGTTTAGTTATCTTTAGAAAATGAAAATCCTATCAGCCGTTTTTTAGAAAATTCAATTTTTGTTAATGTTGCCCAAGAATAAACTAGCCTTATATTCATTTTTTGAGAAATATGAACTCTGTAGTATTATTGAAGACGTAAACTCAAGCAACGGTACGAAATTTGATCAAAATCGTTATAGCCGTTTTTGAGAAAATCAAATTGTTGTTAAAAATGCGTAGAATAGACTTTCCTTAATTATAGAGCAATGTCAACCATTTCTTCAAAGCCTCTGCTCAGTATGATGAAATGCCTAATTACAAGATTTAATTCATTTTCGCTCTACCGTTTAGGCTCTATAGCCAGTAACAGAGACGGTATTGCGAAAATCACTTTTTCCGACTCAGCGACGCCTGTATATTTTCGTAAAAATCTCGAGATTGAATTTTTTCGCGATTACAATACTTTCTCAATATACTTCGTATATGAGAAAGTAAAATTAAGGTATGAAAAATGTATTATAAACTTTTTATAACAAACTATTTATGATTTTAATTGGTGATGTATAGTTATACTTATATAATAATTACGCCGCTCGTTATTTTTTCTCAATAGATACTTTTTTACAGCACAGCATAAAATATCTATTACCAAAACCCATCCCTTAATCCTTATACTTGAAGGAATGGTTAACTACGGTTCAGGCGTTGCAGCTTACTGGATCGCGCACAGGGAAATTTGTAAACTACCTAGAGGTAACAAGATCGAAAGAAACTATCGACACTTGCATCGTACGATACATCAGAAACCAGAATCGATACTTATTGATACTGTTCTTCGATGTTTCGATAATGTGTAATATCGAATACACAATACCAAGAAAACTAATTTAATGTAAACTGACTTGAAATTTCACTGCAAAACAAATTCTCAGACGATGATTTGTAAGCAAGGAGGCGTTATTCGATTTTATAAAGTTATATATCGCCATTAATTAAAATTGAAAGATATCGTTCTTGCATACGCTGACATAACAATAAATGTATCACTCGATGATCTAAAATCTAAGGTAGGTACCGACATTTGGCATAACGACGGATTGTTAAGCAGAACCGATGAAAAAAATTCGAATTTAAAAATATGTGAATATTTAAATGTTTTAAATTGAGACACGGAAACATGGCATGAATAACCCGGTGGATGATAGAAACACATTAATTTTTCGAAGAGAAAATTTAAATTCGTGCCAAATTATAATAAAATTTTGATTTAATACAGTGACCTTCGGCTGAAATTCCCAACGGGATTATCTTGTTACAGCGACTCTCGTCCACTCTTAATTTTCTGGCACCACAGTCCTGATAGGTTTTAATTATTGCATAACATTGAAATGATTAAGTTATAAGAGTTTAACTAAATGTATTTCAACACAAAGTTATCCGGAAATCAAAAGTGAGAATAATCTGCTAAAATAAAAACTAACCTCCGCGATGATTCCGACATTAAATTTTATAAGCACGCACCAAAAATTATTTTCTCGTTAAGCCTAATACCTGAGAAATATTCTTTATTCCGTGCGTTGTTGTTTTTCCAGATCTTCTCTGTTAGCATTAATGAAAACGCTACCGTGATTTCGCCTTGTGGCGACTCAATTATATCCGCGAAACTTTTTCTCCACCTGAATATTTCATCCAACCGGAATCCAGCGAAAAAGGGAAAAATATATATACATATATATACATATATACGTACACAAACAGACACACACACACACACACATAATCCTCGCTCAAAATAAAAGAAAAAACAAGAAACATTTATTTCGGAGAAAGATGTTTTAATGCATGCCGAAAGAGAATGGAAGATACAGAAATTTATGAGGCGAAAGTAAGAAAAAGAGCGGCGAGAAAGAGAGCAAAGACTATTATTTAAAAAAAAGATAAAAAAGGGAGGAGAGGGAGGAGACAAAAGTTTGGAGTTGCACCTCTTATAGAATCAGAGCGTTATGCAAAAAAGGGGAGGGAGGGAGAATGAAAGTGAAAGTAATTTGGGAAATAATGAGAAAGCGCTAAGGCAGAAAGAGGAATCTAGAAAAAAGAGGAGAGAGATATAGAGATGGGGAGAGAGAGAGGGAGAGAGAGAGGGATAGAGAGAGGGAGAGAGAGAGGGAGAGAGAGAGAGGGAGAGAGAGGGAGAGAAAGAGAGAGAGGGGGTAGAGAGGGAGGGAGAGAAAGAGAGAGAGAGGGAGAGAGAGGGAGAGAGAGGGAGGGAGAGTGAGGGAGGGATAGAGAGAGGGATAGAGAGAAAGAGAGAGAGAGGGGGGAGAGAGGGAGAGAGAAAGAGAGAGAAGGGGGAAGAGAGAGAGGAGATACAGGAAGTCTGAAGGATGGAAGGTTGGTTTTTAAGTGTTATAGGGCACGTTAAATTTTTCATCAATTCAGCAGTGAAAGGGACTACTCACTCCTCTTTTTTCCCTCTCTTTATGATGCCACTGCCTCATACTTAATGCATTGGCAATAAGCTCTCGCGTGGGCGTGAGGAGGAGGGTGAGGGAGGGGATTGATAGAAAAGGGTTTAAAATAATGGCACAGATCTAACTCATAACTTATTACGTGCTACTAACATATTTCGAGCTGCAATTATTTGATTGAAGTTCTTTCTTTTTAAAGGAAGATGCTGTATTTCACGAGGGCGTTCGTGTCGGATGGCCTATTGTGTACCTAAGTCTCTTTCTCTCTCTCTCTATACACAAACGCACACACGCCCGCACACACATACAAACAATGAGGCCGATCAATAAAAAAATGGATGCATAAACCAACAAAGATGATGGCGTGCCCGTTTAGTGATCGGTTTTACGCGCCGTTTAAATTTACGGCGAAATGCAATTTAATAATCGATTAGGAGATAACTTGGATTCGGTGGAATTCCGATATTTATCGATGCACACGACTCGGAGAAGATTTCCCGAGAGAAAAATACCGATTTAACGGCGGGGATGTACGAGTGAATAGCGAAATGCCGCCTACGGGGGGGGGGCGCTATCAAAGAATTAAATTTTAATTGTTTTGTATGAGTGCCCGTAAATATACACTTCAATTTCAACGTGCAATACATCAATTAACTATCCATACGGCGACTTTGTTACATTCTATACGGATGAAAACACTGTGAGCCATTATTTTTCGCGAAGGATAAGTTTTTGATTATCCTGCGAGGTAGTTATTATTAAGATTTCATCGTCATAGGTAAACTGTTCATAATTAATACTGTATAAACCTCATTCTTTATCTGCTCCTGTTTTCAACAATCTTCAACATTTATTCGTTGCTCTCTTTTTCTATCGTCTGTCATCTTAAAACTCTTACTTCCTCTCCTTTTTACTTTCTCATATACGAAGTATATTGATCAAGTATTGTAATCGCGAATAAATTCGAACTCAAGATTTTGATGGAAATATACCTTTTAGGTGTACCTGAGTCCGAAAAAGTGGGTTTCGCCATGCCGTCTGTCTGTCCCGCTCTCTGTTCGCGGCTCTAGAGCCTAAACGGTAAAGCGAAAATGAATGAAATCTCGTACTTAGGCATTTTATCATACAGAGTAGATGCTTTGAAGAAATGGTTGACATTCCTCAATAATTAAGGGAAGTTTATCCTAGGCAATTTTAACAACAATTTGATTTGTTCAAAAACGGCTCAAACAATTTTGATGAAATATCGTACAGTTACTTGAGTTTACGTCTTCAATAATACTACATATTTCATATTTATAAAAACTGAATAGAAGCCTAGTTCGCTAGTTTATTCTAGTCAGCTTTAACAACAATTTATTTTCTCAAAAACGGCTACAACGCATCTGATCAAATCTCGTACAGTTACTTGCGTTTACGTCTACAATAATACTACATAGTTCTTATTTCTCAAAGAATGAATATAAGGCTAGTATATTCTTGGGCAACTTTAATAAAAATTGGATTTTCTAAAAAAGGCTCATGAGGTTTTCATCAAATTTCGTGTAGATATTTAAGTTGATGTTTATGATGATTGTATGTACATATTTCATCCTTTTCAAAAGATAACTAAACTACGCATTAGCATGAGTATTAGATAGTGCGTACAATATATATTGTACCGATTTTTTTCCAGCTTTCCTTTTAACTCGTCTTTAGACATGCTTTTTTCCTTTCCTTTTTGGGACACATTTTCTCCTTTTATATCTTATATGTCCATATAGATGTGTTCCTGAATTAAACATGTTAACCTTAAAGTCGATCGAAAAATTACAAAATGCGGACATTCGATGACATTAAGTATAGAAATTCGAAGAAAAAACGATGTACCTCATTATAGCGAATGAAGAAGTCAAGGATGAATTAAACACCGAGAAATAAATAGAAAGAAATACGAAAGCCTTATTTATCTATATATAAAAAACTAAAAACATCCATTTCTGTTCTCCGCCCCCGTAACCCATTTAAACATCCAAGAGCCAGAGAAAAGAGAATGGAAGAAAATAAAGCCACTCTCTCTTTCTCTCTCTCCATCTTGAGAATTTCCCATCTTTACCTTCCCTCATCTCTTCCTCCCTCCCTCCCTCGGGAACGAGAATGGACACGAAGGGGTGAAATGGAACTGGAATAGAAATGGACAGAACAGAACAGCACTGAACCTGAAACTCGAATGTATATGGAACGGGAACGGATCTGGAACGTAAATAGTACTCGAACGTGCAGGGAACGGGATTATATCGGAACTGGAATGCTAATGGACGGGAAATGGAATGAACAGGAATGAAGATGGATCGGTCACTGTTCACGACCAGGAATGAAAAAGGTTCGGAAACGGGAATGTATCGGGAACGGGGATGTATCGGTAACGGGGATGTATCGGGAATGGGAGTGTATCGGGAACGGGGATGTATCGGTAACGGGGATGTATCGGGAACGGGAGTGTATCGGGAACGGGAGTGTATCGGGAACGGGAGTATATCGGTAACGGGAATGTATCGGTAACGGTAATGTATCGGGAACGAGAATGTATCGGTAACAGGAGTGTATCGGGAACGGGATGTATAGAGAAAGGAAATGTATCGCAAACGAGAACGTATCGGGAACGGGAATTTATCGGGAGCGGGAATTTATCGGGAGCGGGAGTATATCGGGAACGGGAACGTATTGAGACAGGGGAACGTATCGGGAACGAGAGGGACCGGAAATGGATGAGAAATTACCAGGAATGGTCGAGGATCATCAAGAGTAATGGACCGGACCGGAAACGGGAATGCATCGAGAAATATTGTGACACACGAAAAGGGCGTGACTAAAAAGAACGAATTTCGAAAGAGCGGACGAAACGTAAACATCGAACGGACGGCGAAAGAGATGAAGCATTCGGAAATCCTGGATGGACTTTCTTAGCAAAAGAAAATAAAAAAGAATCAATCCGTTTTTAGGCGCGTTTCGCTTACAGCGTGAGCGCCTATAATCGTCGGTCGATCCGTCCGTCCGCATGTTCGTTCTCGGCTTCTACGGAAAGGATTTTCAAGTAATTTAAAATTAAAGGACTAAGATGATAAGATAATAAAAAAATCGCAAAAATGAATCACACACGCCAATCTGAGGTATAACTTTACTGATGACAAAAAATTAAATTTTCGTCATATCTCGTCAAGTATTGCTCATATCAAAATATTTTTCAAATAAAAGTTGTAGAACTGGCAAAGAAAAGTATTTCTTTTCCTACACATTTTTATCGTAGGTATAGCCGTTATCGAGAAAATCAAAAAAAATTCTTAATTCGAGTTGAACTTGGAAGATTTCTTGCATGGTTACTCCATTGTTGCTAACATAAACAATCTCACAAACAAAAGTTTTATTTACTTACGTGTGCATGCACTATTTTTGAATAGGAAGAAAATGGATTATTTATGATGAAGAAAAGAACTTTAAAACGCAATTTCCCTTACGTACAGGTATGCAATTTCTTTCTAATACTCCATTGCACGAAACGCGCTCATTTGTGATACGTTGTACTTGTTTTTTATTGTCTAGAGGAAGGATGATGGTGTTTTCAGACACGGCGATGGAGATATGTACAATATGAAAATAATAATAATGATAATAATATAACCTGACCCAAAACAAAAAGCTGCATAAATAATGTTATGCAGCTTGAGTTACCTCCGCTGTATAAAAACCATGCCGGAAAACTTTCGAGAGAAAAAAGAAATAATAATAATAGTAATAATAAAAGATAACGTCCGTGGGCGAAGATAGGGACAGAGGGAAGGGAAAGAGGGGAAGAAGAGATGAAAGAGGTCGGGATTGATGGCCTGGGAGCCGTTCCCCGTGGAACGCTAAAGAAAGGAGTGCCTGAGGCGAAAAAAACAGCAGGGAGAGGGAGGAGGGGGGGAAGAATGTTTCTGATACTCTAAAGGTATTTTTTCATCTCTCTACCACTGGGGAGCCGCGTAGAGAAAGAGATCGGGGAAGATGAATGCAGGGAGGAGGAAGGAATGAGATGGGGTGAGAGAGAGAGGAAGAGAGGCTAACAGAGGGAGGGAGAGAGGGAGGGTGTGTGTGTGTTTGGGAGGGAGGATGTGTGTGTGTTTGGGAGGGAGGGGGCAGTCGTAGAAGCGAGCGCTTCATCACGTATTTATCCATGGATGTAGGGAGAAAGAGGGGAGATGAGAGACAGAAGAGCACGAACGGAGGGCCGTAGAAGGATTTTGGTCCGAGGCAAAAAAAAAAAATACTCGAGTGCAGTCAACGGGCAAATGCCTATGGGAGCACTTGGAAGAGGGGCCATTGGGAGAAAAAAATGGAGTAGTGGAGGGAGGAGAGGGAGTGGAATGGGAAATATATAGAAGGAAAGTGGAAAGACGTACTAGATGGAGAGTGTGGGATGGATATATTGACGTGTCTTCTCTGTCCGGAGTCATAATGATGGAAAATCTACCTTATATATAAAAAAATATATATAAATACTACGGAAGTGGAAAGGTAAATGAGGATATTTAGGGCAACTAGGTGTTGAAGGAAACCCAGTGAACACTTACCGGAAGGAGAGCCGCTGGGGTGTTGGAGAGACGCATTTGTAGAGGTTATTGGAGCTTTCGGGATGATCCCTTTGTCAGCACAATATATATAATAAAATCGTAACGGTCAGGATGAGTAACGCTCTAATTTTGTGAATAACTCGATTAGAAATAAACTTAGAAGCCTGAAATGTCTCAGGATTTCAGTGTTGATGAATCTTTACGTTATGACTAAAAAAATTTCGAAAAAGGTCCCGGGTTCAACTCCAGAGGATGAGTGTCCTTTCCCATAAGATAACACGTAAAAATCACCTCTGTGGTTTGAAGGCTTTCATTCTTTTACTCTTTAAAATATCTTAAAATTAAGTTATCACATGAAATTTGCGCTAAAACACGCCAAAACGAACGAGGATTCTTATTCTTATCGTTGAATACTCAATCTTATTCGAATTCGCTCTTATTTTGAATTTATCTTAGAAGCCTGCAATTTCTCAGGATTTCTGTGTCGATGAATCTTTACGTTATGACTAAAATAATTTCGAAAAAGGTCACGGGTTCGACTCCAGAGGATGAATGTCGTATCCCATAAGATAACACGTAACAATCACCTTTTTGGTTTCGTGTATGTGCGTGTGTGGAAGCGTGAGTCGTCATCCTGCTTAGCGCACATGCATCATTGGCAACTGGCTTTTCAAAGCGAGTATGGACTGACACCACAACAACTTCACGTGGGCGAAAATATAAAAAGGTCTTTATTTTACGAATTTAACCGTGCACATATTTCGACCTACAGATACAAAATCTTTTAAGCAGCGTTTTGTTTGATTTATAATCTTAAACGGAATGATCTGAATGCTTAAGGGCATCTTTTGGGAAGGTGTGCTATACACCGTAGCTAAATTCTTAGAGGATATTCGATCCATAAATAAAATACAGGCGTGTATTGATTCAGTATGAGGAAGGAGAAGCTCGGCCATGATAACAATTTAGATACAAAAACGGTAAACATTTATTAACTTTTTTTAACAAATTTACAAGACGTGTCTGTGCCCTGATGATGCCAAAGCTCAAATTTCAGATTTGCATTTGTTTTCATATTCAACAGGCAAAACTTTACAATAGCGTAACGAATAATATTATCGAGAGTTTCGGATTATACTAATAACTTTTAAAGGGAATGAATTATAGAAGCTATGATGGAAAGGATATTTCAGAAGATGCCGCAATATTTATTAGAATCCATTATGAATTTTACACGTACCTAAATCAATACTTCAGATTTTATATTTTGTATTAGTTCTCTTACAAGATTATTGCGAACATAAATTTTTGTTGACCATGCATTACCGATAACATAAGATATACCCAGCGCTTAATAGGCTACCAATACAGCTTTTTAATTACACTTTATTTCACTTTTTCCAAAGCTCTATTTGTCTGATGACATTCACACCAGGATTATCTTAACATATATATGAAGAACGTTAATAAATACAACCATTTGATCGTGGACTTCACAGCAAAGATACACGTATTATTGAGTATCAATATAAAACAAGTTAGGAAATTACTGCGAAAGCAGATATTAAAGATGATTTTTTACAATAAATAAATTTCTTCTATTGGGCTTTGTTTAATATCGATAACCTTATAATATAGCCCTCTGATTCCCATTAAAAGCTTACTCATATAAAATCACTGAGCTCATTGCCTAGAAAAACACCCAATTTTCTCCGATAAACACTAAAAATGTACGCTAAAGCTACAGGGATTTGCATTCCGTATTTAAAAATAAGAAACTACAATTTCTAAAGTTTCCGATAGTTCAAGTCCTGAGTTCGAATCTTGACGGAAAATAATTTAAACGGTATCAGAGATATCGTCTGTGCAGTCGAACGGACGGACATAATACATGAGCGATTTGTAAAAAAAATCGCTAATTACAGGCAGGAGACAACATGTCCATTTGTATTTGATCTCTCACATTTAAGATATTCAATCAATTTATTTGTAAATTCTGGAATAAATATCTCCAGCGACTTTCGTAGCAACGGGGAACATTATATAAGCAAATTATAGGAAAGGATCATCATCGTATTTATGATGGGGAAATTTGAAAAATTATTATCCGAGGATGTTTTGCAGACTTAATTACAAGACTGTTAAAAAAAGCGACTTCGAGACTCCTTAGAATTCAAAATTAAACACAAACAATAAATTTAATAAATGCATCGACCTATCGACCTTTAAACGAAATAATATACAAGATTTTCTGCGATAAAAAATCCCAATTTCGCTGCTATACAATTATTTTTTCAATAAAAGGCAAGGTTCCTTTAAAATCCGAAAACGCGAAAAACCACGCACGTCGCTAAAACAGCTGGAAATTGAAATTAACATATTCCTGCATTTCAGTTCAAGTCATTCGAATTCCTTTAACGAAACAGTCGCAGTAACTACTCCGCCGATGCGCGACGGATGAAAAAAAAAACTCAAACGGCAGCAGTCCCTCAATGTTTTGCTCAGGAATTTTCCCCGTCTACTCCAAACACGTGGCACAGATTTTTAAAACGTTTTCTTTTCGAAATTTCCATTTACCCTTAATCCTAAACACACAAGCATATATGAACATTTACGCCGCTGACCTTGTAAAAATAACACATAGAGAGCGGTGGAAAAGAAGAGGAAAAAGAATCGCGCAAAAATTGAGAGAGAGAGAAATAAAGAGAGAGAGACTCCTTATGTAGACAGTGCAGATTTTTTTTTTTAAGCGAGCGCTGTATCAGGAGGTCCTGGGTAATCCTTTTGTTTTTTTCTTGTTTTTTTCTTGCTGAAAAGCGCGGGAGAAAAAAGGTAATGAGCAAATCTACATGTATGATGCATGGATCAGCGAGCATGTGTCCTCCCCCCCCTCCCCTATCTCTATTTTTGCCCCCTCTTCATCCCGCTTATCCATGCATCTTTCTTTATTTGTTTCGTCGTCGTTGCGATTCTTTACCGGGACAATTGCTTCCCATCCCAACCTTCCATACTTCCGCACTCTCATTGTCGCGAGCGGTTTCCCCGGTGAAGAATCCCCTTGTTGTTTTTTTTCTGTACTGCAAGCATACCTCTCGTCGTGAGGATTTATTAAAACAAAAAAAAGATGGGAAGGTTATTTTTCTTTTAAGCACACATGGTATTTAATGAGGTCTCGAAGTGGGTGGATGAGTGGAGAGGGGAGAGAGGAATAGAAGAGTAAAGGTAAGAAATGAGAAAAGGTTAAGAGGCTGGAGGTTGTGGGAAAGCGGAGCAGAGATGCAAGAAGGGAAAGGATAGGTAAGAAGAAAGAGACGAAAAATGAAACGAGAAAAGCGGAGAGTGAGAAAAATATGAGAGACGGGCGTAGAATAGATAAAACGTCTTTATTAAGGCATTTCTGAGACTAATAAGTCTCTTCTGAGAGAAGAGGAGATGTGAGGGAAAAAATACTGAAAGACGACAGTTATTATTTTGTTGGAAAGGCTACTATATATATATCTATATATATATATATATAATATATATATATATATATATTTAGGGCAACTAGGTGTTGAAGTAAACCCAGTGAGCACTTACCGGAAGGAGAGCCGCTGGGGTGATGGAGAAACACATTTGTAGAAGTTATTGGAGCTTTCGGGATGATCTCTTCGTCAGCACAAGAGTTGTGTCTCTCTTATGCTGACGAAGGGATCATCCCTAAAGCTCCAATAACTTCTATAAATGTGTCTCTCCAACACCCTAGCGGCTCTCCTTCCGGTAAGTGCTCACTGGGTTTACTTCAACACCTAGTTGCCATAAATATCCTCATTTACCTTTCCTCTTCCGTAAGTTTATATAAATATATATATGTATGTATGTATGTATGTATGTATGTATGTATGTATGTATGTATGTATATATATGAATAGCGAGCTGTTTGTAACAAATGCACCAACACCGGCCGCATAAGATCCAGGAACATATATCTCCTATCTTTGTGGGTAGAATCAATTTGAAAGTCGTTCAAAGGTTAAGAAACGACACTCATATCCGACAATTCCGTACGATAACCATAAAAGGGTCAAGAAAACCAAATGGACATTTCAGATAAAAATACACATTCAGCATTCGTTATTTTAAGCATCTGCTTTCGGTGAATCACCACTGATGACAGATGCTCTGTAACATTAATTACTCTTTTTACAATCTTATCTGACGACGGCTTTTTGTAGTCGAAAAAATTTCTCCGCTCTTCCAAGCCTTTAAATGGGAATTGGAAAGACATATTTTGTTACCTTTATTTATTCACAACATTAAAGTGACAGAAATCCCTCCAATCAAACATTAAAAGAATATACCTACTTTATACAAACTCCCTTACTGTCAGTTGAAAGCTTCCCTTACAGAATTCTCATATATTTCGGCGTGGACAACTCTGCAGTATCATATTGATATAGTATAGAGAAATTAGTCGGATGGACGCAAATATTCGTTTCTTATACAGATGCTTTCTTGATATATCTAATATCATTTTAAGTTTTTTTAATGAACTTTAAAAGTGATATTTACTGAAATCCTATTCACTGATGTAAGAAAATAGTATAATATGTTCACAAATTTTCGAGAGAAATTACGAGAAAAACCAGCTCCTTTAATTACGCACACATAAATAAACATCTCTATAAAGGAAAGAAAAATAAAGTATTTTGTGAAAATACAGAAGAAAAAATTACTTTTTGATTACTAAAAACAATGAATTTTTAGAAAGAAAGGACGTTTTTGCTGCGAAACTGTATTTTATTTAAAAATTGTACAAAACGAAGTTTTGTTATTCAAATTAATTTTTAAAAAGTTGCCCATCCTGTTAGACTTGAAAACTTAGGATGATTCTCTCCTAGCCATCGCATGCAAACTTACTTTGACTTTCACTAAACAAACGGATGAAGGCCTGGGCATATTTCATATGCAGTGTAGTACGTAAAGTGAAACGTCCCACAGTGCGTATCTGCTTCTGAACAAGGCCGGGCGTCTGAAAGTTTACCCTCCATCATCCTTTCTATCGTAACCGTTGACATGCACATTAACGGCTGAGAGTAAAATGGAGTAAAACGCTTCCTCTCCATTTCTCCTTGTTGCTTCTCAAAGGTACTGCTCCATTTCTTTATATGCATGAAGGTAATAGCGTGTGTGTTTGTAGATATTTATATACATATCTACAAACACACAAGCACACACGAATATATATACTGAATATAACGATCTAGTATTTGGACATAAAAACAAAATTTTAAGCGACTGTTTACAATTTTTATTATACGTACTTTATATTTTATTTATATGAGAATGGATATAAGGTTTATCTATATCATGAGTGGATCCATGGGGGGGGGGGGGGGGGGGATAATTTAGGATTGAAAAAATAAATTAATAAAAAAATGTTTTTAAAAATATCTTTTGTTAAAAAAAGGAAGAAAATTAATTTTGATTTACTACAATTACAATGCCAAAATTCGCGACAATTTCAGTACAATAAGTTTCTTCTTATACAAAAATGCTGATTTACTAAAGTTTATTGAGAACATTTGTAAAAGTTATATGGCGCTTCACATTACACTTTCAATTACCTTGCTTAATTATATATAAGTGTACGTGTAGTGAGTTCGACTTCCCACTGAGATTTAAGTACCCCTTTGCCGGTATAAACTCAAAGTAAAATAAAAATTACTTTCAGCTGTATATTATAGATATAAGATATCGAGTGAGGTTAATATAAAAGTTATTTCATAAAGTATTTGAAACTATCTTATTTAATACATATTTTAATCAGATAAACGAAATGTAGAACTTAATAGCAAACAGCGAATACATACATTGAATCCGCCCATGATCTACATAAGTTTGAGAACGGATTCTTTACAAACATGTACATCGTGGTGACAGTGTCTTTAGATCGATAAATTTTAATTTTTGACCAACTAATTTACCTTTTTAAATATGCACAGTTAAACAGAAATGCAATATAAAATTTCTTCTGATTATTGCGAAAGTGTAAACGAACTAAACATAACGGTACCTATGTAAATCTTTCTTATTTTTTAAATGAAAAAGCTCAAACTAACAATTTTTTATAGCAAACTTCAGTACTAGAAAAACTTCACTGCTAGAATATTCCGACTGCACTGCAATTGAATCTGCCGCTGGACATATTTAATACGTCGCGAATCACTTGCGGGGTAGAGTGAGGCATGAAAACGTATCACGTGAAGCATAATGAGCGGTGAAGGAATGCGTAGTGAACACCTTTCTGGGAGCAGTAGTATAAATAATGTTATGACACACAGCAAAGATGTTCCCTCGCGTATAAGCCTCGGCAATACCTAAAGGACCTATCCTCATGGTTAACTCTCTCGAACCATGATTAGATAAAGCTCCTCCTAACACCCTCCCACTCCTAACCCGCTTCCCTCCATGTTTAGCTCGGTAGTCAGGTAACATGCAAATGTGTTGACTGGCCTTTTACTCTCTCACACATGCAGGCGAGAGGTGTAAGCAGGATTGTGTGCGTGTGAGAGACACAGAGATGGGAGGAGAGAGAGAGAGAGAGCTTATTGCAAAAGGTGTTTGTGCATGTATGCTTAGGACCATAATGAAAACGCTTTGTACCTGGGAAAGGGTTTATAGGAACAAGCGATCCTCCCCCTCCTCCTTCCTCCCTCCCTTGCTCTAGTGAAAGGAGAAAGTGGGTTGGAAAAGGGGTCGTTGAGAGCAATCAAAATGATCGGAGAAAGGAGGGGGAAGGAGAGAGGAAAGACGAGGGACGAAAATGGGAGGAAGAGGGAAGGATCCCGGCGTAAGTTAGTGTAAAAGTAAGGGTTGAAAAGCTGGAGTTGTGGGGGAGGGAGGGCTCGTGTGTGTGTGTGTGAGAAAGGCAGAGAAATTTAGATGAGGATTGGAGCTTTTTAAACGCAGATCAGGTCATCCCGTACGAAACAGCCTTTGCGGCTCCCTCAAGTTATTGCCCTAATTCATCGTTAACGAGCGGGGAAGGGTATCCTGAATTCCATGTGTGTCGGAAAGGACGTTATGCAGCTCGTGTCGTTCTTTTTTTTTTTGGGTTCGTAAATGTGTGTGGAAGCGGGAGTCGTCATCCCGCTTAGCGGCAGCGTCGAAGCCGCGAGTTTTACCCGCCTAACCGCCTCGTCTCGTAGAGGTGTTTTCCACACCTCAGAAGAAACAACTTTGGCGCTCGCAAAAGTTTTGCGCGGCTTCATGAATTAATTAATAAAAACTACTTGTCGTCCGAAAATAAAAGGATGTGTCTCGAGACTAACCAAGAGACTCGTAATGAAAAGGAACCGAGTTGTCGGAATTAATGAAAAATATTATTTTTTCTTTATTCTGCGGAAATGTTTCTTAACTCAGGTTAAGTATATTAATGAGGAGTTGAGACGTGCAAGAAATCTAGTGATATTTATGACTCATCGCTATGAATTGATGCTCAAAATTCATCGCGGACGGTAATGTAAAATCTAGGCAATTGGTTGCACAAGGAACCCTGGAAGAATTTATCTAAATGATTGTAAAATTTGTCTTGAAAGAGTATTTGTATAAAACGTTGCAAAAATATTGTGCTGTTAAGAATTAAAAGTAAACGTTTTAGAAAAAAAGAGTAATGCTCATAAAAAGTGGCACATATTTAAAAGGCCATAAGAAGGAAATTTTTAACTGGACAAATTATTTCATCGAATTTATCCAAATCACCTAATTACGATAGGCGAATTAATGATTTAATTTTTGGTCTTCAGATGCTCAAATTAAAAAAAACAATATTTTCTCATGACTGTAACGAGATACTGACTCCCATGCAAATTTAATTTTCCTGTTTTATGCATTTGAATGTTTCCCCTTTAAGTGTAATTCAAAGAAATACAATCTTAACCTGCGAATTTAACGTAGATCTAAATGGTGAAAACATTATTCCATATGAATTAATGTACTCCATTTGCGCACTGGATACATGATAGCAAATGGACGACGTGTCTTACATCAACTCAACCGAACCCAACCCTACAGTAGTTGTATATATGACAGCTTTCGAGTATATTAGACAGTTTTAATATTGTATTTGTAACATCTACAAAAATTACAATCAGATTCCAAATTGATCTCTAAAACAGAATGAACATATTTCATTTCAGGTCGTTTCAACTATGATTACTTTTTTAATCTTTACGAAAGAATGATTTACCATAAACACCAATGATATCGATGTTTCAACCATAATAAAAATAATTCAACATCTCCAGCTTTTCACATAAATCCGTTTTTCTGCGTTGAATAAAACTGTCTCCGCGCATCTTCTTTAACTGCTGACACGAACAAGCTCCATAAAGGTCAGTTTCAATGTAAATCAAAACTGAGATCGTTATAAATATTCTGTAGCATTTTAGAGAGCTTTTTCAAACGACTGCGGTTGTCACGGGTGAGTTTTTTTTTAATTTTTACTTATTAGATTCACTTCCATATAAAAAGTGATCAAGCGTGTCCTCCCATTTCGGCGTTGGATTATTCTCCCTCCTTTATGAAAGCTTAATGAGCTCAACTCATCGTTTCTGCTTTTAAATGGATTGATTTTCAACTTCATGAATATTTCCACTAGCATTAGATGATTAGGAAGATGGACGTTAATTTTTAAGTTGTCGAACAAAAATTTCCATTGGAGCAACTGTATTAAAATATTCAATATTTTATGTTATGTTTCGCATTACCTTCATAAATGGTGGATGGGTAGTTAATTTTGTCACAAGGAGCGACTTTTTGAATTTAATCTGGATTCAGAAGTAATTACATATAAAGTAATGTGATGTCCAATTATTTTAACATGCGAGTACATATGCAGTAAAACTTCCTAAAACTCGGGCTCTTAGAAAAGGTGTTTTCTCGTATGATTTTTATAAAATATTAGGTAATTAAGAAAACAAGCTTTGGAGGATTGTAGTGACTTGATTAATTAATAACACAACAATACAGGTTGCACAGCAACTCATGCTAGATTAAGCGTTAAAATCACAAAAATACGCACTTTTAGATATTTTTTAAATTTTAAAGCGAAAGATACAATAAAAGACCATTACGATAAAATAATTTTGAATTTCTTTTGTCTTTTATTTTTGTATGAAGTTTCTAAGTAAATATTTAGGTATTTTAATGAGCAAAAGAAAAAATGTCTGCAGGGTCAAAATCGTTTTTAAATGGCAATACGAAAGGTTATCTGGAGTCGAACCTAGGATACTTTATCTGAAAGTAATAACATTTTATAATAGTTAATGTGGTCATCTAAGAATACACCAAATTTCATATCTCTAGCTGCTTCCAGTACTGAGATATTGGAAGATTCTAAGAGCGTTATACACAGAAAGAAAGACAGACAGAATTGGAAAACTATATGAAAGAAAAAAAAAACAGCTTTAGAATTGTAAACCGGAAAATGTTTTTTTTTACCTCAAATCGGAGGGGGGGCTCAATTCTAACAAAAAATATTCTACCAAACATTTGGACAATTTGGGGTCCCCTTACTTAAGAGGCAGGAGCAGTGGCTTCCCCTGAGTACCTATATATTTGGTTAATACAAAGTTTAAAGTTTTTAAGTCAGAAAATTTAGCGTTTTGGGGCGGGCGGAAGAGGTGGGGGACTAAGTCCCTCAGTCTCCCCTCCGGATGCGCGCCTGCAACCATAAACTCATTCAAATGGTAAATCACTATCAATACACATGAGCAGAGTGCCTCCGAAAAGAGCGGTTAAAAATTCCGTTCACATTTTTTCCAGTGCTCATTCTAGTGAGAAAAAATGACAGAAAAATAATCCATGTATATAAATAAATTGCAAGAAATTTATTTCAGTTAACTCAAAAAATAATATTCTTCGTTATTTTTACCGGGGAATCTAAAAATTACGCCTGACACATATTATAATGAATTTAAAATAAAGTAGTGGTAAAATTATTTCGTACAAACATTGACACAGTAAAGAATTTTCGAAATAAACAACTTATACTTACTATAACAGGAAACAAGGTTTGAAGCAAACATTGGAAACCATCCAGGAAAAAAACAGAAGAGAGGCGTATTGCGTCCTGCATCTAGCGGATTAAATTTCCTTAGAATTCGAGGCTAAGAAAAAAAAACTCCCGGCGTCTTGGTTGCGTCTTAACCCGGATGTTTACGGCATTACTTAAATGTCTGTCATTAGTGCAGCAATGACATCGGAGACCTTGAGAACTTCTCGATGCCGCCGTTTGCAAAGAAGAAGAAGACGGAGAAACAGAAACAATAAGTGGGACGGAGTTATTCCATTTGCAGAGTAATAGGAGGTCGCATTTGGAAGTCCTCTCAAGGATTGCTACATCGTCTCGTGATCTAGGGTGAGACAGAGAGAAGGAGAGGAAGAGAGAGAAAGAATGGGCAGTAAAGGAAGAATGGGTCAGAGAGATTGGAGAAAGAAAGAGAAGAGACAGAGAAAAGAGAAGGGGAGAGGGACGTAGAAAAGGAGGTTGAGAGGGAGGTATAGAGATAGGGAGACAGAGGGAAGGAGGTAAAGAGTGAGGGGAAAGTGGAAGGGAAAGAGGGGGGGAAAGAGGTAGAGAGGATGGTAGAGAGAGGGAGAGAGAACGAGAGAGGGAGAGAGAACGAGCGAGAGAGAAAGAGGGAGAAGGGGAGAGGGAGAGGGGGAGACGAAGAGAGAGAGGGAGAGAGATGGGGAGAGAGAGATGGGGAGAGAGAGAGGGGGAGAGAGAGAGAGGGAGAGGGGGAGAGGAAGAGAGAGAGGGGGAGAGAGATGGGAGAGAGAGGGGGAGAGAGATGGGAGAGAGGGGGAAGGGGAGAGAGAGAGGGGGAGAGAGAGAGGGAGAGAGAAGGAGAGGGTGAAAGAACGAGCGAGAGAGAAAGAGGGAGAGAGAGGGGGGAGAGGGGGGAGAGAGAGGGAAAGACAGAGGGAGAGAGAGGGAGGTAGAAAGGAGGTAGAGGGAGGCAGAAAAAAGGTAGATGGATGCTGAAAGGAGGTAGAGGAGGGAGAGAAAGAGGGAGATATGGAAGGAGAGGGGGAGAGGAAGGTAGAGAGGGCGGGATAGAGGGCTAGGAAGAGGAGAGGGCGTAGAGGGAGGTAGAGATGGCGTTATAGATGGGGATAGAGAGTAAGGTCACGAGTGAAGTAGAGATGGAAGGACTGAGAGAGAGAAGAAAAGGGAGGGAGTGGAGTAGGGTGAAGGAGGAGAGAGGATGCGAGAGAGATAGATAAGAGAGAGAGAGAGAAATCGCATTTCAACATGTAACGGACCGATCCAGTTGCAAGTCCTCAGTATTTCCGCTGTATTATAGAGCACTCGTCTTTATATATATATATATATATATATATATATCCCATTCCAGCTCGCGTAACGAAGATGGCGATATACGAAATAAAAATAACAAGAAAGAGAGGCTTGCGCGCACTTCCGCGCGTGTAATGGCGGAGGAGGAGGGAATTTCCTCCCGGAGAAAGAAAAGCCCCGACTATGGAGTAAGGAGTTATGTACGTGACCGACCGTTTGTCCGCGAGAGCATTACTGCTTCGCAGCACTTTGTTTTCCTTTTGCGAGACACTTTCGAGGGAGGGAGGAAGGGAATTAAAATTCCCCAATCAGTGGAGAGGATATTTTTTTTTTACAGGAATGAGAAATTGGGTCTCGAAACAGAAAATAAAAGACTGCAGAATGTACATTGGGAATCCTATTTGTTTATGGTAACAAACTTTAACAATTTAAAGTTCTTCCAACACACTTTTGCGTAACAAGGGGTTAAGTATCAATTTTATTCCCGTGGGACTCCCGAATATCCGAATTTTTTATTGAACTATTTTGTGCAGTGTGTGCCGGTTAAACGGGAGTCCAACGTATTGGACTACCGAGACCTGGTTGTACTATTTACGCTTTTTTGTTTGTTCTTTTAGTGTATAAATAATGCAAAAGTGAAACTTTTCATGAGGTGCATTTTTATAAAATTAAATACAACAAAACCATGTAGACGCAGTAATAAGACACTCTGTAACTATTTCTGATAATGTTTGGTTATAAATTTCTGTCCTCCGATTGTTTTACTAAATAAAATACTATCGAAATTGCAGAAAACGGGATTTCCGAAGCCCAAAAGGAAAGAGAAAGTCGCATATACCTATCCATTAACGCAGACATACACACAAAACCCAAATTTCACCCATTATTCTCGCAACCTGCACAAACAAAACTCACGCACGCCATCTCGGAATGGGGAGAAAAAACTCGGGATGTTAAAAACACTCTGAAGCACGTATTTACGCAGAAATAAATAAATAAATAAACCTCCACGCCTGGTAGCGGAAGGAAGGAAACTCATTTCGTAGATTCAGCCTTCTGGAAAAAAAAACGAGAAATAAGTCCCGTAGCGGCGGTACATCCTAGAGACTACTGCTTCCTCCTTTAACGACTCACCTACAATGTCCCCCTGTGTGTACGCGCCGTAGGAAATGAAAAACGCGGGACAAGGGCTCGCGGAGGCAAGGAAAATATATGTAATGGACAGAAATGATAAAAAAAAAAGAGAAACTCCCTGCCGAAAATAAAACACTCCTCCACGTACGTCGGGAAGGAGATTGGAAGGGGTTTGCAGGTGGTATAGGAGTGTTGCAGGATGAGAAAGATGGCGGAAGGAAAAATAAGAAGAACCTCCCGACAATGGGATCCGTGCGAGGCTTACGGTCATAAACGTGTCTCCCTGTCGACACATCGTGGCAATCTGGTAGGGTTGAAGCGAGTTGGGAAGGGTATGGGAAGGGGGAGGAGGGGCGTTATTGGAGTGGAGGGAGATCTACGGAGGAAGAGGAGAAGTTAAGGGTTACAGCCTTTACGACCCGTGACCCTTTTCCTCCCCTAACCTTCTAGATGGATATCCTTTCCTGCGCTCATCCTTCTCGATATCTGTCTGTCCTCTGCACCTAGCTCTAAAGCCAACTCTTTTTCCTTTGGATTCCTTCTATCCTCTCCTTCGCTCACACTTCTCCTTATCCCCTTCCCTTCTCACACCTCCACTTACAACAAAAATAACCCCCTCTTTCTTACTCTTCATTTCCTCCTACCGTCAAGTTCTCACTTCCCTCCCAAACCCTCTTTTGAACGTTTCCTTCCTTTTCCGACTCCTAAATACCCTCTTCCTTCTCCGATGATTTATCACTTTCTTCACGTCGCTCTTCACCGCCCTCAATTTCCTTCGCTCCACTTCTCTCTCCCATCCTTTGTTTCCGCTCGCCTCTCTCCCTCTCTCTCTCTCTCTCTCCCGTCCCTGTCCTTCTCCCCCACACATTCCCTCACTTTACCTCTTAACTAGACCTTTGTTTCCCAATCTTTTTCATTCCACGTCACTGAAATTGTGAAAAAATTGATAGTTTCGGGTGTCACTTTGTGAAACTCCCTCATGTTTAAGGAATTCCACGCATGTGAAATCTGACACGTTTATTTCTCCTTGTTCCCCCAAAAGAATTCTTTAAGACGATCTCCATCGCTGAACCTGACGCTAGTTAAAAGGTGATCTTGACCACCGATGTCTATCGAGCTGCAACGTTAATTTTCCATTTGATTTTTTTGTCGAACAGTTTCCATGTCAACATCGAGTTGACCGAAAGGGGAATCTTTGAAATTATTTTTCGGGCTGAGTCTCAACCTAGCATTTCTCTCGCATTTCTTTACATCCTGGCAAACTTTTAAGTCTCAGGGATATTGCACGGAGCTTTTTATATGTCATCGAAACAAGCTCTGTGATCAGTTAGCCTGCTTCAGGCGCTTCATCAGACACTTTTAAGCCGTTTTTCATTACGTGCATCTGTTATTACTTTCGATTTTTCAAACGCTTAAAGCAATATTAATACTTGTGAGCAAGAGATGGGAGTTCAGTAGTTCCGATTTACATGGTACCATACCGTGATTTGAAACGCATTACAGGACATGAAATTGGACAAGAAGATTCTCCAGTAAAGGAAAATACAAAATTCAATTAAGGTTCAGAATAATGATCTATTATACTTTCTTACGACCACTTTCAGCTTTGTAGTGGTGGAAGATTTTTTTCCCCCGAATAATGAATCAATTTTCTCCTTTCATCCCTTAACGGCAGTGCTCCGCAAACGGCGTGCCGCGGAAACTACTGCGCCGCGAAAAGGAATCGGTGTGCCGCGGTAAATTTTAAAATCATTGAAAATATATTATTTTATTCTTATAATTCCGAGAACACAGAAACCAAACATCTCCTATAGTACGATTTATTAGGGTATTTCCGCTACTTGAAACTGAAACCAAGTTGCATCTTAACCGGAGAATTAGAATTCGTATAATAGGGTTATTTCGTAATCAGGACTCAAGTATTTGAAAAAATGTAGATTTTAGCAATGATTTTTTTATTCGTCTGACGGTTTTATCTTTTTTGTTAACTACAGGGAAGTATAAGTGTTCTACGCAGTCTCGATAAATTTGGTTCGAGAGAACTCGAAAGTGTGTCGTGAAATATAAATGGCTGCGGAGCCTCTGCCTTACGGCACTGACCGGAGATTTTTCGGAGCAAAAGCAGATGCTAAAGTACCAACTTGTGAATCTGCGTGGGTGAGCTTCCGTTTTACATTTGCTTTCTCCCCGGGATTTTCAACGGAAGATTTTCTTGTTCGAACCTCTTACTTCCTTCCCGTTTCCTCAAACCGTCCTCCTTTTAACGAGCGTCTTCCTCTCCTTTTTTCTCCCTTCAAACTTGACGGAGCTCCTCTTCTTTCCTCTTAAAACTCGCGACGGCCAAGATGAGGCGACACCTGCGCGCTAGAGACCCTTTCGATCTTCCAATGTGTGACGCCTGCTTCAACCTTCGCTGGTAATTGCGGAAGTGAAGGGAACGGAATATTCTCTCTCTCTCTCTCTCTCCCTCCTTCCCCACCTCCCTCTCTCTCTCTCTCTCTCTCTCCCTCTTTCTCTAAGACGCTTACGTTTTCGTTTGTCTAGTAGTTTCTGGTGAGAAGGATGGCGAGATTTTCGACAGCGTTTTCGTTTGCTCGCAATTCTAACGATGACGTTAACCTTTTTTAAAATCTCCTCGGACACGCGATGACGCGTAGGTCTTTGAAAGGGGCAAAAGGGAAATAAATATACGCAACTGACTTTAAAACGTGTCACATAAATTTAAAAAAACATCAAATGTACGCCGAGGAGGCGATTTCGACTTTTTTACCGGTTGAATGATAAAAAAAATAATAATAAATATTAATGAAAGTAGAGATATTGTCGGAATCTCCGAAATTAAAAAATATGACAATTATTTTCTCATATATGAGTTTAAAAGTGATTGTTACTTTTTTTTTATTACTCGGAGCGTACATAAGAGAGATACTGTGGAGGAATATCAAACTCGGTTTTGCTGCAGATAAGTTGACGTTATCAGAATCAAAAAAGTCATAAATGTACCGATATTTTACAGTGTAAATTTAAATAGCATACATTATTCGTATTCTAGAGGAAGTTTATAGGATGGACAAATACTTCATTTCACACTTCTCGACCCAAACGTTATAGTTTTCTTAGTCAACAGAATGAATTATAGAAATTTCAACTGAAAATTATATTTCTATTTATAGCGCGTTAATAAAACCGTCGTGGTATATTATGAATGCACCAAACCCTCAGGCAATCAAATTTTCAGCTTAAAAACAGGACTCTACCGTAGAATGCAACTTAACAGGATCGGACATGCATCTGGTGGCGGGTCCTATTTGAGCACCATTTATAACCTCACATGTACTGGGGATCTGTTCCATCTCCGGCACCATCAATCAAGTCCTATCACACCGGCGCATTGAAACCGTCATAAAGAGATCGCTTAATTCTATCGCGCGTGTGATGGATGAAAACTAATCAAGGGAGCGCCGAAACAACAAAGGATGCGCGTTTGTATATAAACGTGTTTGGGACGCACGGAGATGTTAGGAGGCGTGGCTTTCCTTTTTGTTATCGATTATTCAACGGCTTTGAAAACCGACGGAATAGTTATGCCGCAATATCTTGGAAAAATTATTGGCAGATTAGTAGGCTCGATTCTTAAATACTCGCCTTACGCCAATTTGCTTCGTGTTTCCTTAGAACGCGACGTTAAAGAAAACGACGTAAATCGAAGCATAATTTCCCATATATGTTATTATTGATATGCATCGAGTATACGTTACTAAGGATAATTTTTCTCATAAGATGAAGAGAAAAAAATGTTTGATAAGCTACAAAATATTCTGGCAATTACAAAATCGATACCTAAATAAGTCGATAATGTTTTTCAATAAAAGAGTTCCGTCTTCAACAAAATTGTGTGGTATATGTCGAGCGGGCTAGATAGGCACGGGTTAAAAAAGGGTAGTGATTAGGGTTGCCAACCTCCGGCTTTCGGGCCGGATATCTCCTGGTCATCGCCATAATCTCTCGTCTCCGGGTGAGTAGCACGAATCTCCGGCTCAATTTCGATTGCAGCGGAAAAACCCTTTTTATGATTTTTTTGCGATTTTTTAATAAATGATTCGGATTAAGATAGTTTGTACTTTAATTTCCATTGTATTTTGTTTTACACAAAAGACTTAAATTGACGATGCTCTTACAATTTCGCTAGTTAGCGATATATAAAAAGTTAAACGATTTTTAATCATATGTCCTAAAATCATGAGTGCCATGAAGAATATTGAATATATTTATCATTACATTTAATTCCTCTTGGGTTTCTCCTAAAGTATCCAGGTTTCAATCATACTCCGGTTCATGAATATCTTAAAGTAGACAACCTGTAACAACATCTCCGGTTCATGAAGATCTAAAAGTTGGCAACCCTAATTGTGATATGTTAAGTAAAGAATCAGGATTGTCTACGTCTTCTTTTGAATAAGCCTGACTGATTTATAGTCTCAAAAAAGAAACGAAGAGACGTCTGTGAATTCTTATTCAAAGCTGACGTTACGTCGGAACAACGTCAAGCGCATGCAGATTTGTTCCCTTATAGGATAGCGACCTTATATACAAACAACGTAAATCGAAGACTTACTGTATTACTTTATTTTTATTCGCCTACTGAATTTTAGTGTTCCCGTTTGTTTTTATTACTTTCCTTCATTCTTTTCGTACTGAGATATTCTCCGTTCGGATATCCTCGTCCTATTTTTGGACTAGAATTAGAATTACATTCCCTCCCAAATTCCTCTCCGCGTTCTGGTACGGCCCTCCGTCGGCTGCAATTTTTGTGTTCTCTCTGGTCTCGTCCCAACTAAAATTCCTACTCACATTCCGCTCTAATTTTCCACCCAAATTACCTCCAGTATTTCGTCCACGCTCTCGTTCGAATTACCTATTACATTCTCTCTCGTATTACCGTTCCCATTCCCGTTCCGTTCCCGTTCATATTCCCGTTCCCGTTCATACACCCATTCCTGTTCGCACTCCTGTTCCCGTTCATATTCTCGTTCACATTCCCGTTCATATTCTCTATCCCACCTCCCCACTCCTGTTCGAACCACTCGCAAACAAGTTCACATTCCCATTCGCCTTTCCGTGCTAAAACTCACTCTCTCGCTTGCATTCCCTCTCCCACATTCATGCCAGCATTGACACAACTTTCATTTCCAATACACAGACACACATACATACATGTACGTATGTATGTATGTATACATGTATGTATACATGTATGTATGTGTGTATTTATGTATGTATGTATGTATACATGTATGTATGTATGTATGTATCATGTATGCGTGCATGCGTGTATGTGCATGTGTGTGTATGTATGCATGTTTGTATGTGTATTTGTATGTATATATATATATATACATACATACATACATATATATATATATATATATATATATATATATATATATATATATATATATACATACACACACACACGCACCACAACGTTCCCAACTCGATTCCCATTAATCAACTTTCCCGTTTACGATTGCATTGTGGCTCTCACTCTCTCTCGGTTCTACGACAACTCGTCTTTGACGCGCGACGAATTGACTGCGACGAGTTGACGGTATACCCCTTTCTATTCCGTCCCATCATCCCCTTCGTCTTTTTTCTCTCCCCATTTCTGTCGCCTCTTTCAAGATCTCTTCGCCACCACCTTCTCTCCCCTCTTCCCGTTTCCTCTCTCACCATCGATAAGATTTCATTTCCCTCCTGCACCGTCACTTCCTCGACCTTTTCCCTCTCGTTCTTCCAATTCGTATCCCTCTTTTCTTACATCGTCTCAATCAATTTTTAAATCGAGCTTCCACGCGAATCCATCCATGGGCGTAGTGTATCTCCCAATATACCGCCTTTCCTTCCCAACTCATTCCGAAATTTTTTAAAGTTGTTTTTTCTCCCTCTTCTCTCACCCTCTCTCTCTCTCTCACACACACACGCACGCACGCAGACACACACACACACACTTGCCTCACTTTTCATCATCTTCTCATCGTTCTTTCGATCCAAAATTTTAATTTTATTTTTTACTTTCAACCCTTTCAACTGTTCCGTCGTTCCACTTAAAACGTTTTCGCCTTCCTCCTCTCCAATACGAGTTTTTTTTTATTCTGGCCGTTTTCGTTTGCGTCCTAAACTCTGCGTCTTTTTTTATTCTTATGAGTGTTTCATATTTTTCGATTCTCCTCTACGAGAGGGTGTTGACACGTTGGTGTTTCCTTTTTCTCCCTCGTGGTAGGGACTGTTTACTGTTTACTTTTTTGGTATGGTTGGCACGGTCTGTCCTTTCGGTCTTCTTGCTTTCGTTGGTGGATTTATATGCTTCTCTTTTGTATAAATACGCGATTAATTACCGCTATTAATTGGGATAATCAATAACCAGATCGCGTGAGACGAAGATGGCACGATTTTCAAAAAGACAATTTATGGCCACCTTTTGGACCCAAATCTCTACTCTTAACGATAGCTACCTACTAATTTTGATTACATTCAGTTTTAACTTCTCATTAGCGATTGCTAAGATTTCAAAATCGATCACCAACAGTGATGGCTGCTTTGTGGACCAAACGAACTCCCGGTTTAACCAACCATTTAATGTACATTGGTGTTACCTAAATTTATCTACTGGATTCTACGAGACGACCTCGGTAATATTGAACTACCCTATATGTGACAAAGAAAAAATATTAATTGTGAGTCCTACGGTTAATCAATGAGAATGGAGAAACCTCCAAATAACCATAAAAATATTTTTAAAATGGAAAATACACACTGCTTTATGGAAATTTAATCCACGGCAGGAACCAAACACACACGCAGTTTCACACATTCCTGGTTTACGGGAAATTACTCCAACGCCAGGGACCCGTTTTCTTGCTCATACACGCAAAACACACCAGCCAAAAAGATCACACAGGAGTACTTCCTTTCTAAAAAATTACCGAAATACTTACTTCGGAATCAACGATTGCATCGTCAGTAGGTCGATCAAAAAACCACACCTACGTGCTGTTCGTAAGGTATTCATATAACCAGAAAACCTTCTTACGCTTTATTCAATTACTACATACAAAACCCTCAACCTAATATTTCATCTTTCTTCTAAAATAATTTTATTTTTCCTTTGTCTTTTTCTTTTTACCCCTAGAAGTAATTTTATTCCCGCGCACCTCAGATGCTGTTTATCCATCGTCCCACCGCTAACCCTCCCTCCCCCTCTCTTCTTCCACTTCACCTTATCCCGACTGATCTCCTCCAACTTAACTCGTTTTCAATAACTCCACCTTTTCTTTCAACACTTCCTTCACTTTGTCGCTTTCACCTCAAAAGCAACACCTTTACCGCATTACTACCGCTCCCCCGTTACCTTTAGGGACGGAGGAGAGAAGGAAGGTGGTTTGGGAAGAGATTGCAAGGAAACGGGAGAGAGTTTTATGGGGGGGAGGGGGGGGGGGGAGAAGACGAAGCGAGGTAGTTATTTCGGTAAAGAGCGAGGGAGAGAAAAATTATCGATAGCCTTCCGTTGTTTTAAAAGGGTATTTTGGGTAGGCCGGGATATTGAGGGGATTTGGGTGGGCAGGTAGGCGCGTGGTGGTAGGATAGGGAAGGTGGCGGTGGTTATTACGGAGTCGGAAGTTCTAAGGCAAAGGATGAAGAACTTCGGAGCAATCGGGAATTTTGAAAGTGGGGGGGGGGGTATTTTTTTAAAGGAGAAAATGAGTGGGTTGGGATGTAAAAAAGGATCTAAAATCGATAAGGACTTAACGCGTACCACGAAGTGGTGGGAACGGGAAGAAAGAGGGGGAGAGGACGTTAGAAATTTCGTGGAAGCAGGGTGTGAGGGTAATGATGAGTTAATCGGTAGATCGACGGAAAAACTTCTCGAAGAAAGATAGAGAGAGAAAGAATGGAATTTTTTGTGTTTTTTTTCAAGACGAGAATATATTTTTAAGCAATATGGGCATATACGGGTTCCTTATTTTGTCTTTTTTTCAAAATTTTTAGTTTCTACAATCCGGAGGGAAAAGAAGACATTTAAAAAAATGATAGTCTGATTCGTACAAAGTAAGTCGTTTTTTCAAAGGCTTCGTATTTTTGACGAGCAAAAATGTTTTTCTTTCACTTAAGATTTCTCTTGAACGAATCCTAAAATCTTTCTTCTCATGCGTAGGTTTAAAGGGAAGTGATTCGATTCTAAGGATCAGTAAAGTATCGATGAAGAAAATCTGTTTCTTTCGGAATATGTCATCTTTTTCGCTGCAGTTGAACAGGTTTTCTTCTTGAAAGATTCGACACACAAAGACAATCACTTTGCTTAAAGAAACCAGTGGACTCGATGCAAGATAAATTTGGAGTGCCGCAAATAGAAATGCTTGTTATTCAGATCCTTTTCCCTTCCAGATAAAGATGCATTTGAAGCGTTCCGTAATTATAATTTAGGCCATTCTTATGTGTGTGCGTTTATATGTATACTATACATATTATGTATATATGGTATATGAGAGGCAACAAAAGCCCTATTTAGAATCACAGGAAATTATTACTTATTTATTAATAATATTTAATACATTTATAGTGAATTTTTCTTCATTTATCGAAGTATTATAATTTCTCGTATTTTTTATTTCAGAGGAATTACGGCCAAGAGGCCACATTTTCAGCTCCGAGTTAAAAAAATTCGCTTTTTACAATATTTGGCAATAAATTATCAACGATGATGGAGAGATAAAAACGAGAAAATATATATATTTGACCACAGTATTTTATGAAAAATGAACACTAACAAAATTGATCTGATTGGAACCACTATCGACCTTGTGAACTCCTGAAAACGTTAAAAGAGCTAACGAAATGTTTAAGAGAACCCCTGATAATACAAAGAGATACATAAAAGAAAATCCCTACCCTCTCAAATGGTGAGATTGCCTCGTTCATAACTGATAGAATGAATGATCGTTGTATCTGAAACAGGAGAGTTCCTCTGCTACGGTAGTTCAGTAGTAGATTATCCTTCCAGCAAGTGGAAGACCCGGGTTCTGATTCCCGGTCATTGAAGATTCTTTCTCCTGTTTTCACATTTCCCAACTTTCCAGCTTATGCCTATCGCATAAGGATCTTAGGGTCAATAGCTCCATCAATTATGCGTACGTAAAATAACTAAAAATATGTTATATTGGATGTGCTTGACATCCACATCCATTATCATTTCGGACGATATAAATTCTGCAAAAAATCTGGAAAGTCTAATAAGTGTAGGACGTGCATCACTCGCTCTGCATCTATCTTGTCCCCAGATAAGACCGTGTAAAGCGAAACAGTGTGACTTCGCCATAGGAATACATAAAGTTACATTTGAGCGTTGTGTTGAGTTCAACATGAGAAAATGTAGTTATATTGAATTCAAAATTGCTTCCTTTATTCGTTATCATAACCCTCGAGTCGAACTGAAATATTTTGATTCTTAATGATTGTAGAAAGTTCCGAAACCGTGCTATAGCGAAATTCTTTGCAGTGGAGTTTGAGGTACTTCTTTATAATGAATATCGTGTCAAACTAAAACGTGTTAAGCGAAACCGTGCTAAGCGATGGGTGAGTGTATGACCACCCTATTGAACAAGCGGTGTATTTAGCGCTGTTCTTAAAGTATAGAAAAAGGAGGATATTAAAAATATAGCAATGGAAAGAAAGGCAAAAAGAAAGGTCAAGGAAAGAAGAAAAATATGTATGGCAAAAAGAAAAGGTCAATAACATTAACTGAAAATGTGACAAAATGAAGCCTGGTGGATAGCGTCCCAATCTTTATTTCAACGCATCTAGTTTGAAATAAGAAATAACATGTGTTGAAGAAACAATCAAATCATCAAATTAACTGACATCGACTCTTTAATTATTGAATACTAGCAGAATTTCCCGTTGAATTTCAACGGATCTAGTGAAGCTACTACAGCAGAACATACAAACCCTTTAAAATACCTATATAGTAGATACTTTTTAACTTACAATTAGCTTTTCTTAACAATTAATCATATTTGCTTGTAACAATCCGTTTCAGAGCCTATTGCATTCAAATATAACGATAATTGTATTTCCTATCATATCACTTTCGCCAAATCCAGCTTCATTTCTTGTGTAATTATGCCTATCAAATGTTTACATTTATGTCTTATAAACAATAAACCCGTAAAATAGCAACGTACAGTTGTCCATGATTGAACACTGACTGGTAAATATACATCAGATACGTGAACCTATTTACGTTAATAAACATTATAATGTAGAATATAATGATTTTACTTACAAAAAATGTAAGATTCCAGTATTCAATAGACGAAATAAGGTTCAATTACTTTCATCAGTAAACGCTTCGTGAATAATAATCAGTATCTATTTACGTTGCTATCCATAAATATCGATCGTTTCGTTGCTTAAACAAAAGTACGAATCGAATAACGCAAAAATTTCGTCTATTTATAAACTTCATTGAAGCTAATTGAATCGGAGGTAACAATGACGGCCGCCTTGGCAACACCCGGAAAGAGTACGAAAAATCCACAAAATTTCGAAACAAATAACGTATTTCTGAAAACGTCGACCGTGTAACATGTAAACTTCGCAGCAATAAGATAGTATAGAGTTTTATTCGTCGAATAAAGCAAAAACGAAAAAAATGGTCCATATCTACGTATTTTAATGCTTGAAGGAATAATACCTTGCAAGTCAAGAAATGGATTCATACGTGTTATCTTATGGGAAATCGTTTATGAGGAGTTCCATGAACAAACCAACAAACTACACCCTTCAAAATGTATTATAGGAGATATTTTACATTACTAAAGGAGCGAACTAGAAAAATATTTTAGATTGAACGGAGTTTGTAGGAGAAAATCTTTAATCTGTAGAAGTCGCATTGAAAAGCGAATTGCGTGGGAGGAAATAAGACATGAAATTGATTACTAGCTCTAATATCTACTCAACTTTTGTCATTACGTACATTACTTATACGAGGCTAGACTGCATGGATGTTGCAAAAAGAGTTATTTTAATAATCATTCTCTGTTGCATTTAAATAGCCTAGAAAGCAGTAAAACGCAAGCGGGAGACCCGGGTCCGATTCCCGGTCAAGTTTAGAATTTTTCTTCTTCTCTAACTTCACATTTACATTCAGTCATATGCACTAACGTATAAAAGTCATATTTCCATCTTTTCACTTTTGTTATTTAACAGACATCTCACTTCTGAGATAAAGTAGGGGTGTTTACCGCTGTGCCTCGGTGAGGACATCTAGTGTTGAAGGTTCGAGAATGGAGAATTAGACTGGATTGATAGCTTAGTTCAGGGGGGTTCGTTCCCAACCTTTACGTTGGCAAAGGCGCCAGTGTCCTTCCACTCAGCACAAAAAGCTCGTAGCTGTATTTAATTGTATTCTAAAACAACATTTTTTATTAAACATAAAAAGTACTAAGTAACGAGATTATATAGGGTGATTTTTTATTCGAGGACCCTGAAAAATCGCTATATCTTATAATGTAAAAAATTTCTATGAACATAATTTGATGTTATTTAAAAAATATGTGACATCAAATGTTGAAAATGAGCGCCACCTTGCTGAACACATATACATACGTGCTCTCCTCAGCATATCATCTGACACGAATAAAAAAATCACCCTGTATAATTAGAACATATAGCCTTTCGAATATTTTATAAGAAAAGTACTCACCGGTGTTTTCTATGAATCCATGAACGGAGAAATGTGACTACTAGAGCGCAAATATGAAATGACACTCCTTCGTCAACAAGGAAGAAAAGAATGACGACTGTTCACAAAAGGGATGAGATATGTACATTACAATAAAGAATAAAGGTAAAATGATACAATGAACCACTTCCAAAAGTTGGGCAAATTGATGAAAAAAATCATATAATATTACGTTAAATGACATGTAGGTATGTAAATTCTATAACACAAAGTCATAGTCTTTTTAGATTGGCACTTTCCAGTATTGCGTGACTGCTCAACACACTTTTGTTAGTAGCAAGAGCTGCAAGTTTTAAGGAGGACTCCAGAACAAACCTTGGCGGGCGCCATGGCGCTCGCGGACACTGCGCTGGGAAGCTTAGTTGGTTAAAGTACCTACTAGGCAAGTACGGGTTCGATTCCCGGTCATGTTAAAAAATTTTCCCCTTCTTTAACTTCACATTTAGTGAGACGCAATCCATAGATTCTTATAGAATCATTTCAGTTTGAACTCTATCACACGACGACACAAACAGAAGTCATTCTCTAAAATTCCTTTCAAGTTCACGACCAGAAGTGAATGATAACTTAGTTCCATTTCTGGATCAAAATCGCTTTAAGAAAACCCGGTTCTTTTAAATTATTTGTCAGTGAAAGGATATAAAAGAAGTCTCGATAACATTTAGAGGAATAATTTGGCGCAAACAAGTCCATAAAGAGCAAAGCAATCCACAAGGAAGCCGCAATTCAAAGAGAGAGAGAGAGAGAGAGAGACGCATATACGATAACCCTCAGATGATAACGGGATGGAAAAGGATGTCAGGGTGCATGCCGACAAAAAACGGCTTAGCTCACGAATATTAAATTCGAGCAAAGGAAAATTCCACTTTTATGGATATTAACAAAGAACAAAGGACAAGTCTGCGGCCTTTCCAGACTAAAAATATGACGGGATTTGAGCCGCAAGTCTTCTTTACTAAAAAAAAAAACACACATCTACGTCATATCCGGCTGGAATTCTCTTTCTCCCTAGCAAAGAGGAGAAACTATTTATTTTTAACTTGGTTTCGTCAGATGAGGTAGCGGTTGCGAGGATGGATATGGATTGTGCAGCAACCTTTTGTATTTCCTTTCCGGTCGCCGCGAAGAAACGAAACTGCGAAAAGATGGCGAGCGTCATAATATAAGGGAAACCATAAAGGTTGACGAGAGGCTCATTTTCCCTCAACTTCACTCGAACTTCTTGATTCTACTGTTTAAAAGTCGTTCCCTGGAGTCGTAGTACATCGACGATTTTTATGCCCTCAATTACGAGGTTGTTCCATTTAAGCTTTACTCTCACAGAGGACTGTTTCGTATTTCTACCATGTTTATAGCTCGAGGACAAGGGAACTGCCGAATTTATGCCATTGACGCAAATAGTGTCACAAAAAATATTGGTTTCAAATTTCATAAACAAAATGTCGATTATTATCAAAAGCATGATCGCGTTCATTGATTTTATTTTAACCAAGTGGAATCAGGCCCGTCTGAAGGGGGTGGCTGGGTAGGCAGTCGCCTCGGGCCCCGCGTCTATGGGGGGCCCCGCGCCTACGAGGAATTCTAGTAGAGATTATGCTCGATAAATTCCGCATCGAAAATTGTCGTTAAAATTTATTTCATATTCTAGATTATCAAGAATATATATATATATATCATTTTTTTAAATAATTCGGTAATATTGCTTCTCAATGAATTCTCTGGAGAATCTCAAGAAATATCTCCTCTTGGGAAACCACGCAAAAAGTGGATACAATGCATGAACTTGGGGATAGAGGAGTCGGCAATGCGACCGCTTCGTCCAAGAATTAGGAGAAAGCAATGTCCCTTCCTGCAAGACTGACATGAGGGCGTCATTTCGCAAAATTCGGCCTTTGAAAACATCTGGCAGACATCGACATAGACCCCGACAACGCCGTTTCCCAGGCATTCTTTCGGACATCTAGCCTGTTTTTCCATATTCTAATTCCTTTCGAGAAAGGGAAGACAAGCACAATAAAATTCTTATCTTGCCTTCAACAAGGTCAATGCCACTTACAAAGTAAGAAGTGCCGCCCGAGCTTCGAGGCTCCCCTGCAGACTCATTTCCTTTTCCCTAAAGGGATTGTCCACCGAAAAATAGTGCAGAACGCGCATAGCGGCACTTTATCCCGGATAGTAGAATTCAGAAGGGATATGCGAAAAACCGAGGGTGAGGGCACAATTTTTCAGCCACATTCGGTTCGGTTTATTGCTTACAGCTCTGGTGGCCCGCGGAAACCCTCTCGCTCGGGGCCCCGCGGATCCTAGAGACGGCTCTGAGTGGAATTATTATTTATAAAAAATTATCACATACTCAAGATTTTGGCAAACATCACATTAAACGATTAAATAAAATGATTAATAGATTTGACAATAAAGAGGCGAAGGCGACTAAAGTTGACTTTAATTAAAAGGAAAAATGTATCATGGGTGAGCATCAAACTTTTGCTTTAAAAAAAATAATAGAACGACTGAAATTAACTTCGTGGGAAAATGCAGGAATTTCGTTATTCAAATACGTGTTACGTATTCATAGGATTTTGTAACATATTTGAAGAATTAATTACCTTAAAATTAATTATTTATGACTCGCGTGAAAATGAAATCATTCTCATCCCTATGCTACTGAATTAATAACACTATTGACATGTATTTAATAATTAATTATATTAAACTTTTATGATATACGTACTCGTATAAAATTGTTACTATTTTCATAGCCTTAGCCAACTTTCCTTCGGGCTTAGACGCACTCGCAGAATGTAATCCCCAATTGATTTTATCATATTTTATTCAATCGATCTGACTAAATTATAAATACATTTTAATGAACAGGACATCATAAAATCGATGAATATTTAAAGCCACACAATGAAATTCGCCAACAAGCATTTATTTCCCGGACTTTCCAGTCTCTAGAACAACAAATACTGCCGAAAGTAGCATTTAATGCACGGTATATTTTTTTGTATTACGAGTTTTCGGCCGGCGTACACAAGAGTTACAACCTACTTTAAAAGGATCCCCTCGAGATAGGAAGAGAGGGCAGTGCATGCACAAAAGAGTGAGGAAGGAAGGGAAAAAAGAATTTAAAAAAGGTGGCGACAATGGAGAAAGAGAGAGAGAGAGAGGAGTCCCTGACCTTGTTAGGAGGGATTCGAACCAAGTCACGTCATCACGTTATCCACTTGGACGGGGACGTAGATACACTTCCTTTACTTAACTTCTTCCAGTCTCTTACCGAGCGCCCTCCCCCTTCCTCACCACTTGCCACCACTCTTTCCCTTTACCCCCCCCTCCCTCCCTCCCTCCCTCCTCTCTAAAAAAAACTCTCCTTCCCACCCTCCCATCCACGCGATGTTCTTTTTTTCCCTCCCTCCCTCCCTTCCCCTTCCTCTCACTTCGTCCTATCCAACCCCAAACCCTTTCTCGAGAGTCCCCTCAGACGTGCATATAGAAGGTAGTTTAGAAGTCTCTTTAGGAGGCCAATGGTGTGATGCTTATGCTTCCTCGAGTGTTCGCGAGGAATAATGCAGGGAGCTAGAAGTGCGCGAGGGACACGTGTACGTCCTTGGTATAGAGGTCTCCCCTCCCCCCCCCCATCCCCCATCCCCCCTCGTCTCTTTCCTTTATCATCCTCTCCTTTTGCTCTTCTTTCTCTCTCTCTCTTTCTCTCCTGTCCTGTATTGCATCGTTTCGTCAGCTTAAAAAAAATCACCGTTAAGCATAGCTAGGGGAGAGAGAGAGAGAGAGAAAAAAGGAAAACTTTCGATAGGATCTTCAAAGACTCCCTCGAGTCTACTTCACTTCTCTCTTCAACTACGCGATCCTCTCAGTTCACTTTCTCTCGCTCTTCAGCGCCCACTCGAAAATTTTTCTCCCTTCATCCATCCTCCTTTCTCCTTCAACCACTCTCTTCTATCTCTAGAGCAGTGTTTTTCAACCTTTTTGCTTTGGCGGAAAACTTTTAAAATGATCCATCTCTCGCGACACGCCATGAAATAATCGCGACACACCATTAAATAAAAGGTCAATTTTCTTGGTTAAAACATAATGAAATTACTTAAAATTCATCGTTTAACTATAAAACATCATAAATATAACAAAATGTTTATGTTTATTAATAAAATTAGTACAAATATGACAGAGGTCAGTTCATAGTATCTACAAATATATATATATATATATTGTTGTGTCTCTCTTGTGCTGACGAAGGGATCGTCCCGAAAGCTCTAACCTCTACAAATGTGTCTTTCCAACACCCCAGCGGTTCTACTTCCGGTAAGTGTTCACTAGGTTTCCTTCAACACCTAGTTGCCCTAAATATCCTTACTTACCTTTCCTCTTCCGTAGTATTTATACCATTATATATTTATGCATATATTTGTACATACTCTGAAATGACCTCGGTCATATTTGTACTAATTTTGTTAATAAACATAAACATTTTGTTATATTTATGATGTTCATAACAAAATAAACAATAAGAAATAAAAATTTGTCGAATAACAATTTTCAAAAAAATAATGTGAAATTTTATCCTTTTTTCTAAATTTTCGCGACACACCTGGACCTCGTCCACGACACACTAACTAATGTGTCGTAACACACCGGTTGGGAACCACTGCTCTAGATCTCTGCCGTCTCTCTATCTCCATCTTCGTTGTTCTCGCTGCTTTCTCCCGACGGTTCAAAAAAAAAAAAAACACCGCTTCCTTACAGTATCAGAAAACGGTATCTTTTATGTCTGTCTGTCTCTCTCTCTCGCGGTCTTTGATACTTTGGAAATTCCTCTTCGACATTCGGGTGCAATTGCTTCTTTTAGTGTCTAGTATAGAGTTGAGGACGAAGCAGGAAAAACGCCGTCGCAGGATTAAAGATTTGACGGAGGGTTTAGTGATAAAGGGACCTCGAGAGGCGAATTGGAGATAACGGCTGATAGTGATTGAAGTATGTTTGAAAAAGCGAAGTTTTTGAGTTCCAAATATTCTTTGAGAATATCTCGCCTTATTCCATTGATGGCCGCCCGTTTTAAAATTTTCACGATCTAGCAGGACAAATAACGAGTAATACGACGGTTTAATAAGAACAATAAATATTATAAAACGGAGATACGATTTTTCTTGTCTATGATTCCGTTTCATTGGATATTAGTCTCAAAGACTTTAAAGAACATTTAAAAAATGGATTTTTTTAACGCCTCAATAATTCTAATATTTTTAGTATTTTAAGCGGGCGGGGACATTTGTTAATCCATCTTTCAGTTATGAGCACATATAACAATTTTAATTACGTATACATGTCAGTTAAAATGTTTATTTACCTTTAAAAATATTTCAATTGATCAGATAAAATTATATGAGTATTAATAACAATTAATGGCATCCTTTAGATTAAAGAAAACCAGATTTGTGCATATAAATAATTGTGGAGACTACCGTGAAAACGATATCAAAGTGACTCCTTAGAAATAAAATTCAACATTTCGAGACACTCTGAGAAGGAAAGCAAAGAAAGGATTGAAAAACATCAAAGTGTAGAGTTGGAAAACAATACATATAAATTAAAACAAAAACACGTTGCAAACAGCATAGCAATCGAAATAGGTATCTAGTACGTTGCCTTCACGTTTAAAGAATGATACGTGTCACTCCGAGCGACTGTTTTTGTGTTATAGGTCACTGTAGTTGTCGAAGGACACATAAACCTTCAGACAATCGTGTGTGATATTGGGTCCCTGGCGCGGAATAATTCCCTCTAAACCTTGGATTTAATTTTCTTTTCGTCGTGTGCTTCTGCGAGAGTGTGTGGTTCCTTAATATATCCCTGTTCCTGTCCTATAGTAACGGTGTGATTTTCGGGTTCCTGGAGTAGAATAATCTCTCGTAAACCCGGTTTTTATCCTTTCCATCTTTGGAATTTGTGTTAGAGTGATTGCACGAGCGTGCGTGATAAAAAGATCCCTAGCGATAAATGACAACCTATGTACTTTTATTGTTTTTCAACCTTTTTGATTTTGATGTTTTCCTCTATTATTTCTTTGCATTTCTTCTCAGTATGTCCCTAAATATTAAATTTTACAGCTAAGAAGTAAATTTTACTTTAATACAGATTTGTACAATTGGATAGTTTTCTTTAAGATGAGCGAAAATTCTATGAACGTTAATAATTATTAACTTCATTATAATCAATAATGTAACATAAAATACGGATTTATTGTTTATAACATATAAAAACCTGTAAGTATCGTATTCGGCTTCATCGTCATTAGAAGTCCACTTCTTTCTTTAGCCTATACGAATTTTCCGATCTAAATAAATTTATGGTTAATTGAATACTCTTCCTTATTTTGGCAATTATAAATGAATTTAATTAAAAATGAAAAAAACGGAAGTGGGGTCAGAGTATAGATTTTATGGATAAAGAAAATATCTGAAATTGCGCCAGGAACGAAAAATGATTTCTTTGAGAAATCCAAAAGTATAACTTCGGGTTATAGAGAATGAAGTAAAAAATAAATAACCATGTACGTTTCTTTTGTGTCATTGGGTGTAAGTACGCGCACTTTGACATGTATCGCGCAAGTAAATTGACCAGGCAGCCCTTTATGCCAGAGTGATTAGCAAGCATCCTTAAAACTCGTAAGCCCTGGATCAGCAGAACCGCCAATACGTTGAGAGACATAATTATGTACCGTAAAACACATAATATTCGCCGCTGTAAAAGCTTTATATGGCCGCCTCTTTAATGATGGCAACCTAGTAACTGGGGCAAGGATAGAAAGAAAAAAACCTCAATCGTTGAGTGAATTGCGTCGAAAAAAAACCACCGCAAGTCTTGAGGCGCCGGATCTTTATTAGCGACCTCAAGAGAAGTAAAAAAGGATCAAATGGTATAGAGGCGGTGAGAGAGAGAGAAAGAGGCGTCGAAGATGAAGAGAAGGATAGGATGGAGCTGGTGAGAGGGAAGAAAACAAGTGAAGTCTGGTCGTAAGGACGCGCACGGCGCAATTTCCGCCTCCGCTGCCCTATATATGTATCCAACCCCCCCCCCCCCCTTCCTATCCCCACTCCAATAGACAACACCTCTATCTCCCTTCATCTCTTTCTCACACACACACACAGGAGGCGTCCCTTCTCAACCCTCTTTCACCTGAATTCTTTCCCCGCACTGACTCCTACCTCTCGCAGCCTTCTACACAAAATATACCTGGACCTCAATCCTTAGGCAAGCCAGCTAATACTACCCTCACACCACATTTACCCGCCAATAAATTCAAGCTTTTCAATTAATATATCTCAATACTCAAAGTCTCGCTGCGCATCTAGATCAATTACGATCTATTCTTCCGTCTAATGATAACCATGCCATCGCTCTTTCTGAAACATGGCTCAAGCCCACTGTCTCCTCCTCTTCAATTAAAATCCCTGGTTTTCATTTATACCGTAATGATAGAATGGGTAAAGTTGGTGGAGTAGGGATTTACGTCGGTAATGATCTTAAAGGTAAAATAGTTTCCAATAGTGGAGCACAGTACGCTAAAAAAAACCCGAATATCTTTTAGTAGAAATCACCGTAAATTCTAAAAAAAATCCTCTTAGGTATAGTTTATCGACCAACCAACAAAGGCCGCTTATCAGACATAGATATAGCTATTTCAAACATTATCCACGAATATGAATACGTGACAATAACTGGTGACTTCAACGCAAACTTTAATTCAAATTCTCATGACTCGAACTAACTTAAAAACTCCTTCACCGCTCATAGTCTCGACTTCCTTCCCCTGAATGCAACACATAACACTGCTACATCCTCATCATGGCTAGATCTAGCGGTCACTGCTAATAGCGATAAAGTAATCACGCACGGTCAGATTTCAATTCCGGGTATATATTATCATGACCTTATTTTTCTAGCATATTCACTAAAATCTCCAAAATACAAACAAAGGTACATGAGTCACCGTGACCTCAAATCCATCAATGACGCAGACTTATTCGCAGAAGCAACTTCTTTGTCATGGCATACCACTGACTTAATGACATCGATGAAAACTTAGATATCCTCAATTCACTACAACTGCACCTTCTCGACAAATTTGCGCCAGAAAAAACTATTCGTGTATCAAAACCTCGAGCTCCATGGCTCTCTTCAGAAATTAAACAAATGATGAGTCATCGTGACGCAATTTTTCGCGCTTTCAAAAAAAAAATGACGGTGAAACGTTTAAGAAGTATAAATTAATAATAAACAAAACTAAACAGATTCTAAGGAGCGCCAAAAATAAGTTTGCTCATTCAATCTCAACTCTTTGGAATAATCTACGGCAACTTGGCATTGAGAAACCTAATGATATTCAGGTCCCATCATATCTTTCACTTGATACTCTAAACGTAAGTTTCTCATCACCGCATACCATTATTGAGGATGTGCTGAAGCGTAACGTAATCCAGAAATTTTCTTTAGGTGCTGAAAGACAACTCCTCAAATGACAATTTCAATTTTACTGCAGTTTCACAGTTACAAGTCCTTAACGCCAAACGAAAAATAACATCTAAGGCACTGGGTTCTGATGGAATCCCTCTCATAATGAAAATTGATCCCAGTAATGCTACCATATATTAGGAATATATACAATATTTCTCTTCAACAAGGAAAGTTCCCCTCACAGTGGAAGCATGCTTTAGTGCGCCTTATCCCCAAGAAAACAAAATCGCCCGACGTCAGAGATTTCCGTCCAATTAGTTTCTTACATATTCTATCCTAGTCTTTTGAAAGACTGGTAGAATTAGCAAATAATATCATTTCTTGAGTCTGAAGGTTTATTTGTTCCCATGCAGTCAGGATTTCGTAAATCAAATAGCACAACTACAGCCTTACCGAATGTCACGGACAACATTCGGCGCTCCATGGACAAGAGGGAATTGACTATTCTAGTCCTTCTTGACTTTACCAAAGCATCTGACTCTTTAGATAAAGATATACTGCTAGCTAAGCTACGTTACTTAAGATTTTCACCGATGGTCATAAATTGGATTTCATCATATCTAACCGACAGATATCAGAAGGTAATATCTGACAAACTTTCCTCTTCTTGGTTTAAATTAGCTTGAGGTGTTCCACAGGGCTCAATTTTTGGCCCATTATTATTCTCCCTTTACATAAATGACTGCTCGCGCATTCTTAAACACAGAAAATATCTCTTGTACGATCTGCAAATTTATCTAAGCACCACCGTTCTTCACTTAGAGAAAGTCAACAATGACCTATCAATGCTCGCTGACTGGAGCAAAGATAATTTTCTAAGCTTCAACTCGCAAAAATTTCAGGCAGTATTAATAGGATATCCTAAAATTCTTGCTTCTATCTCCTCTAAAGAAGTTACACCTCTCTCAATCTCTGGTACTATCGTCCCGTTCTCAAACTCTGTTAGTGATCTTGGAATAACTATAAATAAAACTATTACATGGAATCACCACCTTATTGAAATCTGTAAGAAAGTTTACTCCTCCCTTCACTCTCTTAAGCGTTTAAATAACAGACTTTCCTTTTCACTCAAAAAGCAACTAGTCGACGCGCTCATAATTCCTCAGTTCGACTACGGTGATATATTCTATCAATATCTAACCAAAAACTCTCTATAAAACTTCAGAGAGCGCAGAATGTCTGTGTTAGATACATACACAATCTAAAAAAGTCAGATCACATCTCGGAACCTCTACTTAAACTATCATGGCTGAACCTAGAATCTTACTTTCTTTATTTCAAATTCGTAAAAATAACAAGCCTCCTTACCTCTCTTCGCAGTTCAATTGTATCAACACAGTTCACAATCTACATACAAGAGGGAATCAGAAACTTCTCATTCCTCATCACAGAACCGAATTATATAATAAATCGATCAGGGTAACGACAGGCAGATTATGAAACGAACTTCCAGTTTTCTTATAAACTCACCACCTTCAAATTCATTTAAACGAGCCTATCATAAACACCTACTTTCGTTAAAAAGGAATAACTACACTGAAAGAACGGCCTATTAATTCTCTCTTTTTCTCCCAAACCGGCCGAGAACACTGACACACAAGAAAGCACAGAACAACTCGCACTTACCAAAACGGATTGTTATTCCTACAGAAACTCGCCGCTAAGATGAAAGGACAATGTAAATAAACTTTTCTTTTCTTTTGTATATATGTATGTGTATATTTATTATTATTATTTGCATATTTCTAGTTATTTTAAATGTTTATGCTTTCATTTAATTTCACTTAGTTTTATTAATTTTCGTGTTCATTCTTCAATACGTTAAAATTTACTCATTTATCCCAACATCAGTCATTCCCAACCCCTTTTTTTTAATGCATGTGGGTATATGCCTTTTTATATAGATGTGTATTTATACGTTGTATGTAGGTGTATATACATGTATAATATATGTAACGCTATCTCTCTTCTTTGTTTAATATTTTTAATTACTTTCGTGTTTTCAGATGAACTTTTTCTACGTTAACATATATATTATATACCCCATCTCTTTCCAACAGCATTTATTATTGTATTTCTACTATCTAGGGTTTTTGCAGGTTTTTTCCACCCCCCTTCTCTTCATAGGTGTTTTCCTGCGTGGTTTTTTATTGGGTTGTCCATGCCTGGCTCTACCTAGGTTTTTACCACAAATATTATATCTTTCTTAGAAAATTATCTAATGTGTAATGTGATATTTATTGTTCTGTTCTTGTTGTATCTGTTTTACGCACCTTTTATTGCTCTAGTTCTGTTTGTATATACATTTATTCATGTAATTATTTTGTAATCAATAACGTAGGGTTAAATGGAAGAGGGGACCTTATGGTCTCAATTTCGCACTGAAAATAAAGTTATCTATCTATCTCTTTCTCCTCACAATCTTCTTCTCTCCCCTCCTTTCTCCCTCTCTCTTCGTCCCTCCCTCTCCTCTCTTCCCCTCCTCCACTTAATCCCTTTCTCTCTCTCACACTCCAAAGTCGTATCGGATGGGAGAACTCCAGATTGCTAGCAGAGGGGATCCAACTACCAAAATGGACAGGATCTGATGCAGGAGGTAAAAAAAAAAGAAAACCTTTATTTCCGCACCCTTCGCCTTCTTTTGTTTCCTCTCCATCTCTCTCTTTCACCCTCTCTCTCTATATATATATATATATCTCCCTAACTCAATCACTGTGTTACTACGCCGATGAGTCGGCATGAGTACGCTTATCTCTCTCTCCCCTCTTGAAGAGCTTGAGCTGGAATTTCGCGAGAGGTTCGAAGGATCAAGGTGTGGAGTGTTTACATCTTCTACTCCCTAGTCGGCGGATTTATCGGTGATCAGAAGAGGGAATTAGGTCGATATGGATCCCCGCAATCGCAGGAGATGATGAAACGTTCGATCCTAGGAAGCTGCTGCGAGCGCTTTAGCTTCGCGATGCGCCTTTCCGAGCAAATAATTTCGAAATTTGTTTTCCTTTGCTGGCACTTCGATAGAATGTGTTCTAGCAAATGGAGTTAAATACTGCGCTCGAGATCGAAGCGAAGTAGCAGGGAGCAATGCATTCACATATAGCTTTTTTTGTCATGGACAAGCTTACGGTATTAGCTGAATAAAATCTTCGGTGAACTGTTCCGATTTTTAATGTTGTAACATATAATAAATTTTAAGATTAATATATTCGATGGCAATATCAATAGAAATTGTATTTCAGACGACATATTTCATCGCACATGATTTTGTTGAGATTAGAGTAAATGCAATAAATCAAAGAATTTTTATACAGATTCTCATTTATTTCATGCTCGTTCATTGATGTTTGTTGATAGACAGGAAAATCACACCTTTATCTATAGAAAGTGTTCAGTTTTTTTCCTTAATTGTCGTTGGACGTTATTTCAATCTACACGGCTGAGAGGTTGTGTAAAATATACCTTAAATTAAACTGTATTTATGTCTGTATTTATTCAATTTAAATACAAAAGAAAAACAACTGACCAATTAAAATATTCCACCATTATATTTATGAGGGTTTTTACTGCGTAAATTATACAAGTCTGATATACTCGAAATAAATGGAAATAATATACTTCCGCACCATATATATTTAACATAATGTTGCAGCTACGCTAATAATTACTTTGTAGTTAGCCTTTAGCAAATACTGGTAAGTAGTAGAAAAGCGACTAAGGAACTGAGGACAATTCCGTCCGGTTCGAAGAATTTATAGCATGAGAGGGGAAGAGAGGAGACAGGCTCTGGGAGAAAAAAACTATAACTAAAAGTTTTAATATAAACAAATAAATTCATCGTCAAACATAAATATAAATTATATTGTTGAAACTATATATTTTCCTTTACTTTTAATAAACTAACCAATCGCAAAGCAATGTTCTGCCATCATATTGGTAAGCTTCGTAACACAAGTAAATTTTCAGCACTAATCACAGTAAACAACGTCAATTTAATAACCAAGTATTATAATAATATCGCGAATTCTAATTTTTACATTGCTGTCATTAATCCAATTTCATGTTTATTCCAGAATAATTGGCCGTTATATATGAAAATTTAAATAAAAATGAATGAAAACGAGATTTACATTCGCTAAAATAAAGAACGAATATAAAATTCGCATAATTGAATATTCCTGAAAGGAAAAAAAAACAGTTTTGAGCAAATAAAAGCTGTGTGGCAAGAAATATTAATGAAGATTTATTTGTTACACCTTACGCTACACAAATGTTATATAAACATAACTATTTTTACTTTCTGGAATATTCAGTTAAGTGAATTTTATATTTATTCTTTACGTTTCAGTGCATAACAAACGTGATTTAGTTAAATCAAATGAAATTTACATAGCTTTAATTTTTCTGTTTTAGATATAGATTAAAAGTACATAGATAACAGGGGTTGGAAGCGTTGATATGGCGTAGACTAGGGAAAATTAGTCGTACGGAAAGGAAAATTAATGAGGAAGTTTTGAATGTAGCAGGAGAATTGAGGAACTTAATTAGAGTAATAATGGGTAGAAAGGATAAATGGGTGGGTCAAAATTTGAAAAGAAACGGTTTATTCAAAAAGTCAGAGAAAGATGAATGTTTGGAAAGAGGCACAGAGGTAAGATGATGAAACGTATATTAGATGTATTAAAAGAAGTAGTTTGGTGTGAGGGAAAGGCTTCGAATAGCCCAAATTTGCTAGTGCGTTCCTAAAACTTACAATGCATGTATGCATAAATCCTAAGAATTGCTCGTTGAACTCCCAAAATTTTGTGTTCCATGATAGCCCCTGACAAGCAGAGCGTTGTTCATTGCCAATAAAGTCGAACGTGAAACACAGTAAAGCGGAAAAGTTGTTTTTAGCGATGTAATCCAACGATTTCCGCTTTTATATCTACCTATATTTAAATAAACTTCCGACATTTCGGTGGAAGATAAAACCAACGCGGGCGTTTTGCAAATCATATTCACCCCAAAGGCATGTACTGAAATATATAGAGTTAATTTCTGTGCGTCATAAAATCTCAGCGGTTTTACATTTCAGGAGCCTATGTAGGGTAAAAAAAAAATTTCACCGCACTCCAACCTTCAAATTTACAATAAGAGGAAGCAAAAGAGGCGTTAAATTTGTTGTTAATTATGATATGGATTTCTTTGAATATTAATTTAACTATTTACCTAAAATTATTTTTAAGGCGCACTTTGACAACGGCAGATTATGGAATTAAAAAAAACAAAAAATTAAGTGTATCTGGTTAATTTTTTGTGCAAATATGATCAAACTGCGCTGCGGGGAAATATACATGCCGTGCAAATATCGTTAAATATCTCATTAACGGTTTATGGAGAAAGGCATCATATGTTGTTTTTAATGCTGATACGCCTAGTCAAAATAAGATATTTAGGTGCGGATTAATTTCTACTAACATTCAATGTTTGTAAGATCCACCAAAATTGGTTAACGATGGCGCTCAATTCTCGTGTATTTGTGTGACAGAAACTTGCATCTGATGGCGTGTAATCAACAAATGATCATACATGTAACACAAATAAAAACGTTGGACATATGCTTGAGTAGTTCAGTGGTTAGAATACCCTCCCGAAATTTGGTAAAACCCAGGTTCGATTCCCAGTCCAGGCAGATTTTTCCCCCCTGCTTTTTCTAAGCAATCATATATCGTCGGTAATATTTATTCTTTTACTCGAAAGAAATCCTGGAAACTACTGACAACATTATATTCTTCCTCTTACTTCTCCATGAAGTACCTAAGATACAGTTTTGTGTAACTGCTATTTTTGAGAGAAAGAGAGAGAGAGAGAAGCGAGCGACTTTCTTCTTCCTCCTATCTTCCGAAGTTTTTGGCCCTCGCATAATAATGGGCAAGCTACGTAAATAATATTCGGGAACAGACGAACGAAAAAAAATCGAGCACATTGCTTCCCCCCCCCTCCCCCCCCCTCCCCCCCCCTCCCCCCCCCTCCCCCCCCCCTCCCCCCCCCCCCCCGATTAATATTGAAAACTTCGAAAAAAGACAAACACTTGAAAAGATGATCGATGGAGAAACTGTATACGCATCGATAACTCCTAACGTATTACGAATAATAGCGGGGGAAAGCCGAGAAGAAGAATAAATATGCGGCGATACGCTAGGAACTATACCGCTGAGCGTATCTTTTGCGATTCATGACTCCTCCGCCGTCTCTCATCCTTAAAACCGTCTCGCATAAACACAAACAGCGCCGTTATGGAAGGAGCGGGTCGAAAGAGGTGATTTAAGCTCCCTTCCTCGCAATTCACGTCTTTCATTTACATTTTGCAAGGAAATTTTCCTCGGCCGTTTTCCGTCGGCCATTTTGAATTCGGTTTGGAATACGGTGGGGAAAGGAGATCGGAGGGAAGGGAAGGAGAGGGAGAGAGACGTTTAGATGTTTCCCAAAGGCTTATGAATTTGAATCGTAAAGTATTCCTCCACTTATAACCTATTCAAACCGAGTCACGTGCTCCCCGTGTTTTTTAAATTTTTTTTTGTGCGGCGAGGCAAAAAAATAATACTGCATGGTATTGAATGTATTACTGCGGAGTGCTTCGAAGGAGTTTTCTGTTCCGCGCACGAAAATTTCTAAATGAATTTCGGAATTTAAATGTCTAAGGTAGTGGATGAAAGGGGGAATTAGCATGAAGAAATGTTTATTTTTGAAAAGTTTATAAAGGAAGTAGGGAAGGCTTAAAAGTATCAGGAGGTCCATGTTAAAACTTGCGGAATTATTCAGTTGTATGCTAATACTATTTAGCTATCAGTTTAAATGACAGCGTCATTATGAATAATAGTTGATGAAGCATGATCAAATGTGATAAACAACATTTTAGAATCCAATGATGGAAAATTGTTCCTCCAATTTATTGCAAGACTAATTATCTCCGACAAATACAATTTAAACAAAAAGTACGAACCAATGAGGACGCATCAATTTTGTTGAATTCCATAATAAATAACACAGACGAATTACTTAGTAAAATTTAAATTTTATTAAATAAAAATTAACGATTACATAAAGTGGATTTTTAAAAATTTAGTCATTCGTCTGTGTCATTTTAATGAAACGATCTCATACCTTCGTAATAAAGAATTAGGATAATGAACACAATTTTTATGCTTTAACACAAAAAATTATGTTCCGGGAAATTTATCATTTAACTTACATACTTACAGAATAAAAGAGAAAATTAAAGATATTATAATTAACTCTCCAACTAGTCAAATTATCCCATTTTTGCAAGGAAATTCCGAATTTGGAGTGCAATGAGGTGCAATCGGTCGATTAAATGGCCATACGGTACACATACTATTTCATCTACAGTTAAGCTATTGTTATTTTGTTAAAATAAACAAATAATACTTGAAAAGCTAATTGTTTATTTTATATTAAAAATGTACAACATTTTATTAAAATTGGTCATAATGTCACCAAAATATGGCTATTTAAATTGCTTATACAAAATTTTGACTCACCCTGTATTTTTTCTGCTTTTGATCACAATTTAAAAGTCCTTTTTCGGCAAGATATTATGCGAATACTTGACAAAACCATAGTTTGCTTAGGACATATTCTCAGAATATCTTAAAATGAAATGATTAAATACGGTAACATTTTCGTGCCATACAGAATCGGCACAGAGAACTCGTCTCTTAAAACGGTTTAATTTTTCAAGCACAGAAGACGATAAAGTTTCACACAAAAAAAGGAAAGAGAATTACAGTAGCACGAATTGCGTGTGTGATAGAAGGTGGTATATCAGCGTTAAAGACGGGCAAATAAAGTAGATGTAACCTTTTCCGTAAGAGAGAAAATTGTTCAACTAGATATCTCTCGTGTAATAGGGTAAATATTACAGAAAAAATAAGCTCAGTGTCGGAGTAAGAGAAAAGAGGCCTTTTGAACTTCTACACAAAATATTTTCAGGACAGCTCCTTCACTGGAGTAATTTTTCGTGTCCTGTTTACAGTATCGCATTTAACATTTCAAATTAAAGAGAGGAGTGGGACCATAAAACATACATATTTTAGAATCTTTGATAAATAACCTAGTCCAAACGGCCATAATAAAAATGCTGGGGATACTGTCAATGCTGATTCACTCATAGTAGATTTTTTTTAGTCTGATGCGAGTGAAAAAACATTTTAAAACGATGAATAAGAAACAGTCCTGACTTTTTAACTTAATTATTTTCATTATTTGGGTGTGCTAATTTGAAAGACGAATAATGCGGAGAGTTTGGTTGAATTTAAAAATCTCCCTCACAGCGTATCAAACAATTAACCGGCTTTTCGACAATATGACCTACACCTCAGGTCCAGCCGGAGTCGAATGATAGCCAAATTTCTACGATTAGAAAAAAAATGCTTTTTCAAAGTGTTATATACTTACCTATATGCATTCGACCGACATGGGTGGATGAGATTAAAACGACCACGAGCATTATATACATGTTAATGTGATTATCATATGATAAGCGAATTACATAGGTTGATGTGAAAATAATTTGCGATTAAAAATCAATTTCCGCCGTGACAGGAGTTTCAAAAATGCAAATATGCGGAATATACCCGCATATCTGTTAATTTCTTTGTGCGTTTATACTCAAAATCAATTTACGGCAGGACAGTTTTGAATTAAAATTTATCTACTACTACGAGGGACTCGCATAAAAATAAATGCCTATATATTGACATCATTGGAATGGAAACTAAATAAATACTCGTGCGCCATATTCAGAGCGACAGGAACATATTTGATTAAATCGTAAAAGCATACCTTTATTTCCTCAAAGGGACGATGAATTTATCCGTCGCGATTTATACTCGCAAATGACGCTCGAAGAAATCGAAGAACGTGCTATTTTCACTTTAAATTGCCAGCGTTCCCCGCTAAAATTAAACCTCGGATAAGCCAGCGTCGTCGGATGAGGCATATTTGCTTCAATGTCTCTGTTGTGTTACCGAAATGAATTTTTTAAAATTAAATTTTTAGGTTATTTGCTAAAAACAAAATCTCTTTTGACTTTACACGGATCGACGAGTTTAATCGGTTTCCTTGGGCATGGAATCCGGCGACAGTGGAAAAAATGCGTGTTTCTGTAATAATTAAAAACTTACAAAATTATGGCTTTGAATTTACTTTTTCTTTGGCAAATATTAAATGAGGGAAAATCACGCAATCCTTAACTAGAATTTTAAAATGATGCATACAGTTTTGTGGAATGGTCAGGTAATTTTATTGAGCGCTTTTTCTCAAAAGCTAACCTACTGAACACATCGAACTATATTCCTCCTGAGTTATCGAAATTTTCCGTTTTAAGTTATTTTAGATTTACACTGTGGTGAAAATATCTTGGATTTTATATTTTCATGTACATTTATTTGTGTTTCAGGATTCAACAATTCAAACCGGATTTTGACGAAATCAGCTACGGATAAATGGGAACATTTTCTGATTGCGGGCATCTCTGGAAAAATATATGTATTTCGCGCTTCCGCAACATTTATATTTGCCGCATTGTGCACAGACAACGTTTCTAAACTTATAGTTGTAAAGAGGTTTAAATGGTGTAAAAAGGCGTAAGCAAGCCTCGAAATCCACCCGAACAGTCATCTTATCCATTTCCATCGCTCTTTAGTGTTATCTCCCTTTATTTCTCGTCTTCTCCTTATCTAGCCTCGTCCTTATTCTTGAAATGTCCCCTCTCTATCTCTCTCTGTCGCAATCCAATTGCGTGAATTTACTACTCACTTTTATTAAAGGGAGAAATCCAAAAGAAATAAAAAAGAGAGGTCTCATTTCCTTCCAAAGGAATGTCGGGTAGTTTCTTCCACAATGGTGAATAGGAAATTATAAAGGAATATCTCTCTCCCTCTCTCTCTCTCTCTCACACACATCCTCAATCCTTTCCGCTCTTCCTATCCCTCTCTCTCCCTCTCCTCTCCCAACTCCTCGGTCCCAACGACCTTGATACCTTCTCATCCTCCCCCTTCCAGAAAACCCATTGAAAGAAAACCTCTCCCACCTCTAAGTTCTACGTCTTCGCCTCTCCTTGTGAGACCTGCGAGGTTTTATCGCGCTGTTCCATAACCGTATAAAATCTATCCTCAAAACACCGCAGAGAAACATTCTTCCGCCTACTTTCATTCCTAATTCTCTTGCTATCCCGATGGTCGTCGCCATTTTACAAGCATCGACTAGGGTTAAATGGAAGAGGGGACCTAATGGTATCAATTTTGCCCTGGTAATGAAGATGATTATCTACCTATCTATCACCGAAGTGCCGTACTTCATTTCACGTCTATTGGGATTTTTAAACTTTTAGTTGGAATTTCTTTTAATAGAGCTTACAATTTGAGACCCTAGCTAGGGGATTGAAAACATAGGAGAGAGAATTAGGAAAACATGATTTTTCTGGCTTAGCTACATTAAATATAATATTTATGACAAACCACGATAATTCCGCCAAATTTGATTGTTATCTTAAGTTACTGTCGGGTAATATAGAGTTAGGTGGTAGAAGAGGCCGTATAGTCTCAATCTAGCCCAAAAATAAAGACGAGTATCTATCTATCTATTTTTTGTTTGTTATTTCATTTTTGACCAGTTGGATGTTACATCTGATCTTTTCTATGACTTGGTCATTTTTTTGATAGTATTTTTCGATAATATTGCTTACGCTCACCCTCTTCTATTTCCTGATATTATCGATTATCTAATTTACCATCTAATTTACCATCATTTAATTATGATTATGTAGATGAATCTGTAATAAAATGTGGAACTTTTTCGCTAAAAAACTTGCTTATAGCAAACATCCCTTGCGTGTTGCCTTGTTCAAAGTACGTGGACCAAACAGCCAGTTTTCACAAGAAAAAATCCCATAGGTACACCGTCAAACAGTTACCCTATTTCCGACGCTGGGTCATTTTAGTAGAAATTGCCTTTTCCAATCAACTCAACACATTGAACACAACCGAGCAGTTAAGCAATAATTAACGAAATTTCGAGAACTAAATGTCGATGGCTTAAATGTTCGCCCGAATCAATATCGTTTTAAACTCGATAAAGTTCTAAAAACATTTAAAATTTTCTATTTAAACAATCCCAGCTTGCGTGAAATCCAATCATCGCTTCGAAAGCACTTAACGGATGTGTCATTTTGAAACTAATATAATCATCAGGTTGCCTGTCTTGATCTCATTAAAGCCAACATATCACGTTAACAACCCAAACGATCTCCAGTTTCCCAGAAGATAATCCTCCGCTTAAAAATCAGAAATTTGAAAAAGTAAGTAAAAAAATTTTCAGATCGGTATTTAAGAGCGCTCGTTAAATCGTTCCTACCGAAAATTCTCCAAACGCTTAATGAACTCTGCTCCGAGGAATAATAAGTGCGACAATCCCCGAATCGATAATGCCGTAATTGCTCAACGATTAGTGTCCTCCAATCGACACCAAGTGCGTCCATCCCCTCCCCCCCCTCTTTCCTGTCTCCCCCATACCCCAACATCCTTCAACATAGACCCATTCGGACGACTTAAAAACGTAGGCGCATTCAATCAGATGGATGGTATTTCATTCAAAAGCTGAATTATTCGAATCCGGAACGCTTTCAAAGCTATTGAGAGAGTCTGCGGGATATTAAGGGAGGGAAGGAGAGAGGAAAGAGGAGATGGAGGGAAGGAGAGAGAGGAATGAAAATGGAGGGAAGGAGAGAGATGTGAGAAAGGAGGACAGAAAGAGGGAAAGAAAGAGGTGAGTAAGAAAGAGGGATGGAGGAGGGATAGAACGAGGGAGAGAGAAGGGAAAGAGAGAGAAAGAGAGAGAGAGAGAAGAAAGAGAGAGAAGAAAGAGAGAGAGAAGAAAGAGAGAGAGAAGAGGGTGAGGCAATTGGGAGAGAGAGAGGATGGAAGTGGGAGAGGATAAAGAGGGAGGAGGGAGAGAAGGAAGAGGACAGGAGGAGGATGGATGAAAGGTACAGACAGACAAAAGACTTTATTGAGAGAGCGTATGTAAGAGAAAGGGAGTAGAAAATCAAGGGAAGAGAGGTAAGAAGACAGTGAGTGAAGAGGTAAGGAAGGAAAGAGAGAAATGAAGAAAAAGGTAAAGGGAATGGAACAGGATGATTAGGAAATGGGGAAGAGAAAAGATGGGAAGTGAGAGACGAAGGGAATAATGGAAAAAACGAGATTGAGAGGGGAACCATACGATATATACTACGGAAAGAGAGAGAGAGGAGTCGGAAGAGAGAGAGAGATGACAGGGTGATAGGAGGTGGGGGAGGGGAGGGAGGGAGGGAAGAGGCCGTTTCGAATGATGTGGGGTATGCAAGGGATTTGAAATTTCGATGGAGTCGAGAGAATCCGGCCGAGGGAGCTCATTCATTATTCTGCCGACCTCTTGTGACCTTCCTCCTCCTCCGAATTCGCCTCCTCCTCTTCCTCCTCACACCCTCCTCCTCATCCTCCTCTCCTCTTACCAGGGTCTACCAACCACCTTCCTCCCCGTGAAACCACCACCACCACCACCACGTTTTCGCCCAGCCTCCCATTTGCACCACCTTCCCCCTACTACCGACCCAACCCCACGCCAACTCCTTTTCCTCATCTAACCGGGCCCCTAGCAATTAATCAAACGATCAATCAAGCTAATACCAGCTCCGCTCCGAATTCAGCCGTTAGACCGTACTCACCATTCACTCCCCCCCCCCTAATCCCTCTCCCCCACCCACCCCAACTTTCCCCCTCCAACCTCTCTCCCTCTCTCTCTCTCGCTACTTCTGTCCTATCACGTACTTAGTTACAAGCCTATGCGATCATATGATTCACTCGCTCGTCGACTTCGGAAAGTTTTTTTTTTCAGAATAAAAGGGAATTTTCGGAATTTTTGTTCGATAAAGGATGGGCTCTCTTCATATATATATATATATATATCTCTCTCTCTCTCACACACACACACTCTCTCGCAAGAAAGTTCGTGAACGTTAAGCTTAGCGCGCTTTGATTACACTGGAGTGGATTTTGGGGAGCGATGAGTGTACTCGTTTCGAATCTCTTTCGGATCACGCGAGCAGAAAAAAAAAGAGAATAGGGGAAAACTAGATGGGGCCTTTGGGGGGGGGGGGGGGGGGGGGGGGGGGAAGCATTCATGACTGCGTTGATTTTAACGTAACGGCATTATAAGTTGATTCTTTAATCAATACAATTTTGGATACGTGTCGATGAATTTAGACGGATGGCGTGAAAGAATGATGGGTTTTTCATAGGTTTCCCCGATATTTTATTTCAGCCTCTTTTGGAATTGAAAAACCTCGTCTCTCCGAAATCCCTAAAAAGAAAAAGAATTTGATGGCGGTTTCAACTACATCGGAGATGATTTAAGGATAGGCGTTCTTTTTTTTTCCAGGATGTAATATTACCATAATCGCCACCTAAGCAGTCTGATAAGTGGTCGAAATGCGCTTCTGGTTTTCCCGGATTATTATTCCTATCAGAGTGACATAGTTTGTAAATTTTTTTACGATGAGATTATTTCGACAGATCATTTTTAGAATTCATTTGTTCTGGACAGAAATTATATTTTGAAGGTGAAGAGAAATAGAAAATATTGACTTTTAAAAAAAAATGATTGAAGTATGAAAATGGCCGAATAAATAAACCAAAATAATTTGATCATAAATTCCTTTTATTATAGGCATAATAAGAACCAATTACCGGTGTATTGCCATTGAAGATGGTTAGTAACTGTACGCACATCTAACAAGTGTAACCAACCCTTTTATGCCTAAAGAAGTTAAACCTTTAATATATATATATATATATATATATATATATATATATATATATACACACACACACACACATTACTTTATTGAAAATAAACTTCATGGAAATGTATTTTTTATTCCAGGCATAATTTTATGTTTTTTTAACTAATTTATTTTTCTTACGATCCCTCAAATTCTACGCCGCTCTCGATAAAAGTATTTTATAATCTATCTATCCTTAATAAACGGTAATAAATATAATTCCAGAGGACTTTGCTGAACAACAGTCAACTCCAGCATCTCAAAAAGTAAACATATCCACCACACTTTGAGAGAAGTATCTTCTGCCTGAAACATAGTTTATTGATTATGCGTTTAACTATTTAGTCATTTAAAAGTTTCATAATAAAGATTCTATTAAAATTATATCCGCCTCTCGCAATAAAATCCAATCCGTCTTCGGATACTTTCCTTATGTATAGCTAATTCAACAAAGAAACCTTTGTATAGTATTCCACGGCAAAAACTTAAAATTATTTTTCGTTCGTATTTTTTATGCAGGTTACAAGTCCCCGTCGCATGCATATTCATCACTTTCATTCGCCTAAACACATACGAAATACAAACAATTTTTCATGCGCAATCTCGTAGGCGGCATTCCTTTTCGAAGGTTTCTTCGGATTTTTTCAGTGCCGTTATCTGTCTCTGGCAAACAAATTTGAGCTGAGAAATACACAAATAAAAAAGTCTCAAAACAATTATTTTTGTTTACATTTTAAAATCGATAAAATGGCGGGTTTGTTGATATTTGTCGTTACCTATCTTTAATGGAATGTCATCAAACGGTTAATAAGAGTTTTTTATTTTACACTTAGAAAATAAGCTGCAATAATTCGACGTTGCAAAGGAAACTGTTTAACTTTAATGTTATAATTTCAAATTCTTTGGATAATAAAAGTAGGTAACATGCACGAGGAAATTATATATATTAATATGAATAATTTATAAGGTAGGAGTTTTCAAACTTTCTCAAGTCACGAAACCATTATATTTAGGATATTTTTTTGTCGGAAACCTTACAAACAAGGCAGCATATATCAGGTCTCTCCTTCTTATTCTCTCCCGGAACCTCATCATGGCTGGTTTCCGCGGCACACAGGCACCGGTTTCCAAAAATTACAAAACCGCCCCCCTCATCTCAGAAAACTCTTTCTTCTTCGCTCCCCCTCTATATCATCTTCTATTGGCCTACTGACGATGGAATCCTTGATTCCGAAATGCGTATTTGGGCAATATTTTGGAAAGGAAGTGACCGCGTGCGTGTTTGTTTGTTTTGTGTGTATTTGTGTGTGTGAGTGTGTGAACAAAGAAAAGGACGGTCACTGGCGTGGAGTAGATTTCTCTTAACTGGAGTGCGTGTGAGTATTTTCCTTTTTAAAATAATATTTGTATGGTTATTACGAGGTTCCTTCATTTACCTTCATTGATTAAACATAGGGCTCAAAATTAATATTTTTTCTTTAATTCTATATTGTTTGTCATACGAAGTTTTTTTACACAGCAAGTTGGCGAGTTATTATAATAAGGTTTTTGGATATTGCACAAATAATTCAAGAGCGTTCTGTTCGATTTCAATAAATCCTTTCGTCAGAATTCGGAGCGTGCCATTGCATGTAGATTCGATTCCTGAAGAGGTTACTTTTTGTATTTGATTAGAACGTGAGTGTATGATATTTTTTGTTTGCATGTTTTAAAATGGTTCAAATTTAGAAAAGAGCTTGGTACTTGAACGTGTTAGATTTAAAATAAAGGAAATATATTTTTAGGCAATAAATCTTAAATGCGTTCCAAGTTAACTTTAAAACATGATTTTAAATTCAAAAAATAAATATTTTCAATGATTTAAAAATGAAATATTGCTGTTACCAATGCCACATTACACATAACTGTCGTTTGAGATCAATATATGGACCAAATACCAAGCTTTATTTGTTAATAGAAAACATAAAATTTTATATATAGGAACAAACTTTCAATTAGTAGAGAAAGGAGTTTAATCTGTTTAATTAATACCGTATGTAATGGAAATACGTTGCCAACGATCAGTCTGATCTCAATCCGTTTAAGAAGCACGCATTTGGATTCACGGAGTACCTTTCTACGTTTTGGAGTAAGTGAAAACGAATATTATATATTTTTATCTTCATTTTAAGAAGTCTGAGTTAAATTCAATGAGAATTAGAGATCATTTTTAACGGTTTTTAAATAGTAATCCGCTTATACGTTTCCATTTGTCCGTCTCCCTATCTGATGCGCAAACTCCTAATCAAAAGCAGCTAGAGACTTAACTTTTTCATCCATAAAACGCCATTTACCGTCTGCTTAGTCAACTCTTTTCTTTATTCTATATTTTTATATTTTACTAATTTATTTACTTCTATTTTATTAATAAATTAACGTTTGACGATTTTGTTAAATTAATATGATTTTAAATCAAATTGTTAAAGTAATTACTTAAGAAACTCGTAGTAGATGTTAGTTTATAATGTAAAGGAAAACAGTGAAAGAGGAAATATATAGTATTCCGATGATTTTGCATCTTTCAATAGCTAACAAAGCTATCGTTCATTTTTACCCGTCTTTTATGACGGGATGTAATCAACATTTATTTTTTAAAGTTCGTTAAATGTTGACAATGAGCTTTGGATTTTTTAAATTCCTATTCCTAAAGCTCAGCTTATTTCTAAAACTTAAGCTCTTTTAATGTTAATTTGACGGGAAATAACATTAGTTGAGAAATAATAAAACAAAACTGTATTTTTTCAGCTTGAATGCCACAATAATAAGTTAGGTGCCTGGTTAGCGTTTAAAAAAAATACCATTATGAATATGTCACATATCTCAAAAGGTAGTTAATTAACATTTGAGTAGGAAACACAGCTCTATGTGATTAATGCCTCATTTGAATTTACAATACCCTATAACTCATCATATTTTCAAGTTCGAAAAATAAGATTGCCTGATTTATTTGATTACTGTTAATGTATGCGTCTCTTGAAATAGTTTCTTTCGGCGTCTATATTTTGGTAATATTTCCGAAATCGGAAGAGAAAATTGTGATAATTAGATTTAAATATTTCAGATAAACGCTTGCGGAATAGTTTTCAAACTGAATGTTACCTTCGTCTTTATTATTTACGACCATCTTTCGGGAAACCGAGTTCGCCTTTTGTTTAACAAAAAACTCAAATCCCTCTAATAACTACGGCCCTAAATTTCGTGACCTTTACCTATGATATGATAAATGGTCGGCCAACACATACGCATACTTAGTCCTTTAGCTTAAAACCCAATAATTAATATCAGAGCTAGCCTTTGGCATTCAAGAGGACGCATTTTGCACCTGTTATGCTTCCGTGCACGAGAGCTTAAGGATACAACGGAAAAATGCTATATCCTACCGCACACAAAATCCTGGTTTCGTTTCGCATTTCTTTCGCTGGATAAACACGTAATGATCGTCAATTACGATCGCATTATAAATTTGGAATCAGTCTCCTCGTTTACAAAATTTTGGATGCGATTCTTGTCGTGCCATGAACGATTCGCAGGTTGAAAAGGTCGTAATCCCACCAGAATTATAAAATTGGACGTAATTAAATCGTAGCGTAGCGTTTGAAATAATAATAACCAATACACGTAGCCGAATATTTATGAAATGCGACATTTTTAATTTCCCTTTTCCCATCGAGTACGACGTAATTCATCCAATTTAGCTGGCTGTTTTTCGATTACATCGAAATATAAGAGTTTCTGATTCGATATTATTAATATGTGATTGAAAATTGTTCGAATGTCATCCGAGAACAAAAATTAAATTACAAAGTATATTCCTCCGAAAGAATGAAATTATTACTGTATTACTATTATTATTAGTATTATTATTATTAGTATTATTATTATTTAAGGTTCCATTTGGGACGAATCCACGTCGAGTTTTGTTTGAAAGTACTAACATTTTCTTTCGATACGTTTATGTTTTAATATTTCGTGGTGAACAAATGCTTTCCAAATTGATTGAAATGAGCATTACATCGAATAATTTTAACGCAGCCACTCGAAAAACGATTTTAATTTGTGTTAAAATTCCTAGATCTAAAATAATGTTTCAATTGAAGCAGCTCCCTCTGAAAAACATGCGATGAATATTTTCCGTGTTCCTGAGTTTCTTACAAAAAGGATTCGGTACAAAATGGCTCTTTTATTGTTAATACTAAAATTTCATTAAATACGGATTACTGTTCGGATTAATGCGGTTTGATCGGACAGGTTGTAAAACGGATGGTTTTGTTTATAAGCTATGATAACTCGCAAAATACAGTAATGTCCCGATTACCCGAGTCTCGATTATCCGAGGTTCCGTATTATCTGTGGTGCATGAGATAATGTAGCAAAGTGTTATTCTAAAAATTTTCAATTGAATAGTATCATAATTGATACAACTGCATCAAAGCAGGGGCGGATTGGGAGCAAAAATCGGCCCTGGCAAATACTCGGATATCGGCCCACCTAAAAACTAAAATAATGTTGCGGCCCACCTAGGAGGCCACGGCCCATAGTTTGAGAAAAACTACTTTAGAATACGGAAAAGCAACAGCTCCTGGCCAAGGCATCAACCACTCAAACAGCCCAGGCCCAGGAGCAGCATCGGCCCACCGGGACTTTGCCCGGTGTCCCGGCGGCCCAATCCGCCCTGCATCAAAGTGACGACCAACTTTACGATTAGGGTATTTTGATAATAATGTTATACCACACGAAAGTCGACAAGTATTTTCCCGATATGGGCAACGTTCCGTATTATCCGGGGTCGAAGCGGTCCCTTCGGCTCCGGATAATCGGGACTCTACTGTACTCTCTCTCTCATATATATGTGTGTGTGTGTGTGCATCAGAGAGAGGTTTGGGAATTTTGAGAACAGAGGGTGGTGCCCTTAAGGGATATGGAACGCAACCCTCCTTTCACTAACGCCAGATTCACATACCGCGGATTCACATTATGCGGTAAATTTTGAAAACGCATCCACCGTGTTTTATGTTTTCCCGAGAGTATTCTGGGACGTGGTCTTTAGTAGATGTCTTTAACGGTCGATTTTACACTGTCTGTCGTCGGATATTCTCCACTGCGACGAATAGAGAGAAGGATTGAGCCAGGCGCTAATTTGAATGTAAACACTCTCCCAAACGCAAACGAACACAGGCGCCACACAAAAAAAACGCGGGCGCACGCACAAACAACCTCGCTCGCGGGTGTGTTCGGACAGAACGAGACCAAACTCCGGTCAGGCTGGACGGAATGAGTCGTTTCGCTAAGCAATGTCTGTATCTACCAGAACACCGAATTTAAGCGATAATACGAGCTTTTATTTTTTTCCCATAAACGTAAATTCCTTAACCATGCTACTTAGCGGGTTCAAAATAGCTTGATAACATGGAAATTCGTACTTCGTATCTTAGGCTTGTAGGCACAGATGAAGATTATGCAAGGTAGTATATTAAAACGAGGAATAGTCATGGAAGTTAGAGCAAATAATAGACAGACAGATACTCACCACTTAAATCTTCATTCAGTCCTTGAGAGAAAACTGGTTTTTCCCCTTAAATTTGATATCAACCAGCAATGCAGAACGTGTATTTGGGAATCCATTTTCACAAAAGCGACCAGACACAGGATGGCTTCAGCGGGTAGACGCCTGTAACAGAATTAGATTCACAGATATAGAGGTCAAGCAAGCAAGTGAACATGGCCCTTTACAGGGGCACAAGTGATGCCGCTATGAAGGTGTTAGCCTTCGTGAAATGGCTTAGATACAATACGTTGCGTATGGGGTAATGGATATTTTAAGGGGAATATCACTAATTCATTTAAGTTTAAAACTAGATTTATTCTAAGAGTAAATGCAGGATATACTTGGTATTAAGATAGTAAGGTAAATAAGAATATTTAGAGCAAATAGGTGTTGAAAGAAACCCATATATATATATATATACACAATTGTCTCTCTTGTGCTGACGAAGGGATCATCCCGAAAGCTCCGATAACTTCTACAAATGTGTCTCTCCAATACTCCAGCGGCTCTCCTTCCGGTAAATGCTCACTAGGTTTCCTTCAACACCTAGTTGCCCTAAATATCCTCATTTACCTTTCCTCTTCCGTATGTTTATATATATTTGTTATTTTTTCATACAATATCACTTTATGCTTGACTAGTATATAGTACATATAATAATGATAAAAAATTCAGTAATCCAGTGAATGGTGACTTTTTGGACACCCAGATTTAACACGCTATCAATGGGCTTGAAGCACCACACAAACAGCCTTTCTTCTCATTTGTGAGTAGAATTCCTAACAATGTCTGGCATTCTTACGAAATAACCTTGAGATAAAAAGGAAGTAATGCAGAGTAATTCGGTCTCTAGAAAGCGGACAACGCTTATTTGTTCCGATACGCAATTTTCTGAAGACGAACGGGGAGACCAAAAACAGCAGACGCGAACAATTTCGTCGCGAAAACACGAAATGCATTCCTGCGCAAGCTCCCTCGAAAAATTAAGCCGGAAAAAAGCAGTATCCCTTATCACGGAACATATTCGACGCTGTTTTCGCTAGGATCCCATGGAGTACCTCATACTGGCCGATATTATCGTTCTGGTCTCTATAAGCATACGCGGGTTTGGCTGGAACATGTTCTCTATATATCTTTCTATCTTGCAATGTTTTCATACTCAGTATCCAAACCATCGACTTCTCTCCTGATTCTGTTCAGTATGGCTTAATAAAGACCTCGTCTTGTTTACCTACTTCCATCATCCGAACTATTAATCCGTACGCAAAACCTGCGCTATTTTTCTATGGTGAAATATAATATTCTGCCTCTACACCTAGATGAGGAATTTTCATTTGTTTACCCATTTACTCCGAAACAAGGTAATCCTTTAAAAGGGGACGAGAAACGGGAAGATAGATATTGAGGAAAAATAGGAGAGAAAATGAAAATAAAAAGATTTGTTCTAGACGAAGAAGGTTTCTTATATAACTTTCTTTTTACCGAGCCTATTAAACGGATTGCTTTGAAGATTCTGTTTTGCTTCGCTTTTCCTTCTAAGATTCAATCATCCGACGGCGTAACTGCCTGATAAACTGCCTCAAGCGGATTAAGCGGAATAGCAAATCTAGAAGGTAAGCTGCTACGCAAAGAGAATGGTATATATAATATATATATGTATATATAATATATAGACGCTTCTTACATATAATATATATATATATCACACATATCACACACACACACACATATATACATACATACATACATACATATATATATATATATATATATATTTTTTAGGGCAACTAGGTGTTGAAGGTTGTGTCTCTCTTGTGCTGACGAAGGGATCATCCCGAAAACTCTAACCTCTACAAATGTGTCTCTCCAACATCCCAGCGGCTCTACTTCCGGTAAGTGTTCACTGGGTTTCCTTCAACACCTAGTTGCCCTAAATATCCTTACTTACCTTTCCTCTTCCGTAGTATTTATATATATATATATATATATATATATAAACATACACATATACTATTTAATATGTGCTTGCATTCTGGAAACATTTTTAGATTTTAACATTTTTACAATTTCGAATTATTCCCAATCGATTTTGTACAAAATCATATAACCGTGTCAAATTTCAAGTTTGTAGCTCATTTAGAAGTGCCTAATATAATTTTAATCCTCGTATGGAGCACTAATGGGACAAAACAGCCCCTAAGATTTTGAATGTTTACAATATCAGATTTCTTCCTTCTGTTTTAACTAAAAACTCATAATTCTGCCAAATTTCAAGTTTCAATGGGGCAGAGATGGGGCAAAACCGCCCCTAAAAATTGGAATTTTTGCAATATTTTATTTTATCTTTGGCTGCAACGAAATTTCTATAATCGTGCCGAACTTCGAAATGTAAGTGGCGCCAGTATCAATTCTGTCTCGTCCACCTGAGCCGTATAACACGCGAACACTAATTCTCTACATTTTCGATTTTTTTCTTTTCATGGCGGAATTACCGACTTCGTTATAAAGGAGCTTCGTTAAGCGGGGTATACCTGTATACAATATATAGGAGTGGGGCAGTTATTTTGAAATGTTTAGACAACAACCCGAAAAGCAAGAGAAGTTCAACTCAGTCTTGAAAACAGTGACAAGTTTGTCTACACAATTTTCTCATAATACGTTCTCATTTCTTGGGATTAAAGTAGCCGCACGCACACGCAACACTCAGTGTGTTGTCAAAGAACAACACTGTAGAATGTAGAATCTGAAAATATACTATAAAACATTTCATTCAAAGAAGCTATCGCTTGATAACGTCTCACTATTTTGGCAAAAAAAGCTTTATTACAGCACAGAATAAAACAATAAATAAGTGATTAACCAGTTAAGATCGCATATCACTTGAAGAAAATGTCATTCTATTAGCCATAAAAAAGATCAGATGCGCATTTTAGCTGCAATGCAGCATTCATCAGAGGGGATTCACCAATAGTAGATAGTAATAACGAATTCATTGTATTGGATATTAGAGAGACATATTGGGTCAATTTGATTTTAGCTATAGGTTGAGAACAATAATTCTCAGTAGAATTAAGCAACATATCAAGCCCGGATTTTCTGTTAGTAGTATTTTCAAGGTTAAGTCATGCATCGGTTCATATAGTTTAATAAAGAAACTATTAAAAGCGTCTTTTTTGCCAAGAATTATGAGATTTTTAGAATAAGAATGCACAAGGAGGGATTAAGTAAGACGAAATGTTTCCGCATCAGCTACGCATTGGAATTCGCCCTTTGGGAGAAAATCAACTGGAAAATTGCATCGCATTATCTCGAATAAAGTAACAATCCACAAATTCCGATGTTTACGACGAAAATTAAAATCGCCCTTGAATTGTTGCAGTTAAGTATTTTCATAACTGTTCATTTGTTTTTGTAGGGAGAACATCATCGAAGCCTATCCAAAACAAAACACACCACCTTAAGATAGATAGAGAGAGAGAGGGAGAGAGAAGGAGAGTGAGAGAGAGTGAAACATTTTCCTTCAAAACTTCCATTTGAACTTTGCGATTTCGAGAGTTTAATCACCCGTGAAAAACATAATCAGGTCCGCGGATGAGTAATGAAATAAAGAAGAAAAAATTCCCCCGTTCCTATTTTCCTCTTCCCTCATTATCCTCGCGGAAGAGGAGATAAAAAAAAAGTATACGAGGAAAAAAAGCACGTCCGTCATAATCCCAAAGAGTGCTCATCTCGAAAATTTTCCCGTCATTTTCCCCCTTCCACTGATCCATCCATCCTCCGGGGTTCAAACAGAGGTATATATATATATTCCTTTGATAACAACCTCCCTTTCTCTCTCTCTCTTCCCACCTGATCTATCCCTCTCTCTCTCTTTCTAGGCCCTGGCCGTTGCAAGTCAGCCGCCAGAAGCACAGCCGCTACTCCGCCTGATAACGTCTCTCAAGCCATCCTTTTGTATTCTTCATTCGCCGGAACCAATCCATTGGCCTCCAGCTCTGGAAGCAGCGCCTTATTCTGATTCATCCGTCCTTAGCTCTCTCGCCAGACGCAATGTGCCTATCCCTTCCTTCCCCCCCTTCCCCCTCTCCCTCCACCTCCACCTCCCACTCATACCCCCTCCACTACCAAGCTTGTTTCGTCCCTCTTCTGACGTGCAACCCTCAGGGTCAAAACGCCATTATTTGGATTACGGTCTTTTCTCCCGCAATACGATGTGAATTTAAAAAAAAACTGATGTAGCGCTGAAAAAAAAGAGACCTTCGAAACTAAAGGAACGAACGCTATGTGTGTGTATATATATATATATATATATATATATATATATATGCCGCTTTTCTCCAGTCATTTTAACTTCTTTTATCTCTTTTTTAAACACAAACACACCCATCTCTCCCTTTCCATCATCTGCTATATTACTAAACCCTTCATTCGCCTCCTTTGCAAAATAAAAACAACCTGCAAGCCTCTCTCTTTCTTTCTTTCCCTCTCCTTGATCAAGCTCTTAAGGAGCGAAGAGAGATGAAATTGGCCAGAAAATGGACGTCGGGGAGAGTAGTGGGGAGAAGTTCTCCTTTTCTCTCTCTCTCTCTACCTCGCATTCCCGCGCGAATGGCTACTTCGGAGATACAGGGATGTTGGAACAAAAAATAAAATCTCTCCATAGCGGGATGCAACGATGTAATTTAAGAGAATAAAAAAAGGGTATGGGAAAAGGATCGGGATCAAAAACGTCGAGAGGGCATTTTCTTTTGATATTTATTTCGACCTGGGATGTCGGTTTTGTACGTAATTATGACAGGGCGTACCAGGTACTAACGCCGGTGCTACTTTTTTAATGATATCAAATGAATAGAGTCGAAGTGACCGAGATTTGGTTAAAATTATTATGGCGTTCCTTTTTTTTCGCTCGAAAGATTTTTTCAGCCGGATTTTGTTTATTTTTTTAGGGATTTTTCTTTACAAAATTCGGCTTATGTACTCACTTTATCTGTATCAGGGTTAAACGTAAGAACGGACTATATAGTCTCAATTTCGCCCTAATGAAGTCGTTTGTCTGTCTGTCTGTCTGTCCGTCCATCCGTCCAACTTTGCAGGCGATATCTCTGAAACGGTTTGACCTAGAGAAACCAAATTTTCAGGACAAGTTACTACATATGAGAGCTAAATGTGACAAGAAGAAGAATTAAAATTTGAGTCAGGTTTTAGTAAAAATATCGCTTTATAATATCTGCTTTCGCAGTACTTTCCTAACTTGTTTCTTCTTTCTAAGAATCCTTCTCCTTTAGCTATAACATGTTAGTCCTGTTATTTTATATAGTATTTTATAAGTATAAATAAATATTAGTAACATTATTGAAATGTTTTCTTTATAGTAATAAACAGTGCATTCCAACTACTGCACACAACAATTTGTTTTACCTAAACCTTGACATAACGTCCGCTTTGCCCTGATTTTTTTATCAAGAAGTCTAAGTACCAGTCCTTGATATTTCGCGTATCTTTTTCCGTATTGTTTAAAATACTGCATACATTTTTAAGAAATTCCACCATACCTTAAAGCAAGACATATCTAAAAACGACAAAAACTTTTCTTTCCATAACCTTCTTATGGCTATTGGAAATACCCAAGATATATACTAATCTCTCTAAGTTTTGCATACTTGAGTGCTTATTTCTTCATTTTTTTCTGCCATAACACTAGCTAGATAATTCTCCAGTGAATCCATCATGCAGTAATTAATACAACGACGAATTTCTAAATAATATTAATGCTGTCGGTCGGGTCCAAATTTCCCTGAAAGATATCCCACTGAATTTATTTCATATAGCAAAAACAAAAATCCAAAGATATAATAATATCCTAATGAATATCTTTCCATATTTTTGAAAAAAAAAGCAGAATTCCTTCGCAAATGTATGCATTATTTTTCTCGAGTGGCTTCTTTTTAAAATTTCCGTACTTGGTAGAAGGTTCGAGAAAACGTTTCTCAATTATTAAAAGATAAACCTCTTCCGCAAGAAATATGTGTGTGCCATAAATTATATCGCCTGGTCCACTTATCTCGAATAAGTGATATTCTCGTTCGTTCTATTTTATTACCATGGAGATACTCGGTTAACTTTCTTCCCGTAATAAATTCTTGCAGTCACATCTCCGGCGTCCACCAAAGCGTAATTATGCTTTTTTTTTCTTTCTCTCTCCTTGGTACTTGACCCGTTTTAAAGTTATTCGTGTTCGTTCGTTATGATTTAAATTTTCCTATGGATTTTCCGTTCTAAAGGGGTGGGCCATAAAACGTACCTGACTTCAAAATGAAATTACGAGATGATATGAGATAGGATTGTATAATAAAGTGAATCAGTCAGGATAAAAGTCAAATTGTTTTAACTAAATAAGCTTTTCCTGTCGTGGATTCAAATGTGTCAGATAAGTTTACAGCGACAGATATGTCCGATATTAGGTGTGCAACCATGCGGATCAGTAACTGTACTGCATGTGCGCTCAGATTGATGGAAGACACTTCGAAAATCTGTATTGAAGGAAATAAATTTGAAAGATTCCTCTATTAATTCGTTTTTGTTTCACGCTCATATCGCAATTAATTTAATTTTTTTAAATTTTGAAATCGGTAAGATTTTTTTGGCACACCCTGTATAATTATCTCCAAAATGGGGATTATATATCTTTACATTTCCAGTACAGCTCATTTCTCTAAGACAGTATGCCTAACGTTAAAAAAAAAGACTTTGTTGAAGGTTTTAATATTTTTGCGACTTTTATTAAGAATTGTTCGTTTTATGCTGTACCTTCCATACCCTACAGGATAAAACTACAACTTGTTGAATCAAGAGTTCTGTTGAATATGCGATATATCTTCGAATTATACAATTACCTAATTTCGTCAATTGAGCGTAGAGTTTAGCCTGTAATACACCTGTCTCCATGTTATTATTTCGAATGTTTTAACGAATAAAAATTCAAGAATATTAATTCCTATATTATATGCTGAACTTGACTTAATTTGTGGAACAGTAAAGTTTACTTATAAATAATTAGTCTTAACCAAGAACTTAACAAAAAAATAAAACAAATAAATTTTCTTTCGATTTAAGAGTAAAACATTCCTCTATTGTAATAAGTTAAATTATCGAAACAAATTATAGAACAAACATTTTAAAAATACGTCATATTGTACAATATATAATATAAATATATAAATAAATATATATATACATACATATATACATAAATAACATATATATGCGTATTTATGTATGTACCTATGTATAACGTTTTAAAATTAACTATCGAAGAAGAAAATGGAAGAATAAAAATCACACACATTTTATTTCCGTAAGCGACCTACCAAAAAGAAACAATTCTCCGAATCGGCAATATATCCACTTTTATCGAACTTTTACATCCTTTCCGGTCTTCCACTAGAATGGCGGAACGATTTATAATAAAAGAAAGGTTTGGATAAATGGGAATAGTAGAGAGAGAGGGAGATAGAGGGGGAGATAAGGATACGAAGGGTCCCATGTAGTATATCCACTGCCCTACAAACGTGACCTTTCCCCTTATGCTCGAAATTCGCCCACTTTCCGTGACCTCGGCCACTCTTACGGCAAGGCGCATTCCTTGGCTGCATTCGCTAATCGGCCAGTGTACATCCTCTTCCTCCGTCTCGGACCGTGACCCATTTCACGCTGGTGCCCAAGCAGCGGAGGAACAAGGAGGACGGTATCCAATGAAGGAAGATTACCGCTCGGCATCGATAATTTATGCCAGCGCACTAGGATCTGGATGGTCCTTGCGAAAGGGCATCTCAAGGCACTCCAGAGATTTGCCGGAGAATATCTTTGGAGATCGAAATTTGAGAGCTCGGGCGATGTGGAGTTAAACGAAGAAGAGGAAATTTCGGTACGAGATAAGAGGATGAACCTATCTGAAATATCTTTTTAAAGTCTGTTATTTGTTCAGTTCTCGTGGCTTTGACGTCACGGGAAAATTCGGATTGCGAAGACAATGGCTCCAAGTCGTATGATTTTGGAAATGTTATCTCTCAGAGAGGCTTTTTTTTAAGATTTAAAATATTTTTTAAAACCATTCGGTGAATTGCAATTGAAGAAAGAGGTTTCTTTTAAAAGTAGATAGGGTCGATCCCATAAGATTAAAGTAACGGCTTAATATATAAAAACTTTCATACACTTTTAAGCTTTATTATGCAAAATAACTTGCTTAAATTTACTGAAAATTATACACACTTTTAAGTAGTTACACTACTTGAGTAATGTTTATATAGAGATCTGCTTTCACATATAAATAACTAAATTTGGTGATTCTTTTATTGAAAATAAAGTCTACGAAAGTTTACTCCAATTCAGATAATTATAAAACGTAATTATGTCATTTTGACCAGACCCTTTTGAAAAATTGATATTTGTACTGCATTGGGTGAAAAGTTGACATAATTTGGCCTGACAAAGAACCTACTAATTTATTTATCGCGATTAATTTTTCAACTTATACCACACAAATGCAACGGATTATAAAAAAAATTAAACGGCTTAAATTCCAAGATGACTCGTATAAATAAATTTCAATTGTGGAACTTAATGCTTGATTTGGATTGTTATAAAAATACCGAATAGTTATGCACTTCCAAAAATTGCAACAGTTTAAATAAATAATTTATAAAGGGTGTTTAAAATGTTGTAATTCGTGCCAGTCCCATTTTTTCCCGTTTTTTTTCTCAGAGCAAAAGCAGCAATGGGAGCAAATAATACCAGAATGAGAGTACCATATCCGTAAAGTGAAATTGCTAGATTTAATGGCATTAGAAAACATTATGGTAAGCATAAATTTAAATTTTAAAATAAAATTACCAAGTTTTAGGTGCCTAAGATATGAAGCACAACAACTTGGTCGTGATCGCGAAAAATTTAAGCGATAAATATGAACAAATTAATCTTTATCCTCTCATGATATGACGGCAGAAAGGCAATTTCTCTATCGCCAGTAAAGATAACTCTAGGTAGTCTAGGTGATATAAATAACGTGATACAAGTTTTAAGGGCTATGCTTGTTAGGAAGGTATCCACATTATCTTATGAAACATAGAACAAAAAAAAACATACGCTGCTATCACTTAATGTATTCGATGAATAGCGCTTTAGGGCCATTAACACAATCGATGCAAGACATTTGCCCGACATACTTCCGACGATTTATAAAAAGGTAAAAATACAATAATAACACGCTAACACTTTCCTCGCTGGGATGTTGCTAAAAACTTAATGCTTAAGCGAATGTTGGCAAAAGCGCTCTCCAATTGAAAATTAAAAGCCGTAAACAACGAGCGTCGTTTACTTTAACCCAAGATCACCAGCAGCAGATAAGGAAGGTAAATTTCCTCTCGGCAGGAGGGATTAAGGTGGTCTCCTAGGAGACCCAGCGAGAGAAGAAGAAGAAAAAACAAACAAACAAACAAACAGGCGGCCATTCTCTCTCTACGAAATGCTCCCTTTTCTTTAAACGGTGGAAATTGGGATGGAGGTAATGGCGGAGAAGAGATGTATCCAAACCTTTATTCCTTCTCTCTCTCTCCTAACATCCTGCCTTAACGGCCAACCCCATTCTTCTTTCAGATCCCAATTTCCTATGCCTCCTAAGGGATCGCTGCTAAGGAAAAAAAAAACTTAACGATTTATTTTTTTTATCTTCTGCCGAGCAAAGCTTCCTCAATAACACGGTTCGCAAAAGTAAGAGGAAAGGGATGGAAATTTCGCAATAGTTTTTTTTTTAAAAAGAAACAGCTCGATTCCTGTGGTTCGGATCGCAGGTGATTATTTCGTCGAGTCTTATGCGTAGAACCTTCTTATAGCGTAAGTCTAAGTATACTGTTTCCTCACTTTGTATTTAAAGTATTTTACGCCAAATATTCTTTCTATATATATATATATAAACATGGATGACAAAGTACTGCATCGCTATGACCTACGGTACGACCCCATAGTATTCGTGTCAATTGGGATCGAGATAAAAACGGATGGTAGGAAAACACGGATAGTCCGAAGGGTCAAAGAAAGCCAAACCTATTTAAAATGCCTAATCTATGATATCTAGTTATGTTGTGTTTAATTTTACTTACGTCAATCGTCATCGGAAGTGCTCTTGAACGTGTCAAAAGAATAATTTACTTTATTAAATAATTATGTTTTCTTATCTTAATGCATTAATAGATTTTCGAGAAAGGAAACTTTAAAATAAACAAGTTAGGAAGGTGAACGTGTACCACAAAATAAGCGCGTTTCGTGTAATGGAGTATTTGAAGCTACACGACATCATTTTAAGGAAAACACACCATAAAACATCGAAACACTAAGACACGATTATATCTCTCTGTCTACTAACCATTGACTGGCTCGTTTGAAAATACATTTACACTTTTCCGCACGTTTTTAAATAAAAAACTTCATGAACTGGCGATTAAAACTGCAGTTCACTATAATTATTGCAGTTTCATTGTGAAATTTATACCGGCATAGGAATCCCAGCAGCGTATAAACTCCACCACGCAGAGTGATAAACTTTAGATGCTTCACTATGGAAAGTTTGAGGTAAAATTTGAGAAAACTCGAAGTAGAAGTAAACTAGAAAAAAAGTCATTCGCCGAATAAAAGAAAATTAAAATCCTGTATGGATATAATGAAAGCACTTCTCTGGAAATTAAATTTTACATAAATTCCTTATACATATTAAAATCGGACGACATAATGAAAAAAACATTACGTTTCAAATTAATTAAATCGATTGGCTTGATAATAACACTAAAAAGTTTGACGATGCTGCATTTTGAATGTTTTTCGCAAGAATACCATAGCACATACATATACAAAATTTTCACTGGTGAATTCCTGTGTAATTACGTAAACACATAAAAAATGAAATTTTTTACTTTTATACTGCTAAGATTAATATTGATATATACTTGTACGTCGCTGTAGTATTTTCTCGTAAATGAAAGGATTACCTGGCCGTATCTCTTACTGTGGCAATCACCCGAGAAAAAAGTATTAATACATTCCCAATATTTCAACTGACCCAAAACTACACAGAATCAAGTGCGTGCTCTTCTTTAACCGTGAATCGTCGCCATTTATCTCGAATCAATCGCGGCAAAAAAAATGAAATGGTATATTCCTGTATCCTCTACCGGGACAAAAAAAAACTCACGAAATAATTAATAGCGCCATAATTTGACGTGCACCAGGACGTGCGCGAACAAACAGGACAAAAATAAACACAAACAAACAACATCGCCGGAACGGATCTCGTACGAGGCAGCAAATGGAGCATAAGCGAAAGAAAGGATGAAAAACGACCCGCTCAGTCACCATCTTTTATTTGTCTCTTGTTTATTTTTTTTTTCCGGCGCTGCGAACGATAGGTCACGTGCGGGCCAACGTTATGAGCGTAGTAGAAAGAGCGCGGGGACGAAATTAGCTGCGAGATAAAACAGGAAACAACGGAAACAAAAAATACATATATATATGGAGAGGGGAAGAAGGAGTCACGAGGTTAAGGGGACGCCTACTAGCCTGTCTTTAGCCAAAAGAAGAAAAAGCCGTATTTCCATCACTCGTCGGAGTTCAGTCGGTCGGATAAGATGAAAAAAACTAAAACACTCTCTCTCTCTCGCTCTCGACTCCGAAAAAGAAAATGACAGTCGGAATGCGGGAGACGGCGAAAAATAAATACGGAGAATACGAAAAGACGAAATCAAATGACGAGAGAAAAGGAAGTTCGGGAGATACGCGAGTAGAAAAATTAAAACATAAGAGACTCGTTTCTTCCTCCCCGTCCGTTCGCCTGCGCGGGTAATAACCTGAAATTTGAAGAAGTCCAAAATTTCAGGATGTCCCGTCTGGAATGAGGGATAGGCACGGTAAAATTTGGTGACCCTAGAATCGGCTGCTAAAGGGATGTTTATGCGACTAGAGAAATATTCATCCTTAAAAGTAAAAGATGATTTTTTTTGTCTTCGAGGAAGCATCTGTGGATAAGAAGTTTGCGTAAAATAGAGCGCGTCGTTTTTTTTTTAAATCGAAGTACCAGGGTTCGATTTCGCGAGAGTCGGTTTTTAAATTTAATTTAAAAAATATTTTTATTGATGGGACGCGAATCGTATTTATTCACGATTAGTTTAGGTTAAAAAAAAATTCAAAAGCGCCTGGCGTAATTCGATCTGCAATTCTTCCCAGACTTGTTTATACCATATCGCCTTCGCAATCTCGATGGATGGAGCGGGACGTATCACAAATTCAACGGCGGCGTTCGCCGTATTTGCCTGTGTGTGTCTGTATACTTCTACATCTACACCGTAGAGTTCCTTGAGTGAGATGGGTGGCTCTCTTTCGCGCGAGAGAGAAGGGAGAGAAAGAGAGGGGTGGGAGCGAGGATAAGGGGATTGATGGCGAGCGAAGGAGTATTTCCGTGGAAAGGGGTTTTCGGAACCAAAACGCCGGGGCGAATGGGGACAAGAGAGCGCTTGCTTCCAGCTACGTGCTTAGCTTCCCCAAGAGATGGCAAGGTTTCCCCCGTCAAACCCCTCTTCCTATTTCCTCCTCCTTCATCCGCTGCAGCGGATTTCGAGATGGTTGACGTCGTCCCACAGCCGTGACCTTGTTTCGCTTCCTCCCCCTTTCCTCTTCCAAACTCCCAAAACACCTAATTTCGTTCGGAGACGTTTGTTTTTTAACGCATTCGAAGGACAAAAAGCCTCCCTCTTCCCCTCTCATTTGATTAGTTTCAGGTATTTGTTTCCTGTTTGTATGTTTATGTTATTATTTTTATTGTCATTTGTAATTCATAACGTAGGGTTAAATGTAAGAAGGGAATATGTAGTCTCAATTTCGCCCGAAATAAAGTCGTTTGTCTGTCTGTCTGTCTCTCTCTTCCCCTACCCTTTATTTATCCTCGCATCCGTGTATTTCTTCCGCGTACCCCTTCCTGCCCGAGTTTTTTTCCACACGTTTTATATTGGACGATGATCGCGCCGCACCGGTTCCCTCTGCCGGTGACGGAAAGAATCTCGGCGGCGAAAACGTTAATTTGGAGAATTTTTCGAGTGTGTGCGGAAGAGTTTTAGGTTTCGGTTCGAAGGGGCTGAAATGGCGTCGGTCGAACGTAACAAGGGGATTCGAAAGGGAGGGAGAGGAAATTGGGACCGGAGGAGTGCGAGAGGTCCGGTATTGTTTTTATTTTTCCTCCTGAGTTTTCATCGGAAACGTCGGACAAAAGTCTTTGCTCCGAACTAGGCCAAGTATTTACTTATGTAGGAGAGTTTTTTTCCCTCCGAAAAGATTAGTCCCGGTAAATTGACGTTGGGAATGTCGCATGAAAAGAGAAAAAAACATTTTCTTTTTCGTGCAAAAACCTTCACCTCAAAAAAAAAAAAAAAAACAGGCAATAAACTCCGCAAAGAGATCAAATTTGTAGAGAAATGCTGCCGTATGACGTGAGGTGAAAAAAAATCATCGGGAAATATATGAAGTGTGTGTCTCGGAGTTTTTTCTCCTTCGTTATTTGTATTATTAGATCTCAGGGGCGTTTCGGTAAATCGGGCATTTTTCAGTTCACCACGCTAAATTCGTATTTGGAAAAGACTGACAAGAGTTACAATTATACGGACCTGATACGCGGGAATGTTGCTTAATTAATATTTGATTTTTAGCATCACCGGAAAGCCTTAACATTTCGATTTCATGCCCATAGAAAAAGGAAAAAATCATATTATTTGATGAAAATAATTTATAAAAAATTTAATTCAAATTTTGATTCAGAACTGTATCCGTAACAACATTTACGCCGTTATCATTATTTTATAATTTATTTCCTACGCAATAAAAAAAATATCGCCATTACTTAAAAACCAAGTAACCTTTTTCGTCGAACGAAGCTTTAAAGATTTAAGGAATTATGCTTCTAATCTTTGAGCGCGTTTTTAATACGCTTATATTTTCATTTTGACGTTTGCCTGTTTGCTCACTTGCTTAAATTGAAATTGCGATGAAACCGTAAACGATAGAGAGCTAGAACTTGTAGTGAAAATTTATTTACCGCAGCTATTTTTTTGTTAAGATTTGAGTTTTGAAAAATATACAGGGTAGGATAGGGACCTAGTAAATATTGTAATATCTCCAAAGGTGCAAAAGATGTAAAGCTGACATTTTTTAAGGTAAATTTTCACATTGATTTCACTTTTAAAAGAGGCTCTACTGGCCGAACATGTAGCAGTATGGCTAACCACAGAAAAATAAGAAAAGCTAATAAAACATGCGATCAAATTCCAAATTATCCTCAGTTCTTCAATTCGGTCAATGGAATAAATATTTATATCGAAATAAAACACAATTCTCTATACGCCACAATGACCACACTTACTAGAAAATATAGCAACACCTGATTCACATTTTCTCTAAAGATTTCGATCTTAATTCTCTAAAAAACATTCATTATGTTATACCACTTCCGAAACTTTTGAATATAGGGCAGGGGTGGGCAAACCGTGGCCCTCGAGAGTATTTAACGTGGTCCGCGAAGCTTTGGTGAAAAAGCAATCTGTAAAATTTAACACAATTTTATATTACTTTTGGTAAAATTATGACAATAAAACCTTTAGTTTTGAAAATTTAGCCCTACAATCCTTGTTTGTGCTTGTTATCCACTTATATATGATGCCTAAGAATCTAAGAAATTTCCGATTTAAACTCTAATCCGGCCCGCCTAAGCATTGGCATCTTTCAATGTGGCCCTCTGAAGAATTCGCAAACACCGATGCGGCCCGCCGTGCAGAAAAGTTTGCCCACCCCTGATATAGGGGGGTGTTTCGACCCCATCGCCTCACGTTACCAAAGTTTTTCCCTTTCCGATTCCTCTGTGCCCCTGAGAGAAATAGACAGAGAGTTAGACAAAGAGAGTTTAAAAGAGTAAGAGAAACGGAGAGGGTGAGAGAGGAGAGCTGGAGAGAAAAAGAGGGGGAGAAAGAGATACGGACAGGAGAGAGGGCGAGAGAGATGGAGAGGATGAGAGAGAGGGATAGAGAGATGCAGGGAAGAAAAGAGGGAGAGAGAGAGAGATGGAGAGGAGAGAGGGTGATAGAAACGGAGAGGAGAGGGTGAGAGAGAGAGGATGAAAGAGATGGAGAGGAAGAGGGAGGGAGAGAAGGACAGACAGACGGACAAACGACTTTATTTAGGGCGAAATTGAGACTGTGAAGTCCCTTCTTACATTTAAAGAGAGAGGGTAAGAGAGATGGAGAGAAAGAGAGAGGTAAAGATAGATACGGAGAGGAGAGAGGGAAAGAGAGACGGAGAGAAAGAGAGAGGATGAGAAAGATGAAGAAAGAGAGAGGGAGAGAGAGATGGAGAGGAGAGGAGAGAGGAAAAGAGAGATGGAGAGAGACAGAGGGTGAAATATATGGAGATAAAGAGAGGGGAAGTGATGGAGAGAGGAGAGAAAGGGTGAGAGATGGACAGAAAGAGAGGAGGAGAGATGAGGGGAGCAGGTGTGAGAGAGAAACCAAGTGAGGGGGGAGAGAAAGAGTAAGAGGTAAAGGGGGAGAGAGAGAGATGGGAAAATCGAGAAGAGAGAGAGAGAGAAGGAGAGATTGATGGAGAGGAGAGAAACACGGAAACTTAGAGAGACCGGTAGAAGGAAAAATGGAGAGAGAGAGGGAGACATACAGAAGCAGCGAAAAGGGTTTGCATGGAGAACAAGAAGCAGAAAGGGAGCGAATTGAATAACATCGATCCGAAACGCTTCTTAATAATTTTGCGTCCTATCTCGTTTATGTGCGTGTGCGCGTGCTTATTTGAATAGAGAGGAATACATTACCAAACTCTACGCGGAGGAGATGCCTTCCAATAGGCCCCTAAATTCCGCCATCGCCTTGATGTAAAGCTTTAAGCAGGGAAGGAAAATTGTTCGACTCCTGCCGAGTCTCACTATCCGATCGATATAATCCCCTACGCTATCTTCCCCAAGGGGATGCGAGAAGGAAGAGCGCGTAAAAGGAGATGTTAATTGGTCAGTAGTTTCGCTTCCACTGGGAAAAAAAGGAGAAAAAACACACGCACGCGCTTGAGGATGCAGTCCCGATAACCCGGATATTCATACGCTGAGGGTTATGGATTGCGGGTTGAAAGAGAGTGAGAGCTTTTTTTTGGGGAAGGGAAGGGGGAGGGGTGAGAATGGAGATTTTGAAAGGTGCTTCACCCTCTCCCTCCTCCTCCCCCCCCCCCCCCCCCCCCTCCCCGCCAACCCCCACTACACCCTATTGTGGGAGCGCTTATCAAGAGAGGTGCAGGCAACCCCGCGAATGGGATAATGCGGCTGAAATACCGTCGGAGGGAGAGAGGAAAGGTTGGGGAATAACTTGATTGAGTGCGACTGATTAACCCTGACTATTTGCCGCTTTGGAGAGGGTGATGATTATCCAAATGTATTCTGCGTAGAAATTTCCGTGTCTGTTATTTGTGCGTCGGCGAAAAGGATGGGAAAGATTTAACGATTCAACAGAGTTTGGTTTCGTTGTTTTTAGAACGATATTTAACACACGATGTGTCGGTTGTATCGATGGAAACATTTCTATGTATAATAGAAAATAGTTGGAAGGACATAATTTCTAAACTGTGCAGACGTGCAAGTGCTGGGATATGTTATATAATTACCGAAAACATCACGGTATCGACTTTCATATGCTACTAGTGGCTTGTGCAGCTACAGCTGCAATATTCGCTAATACAGTGGGTACCTGAGCTGGTATATTTTATAACATATACTATATACAGTATATAGAGTAGAAATGAAATTAGTGCTTTAATATAAGAGTTGATTATTTGGCCCCAGAAAAAAGTAAAGAAACAGCGATTTAATAGTTGCCGATTAGATATGCTGTAATAAAAAAATCTGATGTGGCCAACACATGACTTTCTCCATATTTGTGGTATAGATATTTAAATTATTATGAATAGCATTATGAGGCAAAATTATTATTTCGTATCATAAAAGAATACGGTCCTCCTTATTGCCGTAAATTAGGTATATTTTGAATATGTTTACAGAATTCACCGTTACATGGTGGTGGCGCTGTATACTGGAAATTAAGAAAAAGCTAAATATCTCCGAAATGGATGGTTCTACGAAAATTTGTTTCAAACAAAACTTGGAAGAAATATTATTCTCTACAACTTTGGTCCTCACGAAGATGACTAATTACGACGTTTTTAAGGAGATATTTGACGGAAACCGAAAAAACCGATTATTTATAAATAATTTCTAAACAAAAATTGCTATAGAAAATTGTCTCAAATGAAAGTTGTAGGAAATTACATTCTCTATAAACTTTGTATAGAACTGTATATACAAAATGATGTTTTAATGGAGAAATATCGCAAAAACAGAATCGGGTTTCGAATAAACCTCGACTTCCGGTTAACTGTTATTGTCCAAAAACTAACCAGTTCTTTTTGCTCATGCCAAAGTGTTATATATGAAGTTTGGTAACGATATGGCAAGTACATTTTGAGTTAGAGCGCCCATAATCACATACACACACACAATACACACACATATATACACACACACAGACATCATTCCGAAAATAGTCTGAACGTGTTCTAGGGATCTCAAAACGTGTATTTCCGTTGAAATCTCTAAGTCGATTTTTCTCGTGATCACAATACTTTCCCATTACTACGTATGGAGAAAGTTAAAATCAATGATCTAGAGTTAATGACTTACTTTGTCTTATCCTCTCCTCATGTTGAACATAACGCTGCATGTCTTTGTGCCTAGGTTAGTTGGAGCACCTCGTTGTAAACTATATTTTTTGTGTATTGCGCTTCATAATCTTTAAAAATCCTTGTCCAGAGGTAGGTTCTATTTTAACTTTTACAGCGGACGCAGCGCGCGCTCTACTAAAAGCAACATAAAGCTGACCATGGCTAAATACTAAGCGGGGCAGCTGTATCCCTACTTTATCAAATGTATGACGTTGAGATTTATTAATGGTCATCGCAAAAGCCAAGAGAATAGGAATCTGTTTCCTTTTTAGAATAAATGGCATGTTTGGATCTGTAGAAATTAGTTCTAATCTGGGTAGAAAAATAGTTTGTCATTTGGTTTGATCAGTAACAATTTGCAGCTTTAGAATATGTGTATACTTGTCTTTTACCACCATTCTGACACCGTTCACTAAACCAAACCCAAGGTTCATATTGCGTATAAGCATCACGATAGCACATTTCTTCAACCGAAGATCATGTTATTGAATCTAAGTATTCCTTTGGTATGTTGTCCCGATCCTGACCAACCAATTGGGGGGACCTTGTGACTTCAAACGACTCCAGCGCTAGAAGGCTTCTCAGTCTAAATCACAAAGCAAGGGAGGAGTGAAACCCGGTGCCGGCATTAGCCTACTCTTAACGAAAAACACCAAGGGGACCAACGGCTTTACGTCCCTTCCGAAGGACGGGGCGCTGATTTGCGTGTTCTCCTCTAAACACGCAAATGAGGAGCCGGGCAACCCGGTTCGCACCAAGTTTGCTAAGCGTAGCAGGCCAGCGCCCACACCACTACGCCACGACTCCCCCCAATTTCAAAACTTCTTAACGTAATACAAAACACGACTTCTAAAACTTTACAATGACGCTAACACGAAAGTTGAAACAAAGCAAACGGGGCTTACACTGCCATCTATCGGACACAAACAACTTTACAATACTCTACTACACGAACCACGACTTGTACTGCGATCTAGCGGTTTATTTATCAATTACTGAAGCCATTAAAGGCTTTATTTATTTATTGAAAATACTCTTAAACTATACAATACACAAAATTCTATTACTTTTGCCGACATCCTGGCCACGTAAACTTTAAAATGAGTGGTGAATCGTATTAACTGGAGCTGCCGTTTGCTCACAATTTCATTAAGGAAAATGACCCTTACAGAATTATGTATGTAGATACCGTATTTGCTCGTGTACCACGCGCACCTTTTTCCCTGAAATCTGGGCAAAAAAATTGGATTTTCTGCTGAAATAACATCCATAGCCATGGAAACGTGACTATTGATGCCATACCGACTTCGTTGAAGTCTGTCATTTCCTATAAAAATGACGCACGTATCGCTTTCTAAATTTCAATTAATTTCTTCTACTGTAGGTGAAATCCCAAGTCGGGACCGTGATGCCTGCTAATGCCGCTAATAGTCGGCCATTTTGACGATACCGAAAATTGACGCTGCCTTAAATAATTTAAGATTTGTATTGTAAATTGCTAAAGATTTTCTTAAAAATATTGTAGTTCCTTCCCGTAGCTTTATAAATAATTGTCAATTTTCCTATAAAAATTAATTATAACTTTTACCGATTTTTTTACGAATATTTCCCCCTTAATTCGATGTTAAAAAACGAGGTGCGCGTCTTACTCGAGGGCGCGTGGTACACGAGTAAATACTGTATATGTACATCTCCCGATGTATCTAGAATATTGAAATAAACTTTCCTATATATACATATATTTTGGTGTATGTATGTTTCCGTATTTGTTATTTGTGCTACAGCAAAAGAGATGGGAAAGTTTTACCGATCCATCAAAGTTTTCAGACCGCTATTTATATATCGATATAACGGGAAGAAAGGAAAAGCTGCAGGCGGCGATGGAATACCGGCAGAAGTAATTAAAGTCATGGGATCGGAAGGACTAAGACTGATTATGAAATTAATTAAGATTTACGAGTCGGGAGAGTGGCCTCAGGATTTCCTTGAAGTAACACATCCCTCTAAAGAAGAAGCCAAAGGCAATGCTGTGTAAACACTACAGAACGATAAGCCTACTCTCACACATTTTGAAGATCATCACGAGGATTCTTAATAAAAGGCTAGAGAAAAAGGCCGAAGAAATGCTAGGGGAAGATCAGTTCGACTTCAGAAAAGGACGAGGACAAGAGATGCTGTCGGTGTAGTGAGAATCATATCCAAAAGAGCAATAGAGTAGAGCCAAGATTGCTGCGTATGTTTCTTCAACTGGCAGAAGGCCTTTGAAAGAGTAAATTGGGTACTGCTGATGAGGATTTTTAATTATATACAGTAAAACTCGTTTAATACGTACTTGAGGGGACCGACTCATTGCTTCGTTATAAGCGTGACTACGTTATATACGAGAAACATGGTTTTTGGCCTATACATCCCATATAACACGTATACACATACAGTAAAAGCTGTGCTATCCAGCTATTTAGAACCGGCCGGCCTTAGATACCGGCAATTACACAAATACAATTCATTTTGTAATTCATTTTTTGTGTGAATAGTATATGTGTAATACCACAACTTCCACTTTTAAATTTCTTAAAATATGAGATGTATATATTACGTATCTACTCCGTATACTTCTGTGGCTGCCGAGTAAGCATGGCGTTTTTGGTTACGTAAGCCATTTGCATTGTCTAGATGTTTTGGTGTACTTCTACAATTTCCAGTTTTATCGCTTTTTATTCTTTAAAAAATTACCCATCCATTGAATATGGCATCAAAATAAATACCTAAATGCAAGGAACAGGAGAGAAAAAGTTGTTTTAACGCTAACACAAAAGCTGGAGCTGATCAAACGAATTGAAAAAGGAAAAAATAGAGCAGCCATAGCAAAAGAATTCAACATCTACGATATCAAGGCTCATAACGCTAAATTAAGGAAATTTGTGTCATCTTCTGAGACGAGTAAATCAATTAATAAACATCATACGCTTCATAAGCCAAAAATTGAGGAACTGGATAAAATATTATATGACTGGTTTTCACAGAAATGTTCAGAAGAATTAAATAATTTCGTCCTTTTCTAATAGAGTAAATAAAGATAAATAAGAAAGATATAATTCAATACTGCCGTAATCTCCAAACTTCCCGGACGCCCTAAACTTTTCAATAGCCTTTTTCTTTTGCATATAAGCGTAGCAACGTATTAAATAAGAATGGGTAAATAGTGTCTACATCTAACTACGTGTGGAAGAATTAAAATGGAAAATGCAAACCCCATGGGGAGTACGATAGTGAATCTAAGCCCAATTTTGTTTGGTTATTGCTAAATTTGCGATGTCAAAATCGAAAATCGCTCCCCTAACCGGATATTTCTCCTAATCGGCTTTCCACAATCCCCAAGATATCCGGATAACATAGCTTTTACTGTATTTGCAGTGAGTCGACTTCAATGCCGTACTTACATATGCAAAGAGATGCTTATCAACTTCGCGGCATGTAAAATGTTCGACTGCTATTACATAGGATTTTTTAAATGGTCAATTGATATCATTATTATGGTCATTAATTTACATAAACATTTCACATTTTTAATAACAATTTCAAAACGAAGGGAGCGTGGAAATTCGTATGGAAGGGGTAGATGGAGGAAGGCGACCTCTACGAAGAAGTGCGCGGTAAACGGGCGGATACTATTCATTACTTATCGCTCTGCTCGCAAAATTCGTTATATATGGAGCATTTTTTGCCACGGGACCAAACATGTGTTCGTTACATCCAAGAAATTTAACCAATGACCTTATGGAGAAGTTCAAGGGACCGAGACATTTCTTCGTTATATCCGAGATTTCGTTTTAGGCGTGATCGTTATAAACGAGTTTTACTGTATGTGTAGACTGGAAAGACAGGAGAATGATTAGGAATCTATACATGAATCAAGTTGTAAAGGTCAGGTTGGAGAATGCGGACACCGACGGAGTAAATATCGGTAGAAGAGTAAAATTCTATTCAATATATATATGGAGAGAGGCTAATGCAAGAAGCGTTAGAAGGCACGAGAGATTTCAAAATTGGAAGAAGGATTATAAGGACTGTGAAATACGCGATCAAGTACTTCTAGCAAAAAAGGAAAAGGAACTCCAGAAAATGATAAATAGATTAACAGGTAGAAAATACGGTATAGAAATAAATACAGAAAAATCCAAGGTCATGTGAATATAAAGTAGAGAAGAAGAAAATTTGAACATAAGTATTTGGAGGAAAGCCATTAGAACACGTTTCACACTATAAATACCTTGGAAGCATCATAACGAGAGAAGCAAAATGTACCAATGAAATTAGGACTAGAATAACGAAAGTAAAAGCTGCTTTCAGAAGAAAGAAACTCCTACTAACAGGGACTATAAAGGAGGACATCCGCAAGAAGTTGATAAAATGCAATTTATGGAGTATAGCTTTGTATGAGGCAGAAACATGGACGCTAAGGAAAAATGATATAATATACTTGGAAAGCTCCGAAATTTGGGTATGGAGCAGAATGCTTAAGATAAAATGGACAGATAGGGTGAAAAACAAGGAAGTACTACGAAGAATAGGAGAGAAGCGAACGATTATACAGACTATCAAAAAGAGGAAGACGAATTGCATTGGACATCACTTGAGGAGATAAGAGCATGATCAAAGAAATGTTAGAAGGAAGACTGGATGGAAAAAGACAAAGAGGTAGGAAAAGATGTCAGCTGATAGACGACTTGAAAGGGAAAGCGAGCTATCAAGAAGTGAAGAAGACTGCCGAAAATAAGATTATATGGAGAACCAGGTTTAACCATAAATAATCACGGACCTGTCTAAGGACAGACTACCTATGATGATGATGATATCCGGAATATCGATGCAAAAATTTATATATTAATACCGAAAATGTATAGATGAATTTTCAAAACTTTGATTAGAAAAATATTATAGCAGTGGTCCCCAACCTACGGCCCGCGGGCCAGATGGGGCCCCCGAAGGGTTTTTGAGCGGCCCGCGAAGCCATGATGAAAAAGTAATCCGAAAAATTTAACACACGAAATCATTGATGTTGGAATGTTTACCATAAAAATCACATTTAGACTTCATTTTCACTTAAATTACATCTCAGAATGTATAGATAACCTCCGATTTAAAATATAATCCGGCCCGCAGAAGAATTGCAACTTCCAATGCGGCCCGCCGAAGGAATTGCAAACACCGATGCGGCCCGCCACGTAGAAAAGGTTGGGTACCACTGTATTATAACATTAGAAAAGATTTGTCTATGCGTCATGGTTTCGACTTTCACATAGATATATCAAGATTATAATTTCTAAGTTTCCTCTATCTGCGTAAGGTATTCTGTATTTATTTCTTTTGGTCATGTTTGATTTAGTAGCTATAATATGTATATTAATTTATTTCATTATTCTATCTATATCGTAGAAACCACTGAATCTGTTATTTGTACCACAGCAAAAGGAATGGAAAAGATTTAAGGTTCTATCAAAGTTTCCACATGTCGGGAACATCGATGCAAACTTTCCTATATTCAATTCCAAAGATGTCTAGATGAATTTTCCACAATCACAATCATCGAATTTTACATCGGTATCTCTCTATGTATCAAGAATATCGATATAAATTTCCGACATCGATATAAAATTTCCTATATTTATTTCTTTGCTGTATATACAGGTTTATGAGATGCTCCTGTTATATAACTGATGGGATAAATTATCTCTTTGACTATGGAGGCTAAATAGTGGTATTATAATGTTTAATTTAGTAATTTTGATCTGCATATTATTTTATTTCATTATTCTAACGATCGACTTTTTTATATCCAATCTGGGAATCAATGTTTTTCATTTGTTTAGAGGAAAAAAATTGTGTTTTTGATTTAAATCGTGCAATGAATTAATAGCTTCTTATGTTCTAAGTAATATTACCACGCACATTTACAGGACATTTTACTGAAATTAGGCGAGAAACCGCGGGAGGACAATAGCCAAATACGTGCCAAAGTCGGCATTGAGTCACGGGGCTAGACAACCCCATCCTAACGAAGGGAAGCATATCGTAATTGTATTTTGCCATGACAATGAACAATTTGTGGCGAGAGAAACTCCAAAAACGACTGGATTCTAGCTGCTGCTCTCAGTACTCCGGCATTGCTATTGTCATACTTTTCGCGTTTCGTTTAGCGATTCATCGTTAAAATTTAATATCAGCATGAAAGATTCTGCAGCAAGCGTTTTTGATTTCCTTCCTATAAGATTGATGTTTTGGTTTCACTTATAATGTTAATTCACCGATTCGTGTAGAGCCTTCAGAATAAAAGAAACACTGTGAGGAATGACGGAAAAATATTTTTTCGAATAAAATATTCTCTGATACAACGTAATTTATCGCTGAATTTTAGTCAATCTGTGTAGTAGATTATTTGATCATTTGTTAATTTATAATTTACAATATGTTAGACGATTACTTATTTTTATTTCGATTCCGTTTTTAAAATGTGTTTGAGACGAAAAAATCGCTTTACATAATTACGTAGAAAACTTGCGAGCAAATTGTATTATTGAATGTAATCGATTTATGATTCTTCTATAGCTACGGAATTTGAGAATCTGGAAATATTCTGTTTCTGAAGTGGCTTATGTAATTTTCATAATGTATTTTAACTTCAAATGAGTATTATAGAAATTATTATAAAACATTTATTATAAACCAATATACATGTATATATATATATATATATATGTGTGTGTGTGTGTGTGTGTGTGTGTGTGTGTGTATGTGTGTATGTGTGTGTGTGTGTGTGTGTGTGTGTAGTATGAGAACAAAAAAGAATAAAAATTTTCGTTTATTTTACTGCTAATTAAAGTTGTTCCAATTAACTCAGTACGCACAGTATGATGGAGGAAACCGTCTTCTTTTTACTTTCTCCATACGTAGTAATGGGAAAGTATTGTAATAACGAAACAAATCGACTTCGAGATTTCAACGGAAATACACGTTTTGAGGTCCCTAGAACACGTTTAGACTATTTTCGGAATGATGCCTGTGTGTGTATGTGATTATGGGCGCTCTAACTCAAAAAGTACTTGCCATATCATTACCAAACTTCATATATAACACTTTAGCATGAGCACAAAGAACTGATTAGTTTTTGGACAATAACGGTTAACCGGAAGTCGAGGTTTATTCGAAACCCGATTCGGTTTTTGCGATATTTCTCTGTTAAAACTTCATTATTGTATATACAATTCTATACAAAGATTATAGAGAATGTAATTTTCTACAACTTTTATTTGAAAGAATTTTCCATAGTAGTTATTGTTTAGGAATTATTTATAAAACATAATCGGTTTTTCGGTTTCTGTCAAATATCTCCTTAAAAACGTCGTAATTGGTCATCTTCGTAAGGGCCAAGATTGTAGAGAATAATATTTCTTCCAAGTTTTGTTTGAAACAAATTTTCGTAGAACCATCCATTTCGGAGATATTTTGCTTATTCGTAAATTTCAAGTATACAGCGCCTCCACCATGTAGCGGTGAATTCTGTAAACATATTCAAAATATACCTAATTTACGGCAATAGGAAGGACTGTATTCCTTTATGATACGAAATGATAATTTTGCCTCATAATGCTATTCATAATAATTTAAATATCTCTACCCAATTATGGAGAAAGTCATGTGTTGGCCACATCAGATTTTTTTATTTTCTCGGACCAACCCTAACGCAGTTTCGCCCGAAAAACTCTCCCTCACCTGACTTTAACCCGATATGTTTGTGTAAAATAAAGAGGCACACACACAAGAGACTGGGATCGGAACGAAATCCGCTGCGATTGGCCCACTGTTCGATTTATGCCTTTAACCCCCACTCCTTTCCTACCGCCACCAGATTCCCATTCTCTAAAATGAGGGCAGTCCCCTCGCACAATGAACAATGTGGTCCGTATCGGTTTTAGGTTTACAGTATCCGTCTTTAACCATTGTCTATCCGTAATGACAATGTTAACGGCTTCGTACTTCGAGTCCACCATTCCCAACTTACTCGCTCTCATACACGCACGCAATTGTGTAAGTGTAACTTCACTGGGTCACGATCCCTTTGCATCAGAAAACGCTGCGCAATAATTACAGATTCCTATTTCTAACCTCATTATAGAATTAATGAAATTCAATATTGAAATATCTGAAGCCTTCTTCGTAAACCGTTTTGAAATCAAAATACGGGAAGATCATAATCCTAACGCGTTAATTTAACGCAACCCGCTTAATTTGGACTAACGTTCATTTTGACTTGTTAAAGCGAAACGGTGTTGTGTCACCTGATTATCGGATTCGTGCTATTAAATAGAATTTACGCATGGGTGACTGTAAGTATCACCAAAAGTCAACAGTTACTTTTTATACTTCCCGGATCATAAAAATAATTTGTCTTTAACGAATTTCAAATCACGCATGGGTTTCCCTTTATTTAAAACTCGATCCAATGTTAGGTTAACCATGCGTTATAAAGGCCACGCTCTGAATCAGAATCGAGAATTAATAAGATACGTAGTTGAATATCGCATCCGAAAGCTTCCGCCTGTAATATCAGCATGGCTTCGAATGGTGGAAATATCAAAATTAATGTCACGTTATTATTCCGCATGACAGGGTAATACAAACAATGAGATGCATGCAAATGGCTTAGGGATGTTTTCCAAAAATAAATTTATATAAGTCAGGAATTATCCATCCTATAGCGTATTTCATTGCCAGCTTTAATGAATTCAGTTGAAACTATAGTTTTTTCTGTGGGAACATGCGTAAGGTATAAAGATTTAAAAATAATTTTTGCACTCTTAATATCTCGCTATACTCGTATATTTGAAATACATAATATGACTATATGAAACCCGGGAGAACAATAGCCTGATACACTAAGGACGAAACACACACCCGACCTCATTCACTTCTGACACTAGGTAGCCATATTGATTAATCAAACTCTGGTAATGAAGCTCGGATGGAAGCCGCAAAATCAGTGGAATTGTGGCACCCTTTCAAATAAAACCGCCAAAATAGGCTCCTTTCAAACTTTTATATACATGAGTGGTTTTGAAAGTGTTTCGAGCCTGTATAAATCAAACGCATTGAAGTGCAAAGGAAAACTCCTCATGAAAATTGCATTAATTGATTGTAAATGACATTAATATTATCTCACCGAATCAGGTGAAATGTAATTATCAGGAGAAATAATTATTAACGTTAATATAATTTACGTAAACTTCTCTTAAAGCCAAACATTTCATCGGACTGAATTATACATCGAAAGGAAAAATCTCTAAATACCGGAAATCGTCGATCAAGTATAGGACATTTAATTGGAAGATACATTATATTTAAATAATTACGTTTTTGCACGTGAAGTGCTCATTTCCTTAAAGAGTAGGAAATGAACACGAATCTCACTTGTGTATCCATTAAGGAGTCCCCACAACATGGCATGCGCATCTTTGCAACGAGTTGAAGGCTAAACTCTAGTTACGGGGTCAGCTAACGCGTCTGAGTGCCTGAGAAACCAACATGAAATATTCAAGTATAACTCTCCGTAGCATCCGTTACCTTTGACAAACTCTTAAAAATGTAAGAGAGGAACTTTAGCAAGTTCGCCACCGAAAGCTTCTAGATTCTCTTCCCCGAAACTTAAACAATGAACATGAAGACCACGGAATGACTTCTTGCGCTACTTCTATTTGCCTACGGAAAGGAGAACCTACCAAAGAGTGTAATTTGGACAAAACTTAAACGAGCCGTGTTTCGCAGATTCAGTAACGATTATAAATAACCCAGGACATCTTGGTGTTTTACAAGTTAGCGGTACTTCTTGCTTCATACGTCCGAAAGTTAACTTTTAAGTTGAAAAAAGTAATCTGCTTAGTTTTTTTTAATTCTTCCTTAAATTGTAGAGATTAGCGAATAAGCCCGGTGGTAGCAACGGTTTTGCAGAATTTCACATGAAAAGCGCATGTTAATATACTTAATATTATACGAATATTTGAAGTTTTATTTGTTAGAGATAGGCCTTTACTGCTACCGTAGCGGTCTTGAGGTTCCCGAAGTACCCGCATCACTTCACCCAATCAAACATTCGTTTACTTTCTACAACACCGATGAATTTATTTACAACGAACTTCTATTTTAAATATTAAAGTTTTTAGTTAAGACGTTAAAGAGTCTTTTGAGCTAAGATTATTGTACTCAGAGACGAAAATTTCGCAGCAACGTTTTTTTTTTAGTCCGAAAATTTGATTTTTAAAAACCGTGTCCGTTTTCTCCGATAAAATTTTACTTTTCGATGCTACTATTTAAATCTTTGTATGCCTGGTTAACTTAGGCTTACACACTACGACGTAATTTCCACCAAGACGTCGATACACTTTCATGCTTTTCCAAAAAAATTAGGCGATAGACAAGACCTCTTAAAACAAAAGAACCAGAGATTTATCAGATGATAGGGCGCGGTGATGAAAGGAACCAGTTCCAACGCGCAGAAAGGCAAGAACTATTTGGATCACGTCTTCTATTCCTCCTTCAATGTGCACTCTTCTTCAGTTCTCTAATAAACATTCTCTCCTTCTTTCCATTAGCTTGGCGGCGGAAAATTTGACCGGGAGGAGCAAAAAGAAAAGGAACGAAAATCGTCTAGGCGACGAGCCGCCACTGGGGTTTATCGCGGACATCCGATAAGACAGAGTTCCTTTCTTTATTCTCTCTCTTTCCATCTCTATCTCTCTCTCTCCTTTCCCACTATCCTTTCTACTAAGCCGGTTGTATGGAGGATGCACGGAATGAGAGACCTTGACCGGTTTATATACCCTCAACAACCCCTTACAGCCCGCATTGCTCGTTCTCTCTCTCTCTCCCACTCTCTCTCTCTCTCTTCGCAGATGGTCTATCAACTCTAGAAAATCCTGGATTCTCGTCTTTACCGACTCAGACGCCGGCACGATCTGCCCACTAAAATCTCCTTCCCTCTCTCTCTCTCTCTCCTTCTCAATTCCTCCCTCTCTCTCTCCTCCCAGCCTCTCTCTCTCCTCCCAGCCTCTCTCTCTCCCCCCCTTCTCTTCTTCTCTCGCAGAATTCCACGCCACTGCGTTTTTCACTCGCGAGAAAAAAAATAACCGAGTGCATCGCCTGGACAGAACATGGTAGGAAAGCGAACCACCGACCCTCTCGATAAATTCTTATCTTTTTTTTGTATTTTTACTCACCGGCCGCGGCTGCTGCGAGGTGAGGATTCACTTCGTTTGAATTCGTGGAATTCAAAAGGATTAGGAAATTATTCGGGTCGATTTTCTGGATGCGGTTTTTTTTTTAGGAAGTGGTGGACGGAATGGCGCGTCGTTTTTTTCCTCTTGGGGTATTCGGAATAAAAATAAAACTATCGGAAATATTCTGCGTGCGGAACGCGATATTTTGTTAATCTGAAATTAAGGATCTGAAAATAAACATAAGCTTCATTCAGTGCATCACCCAAGAGATATTTTCGGAAGGTCGTCACGCTGAAAAATCTCGACGCTAGATGTACGTGATCTTTCTTAAACTGAGTTAATCATAAAACAAGTCTTTATAGCTGCACTAGCTGGAGTACCCGGCATTGCCCGGGACCTGATGTAAAACAACATTTCTTGAATTAAACAACCCCCAAATATTTTTATCGCCATATAGCCTATGCTACTATGGGAATTTCCTCGACGATATCTTCTAATCCAGGGTTCGCCAACGTTTTTCTGTTGGATGCCATTCTTTATCGATATTAATAACCCGTGACCCTCCGCGCGTGCCATTCTTAAATTCCTTTTTTCCGTAACGCTAACGAAAAGCGGTTCTTATATTATAATAAATCCTGATTATAATGCGGTATCAGTAAAATACTAAATTAAATTGAAATAAGGGTGAAATTCTTTTAAAAATACGTACTTCTGAAATATCGTGCCACTTAAAACTTCTTCGGGTGCCACATTTTGGCACGCCTGCCATAGGTTGCCGACCCCTGTTCTAAGGTGTGGATTTGTATAGCGGACAAGCAGAAGCAGAATGTCAATATATATATATATATATATATATATATATATATATATATATAATGACATTATTTTGTAAATTCTAGGTTGTCTTGTCTTGAAAAAGTTATTATTTAATATGAAATTAAATTTTAAAATAACAATGTAGGAGATTTAAGTCCAAGCGAACATTTTATGAAGAACCGCGCCTTAAGAACACTGAAGAAGTGAGGAAAATATCTTAAATAATTTATTTCTTAAAATTTTTCCGAAGACTAAACTACTCTTATACTAAGGACCGTTCACATAAAACATTTTTGGCCCTAAAACTTCACTCAATTGACACATACCTTTATAAGAACGTACGAGCAGAAAAATGAATGATTTTAAAAATAAAAGAACAAAAATATTAATCAATATTGTCGTTGCTTTGTTAGTTATGCGAATAATAATTACTTATTTAATTTATTAAAGCGAAATATTTTTTAAAATCAACGGTCCGATTACTCTTTTATGCCAATACGATCGCCACTCAACACATAGGGCGAATATTCCACAGGCATTGGGCGAACTGAAGCTCTTCAACAGTTAAATATTTTCCTCTGCTTTCTCGCCCGATTTAACAGCATTTCCGAAGGAAATCAAATTACAAGTATCTCATTCAAAATTTAAATTTACAATGAAATATAAAGCATCCGTCTATAATGACATGTTAATTTGTTGTCGCATAGGCACCAAAACCGACGCTTTCTTCTGATTGGATAATAGCGAATTTATTGAAACAAATAATATATCATTTTCATATAAATAATAATAACATAAGTTTTTAATTAATAATAAAATCTGAAGCTCAATCTTGAAATCGTTTCGCATCAATACTGCCTATATTTTGCGTAATGGTGAATATGGTAACTCATTGCCACAAGTATGACATGCACCTAAATTTTGTTGGATTATATAGGTATTTATGAGTACATTACAAATCAAACAGCTCCTCGGTACTGCCCAAGAAAAGTACCTTTAGATCAGAGGTTCCCATACTTTTTGACATGACGCCTCCTTTTTAGTTTTCACTAGCAATAAGACCCACCATGTTTTCGATTGAAATAAATGTAACCCTTTGCACTCCTATATACACCATAACTATTCATGATCTACTACCTCGTAATTATTTTACCCATGTATCTGGTACATATTGGGAAGATTGAAAAATACGTTAAAACTATTTCAGCTGAATTTGACATTAAAAATTGTTTTTTTTATTCTCACGGCCTCGTGGCTCCCCTGGAACTCTCTCACGCCCCCCAGATTTTGGGAACCACTGATTTAGACCATTTTCTATAGCTCTCTCCCTATCAATGATTACCTGTTTTTCTACCTAATCTTCATCTCACTGGACAAAATCGCGTCGTATTTTACGCCGAATAAGTAGAAAGCGCAAACTTTTTTTCGACCATTTCCTCAAACCCCTTTCCACGCGATAAATTCGAAGGGAAGAATATATCTCCCCACCGCTCTTAACGGATGCGCTCACTCTCACGGACGCACGCCGTTTTATTAAAAAAAAACTCCCTTCCTCCTCCATCTCTCTCTCCCTCTCTCGTCTTCATTCGAAAACCCTCATCGCATGAATGTTAGGGCTTGGGGATGATACACCCCTCTTCAAGGGCAACGTATCTCTTCCTTTCAATGGTACTTCCACTTTTGATCGAGAGACCTTTTCGAATCTTACCCTCGCTTTCCTTCTCTCTTTTTACTCTTCCACTCCTACAGACCTTTTCTGCACAATCTCCTCTCTTGCTTCGCCCCCTCTCCTTCTCCTCATTTCCATTCCAACCCCCTCTACCCCCTCTCCTTTTCTCCATTCCCAACTGCACTCTCCTTTTTCCTTCTCTTCTTCCCCTTCCCTCACTTTCTCCCCCTTTCACCCCCATCTCTTCCCCTTCATCTATTCCAGGGGTCAACAAACTTTTTATTGAAAGGGCCACATTAGGCTTTATGTACGACAGCGCGGGTCACTCGAGACTTTTTCAAATGACTGATCGGGCCGTGTGAAAACTTCAAAGCGCAAGTTTCGAGGGCGGGGAGGGGGTGGTTATCGAGAAATTTCACCGTTACAAATTATTTCTAGGGGGGGCGGTGGTTGAGCTGGGTTTGGTATGGCTGACGGGCCGGATGTGGCCCGCGGGCCGCAGTTTGGGGACCCCTGATCTATTCCCTATTCCCCATCCCCATTTCTCATGGTCTCCCCTCCTCTTGGCCTTTACATCTTTCTTCCATTGTCTCTCTCTCCCTCTCTCACCCCACTTCGCCTCTATACCTAATCTTCTTTTACACCCATTCCCCTAGCTCTTTATTTCCCTCCCATTACTCAAGTCTCCCCTTTTTTACTCTCAATTCCTGCATCTACCTCTCCTCTTCGCCTCCCTCCCTCTCTATTCATCACATTCCCCTCTTCCATCTTCCCCCTCTTCCTCTCTCTTCTCCCTTCCCTTTTCAACATATTTGCCACTATTTTCCTCCCTCTCTCCCTCCCAATCCCATCTTCCTTCTCTCTCCTCCTCTTCCTCTCCATGCACTCCTCCTTACCCGTTCTCTCTCTCTCTCAAATCCTCCTCTTTCCTCTCACCAACGCCCCATATCTCTCTCCCTTTCCATCCCCCTCCATATAGATCTTTACCTCCTCCTTCCGCCTCTCTATCTCGCTCCGGTTCACTCTCTCTCCAATCAATCTCTTCCCGCCGCCTTCCTCCCTAATATTCCCATACTTGGAGCACGCAACTCATATTCGTACTCCAGCTGTGAAAGGGGGAAGCCATCAAAGGCCAAGCGCCCTTTTCTGCCTAGCCCATTCCCGTCCTCATCTCTCTTTCTCACTCTCCAAAATCTCCATCCGCCAATGCGGAGGAATGGTCTGGTCCTTTAAGGAGCTCGAATATTTTGCGATACTCAAAAAGATGAAGAAAAAGAGAGAGAGAGACAGTGAGAAGAGAGAGAGAGAGAGAGAGAGAGAGAGAGAGAGAGAGAGAGAGAGAGAGAGAGAGAGAGAGAGGAAATGGAAATATCTTCCGTTCCTCGAGGATTTATATTTTATCCTTCTCTCTTAGATGATCCTTTTCTCTCTCCCCGCCAAATAAAGTTTCTAAAGGGTTCGAAATATTCGTTTCTGAAAGAGTATTTACGTTCGTCTCTATCTCGGCATGCCTTTCCGTCGCTCTAGCATTGCATTTTTTTTAAAATTGGCAATCCCTGTAAAATTTTGCTCACTTTTGACAATATCCAACGTGTCATCCGATGTATATAATTTTCATTGCTTTAAACGACTCGAATATAACACATCCCTGTTGTGCATTTTTCGTGATATATTATTGACTAAAATGAAATAAAGTAATTAGCTAGCGGACTAAATAATGGATCGTTTGCTATTATAATTTCAGTGCAACATAATAAGCTATGCGCATCGAGGGTTTATTTGATTTCACATCGAAGTTGTTATCCTCATAGCCTATTTGATACACACTTTTTTGCAATATATTTTTTTTCCATTCTCCATCCTGATGATTGATAAATGAGCGGAGGAAATATTTAAATACAGAATTAATCATTTGACATCAATATAAGCGAACTTTGCTATGGTAATAAGTAAATTTATAGAGCATAGCGTTTTAGCTAAAACAATCTACTACCTCTAATTGAAAATATAAAGTAATTAATGAACGAATGCCTCCAAAAACTTATACATTTTCAGCTGAGATCAATAACACCACTTATTACAAAAACATTGTTTCAAACATAATTTTTTACCGATTTAAAACGTTCCGAGCCGGCCGAGATAAATAGCTATTGTAAGAATTATTAAAACATCCATCACCAAATAGATTTATATGTATCAAATGAGAATATCAAATTGGTATTTTTCATTCACAATAACTATGTTGAGACAGGAATTCATTCAAACGGAATTCAGATGTAATAATTAATTAGAATTTTATAATTTAACTTTTAAAAATAAAGAATAAAGGAAAAGGAAAATTGATCCTACCAGTCTTCGAGAAATATTTAAACAAATTTATAAAATCTATCTTTTATACACCTATCTATTAAAGCATCTTCAAAAGTTAATGCCGAAGAACTCTTATAGAGGTAGTATGTACATTATCCATTGTTGAAAGGATACTAAAAGCGCCATAAAACTTTTATTCAGATAGCTATTTTGCTTGAATTAATCTTAATTTTTCGGTGATAAAATTTTTAGGAGTCGCTGAATTTTATTTTATATTTTGTTACGTTCCGTATGGTTTTACGGCTTAAATTCCTCGATCGAGGCTAGAATTATTACCATTTACGCTCGAGCGACGATAAATATTTTAGGGCATCTCGTTGCAAATGGCTCATTAAAATTTATCTTTCGAGTGATGGAAAAGCGTCCAGATTATTCCGAGAATTCCGCTCCGCGCGAGCCAGCGTATTGTTATAAATTCGATGGTGCAGTTATGCCTGAGAGAGAGATTACCGGCCACTGTGTTTGCATCGGCTCGCGCGGTAATAGATTTTCACAAAAGGCAACGGTTTTAAGGTGGACTTGCTCGATTCCAAGTGCTTTTCTAGATCCTGCGGTATATGCTGCCCGCAGAACAAAATGTACCGCGTGTTACATAAGTCACAGGACCTCTCCTTACCCGGTAATTACGTTCTCCCGCGTCTTTCTATCATTCGGTGCCTTCGCTTAAAATGCAATTGGGCATTCAGTAGTGGAATTGCAGAAACATTTATTAATCAATCCTTTGTAACGTTTGACTGCTCATTTACGGTGCCTTTTGTGTGAACAGTCGGAGCGCTGTAGATATTTGGTATGGCTACGCGCAAAAGTTTGACAAAAAAAGTGATCTCCCACGTATCATTTTAATAATTGACTGTATTTGACATTGCCGTTACGTCATTATCACTTCCAAGAGAGCGATTTGGATCTGTCTTTATTTCAACGGATGGGTGTTGAAGATTTTGAACGCAGTTAAAAGAATTAATTAGTTAGGATTTGTGAGTGTCAAAGTTTAGAGATCTGAGGAGTGTTCTTGAAGATTCTGTGGAAGATCGTGGGGTAACTATACTAAAATGCTTGATGTTCCGCCATGCAAAATTTGGCTGCTTGAAGAAAGTAGCATTTGCAATGCCTTCAGCTGTTAGATCCACTTACCTGTGTGAACAGGTATTTTCGCCGATGAAAATAGTCCTATGCTCATCTCGTTGTCAACTAATAACTACCTAATCGCTCAGAAGTCTGTGTGCAGCTTAAAGTATCCAGTTACGTACCCGATATAGGAAAACTCAGTAAGAAAATGCAAATCTCAATAAATTGGTATGTTAATCTTGTATTCCTTACATTAAAATATTTTCTTTAACATTACACTACTCCCGCGGTTTACGCGACTTCAGTTAACGAGGTTTCACTTTACGTGCCGTTTTATTTTAGGACAATGGACGGAGTCTGCGCGACTCGTTTCGGTTAGCGCGAAGCTTTAAGGCCCGTCCACATCCTTCGAAACATTAGTGATCCCTTACGAGATGGCATGAAATAGGTCAAAATAGTGCAGATGATAATAATGATTACTTTAGAAGTTAAATTAGATGTAATTCAAATATCGGAAAATCGGTTCCGGTTTACGCGGTTTCGGTTTACGCGACAATTTTCAGGAGCGCATTAATCGCGAAAACCGCGGGATTGGTGTATTTAATTATTTATTTTATTTATTAAAAGCATTTTAAAAACTTTTATTCGTTTTAAATATAGACAATTTCAGTTTTTCCATTTTTTACAGGCACGCGAGGCACTAAAACGGAGAAAAAACGCTGCTTGTAAAAGTTTGCCGACCCCTGGCCTATTTTAACGTAAAAATTCTCATCTCTATGTTAATTGAGCAGCTATTTTGTTTGAACGCGCAGTTTTACCTCGTATTTCGAATTTTTTTGTCCGGAATTTCATCAAGAAACAAATTAAATCCAAAATCGGTATCGACGCGTGATGAAGGTGCATCAATTTTCGATTAAAATTCCGACGCTATTTACGGAAGAGAACCTCGAGAATGGAAGGTCAAAATGGAAGAAATATTTGGAAAATCTAGAAACAATGGCATTTGAAGGAATGAGAGCTAAAGTTTTCTTTTTGAAATTCCAAAATCAGCTCAACTCTTGTCAATTATTTCTTCATCTCAGAAATATATTTATGCATTTGACACGATCCCTGCGAGTAAATTGTAACAAAATGAAAGCTATTAACGACTACTGGCATTCAAATGTTTATTCACCTATTGAAGCAAATACAGAGTTTATTATGTTCGTTCGGTAGGGAAATTTCTTTAATACCGCACTGCTGAAATCTACAAGTGTTGCTTAATAGTAAAGGATATTGGGATTTAATCGTCATAAATGAAAACGTAATACTCGGAATACGATTGTAACCCGGGTTATGTTGTATTAATAATTGAACTGAGTCACCACTCTGTCACATGGCGCTGTGGACGAGCAAAACTAAAAACAATTAAGAATAACAACGCTCGAAGACTTTCAAGATATTTAACATGCTCATCATCATACCAAGTATGACATGAAGTAAAGTTTTACGTGCGTTTAGATAAAACAGATACAGAAATACTGAAAATGATAAAAAGTGCCTTCAAATGAGATATTTTGTCTCGCGTCAGTGTTTGGGTGGCCCCAAAGGTTTTCTGAGAGATGTTAATCAACATCAATATAACGATAATGTACGTCAATTTGTAATGATGTTTGATAAAAATAAAAATGTTGTGGCGAATTAAAGCATGAGCCAAGTAACAAATTCATATATTTTACTTAATGTCGAATAGGATATAAGATAATTGGAACAAGGAATCTAATATTTAGTTGTTATCACTCATTAAAATAATCACTTGAAATTATAAGGAATTGTTTTAAATATTTTCTAAAGACGGAAATAACAAATATAACGAAAATGTATAGTTATTCGAACGTAATAAACATTTATTCCATTGTTATTTGAATTAAAGATGAAAATTTTGGTATCAAAGTTTATCAGTCATCGACTAATGATTCAACAATATAATCATTGCTCGAGAAAAATGACACTCCATCGAAAAGAAAAATACAAAAACTTCACGCGTCGCATTACGCAGAAAGAATGGCGATGTGAGAAACAAAACTAAAGTCGCTCGCGAGAGAAAGCGCGAAAACATAAGCGGAGACAGGATTTCCAATGACAAAGGGAACTTTGTCGGGAGAAAGTGAGGCGGGGAAGGATGAGAGGTTTCTGAGGAACGCGATTGGATTCCTCTCTCTCTCTCTCTTCAGACCTTGAAGTTTGAGTTAACCGAAGTGTGCGGTTTCAGGTGAATGGAATAGAACTAGATGAGATAAAGGAAGAGGCGAGGTCGAGGGTGAAAAGGGTGTCTGGAGTGAGGAGGGCGAAAGAAAGAGAGAGAGGGAAGGAGATGGGGATGAGGAATTGAGGATGAGAGAAAGAGTTCTGCGGAGTTGAAGCATGGATTTGAAGAGAGAAATTCAATATGGATCGGAAAAGAGAAAGGAAAAGGGAGAAAAAACTGAATGAGGTCGGAGACGGAAAGACAGAAGACGTATATGGAGGGATTTATACAAGTGCGTCCCTACGTGACGTTGCAAGGGTATGAGAGACCTCCGAGAGCTGACCGACAAAAGAGAGAGAGTGAGAGAGAGGAAGAGAGACAGACAGACAGACAGACAAACGACTTTATTTAGGGCGAAATTGAGACTGTGAAGTCCCTTCTTCCATTTAACCCTTTCGTCAGGATTGAGAATTATATACAATTTAAATTACAGACTATAACATACATATTGACTACAAATTTTGTTAGTTGACAAAGAGAGTTACCATAGAATCATGTTAGTTTTGTGGGTTGGAAAAAAACTGTGTAATCACATCTTTTAGCACAGAAAAAATGTCCCACTGCGGAAAAACACCTACGAAGAGGAGGGAGGTGTAAAAAAACCGCGAAAAATCCCTAGACAGATACAGAAGAAAAAAAAAGGAGAGAGAGGAAGAGAGAGAGGGAGAGGGAGGGAGAGAGGGGGGGGAGAGAGAGAAAGGGGTGAAAGAGAGAAAAAATGGAGAAAGAGGGAAAGAGACGGCCTCAAAAGAAAAACAAGTGCCGGAAAGGTGAAGGAACAAATGATAAAAACAAACACCAGAACAACCGAGACAGAGAGAGGATTGAAATGTTCCGCCCGCATGGTTGCAGACGTAGGGTGAGTCCGCGGAAGTGAGAGAGGGAGAGGAAAAAGGAAGAACACACGTGAGAGAGGAGAAAAAAGAAATGGACGTAGTGAGAAGAGATCGCTCGGGACATTTTTCGGAAGCCATAGTGTGTGTGTGTAGTTGTCCTTCTCTCTCCCTCTGTCACTCCCTCCCTCTCTCACTCAGGAGCATACGGATGTTTCAGTATAGGAGGAGGTGTGGAGAGGGGAGGAAAAAAAACAAAAGTCTTCGGACGGGCGTACGTTTGTCTTCTGTATGAGATCCGAGAATGGATATAGAGGGCCAAATAATTTTTTTTAAAGTTTGTGCAGGAGTGCTTGTGTGTTTGTGTGTGTCGTCGTTTTCATGCGTACAGAAATGGACACGGAGACACCGCATCCATACAAGGAAAGGATTTTTGGAGACTGCGGATTTGTATTTTTTTTTGGAGATGGGAGGGGATGGGAGGATCGAACGACGGATAATGGGGTTGGGTAGGGGGTTAATCCTCGCGTTTTGTTTGGTCAGAGAGATGCGGTGTGGTATGGTTTTATGAAAAGAGAATTTTTCGTACGGCGTTGAGTAAAGGATCTCATCGGGGGGAAAGCGTGGGGTTTGAATGGGTTGGAGAGAGAGAGAGATAAATAGAGAGTTAGATAGAGAGAGAGAGACAGAGAGAGACAGGGAGAGAGAGAGAGAGAGCGAGAGAGAGAGAGAGAGAGAGAGGAAAAGCGGGGGAGAGATGAGGATTTTTCCCGAAGAAGATAAAAGGTGGATTTGTTTGCAAGGGAGTAAAAATGTTTTTCTTGCTGAAAGTGGACTTGCGTTTACGGTTACATCGATTTATTCTCCGCCGGACGCATGATTTCGAATTCTCGAGGTTTTGAAGAGTTCCGATTCGGACGCATAACGAGAATTTTTGGAGTCGAGAACACGAGCGCTCTCAGGAATGGGGGGGGGGGGGGGGGCGTTCTCTTTTAAAAGCTTATCGGTCTATTTTTTTTTTTAAACCTCTATTTTTACTTGAAAATAAACGTCTTTAAAAACGTGAAACGAAGAATTTTATAGGAGACGCAAATACGGAATTGGAATGTTTTAATACGTGATCACAAACGAAATTGGAGAAAAATATTTTTTTAAATTGCACTTTTCCGTAACTCTCATGTACATTTATAAGGGTAAAAATAAAACTGCTTACTTTGTGAAATGTTATTTTAAATTTTCGCCTTAGAATATATAACGAAAGATAGAAAATCATTCAGCAAAGTTTTAAATGCATGCTTTTTTTAAATAATATATATAAATAGAATTATAAATAATAAATTTAATTCTGGAACTCATACGTTCGTGTCGCTACTTTTTAGATTACATTGCCATACCTACCACATTATCATGCTCTAGATATTCATCGAAACTTTCGGTGATCTGTCTATTATTCTCAAATACATTCACCTCTAAAATAGCGAGTTGCGTAGTTTGGTTTATATCTATAGAATCCTCATTTGTTTTAACGAGATACAGAACTGTTTTCACGCTTTTAAAATATTATATGCAAAATTTATACATTTCTGACCCAGTTTAGAGAGGGTCTCATTATACCGATAATATTTTGTATGTTGTTGAAAACGCACAAAACAATTTCTGAAACTTTTCGAACTTTAAGACAAAAAGTAACTCTAATTATGTGTACACAGTGGAAAATTGATGGCTGGATTAAATGCAGGTCATAATTATTTGTTTTTATTTCGCATGCATACAATAATCATCACAGATCTCCTAAATTTCGTTGTCCCGACCAAATCTGTTCCACCTTAAGCCTTTTTCTCCATCACTTCATACACATCCCCTTTGTTTAAGACATCCGAAAATCCTTTTCCCTTCTTACTTTCTGCCTCTTTCCAAACTTTCTCCTTTGTCTGCCTTATATCAACAGATCGTGGCATTTAAAAATTTTACCCAATTATATATTTCTTCATTGTTCCCCTTAGATATCTAATTAAGCTTCTATTTTCTCCTATCGTTTTAAATACAGTAGAACTCGATTATAGCGGCCTCTATTAACACAAGTCGGATATAACGACATATTCTTCAGGTCCTATCCCATTTTCTACAATATTGCAATATATTCACCTCGGTTATAAGGTATTAACGCACTCGGTTATAGCGACAATGGAAGTTAGTAAGTAACAAATATTTGTATGCGTAAGCACAGGGTCGGTGCTACACATTTTTGTACGTGTGGGTGAGAAGAAGGGAACTAATATCATATAAATGTCATTACATGACTCCGGTTTTGTTATTGATTTTGGCTGATCGCCAATATATTGAAGGACTAAAGGCAGCCTCTTGACCGCCCGAGTGGGGAGGGATCCAACAGCGGAAACTCTTTACTCAGTGTGGTTCGCAAGAGCCGTTTTCTAAAACCAAGTCAGTAGACGTCAATTTTAGTGAAACAACACTAACGGAATAGTTAGACGAGATGGACGTAGAAAGTTTTAAAATTTATGAAGATATCAATTCATTTGTAGAAATTGACCGTGATGTTATAACAACAGAAGTTCAAACGGATCTAGACATCGTGAGGGAGGTCAGTAGCGAAGAAGAAGATGAAGAAGTGGTAGAGGATCAAGACGAACCAATTCCAGCGGTTAACGAAGCTATACCAGCAATAAAAGTTATATTTTATGAATCGAGGGAGACTTATAAAAAGACATTTAGTATTATTCACTGCCTTGAGGAGGACCGCGAAAAACATTTCAACTTAACACATACGACATAGAAAAAAATATCAATTATTTTACTAATCATTAAAAATATTTTTATTATGTTTAATGTACTTATTATATCATAATATTATGTGCTGTGCTTAATATGTCATATAATATAATGTTATAATGCACTTATTAGATCATAACGTAAAATTTAGAATTTGGAAAATAATTGTTTCCATGCACCTCGGTTATAATGACAATAAATTTCCAGTCCCTCGAATGCCGTTATAACCGAATTCTGCTCTATTTAAAAAAATCCTTATTTGCTTATCTCTCAGTCCGACTAGTTTTCTCTAGTTTACCCTGTAATCTTCTCGCGGTACTTTCCTGTTAACGGGAATACCTTAAAAAATAAACATGTATTGCTATGATTGTTTGAGAGGATATAACATTGAAAGCATATATTGACGTATTGTTGGATTTACGATATTTTATTTTAAAAACAACATTAACAGAAACTGATTGGCCGGTCTCGACATTTACAAACCCAATCTCCGGACAACGTGGAGGGTTTCTTAGGTTTCGGGCGACGCGAAGGGCGCGGTAGCGCCCGGAGACGACTACCCATTACAACAAAGCGAGCCGAAGGCTCGTCGATATATCCTCTCAATTTGCGGCTCAACAGTCAAAAGAATATAACATTGAAAGGATATATTGACGAGCCTTCGGCTCGTTTTTTGTAATGGGTAGTCGTCTCCGGGCGCTACCGCGCCCTTCGCGTCGCCCGGAACCAAAGAAACCCTCCACGTTGTCCGGAGATTGGGTTTGTAAATGTCGAGACAGTCCAATCAGTTTCCTGTCCGGTGTGTGAGTTTGTAAATGTCCAGACAGACCAATCAGTTTCTGCTAATGTTGTACGTAAGAATGGCATGGGGATAATACTTAAGTACCAGGTCCTGCGAAGGATCCTGGAGATATTCCCTTTAACAGGAAAGTGGTATTCCCGTTAACAGGAAAGTACCCTTCTCGCATATTCTTTTCTCAGAGACAGATTTGGAGTGTATCTGATTTAAATTCTACACTGTAACTCATTAATAAGTCAAAGAGTTGCAACAATCACAAAGTTACATTAAATTTTCCTAAAAGTTGGACATTTTTAAATTTGTCCTTAGACGAAGTATGAAATAGTTTCTCGACATTAAAACATTTTTTATATGAACTGCAGTCTCAATGATAATATACGCATCGATAACTCTAATTCAGAAAACGTATAATAATTAATCATTTGATCTCAAGAATACTCACGCAATCTCTTTTTTTTAAATATAAAGTTCATGAAACGTTTGAAAAACATATTTAAGGAAAAATGAAACCTTCGCCAAAGTTTTTTTTTCCACTCGATCCCACGATACCGATAAATCATTTTATAAAGAAATTCCCCTCTACCCTCTTTATCTGTGGGAAATCGAATAATTTATACGCGGGTCGACGCAAGTTACGTAATGTTCGACGAAATAATATCTGACCTAATTTCGAAAATTTCGAACGGGCTTCGTTTCTCATTCGGAGGAACCGATATTTATCATAGCGACGGCTCAAATGTCAGCCGAGGGCTTTTTCAAAGGCATCGCAGCCGGGGATTTCTTCAGCTACTATATAGAAGCGGGTCGGGCGCAAGCTTAAATCTCCGCAATACATCACGACGCCCGAAAAAGATACCGTATTCCCTCCGCAACAAGCGGCGGCATTTTTTCGACACCGGAAATGTATTTTGCGGAATTTTCCTTCATTTATCACGGCAGAAAGTTTTGATTTTGAAACGGTTTCCGAGTCACTATTTTTCTCTGGAAAAAAGTTTAAATTTTTTCTTCGTTTTTATTTTTATTTTTGCCTGTAGGTGTCAGGTGGATCGGTATCGATACGCATTTGGTCGAAATATTTCTTTTTTTGAGATGCGACGAATTTTTTTTTAAAGTTCGCCGCCTTAAACATTTCAAATACTTAAACACGCTTATGTTCGTTGGAAATTACGAGATTACTTATGTGCTTAGTATTAATTTTTTGTCTCCTTCATGTATCCTCTGATGAGTTCGTGGCCGATTTTCTCATCGTAAACCTACATACTCAGTCAACTCTTATGAAATATACACTTTGGCGTTCTGTATGGATCGGATTCATTAATAATATCCTTCTCACATCGTTCTATTCCATTTGGGAGAGATTTTAATAGATTTAGAAGAACCTCTATGTTCATACTTAATATGTCTCCTGAGACAGGTCTCATCTGCGTCGAGAACGCAGTAAACCTGTTGCTAATATTATTGTGCTCCATAGCAGTGGAGTGCCCATTCTTTCGATTTGACTGCTACATTGTATGACGCTCAAATGAGGGACTTTTGCCTCACTCGGAATTTCATACCTTCAGTAAGAAACTTTTCAGCTGAGAGGAATTCATCGCTAAAAATAGATAGAATATTATAGTTTATCTTAATGAAATGTACACTGAAAATTGTTCACGTCATTTATCACGTAAGCAATTCTTTATTAAAGTGACTGTCACTTAATGAGTAGGCTGGGGGAGACAGTCTTGCAGTTGACGTTTAAGGGGATGGGGCAACAGCTTAATCAAGCCATTACGTCAAGTGTAAGTTCTAATTGACTGATTCGATCGAGAATCATATGTGGAGTGTGAATTCTGGTGAGGATGTCTCATATAATTTAATCAAAATACATCAAGCGGTCCAAGAGATGAAAGACGAGACAGACAGACAGACGAGCAATGCCAATAAAAGCACTCTGCTACTACCGCTTTGATTGCATTGAACGCCTAAAAATGGAATCGAAATGTACGAAATGCAGAGGGGAATACAAGGAAAGCGCGATTCCTCACCACATTCGATATCTGTATAGCCCCCCATTTGATGCACTCTTGAACTACTCCGCATAAAATTCATTGATTCTGAGATGCGGATTAGAACCGTAGGCCAAAGTAAAGAAAGACATGGGTAGGATATGTGTGTAATATTATTACATAATATCACATATTTTCAGATTATGAAGTTCGTCTGCAGTAGATGGTTCAGGAGAAATAAAACAGAATATCCCAGCAGATGCGATACGTGTGTGTATATATATGTATATTAAAACTGACCACTTCCTTCCATACGTCGCGCGTTCGGTCGTTTAATTAAAATTAGCGCTGGAGAAAAATGTACAAAGAGCAAAAATTCAGCCGTGTTAGAAAAACTTTTCAAGGATTGCTGCTTAAATTCCTGTTTTTTTAATACCGATAGTCACCGATCCACGACTCCTTTTCGAGCCATCGCGTAGTTGGTAAAAAAAAAATAGGAAAATTCGGAGCTTAAAATTATGGGATACGACGAGAGAAGTACCTACAGGAGAGAGAATAGGAAAGGGATAATGAGAGAGTTGGAAGAAGAGAGAGAGAGGGAGAGCTAGGTTGACGGAGGTAAGGAGAAAGGAAATAGTGTGAGGTAGGGAGATTGAGGTGGGGATTTAGGGGGAAGGGAGGGTTGGAGAGAGAGGATTGGGGAAAAGTTGGAGAAAGGAAATAAGAGAGCGAGAGAAAGACAAAGAGAGAGAGAGAGAGGTAGAGTGAGGGAGGGAGATAGATAGATAGACAGATAATAATTTTATTGTTCCGGGGCAGAGTTCCATAGAACATGATTACAAGGTACAGTAACTATAATAATATACGTAAAAGCAACTCAATATTGAAGCGCGGAGATAATTTTGTTGAATACAGTACGCAGTGCTACACACACATTTAATAACAATACGCACATACGTTTACATGAACATAGATATGTATATAATTCTTCCAGAAAAGAGAAATAAATAAATCATATATAAATCATAGAAAATCTGATGTGGCCAACACATGACTTTCTCCATATTTGGGGTATAGATATTTAAATTATTATGAATAGCATCATGAGGCAAAATTATCATTTCTTATGGTAAAAGAATACAGTCGTCCTTATTGCCGTAAATTAGGTATATTTTGAATATGTATACCGGAAATTAAGAAAAAGCTAAATATCTCCGAAATGGATGGTTCTACGAAAATTTGTTTCAAACAAAACCTGGAAGAAGTATTCTCTACAACATTGGTCCTCACGAAGATTACCAATAACGACTTTTTTAAGGAGATATTTGACGTAAACCGAAAAAACCGATTTTATAAATAATTCCTAAACAATAACTGCTATGGAAAATAGTTTCAAATGAAAGTTGTAGGAAATTACATTCTCTATAACAATTGTATAGAATTGAATATACAATAACGATGTTTTAACGGAGATATCTTGCCAAAACCGAATCGGGTTTCGAATAAACCTCGACTTTCGGTTAACCGGTATTATCCAAAAACTAATCAGCTTTTTCTGCTCATACCAAATTGTTGTATTTGAAATTTAGTAATGATATGGCAAGTACTTTTTGAGTTATAACGCCCACAATCACATACACACACATCATTCCGAAAATAATCTAAACGTGTTCTACGGACCTCAAAACGTGTATTTCCGTTGAAATCTCGAAGTCGATTTTTTTCGTGATCACAATACTTTCCCATTACTATGTATGGAGAAAGTAAAAATATAATGACAGGTCCAAGCTAGGAACAAAAATTTACCTGTTGAGAAGTAATAGACTATACAATTTAGTTTTAAATATAGCCAGTGAAGAGGAACGTTTAAGGTGAAGAGAGAGGAAGAGAGATAAAGAGAGTGAATGAATAAATAAGAGGGAGGGTGGGAGAGAGAGGAGGGAGGAGAATGAGGGAGATTGAAATAGAGTGGGGGAGAGAGAGAGAAGGAGTAAGGGATAGAGATAGAGCAGGAGGAAAGGAGGAAGGAAGGAAGGAAAGACGTGGAGCATGTTCGGAGTTTGTATCGCAAAACTTCGCCCCTCTCTCTCCCACACACACACTGTATAGAAACGCAAAAGTGGGCCAGGCCCAATTACCAAGCAAACCTCTCGGCCACCTGCAAACAAGAGAGACACACGCATGGCCTTCGCACCGAACAAATGTTTTTGTCGGCAAAGTACATGAATTACTGTCGGCCGGAATTTCTGCGTCCTTGCTCGAGGAATTCAAAAAAAAGAAGCGAGGAGGGAGGGAGAGAGAGGAGGAGGAAGAGGGAGAGGGAGTGAGACAGAGAGAGAGAGAAAGAGAGACCAACGGTGGGCAAAGTTAACTCGCGTACTTTTGTAAAATGAGGAATTCCAACGGGGTGTTGGTAGTCGAAGGAATAAAAATGTACCATACCAATCATAACTTCGCGTCCGGCATTCGAATTGAGAACAAGAAACAGGAAAATTTTAACGAGGATGGAAACGATCCGTCCTTGAAACCGATTTTAAAACTGCCGAAATGTATTGTACACATTGCGTGCAAGGCGTCATATGTTTGTGTGTGGAAATTTGAATTGTTTTAAAGAATTCACTACAGCAGTGGTGCTCACATTTTCGGCTGTAAAGCCAAATAACCTATTTATCACCCATCGCGGACCTCATGTTTTAAAAAAATAGTATTCTATTTTCATTGCGTCCTTTAACTGTTAAACGGCGGGCTGGAAGAAGACAATCCATGGGCCGCAGTGCGTGAAAAACTGCACTAGAGTATCATCGAGCTTGTCCTATGGCTAAAAGGAAACAAAAATTAAGCCCATAAAATCAAAACTGAAATTTGTCTCAAATATGTTCAACAGTAGTACAGAATCTAATATCGGTGAAATAGCACCGATGAAACCTGCCTGGTAGTCTTAATGCGCACCTGGTTTTTCCATAGCATTTCATGGCTATTGGAGATACCTCAGATGATAATTAGTTTTAATATTTTTGTTTTTAGCTTATACTGTTTTTTTCGGTGTTACATATTTATTTAACTCTTTGGCAACAAATTCATTGCAAAAACCTGAATAAAATATGACTTTTTCTAAAACGTGACAAGAAAAACCAGATTTACTAGATTTTTTGGTAAATAAGTCCAAAATATACGACAACACCTTGTGTTTCTTTATAATGGAATCGAGAAAATATGAGGTGTACAAGTGCAACTCGGACACTTTGGTTGAATTGGGGCATAAAAGCTAAATTTTACAGCAAGTGTTAGCAGGCTTTTTGGAGAGAATAGCTCCCAAATGCTGAGATTAGATTGAGGAAATGTGCAATGGAAAAGTGGAGGTATGTCACTTAAAATGCCACAGATGAAAATAATGCATATTAAAATCGTCTGTTAATTATGAACAAAAATATTAGAGATCAATGAAACCGATCCGACAGCTTTTCTCTCGACGACTGGTGTTAACCGACAGCTGCCGCTAGATTTCAGTCGGCATCACAGTTTACAATGCCCTGCAGTACACTACTGTATATTGAAACATATTACACATGCACACTATTTCTTTACAATTTATAAGGAAAAAATATAGATTCGCTCATGGCGCACACATTACGATACCCATTCTGATCGTAGCATAACAGTTATAGGTACTTTTCCAATGATTTTGATGGCCATGAAGATGACATTCTTTGGGGTTAAGGACCTCACACCAGGCAGGAATTACTTAAAAATTAGGAATATTATTAGCAATTGCTTAATTTGTTAGAATCATAGGAAGTCACCTTTCTTCTTAAAATTTTGAACTGACCAGCTATTCATAGCACTACCTCTTAGATCGTAAAAAAATTACGTAAAATAGGTATATGTTGATGTGGAAGTAGCTTACTTCCTAAACTTTTGAAACTGACCAACTATTCATTACATTACATTGTAAGTAAATAAGAGGGAATCTGAAGGTAATATTTAAAAAAATTACGAAACTGCTAAACGTGAATCAACATGTCTAGTCGATAGAAAAATATTGTTTATCGTTGGCTTAAGTCCGAGGTCGGCATAAACTTTTCATTTAGCAAATTTTATATGCAAGACATGCAATGTCTTCGCGGTGACTTTACGATAAAAAGTGCATCGATAGTAACCATTGTAATCAAAATAGATTTTCGAGGTAGTTTCTCAAATGGAAGAAGATACCGAGAGGATCTATTAACATATCTGCGATATAAATATTTTTCAAGCCATACAATGCTCAAGATATAGCTACAATAATGTCGGTTGGAAACAATGTGGCTTTATCCTGCGATACTCTTAGGGAATTTGATAAGTTTATAGAATTTAAATAGCGCTTTCCACGTCTAAGATACTAGGGACGCTTAAAAATGAAAATTGCACGGGGCGGCGGAGATATGGTTGGACGAGGGGTATGCGATGCATAAAATGGAAGTTTCGTTCATGCCAACGGTTCGAGTGATTACTGGTATCAAGAGATGGGGGCGCTGTCGCGGAGGAATACCAAACGAGTACATTAAGTTCGGTTCGAAAATACGCCGCTAGGAGTAAGTAAGCCGGGTGCTGCCACAGAAGATGACGAGGTCACGCAGAAAATGAGAGCGGAAAAAAACAGCAGTAAAATGAATGCGTCGTCAAAATAAATGTACCGTCAAAGATTAGCTTGATGTATTTTGTTTGTAGGGAAAGTTTTGGTATTTTATACTACTTTTATACTAACTTGACCTGTATCTATCTGCGTGCGCGCGCGTATGTATGTATATCGTGTTTCAAATCCCAGTAACTAATACATTTTGGGCACTTCCATGTGAGGTAAGAGTATGAAATTTTGACCGTTTATAGCTGATCATAAATCTACGGGAATGTTTGTCGTTTGGGATGTTGATGTTTGTTATCACGTTTTCCATTCTTTGATATTTAATTTCTCGATCCATCAGATCATCTTTGCAAAAGCCACGCAACTTTTATATTAAGATGCGTTCAAATTTCGTTAATTAGTATCCTAACACTAGATATGTTATTAAAATGGAAATTTGAGATCTATCACAACAGATGACACTCACCCCATGCCAAAATTTAATTTAGTTTTTAATATAAAAGTTGTATAAACCAAAAAGGTTTTTTATTTAATTTAGTATGAAATAAGGTAGCAACTTCATGGCTCAAGATTATCTCGGTTGCTCGTCACTTTAAGGGGAAAAATCGTAAGAAATGAAATACGAAATAATTAAAAACTTCAAATTAACTCCTGTCTTTGTTATGTAAATAATCTGTGGATGTCGGAATAATTCTCATAGAAAACGATTCCCTCTTTCTACTTTTCAGCCGTCCCTTTGATACAACGTCTAACCTGCATACAAAATATCAATTAACTTTAACCCTAATTCACGAATCTATCCTAATTCAGTCAACAAAGGCCATTTCATTACGCCTTTTTACCTAATCTCAGAGTTGTAATTCTCTACGAAGGCAGCAGTTATTTTTTTTAGTTGTATTTATTATGCGTTTTAATGTGATTATTTCGTTGCGTTATATCCGGAATTATAATTAAACAAACAAACAAATTGTAAATAAATAACTAAATAAATAAATAGGTTTATGAGTTACTTCGATGAATATTCGGCACTGTGCACAAACACACATCATGGGAGAAACTCTACATCATATCAATGTCCTAATTTTTTTCTTTTATTTCACTTGAAGCAGAGGCAATTTAGAGCAAGAATTTTTCTTGAATAAATAAAGTAGTATGGTATCCGCGAAACAAGGCGGGAACTACTCACGCTGAGATTAACCCGCGCTTGATCTAGTGGAGCTCATCAGCGAACTTGTTGCCGTTATCTGTTCATCTCGCAGCTTTGTGGTCGCCAAGCAGCTTGACTGACATTTCAATTTGCAGCCTGCGCTAAGGGCAGCGACTAAAATTTAATTCTGCAGTCGTAGCGCTATTGAAATATGTACTAAATTACGCTCAGGTAATGACGCATTTAAAATACAATTAGCGGAAATATTTGATTGGAGATGTCTCAGACCAAATCGCCCTCGATTAGTTTCTCAAATAGCAATGCACTCTTTAAATATTGCCGAAGCAAAAAAGTTTATTTTTTTCAAGAACACTGACAATATGTCTGACTCGTTTAAAGGTTGATCTATGGTGGAGATTATTTTATTTAATATAACAAAGATGACTTATAAGTAATGACTACGAATTAATATACATATATATATATATACTGTATATATTTACATTTATATTTATATGTTTAAACAGAGTTAAAACACACACTTTGATGAAATTTAATAGCTGTGTTTAAAGTGCTTACCTTCCGTAATGTTAAACTAATCCAATATTATATAATATTACTATATTGTTTAAGGCCATTAGAGATCTCAAAATTTTTTCCACTTCCGGTAAGAGCAAAAAATGCAGGGTAGAAGTTTAGGAAAATAGTACTGTTGTTTGCAGGATAATCTGAGATCAATGTACAGTTGCGTTGTCGTGCTGAAATATTCAACCATGTTGAATAAGATTGGTACGTTTTTACTTTTTCCATATACGTAGTATAGAGAAAGGATTGTTTTCATGAAAAAAATCGACTTCGACATTTCAACGAAAATACATGTTTAGATTATTTTCGGAATGATGTCTGTGTATGAGTGTATGTGATTGTGGGCGTTCTAACCCAAAAAGTACTGGCCATATCATTACCAAATTTCAAATATAACAATTTGGTATGAGCAGAAAGAGCTGATTAGTTTTTGGATAATACCGGTTAACCGGAAGTCGAGGTTTATTCGATACCCGATTCGGTTTTGGCAAAATATCTCCGTTAAAACATCGTTATTGTACGTATATACAATTTGAGAAAAAGGTTATACATAATGTAACTTCCTACAACTTTCATTTGAAATAATATTCCATACCAGTTATTGTTTAGGAATTATTTATAAATAATCGGTTTTTTCGGTTTCTGTCAAATATCTCCTTAAAAACGTCGTTATTGGTAATCTTAGTGAGGAACAAAGTTGTAGGGAATCATATTTCTTCCAAGTTTTGTTTAAAACAAATTTTTGTAGAACCTTCCATTTAGTAGTAATTAATTTATTCGTAAATTTCCAGTATACAGCGCCTCCATCTAGCGGTGAATTTTATAAACATATTCAAAATATAATTTACGGCAATAAGGACGACTGTATTCTTTTAAGATACGAAATAATAATTTTGCCTTATAATGCTCTTCATCATAATTTAAATATCTATACCCCAAATATGGAGAAAGTCATGTATTGGCCACATCAGATTTTTTCTGTAGTTATGCTAATGGCAGATCTCTCAGCGCATTGGAACTCGCCGTTTATATCTTAACTTCCGGGTGCAGTGATCATAAATGACGCCTATTTTGTGAAAGGAAACAAGATGCAACGTTTGATGTCAGTTTCATGATGTACCTTCTAACTCATTGTTTCCCAACCTGGGTGCCGTGAAGTGTACTAAGGGGTGCCCTAAAAATATACTGTTTTCCCATTTTTAGCCTCATTTTGCATCGCCGGCTTTCAGAAATGCAAACCAGTGTTAAGTCGACCTTCATTTCGTCGCAAAGGCACTTTGAAATGAAGGAATATACGGAGATTGGGGTTAGGGGTTCAACTTCACCACGATTATTACTGACGGTGGATAGGGAGGGGTGCCGCCAAATTCTGAAAAGTCATTTAAGGGTGCCGCGACTCTAAAAAGGTTGGGAAACACTGTTCTAACTAATGGTAGGCAAGTGCAAACACGGTATGAGATTAGAGGACATTTAGTGAAATTATTTGGTACGTATGCGTTAAAGGGAAAACCGAATGTAATATGAGTGACATACATTTAGGGGGGTGGGGGGTATCTAGTGGAAAAGGCTGGTGGTATATAGTTTGAAAGAGAACCTCGAAAGTAAGTTGGGTGACACATAAGACATTTCGTGTAAGATTAGAGGCATAGATTTCTGGAGAAACGTAAGATGGTTGCATAAAACTAGGGGGGCATTTTGCGTGAGATTACTGGCATACGTTTCAGGGGAACCTAAATTGTAATTTCTCTCTCATCGATTTAGGGGGAATTAAGAGTAATGTTGAATTCATACGTTTCAGGGACAAGCCATAGCCTGTTGGTAGCAAAACACTAAGGGTAATATGCTTAAGTTTGGTGGCATATGTTTTAAGGGCTAAGTAGTGTATGAATGTGGTAGTGTCAGTTTGGTGGTCTACCTTGTTGGGCGTTAGATGAGTGGCATAAATTAGGGGTTATTTGTTGCAAGTTTGGTGGTATACATTTAAAGGAAAATTTTGTATTTTTCTCATCGTTCATGATTTCTGGTATTTACTTGGCTGTCATCTTGCTGTAGCCTTAATCATTTGGGACAATACCATGAACCATACCACGAAGCAAAAAATTCTCAAATTAATACACTATTTTTATCATTTCAAACATTTCTGCACCTATTTTTCCTAAACACACAAAAACACCTCCCATCCTAGTTCTATTGGTATGATAATGTGTATATTAAACACCATGTCACACTATGAGCGTTTTATAGAAACGGACAATTGTATTTTACAAGTCTACCGAATTGATAATGCATGAGACATAATATAGCGAAATGTTACGATTTGCAGTAAGCCAGTTTCTGGCCTGACTCGGGAGATAAAATTATGGAAATTCAGTCCTTCTATCTTCCGATAATTCCTCATTTGTGTGTGCATGTGTGAGTGCATAGACACACAATTTACGATTATAAATATTTCAAACTTATGATCAATTGTATCTCATTTTGAACAGCAGGTCTGCGTGTGCTGAATTTTTTTCGTCGACTCGGGCAATAATACTGTTCACTAGGCAGCTGTGTTACTACGTTGCACGTATTTTTCTCTGCGGAATTATAATTCCCTACGACAGGCACGCGTACAATTATATCATTCGATTTGTCTTCATAATTGTCACACCCCATCATTGGTCTATGTAGATAATGAATATTCTGTTTATCGGCAATGTCGGAAGCACGAACATATCGCAGTAGTTCACGTACGCTGCGTGGACAGAAGTCACAGTAAATGAAATGAGACTACGTCACCTAAAGGGCAGTTAAATATATTTTTCCTATTTAAAGTGGGACTGATACGCGGTGTACGACTTTGGATATATGTCTAAGAACACGAACTGGGCAAATCCACGATAAATTTCCAAGATTCAAATTTATACGAAATACATATAAATAATAATAATCCTTTACAGGTATATATTCAAAACAAAAAGAATCAAAGCGAGGTTCAATTTATATTCGTTGGTTTCGACTATACTCACCTTATTAGATGTACCTATTATTTTTTCATCCTCTTTAAGTAGCCTAACTACAAAATTGGCCACTAATACATTACGAGAAATTAGAAATAAGTAATTTAATATAATTTTTTTGGAACTATTTATGATAGAGTTTCTATTTAAACTTTATAAGATTCAAAAAGTAATTTTTTGTTTTAGATTTTTCTCAGAAATTTTTCTGAAAAAAACAAAAATTGGAAAAAAAAAATCGAGAGATTGCTGGTAAATGTTTTGCATTTAGGTTTATTAATGGAATACATAATATGTACCTTGAAACATTAACGGGGTAATAAAAACTGTATTGTTAATGAAACCTCATGTTTATATATAATGGTTTTAAAAATCATCAGGTTCAATAAAAAATAAGTTACTCTCCGCATTTGCAGCAAAGTAGGCGAACGTGTTGAAATAAAACAGCAGAAAGACTTCCAGCACACAGACCCGATAAATACTCCACATGTTCCTAACGACAATTTACATGACCTTGACCTCGTACTCACCAATTCCCGTTAGTTTTCCCTTCCTGTTTAGAGAGACCAAATAAATACGTGCACGATCCCGAAAGTGGATGTACCTACTCTCGTAGCATTCCACAAAGCAGCAACGCAATGCCCTGCGACGTATCCCGGACCGTGGGCACGCCCCCCTGCGATCCAGCCGCTATCTCTATCTCTCTCTCTATCTATCTCTCACTCTCTCTGCCTCTTTCTACCATATTTCCCCCAGCCAGGTCTGTTCCACGAGAGAGAGAGAGAATGTGGGACGGAGGGAAGGAGCAGAAGCTTTCCTCCCTTTCTTCTCTTCCTACGTGATGGTTTGTAAAAAATGACAGACGGGTAACCTACGGATAAATCTGAGAGACCAACAATTGAAAGAAGTAGACGAATTCTGCCATCTAGGAAGCAGGATAACAAGCGATAAAAGGAGCAAGTTTGACATAGCTAGTCGGATCGCACGAGCGAAGGCGTTTTACATGGAAAGGCAGCTAATGGCATCGAGCAAAATAAGTTTGGAAACCAGGAAGAGATTTATAAAGTCCTGTATAAGGAGCGTTTCATTGTATGGTTGGACAATAGGAACACAAGAGAATAAAAGATTGGAAGCCATGGAAACTTGGTGTTATAGAATGATGTTGAAGATTATCTGGGTGGATAAGGTGATATACGAAGAAGTTTTCAGAAGGTCGCAAGAAAGAAGGAGTCTATGGAAGGCCAGTTTGGTTGGACACGTTCTGAGACATGAAGGACTTTTGAAGGATATAATCGAAGGAAGAGTAGCGGGAACGAACGCAAGAGGACGCCCTAGACTAGGATACGTAGGCGTGGGATGCACGACATCTCTACTCGTACGAGGAGATGAAAAGGCTCCATCCGCCCGTATGGAAGAAAACCTTATCACGAGCACGACCTCTCCCTTTCTCCCCACTTTTATTTTCTCCTCCTCTTCCCCCTTTTTTCCCCCATCCTTCTTCAACAATTGTAATTCCACTATTTTTCTTTTATGTATTTAGGGTTTTCGCAGGTTTTTTTCCACCTCCTTCCCTTTGTAGGTGTTTTCCTACGTTTTTTTTCATTGGTTGGCCAAGTCAGGTCTTTACTAGGTTTTCACCACAAATACTTTGTCTGTTTTTTTAAAAATAAGTTTTCCGAATTTGTAATAGGATATTTTGCTTGCGTGTTTTTATATTTGTTTACTTTCAAGTTCTTCTCTGCGAAATTTCTCGTAGATTTTATATAATCATTATTAATATTTTTTATATTCTCGTTTGTATTTGTTGACGTAGGGTGAAATGTAAGAAGGGACTTTATAGTCTCAATGTCGCCATTAATGACGTCGTTTTTCTGTCAGTCAACTCTCCGAATGCTCTCCTCTTACAAAGCCCTTTGCCTCCTTTCTAATTCCGCATTGTACTATATTATTTTCCTACCTATTTAACTCTCTATTTCTACTTTTTCTCTTTTTTCCCCTCCTTTATTCGATATTTTTCTATCCTTCTTCAATTCTTCCTCCCCATTCTTCTGCCCTTCTATCATCTCCTAATTATCTTATACACATCATTCTAAAATACCTTCAACTCTTCTAAGAATTTTGATGTTAAAAATAATAAATGGCAAATACTTTGCCCATAGGAATCACAGGAGTTTGTTTAAACCGTAATTCTACCAGAATTTGACTTAAAACATCAACAGGAATCAAAATAACAACAGCCTTCTACCATCAGGACCAATGATAGTGAGAGAAGGGGCGGAACTGCATTTATAAGGACACCTCTTCACGCATCCCGGAAAAGCAAATTTTGTTGATTATTTTATTATTTTCATAACTCCATATAATTCACCAAAGAAGCCGATATATATATATATATATATATGGTGGAAGTCCATAACAGAGGAACTGGTGACATTTGAAATAAAACAAATTGCACCAGTTTTCATAAATGTTGCCCTGGTTCCGCAAAACCAAGGCGAGCTACCGCACTGTCTTCATCATCAGGTTTATCTTACAGTCTGACAAATAATTTAACGAAATTTATCGCCGAACAACTTCCTTCACTTATGTAGCAGAAAATGTCGTAGCCGTAGTTGAGGAAATTAATTTGTCATTATAAAAAACATAGGGGCAATGGCAAACATCTAAAGAATTCTCCGTTTTCTCCTCTTTACATATTTTCTCGAATTTAATTTCTCGTAATTAAAGAATATATTTATTAGATAAGGAACGTTTTACTAACATTCAAACAATCCATTATTTCCTTAAAATATCTTCTCCTCTCGTGTATTATCATTAGAATGGGAATGGGAAAAAAACTGCATCCCCGCGAAACGTGACTACCCATATGATAACTCCAAGTTTATCTAGTAAAATAAAAGAAACCTAGAATGGAACAGAGAAAAACACAGCTTCCCTCCCATTCTCTCCCTCCGACCCGCCGGATCGCACCGAGCAAGCATCCGAAGCTGTAAATACGTGTTCGCAAATACGTACGAGCCTCGGTAATCTGCGCGACGGAAGCATGTTTGATAGAGTGAGGTTATTAACCATTCCCGTTGACTAGATCCGAGCTCCGGGACGCGACCGACGCAAGATTCCGCCTTCCTCTCCATATCCCTCCGGCCTTATCTCCCCTCTTCCTTCTACCGCCTCTCCACGTCCTCTCCCACTTTAGACAACCTACTGCTGCCCATCTCCCACGCCGCTATTTCCCCATCGGCCGAAGCAATTTACGCCCTATCGGATCCCTCTCGTACACGCACGCACCCGGAGATGACGTGGTAAGGGATTCCCCAGTAACATTTTATATCTCCTGTCTTATTTTTCCTCCCTCCTAATCCTAACACCATGTACCACCCACGTGAATTTTTTTCCCTCCTCACTTGTTTTTACCCGCTGCGCAGAATTTGAATTCAGAGGAGCCACGGCGGGTGAGGAATAGGTTTAATTATGGAGTGAGGGCTAGTATCCCCACTGAGGGGAGGGAAGGGGGGGGGGGGGGAGGCGATGGCGTTCGTTCCTCTCGTATCCTTCTTGGATCCAAGGTCGCGCAGTATCCTTGTGGGTCATCAATCTTTTTTTTTCCTCCTCTTTTTCGCAGATCCTTTTATCTAGAGTTTCCCGCGATCCGATGGCGCTGCTCTCCTGAGCCAACTAACGGTAATCTCTCCAACTACTTTTTCCCCGATTCTTTGAAAAAAAAAACCACTTCGTTTTTCTCTTACGGCTCACGATTCTTTCTTTCTTATTATCTTGCGATTCATAATTCCCAATTTATCCAATTAATCCTCTTTCAAAATGGGGTGAGTTATCAATTAGGTGCGCACGGTTCTTCAACGGAAAATTATCGAGCTCGACTTATGGCCAAAAAAGAAGCTCAAAAATATAAGCACATAAAAATCAGGTCGGAAAAATCGGTACTCCAGCAGCCATAAAAATGGTTAGGAAGAACTCAGTTCAGGTACCAGGGAGCCATCAACAGTGATATTCATCGATAGTAAATTATGACGGCGTCCTGGTAGCCGAAACTTATTTTTTTGTCATAGCCGTTTTGTAGCTATTGAGATACATGTGGTAAGTAATGATTTTTCCCAATTTGGTATTCAAAATTATTATTTTTTTAAAACTGTTTCTGATAACTTGAAAAAGGTTTTCCTCGTTTTCCCTAAAGTTACTGCAATACCTTATTACCCTCGCGTTTCGTCTCGAATAATTAATATAGCGTTATATAAGCTATATTGAGAGCAATTTTTAAAATTGGTGTTGAAACACATATACAATCTGTTTTGGGTCAAGGAAGAATTATTTCGTTCAACATATGGCCGAAATCAAATATCTTCATTAGCCATGAAAAGGATGGGAAAACTAGATTCACATTTCGGTTTCAGAGTAGCCACCAGTGGTAAAACTTTGATGGGAGATTCAAAAAGAACTAATGACAGCTGATTTATGTACAAAATGCATTTTTCTCAACATATTTGTTGATATTAGAGAACAATTTCTTTCTCTAGCATTTTAGGCAAAACAATGACGAGTAGAAAAATTTATTGCGTCATAATCGGTTTGGAATTCGACCCTCACTGCATGATTTTCTTAAGTACCCCTCGATTATTCGTCCGTAAATAACTTGGATGACTCCATGCATTCTGAACACGGTGCAAATTCACCTCGGAGAGGAAGGAATAATTTTCAGCGACCTTCGAAACCCGAGCGGAAGCGACGAATGATTTCCAATCTCCATGCAAGGCATTTTGTGACCCGTTAAGGAATTTCACGCGTGTTTATTCGCATGCATTTTAAGGTAGAAATCGTTTCTTATCTGCGTCGAAATAAGAGACGGTTTTTTTGGAGGGAAATGAACATGTTTTTCTTTTCTTACTGTTTTCGTTGAACTCTTCATTCTGTGAAAATAAATTAGTATAATGTACGATCTATTCTGCAATAATGATGCCTGTTTCTTTAAATCGAGTGCATTAATTTTGAGGAGACAACAGTGATAATAGTCTCGCGAGAAAATTGTTCAATGGCGTGATTTTCTTTCATCAGTTTACTTTCGTCTAAACATTACCACGAAATGTATGAAGGAATATATATGCTGATACAATCAACCTATTAAATTTTAATTTCATTCATTTATTGAATCCAAATAGCAGTTTTTATTATCCTTAGTCTAGAATAATGTAAATGACAATATCAATTATTCAGAACAAAATTGAAATTTCCTAAAATTATTGTATGAAGCATTTTAATTTATTGAGAAAAAACTTAAAATTGTAACTAGTTTAAGCAATCTCTTCATTAAAATATAAGCTACTTGGTTTGGCCTGAGGAAAATTTCAAAATAAAGATGAGATTTCCAATAGTTAAGACTATTTTTCAAATGATTCTTACTCTCTGAATTGCCTATATTTAAATTTAACTGCGACTTTGAAATATCCTTTGGTTGCGGATTCCAACGCTTATGTAAGACACAACCTCCTTTGTGTTCTAGGTGAGATTGGACGTATTTATTGCTGATATTACTGTAAGAGCCACGGACACATTATTTTTTTTAGTATAACTCGCAAATGCTATTCACAACGCTAAATATCTTATTTACATATCGACTTATTCGTTTACCATCGACATTTATGCACGGATACATACTTCTAACCAAGAACCAAATTAGACACAGATGTCATCTTAATAGTATCCGTAAAAAAATCATGGAAGTTACAGGCAACTTTTATGTTTTAGTTTTACTTTGAAAAACCATCCGAAAATTCCGAAAAATAATGACGCACACCATTAATCCTGTAGCTGTGCACGCACTGTTTCTTGTTATTCTATTACTGTACACGTGCATTTACCGAGAAAATATTTTTGTCGCTCAGATCGTTACACCGGTAAAATATCATTCAGATTATGCTTTAGCGGGAATAAATTCCCCCCCCCCCCTCTCTCTTTCTCTCTTCCACTTCTTTCTATACCTTTTAACGCGTGACCTGAATGACCCCTCTCTACCAAGCGACTAGTCGAAAATTCTTAATTAACTTCTGGAACAGAACGTAATGCCATTCTACGGAGCCATTTTCTTCCGTTGACCTATTCTCACGGAGGAGGTCTCTTCGAGAGAAATTTCCATTGTCATTTCCAACGAAAAAAATCTTACGCCACCTTGAAAACGTGACCTGGGAGAAAATCTGCGTCAGCCCTCGAGTTTCGCCTGCGTTTCTTTCTTTAATTCCGCACAAGAGCCACTCGCTTTAAACGACTCCTCCTCCTCTCATATCTCTACGCCCCACGGTTTTCCGAGTCCATCCCGTCTAAGTTTTTGAGGGGGAAAACTCACCGACTGGAAAATAACGTTCAGGAAAACGGGTTATCACGACTCCTAAAAATAGAAGCTGTTGTTTTGAAAAAATAAATAATTCTATTTCGTTGAATAAAATTATATTCTAACCGTAGCATAAAAACGAGCTGTACGATATGATTGTCACTTTATTAAAGCATTATAATATCTAACCTAGCCACTGTGACGCGCGATGTTAAAGTTACTCGAATGTCTGTTTAGTAATTTGAAAACAAAATTAAACGATCTCCAAAAAGATTGTCAACTCACCGACTGGAAAATAAGGTTCAGGAAAACGGGTTATCATGACTCCTAAAAATATGAGCTATTTTTTTGAAAAAATAAATTATTCTCTTTGCAATTTCGTTGACTAAAATTATACTCTAACCGTAGCATAAAAAGGAGCAGTATAATACGATTTTCACTTTATTAAGCATTATAGTAATATCTAACCTCGCCATAGTGACGCGCGATGTTAAAGTTACTCGAATGACTGTTTAGTAATTTGAAAACAAAATTAAACGATCTCCAAAAAGATTATCAATTAAAATATTGGATGTGTATCTTTCGTTAAGTTTCTGTAATTTATTTTTTTTTAGGAGAGAAAAAAGAGAAATACTGGAGAGGAAAATTCCACCAAAGAAGGACGTTATTCTTTTATACCACAGGATTCGGACATTAAGATCATTTATAAAGATTTTCCCCAAGGTCAATCATCGAAATTATTATTGTATGACATCCACCTGCAAAATTTATACGAAAACATTTTGCATCACTTTATTTTGACTTTTAGGAATTTTGAAGTATAAATTTGAAATCGGTCAATCATCTGATAAAAATCTCAGACAGCTTGCTATGAAAATGTCCCTCGTATCCAGTTGTTAAAAATCAAGAAAGAGAATAACTCAAAATCGGAAAAATAAAACAAACGAAGTTTTAAATCGTACGGATGCCATAATATCGAATCGAACTTTTTCTGTAATTCTTCGAGCGTTCTTCAAATGGCGTGGGAATTAAAATGAATAATTACACAGCTGATTCTTACATAGGATATAGGAGGATACAAATTATGAAGCACTTCAATATGTGCTAGAGACTTGAAATTTGGCACGATTATAGTTTTTTAACTTAAAAATTTCAACTATTTGAGGCTGTTTTGCCCCATACGAGCATAAAAATTATAATGCCCTTCTAGATGAGTTGGAGACATTAAATATGGTAACGTTATGTGCTTTTGGTAACAAAAAATGGGAAAAATCCGACATCCTTAAAATTCTAATTCTTTAGTGGTTGTTTTTACCCCATTATTGAAAGAAGGATGAAACGCTTGCGGGATGGAAGCACCGTCTACCGGTAATAAATATAACTTAAATCCTCCAAAAGTTCCCGCGGAGAAAATTTTATAACCTTTGAAGGTGAAAAAAAAGGTCGTCCTAATTTTTCCAGTCCAGAACGTGGTTTCTCCAAACACAAAGGCGTTAGAGGTAATCTCTTTCTCTTTTTTTTCCCCTCCCTATCCCTCTCCTTATATCTTCACCAGAGACGGATTTTTACCAAGGGAGGTCATGCCGGCGCATATCTGCGGGGCCATTCGTATGAGACCACCCGTCTCAGACTCTTTTTATCCACTCTTTGCCTCCTCCTTAGACCTTAACCCTTTTTGGTTTGCTTCTCGAGTCGTCCCTCTCAACCTTTATACGACCGCATAAGCTCAAGGGGATCGCTGCGCGGACGAGAGTAGACGCTTCACCCGTACGCAAAGAGGACTCGAGGAGCGCGGGGGTGGGAGTGGGTGGATGGGTCGTAGACGGAGAGAGAGGTGGTATGCGCGGAATCCCTTCGCATGTCGAAAAAGGAAAGGGTAGGGGGAATTATACGGGCGAGTTTTTTGGAGGGCTGGGTGGTGCGGGGAAGGGTCCATCTCTCCTAAGCCTCTTCAGATGCGCCGAAAGTACGAGATTCGGAAACGCAATTTTTTTAAAATCTTTATTTTATTGTAAAATTTTCGCGTTAGTTTGGTAATCGTATAGCGATTTGAATGCCTTTGGGGTTTCTATGACCGCGGTTTCCGTAGGTTTCGCTGAAACGGTTTCCACTATTACCGCGCTTACCTGGATGAAAGGAGGATGTCGTGTCCTCGGGTTAAAAAAAAAAAAATAACCACCTACGTTTCTTTACGTGTTTATTTGGCATTTTTTTCCTTTGACTTATCTGAAATGGACAACGAGAAATTTTGCCCGTGAACGACGTCTGGTTCGTGGAAAAATGGTATATTTTCGCGAAATGTTCGCAAACGTTTTCGTGCTTCGGTTTACTTAAAGTTGGGTTTTGATTCATCACGTTAATTTCAATACGACATAAGTGTTTTCTGATATCGGTGGCGTGGAAAATAAAAACATATTAGGTAATTACAATAAAAGACCGGTTATCTACCGTCAGGGATGACTATCTTGTAAAGTTCATTCGCGGACGGCTTATTAAACCGTTAAAATGCACGTTTATTTCGTAATTACATAACACGAAATGGATGATTAAGTTCTGAAATTTGCTAAGTGTTTTCAATAGAATGAGAATGTTGGAGATGTTTCACTGGGTTCAGCAGCTGATGATATAATCTCGAATTATATTCTCTATTTTAAGACAATACCCGTTCAGGCTATAAAAACTCTTGGATGGTACGCAAGCAGTGACGATGCATATGGTAAACCTGAGTAACATATAAATTGTTGAATTGGTAGCCTTCGGAAAGCACTATCATTCACATCATTCCTTATATTTTTATAAGCAACAATAAACAATTTAAAAAATTGATCTCTCGCATTTGCTACCATGGAGTGTTCACGCTCTTCTTTATTAAAAAATCACAAAATATGAATTATTTACCGACCGCGTCCCAAAAAATAAAATCGCTCAAACATTTTTCCCGCAGTTTTCTATCTGAAAGACTCGAGTAAATGCAAAGGGCGCCATTGCGGACCACGTACTAAGGCTTCCCCAATCCGAAATTCGATATCTCGTTCCCTAAATCCTGCGGCCCTTGTGGTCTGCATCCTGTCAATACACCCATGGTTTATTTTTAGGAACGTCTCCTCGCTTATCTCTCGGGATTTAATCAATTTCTCGGTCCCAGGGTTTTCTCCTCTCGCAAGAAGAGAGATAACGTCTCTTGCTTTTGTCGACGCGATCCTAAGATTTCCTTTTTTTTTTCGTTCTTTCCCCTTCCTCCATCCTCCGATATACATATCTCTTTCTCTGTTTTCTTTTCCTCTTTTCGCGATTTCGGCATTTAAAAAAAAAACTTTTGCCCACTTTTGCTTACGTGTGTACGTGGATCATTTGAACGCAAAACGACGCTATATATTGTTGTTAATGTCTTAAGATGACCGTTCTGACGTCATTTGTTTATACGATTGAAAAACTTTAGGGGTCCTCGATGGCCATACAAAAATTTGAAAACCATTCGCAAATTTTGGTTGGAAAGCACTCTTCAATAGTAGCTATTCTTTACAATGATTGGAAAAACGTAGTTTTTAAAAATTCACATGACATCCATAAGTTGAGGTCAATAATTGCTTGGAACCAATTATTAAATTAGGTATCTTCGGTAGCCGTATAAAGATTAAAAAATCTGATGTGGCCAACACATGACTTTCTCCATATTTGGGGTATAGATATTTAAATTATTATGAATAATATTACTAGGCAAAATTATTATTTCGTATCATAAAAGAAGACACGTCCTTGTTGCCGTAAATTACGTATATTTTGAATGTTTACAGAATTCACCGCTACATGGTGTTGGCGCTGTATACTGGTATTAAGATAAAGCGAAATATATCCGAAATGGATGGTTCTACGAAAATTAGTTTCAAACAAAACTTGGAAGAAATATTATTCTCTACAACTTTGGTCCTTACGAAGATTACCAATAACGATGTTTTTAAGGAGATATTTAACGGAAACCGAAAAACCGGTTATTTATAAATAACTCCTAAACAATAAGTCCTATAGAAAATTATTTCATATGAAAACTGTAGAAAATTACATTCTCTATAACTTTTGTACAGGATTGTATATAGAATAATGATGTTTTAACGAAGAAATATCGCAAAAACCGAATCGGGTTTCGAATAAACCTCGACTTCCGCTTACCCGTTATTGTCGAAAAACTAATCAGTTCTTTATGCTCATGTTAAAGTGTTATATATGAAGTTTGGTAACGATATGGCATGTACTTTTTGAGTTAGAGCGCCCACAATAACATACACACAGACATCATTCCGAAAATAGTCTAAACGTGTTCTAGGGACCTCAAAACATGTATTTCCGTTGAAATCTCGAAGTCGATTTTTTTCATGAATGCAATACTTTCCCATTACTACGTATGGAGAAAGTAAAAAGCAATCCTTTTATTGGAGCTGCGTACTGTATATATGCCAAGTGTGGCAAGAAAGTAATGAGACTGAAATAAAATAAAAATATCCAATATGAGTATAGTTCCTCGACAGGCTGCTAGAGACGCAATGAAGTGTGACGTTGGCCGTCCCGCTAACCGTGACCAGATGGGATTGTGTTGCTGTTTCGTACGGATGTGTTTTGTGCATCGTGTATTACTGCGCCGTCAGAAACCCCAAAATGGAACAACGTGTCGACATCAAATTTTGTGTAAAGCTGGGGAAAACCTCAATTGAAACACCTGAAATGTTACGAACAGCTTATGGGGATAAAGTTCTGTCCCGAGCACAAACATTTCGATGGTTTAAGCGTTTTCAAGACAGAGAGGATGTGGAAGATGACCCTCGCAGTGGACGACCGAAAACGACCTCCAACCCAGAATTGACTGAAAAAGACCGCCGATTGACAGAATGATGACAAATGAACTAAATGTGAACAAAGAATCGCTGAGGTCCATAATTACCACAGACTTCTGGTTGGAGGCTTTTGCATGACAACGCGTCTACTCACACAGCGATAAAGGTAAGGACATTTCTAGCCAAAAATGAGGTCGCAGTGCTCAATCACCCCCAATATTCCCCTGACCTGGCCCCAGCAGACTTTTTTCTGTTTCCCAAGTTGAAATTGAAAGGTCGCCGATTTGACACAATCGTTGACATTCAGAAGAATGTGACGGAGGAATTGAATTATATCACAGCAGACAAGTTTTCCAAGCCTTTCCAAAGTTTATATGAAAGCTGTAATAAGTGTATTCGGTCCCTCTGGGATTATTTTGAGGAAAATGGTTAATAAACATGTTGCCTTATGCGTCATTGTTTTTATTATATTTCAGTCTCATTACTTTTTTGCCGCACTGTGTACAGCGGAAACCACTTCACACGAGAAAGCTTAACACGAAATATCGGTTAACAGGAAACGTATGCTCCGGCGCCTATGTGTTTCAGTGTATATTTATTCACTTAACACGAGCCGGTTTAAACGAAATACCGCTTAATAAGAAAATATTTTCAAGACCTATGAATATAAATACATGATAAGTTCTTCGGGTGACACGAAATGGCATTTGAGGTAGTTTCCCCATGCTAAAAACTGTTTTTTTTGAAGTTCAGTCAGGCGTAGAATACATTTATGAAATGGTGGACGATTTGAAATAATATGTAGCACAGAAAATTGCTCATAAAAAATTACCTATTTTATTACTAAAAAGTAGACTAGAACTTTCATAACAACCTCATTGCTATAGAAGGAAAATGCTGATAAAATTGTGTGGTAAATAAATTGAGTTCATTTAATTGGTGTAATCAATCACGTATTTTACTAATTACATCCCATTATTGATACGTGAATGGATTTGCCCACGAGATTATTTCCATATTTGTTAAATTAATATTTTACCCTCATAACTGTTAACTTGAAATTCGGATGACACGAAATGATTTTGCTGATCCTCAGCATTTCGTTTTAACAGGTTTCTACTGTGTGTGGGTATATACCCATTTAAATATGCCATTTTATAAATATGTACGAAATTATACCTGCGCTCTAATTTCTACTACCGTAATTTTCCGATTATAATATGCATTTTTTTCACGAAAAATTGACAAAAAGTTAGGGTGCGTATTATATATGGTAACAAGTGCATACAACTTTTTTAGTATATTTTCGGGCATATTTTTACCAGTAAATCGTACATTTTAACGCATTTTGATAACATTCCTTTAAATATTGTTTTTCAAAATAAAAATAAGAACAATTATTTATTTACTTTAAATGTCCGAATCTTGGGCTCTGAATTCATTATTGCTGTCCTCAAATAGTTCGCTGGCGATTTTGTTCTCTCTCATCGTCTACGTAAATGGCGTCGACGAGAACGTCGTCTTCATCCTCACTATCCACTTCGGCGAAATCGTCGTCCCATATGATTTCTTCAGAACCATCCATGGCGTTTGTGAGGCAAAACATTTTAAAACCACGCCTTTTAAGAAAAAATCAATGCAAGTTGCGAGAAACAAATATTATTTTACGTACCTCGACCGGATTGCATGAAGACAGAGTCAGAACTAGACGTGATATTCACGTAAAGTATCTCGCTCGGCGGTAAGGCGAGAACTTTTATTCCAACTGACCAGATTATTACACAATGCGACATTGTATCGATCTTTAAAGTGAGAGTCAAAACTTTATAGACGCGAAGTTTTCGTAAACACTCTCGCACATATCTAACTTCGCGGCAAGGCGAGAACTGTTTCGATACTGCTAATAACCAAGTGAAAAATTACAATGATCTTTTTACAAAAAATGAGTTGCGTATTATACATGGTGATAAGACAATTTTCACATTTCACTCGTAAAAACATGGGTTCGTATTATATAGGTTGCGCATTATAATCGGAAAATTACGGTAACTGTTTTACGTTGCAATGCTTTGGAAAAGTACATATTCCGTTTATCGCATGGGTATACTACGGGTCACATCCCTCCACTGCCGAGAGAACAATATTCTACCTTTGACGTTGCCGGACATAAAGAAACATTTGCCGTGGATGTGGTCCGAATCCTCTCCGAACGGTGAGATTAGGATAAAATCATTTTTATCTGAATCCCCACTCTCTCTCGCGGCAAAAAGTCACCGGAACGCCAGGCATTTAAAAATTAAATCTGTCAATAAAAACTTCAGACGAGGCCCGTGCGGCGGAAATCAAGTTTTTTTTTCTTTTTATTTTCTTATGCCTCCAGACAATCCTTGTAAAAAAAAACTTCAAAAGCTCTTCGACGTGTTCTCCCAAACGGAATAGAGAATCGCGTGCGCACCGAAGCGAACGGTGCTCAAGATTTCTCCCCACTCCTTTTTATCCCTCCGCCGTTAAAAAGGTCTATTATTCACTGTTTGGACAGGGCAAACTCGACGGGTCCCGTTTTCGCGACCGAATGGGCGTTGAAGTTTTTCGCTGTAGCTGAAAAAAAAAAATAACAAAATCTGAGCGGCGCGACGGAGCTGGAAATGGGACAAGAGACAAGAAACCAGGAGCGAGGGAAAAAAAAACCCTTTGGTCATCAACCGGTAGGAAAAATAAAAACTATACGGATCTTCTATCCATTTTTTTCTTTTTCACAAAAGGCATCCGAAACGAAACGTCAAACGAGACAGGCTTTGCTCTCCCCCTGAAGGTATCCAAAAAGGAATGCGATGGAGCAATCGCGTAGCGCCGTCCTTTGCGAGGAATTTGTCGAACTTTCTCGTCAGTTTAAAATATTAATTCGTCATTTTATGAAATACGAATTCGAGGCAACAGACGTCGCGCATACATACATACCCAACAAGCAGGGCCGGCCAAAAGGGGAGATGCGGCGGGTGCGAGGCATCCGGGCCCACGAATAAAAGGGACCCCGGAATTTCTCAATTATGTAGTGTAAATTTTGCATAAGCATGTACTAAATATCACTTCCAAACTGATTTCCGATAAAGAAACACTCCTTAAATGTTATAATATTAAATTGGGGATGTTTAAATCTTTCGTTATTACTACAAATGTTAATATAGAGGGGCATCCGGGCCCCCTTCAGTGTTTGGCCGGTTCTGCCAACAAGCAACCTTTTTCTCACGGTGGGCTTCATTGGTAATTACGAATCTTTCCCAATTATTAGTTATTATTATTATTAGTTTTGGACAATATAGGTCAACTGGAAGTGGAGCTTTATTCCTGACGTTTTTCCTTTTATTTCAATGCTTGCGTAATTCTTTCGTACAATTGGTCTCGAAATGTAAAATTTTTATTTTGATGATTACCGAAAACATTTTTTTTCAAAAGGTACCCTTAAATTTGAATAAGATTTCTTTCTAAAAAAATCGCTTTATAATGTATGTTTTCGCAGTATTTTCCTAACTTTTTTGACTATCGTAATATTATATCGACGGGAGAAAACATGAAACGATGATATCCTATTCCTTCGAAAAATGCCAAATCTTCCCGCAATTCGAATTTCGAATCTGAAATTATCTTTGCCTAACTCAAAAGATATACCTTCAGACGTCCGGTCCACATACCTTGCGCTTCTACCAACTCTCGATGAAACTTCACTTCATATTAAAACGTTTTTAACTATTAACAATACCGTATTTTGTAAAATACCTACTACTAAAGTTTCGAAATCAAACTTCCGCTCCAGCTTTCATTTCGCGAATTTTCTCTGCCTATTAATATGCATAGAAAACTTTAACTTTTCAAAAAAGTTAAATATTCTCAGTAATCCATTTATATTCTCATTTACAAGTATTATCTTTTGAGATACAGAATATAACACACGTTGTTACACATCACTCTTCCAGTGAAAGAATATCACGCAATCCACGCACATAGGACTGCATTAAGGGCGAAACGAGGAACATATATAGTTTAATTGATGAGAAATAGCATAAAAATTTTATATGTATGTTTATTAACTGCAATTTGTTTCATAATATGGTATGAATACTTATGTTTCCAATTATACATTTCCCCACCATCTTCACACAAAAGTTGGTGTAATAGTGTACTGCCAAGTGGATTTGGAAAATTATCTGAGTTTGAGGTAACATGCATGCTACGAGAAATTTACCGTAATGTTCCTGTTCAGCTGGTGAGGAAGGAAGTAACATCTACGGCAATCTAATAAAGGAGAAGTGTGAGCAAACATTTGCACCAGGAGTGCTCTTTGGCAGCATGATTATGCTGTACTTAGAGCGCCAATATGGAGGTATCAAGCACTAGTAATTTAATTTATTCAGTTGCTTTCTTTCTAAACGTAAGAACAACTTTGAAGTTGTTCTAATTTTATTTATGATCTTTTCCATTTTTGAAAAAGTATAGTGGTGCTCGTTTGATATACTAAGGTAAAACTTCGTTCCCGAAGCCTTGAAAGTATGATTCAACCCTGATTTACACTGTTCGAAAGCAAATACGGAGCATCAAGCTAATGAGCTTTGGTAGTGCAATTCCAATTTGGTAATTTCTATTCCGTTTACTTGCCCTACCAATTTGTCATAAATTACAGATACGCGCGCGAATACATAACAAACAAAGACACATAAACAAGTATATAAAGGCATTGTTATAAATATAGTTTTTCGTAGGGTGCTGGGTTTTTTCCAATTGATTAATATTTTAGGATATTTATTTTTCTTTTGCAAAATTGAGTTAGATTTATATAGTTGATACTAAAACATGTTTTTTAACAGAATAATAATAAATTCGTTCATGGACTAGTTCTGCAAAAAAATAGCATTTTACAGGACCTATAAAAATAATTATTAAGACAAATAATTCAAGATACCTAGTTATTATTTCAAATGAACTAAATGAAATTAAAGGACCATCTAGCTATCTCTTGGTCACAAGTAATTACAGATGTTTCCAGCTGATTTTGTTAAAAAAAATACGGTCATAATTTCTTCAAAAAATAAACTGAGGTGCATTTTTCTTTTCCTCCTGGGTCGGGAATTATAATCCGACCGCATAAATCCGTTCCATTTTAAAATTTCCTTCCCAATCCCGACTCATTTCTTCCGTCAGAATGAACTCATAATCAAATTACGCAAATCAACCCTCTTAGCTCCTCCTCCTTTCTTTAATTCCTACAATTCTAATGCCTTAACCCGCGTAAAAGGATGCCTAATTTCGAAAACCTCTCCCCCGGAATTGTAGGTTCGGTAATTTCTTCGGGGCGCGAATAACCAAATATGTGCCCAATTTTCGGCCTAAGTGGACGCATAAGCCTTCAACCGGGAAAACCATCCTCCATCCAATAATGGCCGCGGAGAAACTCGACCGCAGTGATGATAAAGAAGAGAAAAAAAAATAATTCGAATTTCCTCCTCCATCTCATGAATAATATTTACAATCTTATCTTCCCGAAGAGTTCATCCCACCCCTTAACCACTCCCTCCTCCCGCGTCACTTTTTCCCTCCCCTTCTTCTCTCTATACGTTTCCCTCCCTCTCGTCCACCCCTCCCCTCCCGTCCGCACCGCACCTCCCCTTCCCCCCCCCCCCCCCCCCCCCCCCCTCCGCCTTCTCGACCCTCTTGATCTTGTGGGAAATCAAAGAAAACCCACTATGATACATGGCACGGGAGGAAAAACCGACAAGAAGAGTTCCCACCTCGCAGCAGTAATTATGTGTACCTTTCCATCTTCTCCCACCTCTCTATTTATCCACCAACTTCCTTCGAATGCCTTCCACATCCCTTTCCAAAACTCCTTCAAGACTTCTTCTTCTCCCCCGCCGTGGTGTAGCCTTCCGACCGCAAGTAATCCCCTATTTTCCCTTCCCCAAGTCTCTCTCTCTCTCTCCCGCCTCAACCATTCTTTACCGTTCCATTCCCACTTCCTTTCACCCCCCACAACCCCACTCCTCCCTCGAGCCGTACCCATCTCTTCGCTACTCCCTCCAACCTCCTTCTCTATTCTCGACGCAATCTCCAGTACGTGACCGGATGGCAATCTATCGACTTCTACTTGGTGCCGGTTCAAGGCCAAGAGGTCGATTCCTCCGCGGTAGGAAACCGAATAGCCAGATACGTTTCCTCTGTGTGTGTGTTGTGTACATACACAATCATATATATATATATATATATATATATATATATATATATATATATATATATATATATATATATATATATATATATATGTGTGTGTGTTTAAGGAAAAGGAAAGGTAATTATAAAGGTGTTGGAGGGAGCCCAGTGGACACTTACCTAATTGGAGAGCCGCTTGGGGTGCTGAAGACACACGAAAAACAGAAACAGACAAAAACAACACAAGTTCGAAAGCATTTCGGACCGAAGCTCTTTGTCAGCGACGGAGAGAGACGTACTTTCGTAAAGCTTTCAACATTGTCTTGTTTTTGTGTGTTTCTGCTTTTCGTGTCATCAGCATCCCCAGCCGCTCTCCAATTCTGGCAAGTGTCCACCGGGCTCCCTCCAACACCTTGCTGCCACCTTTTGTGTATGTATATGCGTGTATGTGTATATATATATATATATATATATACCTGCGGAAGAGGAAAGGTAAATAAGGATATTTAGGGCAACTAGGTGCTGAAGGAAACCAAGTGGCACTTACATGAAGGAGAGACGCTGGGGTGTCGGAGAGACACATTTGTAGACGTTGTAGAAGTTTTCGGGATGATGAGTTGTGTCTCTCTTGTGCTGACGAAGGGATCATCCCGGAAGCTTCTACAACTTACACAAATGTTTCTCTCCGACACCCCAGCTGCTCTCCTTCCGTTAAGAGCTCGCTGGGTTTCCTTCAACACCTAGTTGCCCAATATATATATATATATAACTTTATCTTCTTTTCTCTGTCTTTCTATCGTGCCATTCGCTTTCCTCACCTTAGCATAACTTTCTACTCCAAATTCCTCCCTTTTCTCCTTCCCCCATTTCTTCTCCCTCATTCCTCCATCTTCATCTTTCTCTCCCTCCATACTCTACCCCCTCTTTCCCACTTTAACTTTCGTTTCCTTCCTCACTCCTTCTCATCTCCCAATCCTAACATCCCACCTGCTCCTCTACTTCCCTCCACTTTCTCCCTCTATTTTTCTTTCTCTCCCAACTCCCTCGTCCTCTCTCCCACACATCCAAAAACTCTCCCGCTCCCCTTCTCCCTTTAAACCCTTCTCTACCTTAAATTAGATTTTCCGGTTTGCTTTCTCCCTCGAGGCTACAATTCCACGCATACAACACTTTCACGCCTGCCTTCTGAATCTCACCCCCCTTCTCCCTTTCGTTTTTCCCTCACCCATCTCCTCTTTTTCTGTTTCTTCCCTCCTTTTACGTATTTTTCCCTCTTCTTCCACAGGAGAAGTAGTCGCGTTTTAGAATGGTATCGAGAGAAAATAAACATCTGTAACATTATTTACGTGGTATGTCCCCCCTTGCTACCTCCTTACTTCTCCCTATCCCCCCCCCTCTCTCTCTCTCTCTCAACCTACCTGCCGCATAATCTCCTTTTCAGAGCAACGAACTCGTCTCTTCTCTCGCTCTCTCATATAAAAGAGATCCCCGTCCATCCTAACTCCTTTTTTATATCCGAAAGGTATTTGCCTTTCGATAATCTTCTCGGGTGAAAGGGTTTTTTCCCGTTCGGAGACCGATCTATCAGCGAGATAATCTTTGGTAGACTTTTTAAAGTCGCTAGCCTTCGGAAGAATCGGCCTTTTGAGTGGTACCGAGACACACACACACACTCTCTCTCTCTAAACGTAAACACCTGTCACGCATGGCTCGCGTGCGGTGGTTGAAACGACGGTTTTTTTTTATTCGTGGTGCTTTGGAGGGTGCATTTTCGGTGAAGAATAGAATTTCGGGATCCCCTCAGCTAGAGGCATCGAATAAACATTTAATAGAGATAAGAAAAATAAACTGCAGAGATTGTGAGTTGCTGGGATTTTATTATACCTTACTAAACGACGGTCTAGTCGTAAAACGTAATTTGATTTTTATCCTTATGGAGCCGTGCTTTCTCACTTTACAGTAATAACATTTGGGTCGATTTATTTGCGTTTTTTATGTTAGACGAGTGTACTTTCTCCGAGTTTTTGAGCAGAGTATCCTTTCTTTTTCTCTCTCTCTCTCTCCCTCTCCCTCTCTCTCCCTCTCCCTCTCTCTCCCTCTCTCTCTATCTATCTATCTATCTCTCTAAGGAATGTCTCACTGTCAAACTCGTTACACCAACAGTCGTAAAAAGATTGCTAAATAAAATTAATAGACGATGCCGAGACTTCGTGGAGTTCCATCATAAAAGGGTAGGATGAATTATTAATACGAATAATTCGTATAGCAAAACAACTTTAATGAAACTTTTACAGATTCCACACAATTCTTAAAAAATAAGACCGGTTTCTGTGAATGATCATCATCATCAGGTACCAAGTAATTTTAAGAAGTCTCGACGTCGTTTATTAATTTTATTTTAAGTGCAGGTACAGCAACTCAGGCCAAACTCTTTCGCATTAGGCAAAGGCTTGCTTCTTTGAGTACCCTCTTAGTCAGTAAGTGCCTCAAGCTTGACTTCACCACTAAATTTGTGACCGACACCACCAAGAATCTCCTATTCCCCTTTACTCATTTCAGCGAAGCCCCCCCCCCCTCCCGCACAACCACAACCCCTCCCACCTCTCCCCTTAGCCATATAAGCCTTACTAGAAATTACTTGTTACCTGAGGATGGTTATTATTCACCGAAACCGGTCATATTTAAAAAAAATCAGATGTGGCCAACACATGACTTTCTCCATATATGAGGTATAGATATTTAAACTATTATGAATAGCATTATAAGGCAAAATTATTACTTCGTATCGTAAAAGAATACAGTCGCGTCCTTATCGCCGTAAATTAGGTGTTTTGAATATGTTTACAGAATTCACCGCTACATGGTGGTGGCGCTGTATACTGGAAATTTACGAATAAGCAAAATATCTCCGAAATGGATGGTTCTACTAAAATTTCTTTCAAACAAAACTTGGAAGAAATATTATTCCCTACAACTTTGGTCCTCACGAAGATGACCTATTACGACGTTTTTAAGGAGATATTTGACGGAAACCGAAAAAACCGATTATTTATAAATAATTCCTAAAAATTAACTGATACGGAAAATTGTTTCAAATGAAAGTTGTAGGAAATCACATTCTCTATAACCATTGTATAGGATTGTATATACAATAATGAAGTTTTAACGGAGAAATATCGCAAAAACCGAATCGGGTTTCGAATAAACCTCGACTTCCGGTTAACCGTTATTGTCCAAAAACTAATTAATTCTTTGTGCTCATGCTAAAGTGGTATATATGAAATTTGGTATCGGTATGGCAAGTACTTTTTGAGTTAGAGTGCCCACAATCACATACACACGCACACACACAGACATCACTCCATAAATAGTCTTAACGTGATCTAGGGACCACAAAACATGTATTTTCGTTGAAATCTCGAAGTCGATTTTTTTCGTGATCACAATACTTTCCCATTACTACGTATGCAGAAAGTAAAAATTGTGCGGAATCTGTAAAAGTTTAATTAAAGTTGTTTAGTTATACGAATTATTCGTATTAATAATTCATCCTACCCTTTTAAGATAGCTAAAGTGCAGACATATTTCGTCCACTAAAGAAGCCGTCGTCAGTAGTGATTCGCCGGTTAGGATTTACTATCGGCGAGACGCCACTGATGAAGGATACCCTTTTGCGGAAATGAAAATCAAATGTTATAGGTTTTTCCTGACTACGCTGCCCATAAAAAGAAATAGAAACGTTTGTAAGAGAAGGAATATACGCAGAGCCGTAGTGAGGGCGGGGCAACCGGGGCCCGTGCCCTGGGCGCAGCTTCGTAAGGGGGCGCCAAATAGAAGTCCTATTATACACTTTATAAAATGTGGTTACAGTTTTGTTTTTTCGATCTCTTCGAAACTTATAACGGCCACCCTGAGGATCAGCTGAAGGGCCATGACTGTACCAAGTCATAGGTGAACGTGTACAAACTTAATTGGCCGCTTTTAGGCTGCCTCTACTCTTTACGCTCTGAATGTAATATCTTTTATTTACCCTCTTCCCCAAAAATGTGTGCTCCCTATCGCATTGCATTATCCGAGCAGAATTTTCGCCCAAGTTTTCGATAAAAAAGTAATTATTGAGGACGCCTTTATTGATTTTACTGCTGTCAAATCGAAAAAGAGAGAGGAAATCACGTCAGAAATAATCCAAAAGTTGGAACAGGATGGACTAGATTTACAAAATATGAGAGCTCAATCGTATGAAAATGCTCCTAATATGACCGTTAAATTAAACAGTTGCAAACATAACCCGTTTAATACCACGTACAGAGCATTCGCTTAATTTAGCTTGTTATCATTCCACTGAAGAAACCAACTGTCAAATTAGGAAATTTTTTGCAAAGGTATAGAAACTGTTACTTTATTTCTCTGGTTCCACATCGAGATGGGTTGTACTAATAGAGGTCCTGAAGGTGACGTTGGAAAGACATGGCACAACACGATGGTCATCAAGAGAAAATTATGCCAATTCACTGAGGCTACAATTGAAGGAATTTTATAGGGTGGTAATAAAATTAATGAATGAACATAAATGCAGAGATGTTGAAAGTTTGCTAAAACAGATATTTATATTTTTCTTGTTATTTTGGGACGATTGTCTACAGAAGATAAGCCACCTCACTAAATCTCTTCAGGGTGCCGAGTTAACTGTGGCTAGAACCGTTGAAATGATCTGCGATTTGGTACCAGACATAAAAAGTTCAACGTCAAGACTGGAAGAGTATATGGAATAGGCAAAGAAATTTTGCGATGAAAAAGGAATACCCGATGTGCTCTCGAAAATAAGAAAAAGAAAAAGGAAATTTCATGAAAAGATGGAAACTGAATCACCTTCAATACCTGAAACAACAGAAAATTTTAAGTTGTGCTTTATATAATATGACCGAAGATAAAATGATAAATTCCCGTGAAAATGCTGATAGTAGGTAATAAAAACAATGTGGATGAACGCGAGTTAATCGAAGAAGTTTGCAGTTTGAAACACCACCAGCCTTCGAAAAAAGTGTAAAAATTACGCAGAAAGAAATATTGGAATTTATTCCTAATATGGGAAATTTTCGGATAATTTTATTGACATTCCTCATATCAATTTCAACTGGACAGCGTTCTTTTAGTAAACTGAAATTGATTTAAAATTACATAGGTCAACAATGAACTAAGAAACACTTTTTTGTCTAGCCACCTTATCTATTGAATAAACTTAAAAATATAGATTTCAATGGCATATTCAATGTTTGCTGCAAGTAAATCCTGAAAAATAACTCTTAAAAGAAATGATTGTTTATTTCAGTTAAATACCTCTTTTAAAATATGCACATCATTTCATTAGATCATTTTATAACGCCAAAAAATCCTCTGCCTAGGGCGCCAAAAGTGGTCACTACGGCCCTGAATATACTTTTGAAAATTACTTTGGATTCTTCTTATTCCGTTTCGATTAATTTCTGCGCGCAAAGCTAACATAAAACATGTACACTATGTATGAATGATTAGCAAGCTTTGCATTTTTAGTATTAGCAATATTTCGCAAATCCCCATCATAGTTATGACTTGGCCAATAAGTTGAACGTATATTTACTTTAGTTAGGTATCGGTAAGAAACTAAAGGCTCTGTCGCCTCCTGATAAATGAGAATTTATATATAATGGAATGGTGATACGATGCGGTAGAGACATACGGGTTCAACGGCTGGCGGTGAGAGTATTTGTGGATGCCTATCTTCAGGCGACAGAACATGTTTGTTAATTTTATTAATTTAATATGTTTTTATCCGTCATTGTCGCATGTAGGCTAAAGCCAGATGGCGACGACTGCTACAGTATTGAGTCCAAAAATATCTTTAACTTATGCAATAATTTAAATTCCGAATACAATATATTCGTGCAATAATAACAAATTTCTTCATAAGCAAATAGAATATTAAATAATTTATTCCCTTCAAACAACAAATCTGAACGTAAACAATTTTATAATACTGTTTCCACGCATCCAACCCGCTTAGAACATCATTGCACGTCTGATATAAAAAAATAACAGCTTTTTGATTAGATTAATTAATTATTCTGAAGACAACAAATTGAGAGCGTAGAAGTATGCATAAGTGTGGATTCTGTTAGGTATTCATGTTTCATCCTCACGTAATTGAGCTGTCGCTAGAAGGTACTCTAATAACTAGTAAATGGAATTTTTTATGTATAAACTACTGATGCGAAAAATCATTACTCAAAACTATTGCCAGAAACAGGCCCCATTACCGCTATACCAACAGAGTTAAGTTAAATATAGTGTCGGAAATATTTTCTTATTTTGCGCTTTCTTTATGGACATACAAAATTCGAGCATTTAATGCGTGCCACGCAAACACGTTGTCCGTGACTTTGACCAAAATCGGTACTCAACGACTTACAATCCGACGTTAGGAAATATAAAGAAGGAACAGGAAAAAAAATTTAAATAAAAGTAAAAACTTCTCTTAAAAAATACATTTTAATATTCTTTCTATGCATTTTCCTGCCAAGTACAGTTCTATTTGTCGTACTATAGGTTGAAAACCTCTAATCTAGGACTTTATACTACTAATGATTAATACCAAAAATTTGCGAAACATAAACAAGTGCGTGATCCTCTTAGAGGAAAATTAGCGGAAATTTTCACGGATAAATGGTCGAGAAAATAGCCATAAGCCGCGCTTCCCTAATGCATCTCTCGACATTTCCAAGGTGTTCCTTTGCAGTATCACATTATCTACTTTACTCCTCCAAATACCATAACTATCCCTTATGATCCCAAAATGCCGTACCTGCACCGCGTAAAACCCTACGTTGTACACTAAATCTCACGATGGAGGATTAGTGTTTAAAATAGCCTAGAATATTCGGTATATGGGTGTTATTACCCACTATTTCCAGTTCCAACGAACCATTCTTGTTACGGCTGGAATAATTTTTTTACAGTTCGAAGGCTTGTTTTCGCCGATTTATTTTCTCTGGATTAACGGACACACTATACTAATGCATTTCCATGGTAACACAAACGAGACGAAAAATGTCCGCTACGACCTTAGTTAAGCTGTTAAAAACATTTCCACTCCTCTCGATAAATAGAAATAAGACAGCTGTATCGGAATTATTTCTAAATCATTTCTCTCCAACGTATAAACGGTCAAATCTTGCCGTTTTACTCTTTGACCTACTTTTTTTAAATCACCTTAAAAAATTATGCCATCCGCAGCATTTCAGGATTCTGAGGAAATGGGATAGGAATATTAATTAGGAATCAGGAGGGCTTTTTGAAAACTATTCCTACATCAGAGGGGAACGTTATCTTTTTACACTTTCTCCTCCACGATTCAGGGAATATTTTTCCTCATTTTCATTTTCCCCTTCCATACGATCAGTTTAATGACATGGCATCATTCTCGTTTCGGTTTAAAAGATTTCTCTCGTATTTGTCTTCTTTTTTTGCGAACACAAAAATATCCTCCCTCTAATCCTCTGAGCATACTGGATGGCATTTCATTTTTCGTAGAATACAAAAGGATCCCTCTCAGGGCTGAATAATAACGCCGCATCGAATGTCAATCAGATTTTTTTTTCAACGCGTCAAGCTTCCGCTTATGAGATTGCAAAAGGTGCGACGTCGCAAGCTCGTGCGCGCGCGAGAGCTTTTTGCGGCCGAAATTCACGTTAGAATAAAGTGTTTTTTTTTAAGTAAAATAAAATTTCACTCCTTTCTGTCTCCTCGACGTGAGCTTTAAAATGCGATATCTTTTCTTTTTCCTATTGAAGACATCCCTCGAAATGATTTGGCTAGGTTCGTTTTGATATCCTAGGTCAGAGGTCGGAAACCGAATTTACTTTAAGAGTCACATTTTCCGCAATTAAAATATAAAATCCAGCATTAGAAGAGCCGCAGTAATGGCGAAGAAGATGTACCATATTTAAAAAAAATCAATTCGTATTGCAGAACGTTATTGTAGGTGAACGCGATTTTTCAATAACTGAATACGCTAACGCATTGGATGCTCTAGGAGCTTTATATATGGCAGAGTAAGTTGGTTTAGGAAACCGCAGCTGAGTCCCTAAAGAGCCGCAGGTTGTTGATCCATGGCTTAGGTCAAAACGAAATAAATGCCTAACTTCGTGGAATCGTTCCACAGTATACACAAGCAAAAAACTTCCACCGAAGTAAAAGTTAAATAAACTCCAAACCTCCAAAGGCAGTCAGTTAAAACAGTGATTCATAAGAATGGTTTTAAAAAATTGCATTGTATACACTTCGTATAGAAACAGGCAAAGAAGCACTGAGAGGGTGATGATCATTCATAGCATAAAGATATTCATTGATAAATTCCTTACCACGCATGTCCTCACTGCAACGACACTTTTCAATCCATACAAATAAGATATCCCCTTACAATAGAAAAATGTGTTTGTCCACGAAGAACTCATTTCTATTTCGTGCAAAATTTTCTTTAACTATTCAATCGGAACTTGGTAGTAACAGCTTTTGAATGTTTAACTCTGTAACGAATATTTTATTAACTTAAAATACGTTAAAATTAGTTAAGTGTAGTGTTTTATATCTTCTACATTCGAAGCGGTTTATATAGTAAAATTAATTGAACTATGCGTATAAATTTGCATACAAAAGCTGCCTAATGCCTTTCACGAAAAAAAAACTATTCACTTCACGTGATAAACGGATATCGCGAGACTTTTAAAAAAATGCAACCAGCTATTTTTTGGGATAAAAACACGAGCATATAATGATAACACATTTCGTCATCCTCTGCATAAATTAATACAACCGTCTAGTCCGAAACAGAAACGAAGTATATATATATTTTTTTAAAGAATGGTGGACTCGGAGATAGAGAGGTGAACGTCCATCATCCAATCAGGAATGTAATGAAGACGCCTCCGCGACTTGTCATTGGAAGCGGAGCAGCGAGACGAAATTAGCCTCCCCCGATATGGAAGCCTCGTAAAAGTGAAATACGTTTATGAATTTAATGGTTCCGGGACGTGAGCTCTGCTTTTGGATGACGCATTCGCACCAAAATGCACCTGTTATGGTTTTAATGCGCCATAAAACACTCCGATAACAGGTTTACGGCGCGAGTCTGGGTTTGTAAATGCTAACCAGCATTAACGTCGGAAGAGGGGGTCCGTCAATAATTTTTAGAGTAACTCTACGCGAAAGCCAATCCCGTCGTTGATATGAAACCGTCGGTTTTTCCGCCGGTTTTGTTCGGTTCGTCCTTAATTGGGTTTGATCGGACGAAATAGGACGAGACCGGATGCGACTGTTTTCGCCCGCCCTCCGTTTTTTTTGCGGGCGCATAATCAACGCGGACGACGCGAAGTAAAGCGGAACATAATGGTTTGAGAGATGATGGACGTTGCGGGCTATGCGACGAAAGATTTTCCCATCGTTAGCGTCGAGTTTTCTCGCTAGTTGACCGCATTTAGCTCAAAAATGATTTTAAAAAAACACAGTCGTCAAATGTGTACGGTTTTATTCGAGGGATCTACGGTTATGTGGCTTTTGCAAAGCTGACCTGACGGATCAAGAAATTTAATACTAAAGAATGGAAAACGTGATAACAAACATCCACACCCCAAACGTCAAACATTCCTGTAGATTTATGACCAGCTGATTAGCCACACAACATTTATATTTTCGTTCAAGTTGTGTTAATTAGAATCCCAACAATAGATTAGTTATTAATATGGAAATTTGAGATTCTATCACAAGAGATGACACTCAACCCATGTCAAAACTTAATTTATTTTTTAGGTTTTTAGCGCCTTTAATATAAAGGCTGTAAAAACTAAAAAGGTTTTTTATTTAATTAATTAAATGAAAGCTTATAACTAGCTAATTGCCTCAAAAACTTTGACTTTTGTATTAGTCGCACAAAAAGACATACGTGAATTAATCGAGCGCATGAAAAAGAGAAAAAACGTTAAGAGGTCACTAAAATTTTACACTGAATCCACATAATAGAATTAATACTTTAATAAAGTTATCGAATCATTAACAAAAGCATTTTAGAATGCGATATAATATACTGCAATAATCTTAATTAGACCGTGTCCAAAGGTTGATTTTTTAAAAAATCATTCAACCGTTGAAGCAATTCTTACGACAAGTTATAATTGCCTCAATCGTTAAGTAATTACCCTCGAAGAATTAACATCTTCAGCAGGTTTATAACGTGCGAGAGAAAGAGAGAGAGAGAGAGAGGGAGAAAACGAGAACACGGGAGTAAAATACTCGGAAAATCATTCATCTTTCTCTCTCCCGAGATGGAAAAGTACCAAAACTCCCGCAGTACTCGAAAGAACTCCCGCGGTCTTTTCCAATTACATTCGACAACGGACTCAATCCTCTCCTTCCCGCTCGCGTTAACCCTTTTATTCATGAATACTGCATTGCGAGTGGATTTCACTTAGTTTCTTTGCGCACTGTGTACATCCCTCTCTCCTTCTTTGCCCTTCTCTATTCTTTTTTTTTTAACCGTCGTTTCTCCAGCCGAATTTTGTTTTTTTTTTTTTAACAATTAGGATTATTTAAACCCGCGACGATTTCATCTGTGGGGGAGTAATCCTCTTGGTTCATTTCTCTCCTCTCTCTCTCTCTCCTTTCACTTCCTCCCTCACTCACCGTTCTTTAATCGCTGTTTTCATTTTCCTCTCAACTTTGCTTGATATAACTAAACCGATCTTTATATTCCATTTCCTTTCTTTCAGTTTCAACATTTATTTTTTTAAAATAACTCCGAGGATCGTGTGCCTGTTTTTTTAAAAAGCTTTCGCAAAATCCGCGTTTCGTTTGTTTACCTCGACATATGGCCATTTAATTGTTCTACATATCTATCGCTTACGAAGTCATATTTCTAATTACATTGCCCTGAACTATATATTTACTGATGGTGTCGTGTTCAGTGTATCGGCTTATTATTACATCATTTAAGACAAAACACAATCTCCGTTGTCTGGCATAGGCCAGCAGTAGTATAAGTACGGCATAGAGCCGATAACAAATTATGTTGTCTGAATCTATAACCAATAGCGCTGTAGGTGTGACTGCGACCATTTGAACGACTACATTACTACGATGTAGAAAGCAAGGGTGACGCTACCATATTACAATTACCCGGTATTGATTATGTGGATGGACAACGGGATCTCCCGAAGTAAAACGTTCCGGAGGTAAAATAATCACCCAATCGGATCTCCGGGTGTGGACTGCCTTGAGTAAAACATCTGTCGATGATAGCTTACCTACAGGTACTTGGAAAATAAAAACCACGAGGTATGCAAAAAAAAAGCTAGAGCAACTGAAAAAAGAAATTAAAAGAAACGGGATTGTTGATAATCTAGGCGTACATGCTATCGCCCATCCACAAAGAAGAATAAATGGAGATGCATTAACAAATTGACGGTTTTTACCAGGGAAAGGGAAGAGGAAAAATTTAGTTCATAAAACGGTATACAAAGAAAAGTACGAGAGATAGAAGGAGATGTCGAATAGGTTAAATACTTGTAAAAATAATAATCCGAGGAGTAGACACGTGAAGATAAAAAGAATAATGATGACAACAGGACACGCTGACGGAATCACAGCTTTCAGAGCATAACAGACTGGACATTTATTATAACTTAAAGAGATGTTGCCATATTAACCTTGTTACATAATCGACACATATCCCATTTGAAACTGGCGAGCTATGTTACACAATTAGGAACATAATATGTAAAAGTGCAACAGACTCACTATCCTCTGTATCTTTGGGTTCTCTAGAGTTTTGAATCTTAATTAAAAAACTAAGAGTACTTTTTCGTTTCCGAATCTAATCCGACACCTGCCAGTTAAACGCTGGAGGTTTTGGATGGAATTCCTGCTTTCTTTATGGTGATTAACTGCAACAGAGATGCGTATTTAATTGAAATGAAAAAAGAGTAAAAACTCAGCCCATAGAGCGATATATCATCAACTCGGGTGAAAATTTTTCTATATATGTACAGACAAATGTTATTTTCCGCGAGCTATATTCTAACAAATATTTGGATCATAGCAACAAGGTCTTTGGTAAAGGACGGATTTGGATGAAACCCAAAACGTAAGCTGTACGAGGACACCGAACGGAACACGTGTTGGCAATCGTTTTTAATTTGTCGATCAAAATTATTTATTCCGCCGGCCGAAAATTTCCTCTCTCTCTCTCTCGTAACGATAAACCAAATCTGACTGTGCATGGATGAACACGAATACGTTCGGCAGACGACAATCAATTTAACCACGGAAGAAAACTTTGTCGATTCATCAGGGTCGGGGACATGCGACTTTTCCAAAACCCGCGGCACGTTTTTTTTTCGTCCGATAAAAAGTTTTATTTTCAATGTGATTTGCACGGAAGGAATTTAATCAATTCCATCCGTCAATCCGAAGGGATATAAATTGCATTCACTTACGTAAACTTCATCCGCCTAACCATCGGTGGTTGAAAACTTTCCTCGGAATACTGCGTTGCACTTTCTTCTCGAAGTTATTCGATGAATTCCTAGAAACCCTTGGTCCATCCATCTTCTAGGTGCATAGTAAACAACATATTTAAGCTGGCCACAGGAAATGATCGTCACCGTTCATGTCGCTAAGGATCACGGCGCTTTGGAGTCGTCTGCCGCCTTAAGATATAAGACTCCGTTTTTTTTCATGTCCGTATTTTCCTAAAAGATCCAGAGATTCAGAGTAATTTAGGTATGTCATTGTTATTTTGGAACATCCTTATAATAATGACAAATAAATATTTTTGTTATAACTTAATCATTCTCAATTTTTTTGCTTTGTTTTACAAAATATTCGGAAGCTTGAAATGAAAATTTCACTCAGAAATTTGAAATAATATTTCCTCTGCGACAACTGTGATAAATATTTCCTCTGGCGATTACAGTCGCTTCGAATTTATAAGAATTTGTTTATCCTATTCTGCCGTCTCCATATTTACTTTTGTTAATTTTTTACCTTGTTATTTTTCCAAAAAATTCTAGTAGGTGTTATTATTAAATATCAAGTTGAAATAATTATTTTTGAGCGTTAAAGTTTCATTTCGGAGAATTTTTACCATATGTTTTATTTCTCGGAATTCGGAAGTCCTGCTCCTCAAAATGAAGTCGCTCTGAAACATTCTTGGAACTCAAACGATACTTAGAATTCTTCATCCTGCAACTCTTGTTTATTTCTGCTCATTACGGAAAAAAATATCGAGATGTATAACGCGATTCTTGCCTTCTAATTTAGCTCTTTTTGTGCACGGGAGAAAAATTAAATAAAAAAAGGGCAATGATTCCCGGAAAATACATTTCCTCGAGGCATTGCAAAATTTAAAAGGAGACTTCTCGGAATTCCCCGAATGCAACGACATAAAAAAAACGTCAAAAGAAAGAACAGAACCGAAAAGAACAGGAACGACGGAGATATTATTCTATTTTTCTCCGAGGGATTTTTCTCGTCAAAACCGGATGTTTAAAGCGAAGATTCCTAAAAAAAACACCCCTTCCGTTCTTCTCTCTCTCTCTCTCTCTCTCTCAGAGACCCTTCAAACCAAAAAACCTTTCTCACTGACCGCACACTCTTCCCCCCTCCTCCCGCAGTATTGCTCGCCGACGCCATCTATGTAGGCCACCGAGAACCACGCCTCCACACGGCCTCAGCTATTCCAAGCTGGATACCACAGAAACCTATTCTGTTTCAGAATGTCTCCTCAAAGCTTTTTGGGAAGTCAGGAATACCAGTTTCCACGATGGGAGGAAAGAGAGACAGAGTGAGAGAGAGGCGGCGAAACTGGTCTTCTCCTCCTGATGCCGTTGATAAGACTTTGCAGATGAAGAAGGGTTCGGAGGGGGAGCGGGAATTGGGAGGAGGAACTATTTCAAGCGGGGACGTAAGGTACCCCCGGGCAGCGCTTTTGCTCAGGATCCACGACGCGTACGCCAAAGGCTCCTGAAGCGGAAAGATGGCCGAGTACAAATGCTCCGGCAAATTATACTCGCCGTGTTTCCTCTTCTCGTTCTAGATTGGAGCGATTCCTTTCGTCCCGTCCGTTCCGCTTTGCCCGTTTTGTCTCCATATACGTCGTTAAGAGGGACGCCGAGCCTTTTGTGAATTGTAAAGGGTGGGTTCGCAGTCGTTAAGAATGACATCGGTGAGTTTCTTCTCTCTTTTACGTTAAAAAAAATAATCTTAATTTAACATCCTGTAGATAATACTTTTATCTTCACCGCGACGTATAGGAAAACACTTGGAAAGTTTTATCCGGTTACTTGATTTAGAAATTGAAGCAAAGTGACAATATTTATGCGATAATTTTTTTGGGTCCTAAAGTATGGTGGTACAACATTTGTACCACCGTTTCAAAATGTACATATTATTGAGTAAGCATGGCGGTATAACCTTTGAACATATTACACATTACCACGCTTCTAATATTTTACACATGTCTATTATAGATGTTTTTTGTAAGATTTTGATGCGTATTTTTGTGTTTTAATCATATCAAACCGATATCAAAACATCTGTGCAATAAATTCCCATAAATTCCTGTGCCTAAGAATTAACCTTTAACTAATGAGTTGAGGTATATGAGACAGAGTCAAAGTTTTAGTTCAAGAACAAGCACTTAAGCATCGTAAAATTTAAAAAAAGTTACTTATCTCAGGTATATCCAATAGCAACGAGTTTATGAAAAACCAGATGCGCATTCCGACTAAAAAGCACCCGTCTTCAGTCTTAGTTCACCGAAAGTAGACTCTAAAATAACATACGTGCTAATATTTTTGTTGTTTTGATGTGTGTGTGTGGGGAAAGCGAAGGTGAAGGAGTGATTTTATGAATGGGATTTAGGGTTATCAAAAGCCCTGTATTAGCCGAGATTTCCAGAATTTTCAAAATTTGTCCCATACACACCATTATACGCTTAAAAACAAACAATTGCATATAAGACGCATAGGCCTCAGAGAAATGTGTATATTTTTTAATTAACAATAACTGAATTTTTACAGCCATAAGACGAGCTCGATAATTACAAAAGTTATAGCGCCAAATTATCAAGCTGCTTTACTTTCCGATACTATTCATTTTAGAAATAGAAGGTGAATATTAAGTTTATTCTATAAATTACCTCTTAATTCTCAAATCAGATTATTATACAATTGTAGATACAGGTAGAGAAAAAATAATAATATTAAATAAAATAAAATTAATGTAAACTTTTCAAAAATATTACGGCGAAAAGTAAAACCAAAATAAAATTTTATGGATGAGACACTTTTTACGAAAGAACCAGGAAATTTGTCTACGGTTTTAAATTTTCGAGCGTCCGTTAAGTAAATAAAAATGAAGTCTTAGAGAAGATTTAACATGGTAACATTCCTTATATTTCATCAGTACTGTTATGTTCTACCAGATAAAAATGACATTTTCTTTCAAGTTGGTCCTTCCTAGTAAGAGCTTTAATGTTTAGATAATGAGTTTTGTTTTCCCTACAAGATAAACCGAACATTAAGGACCCTTTTTAAAATAAAATCAGGAAGTCATAAATTGATCTCGAACTATAACTGCAGAAACAGTATCTATTCAAGAATTTTCGTTGAGGTAAATGGATCAAGGTCACTCAAATATTATTATCCATTAAAATTACTAATTCATAAATTATTAATAATAACGACCCTCCTAATGTAATGAAATAATTTATGGGGCATGAATAACACGAAATTTGGTATGTTAAATGTCTAATTCAGTTGTTCGAGTTTAAATCCCAATGCTTAATACTAGGAACTAATTAAAAAATAAATGGATAATAAAATTGTTTTTTATTTAAAATGAACTAAAAAGCAATGAGTATATTAAATAATTCTGCACGTTATACAAAATATTTTAACGCAATAATAAGCTTTAAAGAAATTCAATTCTGACATGGGGTCAGCTATCTGTTTCCCATTAATAACAGATCTAGTGGTATCTCTGGATATAACCTTATATAATATACAATATTATCTGGAGTTTTAATGATCAACTATATTAAAATTTACACACATTTTGTTAATTAGTATCCTTACACTAAATGTGCTATGCGCTAATTGGAAAATTTGACAATATTTTAAAACAGATAACACTCATGCCGTGTCAAAATTTAATTTATTTTTAGATTTTTAGTGATTCTACGTAAAAGTTGTATAAGTATTTTTTATTTTATATATAACCTTAGTAATGCTTTAAATTTAGCACCAGCCTCTCCAACCGACTATTTTGTTTTATTTCCCTGCCCAATACCCCCTGCGTTCCCGAACCCTTCCTTCCATTACAACAAAAACTGTTTATCCTACACTTCATTTACCTCTTACCAATTCTCCTCCGGGGGAGAAAAGAAATTCCATGCGATTTGCATGTCGTTTGCTTCTCCCGCGGGATTTCCCATCTTTGGACGTCTTACGGCGTCGCTCTGAGTCGTCCTACGAAAGAGCGTCCGTCTGAAAACCATTCTCCTTCTCCCTTACCCCCGCCCCTACATCTTACCCTTCCCATTCCCCCCTTCCCCCCCTCATCCACCTCCCTTCTGTGCCACAATGCGTCTAAAATGCCTTCTCTCTCTCTCTCTCTCTCTTCACTCTGAAACGTTTTCCCAGAGCGTTTGAATGGAAAACACACGGGAAAGTGGGAATTCTCTACCCCTCTCCTTTGAACCCCTCAAATTGCTACGTCCTCCTCCATTGTCTTCCTTATTGCGCGGGTCCATCGGGAGAAGGGATAGGAGAAAGAGAAGAAGAGAAGGAGGCTTCGGAGATAGGGGAGCCGAGGAGTGAAATGGTAGGGGAGGAGGTATTAGATGAGGAGGAGGAAGATGGAGAGAGATGTATTGAATTCCTACTTGAGTGGTGGATAGGGATGAGAGAAAGGGAGGTAGAGAGAGAGAGAGGAGAGGAGAGAGAGAGGAGAGAGAGATTGGGAAGGAGCCTTGGAGGGGCAGAGAGATAGAGAAAACGGAGGAAGATGGTAGGGTGAGAGAGGAGGAGGGGGAAGTAGAAGTGGACACTGGCAGGATAGGAAAAAGGAAGGGAGAGGAAGGAGGAGAGAGAGATAGATAGGTATATAGATATCGTCTTTATTTCTGTGCGAGATTGAGACTGGATAGTATCTTCTACCATCTAACCCATAAGAGAGGTAGTAGGAGAGAGAGATGGAGGGGAAAAGGGTACGAATGCGAGGAGGAGAGAAGGAAAGAGTGTGAGGAGAGGGGAAGGGCTAGGAGAGAGAGGGGGAGGAGAGGGAGGGAGGAGGAGAGATGGGAGAAAGGGAGAGGGGAAAGGGAGAAGAAGAAAGAGGGGAGAGAGGGAGGAAGAGAAAGAGAAGAGAGATAGATGGAAGAGTGGGAGAGGTTAGGGACAGAGAGAGAGTCAGAAGTGGAGATTGGGAGAAGGGGGGAGAGAGAGAGAGGAGAGAAGGAGTGGAGAGAAAGGAAGTTGAAGGAAGAGGCAGGTGTAGAAAGCAGAATGGGAGAGGAGTAGTACGGCCAACTTCAGGTCTTCGGAGACTAAGAACACGCAATTACGTACGCCTGAGGCTGTCAAATGGGAGAAATAGTCGAGACGGGGAGGGAGATCCTCCCCCTCTTTTATTTTTATTTTGAATCTTGACGCCGCACGAGGAATAAAACGAGAGACGATTATTTGCACTCTTCGCAGCTTTTTTTTAACTTGATTTTTTTCCAAGGGCTGGATTTTCCGAGAAGATTTTATCATTTCGGTTTTGCCTGAAAAAAAGGCTAGGGAGCGAGCGAAAAGTTTATTTTTTTTTCGAGAATTTTCTCTTCGGTTCTGTTTAAATTTCCTCGTTTTTCATTCGAACAAATTCCGGGGAAGCGCTGCCTTAAGTTTCATTTCTATGGCGTGAATCTACACGAAAAAATAATTCGACGATTGTCACCTATTACGCAGTCGTAACACAAACCTTAATTTAAATTTATTGCTACAGCTACGGCGTGAGATTAATTTTTAGCTATTCAATTGCCTGTTTTTAAGTCTAAAGAATTATATTATTAAAACCGTGGAACATTCAATTACACTGTCATCTAAAGTGATCCGTAAAAATTAGCAAGCTCTATGAAAGCTGCAAAGGTTTGGAAATATTGTTGTTGGCGAGACATGGTTTATCTACTTGATTTTAGTCGTAAGTGGATCTAGATTTCTATATATCTCTCTTTTCGAATATTTAATTTGATTCGTAGCTGCTAAAGTACACAAAAATTTAGCTAATTGCAGTAAATCCACAGAATTATTAAACAATAAACTGATTCGACATTTATATAATTTGTGGGAGGTGGTTCGTCTCACTGAATATACTAACTTTTAGATATCAGTTTCTTTTAATGTAAAATTTTCTATATATATATTAGGAAAACACTATTTAATAAAACACCAATCTGAAAATTATTAAATTCTAAGTTAGTAATATCTGTAATGTCCACACCACCTATGAAATTACGTATGTTATCATTTTAAATTTGCTACCTATAATTCCCATGCATTAATGCCGCAAATCTATATTCGCATATTAAAATTTAAACTCATAGGAATGTTTAAAAGATAGGCACTTTATATAAACAGAAATATAAATATTTAAATTAGGCTTAAAAGCTTTGTAAAATATATATTTCATATAGACATCACTCATTATAGCATTACTAGCGTAAATTCACGTTAAAAATGACGGGAAGCACAGATAGTACAGACGGAATGACAAAGACAAATATGATTCTCAGGCAACAATTCTTGCAGATTAAAGCAATACCTATTAATTTCAAAGAAACGCTTATAGTCTATGACTACAAACTAAGCTATAAATCTCGGAATTATATTTTGACTTCTCTCGTACCATAAAATCTTTATATTTCTTCTAAAACATCGGTACAACATACATTGTTCAAACTTTCTCATATACTAATGCGTTGTTTAGTTATGTTTAGAAAATTAAAATCGTATGAGCCGGTTTTTAGAAAATCCAATTTTTGTTCCAGGTGCCCAAGAATAAACTAGCCTTATATTCATTCATTCAGAAAAATGAAATATGTAGTATTATTGCAGACATACTCAAGTAAGTGTACGAAACTTGATCAAAATCGTTAGAGCCGTTTTTGAAAAAAATCAAATTATTGTTCGAGTTGTCTAGAATAAACTAGCCTTATATTCATTTTTTGAGAAATATGAGCTATGTAGTATTATTGAAGACATAAACACAAGTAACTATACGAAGTTTGATTAAAATCGTTTGAGCCGTTTTTGAGAAAATGAAATTGATGTTAAAAATGCATAGAATAAACTTCCCTTAATTATTAAGCAATGTTTCTTCATATACTCTGCTCAGTATGATTAAATGCCTAAGTAAAAAATTTCATTTATTTTTGCTCTACCGGTTAGGTTCTAGAGCCAGTAACAGACAGACAGACGGCATTGCGAAATCCACTTTTTCGGATTCAGCGACACCTAAAACGTATATTTCCGTAAAAATGTCGAGGTCGAATTTTTTCGCGATAACAATACTTTCTCAACATACTACGTATGTGAGCAAGTACAAAATATAAGTTTTGCATGAAAATTCCTGCTCGAGTGCCGAGAGAACATCATAACATATTGAAATACCAAGTATAACATAAGCCGGACCTGGTGGATGGGTTGTTAGCGCGTACCGCTCTCAACACAAGGGTCGCAGTTTCGAATCCTACCGATAGCGTGGTAGTATGCACTTGTTATAAATGTATTGTAACACAATATAAATGGGGAAACCTATTTGTGTTCAATAAATTATTATTATTAAAAATAGCAAAAAATAGGCTATAATTTTAACGTTGTTCTCGAGAAACGAGCGCGATCGAGAGGGAGAGAGAGGGAGAGGGAAAGAGAGAGGAAGAGAGAGAGGGAGAGGTGGAGAGAGGGAGAGGTGGAGAGAGGGAGAGAGAGAGGGAGAGGGGGAGAGAGGGAGAGAGAGAAGTGATAGGAATGGAGAGAGAGTGTTGTAAGAGAGGCACGAAAGAGAGAAAGGGCGAGAGAGGAAACAGGAAACGGCTCTTTGAAACAGACGAAGGTGGAGCTGCGGCTTGGACTTAAACGGTTGTTGGGAAAATTGGGGTGCCGCAGGAATGGGGTTTGAGATACTTACGCGAGGAGAGAAGGAAGAGATAGAGAGGGAGAGAGAACGGAGGAGAAGAGAGAGACAGAGAGGAAAGGACGAGTGGGATGAATTTTGGAGCAGGAAGCTGGAATTCTGCAAGAGATAGAAGGTAAGAGAGCACATTCCGTGCGTATCACGGACGCAAAGATTCGAAATGTGGAGTAAATTCACAGCGGTCTCGATGAAGCGGTTGATATCAAGCGAGGGGGTGGTGGTGGTGTTTTTTGTTAGCTCAGAAGTGTGTCCGAGGTGGAAAACGGAGTAAGGAGACCAATCTATACGGCGGTATAATGGCGGTGAGTGTTTGTACTGTAACGCATTTCGAATCGTAACGGTTAGTGTATTTTATTTTCCTTCGTAAGCCTAATACTGCAAAAACGTAAATTATTAGTTTAATCTATACATTTTCAAGTTATGTCCATTGGAGATACCTAACATAAATAGCTGTTACTTTTACTTTCTCATATACGAGGTATATTGAGAAAGTACTGTAATCGCGAAAAAATTCGTTCTCGAGATTTTAATGGAAATATACGTTTTAGGTGTACCTGAGTCCGAAAAAGTGGTTTTCGCATTGCCGTCTGTCTGTCCGTCTGTCTGTCCGTCTGTCGGTCTGTTCGCGGCTCTAGAGCCTATACGGTAGAGCGAAAATGTATGAAATCTCGTACTTAGGCATTTTATCATACTGAGCAGAGGCTATGAAAAAATGGTTGACAATGCACAATAATTAAGGGCAGTTTATTCTATGCAATTTTAACAACAATTTGATTTGTTCAAAAACGGCTCCCACAATTTTGATGAAATTTTGTACAGTTACTTGAGTTTGCGTCTTCAATAATACTTAGTTTATATTTCTCAAAAAATGAATTTAAGGTTTGTTTATTATAAGCATCTTTAACATCAATGTGATTTTCTTAAAAAAGGCTACAACGATTTTAATCAAATTTCGAACAGTTACTTGAATTTATGTCTACAATAATACTACATATTTCATATTTCTCAAAGAATAAGGTTATTTTATTTTTGGACAACTTTAATAAAATTGGATTTTTAAAAAACGGCCTATACGATTTTCGTCAAATTTAGTATAATTATTTAAGTTGATGTTTATAATGATTGTAGATAGTTCACGGTTTTCAAAAGATAACTAAACGACGCATAAGTATATGAGAAAATTTGTACAATGTACATTGTACCGATTTTTTCACGTTTCCACATTTCCCATCAATATTCCGTTTCTTAAAGTATATTTAGAATGAATGAATACAATAAAATACAAAAACATCATATAATAAAGATTATTTTAAGTGGTCAAAGTCCTTTTAAAGAAACATGCAGCAAACATTATAAGCGGAGTTTACCTGGACGTTATAGTTGGCTGGCCCCGGGATGTTTTTAGACCACAACAAAGTCGACTCGCGGTACCTTGCTGCCAAAAACTGGTGCTTCTTTATCATCTCGAAGAGGCAAAGGTAAATGCGGTCTTAGACGTTCCATTACTTCATCCACCATGCCTCGAAATTTATATGAAGCCGGACCTGGAGAAGTTCATTCCATGAAACCAGAGGTTAACACTTTTTATTTATGCAAAAAAAGAATCAAATCAAATCAAAAAAGATAAAATTTCGTGCAGTTACCTGAATTTACGTCTGCAACAATACTACATATTTCATATTCCTCAAAGAATGAATATAAGGCTAGTTTATTCTTGGGCAACTTTAATAACAATTGAATTTTCTAAAATACGGCTGATACGATTTTCCTCAAATTTCGTATAGTTATTTAAGGTGATGTTTATAATGATTCTACGTAGTTCATATTTTTCCAAAGATAATTAAACGACACAATACATGAGAAAGTTTGTACAATGTACGTATATTGTACCGATTTTTATATATGCTTTGTGATGAAGATGAAACTCGCAAACTCTGGTTTATAGCAGAGGTGGGAAAACTCCGGACTGAGGGACGCATTCGGTCCCCGAGAGCGTCTTTTGTGGCCCGCGAAGCGGTGATGAAACAGAACAGCAAAATTGAACACACATTGTCATATTTTTTAATCCAAATAATATTAATTTAGCATTTGATACTGAAATGTTAATCCTAAATATACGATACCTTATAATCATTCATTAACTTCGATTTAAACTCTAATCCGGCCCTCAAACTTCCAATGCGGCCCACAAAGGATTCGCCAGCACTTATGTGGCCCGCCATGTGGAAAAGGTTCCCCACCCCTGCTTTACAGCATCGTAGAAAATTATATATGTGCAAGTTTACAACTTCCTTCTAATAAGACGCTAAATTTAAAACGTTCATCAAAAACTATTGTTTAACTAGAGAATTATCGAGCTCGTCTTATGGCTAAAAATTAATTCTAGAAGATGCAGTTAGGCTGCTTTGTACCCGAAATGCGCATCTGAATTTTTTAACCTTGTTATGGATAGTGGAGATAACTATGATGAGCGCTTATTTTTCCAATTTTATGCATAAGTTCTTATACTGGAAGAATTGCTATAACTGAAACCGATAGAAATAATAATAATATAACTGCGTAGACATCCTCAATACCTTTTCAGTTAAATTCATAAAAATGCACTATTTTTGGGATAAGTGCGTAGGTATATATACACCTTTCGTCTTACGCATAAAAAATAGTATTGATCTGTTTGGAGCAAGTTAAAGGTGATTTATCCTGTTAGTTAATACTGTTGCTTATAATGATAACTCAGCTACATGCTGCAAGTGAGATGTACGACATTTACCAAATTAATCTTTTATTTATAAAGTAATACAGTGTAGTATTTGATTTCGCTAATGTCCAGAAATTGCAATATCCGTATAGGCCGCGATATGATAAAAAACGGCAAATATCCTACTAATATAACGATAGTGTTTATTATTATCAATTATTGAATGACAAAAACGAATCATGAATAGGAATATCAATTTTTTGTAAATTCATTGATCGGGTGGATTGACGTTTCTCCATTGCCTTAATTTGGCTTTCACAAATCTACCATTCCAGCGGAAATGAAATTAAGACCGTCAACTTTTTAACTCTTCAACGTTTGAATTAAAAATTCACATTAACACATTAAGCAATACGGTACAAAAAATGCGAGACTTATTCAGGAAATTATCATGAAATGCCAGTTTTCATAGATTATTTGGCAAAAAATACAATCCCACGCTTTCGCAGCGCAGTCTTAAAAATTCCATGAAGATACTTCATTTACGCTCACAGCCTTCGCGAGATTACGTCGAACACCATTCCTGGTTCCACAAGCGGTGGAATTTTAATTCACTATTAAGTCGCGGATGGAGGGTGGTAGAGGAGGGAAGTTCGAAGTTAATTGATAAATCCCCTCCGGCAAAGCTGAAAATTGCGTTTTAATATTTGAAACGGGATTTCAAAAATCCTATCCCGGGCCGAAAATATTGCGCAAGTTGTACAAGTAGAGAGGTTCGGGAATGGGACGTGGCTTCCGTAGGTATTTTACAAGGGAGAAAAAGGGCCAAGTAAGGTCCCTAAAGGCTAAAGATTAAACCTATCCCGTAGAATGAAAGTAGCCTTGGAGTGGATCCTGAGGTCAGTCGCTGAAGCTAGAAGAGAAAGCGAGAGAGAGAGAGAAAGAAAGGAAGAAAGGTAGGGACGAAAGCTGAGGCACACTCGGCCACGATCGAGAAAGAGAAGGCGAGGAAGCGAGAGAGAGAGAGAGAATTCGTAACGACATATCGGATGAACGGAAGCAAAGCACTTAAAGAAATAAAAAAAAAGAAAATTTTCGCTTAGTGTAAAAACTTAAGCGATTTATTTTGATGGACGTAATCCGCTCAAATGCAAAAAAGGAAAACGGCTTTGATTTGTTTAAAAAATAACATAGGATTAGGGTTGAACATGAGGGAAAAGATCGGGAAGTATGGAAGAGTAATTTCAAGTTTCAACATTTGGTGACGATACAGAAATGATGAGGGGAAAGAAAAACAGACGAGCAACGGACAAAGGGTGATTTATGAAGAGAGTAAGGAAGATAAAATTGGAGGGATTGGTTCGGATATAATTCACGGTGCAAAGTAAAAACAGTGGAAATCGCGATAGCGATAATAGGACAAAGAGAACATATAGGAGTGACGAAATGGAGGAGTACCAAAATAACAAAGAAGAACAGAAACGGGTAGGAACAACAGAAAGAGGCGAGAGAGAGAGAGAGAGAAGGAAAATTAAATTAAAAGGAAAAGTAATTCCGAGGACGATAAACTGAAAGTAATAAGCGAAAAAAGTACGAAAGTGAAACAATGAAAGCAGGTGGTAGAGAGAGGGAGCAATATAAAAAGGTAAACAATCATCGTAACAGACAACATGACAGATATAAACCGAAGTAGATAATTTAACAAGACCCCTTCTTGATGTGAAGAGAAAGGATTGTTATTGAGAGTGAGCAAAGCGCACCGTGATGTCCGTTCAGATTCCTTTCGTTTTAAGTGTCATCCAGTCCGTAAGATTGAACATAAAGAGAGAAACGAGGGGCCGTTAAGCTTACGAATTCCAAAACTTCCAACCGGAGATATGTGAGTGTGTGGGAGCATGCGTGTGTGTGTGCGCGTGTGACCGCCATCACAATCCCTAAACTTCTTCGTGGAAACTTCCCTCCACACACACACACACATACAATCGCAGCTCTGAAGGACATCCGTGCGTCTGTCATCCACTTTTGCCCTCTTGTTTCTCTCTCTCCTCCAATCCTTCTCTCTCTCTCTCCTAAAAATCTCTCCGGACCACTCGTCAGCCAAACTTTCCGCTCGAATGAGTCGAGGAGAGCCTTTTAAACCTCCCACACCACCTCACTTCAAAAACTTACCCAGCCTTACAGGTTTATAATTGTTTTACATTTTCGAGTTTCCCATTGTGGTAGATTCAGATGTACGATACCAAAAAAAAGAGGGGATATAAGTGCACGAAACGCGAAAGCTATGATTGGCTCTAATAGTCCAAGAGGTTGATTACCCAGAAATACAAACAAATTAACAAACGGAAGATATGGGAGGAGATGGTTACCGAAAGATATGGAAATGAACGATAAAGAAAGTGGTCTATTTTCTCTGGAAAATGTTTCGAGGATTGAATTATAGAAAGGCCGCGGACGGCATTTGTGAGGTTGGTTTTTTTTTTAAACCAACGTCATTTTCTTCTTCTTTTTTCTCCTAACCGATACTCTTGACAAGGGGGCAGAAAAGAGTGAAAAATATGTACGCACTCGCAAGCGCTGGTGCGGCTAAGAAGACCGCCAATATCGAGGATCCTTCTGCTTATTCAATTAGCATAATGTTTAAGATGGGAAGTTTTTAGGTCCGCAAATGATTCGATTTCTGTTCACGTTCTTGGAATATAATGAAAAGGTTCAGAAATAAGCGATTTTACATGTGTACCTTTATACAAAATTTAATCATAAAAGAATTATCGAGCTCACCTCATGGCTAATAAAAATTATATGACCTATTTAAAATTCATCGGAGATACAATTCGTCGCTACATCTACTACGGCAATCACGTTCTCCAGGAGATAAGAGCTGATAGCAAAAAGTTGGTAGTAGTATGTATTTCCGAATATAAAGGTTAAGAAAAATATATGCCCATTTTGAAATCACAGCTGCTTTTCACAACCTCTTTATGGAGCTTGGAGATGTATTCTGTTTAAATCAAAAAACCATATTACTATAAAACAATTAGAAATCTGATGTTCCCCATAAACACAACTGCAGCGCCATCTTATTTCGAAAATGTCCATTCTGCCTTTTCGCAATTTTAGACCCCTACTCTATAGCAGTGTTTCTAAACCTTTAATAGACCGGGGGGCACCTAGAATGGTATCCATTAACTTAGGAGGAGCACTAGAACAAACATTTCAGGAAAACATTTGTTGCCTACCAGCAGGAATGTACATTTGTCAGTAAAAAAACGATCTAGGAAAAAATGAATGAATGAACTCAAAAAATGTAAACGAAATTAAAGACATTATATATTGATTATTTACATTTACATGCAATATGATGAACCTCTATAGCAGTGGTGCCCAACCTATGGCCCGCGGGTCGGATGTGGCCCGTGAAGGGTTTTCGTGCGGCCCGCGAAGCCATGGCGAAAAAGCAATCCGAAAGATTTAACACACAAATTCATACATTTTTATGAAAATTTCTCTAACAATTCTTTTAATATAGGAATGTTTACTATAAAAACCTCATTAATACTATATTTTCACTTAAATGACACCTCAGCATATGTATATAACTTCCGATTTAAACTCTAATCCGGCCTGCGGAAGAATCGGAAACTTCCAATGCGGCCCGCCGAAGGAATCGCAGCCGCCGATGCGGCCCGCCATGTAGAAAAGGTTGGGCACCACTGCTCTATAGCATCAACATACCGCCACGCCCCCTCACCTTGTTCAATACAACTCTCCTTTCTATTTTTACTTTCTTCATATATTTATGAGGAAAGTATTGTGATCACGAAAGAAATCGACTTCGAGATTTCAACGGAAATACAGGTTTTGAGGCCCCTGGAACACGTTTAGACTATTTTCGGAATGATGTATGTGTGTGTGTGGATGTATGTATGGATGGATGGATGTATGTACGGATGGATGGATGTATGAATGAATGGATGGATGTATGTATGGATGGATGTATGTATGTATGGATGGATGGATGTATGTGATTGTGAGCGCTCTAACTCAAACAATACTTGTCATATTAATACCAAATTTCATATATAACACTTTAGCATGAGCACAAAGAACTGATTAGTTTTTGGACAATATCGGTTAAACGGAAGTCGAGGTTTATTCGAAACCCGATTCAGTTTTTGCGATATTTCTCCGATATTACTTCATTATTGTATACATTGACCATTACTAAAAATGTAGAAAATATAATTTCCTACATCTTTTATTTCAAATAATTTTTCAAAGCAGTTATTGTTTAGGAATTATTTATAAATAATCGGTTTTCGGTTTCCGTCAAATATCTCCTTAAAAACGTCGTTATTGGTAATCTTCGTGAGGACCAAAGTTGTAGAGAATAATATTTCTTCCAAGTTTTATTTGAAACAAATTTTCGTAGAACCATCCATTTCTGTGATATTTAGCTTTTTCCTAATTTCCAGTATACAGCGCCACCACCATGTAGCGGTGAATTCTGCAAACATATTCAAAATATAATTTACGGTAATAAGGGCGACTGTATTCTTTTAAGATACGAAATAATAATTTTGCCTTATAATGCTATTCATAATAATTTAAATATCTCTACCTCAAATACGGAGAAAGTCATGTTTTGGCCACGTCAGATTTTTTTTCAACGTTGTCTTCGTCCTCCTCCAACTGTCTATCTTTCCAGCAGCCACCAAAGTCTCATCCAACTCACTTTTTCTCGACCTCTTTCTCTCTCTCTCTCTCTCTCAGTCATCCTCTTTCCTGCTCCAGAAAAGAAAACTCTCGAAAACAAAACACTGCTAGTCATAAAGAGAGTGAAGCCCCCGCGGAATGAGCGGGTCGGAGGGGATAAAAAAAAGCCGAGAGGAAGACAGAGAGGGCTCTCGAGTGCTGAAGAATAAGAAGAAGTGGAGGATCGAGAAAAGAGGATGAGCCTGTGATCTATGCGAGTTTGTGTGTTTGAGTTTTATAGCTTTTTAAAAGTTGAGTTGGCCGGAGAATGGGTGTAGAGAGAGTAAGAGAGAGAGAGGGAGAGAGAGAGGTTTATGTATTTCTTTCCGATCATTCTTTTCCAATCCGTGGAAAATCTTCGAGTACCACTAAATCTTTCTTATTTGGCGAAAAAATAGCCCCTAAATCACGTCGGAAGTTGGGCGAAAAACGAGTCTCCGAATAACCGGTCGGAGTCCAATCGATCGATTGTTTTTTTTTTCGACTGAGTGCCTAATGTGTAAAATTTAAAATGCATATAAAGTCAACAAGCCGTAGACTTTGTTTAATAACCGTATCTAAAATTCTAATATATGGAAATTTATTGAAATTTATAAGAGTATAAGGAGTGGGTGAATGGACCATAGTTGGGCTAACAATAAGTTTAGCTCTCGCAGAAATCAGGGGAGTGAGGAACCGTTGCTAAGTCACACATAATGAGGGGCCGTAAAGAAAGGCAATCGTGTGCAACGAGGCTACGCTGCTTTTCAGTGGTTGACCTTTTTTGAGAACTTCTTGTTTGACGGAGCTCAATCACAACTACGCATGCTATAACTGGAAAAAAAACTTGAAGTGAAAGTACAATTGTAACTTCCACGAGAAACAATTATAGCGATTTCTCATTACAACTTTTCTGGTAACTTTAATTCTTAAATTGTTAAATTCTAAGAATGTAAACGCCATACCCTACTTGTGTGGTTTGAGTAAAGCGCGCACGTCAGCGCTCCGTTTTTTTTTTTGAAGGGACGTTAAGCAGTTGAACAACCCCCCCCCCCCCCCCTCCCTTGGTGCTCTTCGTAAAGAGTTGACTAATTCCGGCACCCTTCGTTTTTTAAGTCGTGCAAGTTACAGTGATAATAGCCTAAGAGGACGGTTCGCTTTAAAAAAAAAAACAGACACACAAACGCACCAAGAATGTAATTTGTAAAAAGATTTACTTTTTTGCAGCCGAACGAGTTTGGGGAAGTGCAATTTTGCACGCCGCTGAACAGAAATCGATAAAGACCTTCACTGCCTCGAGCATTTAATTAAAATGCCTTCGCAAAACGCAGCGTTGAGTACAGAATGCACCGAAAAATACCGCGTACTGCTCTCCCGAGAGCGCAACAACATAAAAAAAGTTTCAAAGTGTACAGGTATCAAAAATGGGCATGTTTCGTGTGTTCGGTGCATTTAAAACAATACAATGTATAAAAAATAAATTAATAAATAAACGAACTCATACGATAAAACAGCGGAATACCACGACCCGACTATGTGTCTCCCTATTTACTAAAAGCTTCTTTCCTACCATAAGTTGCTGCTTTAATATACGCATTTGAGTAATTTTTAATGTAATGACTAAATACTGAAAAACGATGTATCTATCGGTACACATGTTCGTTCTCGGCTTCTACCGAACGAATTTTCATATACAACTTGGTATTTAGGACTTATGGACAAGGGACAATGTGACAATGGCGTAAATGGTTCACTTAACCATAACAGTAATGCCACTTTACCGGAAACAAAATACTACCTCCGTTATATACTGTGTTATTTAAACCGAATAAGTCTTCAGATTAAATTTGTTGAACTAGCCAAAATGAATATTTTTGTGAATTACATTTTTATCGTACGAGTAACCGTTATCAAGAAAATCCAACAAGAAAGTCAGCAATTCGAAATGAACTTTAAAAATTCAAGTATGGATGCGTACTTGTCAACGTAAACCAATATTATCAGTGAGTGACATGAATAAAATATTCTACGACAATTAGGGGAGATCGGGGCTGGTTGACTACAGGGGCAAGTTGGCACATTGTTAATAACCAAGGTATTTGGAGTTGGATAGCACCACCAGCGTATAGACATGGCAAGAGTGCCCCTAGAGTTTCAACGGCCTGTGACAACTTGTGCACGTGTGACAGTAACTCTTAGATTAGTTTGCATTCTGAGTAATAATTTTACATAATACTGATTGTAATAGGTACTTAAGGATGAGGTCATTTGTTAAAACATTATGTTGCTGTGAAATAATATACGCTTTGCTTCAATATGCTGGGAATTCCAGTTTAAATAGTTCTTCCAAACCGATTATATGTAGGTTTAAAGGTGCAAGGTGGTGACGGAGCAAGTTGGCTCAATAAAAGAGAGGCATGTTGTCACACTGTGTCAATATGCTCCATGGGGCCGAAGAAAAATTTCCGTCGTAATAACAGAAGAAGTAAGAATTTTAAAAATTCAAAAATAAAATATTTTTGCTTTACAAAATAGGCGGCATTAAAAGGATAAAACAAAAATAATTTCAGACTATTTGATCGTTATAAAAGATTTTGGTGTCATATTCTTTTCATTACTGTTGATTTACATATCATTTACGTAATAATTTCGCATTGATGGAAGGTTTCTAAAGCTTGATCTTCAATAAAAATCGGTACAAACCATCTCATATACTAATGTGCCGTTTAGTTATCTTTTGAAAAATATCACCTATGTACAATCATTATAAACGTCAACGTAAATAACTATTCGAAATTTTATGAAATTCCTACTAGCCGTTTTTTATAAAATCCAATTGTTATTAAAGTTTTCCAAGAACTAACTTGACTTTTCATTCATTTTTTGAGAAATCTGAAGTATTTAGTATTACTGCAGATGTAAACTCAAGTAACTGCAAGAAATTTGATCAAAGTCGCTGGAACCGTTTTTGAGAAAATCAAATTGTTGTTAAAATTGTCTAGAATAAACGGCCCTTAATTACTGTGCAATTTCAATTATTTCTTCGTACCTTTTATTCCGTATGATAAAATGCCTAAGTACGAGATTTCATTCATTTTCGCTCTATCGTTTAGGCTCTAGAGCCGCGAAAAGACGGACAGATGGACAAACAGACGGAATTACGAAAACCACTTTTTCGGACACAGGTACACATAAAACGTATATTTCCATCAAAATCTCGCGATCGAATTTTTTCGCGATCACAATACTTTCTCGATATAAGTACATCGTATATGAGAAAACAGAAATGTGTTTTGCTGTTAACTTTGTATTCAGACTCCATTCATTCCAGCTTATGGATTGAGATTATTACGTAAACGATATGTAAAACAATAGTAATGAAAAGAATATTACACCATAATCTTTTATAACGAACAACTAGTCTGAAATTTTTCGTTTCATCCTTTTAAGATATTATTTTTGAATTTTTAAAAAATTCTTACTTGTTTTCATCTTTTACGAGCGAAAATGAGTAATAGTCAATGAAAAATAACGAACGTAAATAATTTACCTCAATCGCTTACTTACAATGATTGATGTCAAAGTTCGTGATTTGTGGAACTTAGTGACTTCATACGACTCTAGCGCTAGTAGGCTCGTCAGTCTAAATCACAAAGCAAATAAGACGAGAAACCCGGTACCGGCATTAGCCTACTCTTTTCGAAAAGCACCAAGGAGGACCAACGGCTTGGCGTCCCTTCAGAAGGACGAGGCGTTGATTCGCATGCTATCCTCTAAACACCTAAATAGGGGGCCGCAAGATCTATTGAAAAATTCCAACTTTCGCAGGTTTTCAACGGGTATGCTCAGCGTAGCAGGCCAACGCCCTCGCCACTACGCCACGGCATCCCATTTCGCAAGTTTTGAAAATTTGAAGATACTTTTATACCCAGAATCTATATATCGCAGCGTGAGGAATAAAAATACTTTCCCAAAAGAACCATCTACTGATTACGAGTTGTCAATTGTTTTACGGAAAATTTCAATTTTTTTAAAAGTAATGTTGAACATTATAGAGGTATAAAAAGAAATAATAGTAATAAGCTAAAATATTCGTACAATTAAGCGTTATAACTTCTATTGCAACATACTGGTCAAAATGACAACTCACGTCATTGGAGCCGAGGACAGACGACAAACTACTTTAACTTTCTACATATTATACGTACTTCGTGCATGAGTGAATACAAATTCAGAAGGAAATGAATCGTATGCCCAGCTTGCCTCTCGTGACTAATTAAATGACACGGACATTTCGTATAAACGCAATATAATGGGTCTTGTTGGCGGATAAAATTAATCGTCATACCCAGTATTTAAACCGATCGCCGATTGTAACTACCTAAACAATCGGCAGCCAATCAAAAAAAAAGTAACAAGTAACGAACGCGGCGAGAGATATTATCGGATATTATTAAATTATAGGGGCTCGTTTACGCGGTGTTGACCTTTTCACGAGCCACGCTCGGCACTCCGCAGGAACAATAATGGCCGGCGACTCAATTAACCAGATTTTCATCTGGCGTCGTCAAAATTTTATCGAATACTCTCGGTGTCGACGTCGGATTACTTTCCTCCTCCAATCGTTGCACGGCTTTTAATTCGAGCACCGGGGGTTTACGCTGGTGCTAGAAAAGCCGTTCTAAAAAAAACATCCATTTGCGAAAACGCCGTATTGATAATCTTTATGTTTTCTCAAATTTCGAAGCGAAGGCTTTGGATAAATATTTTGCCCGTTTTTTTTTATTCGTCAAGAGAGACGAGAGCAAATCGCTTCAAGGAGTTTCGAAGTTTAGCGCCTCAAAATTATTAGGGATCAATATAGGAAATAGGAACGTCAAAAGTTATGAAAACACTCCAAGAATATACCGTATTAAAATCCAAACGGACGTGGAAGTTGAAAAGAAGATTTTTATGTAAGAAAAAAAAACCCAAAACCATTAATTTATCTAGCTCGAAACTGTGTGAAATGTACTTTTCTGGGTCATTCCAAGCATTGTTCCCGCATTAAAGTTAGCATCTTAATAACACGCGCTTTTCGGATTCAAAACATCTTTTTCCTGCAAATAAACAGCTGATTCAAACAAACCTATACACGAAAGTAACCTATCAGGAGCATTGGAGATAGTCTAGAGTTCGCGTCTCTATTTTCAATCTCAATTCGAACATTCCAATAAACTCATGCAGGAGTAAAGTACGTCTCGATTTTCTCTCTCTCCCCCCAAACCCCTCCCCCCATTTCTCTCTCTCTCTCTCACTCAGACACTCGGCGCGATAGTATATTATATGTTAGAAGCGTCAATATATTATAGATTTAAGTGCTTATTTTTTATTTATTCTATCTGCTAGTATTATACATATGTTTTATCTTTGCCAATAAAAATTTCCCTAGCTACTCCAACAGCCTTAAAGTTAACGCGTCTCCCCCTGCGACACACTATCAAATCCTCTAACGACACACACGCAAACGCACACACCTGAAAAAACAAATGCGCTCGTGTTCATTCGACCGTGCAGGAGTAAAATCCGGCGCAGTTATTAACCTAACGTCGACTTTTCCCTCCGAAAATACGGACTATCATCCCGCGACGTACTTCTATAACGTACGTATATTTCGCCTTTCAGTTCCTCTATACTACGAACCTATTGGAAAGCTATGCAAAGGTTGCCTAGTTGTATTTCCTGATGCCGTCTAAACGCGTCGCGGATGGAAGAAGACTCCTTAGTTACGACCCTGACCACGAGAAACATTAACTCTAAATTACGTTCCCTCTACGTTAACGGTGAGGCGGAGATGAAAACCTTACGCCATCTCTCGCATATTCATATTTATCAAGAAATCTTACGATGCCGAGGATGGTTCGTTTGACGTCATCTCTCTGCATATGCACACACGCAGACACATACGACGTGGGTTTAAAGGGTACCGGACGCATACGTCGCTACGCGACGAAAACCGCTTGTATCAACGAGTAATGCGATGGCGTCATAACATCGGAGTGGTGTCTTTCCCTCGAAATTTTAGTGTTTTTATAAGCCCCCCTCGCACTGCGAGCGCTGGATAATAAACATGGGGAGGCCATTATATTACTCGCGGTAAAACGACATGCCGTTTCTTCCTCTGTGTACGAAAATGACCATTTAGAGCGAGGACTAACTTTTTACTCATCTCGTCCGTATTTTATACGGGGAAAAGTTTGTGGACGCGGTTTACCGGTGATAAATGCGTAAGAGAAAGATGATAGTATATCGTTTTAGATTGTCGTACGAAGTTTTATCGCGGTCCGCCTTAATTAAAAGGGATACCTAAATTTTGAGCCGTTTACCCGTGGGAAAAAATGTTACGAACTGAAGGTGGAACATTTAAATTCATATGGTGCATTCAAGTTAGTCTTAGTAGTTTGTCTTCCAGAAAAGTGTCCGTCTCTGTCTGCCCGTCTGTACAACCGATTAAATCAAAATAGCAAGTAAATGGTAAAGAGATAGAAGACTGCAGGATGTACGTGTTACGCTGTCAAAGAATATTCTTGGAGAAATCGGTGGGCGGCAAAGGGATGCCTTCAAAATTTTCAAATTAAAATCCTGAGCAAATAGCTTTAGCCAGGTAGTTAAATTTTTAAATAAATTATTTGTTACATTACTTTATGCCATATAATTGTATTAATAAGTCTATAAAGAATTTTAAGCTTAAATTCCAATTAACACTAGAACCGCCAGAACCAGTTTTTCCATATTGCGCCAGCAAATGAAGCTCCAATTTTTTTAACACTCATCCTAACTATACTTGTGCCTAAGTCCACCACTATAAAAATAAGTTTCTACCTATTGAATTAAATTATGTCTATCATGATTTCAGAAAGTTAGGGCGATATTTTAATTGGAAACCGTATCATAATCATCTTGGAGGCATATTTGGCTGCAGTACCAGTAGAATAACAATAAGTGCCTCGTTATTAGCACTATATAGTCGTTACTCATACCCTACGTCAAAGAAATAAGAGTCGGTCATTATTATCCACCCATCCCGGCGTGATAACAACCCCTTTCCATAACATTTCTATGGGAACTTCGGGCGATGTGCATAGGAAATGTTCCACCTCTCCCATCGCCTCTTCCCTTCCGTATTTATACGGAGACCGTCGTAAAAAAAGACTCCGAGGCTCATTCCATCGACCGATAAAACTACAAGGATCGGACATACGAACAATTACGAGGCTGTATCGAAATGACTGCGCACACGAGCACATTTCAGAGTTTTCGCTCACATACAGCGTTCGCGGCACGCTGGGTGCGTTCGGTGCGCTCTTAACGTGTTTTTTTTTGCGGAAGTGCGGGGAAATATATTCAAACGACGTTTCTAGGTCTCTTTTACCGAGTACCGGAGAAGTTCCACTCCTGGGAGACGAGTTGTTTTTTCCTGTGCTATTTCGTAACGCGTTTTACTGGGCAAGTTAATTCAACGAAAAAGTTACGGAACGATACAAAAAATTTTGAGATACGCTCAACGTGCGAAGGAATATTAAACTCGTCCATAGTTCGCTCACGGCCGTAAAGTTTCTAATGTACGAACATTTAAACGAGGAAGAAGATAAGTGAGGAAATATCCACTTACCTAATAGAAACTTCTCAAATATTCTAGTTGGAAAGCGTAGAAAAACAGTTGAATTTTGATAAGGTGACACAAAACTTTTCAAAATTGTTTAACGAATTAAATTCACGAGCCTGTGCCTCGTTTTATACATTAAAATTCCTAATAGTCTAATAATGTTGATTCGGTCCAGTAGTTGTCAAGTCGTCGCCATTTCTTGTAATGGATAAACGGATTTCTTATTCCGGGCCTAAGTTTTTCGATAGTTCTTTCCTGTATTGTGTATTTGAAAGTTCTCTCATATTTTTTGCAAAACGAAATCTCTATCGAGGAGATTATCGCTTGGGAATCTTGCAGCGGTCTCTTTTTATTCGTAAGAGATAGAAAATGGACGGAGGAGAATTTTAATCCCACTCAAAAGGCTTCAGAGAACCGCAAATCATGGCGTCAAATGAAATACATTAAGGGGATCATTAAACTTTAGAGGCAAATAAAAGCGTCGCTCTATGTTTAAGGTTGAATTCCGCGAATGGGATACGGTGATTATCTGGGGATGGGAGACAGTAAGTGCATGCGTCACTTTCCCCCATTAAAGGTACCATGGACGTAAAGATTACACTACAGAAAACTAAATTTGTGACAATAATACACCGGGATAATATTTTCCAAATGGGATTGTTTGATGAGTAAATAACACGCCATAAGCATGATGATACCTTAATAATGTTGTAATAAAGTAAAGGGCGCATTCGTTCCGTAATAATTTCTTTAACGTTTAAGTTTGTTTTCTTATTCTTTCCGAAATAACATTCACGCAATAATACATCGCATTTACAATTTCCGCAAAACTTCAGAAATTCGCAGACCTTAATGAATACATTTTCGAGTAAAAAAAACAATCGAACGAGCTAGAAAATGAAGTCCATCGCGCAAAACCGGAACAGAATCTTTAAGAAGGCGCTCGTTTCGAGGATCAGCCGTCAGGTGTTGCTGTACGCGAGACAGGGAAGGCAACGAAAACATGGCACCAAATCGGAGGGGAAAAACAGGGCGCGAGGAAAGGAGAAGAGAAAGAAGTGAAATGTCAGTCGAGAGAGAAATGGAGAGAAGTTTCGGTGAAAGGATCGAGGGAATCGTAAAAAGGGACGGAGAGAAATGAAAGCGAGTGACGTGGAAGCCTACGAAAGAGCGCGGTAGTAGATTAAATATGAAACAACCGTTTGATACGAGTCATCGGGAAATCGGAAATGACACGGATATACGGGAGGTTTTGGGAAAGAAGACGAAGGAAGAGAGAGAGAGAGAGAGACAGAAAGGAGAGAGAGAGAGGGGAAAAGAGTATGGACATGATAGAAGATTGAATACAGAGAGGACAGAGATAAACAGAAATATATCGAAACGTTGAGAGAGAGAGAGGGAGGCTAAACTGAGAGACGAGATCGAGTAATATCGAGAGGGCAATAATATTCCTTACAGTAAAAGCGTTTCCGCTTTTTTTGTGAAGTGGCGCCCGTTAAATCACTTCTTTTTTTTAATACGTTTATGTTTAAGCGAATGTCTCCACCCAATAAGTCTGTCACGATAATAAAAAGGAGTATAGCTCACGAACTTCACGTTTTATAGTAGATACAGCATCTATCCCATACAGATGTGGTTTGACACTTAAGGTGATAGGAAAGAGAACATGGGAAGGGAGACATTTATAAGGGAGAGAGAGACACACACACACGGGGTGAACGGTAAAGGTGAAAAAGATTGGGTGTAAATAAAAGGAAACGAGTTGAATGAGGATGAAAGAATGTAGTAATTTTAGTAGTCTTACTCAAGGTAGGTCATCAATTATTTTCCTCTCATTATCGACAACTTGAGTTAAAATAATTCACCATGACAATATTTCCTCTTTAGCATTTCCCCATCAATCAAAAAATTTCCACGGGTTTTCTTTCACTTTAATGGACAGTCGATAATTGTCAAGGTCAATAATGTATCGAAGAAGCATCAATTATTTATATAATGATTTGATGATGACGTCCCACAATTGACTTGCGGGCATCGAGTAGGCTATTGAGATTGATGAATTATCGTTTCGGAAATATCGGATATTGGAAAAAATTGGAACCTTTCCGATCCTTATCGGTAATATGGCGGACCTTTTAAAAATGTTTCGTTCAGACGTTAATCGGAGAAGTACCGCGGGAAAGCGAAAATTACGATCGGATGAGAGTGATTAAAGAGACTAAATAACGATTGCGCCAGAGTTAAAACTGCTAAACTGCGATACCCTATTAAGGTAGCTTATACTTTATCGCGAACCACTTAATCCATCCATCCATCAAGTCCAATCATAAAATGCCATGTTAATTTCAAAATAGTATAAATATCTATTTTGTTTTCACAAATATTAATTTTATAGTAAATTTATCCGTACATAATTTAAAAAAAAATATTTAACAAATATTTACTCTGAAAACCTTTCAAATCCCTTAGGGTGGGAACCTTAACTTAGAAGAGTAAATAAAAAAAGGAATTATTTTCATTAAAATTACATCTTATGACAATCCTATATTCTAGCTTGTGCAACAAATAACTGAGCTTAGCATGTGATTTGAGATAATTTATACTCTCCGTCCGATTCAGTTGATGATTACATGCTCTCAGAGACGTACCTGTGGGATATGGCGCCTGTGGCAACATTTTCGGAAACACTTTGGTTATGTGGAATATTGTTTTTGCTGCGCTTTAATCTAAAAAAAAAGGTAGCTTTTAAAAATTAAATATAACTTTCTAATTTAAGTATTAATTCATTATTTATTTATGAGAAAATAATCTTTGGCATTGTTTCTGTAGCATTCGGCGCCTATGGCAAATCCCACCTCTGCCGTACCCTAGTTACGTCACTGCATGCTCTTGATACAATCCTTTACATTATAGTATCCATTCAATACACTAAATAACTAGTTGGGTAATGCGACTAAAACGAACGATTTCATCGTTTGTGAAAAAAATTCTGATCGGTGAATTTGTTAAAACTTAAAAGTGTTTTTTTTTCAGAGTAAAAACGGATTTTAATGCTTTATTTAAGCGCACATAAAATTATCTTTGTCGTAGAAATGCGTAAACGTGTAAATTTCTCATTCAAGTCCGTTTTTCGAGTCAGTACTCATATATGTAGTTATCATTAATTTCTATTTATGTATTTACCAATGAGTTTCGGCAAAACTGTTTGATAGCACTGCACATATGCGCGCGCGAACGCACGAATTAAAATATTTACGCGTGTGCTTACATTTGTATATATATATATATACACGAATAATTATGCGTATTATACCCCTCTGTGTGTAAATGTATACAATAGCTTACATTTGTTTTTAAACTCACACATACAAACTAATAATTGTTCGTGTTAAACCTCCTGAGTGTCGTATACACAGCACAAAAGATTCCGTTGATTTATGACAGTAGAATAACCCTCGAGCGGTCGCTCTGTAGCACGGAGTGCAACATTTTTCGTTTACTTAGATACGTGATGTGTAGAGGAAGGAGTCTGGACCTAAACACTCGTACTATTCCTTTGTGTCAGTATGCATCCAACTGGTAAGTTGTTTGGTGCTGGATTCAGTCATTGTGTAAACCAGTGTTTCCCACCCTTTTTATAGTAGCGGCACCCTTAAGTGACTTTTCAGAATGGGAAAACAGAATATTTTTTGCGGCACCCTTCAGAACACTTCACGGCACCCAGGTTGGGAAACACTGGTGTAAACGGACGAGATGGAACCTTGAGAGTCCCTTTTGTTGCACTCGGTACATTGCGCGCCTGGTCATGTAAGCATTTTATAACTATTATTTCACTTGCTAGGGTTTTATTTACTTTCATTGTTAGATATCATAGTTTCCATTGGCGTTAAAAATAATCATGGAATTACGAGTATTTAGGGCACGAAAGTACATAGCTGAAAAAGATGATTATCTAGGGGATACTTCAGGAGTAGTCGGACGAAGAAAAGGAAGCAGGTATTAACGACAGTGACGTCACTGACGAAAAAGAAATTATTTCCAACAGTGATCATGAAAGTAACTCTGAGCACAATCTTTCAGATACTCGTGTTGATGAATGTGAGTCAGCTGATTGCGAGAGAAATTATTTTATTGGCAAAACAGATAAATCTTGCAAATGGAGAAAAATTCCGTTTGTCGGAAATACTAAATGTAAAAGGAAAAATATCGTTAAAATTTTTCCAGGGCCAAAAGTTTGTGCCAGAAATATCCCAGATGAGTTGACAGATTTTCTGAAAAATTATATTTATACATATCGAAATCATTGATACAATTGTTCTGTACACAAACATGTACATTCAACGTAAATTCTCTGATGTTCAATATTCGAGGGTAAGGGATTGCAAAGAAACGACAAGGACAGAAATTATGGCTGTTCTAGGAATACTTTTCCTGATCGGAACAAGGAAAGGCCATCATGCGAATGTTTTGGAACTGTGGAGCGCAGATGGTACAGGGATGCGAATTCTTAAGAGAAGCCATGAGCTATAAACGATTTTTATTTCTTTTGCGATCAATTCGTTTTGATGACAAAACAACTAGATCTTGACGGAAACAAACTGACAAACTAGCGGCAACCAGAACAGTAATGGATTCTTTTGTTGCAAATTGCCTAAATACATATTATTTGAGTAAATTTACTACTATTGACGAAATGTTGCATCCTTTTCGAGGCCGTTTCAGCTTAATACAATACGTACCAAATGAACCTGCAAAATATGATAAAAAAATTATGCTTTGTGTGATGCCAAAACATTCTTTACGAGTTGTTTAGAAGTCTATTGCAGCAAGCAAATGACTGGCCCATATTTCGCTTCTAATTCTCCAGCAGACATTTTCAAGAGACTAGTAAGATCAATAGAGGAATCTCATGGTAATGTAACAACAGATAACTGGTACACCAGTTATCCACTTACACAGTACTTACTAGGAAAAAATTCCAACTATTGGGACGCTAAAGAAAAACAAGTGAAAGATTCCTCAGGACTTTTTACCAAATAAGACGCGAGCAGTGGTGTCATCCCTCTTCGGATTTCAGAAAGACGTTACCCTGTTTTCGCAGATTACGAAGAAAAATAAAGCTATTCTGTTGTTATCGACTATGCACGATAAATGGATAATCAATACAGATTTGAATAAACCAGAAATTATTTTAGATTATAAAGCTAAAAAAATAGGTGTTGACACAGTCGACCAAGTGTGTAGTTCTTATACTAAAAGGTGGCCATTGGCTCTGTTTTAAAGATTTTTGGGCATTGCAGGAATGAATGCTCAGATATTATATAGGGCAAACAACCCAATAAATAATCAAAGTAGACGAATATTCCTGAAAACTTTTGCGTTGATGAACCCACATTTATAAACTAGAGCAAAAACATTATCTATAGCAGCTGACATTAGTATATTTTTATCAAACTATCGAACTGAGGGGTTGCATGAAGCAGATAATATGGAACAAAGAGGCAAGAAACGCGGTAAGTGCGTATTGTGCGGTCGTGCAAACAACACAACAACCACTAGAAAATGTTATAAGTGCAATAATTTTACTTGCCGAAATCACTGCGAAACTATAATTACTTGCGACAAATGTAAAGAGCAAGAAGATGAAACTTAATATTACACATTTCAAAGTGAGATTTTAAAGGGTGAATTTTTTGGTATTATCGCATAATTATCAAATTGTTAAATAATTTTTTAAAATGATCAAAAGTTTGTAAAATATTTGAATGTTTAATAATGTTAATGAACAACGTTTGTATTTTAAGTTATTACTTGCTGTCATTACGATTAAAATCCTAGAAAAGCAAGTGTTGCACTAAGTGCCATGCGCGCCTGCTGGTGTCGTGGAATGGGGCGCGCCTGCTCGAGGGATAATGCGATGAAATGATGAGGACGATCTTTGGAAACTGAAAATTACGACAGGAGGTAGATAGGAAATTTATAAATTGGAGAAGAAAAATGAGAGGCAACTGAAGGTTTTAAGGAAGGCAAGAGAAACTGAGAAATAAACGGAAGATGAAAAAGCGAGGCGGCAAAAGAGGAAATTATGCCCAGCATTCTGGAAATGGAGTTAAATATGCGGAGCGAATGAAACGTTCTCTCCACCCTTCCTTTCCTCATAGCTTTCGTTCTCACTCTCTCTCACACACACGCGCGCGCGCACGCACGCACACCCATCCCGCATTCAGAGCACATTTCCTCCGTCACATTCGACTTTCACTCATCTCCCATTCGATTTTTACTCATCTCTTTTTTTTTTAATTCTATCTTCCTCCCAAGGGTGCCACCCGCATGGAATTCTGTCTATAGGATTCTGTTATGTGGGATAAGATACGGAGATAAAAAAATTTATTTTTTATTTTGGAATTTCAGTCCGTCGTCCAAAAGAAATGCTGGCAATGTTGTTCGAAATTACGTTCAAGGTACCAGGCTAGGAGAATGCCAAGAGAATTCTCATTTTATTTCGTTTCATTCGATTTACGACGAATACATGTCGCTAACTTCTTTTTATGGTGTATTAACTGTGAATCTACGTTTATAATTTGCTTTTATTCATTAAGAAATCAGTGTAATTATCAAGATGGAAAGGTAACTTTTATACGTGAGTGCAGAGGACTAAACACAAATGTTAAGAGTGTAGTTATTTATTGTGCAGAATAATTACCTACCGTGCGAATTGAATTTTTTACTTTTTCTTCGGCGTTCTGTTTTTTCTATACCACAGCATGAAACATATAATTATGTACTTATATGTACATGAGTTCAATAATTTCATTGAAAAGATGGGATAGCATTTATATTATAAGGTCATGCAGGAGCACAGTTAAATAGTGTATTGAATCTCAGAGAACATAGCTATCTAATACATCTTCTGTTTAAATATCGAACGTTGAAAAAAACTTGAATGGTTGCACCTTCTTTTCTATATCACAGTAACGTAATAAAATGCATGCAAGTAAGCGTACACGCGCAAGCTTACACATCTACGTTATTACATGTGTATCACTATGTTTATGCCAGTTACTCAAATCCAACTCCTGAACGACTTTCTCCTCGCGTATTGACGTTTTCTTTGGGGGTGTCTGCCACCTTTCCAAATTACAGACTACGCAAATTCCTTTTTTACCATTTAGTCTCATCACACAGGAAAGTGTGTGCTCAAAAAACTTTCTTTTTCGAAAAAACGTTTTGCGTTTCTTTCTCATTTCTACCAATTTCACCCTACTCTCTCTCTCTCCTTCCTTTCCTTTTGAAGAAAGACTTCCTATGCGGAAAAAATATATTTTTTTATTTAGTTCCAAAAATTGCCGGTTTCTGAAGAGATGCAGTACAGAAAGGCGTATGTGACGTGTTTGAGAGAGGAATTAAATCTTTAAAATGAAAAATTGTGTGAGTGAGAGAGAGAGAGGACAAAGAGAATGATTTGGAACTCTTGATAGTGAAAGGATCAGACATGATAAGAGGGTGAGAGAGGAGAAGAGAAAGAAAAAGAGGACGGGAGGAGAGAAAAACTGACGCAAAGAGGTTTCTTCTTCACTTGTTATTTTTTTCTTCGTATTTTTTCCTACCTCACCTCCAACCCATTCAGCTCGAGCTCTGTCAAAAAAAAAAGAAAAAGAAATTGTAGAGAGTGACGTCTTCATGAAGGAAATGGCTCACAAAGTATGAAAAAAAATTTGATTTCTCCCCGCGTCGCATTTAATTCTCTCTTTCTTTTTATCCCATCCTCTTTTCCTCCTTGTCCATCACTTCCCTCTCTCTTTATCTCCATTTCATGTCGCCTTTCAAAATATTTCCTCCTAGGCGCCGTAATTTTTAAGTCGCGGAATCCCGGTTGCCGTACGAAAAGTATTCCGTCGAATGCTAAAGCGCAAATTTTTCTATGTTTACCCTTCGACGCGAGGGAAACTTATAATATGAAAAAACTGCACTTTTTCGTGAATTCATGAGTTTAAAAAAAAATAGGTATTTGTGCAGCCTATAAATACTCTTCAATTTTTATGCGGAGTGCATTTTCGATTTTGTTGCTTTGCAGAAAACTATCGCGTTTTTACTTTGCAACTCTGGGCTGGCGTATCGGAAAGGCTTTTTTGATAGTAACTTAGATATTGAACAAACAAATAAAATGAAATCGGTTAAAGTGAAGAAAACAAATATTTCAATAGAACGGAGCCGATTCCTTTTGGACGATAACAGTATTGGAAATGAAGTCACATGGAAGAATTTTAAGCAATCTCCAAGAAAATATTTGTCCATTACAATTTTGTAAAAATTGGTTATAAACTAAGTTTATCTTGATAAAAACGCAACATGTTAAGTTGGTATTATCAAAATAAAACAATCACAGTTCTACGTTTGCTTGCAAATCGAGTGTGTCTCATTAATAACTTATTTCTATTTTCTATTTAAATCACATTGGATTGATTGGTTATATTAAATATATTATAGTAAAATATATCAATTTATTTTATGTGAATTATATTAAATCTAATAATTAAGAGAATAGTTAAACAAGTCAAGTTATAAAATCTGAAAATCCTCACGCATTTCGGCTGCATTGTAGCCGAAATGCGCATCTGGCTTTCCAATGTGTTTACTGTTATTGGATAGACAATTTGTTTCGCGAAATAAGGTTCATATACGACAAATCACCATTGAGTTTGATGCAAAGTAAACTATTTGTTTAAATTCTTGTGAGCATATACTGAAATTACCAAATACAATAAAAGAAAGGAAATGCTGACCGTAATCACATTTTTCTCCTAGTCTACCCTGGAGCTCATTTGTAAGTAATTCTTAAAGGATTCTGCATATGATAGTAAATTCCAGAAATGACAGCCGAAAATATCCGAAATGAAAGTAAATATGTAACTAGTAAAAGGCATGAGACTCTTTAATACGGTGAAATATCTGTCGAATATACTGAAGGGTATATTGCAAAATATTGCCCAGAAAGTCAACCTCACTGATGCTGTCCTAAGACATTTAAAAAAATATATTTATCCTGATTTATGATACTTTACCCACCAACATTCAGGATAAGAAAGATTTATGAATGCTTTAATTACGGGAAATATATAGGAGTAACGAGGAATCAGTGGAGACTAATCATAAATTAATCCAAAAAAGTCGATTGTCACGTACACCCGTCGCCTTACTTTCCAAGGTACTTGCGTTCCCGAAAAAGACCGCTTAAAACGAAACCGTGGAAAGTGGAAATGATTTCCATCAAGGAATGCATGAAGTTATGTTTGATACCAGTATTTGTTTCAACGCGCAACAATTTAGTAATACTCTATAAAGAATCGCTTAACTCTTTATTGTGACCCCTGAGTCGAACTGAAACTTTTTATAAATGTTTAATCCTTGTTGACCTTTCCGAAATCGTGCTCACATGAAATCGGAGGTCGCGAAATTTGAGGTTCTTCATCAATTTTGTCACTCATGTGTTTATAATAAATTGTTTACACTTCATCAAACCCTTAATTATTTGTTTACCAGTGTATAGCCCGTCAAAAATGACGGGAGTAAAGATTCGATCGTTCAAGCTATTTATGGAGATCAAACGTGCATCAGAAACATAAATTGTATTGAAAGTCATTTCCCACTCCTTCGTTCCCCCTCTCTCCCACTCTCTTGCCCTCTCTCCTTCCCCTCACCCTTCCTCTACCTCCCTCTCCTTCCCTCTCTCACCCTCCCTTTGTTCGAAGGTCAACTCTTTCTAATTTTAATCCAAAAAGGAATGGAAGTCTGCGCGTCGAAAAGTTCGTTTTTACGTGAAATTGCGTGTTATCTTATTGGAAATGGAAATTATCCCCTGGAGTCGAACCCGGGTCTTTGATCTCGAGTTAAATACATTAAAACGTTTTGTAATTATATCATAATGCTATCCTGAAAATGTCATCAAATTCGGTTATGTCGTTAGCGAGATATTAAGCTCCACAAAGCATTACAGATACAACTGTTGATTCTGGAGAATCTTTCGTTTAACATAATAATAAATCGAAGATGTTAGCATACGTCAGGGGTGGGGAAACTTTAGCCGCTGCTTAGGTGGGCCGTAATAACATGAAAATACTTCGGCGGGCCACATTAGGATCCATATCGAAAGTTATTAGAGAATGCGAAGGTTTATACCTGTGACAATTGATAATGAATAACATTTCATTGTATAAAAATACGAAATTGTCTGTTTTACATTTATGGTTCGCTTTCGTAATGCAGTCGCTGGCTGTATAAAGTGCTCCCGCGGACCATAGTTTCCCCACCTCTGGCATACGTCACGGAAAGCGAGGAGGAAAATAACAAACTCTGTAAGTATGTTGCTGTATGTTGATTTTTTTACGTCAAATCACTCCAAATCTAAAAATATGACCGTCTCTCTCTACGTATATGGTGATCTTATGCTGAAAAATTTCGAGATGAAACATCTTGCCACAACAACGAACACCTTATTCATGAGATTATTATGCAACAAATAATAAATAAAATCTATAGAAAGGTATAACTCAAGCTCACCGGAATATGGAACCCATGAGTAGTCTCGCCTAACGTAATGTAAACTGCATGTGTATATATTATGTAGAAGTATTCCCGTTAGAGTTGTCAGGAGTGATTTTGACAGTTTTGGAAACATTCAATATTATGATTTTGCTATGTAACAGCCATTAAAATTTAAACTTCTGAGTCAGGCTAACATATTAGAAAAACCTTACGTTAATGACTGACACTTTAGGAATATCTCCTTTGTGATGTTACACTCGAATATTACATTACAAGGTTACCAGACTCTCTACTCAATAATTAATAACACACGACATGCCAAAGCATTCTATTGAAAGCTGTGGGAAAATACACACTATTAAGGATAATGCTTGATTAAAGAGATCGAATACTTCTGACGTCTTATTCTATATATTAATAAGTATGAACAAATCCGTACTTGTACACCAGTTATAAACGAAAACTCATTTTGCGCCATAAATATTATGTTTACTTAAAAAACATAAAAGAAATATATCCGTTAAAAGCGTGGACTTTTACCATAATATTGCCTAGAGTGATTTTTATTCAAGAATTTATTAAATCAACGCCTTATAAATATTAATTTATTCCATGTTCCTACAATCTACTAGCTAAAAGCCAAACTCGTCGTCGGCAATAATTGTGTTATTGTAGGAGTCGCAGCGTTGCTCCATCACTTTGCGTGTCATATACATTCACATTATAGCATTTGTTGTAATTTTAATCCGTGTAAACGCACACTTATCAGAACGTAACACCACTTGAAATATTTAACAACACTAAAATAATTCCCAAACATTCAATTTTCTTTGCGCTACCTGCACATTATTGACATTAAATTAAAATTCATCGATGAATTCTGTAACAAACAAACAAAACGGATTTTTTCACAGAAGCGACTTACTTCAGTCGCAGGAATTCTAGGTTATGCTGTCAATTTAGCATGCAGTATATTTAAGTTTAGATTTCATGACTTCAGCTTTGGACCATTTTCCCTTTTTTACTCCTTCGTGCACGCCTTATAAAAACGATCCGCATGGGAATTTTTCCGTCACGCATCACGTACCGGTTTTTTCCCCTGTTAGACAACTCATTTAAGCTCATTTTGTAAATCCGATGCCCTCCTGTAGGAAGGAAAGGACTTTTTTTCCTCCTTCCTCTGCCTCCATTACTCTTCTCGTGTTATTTTTTTGCGCTATACACAACCCCTTTATGCATGCCGCCAGTTGTCCAGTTTTGCTGATCCAAGGACCTTGCAGCGTCGTCCCATCCAGCATTTTCTACTCCGTCGCCAATTTTCCACGTTCTGAGTTTTTTGGTCGTAATACAACCAAGGGAAACGACGTCCTTTTTTGTATCGGGACACAACGCTGCCAGATCAAGGGCTGGCGTTTTTATTTATTTCTTTTTCCATCTTGTTTTACTACTACGTGTCTTTAAAAAAATACAATGTAGGATTTTGGAATTTCACTTGCATCGCCTTAATTTCATTTCTAAACGCATATTTCTAAAAAAATTCTACTCCTATCGAAGTGTGATAATAACGTCTGCATATTCATTCTGAATATGCCTAATTATATAACCGGACGGACGCGTCTATATTTTTACAGATTTAATGAATTCCACAGCGAATATTATACGAAAAATGAAACAAAGCCAGGAAAGGATATCGTTACAAATGGAATAACGTTGTAGGATTTCAAGCTATCAATAAATAAAATGTTTTCATCATTAATTCTCTTGTATAAATAGTAATTACACCAGAAATGTATTCAGCTTAATTATTTGCAAATACGACCCTTCTAGTGAATAAAAACATTAATAAACTTCATCCAAACTGCAGACAAATGTGAAACGCGCTGCAGACGTATTTATCGATATGCCATACGTCAAATTAAAACATCTCCTAAAATCATGTGGTAAACTGACCGAGAGACAAGTGGATTTATTAAGGGAAAAACTAAAACTACAACTATATTGACCTTTCTTGCATTTAATCCTTAACAGCATGAAATAAATTTAAGAACAAGGATTTAAAAATCGAAAGATTGCAAAAGTACTTATCTAAGGTATCTTCAATAGCCCAAAAAATATAATTAAAAAAACAAGCTAAGCATTTCGGTTAAAACGCAGTAGATTCTAAAAGAACTAACCAAAAGAATCCACTTTCGATTAATCACCACTGAACAAGGCTGCATTGTAATCGAAATGAGCATCTGGTTTTTCAAATCCCAGTTAAGGATACTGAAGATACCTGAAATAAGTAATTTATTCAAACTTGATTTTTAAGCCATTGCTCTCGAATTATTTCAGCCATAACACGAGATCGACAATTCTCTATTGAATTAACGGGAGTGAAGAAAGATTATTTTTTATATGTATGATGAAAGTGTATTTCTTCAAGGTTTGTCTAGTGCAGGGGTCCCCAAACTTTTTATTTAAATGGCCACATTAGGCTTTATGTACGACAGCGCGGGCCAGGGGGGGGGGGGGGGGGAGGAGGAGGAGGGGAGGGAGGGGGGGTCGTCATCGGGAAGTTTCACCGTTACAAACTGTTTCGAGGAGGGGAGGGATGTGGTTATCGAGAAGTTTCACAGTTACAAATTATTTCGAGGGGGGGATGGTTTTCGAGAAGTATCACCGTTACAAATTATTTCGAGAGGGGAGGGCGGTGGGTAGGGTAAGGCTGACGGGCCGGATTAAATCACTCCGCGGGCCGTAGTTTGGGAACCCCTGGTCTAGTGTAAACACCTTAAATAAAAGTTTCTTCCAAAAAAAATATATTTTTTTAGGAATACATGGAACGCTTACGTAATTTATTCAATTCCATTCAACTATATTATTTACTAAATTAAATATCTTAAAGATCGTCTTCTACTGTCTCATCGGACGTGCAAATATCCTTCCCACCGAAGGGAGAAATTATAGTGATTTAAATATAATGGCAAAGGGGAGGGGGGGAGAGGGTTTCTCTTAATTTAAAGTAATAATAATAATAGATAAAAATCTTCAATCCTCACTTTTATGCAACTATTGGACGATTATTCTTGGGAATGTATCAACTTTTAGGTGGCGATTCACCTTTTATTCGAGTTCAGTTTCACTGCTTATCCTCGGGGATATTTTCTGAAATTATTTTATTATTTTCCATCAACGATTGAACATGTGTCCTCTAGCCCAGGAGTATCACTCATGCATGCGGCTCGCTAGGTTAAAAAGTCACTTATAACTTTGATTCCAATTTAAGTAAGTGAAAGAGTAATCGTTGACGATATAACCACGAAGTTAAGAAGAGACATGAGACAAGTATAAATATTTTATATTTTAGAATTCTGTGATAATTTGTTTTTGTATCAAATCATATACAATATGAGCAATGTGTTTCTAAATTTTAACAGCGTATTTAAGATCATTTCTGTGGCATAAGACCCATCGTATGTATTAAGACCAATGTTCTATTCTATTTTAAAAAATAAATAAATACATACATATATATATATATATACGAGTATATGGCGTGTTTTCAATTTGAGTTTGAGACCGTTGCTCTCTACCAACGGTAGACGAAAAATACGAAAGTGGCAAGACAGAATTGAAGTAGCAGTGACCGAAGTAATCGATTTATACTACGACTTGAGTCACATCCGATTAATCAAATAAAACCGGACCGAAAGAGAAGAAAAACGACACAAACTGATACCAAGTAATCAGAGGTTGTCGAAAGCTGCTGACTGCTTATGAGGAAGAACATTTCGTTCCCTTGTCCTCTACCGTATTTTTCAAGGTCAATCCTTCCTTTCTTGATCCCTTCTTTATTATATTACAGCTAACTCGGTTTTCCTCTCCCGTCTCGCTGTATCTTTCTTCCACGTCACCTTTCTCGTTCTCCTTTCACCACTTTCATCCTCTTTCTCATCTCCATCGCCCTATCCTTCGCCTATTCTTTTCGCCAATAAAAAATTACACGTCACCGCGTAACGAGAAGAGGGAAACATTTCCATAAACATGAGCCGAGTGAAAGATGCATCTTTTACGGCGCCGTGCGCTCAATCCTTGTCGAGGATGGACGAAAAGGGTTAAAGGGAAGAAGGCTGATAAATTTGAGAAAGAGGGAGGGCGAGGGAAAAGGAAATGGGAGAAGAGAAATTGCCACGAGAGGGCGTTAGCTGAAAGAGGGGGAGAGAGAGAGAGAGAGGGAAGAGGATCCTCTCTCTTTTTCTGGCGCTCTTGCGTCACCCGCCGCAAATTCCTGGAGTGTTCCTGACGGAATGGATGCTAGGGTCAGCGGATGTTCTCAAGGGGGACGAAGAAAGTAGAGGAGGAAGATCTATACTCGAAAGACCGAAGGAGGAGGAGAAAGGACTAGAGAGAGAGAGAGGGGGGGGAGGGAGGAAGAGGGAGATAGAGAGGAAAGGAGAGAGGTAGGGAGAGAGGGAGGGAGGGAGTAAGATGCGGAGATAACGCAACTTGGAAGGAAGAGTAGACTTGGGAGAAATGTTACACCTCTGGATGATGGCGTGAAATATAATTGAAAAGTTGTTTAAATTTAAAGCACAAGCACAATAAATTCGCACGGAAAGTAATATATATATATATATATATATATATATATATATATCTTGTGCTGACGAAGGGATCATCTCGAAAGCTCTAACCTCTACAAATGTGTCTCTCCAACACCCTTACTTACTTCCGGTAAGTGTTCACTGGGTTTCCTTCAACACCTAGTTGCCCTAAATATCCTTACTTACCTTTCCTCTTCCGTAGTATATATATCTATATATATCTATATCTATATCTATAGTTCACCCTGCAAGCCACCGCAATGGTGTGTGGCAGGGGGTGCAATAGCACCAAGGTAAAGCGCATAATAATGTATAGTATCATTCTACGTCGGCTGATTTCCTTTCGTAACTTCTGTTCTGCTCAGCTATCGTTCTAGGGAAAAACGAGCCTTTATACCTCTCAGTCCTACAGGCTATCTCTCTTTATATTTATATATATATATATATATATATATATATATAGTTGTGTCTCTCTTGTGCTGACGAAGGGATCATCCCGAAAGCTCTAACCTCTACAAATGTGTCTCTCCAACACCCCAGCGGCTCTACTTCCGGTAAGTGTTCACTGGGTTTCCTTCAACACCTAGTTGCCCAAAATATCCTTACTTACCTTTCCTCTTCCTTAGTATTTATATATATATATATATATATATATATATATATATATATATATATAAAAATCGGTGTCAGTTTAGTTTTGGCACTGAATTTCCTGCACCTTATATTTCGAAGCGCGTCAACATATGATTCATCATACAAAATTCTCATAGAAGTTCTTAGACGGTTAACTGTAAAATTACCAGCCAATTCACAAACGTATCGACGATTTCTACCCAAAATTGCTTTATTATTTAACCAGGAATTGCATACAAGTTTGTTATCTCTGTAGCTTTTAAAGAAATAAAAAACTTATCTTCGAAATAAGCTACTGGTTTTCCTATAAATATAATTGTTAGGAATGCCAAATATTAAATTATATTAATGTTTCAAAGACAAAGTAGCTACAATCGGTAATAATTTGCCTTTCGCAGATTATCGGTATTAAATATATATTTTATATCATAAAAGTCATATGGCTATTCGCTTTCGAAATTAACTACGTATCCATTTGAAATCCACTGAAGTCAGTATAAAATGAAAATGTTTTAATTTAAAGATATTTATGCTAAAAAAACTTCAAAATTTTCTATAAATTACATTCAAATTAAGTTTTCCATTTCTGCACCTCAATAAAAGTTCTTATTGAAATAATATATAGGCAGTCATTTCGTGATGACCGTATAGTTCGTTTGTTCACAAAATTTCTTGGACGATAACATGGCCCTTGCGTGCACATGATTATAAACCTTACGTTATAACCTAAAAGCGCTTTGATTCTACCATTAGAAAAGACTACCCTCGTTCAATGAAATGATGAGTCAATTCATTGATTTTCCTTAAGTGCTTATCAAAGCGGCCATTAACGGAGGATAACGACGGCAAGAAAATAAAAGGGAAGAATTGGAACCGATGAAGATCGAACCTTGATTTATTTTAAAAAATGAATTACGCCTACGCGTTTTTTTCATCTTTAAAAAAAATCTTTTTTTCCAAAAAAAAACTATGAAAGAGTCTCTCTTAATCTCACGGCTATTTTCCCAAAGTGACTGCGGTCTACGGAAGAGAAGACATGAAACAGATTAAGAGCTGATGGTGAACAACTTTGGGGATAAAAGGTAGAGGGCGTAGGGGTCAATCCAGTAGGTACAGCGTCTGAGTCAAGGGGTCGTCGTTGAGGGGAGAGGGAAGAGAGAAAGGACATTCTGAGGTGAGGAATCCAAGGAAAGAGAGGAAAAGAATTTTGAACCGAGTGGATGAGGAGAGAACGAGAGAGAGAGAGCAGGAGGAAAGAATGCGGCAAAAAATTAAGGAATTCGGGAACAATGGACTAGAAGAGAATTTATATATTGTATCGATCCGTTCCACAATATATCTCGCAAATCTTATATCCATTATAGTGCCTGCCGAAATATGTTGGATTCGTGATAAAATCCATAACCCCGTTCGATTGTTACCACGACATATACTTTTTAGTGAATTTTTTTTACAAAATAATCAGTTTATGTATCCACTTTGTCCATCCGTCTGCGCAGGCGATATTTCTGAAACGGCCCAATTTAGAGAAGCCAGGGTAATTTACTACATATGCTAGCTAGATGTGGCAAGAAACCGGTGGATCTGGGATCAGCTGCTGGGGATGGGTGGGGCTTGTAAAAAAAATTCGCTTCATAATATCTGCTTTAGTAGAATGTCCCTTACCTGCTTCACAGTTTGCGAGCTGCATTCTTCTAACGATTCCAATTTCAAATCTTTTATAAGCGACCTAGCGCCCTGCACTTTTTCTATAGCCTTCAGATCCTTCCTGTATGATTCCTATAGAGCTGATGCATATTATACCTGCGGCCATATCGAAGATAAATAATATGATGTCTCACTTTTTCGGTGTTATTCCGAACTATTCAACACATATTCATATGCACTGCCATTGTCGCGTGAAAAATTGGACAATTTCGTCCCATTCTGATGTTACGTCCCCTACAGTTTCTGTGATTCCGGTTTCATTTAGTCGAGATTTCGTGACTTTTAATCGTATGAGGGTTGCATTCCACTCTACACTTTTGAACATCCTCCCCTCAATATTAAGGATTATAAAACCATTTTACCCTAGAACGGCGGATGGGACAATTTTGTCCCAAAATGAGTTACTACTTTGTTTCACATTCTCTGTGATATTATTCTTATGCAGGCGGCTTTGTCACATTGTTGTAGACTTCCCCTCCTCCCCTCTCATCTTTCGCCAGTCCAACTTCTAGCCCCACCCTTCCCCCCTCCCACCTTCCACTTGCTCCCGCAGTGTGATGCAGATTAAAACGTGTTCCTGCAGCACTGTTTGCGGGCAAATTTACTAGAGCGTTTCAGTTGAGTACGGTGCAACGCTACATTCTACGGCATACTAAAGTATGCAATTAGTAATGTAGAGACTACAACGTTCACAAAAATTGAACCTAGTACTGCGACTGTACGACTTTGTCGTATAGGACATTTTTGTCCCGTCCGCCGTTCTAGGGGGTACGCCATGTTCAGACGTTCTTGTGTTAAAAGATATAAAATGGAAAAGATAACAGGAAAGGCCTCTTGATTCTACATGGAAGTTTTAATAGTCAACTTTTGGGTGATTGTTCGACTCAAAGATTCGAAATTGCTTTATGCATGCGTGATATATGTAATTAAAGTAGTATATTCTCACGCAATTCTGGCGATGTTTCTTGCAGCGACACCTAATCATCACGCAGTTGACGCCGCTCTTCAAGACACCACGAAAATCGGGAAGGAACAGGATGTCACACAACGAGAGCACCGCCTCCACGGCCTTAACGATCTTGGCGCTTTCTGTGGGGGTTATTTTTATCGCAAAAATTTCGTGGAAGTAAAGTACCTACATAAAGAAAAGAACGGATTCAGAGAAGAAAGGATAGTTTTCGCATAAATATCATAAAAAGAACTGCTTTGTTTATTTACCAAATCCGGTATAAGATTTGCAAAAAAATCTGGAGTTTAATAAAAAAATCCAAGACCTTTGCCCTAAAAAAAGTGGTTGCTCTATCATTTATGAAATTGTCACTATTGACGATGAAAACTTGAAAAGGTGCCTCATTCAGCCATGTAAATATCGAACAAAATGATTAATCGACCGTTTTTGTTGCATCGAACTTTACTAGGGCCATCTATTCTTACAGCGACATCAAAGTCCTAATGATTTTCCGTATAAATTTCAAGCGTTTTAGGTGGCACGTGTGTGAACCGGACATAGTCACTGGCCAAATCCTCATTATCTTCTAACCTCTCTATCTCTCTCCTAGTGGTTAACAATGAGGTAGTATTAGTTTAACGGCGGTTGGCGTCCAGTTAAGCTCTATTATTTCGATTACTCCGTTCTCCAAACTTACATTAGGACCGTTCTCGTTTGTAAAGGTTAGGTCGAATGAATAAATCGTTGTTTACCGATGTTAAAGTTTCACGTTTTCTCTTTATTGTCCCAAAAAGGATTGAAGGATATGCTTTCTACCATTATGAAACGATATTCTTTTTTAAGTTTTGACTTCAAATGACCTAAATTTCTATCGCAGATTATTGCCGTTTATATTCGCCGCAACTCATTTATAGAGAGCACTCTGTGAGATAAAGTTTCGCGATGAATTTTATGGCCTACTATTCTCACCGATGTTAGCATAGCTAGTTAAACGCGAATTTCTCAGGTCAACGGGTCGCACAGTTCCACGAAACATCACCTTTATGAATGAATGAAGCGGTTAGAAATGGAAGCTATTCAACGCATTACGTTGTTCCAAAGTCAATAAACGTTGATGATAAATTCCGTTGGCTCAATGAGGAATTTCTGTTCTTTTTTTAATTTAAATTGTACGAATTCTGAACCACCGATACTGACGAGAGAAACAGGGAGACCAAGGTGCTATGCGAGATCAAACTACGCCTATCTAATTTCCGAATTCCTCTCAACTGAGCTGTAGCATAGGAAATTGAGTTAAATAAATGCGCTGCGTAGAATCAATTTGAATTTTTTAATAATATGAAAATTCAAACTAAGTTTTTTTAGGGGAAACATTTTATTTGACGGCTTATAATTGCGATAAAGGAGAGTAAAGCTCAACTCGATTATCCAAAGTTTACATCGAACCAGTCACCCAAAGGAAACAACTTTGAGAGAGGTCTCATCACTTGCACGTACATACAAAAATATGGAGAATAAAAGTAACAATCGTATAGGAGCTTCCAAAATTAAATAAATACGCTGGTGTGCTCTCAAATATTTCGCCGAGACTGGACTCTAACGGAGCGCATAAAGTCGTAAAAATATGAAATATCTGGGGTGCGCATGAGATTTTCTCGCCACCTCAGAACAAATAAAAATCCGCTTGATTTTCAATGGAAAATACAAGCGAACAAAAAGAAATCCAATCAGTAGAGGAATGAAAACTAATTGCTCCACCTAGAGGTTAGAATACGGATAGAATTTCTCTCTAGTTGAATGATAGCAGGATAACGAATTATTCATCTCCATTAACTGTATACCTTTCTCTCTGTGAATCTCTATGCAGAATCGAGTAGGTTTCAAATTGATAGCTTACATTACATTCAACCTCTTATTGCTCCCTCATGATACACATACACAAATACGCATACACACACATACACATAAACATTCATACATATATGTATTCCACGACTTCCATCCCTTCGTAACAACCAAAGCGAACTTTGATAATTATTCTTCTCCTCCTATCTCCACCTTCCAATTTATTTTTAAAATATCTTATCTTTCCCCTTAAAACATTTCCATTACTTATTTTTTAAAAAGAACACCCTAAACTTTTTTTTTTTAAAGTCTCCCATTTCTCCCTCATAAAAGTCCTCCGATAAAAATCCTTTTCAACAGACAAAAAAATAATAAAAAATAACATCCCCACTTATCAGCGAAAGTTTTTTAGAAGAGGGCAAAAAATGAGAGGAGATAGCAAAATGGAAAACCTGACTCTTTCCCACAAGTATTACGTTCTGCCATCCCAGGAGATACAAGGACGCTTAAGATAGGTGCCGTACCCCTTAACTCCCCCTTTCCTCTCTCTCTCTCTCACCTTCACGTCACCAGAAAGGGTGGATGTAAAAGGGGGAAGTGGGGAATGGTTAAACTTAAAGAGGGCAAAGTGGGCGAGGGGGGAGGGGGAGAGGGAAGGAGGAAGCTGTGAAGTGAACCGTTTGAAGGCGTGAAGGGAATGCAATGATTAATGGCAAGTGGGAAGAGAGATTCCTCGCAGGGAGGCGCGAACGGAAGTATCGGAGAAGTATAGAGGAATTAGGCAGGAAGGAAGTCGGAGGGAAAGATAGAGAGAGAGAGAGGGAGAGGGAGGGAGGGAAGGGTGAAAAGAGACAGAGAAAGATTGTGCAAGAGAAAGATAAGAGGAATTAAAAAGGGAGAGAGAGAGAGAATGAAACTAAAGGTGAAAGTAATGAAAGATAGGGCGGAAAACAAGATGGATGAAGTGCGCCGGAGAAAAAAAAATACGACGAATCGAAAGAAAGGGAAGGGAACTAAAGGGAAAAGTAATGAATGATAAGGCGGAGAGAACAAGATGGATGAAGTGCGCTAGGAAGAAGATTAGTCGATGCAAGAAGAGGAAGAGGGAGACGTGATAAGTGAAAGTGAGGAGGAACGAGAAGAAAGAGGAATGTACGAAGGAGATCGAAGAAAATGGGAAAGAGGGGAAGAGAGGAAGGAAAATGGGAGGTAAAATGAAGAAAACTAAAGGAGATGGGATTTAAATGAGATAGGAGGCAGAAAAGGGTTTATTGCTGAAAGAAGGGTCGGATAACCAGGAGAGAGGGGTGAGAACATTGACTGATGTTGTCGTAGAACATCTTACCTCATATGTCGATTGGTACAGAATTAGCACGAAGTCACAAAAGAGGGAATAATAAACAAAAAAACTGAAAAGAATAACAGAAAAAGCAACATCGTACAAATAATAAAAAATACACAATAAAAATAAAATATGTAAAATGTGCACAGTTGAGAAAGGAATTTACGTGAATGGTCGAAAGAACAGCGCTATTAATAGGCAATATCAGTACAGTATGGTATTAGGGCTATACTTCTCACATTTGATAATATCTCCAGTCTAGATAGGTGTTTAAAGACAACAGTTTTAAAGAAGGTTATAGAGACTTAGATTTTTAACTAGGAAAAAAAGGCAGCAAGTTCCACAATGAAATTAGGACAGTTATGATTGGTTTGTGTGGTGTGAAATGAAACATTGGAGAGTTTCAAAACATTTTTAAACCGATTTACCGGAAAACGAAGAAACAAAAGATTGGAAAAACCTCTTCTTTATAATGAACTAGCTACAGTATCCGGCGTTGCCCGGGGAAAAACACAAAAAAATGTTCTAACAATAATTAATGTTTTATTTCAGTGCTTAGTTGTAAACAATTTTTTTGCTTTTTTGGTTATTAATAAGCATATATAAGTTTTTTTCCGGATCCAACTCTTGATGCTGCAACATACAGCTGACCATGCGAAAGAATTAGCATACAAAGTTATTTTGCTTTTTGTACAATTAATATAAAACATTTGGCGTTAAATAGTAGCCTACGGCCTTCCTATTTGTGAAGAAAGTATCTGTTGAAAGTTTGATTACTCTAGCTTTAACGGTGTGGAAATATATAGATGGACAAATAAACAAACAAACTTTCTTAAATATATAATAGATTAGATATTTTACAGGTTAGTGTACGTTACGTTACGGAAAACGAAATGAAAGCATAGAGAAGAAGCATAGAGAAGAAGCATAGAGAGGAAGGGAGAAGGGGTTTGAAAAGGTAAGGAAAACGTGGAAGAAGAAAACGGAGAACATCGGCCAGTTAAATTAAGCGTAATGGCATAGAGGAAGGAGCTATATGGAAAAGATATGGAGATGGAGCCATTAAGCCCTCTTGCTAAATATCTCTCCAGCTAGATTTTTCTACGCTAATTTCCGGATAATAATTTGCGACTGGAGAGAAAATGCGGAATTTTCACCTTAATTTAAAGTTATTTATACTGCGGGCTACTATTTATACAAGAAGTTTACGGGAATTTTTATCGGTCGAGATTTGCGACGATAATTAAGATTCAAAGTCTTGGAACGCAATTAGGAATCATCTTCACGATCGGTTGATTCATATGGCGGGATTAAATAGGAGCACGATGATGAAAATTTATCAGGTAATTGGCAGGATAAATATATTCAGTTCAGTACCCTCCTAACAAGTTCACTTTGATAAATTGGTCCTTTATCCGTGCTTTTTTGTGCCGAAATTGAATTCGTAATATTAGTTCAATTTATCAAAAATTAACCATTTAACTAAGTCCAAAAATATTCGCCGTATATTTTTCTCGGGTCGATTCAAATAATAAAAAAAAGTCTAAGAATTTGTCGAGGCATGCCAATAGCATTGGTATGGTCGTGAGGAAAACTTTCTGGAAAAAATTATCCTATGATCTCATGTAAATACATTTTGTCTGATAATGAAAGGAAGTTAGTTGCTCGAGCTCATAACATTTTTATTGAAAATCCGATGTTTTAATGCGATTGTTTTATTCTACTTAGAAACTAGGCCACTGCGATAGTTGCATAGTGCTGTGCCTTGTTTCAAGAAGAAACTTTTCTCCAACTTAAGGCTATATTTCTCTCCTTTACTTACTTCACAAACAGAATATGTGTGTGTGTGTATATATATATATATATATATATATATTAATGCGTGCACTCCCTACATTTCTACGTTGTCGTACATGTAAAATTGGAGAAATTTTCCTCGCTAATTAAAGCACATATTCATGTTTTCATTAAATAAAGGCAAGCAAGGGAACTAATACATGAAGTTTCGGACTATAGAGCTGTATGAATATGTGTACTAAACACTGTTGTATGAGTCGATTTTGATCAACACCGCATTCTCTGATGCGTTCAACTCATTAAGATATCGATCTTGAAATCGTTATCGAACGTAAGTATAATATTAAGAAGTCGAAGAATTAAACGGCGTCTCATTGTTATTAAACGTAAATATGAAGTATAAATTCGGTTAATATAAACTGATGCAATGAATTGGTCATAAGTGCACTATGCGGCAGGCATAAGTTGGAGTTTTGAGAATAATTTGCAAGATTCTTCTATTACAGGGTCTTCTTCTTGCCGATCAGATATTCTACTACTAAACTATCTTCGCAGATAACATTTAAGCTTAAGTGATCTCATGAATAATTCATTTCTTCAATTTATAGCTAAGGCAATCTCAGCATTTGAGAGGGAGGGGTCTTTCTTCTCAGCCTTTGCGGCTTGTTAATACTAGCTAGGCTATCGCAATCACAACTAAAAAAACTTACGCGTTATAAATCAGGAGAATTAGTCTGCTACGGTAGTTCAGTGGCAAAAATATACGTCCGGAAACAAGAATACCCGGGTTTCATATAAAATTATTCCAGACATTTTAATGTCTGTCTCTCTATATTATAAAATCGTAATGGTCATCATGATGCGTAACGCTCTAATTTTGTGAATAACTCGATTAAAACTAAACTTATAAACCTGAAATTTCTCAGGATTTCAGTGTTGATTAATCTTTACGTAATGACTAAAAAATTTCGAAAAAGGTCACGGGTTCGACTTCAGAGGATGAGTGTCCTTTCCCATAGGATAACACGTATAAGTCATCTTTTTGGTTTGAAGGCTTTCATTCTTTTACTCTTTAAAATATCTTAAAATTAAGTTATCGACGCGAAATTTGCGCCAAAAAACTCCAAAATGTATGACGATTTATATTCTTACCGTGGAATACTCAATATCATTCTAATTCGCTCATATTTTGAATTTATTAAAGAGTTTCTGGAAATTTTTTAACATTTCAATTATAAGATTCCATGGTTACCGGTATTGATGTCCTCGGTAATTTCCGTGCATATGCAGTTAAATAAAGGCTTAGAGATCCAAAATAAGATTAAAACTTGCTCGAAATGAACGAAGATATTAATTGAATGCAAACAAATCGAACGCAGTATGTTATTTATATTTTTATCTATATTACTAAAATCCTATTTCTGGTTGTCTCTATCTTTTTCTATTTAACGCTCTATACCTCAGCCATTTTAAATCTCCGGGAATTTCAGCTCTCTAAGATTATTTTTTATCGAGTTATTTGACTAATTTTCTTAATTTGTTATTAAAAACCAAACATTCTTCCCTTATAAATATATTCATTAAACTCATATTCAAAACATATTCCCGTTAAACTAATCTAAATCCAATAGGTACATGGTAGGAACGAAGAAACAGCGATCAGGGGGATTGCCCCCTAGTAATCACATAAAATTGTATGGAGATTGTGAAAATAGGTTATGAAAAGTCCCGATGATATGACTTAAATTAATAAAAAAATAACAATGAATTAATGAATTTGCGGCGCGTACAGCCTCAAAGTGGCCGCACGATGCATAACTGATTATGCTACCCGTCCCCGCCTCCCACCTCTTCAGCTAATATCCATTCAAAATTCACCTGACACGTGACCTACTTGATATCATTGAAATCGTATGGTAATGCGAAAAAAATTAGCATGGTCCCAGAATGGAAACTTGACCCGTTTCATTCACAAAAGCCGGTTGAAATCCAATTTTTAAATTGGAAGATTAAAAAAGAGAATCCTTCTTAAGAAATCGCCTATAACTTAATAAAAAAAGTTCAAAATGAAATTTACGATGCCATCTCCAGATATTGGACTAAACTCCATTTCAGTTTTTTTTTTAAAGACCACAATGAAAGAAATTGATCGAAATCATTCGATTTCTTTTTAAGGTTTAAATAATGTGTATGTAGATCCAAGTAAAGTAACGAGAGAGTTCTTTTCCTTTGTTGTTTGATATTACCTTAAAAATTTAACATATTTTTCTGATCTAAGAAGTATCTTATATAAAATGCCCCAGTAGACTGTACTGAATAGAATAATTTAATAAAAATGTGGCTTTTGTTATTTTGTTGCCATAATGTCAATAAAACACCTATCCAGGTAATGAAAAGGGAAGCATACTAGAATAGTCCTATATTTTCACGTGAAACTCGAGTAACTACAGCTTAAGTAATTTCCCGAACTCTTGTATCAAAAACGAACTTTTGAGTTATGCATAAAAAATAATTCTGAGTTTTCCCCGAGTCCCCCAAGAAAGAGGTTAATAATCCTATTAAACTCAGACGTGCAACCACAGATACTCTGTAATAGATAAACCCTGAGTGTTGTGTACCGTAGATTTTTTAGGCTCACGAGCAAAAAACAAGATAGGAAAGTGTATAGCGTATCACAGATGGGCGCGTTTCGTGCAATGGAATATTTTAAAGAAACGATATACATTTATGTATATTACAAATCAGCAGAAATGGCGTTTTAAAGTTCTTCGAGATAAATAATCCATTTTATTCCCATTTAAAAATATTGCATGTACACGTAAGGAAATTAAACTTATTTTTGTGAGATTATTTACGTTAGCAACAACGATGAAGTAACAATGAAAGAAATTTTCCAAGTTCAACTCGAATTTAGACATTCATGTTTGATTATACTGACAGCGGCCACTCCTGCGATAAAAATGTAAAAGAAAATAAATACTTTAATTTATTAGTTATAAAAGTTTTATCTAAAAACTATTTTGATATGTCCAATACTTTACGAAATATGACGGAAAGTTCATTTTTTGACACCGGTGAGGTGGTACTCCTGATTGGATTACGCGATTTATGCGATTTTCTTATTGTCTTTTGACAATAAGAAATATCAAATTTCATGAGAATCCGTTTGGTAGAAACCGAGAACGAACGTGCGAACGGACGGACGGACCGAAGCTAACAGGCGCTCGTGCTGGAAACACGAGTGACGTACAATAATAGCTCGCGTAGCATTCCTATGAAACCAGGTTGACCTTTCGCGCCGGGCGCGTGAGACAGACAAAAACACAGGAGAGTGGCTCCAAAACAAACGATTCCTCGAATTTGCGGCAGATACAGATAAACTGGAATGCTTGTTATGGACCCGTCTCCATGAAAACGACAGTCAGCTATGCTAGCGCAGCAGTGTTCTGGTCGGCACGTGCGAGGGAGGAATGGGAACCTAGGATTCCGTTTCTAGTTTCCCTCTACCAGCTGGAATACTCTCCCACCGACGACATTTTGATTATAACTGTGACGCAGAATCGTCAACGAGTTCATTTCAACTCTCGTCCATCTCTGTTGTGGTTTCTTTTCAGTCATCCGTAATTTCGGACGGGCAATTATTTCAGAAGAATTTAATATTTGTCAAGGGAAACTTTTGAGGACGTAAAAATTTCGTTTAAAATATCTCTATAACGGAGCGCGAACATCTTTGAAAAAATATGCGAGCTTTGTTACTTCTTTGTTTTCAGAGGGCGATATTATAACCCCATTATAAAACTTTATCACGCGTCCTAGCCTACGAAATCATTAGGCGATGTCAACAAATTAAATCGAATTTAGGTCTCATATACGGAAACGCCAAAATGGGGCAGACGGAGGAAAACACACACACAAAGGATAGCTTTCACGTAGGCAATTCCGAACGGATGGACCAAAATATATATATATATATATATTACGAGGTAGTAAAGCTCTCCGTTGAAAAGGACTTAAGCCTCCTAGCAATAACTCCCCTTTCTCTTCTCTCTCTCTCTCTCTCTCTCTCTCTCCCTTTGTTCAGTGACAGCAAAAAAATGACCGTTTTATTGCTGGACGAAAAAATGTTTTTCGGACATTATTAGTCACGTATAATTTCGTCACTTAACGAGGCGCGGAATTAAAGGTTGTAAAAAGATGATCGGACAATAGAGTGGTAGGACGGCTGTAAGGAACTTTCGGGATGGAATAAAAGGTTTTTATGATTTATTCCCGAAACTCCGCTCATTTCGCCAATTAAGACCGACCCAGATTTAAGGTGTCGAAACGAATTTTCGAATGGGAGACGGAAAAAACACGCAATTCTGATCATATTTTTGACCGGATTTTAAAACACGTATAATGACTTTACGCATACACATTAATTCCTTAAATTGTAGGCATACACTAGCAAATCTGGGCTATCCAAAGTCTTTCTTGTCAAGTTGCCATACCAAATTCCTTCTGTTAATGCATCTAATATTATTTCCCTCTTCCTATCTCCTACGTAAACATCCTTCTATTAGTTCTTTCAGCGAAACTGTTCTCTTTCAAATTTTGATCCATCCATTTCTTCCGTCCATTCCTCATAATGGCTTCAATCTCTCCAAAAATTCAATGAATGGATGGATACAAAATTATACCTTAGAAGGATTTTTCCTTTTGTATAAACCCTTTACTATCTTCTCCAACGCTGACGCATTACAACATTTGGACCTCTACACGCATTCTAAAACACTCGAAAACAAAGACCGTTCTACAAAGTATATTAAAATTCCCTTTTGAACAAGGACCATTTGTTCTCTTACGTGCCCTCAAAAGAAACTTAGGAAAAGGAATAAAAAATTTACAAAAACAGCCTCAAAGAGAGATATTAAAGTTTCCACGGACGAGATTAAACAATAAAGAAATAGCTCACTTTTGACCGTCCATGCAAGTCATTTTTTCTCTCCGTATTTTTATCCACAGAAATAAAAAAATGAGTTCTTTAGCAATGAAAGGCACTCAGACGGACAATCGTCCCAAAGCAAATTGCAAAGACGAATAATAGCACAAAACTCATAAATATATTTTTTCAAATCATCAAAATTTCCGCTTAAAACGAGCGGAAAGTGGCAATTTACAATTAGCGAGGATAAGTGCGAAGTAGATTGAAACCAGATTGGTTAATGTCAAAAGTATGGGAAGTTCACTCTCGAACGAACTATTTTTTTTATTTATTTCATGAGAACGGGGTTTTAAATAGAGAATTAGTTTGGCGGCAATTGAAAGTTGGCAATAAACAGCAGAGAGGAATGAAGATTGTGATTCCTAAAAAACAGCGAAAAATAATTAAATTTTTAAAATCAACTTTTAGAACGCAAAGCGCGTACTGAATGTTAATATTGAAAAATAATTTTTATTACTGTCAACTTTTAGCGCCACCTCGATGACCTGACAAATCACGGACGAAGATAATCATTTACAGGCACGAACATAAAGTAGACGAAGTGCATGGAGCTCTAGTGGATTGGCCAAGTTCTAGTATTTTTGTAAAAAATAATGCCTGGTGAGGGCAAGCACCAGGAACACTAATTGCGAGTCACTCGAGTTAGCAATGACTACTAATCGAGGAATAGTTCACTCAGACCTCGGTACATAAAAAGGTATTTTTTATAGTTTTAAGATAATTAAAACAATCCATTATTACATAATGTAATTAATTTTTAACTAAACTTTTGTTCCTAATTTGATGGTAGTTAACATTTTGGATTTAAGACTATTTAAATTGAAATACAACAAAAGAACATGAAAATATGTTGTTTCTACAACCCTTTTGCACTTATGCGAAATACTGTAATATTATTAAACTTGTGCATCTAAAATGACACGGAAGTGAATTGAATGCTGAGTATTGTATCATAAGAGCGAAATAAAGTTTATTCTCCTTTTTTTTCCTTCATAATCTTTTATTTTCTAAATTTTCGGCATTTCATCAGTGATTTTAATGTCTAAAACTGTAAATTCCCGAAAAATTAATGGCAGATCTGAAATTTCAAGGCTTAAATATTATATAATTATATTTATATTATAATCTCTTGAGTAATTTCCGATGTAAAACTCTAATCCTGCCGCCGAGTCACTCGTGACCTCTAAACTAGATTGAAACCGGTAATTAATTGCTTTGTTAAAGATATCCATAACAACAACGATAATTATCTAATACTACTAATTTCCTTTATGATTCATTTAACAACTTTGTTAACATTTCGTTCCATAGAAACAAAAACATAAATCGGTACTTTTTTGTTTACATAACGACCGAGTTTCATTGTTATAACGAGCAGTATTCATAGAAGTATGATTTAAATATCGGCAAGTCTAATATTATATTTTGATTTGCTTAGAATAAAAGTAGTAATATTTTGTGATAATTGCTTTGCAATCCTCACTTTATTATATCGTCTGTATTATTACACAAAGCCAACTTTATTCAGAATAGATTTCAAATCAACTTTTCTTCGATAAATTCTTCACTGAAATTTACATTTTTTAGGCAAATTAAAGCATTTGAAAGATAATATATAGGTAATTTTGGTGTGTTACCAGTTTACAATGTTGAAATAAATTGGTGATCTGTTTTCGTTCAGATAGTTTTCAAAGAAATTATTCCGTTGATTGATTAATTAGTAAGCTCAATTTTTATTTAAGTGTATCCAAAAAATATGCTATATTCATTTATAGCAATGGATGGAAATGATGAGACACGAGCAGATAGAAAACGAAATTATCTAGAGAAAAGAGACAGCGTTGGGTTGTAAGGCAAAATCAGGAGACTTTAGAAAGAATCATAAGAGAGAACGCTGCACGGAATGCATTGAACCGTACAAATTCAATTCAGCAAGTAACGGATGGACGACAAAGGTTAAACAAAATTATAAAAAATAAATTATTGGTCTTTTGAAAGAAAGGAAGTGAGAAGGGGAGGGAAGGAGGTAGGGTAACGGCGAGAGGGGGAGGGAGTTACGGGGAAGGGTAGGAAGGGAGAGAGAGACAATAAACCAAATAGAGATTACACAACACCTTTGTTTTCAAAGAAATGTTCAATTAATTACAAAAGATTTTTTAAAATGTGGAAACCGCCGTTTGCTTAGCGCGTCATTCAAATAAAAAAGATCATCAAAACAATTTCAGAATCCAAGAAGGATTTTCATAGTAAGGAAGACTATAAGAGGAAGCGGCTAACCAACTCTTGTTTGTGCATTGTCCGTAATTATGCCCACTCAATACATTTTTATTTCATGTGTCCCGTGCCAATAAAGCAAATCACTCCCCGTCATCTTTGACGGGCACTTATACTAGTGCTACAATAAATTTCACCGAGAGGCAGGGCCGCGCCAAGGGTGTTTGGCGCCCGGGTGCAAAATAATTCTGCGGGGCTCTCCTCCCCTCCCCCAAAGTGAATAGTACTAAATCCTATAAAAAAAAAATGACCGCCACTGTCCCTTACATAAATGTTAGCGAAGATATCTTTTCTCATTCGTATTATCAACCCCGTATCTAGATGTTTTAGCACCCGGGAAAAACTAATAAATATGCGCCCTCTCCCCCTGCAAGAAATTATTTTCTCTAGTTTATTTAGTTACTATTTGGATTTGTTGCGTCCCTTGATTAGTTGCGCCCGGGGCATATTCCCCGCTTGTCCCGCCCTAGTTACGGCACTGCGTACTATGGTTAGCCTCTAATTGAAAAATTGTTTATCGATAATCTAAACAACGAAGTTTTTTTCTTATAAAAAATATTCCTGAATATACGATCACGCCAGTAAAATAAAATAAAATTAACAATGATATGAAAAAATATTATAGGTTCAAATATTGAATCGCACTTTAGCAATCCACCATTAGAGTTATTTTCAGCCAATTTTGAAATCACTCCTTAATTGAATATAGGAAAATTAACACGTCTGGCATTTCGAATGTGCGCTGCTCCATGCGTATGAGATTCGATCTCTTCAGCTTCCAAAAAATTCTTTTTCACAAGATGTCCTCTTTGTGAAGGACGTAATTCCTTTATTCTGGCTTTCAGTCAAGCACACTATTTAGATGAGGAGCCTTCTCCAAAGAAAACGAAAAGCAAACTGATTTAAGAGCAGTTCCGTACTTAGAATATGAGGCAGGAAGGGGGCCACGAAGGGGAAATGAAAGCTGTTTTTGCAACGATCCTCCAACACAATTCAAAACAAGAACTGAGATATCCATGAACCGATGAGAGAGAAACTACAGCAGACCTTCCAAAGAACGGATTAGTGGTACTAGACGAAAGAAATACCGCCACAGCGAAAATGACCTCGCTATGTTGGAGAAAGCAATTAGAAGGTCAGCGCCTCTCTAACCACTGGCGACTCCATCCGAGAACCGATTTACCATCCCCTCTAAAGGTCGTGAGAAATGTTCGAACGAAATACCGCCACAGACCCTCGCCAGGATGGATAATGCAATTAGGGCAGCGCCTCATCTCCCCTGCTGACTCCGATTTTCGGTAGCCTCTAATAACACGAATAATGCGAACGCGTACTGCGAGGGTTCGGAGGTAAATTTTGACTGAGAAATTTAGTATCACTCTGCTATTTCTGCCTTTCTCTTCCTGCTCGAAGGAAAAAAGTTCCGGAGTGAAAGGGTGAAAAATCATCGCACATTCATCCCGTTCCAATAATATGTAGATAAAAATATCTTGATTTGAAGGCGACCCCGACTAGTTGGCGCCCGGGTGCCGTGCACCCCTTGCACCTCGGGTTGGTGCGGCCCTTCAGAGCGCGTATATTCTAATATGGCAAAAGTTTTCAAATCAGATTTATTAATAGAACTGCTATCTTTCAGAAAAAAAATATGGAATTATAGGCGTGATATACAGATGCGCCAACAATAATATTCCATTCGAGTTTACAAATAATACTAACGGTAAATTGGAATTACAACGCAACAATGCCCTACTAATTGTTCCGGCTCATAGCAAAACCGTTCCGCATTAAAAATAAAGCTATTTCGTGCTTTTCTCGGCCTTCGGAAAGGATTTCAACAAGTTAGGAAAGTGTACAACGTATAACAAAGGGGCGCGTTTCGTGCAATGGAGTACATAGAAAGATATCGTATACCTGTACGTAAGGGAAATAGCGTTTTAAAGTTCTTTTCTTCATTATAAATAATCCATTTCCTTCCGATTTAAAAATAGTGCACGCACACGTATGTAACTTAAACGTTTGTTTGTGAGATTGTTTATGTTAGCAACAATGAAGAAGTAACCATGCAAGAAATTTTCAACTCGAATTAAGATATTTTTGTTGGATTTTCTCGATAACGTATACTACTCCTACGATAAAAATGTATAGGAAAAGAAATACTTTCTTTACTAGTTCTACAAGTTTTATTTGAAAAATATTTTAATATGAGCATTACTTTACGAGATATGACGAAAATTTAAGTTTTTGTCACCAGTACAGTGGTACCTCTGATTGGCTTAAGTGATTCATTTTTGCGATTTTCTTATTATATTTGATTGTAAGTCCATAATATCAAATTTCATGAAAATCCGTTCTGTAGAAGCCGAGAACGAACATGCGGACGGACGGACAGACCGACGATAATAGGCTGGAAGCGAAACGCGCCCAAAAATGCATCATCGGAGATGAGAGAAAGAGAGAATAGGAAAACATGAAACGGATAGAAAGAGAAATCCATATCGCTCCATTGATTTCATGATCAACGCCACTATCAATAACGTCCGACAGCCGCTGGAACAAACTGATTTTTGAAACAAGGAAGACTTTTGCTTTAATCTTCTAAGGATAACGCCAAGCTCGTGGTATATATTTTTATGACCAAAGCAACAAAGGAATAAAAGCGAGAAATTTATACAAATTGTCGTTGAAGTAACACACAGGAAGACATATTGCCATTTTAACACCACCTATTTTGCATGTTTATTGTGACATAATGCCAAACTTAGTGAGAAACTGAGCGCTTTTAATTCAAACCGAACGTTCTAATAGATATGGAATAAAACCTTGGTTATTCTCCAATATTTATCTCTAGGAAAAAAAACAGTTACAAACATCCTTAAGGAAAATAAAAGAAAATTAGAATTCCAGCCTTCTCTGTTTAAAATTGATGGTCTCTAGTGGAAATTGTGAAGCACGAATGTTAAAATACGAAATTTAATTATGTTTCTGTTATATTTAATAAAATCAGTAAAACCGCAAAACAGTGAAACCATAAAAACAGTAAAACCACAAAACGGTAGAAACTATAAAAAAAAACAATTGGTAAAAGTTCCACAAGTCAAAAGGTAAAAGTTACGACATGTTTCGACTAGTCATAGTCATCATCAGGAATTGTTTTTATAATTCCTACCGTTTTATGGTTTTAGTGTTTTTATGGTTTTACCGTTTTACGGTTTTACTGATTTTATTAAATATGACGCAGTTCCACCACATGAAAGCTTCTACCATTGATTATTTCTATTATATATTAGTATGGGTCCTCGAATACAGCAATTCTCGGAAATATTTAATATTAGTTATTATCCTGCATGGCGTTACGTATCTGCATAATATATATGTAATTTAAATTTAAATTGTAACACATTTTATCCTTAGTACATCTTCCATGTCAATTTTACTGGCATGGGTATTAAAATAAGTAATTGATGACACAAGTTTCAGTTCAGGAAGCAATTTTATATATTTTATAGCCATCATTAGTTATTCTGATTATTTATACTACGCTCTGAAATGTATCATCATCATTCAGATTATTCAATAAATAATTCAATTTCGATCAATCCGAGGTTATTAATTCCTACTGTTTTTCTGGGTGTATTCTTCTAATTTTTCTCGTTGAATTAGAGTCGGAATTGCTTATTGGAACAGAAATATATTGATTGGTTTCGTTAATCATTCAGCATCTGCTCTTCCGATTGGACATTTAAAATTTAAATAAGTAATGAATTCGTGCGAACCAAAATTAATATACGGAACACACTCTCACGATAAATTCATGAAGTTACATAGAATACATTTTTAATCTACATCCGTGCAAAAAAATTATATATGGTTACATTTTAGGTAATGGATAAAAAGTCAGATAAAACGGCCAATTGGAATTTGGATCTCATTTCGCCTAATTCAAACTTCATTAGTCATCAACCGTTGCTTTCCATTAATACTAACAAACTTTTAAATGCATCAATAATTTGATAAGCATCCTAGTACACATTTCGTGTGCGGTGAGGCACGGCCAAAAAATTAATTATTCAAAGGGAAAAAAAACTGATGTCAGGGAATTAACACAGAGAAAGAGACGTTAACTCACGTGACGGCAAATTTGATTCCAGAGTAAAAGTATATTTGGGAAAAATCGCTCACGTTAGGCAATTCACACTTGACCGCAAATTTAATATACTTTACTGGTGAAACACGAGAAAAAATAATTAGCATTAAAACTTGCTTCAAAATGATTTAAACGCCTTTAAACGATTTGCGCGTTAATCGGTATAAAGCAATTTTACAAATAAAAATACAGAAGCCAACTGAGAAAGGATGATTTGACTAATGCAAGGGTCCACAACCTGGTGCTCGCGAGCACCGCTGTGCTCATTGGAAGCCTGATGGTACTCCTTGACAGCATGCCTGCGCTCTTCTATCTCATTGCATAGGACCAATAATTTAATTTTCTCGGTCGATTTCTTTTGAAACGTATTCAAGATCATTAAGAACAACTTTGATGTTGGTTTGATTTTATTTATTATCATTACTATTGCAGAAGTGTGGTGGTGCTCTTTTGATGTTTTAAGATACAACTTGGTGCTCACCACATCAAAAATGTTGGGAACCCTTGGACTAAAGGGCATTTGGGCCAGTTAATCGAATATGGATGGCTTTGTCAACAAGATATTTCCAATCTACTATGTATTTATGAAAGTTTGTTTATTTTTGCATCTATACACTTCCACATTGTTAAAGCTAGAGTGATCAAACATTCAACAGACACATTCTTCACAAATAGGAAGGCCGTAGGCTACTTTTTAATTCCAAATGTTTTATATTAATTGTACAAAAAGCAAAATAACTTTCTATGCTAATGGCAACGGGTGAATGCTAGAGATTGGTCAGAAAGAACGGAACAGTTCTTTTCAAACTGTTCTGATGCCTAAACTGTTCCATAAAATAACTGTTCTCATAAACTTCCTGTTCTCAGAGAACAGGTAACTCTACATCTCATACACAGTGAGAAAGATGGGAACGACTACTTCCTTATCCGTAATTGGACGGCGGGGACTGATTAAACTACGCGTATTTTCCCAAGTGCTACTATTGATTGGAATCAAATTTGGAACGATTGTGGAGGGCTTCCAGAAATAATTCATACGTGGTTTTTGTTTCTCTCTGCCAGTTTTATTCAAAACGGCGGCCGAGTGAATTCCTAAATACCATGTATCTTCTAGAATTCCGATCGGATTTGAACCAAATTTCCCCGGGCAAAGCCGGGTATTTCTGCTAGTTTATTTATAATTTGAAGGCATGGAGAATTCTTAGACGGCGGTTTTTATCACCTCCACACGTTTGCATGCCCACAGCGTAACTTGAAGGAATTAAACATGCTCAAAATATATTGGATAAAATAAGCAGTTTCTCTGTTTGAAATTTAGAATTAAAGTCTTCTAATTTTGTCGCCAGTGACATCACATTAGCCCTATCATATTCTCGACGGAATTATAACATACATAATAATCGTATATTATCTAAAGATTTTCCGTCGATATTACTAATAACGCAGAGTTATAATTTATTTTGCACGAGAAATAAGCTTTGAGTTCAGTAACGAAATCGAGAAACATACATTATCTCACTCATTTATTTCAAATTTAATTACCTTCTCCGAAATAACTTTTGGGTCACCCAACAATTCCAAGATTAAAACATAAAAGAAAATTTAACCCCGGCAGGAGAAAAAAAAATAAACGTAGTCGACGTGCATTTCGAATTAAACGACATTACGCCCTTTATGTTCAAGGCAACGGAAGATTTCCTCTTGATTCATCTCCACGCCCTTTCCTACGAGAAACTCTTACCTCGCTTTACTTAACCACTTCCTTTCTCTCCTCCTTCCTCCATCTTTTTTCTCCTTCTATCGCGATTCAAGAGAGAGAGAGAGAGATTCCTGGACCACCTGTGTCAACCTCTCCTCTTTTTTACGACTCTCCCACCCCTTTATCCTGAGTCTTCCCCCCGTCGTTCGCCGCTAGATGAGCGATGGAGCTCCTCCTCCTGCGTCTGTCACGTCGTGTGGAGGGGAGAGGGCTAGGAGAGGGGATAGGCGTGTGGAGGGGTATCTATGGAAGAGATGGGGTGGGGAAGGGACTTTTAGAATGGGCGTCAGCTCGATATTATGGCTCCAGCTTCCACGGGGAGGAGGAAGAGAAGAGTTGCATGGACTCCAAATTAAGGGAACCGCTGTTTTAGCCAGTTTATATTTGAATGCCTTTTCCTCTACTTCTTTTATTTTCCTTCCCGCTTCTCTACCTCCGATTCTTTTCTCCGTTTGTTTTTCGCCGTTAAAGTTTTATTTCGCCATCGGCGGACCCTTTCTCTCTCATTTATTCTCTCTCTCTCTCCCCTTTCCTTTATATCGTTCCTGCCCTTTCAGAGTCTTCACGTTCTCTCTTCTTGGTCCGTCGCCCATGAATTTTCCATCCTTCCTCTTTCTTTTTTCAGCTTTTGATTCTCTGCGCATTATTTCGTCTCGTATACATATCTAGATCCTATAGCGTTTTAAAGGTCCTATCTCTCTTTTTTTCCTATTCTTTCCTTGCGTGGAAGTTTTACCCTTTCCTCGTATCTAGCAAAATATTCGTGTTGGCGTGTCATCCTCTCAAAGGTAAACGTAATTTCGTGGCATTCTCTGTACACCAGTTCTGGGCAACCTTTCCTATGTGGTGGGCCGCATGGGCGTTTGCGGTTGATAGCATTCGCGATCGATGTCGCAAAGATCAAGCTCTCTGATAACGAACTTATTCTTGCAATCGCGATAGGCTGGAAAATCCACGATTTACTTTTTCAGCGGGATAATTTCCATTGTTCAGGGTTTGGTTTACGAGAGTTATTAGCTCTAATGCCAGGGACCAACTCTGAAGCATATATATATATATAGATACACACAAAACGAAAAATCAAATCAAGAACCTTGGAGAATATTCCGATTTGTAGGTACCTGAAAAGGGACACCTTAATTTTAGCTGATGTGTATGAAAGGTTTCGCAAAGAGTGTCAAGAAGGGTATAAAATCGATCCATGTTGGTTTTAAACGGTACCAAGATTATCGTGGCAAAGTATGCTTAAAATTACCGATGTAAAGATAGAATTATTTACTGATTACGATATGATTTTAATGATAGAAAAAGGAATTCGGGGAGGTATCACTCAGTGTTGTAAACGATATGTAGTAACAAGTATTCAGCGCAGGAAAGAATACAATCCCGAATATGATACTAACTACTTTATGTATTTGGATGTAAATAATCTATACGGATGGGCGATGAGCTGTTCTCTCCCTCTTCAAATTTTTAGATGGCTTATGCAAGATGAATTTAATTGCTTTGATGTCATGAAAGTTAAAGACGATGGTTCCTTAGGATACATTTTAGAGGTAGACATAGAATACCCACAAGAATTACACGATCTTCATAATGGCATTCCTCTGTGTCCATAAAATAAAATTCCTCCTGGCGGTAAGCACAAAAAACTATTGATGACCATTGATGAAAAGAAATGTTACGTAAATCATTGCGGTAATTTGAAACAAGCACTTTCTTTGGGGTTAAAACGTTAAAATTCATCGTGTACTGGAATTTAAACAGTCGAGATGGTTGAAAAAATACATAAATTTTAACAGGGAACAATGGAAAAAAGCAACCAACAGTTTTAAAAAAGATTTCTATAAGCTAATGAATAATTCCGTATTTGAAAAACCGATGGAAAACATCATAAAACGTATGAATATGGAATTAGTATCGGATGAAAAACGTTAAAATAAATTGATTTCCAGAACGGCATTCATAGATAGGATATTTTTTAAATGAAAATTTAGTAGCTGTACATCTAAGGAAATCTGCTATAAAGTTCGATAAACCTATATTCATAGGAATGGCTATAATCGCTTTGAGTAAAACATTAATGTGGGCTTTGCTCGACACGCAATTTTCCAAGAATTTCCCCGTTGCACAAGGGATTGGCCGCTTATTAACCTCAGTCCAATTTTCTATGATTGTTCCTTTATCCGTTATAGTCTCTAACTCAGGGGTCGGCAACCTATGGAAGGTGTGCCTTAAGTGGCACGCGAGGTGATTTTTAATGGAACGCGGAAGTTGAAATTATAAGGAAAATAAATAATTCATATTTAATATATATGTATTACAAGTATGTAGTAAAATAAAGGATTTTTGGAAATTTTGTGAACTTTTGTTATATTTTATAGTAAAAGAGTAATTATTCACCTCTAATGTCTGCTAATTCTACTTCTTTAACACTGTTCTCACATAATTCACGTGCCTGCTGTCTCGAGTACTCTTTCGCCGCCTTTGTGACTAATGAACACAAAATACGGAAATTCAGACCGATAGGCACAAATGCATACCGATTACAATGTGATCTCTCTTTAAGTAAACCAATGATGATCAAGTAATAAATATAATCAATTGATTAAATTAAACTTTTTTACTGGCATACGGGACGATATATCGACGTAAATTTGGACCGCCACTCGTAAAGATTTGTCGATCCCTGGTCAAAGCGGTAGCGCAATGAATAGCTGGTCAGTTTCAAAAGTTTAGGAAGAAAGGTGACTTCCACAATATGTATAACTAATGTGATATTCTATTTATATATCTAATTCTTCTTTCATTCTGCTCTATCCTCTTCTTTAATCGGTTCCTCCTCTTCATCATATTCTTCCTTCCATTACCCAAAAAAAAGTCTTGTCGCGTTTCTATTAATTTCTCATCCAATTTCCTTTCCATTTCCCGCAAAGTTACATCTTTTTTGTGTGTTCCCTCGCTTCTCTCCTTCCGATGTCAACAACGTTTCTCTCGCTCCAACTCTCTTGTCTATTGCTTTAAAAAAAAAAAAGGGGGAAAAAAGAAGTGACCTCTTGATGGTCAGCTCAGAAATTTCATCATTTCGTTTCTCTTTTTTTTCTCCCTTCCTCTTTTCGTCCCCAGAACTGCCCTTATCCATCTTTTCCTCATTTTGGCCATCAATTATCCATTTTTCTCCCGAGCAATTCCCTTCTTTTTTTTTTTACTTTTGCTCTCTTACTCCGTTCCCCTCTCCTAAACCACCCCACCCCCTCCTCCTCCCACAGTTTCCGATACGTCATATCTCTCCCTACTACAATGTGTCCCGCTCGTCTGGTCGACTTTTACAGATGATTTCAAAAATAAATTACCTCTCCTCTTTGACCTAAATCGGATCGAAATTGCCTCACGTTCCGTAGTAAAAGGGACGTAGGAGAGCGTTTTCAAAAGCGTGCCAGCGCCAAAAGAGAAAATCAAAATAAAATGAAACCGAATCCTTTTAACAGTGAAGTATATATATATTGTTTAGCAGTTTGACATAAAATTACTTCTTGAAATTAACTCGTCGGCTCGGAAAAAAAATTGATAAGCAAGCGGCGGTGATTCCCTTTTTTTTTCAAGGGTGCTCTGCCGAACGCACGTTAGGACTCGCACACCGAACGATTAAGCGTTACGCGGCATGAAATGGGATTCGTCGTAATTTCAAAATTTTTGTTCTCCTATGTGCCCGATTCCGTGCTTTCGTTTATATTTTCAGGCGAACGTTTCGCCTTTCATTATAATGATCTAGGCAGGCATACACATTTTTATTTACATCGATTCTCAGAAAGCAAGCGTTTGGAAGGAGGTGCTAGTAGTACAATAAATATACGCTTCCTCAAAAATGAAATCCAGATCTCTGATTGGCTGGCTTGTCAACCACTAAAAACACTCCTGAGCCTGACGGAGGTCGACAAATTATTAATAGATAAATATGTGCCCGATTCCGTGCTTTCGTTTATATTTTCAGGCGAACGTTTCGCCTTTCATTATAATGATCTAGGCAGGCATACACATTTTTATTTACATCAGTTCTCAGAAAGCAAGCGTTTGGAAGGCGGTGCTAGTAGTACAATAAATATACGCTTCCTCAAAAATGAAATCCAGATCTCTGATTGGCTGGCTTGTCAACCACTAAAAACACCCCTGAGCCTGACGTAGGTCGGAAAATTATTAATAGATAAATAGTAAAATAAATAGCAAAACACTAAATTGATATTCCCGGAACCAATTGCGCATCGATAACAAATGATATATCGAATCATATAAGATTGAAACATAAATAACAAGTTAGGAAAGTACTGATAAAGCAGATATTATAAGGCGATTTTTTTTTACAAGTTACGCCCATCCCCAGCAGCTGATCCTGGATCCACCAAATGTAGCTCTCACATGTGGTAACTAATTCTGAAAATTCGGTTTCTCTAATTGTAAGTTGAATTGTTCAGAGATATCGCCTGAACAGACGGACGGGCGGACAGGCTAAGTGAATACGTAAGCTGACTTCATGTAAAAAAATCGCTAAAAACAGTTCAAAGACACAAAATAGCAAAGAGACTAGATCAATAACTTTGAGCGGGTTGATATAGTTTAACATAATATTTGATAGTTTATTGGGCGTTTTGAATGTAATCAACCTTCTGAAAAACAGAAGCAAAATTAAGTTTGATTCTATACTAACTGCGTCAAATATTAATGAAGTTTCAAGACCATATATATCTCTCTAACAACTTTTCAATAGATTCTTCCTGTACAAATTTTTCACAACGTCCACTTTGTCATCCCGTAAAATTGCGTTTGGTAACATTTCACCGCCAACAAATAACTTTGAGTTGAAAATACGAGATCTGACCAATAAATATCGAGACTATTTTATGACGAAACAACGCCACGCTTCAGAGCGTTGCGGCTAGGTAAGGATATAAAGGCAACCCTACTGAACCTGTGTGAACAAGTTTCAACTCACTCTCGTCAGTGCGTTGCATTAGGTAGTTGTGTAAAGCACTGTTTTGTCGCTGTGCCGGAAAATGAATAACGACCTTTATTTAGAACAAAGAATCGTCATTAAATTTTTGACAAAAGTGAAAAAAGGTGGAACTGAAATTCATGAAATGTTGAAAGAGGTTTTCGGTGAGGAAGTAATGACTCGTGAACATGTTTTTTCTGGACGAAAGAATTTTTGAAAGGCCGGGAGAGTTTCGAAGATGAACTACGAAGTGGGAGACCAGTGGAGGTGAGGACAGACGAAAACATCAAACAAATTGAAGAGCTGTTAATCGAGACTATTACATTACAATTTTGGAACGTCTACGAAAGCGGATTAAAAAAAAAAAGACCACAGATGTGGCCCAATTCGTGGCGGTTGCTCCATGACAATGCGCCTGCACATTCTGCCTTCCGAGTAAAGGAGTTTTTGGCCAAGAAAAAAATCACTGTTGGGGAACATCCACCCTACTAGACGGATCCTTCCCCCCAGCGACTTCTTTCTGTTCCCCCGAATCAAGAACACCCTCTAAGGGGAGCATTTTGAATGGGATTTCGGAAAATGACTTCCAGGCATGCTGCCGATGATAGAAAACGCATATGCAGTGGTGTGTACATGCAGAAGGAAACTACTTCAAAGGTGACCACATTCAACTGTATCATATTTTGAAAATAAATTTTGTAAAATTTTTGTCTCTATATTTATTGGTCAGACCTCATATATAAAACAAAGGATTTTAATTTTCAAGATAGCACAAAGTAGTGTCGCACTCGATACAAAGTCGCCTGTGAAAAAGATAATGATAAGTTTTCAGGAAAGATTTTGCCAACGAAACTTCTCCACCTCCTCTCTGCCACAACTACAGTCAAAATTGTTTTGAATGGCGGAGGTAAAATGAAACTAAATTTTGCGACAATATTTTTCTCATGTATTCAGACGAGTCCATGTCACAGAATAGACGGTGTTATCTGTATGAGAGGAATTACTCGGTGAACTTTGTCGTCATAGCGACAGCACCTAGGCAACAAATATGTCACCTTCTGATGAGGATAAAAGTGAATGCTGAAATTAAGGAACATTAATTTCAAATTTCTTTCGGATAATCGACGCTCTACTGCATGTCAATGCTCTATGTTGGGCCTACGTAAGCTCCTAAGTAGAGGAAGATACACAGCCATGATTCAGATTTTGCTTTTTTTTTAGACTAAGCTTAGATACATTAGGAATAAGAGATATGAAGATTAAAGAAGCAATTTATATTTTATGGGAAACATGGATGAGAGATTCAAATGTGTTAAGAATACACAGGCAAACAATAATAAAACAATTTATAAAGGTTCAGGCGCCTTGAGATTTACGCGGAAAAATACGAAAACTTATGGGAAAATTACGGGAGAATAATAAACCATAAGTCCAGGAGTAGTTAATTAGAGAAAGATCCAGTGCACATTATACATCACCTTGTTACCTAGATACACAAATATCAAATTTGAAGTTTTAAGAGTAAATTAACATTCCATTTCATCATGTAAATATTTGTACTCTCAAAATAGTAGCAACGTAAAAACGCTCGTACGAACACTATTACGGAAGGCAAACATTTGAAATTATGATCTGAAAATTTCTTGTTGGCGATGAAATTTAACTCAGAACTAAAGATTTTGGAGATTGTAGAAGATTAGCTACGAGCATTATTATGGCGTGGTATTTTAATATTTTCGGCGCCATTACCTAACTGATTTACGTTAACGGGGAAAAATTAAAGATACCATCTGTAGCCACTCCAGCGGCGATTTAAAAATTAAAGAAAGCTAGTTTGGATCCAAGTATTTGTCACGAAATAACTTGAAAGTCCTCAAGAATGCATACCAAAAGTTGACTGAAGTTTTAGAATGAATTTTAACACAAATGAGAATAGTGTTCTTAACAGAATTGGCAACTCTAGAAACCCAAACCGACTAGCAATCGCTCACTTACAAAAATGACCTGCGCAAATTCCTCGAAGGTTATCAAAACATTCGTTTAGTTTCCAATTCGCCGCCGCGTAATAAGACGTAGAGGCACCCACCAACGGTCCGAAATTTTCCAAACGACGGTCATTAGCAACCCCATGATGGACGAGCAAGGCCCACGTAAAGGACAACACATTTCCATGCACTAATCGGACACCGAAAAACGTCAAGTCCACACAAACACGCAGGCACACACAAACAAAACAAAACGACAGTTCGAATTCTTTTACGCGGAGAGTGCGAGGCTTTAGAGAAATATACACACGCCTGGCTCTAGTACTTTCAAAACGTGGCAGTTCACTAACGCGCGGATATAAAAAAAAATATAACCAAACCCTCCGTTTCGCGCAACAAAACGAACGCAGAGAGAGAAGATATACCAAAAAAATATATTTAAAAAACATTTTAATCCACTAACCGTTTCTCCTTCTCTCTCCGCTCCACCCACTTCCTCCCCTTATATTTTTTTGCAACGAATCCGAATTTCTTTCCTATTTCCCCCTCTTCCCCCCTCCCCTCCCAGCATAAACAAAAAAATTCCCGCTAATGTGAAAGGCGGACCTCCGCCTAAAATTGAACTGTCCCCTCGGGTTTCGGGAAGTGACAGCCTCATCGCTCAGACTTACCGAGCAAAGACCGTGGCACATGATTAACTATCAACACGACGAGTACGTCAAGCGACGTGGACCAGAAAAGGGAATTGGATGACGGCCGAGAGACAGAGAGAGAGAAAGCCATACGAGAAGCAAAAAGAAGGAGAGAGAGAGAGACGGAGGGAGTGTTGTGGGAGAGAAGTTTGAAGAGGAAACTGCATGGATGAAAGAAGGAGAGGAAGAGAATTCCTTTCAAGAACCGTGTGTGTGTGTGTGCTCGCACACGAGGGGGTTGAAGGGGTCAAAAGGAATGGTTTTAGAGCCAAAGAAGGAACGTGCTTTTCCAGTAAATGCTCGAATGGCTAGGAATAGTTTTGAGGAAAGGACAGAGAGAGAGAGGGGGGGAGGGGGGACCCAAAGAGAATAGGAACTAAACGGAATCGTGGGATGCATAATTACTTGAAGCGAAGCGAAGGAAGAGGGAAAGAGAGATCTAAAGGAGGAGGGAGACTTATATTTATATATATATATGTATGTATGTATGTATATATGTATGTATGTGTATGTGTATATGTATGTGTGTATGTATGTATGTATGTATATGTGTGTATATGGAAGGGTGAAGAATGACACTCGGTTTACGCATGCGGATAAGAGAAAACGGTCCCGGGTTTCGGGGGACAAATGTGGTTTCCTAGGAGATAATTCGACGATGGATGAATCATTTCAGTGTTTTCAAAGTAAAGTGTCTTAAGACCCGTAAGGAAATTGTCGCCACTTATAGCACGACCGGCTGAAATATGTTTTCAGTAAAAACCTCACTAATTCGGGCAGCCTTCTTCTGTGGGTGAAGCGGGAAGTGAAGAAGGAAAAGTTAAATTACACGAAACCAGGAGCTGCCTCGATCCTCTTATTAAATTTGGTAATTCTGAAGAGGAATTCGGAAAATATTTTTACGCTCTAATTGTAAGTAAGAGAAATGAAGAACGTTATGAAACGGCAATACAATGGAAAATTTCCGATTTCTTCGAAAAAGGAAATGCGATTGGGGGGAGAGACCGTCTACGTCAGATTAAGGAAATTGTCGCCACTTATAGCACAACCGGATGAAATATGTTTTCAGTGAAAACCTCACTAAGTGAAGAAGAAGTAGCTAAATTACACGAAGCCCGAAGCTGCCTCGATCCTCTTATTAAATCTGCTAATTCTGACGAGGAATTCCAAAGATACTTATAAGCAAGAGTAATGAAGAACGTTATGAAACGGCAATACAACGGAAATTTTTCGATTTCTTCAAAAAAAAGGCAATACGATTGGGGAGAGACCGTCTACGGCTGATTAAATTTGTAGTTATTAACGTTTAACACGTTAATTAAAGTTTATTTAAAAAAAAATCACATTCTTTGTGTTCTATTTTATTTCAATTCTTAGTACTCAATTTCTTCAATAAAGTAACCCATTTTCTATTAGAAACGGTGTGGTAATGTAACAGTTTTTCGTGATAAGAAATCAAATTTGATATGTAAATAACCTTCTTATGAGAAAATGTTATTATTAACATACGTTGCTGGAGTGTGAATAAATTTGCTTGTTTTGTGACCTACGACTTGAAAATATATAATTATGTTCTGTAATTCGGACTTTTCGCTAATTCGGACTACCCCTTCCCCCTATTAGATCGAATTAGTGAGGTTTTAAGTGCATCGAAAATTATGGAGAAAGAAATGCTCCAATTACATGAAATCCAATATTTTAGCATATACCTCCTTCTTTTGTTAAGTTAACGAAACCCCAATCCAGAAAAGTTTTCCTCTTATTGCCTTCCCTTCCACTGTGTTGCGACATAACAGGTTTGAAAATCACTGGTTTATGTTACAGAGAGCAATATAAATTGATTCTAGATGTTAGGATAGAAATTATTTCTGTCGTCATCAGAGAAGAGTAAAATATAATTAATCTTTACCATGTGCATGATAGTTTTGCGGACCAATGCGAGAATGAAATGACTGTTACCCAAAATTCAACGAACTTCTGTCAACTCCGTGTCTAGTACAAAGAGAATGTGGTGGAATGAAAATAATTAGTACTCGATGTCATTTTCCTGATACTGTTGTTATATGAACTTGGCCAAATCAACTTTATTTTTTAAAGGTACCATGCTTCAATTTCAAATTTTGATGTCATTTTTTATGAATGCCACATTAGGAGAGAGCAAAAATCCATCACTCCAGATACTCAGATGGAATCCCTTAAAACAAATATTAACAAAAATATACGTAGTAAAAGAGGTGAATACGAATATTCCTCGATATTTAAATTATGTTCTTCGGAGAATCACGTATCCTAGCACGAAATTACACACGCAGATAAACTGAATCAAACTGTCATCTGAAACTAAAAAGCAATGTTGACTACTCCAGAATTACTTCTCATCGGCACATCATATGTTTTACGTAAGTGAAATACTCTTATTAAAATATCTTGGGACTAAATTTTAACAGTTTATTTTAAAATTTTAAAATACCGTAAAACAAATTTTGGGTCGAATAAATCAAGATGATAATATTTTTGGCCTACAATCAAAGTAAAAACAATTTAGCGAGAAAACTGCTATAATTAACGCCAATACCATTTTTGCAGCATTTCATGAAACTGTTTTTTGTCTGCCAAGCTACTTACCAGATGAAAAAAAAACAAAATTGATAATTTCCTTCCCGATCTTCGATAGAAGATTTCCATATGTTAGTGTACTATTTTTTTTTGTCGTTCGTGTGTGTTGCGTGAATATGCTGATGTGTGTCTGTGTGTGGCGGAGCCGCGCATGCGCGAACCGCGGGCGAGGTATCTTCGTCGTTCAAACCCGTTATCGTTTAATTCCCTAAAGGTACATGGCATGGCGTATGACGTAATGGAATATCGATTAACACCCTCTGAAGGCCACATCTCCCAAAAACCTTTACGCACACACACACATCGCCACACCTAACAGTTCCGATACACCTCCCCTTCAAGCTCCTCCAACAAAATACACCCTTTACTCATTTCTTTCTCCTATCAGTCCCTTAATACCCTTTTTTTAAAAAATATTCTATCCATTTCTATTGCATTCCTAAGTAACCCTTTATTTTTTTACACTCACAGAATTGCTCTTCTTTCAATCAAAATCTCACTCCTCGTTCTTTTACCTTCTCTCTCTCTCTGTCCCTTATTTTTTCCAAAAAATTACCGTCTCTCATTCCTCCATTTAAACCGCATTTATTCCTCCATCTGTCAACACCTTTCTTCCCTTCAATCACTAAAACCGTGCTTCCCTTCTATTACCATCCTCCTTGCCACGTAAATCCCCTTTCATTATAATCTCTCGTTTCCTTTTCTCCTCTTTTAAAAATGTTGTTCTCACGTCTACTCCAGCACACCTCCTTCTCCATCTCCTTTCTGTTCATTCGGTATTTCTCACTTTTATTTTTAACTTCTTCCTGCCTTTAGCAAAAGAACGAAAAACCACAAAAATTGTTCATCAGCAATCTTTAGCCAACACCAGGTTAATTTTCTTCAATAAATACGAATTTCTGATTCATATTTAATATGCATGGTAATTACTCAAATAAATTGTTTTCAAATGAAACAACAAAGGTAAAACTGTTCCTTTGCTTCCCTTTTACAAGCACATTAATAAAAAAATTCTTTTACATCTATCTAAATTCATGAACTTTCCTATAAGTGATATCTATGCAGAACGACTTTGCCCGGTCAACGACGAGCCTTGTTTGTTAATAAAATAATTATTTCTGTTTTTCGTCGGAAAAATGTCACGTCTATTTTGTGTGTTTGATATACGTTTGTACACCTCTTAATAACCCGTAAAAAATTTTACTTGTAGTTTCTTGACATCAAAGAGTAGATTTTTGTCTGTTTGTATGCAATGGAGTCATTTTGATTCAAGATGTCAGATTGGACCTTTCGAAACTGTAATGATTTTAAACAAATTCTGCAGGATTGTAGAGGTCATAGTTTATCCAACCGGTTTAGAGTAGAATTACATATATTCGTTTTTATTACCATGCTAAATACTTAAGTTGTATAAATCTCAATGTTTTTGGTTTCTTAGAATTCCCGAGCAATTCCAAGTACTTTCAGCTAGTGTGCGTGTGTGTGTGTGTATATATATATATATATATATATATATATATATATTAAGCCATTCAACAAAAATTAGTAGAATAATTGACACTTAAGAAAAATTATATGGCGTCAAAAATTGTGGAATTGTTTAAATGCATCTCACCAGTATATCTGGTTATGCGTTTAATATTTCAAGAAAAAAAACTTTAAAATAACGCAATATTTCTACTTTAACGAGGTGTGAAAATTTTCCATCGTCAACGCATTTTTCTATATTTAATTTGAAAAAAAGGTATTTAAGGTTTTCGGTGAAACATTTAACCAACTTGCTCATTTTTATTTGTCCGGAAATTTCGAAGAATTAACCGGAGAATAAAACACCCCTATAGCAGATACAAAAAGTTCAGTTTTAGAAAATAATGACGGTTAACCATCATCACTGACGACTGTAATTTCGTCTCTCGCATTGCTCATCTGGATTTTCGACCCTTTAAAAAAAAATATTAGAGAAATAATCCATCGATTTGCTTATCTTTTTACAACTATTAGAGAAAGTCCAATAGTTTAACTAATTCTTATATGTAAATAGGCACTTAAGTAATATCCATCCCGTATTATACAATGAAAGAAGGGGCGACACAATAATCGTCGTCATACAAAAAGAGACGCCCGTCGGTCCCATCTCCTCCTCCTCCTCCTCCCCTCTTCCCTCCCTCCACCCATCCTATCCTTCCTTCCTCCCTCCCTTCGCCGTCTGCCACTTCGCGTTATCCTCTTCTCTTCATCCCATCCTCTCTTCCTCTCCCTTTCTTTCTTAATTTCTCGTTGCTCCTTAACTTCCCTCCTCTTTCAAAATGTCCTCCCATCTTCCTTCCTCTCCTCCTCCTCTGCTATCTACCCTCATCACTCTCCTCTCCCCTCTCTCTCTTTGCTCATCCGTAAGAACACAGAGCACGTCCCATCCTTGGCGACACACGCACGCTTCCTCTCTCTCTCTCATATCCATCTCATCTAAGGGTATTTCCCTTTGCCGCCTCTATCGCACTCGCCGAGGGCTTAACGAGCCTCAATGGTTAATGACGGTTGTAGCAGGAAAAGGGGAGGGGTAAGCGTGGCGGAAGGCGTAGGGGGAGAGAGAGGGAGAAATGAGAATAGGATGGAGACTTTCGAAGAAAGAGGGAAGGAGAGAAAATGGGGAGGGGCGGACGAAGGGAGAGGAGCTGATCCCAAATCCAAAGATGAATATTTGCCGTCTTGAGTCTAGAGTGTGAAAGCACTCCAAAATGCTTCTCTCAGGCTGTTGGTGGAGAGCTGACAAAAGGGGGTTTCGCGTGGGATGGGGAGATGGATAATATGAGAGAGAGAGAGGAAATTTAGGAATAGTGAAAGGATGATTCGAGATTGGTTGGTTAGAGAATAAAAAGTTCATAAAAGTATGTAATCCTATTACATCATAAAGCTGAAAATCACTGACATATGTGCGATTGCTTGTTTAAATTTACTTCCGTGTTGACAATAAAAAAAAATTGAAAACAATTTTTTCAAATAGCAATGGAATGTTTGGGAAAAGTAAATGCGCATTTTGAATAAATATCAGACGTCATCGGTGGCGATCCACTTATGGCAGGCTCTAAATTAAATTCCCGGCTTCATTTTTCAATTTTATCTCGGCGATAAGGTGAGTTCATTATTTTTTTAAGCATAGAAAAAGTTATTTATGCGCAAGTTGTCGCAATTATAGAAATTTTGAGGATAAAATATGGGCAGACATAAAAATTTCGGCTTAAAATAAAAAAATACAAAAGATGCAAGAGATATAAACACTTTGTTGCCAGGATAACTTCCACATTAGATATAACGTGGAATCCGTAGTTACGATTCGATTCACCCCCCCCCCCCCAAACAGTAAAGTAAACACTTTCAATCATCCGAAAAAAAATAGCGAAATAATGAAAATCCGATTAAAACTTTTTGTTTAAAAAATGCAGAAAATCTGTCCTTAATTTGTCAAGTTCGTAAGGAAAGAGCGCATTATGCGGAGACCGATTTCATTATCGCAGAGTCCTATATTCTACTAACAAAAAAGGAACGCTACAGGTAAGGAATATCACGCGTTTTTCAACGTCTCCGATCATTTTTAACGTGCATTTAAAACGTAATATATGCATTAGAAATAAATTTAGAGTAAGATACCGCTAACATCAAGTATTTACTACTAACAAAAAAGGAACGCTACAGGCAAGGAATATCACGCGTTTTTCAACGTCTCCGATCATTTTTAACGTGTATTTAAAACGTAACATATGCATCACAAATAAATGTAGAGTGAGATACCGCCAACATCAAGTATTTGATGAAAATCACTAAAGTCCCTCATAAATGTATTACCGAAATTGAATGGATAGAAATCACCTCACACCACGCTCTTCCGCGGGTTCCAATCCCGAGAGCGAATTTCTCCCCTTAATGAGGGCAAATTAACCATATATATACCTTATAAGAAAAAAAACGAGAAGGATAGGAACCGAGCTAAAAAAGAAAGGGAGCACGGAAGAAGAGAAGTAGGGAAACTCCTATTAACTTAACGACCCTATCCAGGCCATCTCCGACCTTCCACACACACACACCCCATATCCCCTTCACCCAATCTATCCTGCACAAAAACAAAACCGAACTTCCATCCGAAAAAAATCGTCCCTTTCCACACGAGTTCACACGCAAACACACACACACGATCGTGTGGCCCGCACGTACATGCAAGATGGCACCCATTTAAGGCCGGAGAACTGGGAAGGGGAGGGGGGCGGTCGGGGAAGGGAAGAGTTTCCCACAATTTCGAAAAACACCGGCGCTTCCGGAAGATGCGAAAGAGAGAGAGAGAGAGAGAGATGGAGAGGAGAGAGAGATGGAGAGATGAAAGGGGGGAGGGAGGGAGGGGGAGAGAGCGGAAGGAAATTCTCCTTAGGGGAAAACGGAGGGAAAAAAAGGGAGGCAGAGAGAGAGAGGTAGAACGGAATGATCACATTCTCCTTAATTGGCATCATCGGGGGTAAAGTTTAGTAGGATGAGGGGACTTAAGGGGGAAGGGGGGGAGTTGGCTCGCTTGAGAGATTCTACCTAGAAACACTTCTTGACCTCTACCCCTCTTTATCTCTTCTCCTTCCAATTCGATTCCCTACCTGTAAGTGTAAGTGGAAGGTTCGACGCGCATAAGGATTCCTTTCTGCCGCAGCCGCCATTCAAATCTTTTTTTTAACCCATTCTACCCTCTCTCTCTCTCCTTGGAATCATCCCTTTCGAATCACCCTCCCCCATCACACACACACACCCATTTCTACTTATTCGATTTCTTCTCGAGGTCAATCCTACATGGCGAAAAGAGAGAGAGAGAGGGAGAGAGAGAGAGGGAGGGAGAGAGGGAGAAAGTAAGGGAAAAGAGAAAAGGAGGGGAATGAAAATCTCACTTTCCCAATCAATGTAAGGGAGCGGGAGGAGGGAAATTGTTCCCGCGAATTGGAAAGGGTTCAAAGAATGAAAAAAAAATGGCTTACGGAGGGCTTTTATCTCTTATATATATATATATATATATATATATATATATATATATATATATATATATATATATATTTAAGCGGAAGAGTTTGGATTGAAAAGAGGAAAGTGAGAGTCTATAAAAAAAATTTAGGGTTGCATTAATTTACAGTCCGGTTTTATTTGGAAATTTCCACGTTGTTTTTATTTAATACAGCAAGCAAAGGTAAGAATTTATATAAAGCGTAGATTTTTATTCGCGATGGGATGTATAATTCTTGTAAAAATGCCATTCCATTATCTTCTATCCTCGTTAGTAAAGTGCTGCCTCTCTACTGATTTTAAAGTACCTACCTCGTTAAGTTATCTGTAACGTTTTGAATTGTTTTTTTTTTTGCTTCATTTAGATTCGTAACGCCTATTCAGAATTTTCGGATCGTTTGTATTAATGCAGAGCAAAGGTCAAAGTATTCCCGGATGAATTTAATGCTTTTACTCCGAGATAATATAAAGTGAACGTATTCAAAGCGCTTTTATATTACGATTAACTTTTTACGAAACGTTGCGTGCACTTTTTTTTTTACCATTACGATTTCATAGCTTTTATTTTTTTTTAAGCTGTGCAACTGACAATTTTGGCACTTTTGGATAAAAGCATAAGCCGAATCCTTTTTTTGTACCTCAAAAACTTGAGCGTGTGTTCACTTTCACTTTTTTTTAAACCGAAATGCGTACAGCATTAAAAATTATGCGCATATTTTTTTTTTGCTCCCTACACTTTCGCAAACGAAATGAAATTTAAATTAAATTGAATTCGTATCCCGTTGAAAACATATTGCATATTAATCCGTTTGATATGAAAAGGAGCCGTGAATTTATTTGGTCTGAGGAATTTGCTTGTTCATTCTTTTTGCATTTTTTGCTGAGGGGCGAAGCAGCCCAGCGTACCCTCTCGTGGTAAGAACATGAAGCTAAAGTAGAGCCTTCAAGCGGCAGATAAGATCCATCATTTATCGTCCTCTCTCCCTACTTATATTTTTTCTAAAAATTGAACAACTCTTACTTTAATTAGCTTCGGCTTAGGAAAATACAAGGGAAACGATATGCAAGTGCATATGGATACTAGTATAAAATATCTGCTTATATTCTTCCACAAAATATAATGAATGTATATTCAATATATGTAATAATTTATGAATGTTGTTTACTTTGGTTGCTATGGAAATTATTTCCCTCTCCTTCCATCTCTCTATCTCTTGTATTAAAAGAGTTCGAAGCAGGCTTACACCCATAAGGATTGAAATGAAAGTAGGATTTCGAGGTCTAATTGGTAGGCAAGCCAACATCCCGTTAAAATGGCAAAATTTCCCCAAAATATGTGAATTAAACGTTTAACACGAGCGATTTAAAACTATAGACGGAGAAAATTAACATAATAAGAAAACATATAATTTGTTCTTCAAAATGGTTTAGATCCGAAGATCGTAGGTTAATTCTTTCTAATTTTAATCCAAAAACAAATAAAACATGCGCATCAAAAGTCGATTTTTACGTTTTATTCTATGGGAAACGGAAATGTCTTCCTTGGAGTGGAACCCAGGACTTTTTTCTAATTTTTTTCGTCATCACCTTAAAAATATATTAATTAAGCATTCTTAGGAAATTTCAAACATGGATCTCAATCCTTTATTGAGCTATTCGCATTTTTATAGCGAGCGGGTGTTGGGTTACGTGGGAAAAAAATAAGCATGTAAAGATCGCGAAACTATACGTATAATATGGTGAAATAATTAGGAGTAGTGACGTTTACAAATTATGATCTTAAATAATGCGGCAAAAGGTTTGTGTCAAACATGCGTCTTTCATATCAGTTGTCTCATTTTAAAGTATTTTATATTAATTATTTTATAGCCATGATAAAATTTCGTACAAGTCCTACTGATAAAAGGGAATAACATCGATCTAAAGAGAAGCGAATGCGTCATTCCAATTAAATATTATGGTTATTTCAATTTTAGTTCGTCTAGTGAGAGACATACAGAAGGAATAGGAGAAAGAGGAGATAGGCAATGAGAAATGTCAGAGCAGTCACGAAAAAAAAATGTTAAATGGAGGAGAAAGAGTAGGAAATTACATGAAAGTAGATTTCGTGGTAAGGAGAATAATGATAATGGAGAAGAAGTCGTTTTATTAACGGAGCGAAATTTTTAGTCTAATTAGATCTTTTAATTATCCTAGAAAATTCCGAGTTGCCTCTTTCTCATGAATTTCAAGATTTAATCCATATTATAAAAATATGTTTTTCATCATTAAAAAAACTAGCAAAAATTGTATTTTTAAGGGATAAAGCTCAAATATATCACAAAACTTTTTTTAAATTTAAAAGCGGCGGATTAAAAAAAATGTAAGACCTTAGCGTGCTCGAATTAAATTTGCCTTCCTTTATTTGACGGATAAATTCATACCTTTGACTATTTTTCGGAGAATAATCTCTGATCGTACAATTTTTCCGCAGAGTGAGGACATTATATATATATATATATATATATATATATATATATATATATATGTATATACAGACGCACACTATATACAGCGAGAAAGCGTATTACACAACCTTTTTTACGGCGTCGCGGATTTTAGCCATGCCAGTGACCGATGGCTGTGAATTCACGGTTCGGCAGACGCTAATGATGAATAACGATGGCGAACGGTTATGTGTGTGGAATGCTGTCAATATCCGCGTCCTCCCACACGGATTATGGCTGAAGAAAGGCGCGGACGCGACGGATATTATAAGAGCGTGCGGAGGTGTCGAGAGACACGGGAAAGACCACGGGCGACCGCCGGACGGGATGGGGCCGTTTACATATATTTTTTTAAAACATCTACTGCGTATAGTACATGCTCCGAGATATTTCAAAGTATAAAAAAAGACTTCAACTGTCGGTCAAAATGAAGTCTTTGAAAATATTCTTTAAGGAAACTATACTTTAACCTTTCGACTAAAGAGGTGAACTTATGATCAAATAGTAATTGAGATGCGGTTTCCCTGACTGCTATTGTTTATTATTTTTATTTAGTCATTACAATTTGATTTTCCAAGATTATTGGTCTGCCATGAGGGTTGAGAGACAATTAATTCAACGAAAACCTTAATATTAGCTTCATTACCATGTAAAATGTGAACCAAAGCGGGACAAGTTGACAGTATAACGTAGGTGGTGTCTCGCAGATCGCACCTCAGAAGTTAAATATTAAAAAAAAATCCGTATTAGTCATTGGCTGGAAATTTATAATTTTCACACGTATTCAATGGAGAGTTATCGAGTTGAACTGAAAATATTTCAAGAACAAGCACTTTAAAATACTTGCCTAAGTTATCTGCAATAGCCACAAGAAGGTTATAAAATTACCAGTAGCAGCCACCTTCAGTGTTAATTCACCGAGAATAGACTCATAAATTGTTCTGACTATTACGTATTATCCTTTAATTGTTTTTTCTTGAATGAAACAACTTTCATTGGTTTAATCTGGAAGTACCTATTTCTAATTCTTGAATGTGATTCATATTAGGACCCAAAAGAATAAAGGAAACAATTTCGTAACGGAATTTTTGGTAGAATACCTCACGACCATATTCCGTTACACACTGAAATGTCTTCAGACAAAGTTTAAAAATGTTGTTCCCTTCATATCTTTTATTTTACAAGATAAGGTTGCCTTATTGATAGAGCGAAATCGTTACTTTAATGTTCGATTAAGGCGCAATCGATATGAAATGAACTTCTCGGATCTCATAAGATGAAATTAAACTTAGGATCACATTTTCCATCTATTTTGGAAAAAATTTAAGTTTTGTCCTACGCTTCAGCGGTCGCGAAAATTAGACAAACGCGCGTTGTTAAAGCGGAGAAAAATCAAATTAAACCGCACCTTCTCTGGCCTCCGTAAATTAATCTATCCGGCATGCGATGATTCCTTACCGACTGGAATGTAGCAAGTAATTGGTTTGTAAGTGTCACAGGGCGGAGAATGCCGTAACTTTGACTTATGCCACGTCGTTGGAATCGATGGTGATCAGACTCAATCAATTACGATGTTGTCGGGACTAGGTTAAAGCTCATCTGGCACTTACACCCAACAACTGTGTTTACTCCTGGCTCGTTTTTTGCGTTTTCGCCAAGTCTCCCTCGATTGTTTTAACAATATAATATAACATATAAAGGTTTATTGTGATTGAGTTGAAAGCTACTGATCGATAATCGATAGGATGTTAGTTTAAAAAGAGTCTGGCTTCTTAAAGAGGAAAATTATCGATGAAATATCCATGAATAATTACGAAATTAAAAGTTAAAGTGAGTTTCTTCTATCTAAAGGAAATATTAATAAAATATTTCTCGGTGAAAAAAGGCAAAATTAAATGATAAGAGGTTTCATTTAGATTTTAGGTTTATTCCTCTCGAAATAAAAAATACATGTTTAATTAAAGGTGAATCATGCATGAAAAAATATTCTGTAAGTTATTTAATGTTGAAATAATCGGAAAAGAAAACTTATGGAAAAATAATTTGAATATTAAATTAATTTTAGAAATGACACGTGCATCGCTTTTAAAAGTAAATATTGACTTTCTTCAATTCACTGTATTATTTAGTTAGATAGGAAATGAATACTATTACGAAGAATCAAAAGCGAAGTTTTTTATGAAATAAAATAAGATACCATTTTAATAAAAACAATTTTACATGGATTATTCTGTGAAATTAAATATATTTGAGGCAATTATTATACCAGCAATTATTATTCTAATTTTATCTTACGAATAATAATTGAAGAAAAAACTAGCCGATTTAACTCGGGAGGAAATGAAATCAATGTGACAACATCGGCATTAATGATTTTTCTATGAAACGTTCTAAAAATATCCATCACGCGACAACTGATAATTTTCCAATAATTACTTTAAAAGCGGGATTTTCCAAAAAAAAAAGAAGAAATGTATAAATCAGTTTATTACGATCAAATATTATAATAATATAAGGTAAGTACGCTTTCGTTTACGAGTAAACGTATTCATACTGGGTACTCGCATATCGAATCGAAAGAGTGAATTAGCATTTCAAATTACTCCCTTGAAAAAAAAGACGCCCTTGATACAAGATTGCAGAAAAGCTGAGGAAGTGAAAGAGAAGAAGAAAACCCAATCCAGCACTCGAAATAAAAACCCTAGCGAGTAACTCCGCTATGAAAAAATGGCACACATCCACGAGCGGGTCGCAAAATAGGACGCCGTGGGACTTTCTGTTTTTTTCCTCGTTGGCTACGCCCACCTCGTCAACCGCCTTTTCATGTAAAATACGCTCATCAACCTTTAAGACTCACATAACTCAGCTCCTCTTCTGCCTTCATCCTTCGAGAACCCAGCTCTCCTATATAACTCCATACCCAATAGATCTCTTAGTATTTGAATCTCTATTCCCCAACTTTCTCATCCCTCGTCTCTACGTTACAAAAAAAAGAAATGAAAAGATCACGCTCGAATAATCTTCCCCTTTCCTCTGTTTAACAACGTATTCACTCAGGATCGCCGCATGATTCCTTCACATTTTGACTTTTCTCTTCGTTTCTTTTCGTTCTTTATTCTTATATTCCATTCGCATATTTTCCTATCTACCTGGCGTTTGCTTCTGCTTTTATTTTAACAACCTTATTTTTCCTCCACATGATTTTATCTTCTCTGCTTTTTCGTTCCCATCTGATTGCTCTACTTTCTCTTCATCTTCTCTCTATCTCCAGTGCGTTTGTTATACAACTCCCTAATTTGTTTCCCTTAAAATCTTCACCACAATATTTTAGTAAGTCTGTATGTCTTTCTGTCTGTCTCACTGTTCTATTATGCACGCCCATATTTCTTAATCAATTCCAAACAAGTTTAGCATGATTGTATGGGGCACTAAGGGGAAGGTTAATGCGTTTTTTTAGTGTTCGTCTGTCCGCTTGATTCAAAATGGCGGCTAATTATCTGTCTCTTCGTTTATGTACGCCCACATTTATAAACCGATTCCAACCAAATTTGGCATAATTGTTGGGATAATAGGAGTAAGGTCAGCGCGGTTTTTTATTATCCGTCCGTCAGTCCGATTGATTCAAAATGGCGGTCATTATCTATCTCTTTATGAACGCCCACATTTCTCAACCGATTCCAACCAAATTTGGCGCGAGTATAGGGGACTGCAAGAGGAAGGTCAGCGCGGGATTTTGTTTCCGTCTGCTTGTTTCATTAAAAATGTCGGCCGATTTATACATTAAACTATGCGTATTTTCCCGAGTCCTGCTATTGATTTGAATCAAATTCGGTACGATTGTGGAGAGCTTCCAGGAATGATTCATAAGCGGTTTTAGTTTCTCTCGGCCATTTTTATTTAACACCCCTGCCGATTGAATTCTTAAATATCATGTGTCATCTAGAATTCCGATCTGATTTGAATCAAATTTCCCCGGGCAACGCCGGGTATTTCTGCTAGTTTTAAATAAAATAAAGGTATTCCGGCATAAATTTCAGTACGCAGCGGTGTACTAAATGGTGTCAAGTTATTTATCTGCATCAATCATTTTACGCCAGCAGTTGAGTAAAAATAGGCGAAATCGGTTGACTCTCTATAAACCCAACAAACTTATATTTCATCATTTGTTTTAAACCTGTTCATCTCCTTTCCTTTTTTACTTCCATTTCCTATCTTTCTCTTCGTTTATCTCTACTACTGATCACATTAACATTTATAATCATTTACTTTCTTAACACACCCATAAATCAGCTATCTGCAAAAACCTTTAAATATTTGGGAAAACATTTTCTAAGCGACAGGCATCAGTGGAGGTGTGATTGTGACTATTGAAGCTACGTAATTTATCAATTAGATTCCAAAGACATTCTGAAAAAGCAGGAGAAAAAAACCTGACTTTGACCGGATATTAAACCCGGATCTTCCACTTGCCTGACAGGTATTCTACCACTGAACTACCGAGGCAGACCGAAACTCTCATTTCAGAATCGGGTACTTCTCACGCGCCGAGGTGAGACTAGCCAAACTAGCATCAATTTACTCTAACAGAAGGTCTCTATGCTACTGTTATTGGAAAAACACGGTAACGACTTCATAGAAAAATCCTCATTCATGCGAGTCAAAGGATAAATTTAAAGTAGACTGTGGGCCGCGTGCGACAATTTCAATATAGCATACGGCTGACTGCATTAAATAATAACGAGCCCAAGCGTTCTGTTGCAGCATAAAAGAAACGCGACACGAAGGGGCTTATATTTTTTAATTACGTACATATTACCATGTAACTTCTAACTACGCAGCACGCAGACACGCGTTTGTGACTTCTGACTGACAAATATAAAGCAAAATAAATTGATCATTTTTTCCCTTTACTGTAACCATATTCTTCTTCCTCATCTTGTATCCTTCCTCCCGTCAATTTCTCTCCTTATTTTCGAACATATCTCTTCATGTTCCATTCCTTCGTCTCCTCTCGGGTATTTCTCTAAAACTCTTCCAAATACTAACACGTCAACTTCCTAGGAGAATCGACCCCTTCTCATTCACAATTTCCCATTTCATCACGATCTCGCGTCACCTTAAATCCGCTTTCGAACTCGGGAAGATAACCGCAAATATTCAATTCGCGCCTTTTTGCCGAATAATCTCCTTTTTATATAACTCTCGACGCCAGAACGAGCATTTCAAATTACTCGAGGATTTCATTTCCCTCGTTCCGAGCTACATTCTTTGGTTCGGCATATCAGATTTCACGGCTGGGGCAACGAAAAGAATCCAATCGTATGCGAGAAAAAGTTACATTTAAATGGAAACGCATCAGAAAAGTTTTGCCTTTTACCCTAGCACAGACTTTCCCAACATTTTTAGAGTCGTGGCACCCTAAAGTGACTTTTCAGAATTTGGCGGCGCCCATCCCTATCCACCATCAGTAATAATCGTGGTGTAGTTCAACCCCTAACTCCAATCTCCATATCTCCTTTCATTTCGAAGTGTTTTTGCGACGAAATGAAGGCCGACTTAACTCTGGTTTGCATTTTTGAAAGCCGACGATGCAAAATGAGGCTAAAAATGGTAAAACAATATTTTTTTGCGGCACCCTTCAGAACACTTCACGGAGCCCCACGGTGCCGCGGCACCCAGGTAGGGAAACATTGCCCTAGCAGGTCGTGGGTGAGTGCTTTTGGTGCATAGGCTTTGAAAAGGTAGCAAAATGATAGACCAGCATATTATTTCGGGATAAAGAGCAGTGGTGCACAACCTTTATATACCAAAGGGCAACGGTAGCAATATTCCCTCAACCTAAGGGCCGCAATATTAAAACTTAAAAGGCATATATAAAGAAACCGTAGTACATGTTTTGTAATTAATTAATTACCTGTTTAAATTAACTACTAATTGATTCATTCTTACAGTGAATTTAAAATGCAAAAATCAAATATATTGTTTAAATAAGCGGTTCTTACAAACACAATAAATTGAAATATTAGCAAAAATTGAATAAACTCTTTAGATAAGAACTTCACAAAGCTTCCCTGCGACCTCTAAGCCTGCATTTCCGAAGCCAATCGTTTCAAATCAAGGTTTAACGCTTGTTTTATGTTCAGCCGCATTATTTACGTCAAATTTTCATCTATTAACTGTTTCCGAATTGTTGACTTATTCAGTTTCAAAAAAGGGAAACCCTGTTCTCAAATAATTCCTTCAGAATACATTTGCACAGACAGCAACCTTCTGGATTAGAATTGGATAAGAGTCCTATGGAATCAAGACAGTATTATATACATCTACGTTGGTACCCTCATAATCATCCGTGGAGGCCTACACTAAAGAGGCACATAAAAACTTTCAAATGGCATATCAGGTATTTAAATTTAAATGCATGTATTAAAAGTATATTGCACGTACTCGAAAGATATAGTTTAGAATTCGTCAGTGATTCCTAATGACACTTCCTACTCGCAAATATATGAATATGCATTTCTTAAAGAAATTTATGAGGTAAGCCCGAAACTTTTGTTTTTGATTCGTGATCGGTAATTTATCCAGGAATAAATTTCCTGTTTTAGATTTCATGAAAGATGCTGCGCTTTATCGCGCGCTTTCTCAGTTACAATCTGCTTCAAGCTGGATTTTTCGTAGAAGCGTGTAGTGTTGAAAGCATTATTAACTTGCAAATTATCACTGTTTATTTGTGAAATCTGCTCTGAAAATAATTGTGTATTTATATCATTGAGCGATAATTGCCAACACACTTTAGAATTTAAAATTAATAAACAAATACTTAAATAGTTATACAGGTTGTAGTAATCATTATAACAAACTATCAAAAAATGCCCGGCGTTGCTCGGGTTGCTATGGTATTTAGCATTTTCCAAAGTAACAAACCTATAATAATATATTTTTTCATGATTAAATACTACATTTTACGCAAAACGACTTTGATGCGAATTCAGTATTTCAAAAATATAAATTTGATTCTTTCAGATTAATGTGTTTTTATCTCGAGTACGTATCTTTATTTTAAATAATTTAAATTTGAAAACCATGCGCGTCAAACAAACGTTATCTTATGGAAAAATGCCAATCCCCGATATTGGCAGTACATAATGTCTTACCCCGACTGGCCAAACCTTGACCGTTCACTAAGTTATGATGTAAGTAAGAACCGTACCGAATTTGGTTGTTCTAGGTCTTACAGTTTGGGTGTACATAATGATCATGGAAAAATGTTAATTCCCTATATTGGCAGCACTGACTGACCCCGGTTCACCAAACATTGACGAAAACCTGGCTCGAAGTATAAAATTCCTTCATTTACATATGGTGGCTCTATCTTTAGCCGTTCTCGGGTTTTAAGTGGACATATAAACAGACAGACAAAAACTTTATATCTTATTACATATTAAATTTACGAAGGTTCTGATTAGCCATCGAGAATTCGATAACAAATTTCACTGCGGTAGGACATGCACTACCAGGGGACGACGGAAAGAGGAATTTAAAGACGATGTCTCAAATCCTATTAGCAACAATCCTATTTTAAAACAATACAGTTCCAACGCAACGATAAATTTTCACCTAAAAAAACGTTAAATTTTCGTGTTCAAAACTAATTTATGAACAGATTCGAAGCGTATTTGAAAAACGACTGTAAGAAAATGAATTTTTATTCTTTTAAGCGGTTTTCTGTCCAAGACTCAATTTCGTACAATGATTCCAAATAATTTAAAATGCAAATGAATTACATGCTTCATTCATTCCCGATGCGAAGTTTGAGTTCTTTAGTTTTTATGACCGTTTATATTCTTTTGACCTCATCCCCTATCCAAGCCAAAAATTTTTAAAAATAAGCCAGAGGTGCACACCATCAGGGTGCTCTTAATATGTATGCGAAGTTTCAGCTTTCAAGGTTTATTGCTTTTGGAGTTACAGCGTTAACACACAAACAAATACACATTGTATTTTATTTATATGATACAGTATTTAAAACCTGGAAAAAAAAATGGGGAAAATATACTGAAAAACTGTGCGCGTGACATCTAAATAAATTTTCTTAAATATCTACGAAGTCTTACGAACAGAAAATGTTTAATTCCACTAAAATGTTTTAAAGATATTTTATCGCAAATAATTACTCATTCCTTGTATATCACGCTGCAAATAATCCTGGAAGGTTCTATTGTAGTAATCTTTAACAGCTGTTTCTTTTTTAAAGAAATGCATCGCAAATTTATTTTAAGCTATGATCCATGATGTGTAATGCTGCTCCGAGAGTCCATAAAAGGAACTGCTCGCCATTCGTTCGTGCAAGGGCAGAGAATCTTTCTCTGCACTGGGATGATACGATAGCCTGAGAAGCAATAAAACCTTACTTCCCCCCAGCATCCCAGCGGCGATTCTTTACGCGTCACTGATTCAGTTTGTGTGTGTGTGTTCTCGTACTTCGCGAAACAAAGCTCTAAAGATCGTTGAAGACGCTACGAAATACGTAAAGAGCGACTTCGTCCAATGACAGTCGTTGAGGAACTTCATTCGAAAGTGCCGGAGAACGTGAAGGTAATGCGAGACAAAACCAATGACCTCAAAACCCAATATTCTCCTTTTGCATTGTTCATATACGTTTTCGAAAAAGATAAAAGAAAATCGCGCAATTTAGAGTAGGTTTTTCCCGTCGTCGTGAGCTCGAAATGCTACACTTTATTTACAATATTTACATAATTAGTTCAATAAACCTTTTTCATAACCTATAAGTCGAACTGAAAATTTTTCACAATTTTTAATGATGAGACATAACCAAAACTGCGATAAAACAAAATTGAGGGTGGTTCCCCAAAAAGGAGAACTGTGCAAAACCTAAAACTAGTAAAGGAAAACTGTGAATTTCGAAGAATTGCTGTATACATGTCTGAGGAACAATAGAGACGACTTTATTCCTACGTCTTAAAATATATTCTGTTTTAAATTTATTTCTGCAATGCCCTTAACTCTGGCTGAACTGCCCGTTGGATATTCCTTCGAAATGCATTCGGCCAATTGCTGACGAAAAATACGTTTCTTTTGCGAAGATAATTATGTTAAATAATCTTCAGACAGGCTTATTCTGAACAAGAAGAAAATCAATTTCTTCTGCACTTCTATTAAACATGAATTTTTGATAAATTGTTGCCTTTTTCTTCTAAATCAATGCGTCTCCTTAGAGCATAGCTATTCAACCTTTTTTATTCACCAATCACTTTCCTTATCTATTTAACAATAAAAACGACCACCATAAACCCTGAATATTAAGCTTATTTTTATGCCATTTATTTAAAACGAATTAAGCAATGCTGCATTATTTTAGACGATTGGGTTTATACAATAGTTTTTAATGGAATCCAAACGTAAATAATAACAATAAATGTACATGGATATAAAACCTTGAAACTGAAAATCCAGAACGCAGTTAATGCTTTTGATGCTAATTTGTCAAATATACGAATTTGTTACCCTATTTGAAAATACGAAAACAACTGAATTATCACAAATAAATAAGTCAAAGCAACATTTTCCCGTAATTTTAGCGGTGGAATTCGGCTAGTTAATTAAACATAACTCACTTTCAAACCTTTTTAGCAAAGTCTGAACAAAAAAAAGAAAACAGGTTGGGTATTTTGATCAACATTAGTCATATTTTCAAAGCTCTTATTTGTAAACAAATAGCGCTCTTCGGGCGAAATAGAATCCTTTTTCACAATAACAGTAACTCACCGGCACATTATTCATGAGCGAACACGAACTCGTGTGTATTCAACACTTATACAACGTGAAAGGAATACTATTTCGCTGTCACTTTTATTGCCTTTATAAGTCATATAAGATGGCGCACACAATGAGCGACGTGAACTCCCGACAAAAGACAATCTGAAACTGAATATTCATGGTTTTCATCGGACGTTTTATACCTCCACGGCCTTTGCATAAATCACGGCGGGCGAAGAGGAATAAAACCGTCCTCCGCAGTAGCAACAGTTACTACTCTGCGTGCAAAAAAAAAAAGAACTCACGGGAAGAATTAACTGATCTCCGTCCCAAGTCACTTGGCTCTCGTTATTTAAAATTACGCGAAACACAAAACAGCGTAACATGCGTGCATTGAATATGTACAGTGTAACTTCTATTATAAGTCGAACCTCGAGAGAAACGAAATAGCATTAGGCTTAAGGAAAATTCGAGTTATAGAAAAAACGTAAAGTGACAAGGATTTTGTCATGTGAAAATCGAACTCGCTTCGAATTGTGGAAAATTCTAATAATAGACGTCAGGCTTATAAAAGTTCGACCTTATAAAAAAAAATGTTGCCAAATCCAACGTCGAAACCTGCCTATTTATTCTTTTGTTTTTTGGAGGGAAAAAAATAAAAAAGTGACTTCGACATCGGGAGTGAATCATTTTTTAAAATACGTACGCGCTCCATTTTCTATATGATTTTCCGTAAAAAAAAAAAAGAAAACAAAATTCATATAAAACGCATTTTTATATCCTCGCTCGCGTAAACAAAATAAACGCGAAATCCACTTTTGCTTTCGGGAAAAATAAAAAGAAAAAAGAAGAAGACTAGTGGGTACTATTTATATATTTTTTTGTTTGCGCAGTTATTCATCGGGAATGCACAAAAAAAACCCTGGAAACGTTTCCCTCAAGGCACATATGGATATGGGAGGGTTTGTTTGAGGCTGTGAAATATGATGGGGGCTGTGGGGGTGGGGTGGGTGTAAGAGGCGACGCAGCGTAACAGAGGCTCGGGGAGGGAGAACTTAACGCTTGACGTTGCAGTCTCCGCCGTTAAGATAAGCAGTACAAATGGGAAGACTCATCTCCATCTTTCTCGAGTCTGGCTTCCACTCCCTTCCAAGCCTCCCACCACCTGCTCTCTATCTCCCTCCCTCACACCTTTGCTTCTATGCTTATTACTTTCCTCTCTCTCTCTCCTCGTCCTGTCTTTCCACCTCCTATTCGCTCCTCTATCCTTCTATCTCCTTTTCCCTACCAATTTAAATTTCTCACTACTTGCCTCTCTTAGTAATTATTACCCTCTATATCTCTGCACTCCTCTCTCTCTCTCCCTCCAATTCCCTCTCTCTCTCTCCAATCCTGTCTCTCTCACCACTCCTTACAATATAATGTAATATATGGTGATTTGTTTAATGAATCTTAGTAGGCTTCGCAGGATTTTACACCCCACCCCCCTTTCTATGTGAGTGTTTTCCTGCAGTGGGTTTTTTTATAATATATGGATGCAATAATAGTCCTTATTTTTCCCACAGAACTATATATATTTTTGCAGTACCGTATTAGTATTATATTAGTATTATATTATTGTTAATTCTAGTAAATAATATTATATTTCTGTCATGACGAGGGGTTAAGTGGAAGATGGGATTCCTAGTCTCAATATCGCTCCGAACAAAGACCACAACTAATGGATTTAAAACCTTCTCGGAGAATATTATTGGTGAATTGCTCTCGGGTTTCACACCGGGTGATGTTTTGAATCAAATTCGACATTTCGGCGTACGTCACATCCGCCATCTTCAGGAACAACTGAGTTGTTCCTGAAGATGGCGGATGTGACATCACCCAGTGTGAAACCCGAGAACAATTCACTAACCACAACTAATCTAACCTCCTCTCCCTCACCACTCCTCTCCCTCACCACTCCTCTCCCTCTCCATTGTTCTCTCTGTCTCCAATCCTCTCTCTCCCTAATCCTCTCTCTACCCAATCCTCTCTCTCCCCAGTCCTCTCTCTCTCCACTCCTTTCTCCACTCCTCTCTCTCCACTCTCCCTCTCTCTCCACTACTCTCTCTCACTCTCCACTCTCTCTCTCTCCACTCCCCTCTCTCTCTCTCAACTTCTCCCTCACTCCTCCCCTCTTTCATTCCACCCCTCTCTCACTCCACCCATTTCTCACTCCATCCCTCTCTCCACTCCTCCCTCATTCCACTCCCACCTCTCTCTCTCCCTCTCTCCACTCTTCTCACCTTCCACCCTTCTCTCCTTCCACTCCTCTCTCTCTCCAATTCTCTCTCTAAGGATTAGAAGAGACTTACTAGTTTCAATCTCGCCCTAATAAAAACATGTCTATCCATTCAATCCTCTCTCTCATCAGCCTTCCGTCTTCAATTCTCTGTATACAATCCTCTCTCTCTCTGCACCTCTATCCAATCCTCTCCCTTCGATACTCTGTCTCTCTCTCTCTCCAGTCTTTCTCCACTCCTCTCCCATTTCCCTCCACTCCATTACCCCCCCGTCTATTCATTCTTCCCAAGTCCCTCTCCGCTCACATTTCTCCGCATCCCTCTCTCTCTCCCCCTCCCTCTCCCCCCCCTCCCCCCCCTCTCTCTCTCTCTAATGTGACTCTAAAACTATCTCATTTTTTTCTTTGCGGCTGAATCTCTATTTCTCCCAACGCCCACCTCCGTTATAAACCACTCACCCACTAAACTCGCCCCCTGCATACCTTTCTCTTCACAAACATGGCATATCTCTTAACCTTTACCTTCTTCCCCCGTTCCCTTTTTTTTACGACGAAATCCTAGTTTCTCTCCTGGCATTCGCAGTCATTTTTTCTCCTTTTCCGCCTCATAATCACACTACGAAATCTGAGAGATTTTGACATAAAAAAGTGATTGTTTCATGAATCATAAATTTTACCTTACAAAAAACAAAAAGAAGCCGTGTCGCGCCGGGGAGTTGCATCGATGCAGACAGTCACTCCGCCCCAATGGCCCTCTAAATTTAATTTTTTTATTTTCATTGTTCGATGATACTGGTTGCCAATAAATAAGTTTTGGTATTAAACCTAGCAACCACGGCATTACTTTGAATTAATATAACATTTAAGATTCCATATAGGCTTTGACCGGCCCCGGTGGTGGAAGGGCTAGCGCATTGGCCTACCATCACTGAGGTTCGAATCCCGCCAAGGGCATGGATGTTTGTGTTCGTGCTCATAATTCATATTTCATCACTCATGTGTGTGCGTATCTGATGTGGAAGGCAAAGGGAAACCACCACATGATATGTGTTTATTCCCTAGTCATGTCAAACCAATCTTAGGATTGAAAACCATGAATGAATGAATAGGCTTTGTATATATTATGATGACACTAATATGAGCTCATTTCCCCATCCATCCCAACTCATACCTCCTTTTTACCGATTTTTTGCTTTATTTCAAGTACAATTCTCAATTACTTGATGATCTACATAATAATAATTCTAACTTGAGCTCTGAGAGAGCCAATCAAAAATTAAAACTGGGGAGCTGTAAAAACGACTCCTAGCCTATCACTGAACATCAATTTTGCCGCACAGTTAACAACCGCCGTCCCTTCCTTTCCCATCATTCCCCTCTTTTAAGTATGTTTTGCCAGCTTAGCCCCCCTATCCCGCTTTATGTCGGAGCTCAAGTCAAGACCTCTGCTACCGTAATCATTCTTTTCCGTCAAAGTCACACCAGATTATTCGCAAGAATAAACGGACACGGTCACCTAGCTCGGAAGGTTCGTATTTCTTCAGCACCACCTAAGGGTATGTACACACGACTATTTCTCCAGATCCAACTCCCCATTTGATTCTTTTCCATAACACTATTCACATTCCTTGCACCACTTGTATCCGCCTCCATTCCTCTACGACCCTTTCTCGCCATCACTCTTCCGACCCACTTCAAATCCTAATCCGTATTCTGCATTCCTTTCCTTGGGTCCCACTCTCATTCCCTCTTCTCACCGACAGCCTGTCTGTTATCCAGCCACGCTCGTTCGTCCCCTCTTCATCCGCCAAGGGGAAATGATTTTAGTCTTCCTTTCCCTTTTATTCCCCACCTTCCCTTCCCTTAGAAACTCTCGCAAACTCCTAGGGCCTTCCCTATTCCTCTAGACCTGTCTATCATCACCCTTCCGTTTCTTTGTCATCCGCCTTATTACTTCTTCCTTTCCTCTCTCTCTCTTAGTATCCTGACATCCTCCCTGAGTTTCCTCCATCCTCTCTCTCTCTCCTTCCATCACGAATCTTCTTTTGATCTCCATCACGTCTTGCGTCATCGTCTCTTCCTCCTGCCATCTTACAAACGCCCTCTTCGCGAAACCGCTAAGACTTCCATCTCTTCTCCGAAAGCGCCTTAGCCTTTCCCTTCTCCCACACACACGCACATCTTTATCCGAGCAAACGTCGCCTCCCTCGTCACCTAAAGCCAGAAAGTCTGGTTCAGCGCCATCACTTATACATTTCATCTCTTCCCCTCCTCCTCCCCTCCCCCCACTCTCTCTCTCTTTCTCCTTCTCTTCCTCCCTTCCACCCTCCCTCCCTCTCTCTCTCCCTCTCTCTATCTTCCGTTTATTTGCGTCCTTTGAGCTCATTATTTTCCACTCATCGAAACTAAACGCCAGACCGTAAAAACAGTTTTTTATTTCTTCCCAAGATTACAAAAGTCTTATTGTATGAGGCCGACGAGGCGTCATTTTCTTCAGGGACTTCGATGCGCAAATTTTATTCATAAATGCGGAAATTATTGAGCATATATAAATGTATGGACCGCCAGTTTATTAATAATTCCCCTGGCATTTACGTAGGGATTAAAATCCACGAATTGTACTTGTATAGTTTTAAGGGCTGTTAAAAAATGTTCTTATTCGTGTTTTATGAAGAAAAAGAAGAGGGGAAAATAAATCTTTAAATCCAGTATAAGTTCATGATTAAAGTGTACTGGATATTAATAGATAGCTGAGCGTTTGAGGAAAATTTACCGAAATTAAAAGGATGAGCTAGTTTTAAGAAAGTTGATGGTTCCTTTAAGAAGATCAACAAGAGTTTTTTTTAATGTTTCAGTAGATGGTTGATTAACACATTCTAATCAGTTCTATCGAAGGCCTTTCTTTTCATCTTCTATTGCCCATCCCATTATCTAATAGTATCAAAAAAGAATAGTAAGCGATTTACATTTTGAAATAAAACATGTTATTGACTCAATAAATAATGAGGTTGGGATCATTGGAGTGAGACTTATTGCTGTACTATATGGAAAAGCACGAATAAATGATAGTTTCCAAAGATAAAATTTAACTTTTCTATCCAAACAATCTATTAAATTATAATGTGATTTTTCACTATTATTTTGGCAAAGAGAAGTAAAAATAAAATTATGAATCAGAGAATATTTTTAAAAATCTTTCAAAATCTTATGACTTTTTCCTAGTAATTTACTGAACTGGAATGTTTATTCGAAATGTTTTCTAGATTCTCGATTGCTAAAAATAATTTAAAGCAGCAGTAAATACGGAACGCCATAATAAACTGTATGGGATAGTAAATGAATCGATTCTCATATTTTATATTTTTCTTTTCATAAATAAATATATCTGTAATTTCATCCGTATTATAGTAGTTACTAAAGAAAAATCAAACATTTTAGATTTTTATATGGTGCTTTGCGAGAAACTTCATGCATATATTTACGAAATCTGTACCGCACTGCGAAATATTTAATATTCATCAAACAATTTCTTAACTAATTCATGATTTTTTATGACGCTCTATCGCTATGAGTTCCTTAACATGTTAATTTGTAAAAAAAACTTCTCCTCTTCCATTCCTAAAAAGTTAATAAGATATTTAACGAGAATACTTTTGGAAGCACACTCTGTGCAACTTTTATTTTACTCTAGGCTTAACAGAAAAAGCGTAGTAAGTTCACCAGGGTCGTTACTGAAGGCCGAAACACTGAAGCGACTTTTACATTAAATAAAACTAGCTACATTTATTATCAGGCCGTTTATAGATCCAACAACTGACTCTTATTAAATGGGTCTATTCGCACAACTAATTGCTCCTACAGCATCGGTCTTTGTCATGGAAACAGGACGCCGAAGGTTTCAAGTGGCTTATAGCTTATAAAATAGACGGGTTTTAAAAATAGATGAAAATGACGTCAATGATACCTATGATTCCTCAAAAAATATTAACACTATGTGCCAATGAGCAAATTACATTTTCTAACCATTTAACGTAACACGAACGAAAAATACTCTATCTACCTAAGAAATATTTAGTCTAACTATAAAGCAGTTATATGCTACTATAGGTATCGAAAATAATGCATTAAAGCAGTGCTTCCCAAAATTCTTTACTTGACGCCTCCATTTTGGTTTTCACTAAGGCGTCATGCCCCACCATATTTTTTATTGAAATAATTGTAACTCTTTGCACTCGTATTTACATCATTAATCATGATCAACAAGCTCCTAATTAATTTACCGATGTATCTGGTACATATGGGGAAGATTGAAAAATACATTTAAAATGTTAAATATTATTTTATTTTGTTTGAATTTTCCAAATGAAAGCCCCCCCCCAGCTTGGGAACGACTGCATTAAAGGGAAAAGGCAGATTGCCATCACTTGCTCATCATTCTGAATATATCGATTCAAAAAGAAAACGAAGTGATATTAATTATTATAGTAGACGATCTAAATAGAGCGGTTGAATCGTTGGAAATGAATAGAGTAATGGAAAACATTAAGTAATACCAAATAATTACTCTGAATACCACCTTAAGCCGAATTTGTTGCACTGTATCATGGTGAACTTTTGAGGTTAAAGAAACTTAAATGCCCATACTATAATTCATCGTAACAATTAATCTTATAATACAAACTTACAACGTTGCATTTAAATAAATCTAGGAAAAATCAGAAAGTCAAAATATGATAAAAAACTGAATTTTCGAGCTTACCAAGCAAACTCCAAATGGACATGTAAAACCAGATGTGCACAGTGCGTCCGCCATCAGTGGTGATTCGCCGATTGTCGAGTCTGAAACAAAATGACGTAGACAGTTCTATTAATTTAGCCAACGCTTAAACCTTCATTTAACAGTATTGTTCTAAAGAATTTCACTTTTCATTTTGTTTTTTCTTGGGTTAAATCGGTTTATACAGTTTCACCACACATTACACACATAGTGCAAGATAGCCAAATTTGTATTAAATTTGAGAATTTGTCACAAGATGTCGTGAGTACACGTTTTTATATTATCTAGGGGATTTGGTAAAAGGTAAACTCGTGTTTCTCAAGAGCAACACTGTCGAGGATTTATCAGTAACTAGCAAAAAAAATCGTGAGCCTTGAAACTAAACGTTTTTATGAGAAAGCCAATATATATTGCATTTTAAACCGCTTCTTCAGCGATTTAAAATCTATATTCCACGAAGAATTGCAAAACATCTATTGCTCGACCATATCCATCTGCGAAGAAATATGTACTTCTAAAATGGCTGACCGTAAAATAAAACACGTCAGATGAGAGAAAAATTTCCATGGACGTGTAACCATTCCATCATCGCAGAGACTCCAGCAAACACGATTAAGCACTGCCTCAATGGGTTACACATGTCAAGTTCGGATTTATCCGAAAAGGAAAATCGGCTAGATTTCCTTAGCTCCCCATCGCGGAAGCTTAATCGAGTTTAATGATAATTGGGTCCCGGCGTGATTCCGTAAACGTTGATGGAACGACGCTGCATTTTCGCGCCGAGCGAAACGGGGAGGATGAATGGTGATCATTTTCACCTGGGCACATCATTTATATATCAGTTCTAATGGCCCCGTCTGACTGCAAAAGAGGTGAGATGGAGGTGGAAGGGCGACAGGGGGGTGGGTGAGGCATTACGCGGAATATGGCGCGTTCTCGAATTCGTCACGGCTTGTCAGTCGATCTGCAAATTAAGGCGGAATTAAAAAGGTACCGAAAATGGAGAGATATATTTTTATAAGGAGACGCTAATTGGACGACATCAGAGGAAGAAAAAACATAAAACGCCGAAAAAAAAAACACGGATTCCCGTTTCGGCAGAAGCGGGAAGATTTTATTTTATTCTCGTCTTCTCGAAATGTATTTCTCTTGAGTTATCGGTTCAAAAAAAAAAAAAAACGCGAGATCCGGTAAGGAAAACACTTCGCTGAAGGCTCTGTAAAAACGTTATGCATCTCACGATTCGTTAGGTTAAAAGGTTTTTTACAAGGTGGAAAAAACCTCTTCCGTCTTTCACGCGCGCGCGCACACACACACACACGTGCACATGCGAGAGAGATACCGCGGTGCAAAATATACGTTTCCACTTTTAAGCAGATTGAGGACGTCATTTTGGCAGCATCAAGAGCGATGGAAATAAGAGAGAGAGAAAAAAAGAGTTTTATGGGGAATGCTTCTCGCGCATGCGCTTTCACGGGGATAGCAAAATCTCTCTCTCCCGTTTTAACCATTCCGTTTCATTCTCCGCTGATGCGTTTTTCCCCTCTATTCCCTTTTCCGTTAAGGTGAGATCCATATAACGCCCATTTGTCCATATAATACGTCTTCTCCTCTCAAGTCGAACTGAGTGCTCGTCCCTATTTCACTCTGCCGAATCGTTTTAAGGACTGAGCTAAGGGAAAAAAGTAACATTTTTTTACGTCTTAGCCTCCTCATCCGAGTGCATTACAAGAATAAACGAGGGATGTTTCGGCGAAATAAAAAAAACCAGAAGAACTCACTTCGTAGAAATCGACGTTCAACAAGGCATCGCCATCGTTCGGCTTCCTCTTTTCTCTTCCTCTCTCTCTCTCTCTGTTTCTCTTGTAATGTATATTCTTAATTTGCACATCATGTAAACATTTCCTGTATGTATATGTTGTATGTGTATAGTTTTTATATTTGTATTTTTTATGTTCCATTTATGTCTACGTTACTTCTTTCTATTTATTTGTTGGTATTCAAATACCTTATTCTTTCTTTCTTTCTTAATTTTTTAATTCTGTATCTATTTAGGGATTTTTCGCTGTTTTTTACACCTCTCTCCTCATCGTAGGTGTTTTTCCGCAGTGGGACTTTTTTCTATCTTAAACAAAGCGATAACACAGTTTTTTTCCAACCCCCAAAACTAACATTATTCTATGGTAATTCTTTATGTTTAACTAACAAAATTTTGTAATCGCTATGTATGTGAAATTTTGTAATTAACTTGTATATAATATTCGATTCTGAGAAAAGGGTTAAATGTAGGAAGGGACTTCACGGTCTCAATTTCGCCCTAAATAAAGTCGTTTGTCTGTCTGTCTGTCTCTTTCTAGCCCCTCCTGAATAAAGCTACAAATGATCAACACGCATAATCTGAAAACGATTTACTAATCTGACGAAAAAACAAATGTTTGCGAAGCGATCAAACTAGCAACAGAACTGGCAACATAATCTTACGATTGCAATCAGCATTATATTGTCGTAAAGTTCAAAATATGTATGTATGTATGTAAATGTTCTTATATCTCTTCTTTCTATGTCGAGACTTTCCGCATGATTTTGTTCGCCCTTCTTCTATTTGTGGTTTTTATCTGTGATGGACAAGGCGGATTACTTTTAACATCGCTAAAGTAAAACCTAATATTCTTTATTTAAATAAATCGTTTAATTAGCCTACATTGATGTATATATACGCACATTTGTCGTATATTAAAATTATATTATTTTACTTAACATCAACTGATGTAAATATTCAAATTATATCACGTACATTGTACCAGATGACGAAGGTTCAAAAACAACCATCTCAAAAATACTTGCCTCGGGTATCTCCAATAGCCACAACCAGGTTATAAAAGACCAGATGCGCAATTCGGCTACAAAACAGTGGTAATTCACCGAAGATCGATTCGAAAGGTAGCGTGGTTGTTCTTTCAGCCGTAAGAGGAGCTCTTTTGAATATGAAGGATGGTTAAATGTACAAAGGTACTGAATAATTTCAGTTTCGCTCGAATAATGTCTTCAGTCTGTCTGTCTCACTCTAATTTCGCACGACTTGGCTTATTATCCTGCACTTTCAAACACTTGCTCTGCTTCTGTTCCTTCCGCCATATTCATATATTCATCGTTTTCGTACCCTACCTCCTCTGCCTGTCATCTTCCGCCCTCTCAGTCATCCTCCACTGTTCTCGTTCGCCATCTTCCTTACTCTTTCCATCTGTATCCTCTTTCTATTCCGCAGTGGGTTTCACCATGAGAGTCAATCTAGGTTATTATTAAGATTTCTCCTCCAACAATATCATCTTAAACTTTTTTTTATTCACTTGTAAATTCATTGTAAATATTATGTAATTATACCATATATGTATGATGACAGTTTATATGGAAGAAGAAACTTCATAGTCTCAATCTCGCCCGGATAAAGACCTTTATCTATCTACCTATGTCACAAACACCCTCTCAAATTCTCGATTTTTCCGTTTTAATTACCTGCAGTTTTTTTTAGAACCGTCTGCAAAATTTAAATTTTAAATAATTCTTTGAGTATATGTATTGACGTTCGTGTTACAGATTCTGCTCCATTTTTCTGATAAATCATGACTTATCGTTACTTCTCCCACTTTTTTTCTCAAACCGTTTTCTCTTTCGGTCTCTCCTTGTCTCGTAAAATTCTCAGAGGTGTTTTTACGATAAATCAAAACCCACAACTTTTTCCCGGTACTTTGACATGCTATCCTCAATTTTTATCCCTTGTCCTTTATCAAGGACAAGGCCGAAAGTTTTTGTCGTATTTGTTGCTGAAAAATAATGAACAAGATACTCGGAGTGAGCATCAAAGTTTACTTATCGCTAATCACGACACAATGCTTTTGACCTTTGTAGGCTATGTATTATTATGGCATTATTCTGTGAAGAATTCACCGGAAGTATTAGAATATAACATATATTTTTCATCTTTTTCGAGCGATGAAGTCGCTTGGCGACCTAAAAATATTATCATTTCATTATAGATTATTTCCAGCTTTGAAATATACACTTGAAAAATACATCCGGATATTATCGGACGCTTAAACCCCTCAGATACTTGTTTTGAATTGCCTTCCGAATTGCTTCATATGAAGATTTATTAACGAGAAAGTATAGCCGATCGCCACTATGGCGATATGCCCCATATCTAACCCTGTCCAGTTGGCAGTTCCGATTGTTTATGTCTCCCCCAAACACACCCGTACGAGTCGATGTAGACGTTTAACAGCAATTCAGTTTCGATGGCTTCTTTTTCGTATATAAAAAGAATGGTAGTGAAACGATAACATTCTCATAAAAAACAAATGTTTACGCGTTATTTACCGGCGATTTAAAAAAAATAAATAAAAAAACGACACAAGGCCTAGATAAGAGGATGCAGTGCATGTTTGTTTAGGATGACTTGATCCCGTAATATCTTCAGCGGGATATACAAGAGCTACCCTCTCGCCATCAAGGATTACGACGCCGTTTTATGCATAAGGATGGCCCGTGTGTTTCGGGGTAACAGATTATGCCCACCGGTGTAGTATATCCGCTTCGGACTTAAAAATTATCTCGCGTTCATAAATATGACGTTCAAGGTATAGTTCGGCCGTTCCACCACACCGATATTATTTATCTTATACTCTTTTCATTTCGAGTGCGACCTTCCGTCTTTTACGTCTCGCTCTAACGATTCAAAATGGCGCCCGTGCGTAAAAGCGCAATGTTTACTTCCAGCATTCCAAGTTGCAGAAGGCCACTTCGAGTTATTAAACGAAAAATAAAAAAAAACGTTTGGGTTACATTATAAAAACACGCTTCCAAGAATCAATAGCAAGGGACTGAATTATTAAAAAAAATTGCCTCTGTGAGCTGTTGTATAATATAAATTACAGTGCGTCACAACTTTATTACATTCATTTAAAATATCGTCGCACGTTATGACGGAGAAGTGTTTATATTATTTTTGATAATGCTGAACTTTAATGGCGGCTGAAGGAGATTAGAAAGATGAACGGACGACGTCTTAAATGTTGCAGTGACTTAACTCTGGGATCAAATTCTGAATTTTTTTTATCTTTAGCTCACTTCGTCAAGTGTCGCGCACACCAAAGAAAGGAAACTATCTAAAAACGTGGTCGTATATTTTATTTTTATAAAAGTTCTTAAAATAATCCAGATGCGACAGAGACATAATTTTACGAGAAGTGTATTTGAAGAGTCGAGACGACCCAAATGGATTGTTAGATTGTTTTGATGAAGTACTTGGAAAGTCATTCATATCCAGGACTAGACTAATCGTAAATGAATGTATAAATTATAGCCATAGTTTATAGCCAAACCGCGCAGAAGGATTTAGGTGATTGAATTTAGCAATGGAAAATTAAAAAAACAAAATGGCTATAAAAACGGATTTATTTGAAATGCAATGGGCGAGGCACCAGTAAAAATAAGAAAAAAGTAGAAGAAAGAAAAACGAATCGCCTGTAAGTATATCGCGTAACAATCATCTAAATACCATCTTTCCAAGACAAGGATTTTGTACCTTATACATTTTCCCCATCAAAACCAACGATGTGAAAACAAAAATGTTAAATTAAAAATATGTCAAACAATAAAATAGCCAAAATGGCTAATAATTTTTGTCCTATCAACAGAAACTACAAAATGTAAACCCAATAGGAAATCTTGAAAAAAACTGCCATCATCGTACCAGAAGAGTGGCAAAATTAAGCCGTGACCCATTCAGCTATAATTAGTGACTATAGATTCATATAGATATAAAGCGGACGAGCTTATGATAATGGATCCAACATGCGAGGACATGAAAATAGTTTTCAGAAATAAATCATCGGTACAAAGCCTTTAATATAAATCTATACTGTGGACACGCCTTAGTTAAAGAGGGGGCAGCCAATTTACCTTTCCTCGGGTCCCGTGGCTAACCACTCTACCAGGAAAGGCGAGAGAATTAATATTTTCCATCATTTCTCGTCCATGAACGATGTCAGTGGTGTCGGATCGAGCACTTTGAGATTTTCCGAATCAGGGTATTTCGCACGAAGCATAGGATTTACGCCTGTGTCCTTGTGGCGGATTTCGGAATCTGACGCAAAATTCGTGATGGATGGGTGGAATGCGCGAAATTTAGAAGGAACAAATACCAAAAATATATTCATAACTTTTTTATACGGCACTCGCAGATCGCCATTTTTTCTCTAAGCGAAGACGTTCCACTTTCCCCACTTCGTTCCATCACAACACACACACACACACCCTATCACTCTTCCTTAATAGATTCTCCGCTAGATGGCAACCATACCTCTTCATGAGTATGGAAATGCGTTAGAAATGTTGACATTTCTATCCAATTTTCTTATCCATTATCATTTGTTTCGCCCATTTTCGCCGCCGTCATCGTTCGAATCACCCATTCCTCGGGGAAATAATTTATTCGAGTTGGATTAGCCATATTTCTGAGAAGACGCTGGCTATTGTTCACTAACTCTGTTGGTGCTCTGTAGAAGCATATATATATATAATGTATTTTTTTCAAGCAAAGGTTGGTAGTCGCCTAACAATCGCGAACAAAAGAATAAATGAATAAAAAACAACGACCGTGCTTATGACTAATATAGCTTAGTTTAAATCGGCGTTTCTCAATTTTTTTATGACACAGCCCAACTGAATTACATGTTTTTTTCGCGGCCCATCTAAGCTAAAATAAATTTTATATATAGGCAGGAGAAATTTCTGTGTAACTGACGAATAGTAGCGGGTTATCTAAAAACATAAAGCATTTTACTAAAATTTTCATTAGTTGTTTAATGCGTTTGCGTTATACAAAATATTAAGTTTATACTTTACCTTAAAAAAGTTTTTAAATATTGTGAACCGATCTAAAATTTAAAAAATTTTGAGGACCAAGTTACAAACTCTTTTTAAGGTCCCTCCAGTTGGGGCGTGGCCCACCGGTTGAGAAACACTGGTTCAAATCACATTCACCTTATTGTTAGCTCTGAACATTGGGATGACAAATTTAAAGACATAAATAAAATTTAAAGACATAAATAAAACCCAAACGATCTCCTTTAATTTAATTGCCTCTCACTGCTGTATAAAATTACCTTCTGAGTAAGGCAGTAGTTTTATATTCGAATAAATACGGTACATTAAACACACGCATATATTCATACGCGTGCTATTTCTAGCTCTACTCCTTCATCCCTCGACCCTCACTCTACGCCGAATCTATCAAAACGGTTTTACTCCAATTTGATTTCTTCGTCCTTCCTTCCCTTCGGGGCAAATGTTTTCGCTCACGTTTCAGCGGCCCGGAACGGAGAGCACCCCTCCCTCCCCCCCCCCCCCCACGTGGGAGTAAAGGAGGTGGGGTTAGAGAAAGAGAGAGAGAGAGGTGCGTGCGGAATTCAAATCTGATTGCCACTCGATAAAGGAAAGTGGGTAGAAAGAGTTTGACGATCGTGGCACTGAATATAAACCGGGATGATGGACCCTCGACTAGCTGAAAGAGATTCATGCAGGGGCGTTTGGATTTCGAGAGACGCAGGGATCAAAGGGAGGAAAAATATTCATTGGGAGTTAGCGGCACTCTTACCCGGCCCTCGATGTATTCCGCGAATGACTGATGGAAAAAAGGTTAAGGATACATATATGTGACGTGAGAAGGATTTCGATGTTTCTTTTACACACACACACATATATATATATATATATATATACACACACACACGGATATTCGCGGGAAGATGTTTATGGAATTTCTATCCGTCGCTTGATGCGCCGGGATAAATTTAGATGCAGCAAGGATGAGCGATTGAGTAAAAAGACGGCTCACATCTGGAAAATATACTCAATAAAACGAAAATACTTATATAAAAGAGTTTCGAGTCTGCGTAGGTACGGCAAACGCAGGCATTCATGAGAAAAATAAATAGACTAAAAGCAATTCGGGGAGAAAATATTTCAATAACACTCGAGTCGTCTCGTTTAGATTTAAGATCGATACGTAATTTTCCTAGCCTAAACCTCATACTCGTTCTATTTTAAAAGCGTCAGCTGCGATGAATTAAAAAAAAAAAGAAATTGAAACGCGGTTATATTTATGCGGTAGCGAGTTTTTAACGGCAAGTGTCCGTTCCAAACGATTCCACTTCACGAACGCGGTATTGAAGAAAAAAAACGTCCTATCTCTTGAGAATGCAGCTAGCAATTGTTTTCCTTTCTCTCCAAGACTCTTATTCCTATATTTTCGGTCTTTTTTTTTTGTTTTTAAACATTTCCTGTTCTGTACCGAATAATTCCGTTGCGGCTAAGAATGGTTCCGACTCATTCTAATCTCGTATAAAATAAATTTATGTCATCTTCGATTTTCCTAAAAATGCTGAATTTGTCAAAAATTTCATTTTCCTTAATTTTAAACATTATTTTCTTCAAATCTATATTTATATTCGTCAGATTCCTCCTCTAAACGCTCCTTTACACATTTTACCGCTATTTTCTTTGCAGATATGGCATGTTGTTTTACATACATTGGTTTAAGCTCAGAATAGGATATCAATTTTGAAAAGAGCTTGATGCTGTGTTCTCTCTCTCTCTCTCTGTCTCTATCTCTTATTCAAAAACCACTTGAAAATGCCTTTCAAATAAATATTTACAAAAAACGATAAAGTGACATTTATTTGGCTTGGGAAAAACTATCGATATTGCCACCGGATATAGAACGACTATGAAAAATATATAAGTAAAATCACAAATTCTTGCGCATCAATAAAGTATTACATGCACTTATCCTTTTACTCCACATTAGGGCAGCCATCTATACATTGTAACGAGCTACTACTTTCACAAGTATATATATAAATATATATAAAGGTGAAAACATGACTCTATTGTTCTTCCAAAATGGAGGTAATATCAAACCCGCACGCAGACGAAGCACATATGTAGGACGAGATAGGACATCATAATTTTACCTACACCCAGTGGCGTAGGGACCATGGATCCGATGGATCGGTCGATCCAGGGCCCGGAGCTCGAGGGGGCCCGAAGGCCCGTGGTCGACAACATTTTGCCCTTTGTGTCATTTTAAACCACAAGAGCTGCTAAATACTGTGAAAAGAATCCGAGATCATGAAACATTTCATTAAAAATTTCCCCTTAAAAAAATAAAATAACCAAAAAATATGTATTGGAGGAGGGGGGGGCGTAAAGAATTCTCGAACCAGGGCCCGGCTTCACCTTGCTACGCCACTGCCTACACGTTGATTTCGCGTTCCACCACCGTCATCATCTCATTGAAGTGTTGCTTTTTGCTAAACATACATACTCGTGTCTGTCGTTCTCTGTGTCGCGTATAAGAAGACCCAAGATGTCACGCATCCTTCACCCCAGTTCGCACTCTTCCAATCTCAACCGTGCCTCATTTTCCCCATCGCCACATTCTTTTCATCTCTCTTCCCCTCCTTTATCCCACTCTCCCATATCCGTTTCTCTCTCGCCCTCTCTTCCATTCCTTCCTTTTCAACCCTTTAACTAAGTGGTATGCATAAAAGCCTCGCCCTTACAGGGTGTTTTGAGTCACAATGAAAGGCGTAAGCAGAGAGATTCGTGAAAGCGGAGAGTAAATTGTGGCGTGCAAGATTTTTATTTTTAAAGAATCGCTCGGGCCTCTCGTTAATTACTCCTGGCGGATAATCAGGCCACCATTCACGACGAATTCCCTCATCACGCTCGCCCACGCTCTAATTATCCTCCTTACCTCCCGCCCTCCTCCATCTCCATTCAAACTCTATATACCTGCTATTTCTCTAGCTCGTCCAATTTTATCTCTTCTCCCTCTTCTATTCCATGGGACTATTCTTCAGGTCGCTCTTCTTCTCTCTTCCATTTAATCACTTCCTATTTTTCACGCATTTTCTTTTTCTACATATTCATTTTTTCCGTCTCTCGGTATCTCTCCCTCCCCCCCCCCCCTTTTTGGTCCTTTTTACTCTCTCCATACATAGTATGGGGAAAGTATTGTGATCACGGAAAAAATCGACTTCGAGATTTCAACGGAAATACACGTTTTGAGGTCCATAGAACATGTTCAGACTATTTTCGGAATGATGTCTGTGTGTGTCTGTAGGTGTGGATGTATGTGATTGTGGGCGCTCTAACTCAAAAAGTACTTGTCATATTAATACCAAATTTCATATATAACACTTTAGCATGAGCACAAAGAACTGATTAGTTTTTGGACAATAACGGTTAAACAGAAGTCGAGGTTTATTCGGAACCCGATTCGGTTTTTGCGATATTTTTCCGATAATACATCATTATTGTATATACAATTCTATACAAAAGTTATATAGAATGTAATTTTCTACAACTTTCATTTGAAGCAATTTTCCATAGCAGTTATTTTTTATGAATTATTTATAAATAATCTTTTTCGGTTTCCATCAAATGTCTCCTTAAAAACGTCGTCACCTTCGTAAGGACCAAAGTTGCAGAGAATAATATTTTTTCCAAGTTTTGTTTGAAACAAATCTTCGTAGAACCATCCATTTCGGAGATATTTAACTCATTCGTAATTTCCAGTATACAGCGCCACCACCATGTAGCGGTGTATTCTGTAAACATATTCAAAATATAATTTACGGCAATAAGGACGACTGTATTCTTTTAAGATACGAAATAATAATTCAGCATTATAATGCTATTCATAATAATTTCTATATCTATACCCCAAATATGGAGGAAGTCATGCGTTGGCCACATCAGATTTTTTCATTTGTTTAGTTTCAGGTATTTGTCTTCTGTTTGTATGTTTATATGTTATTATTTTTATTGTCATTTGTAATTCATAACGTAGGGTTAAAAATGTTAGAAGGGACTAGTATGTAGTCTCAATTTCGCCCTAAATAAAGTCGTTTTTCTGTCTGTCTGTCTCTCCCTCCTGTCTTTTCTCCAAGTATTCCTCTGCTCACCTCCTTTAAATCTATCGCCTCCCTTTTCTGTCATCCACATCACATCCACACATCAAATGCCTCTTTCTCCTTCACATTTTGCCGATTCTTCTTTCCTTCTCCCTTTCTCCCGTTATCCCTTTATTTAAATCTTTCCTATTTCGCCATCTTTATCTAATGCATTTTCTATCTTATTTCGTCCGTATTCTTTCTCTCGTCTTTCTCCGTTATATTATCTCTTCCTCTCTTTCCTTCGTTATTTATGGATCCACCACCTCTCTTTCTATTCTCCTGCGTAGTTTCTTCGAAAATCTCACTCCCTCTTCTATTAACTTTAGTTCTTCTTCATTACTTTTATCACTCAGTTTGTTCGTCATCAATTCAAATTTCCTTTTCTCATATATTTCTATCTTTTTTCTTATTCAACCTGTCTCCTCTTCCTCTTTCCTCTTTGCTCTTCTCTCATTTCCTCTATTTCTCTTTTTATACATATCCTCCTCTCTCTCTCTCCTCTCTTCTGTTTGTTATTCTCTCTTTCTCTTCGTCTTTCTTTTATTCCCTTCATTCCTCTATATCTCTTTTAGAAATCTCTCTATTACTTCTCATTTCTTCTGCTTATTATTCTACCCTTTCTCTTCGTCTTTCTTTTATTCCCTTCATTCCTCTATATCTCTTTTAGAAATCTCTCTATTACTACCCATTTCTTCCTTTCGTCCATTCTCCCTTTCACTTCCTCCTCTTCTCTCTTTCTCTCTCTCCTTCTAGGGTTAAATGTAAGAAGGGGCTATGTAGTCTCAATTTCGCCCTAAATAAAGTCATTCGTCTGTCTGTCTGTCCTTTCGTTCATTTTCCCTCTCCATCTCTCCCATTCGTGTTCAACTAAACTTTTCTCCTGTAAAATACCCTCTTGCCATCCGAGACACAGTCAACTTGGTCAGATCTCTCTCTTCCATAACCAAAACACACAGGCGCACTCTGCTTTACTTCCGAAAAAAAAACTCTCAACCTCCCGGAATCAATTCCAACCATTCATCCTTTGAAATAATGGTGCCTTTTGTTCAATTAGCTCCACCGAGAGCTTTCTCGTGTCTCTCTCTCCTTCCTCTCTGTTTCTCTTTCTATCTCTCTATAACCTGTCAAATCTTCAATTCCGCCTCCCCATCTTTTTGAAGTTTTCATTTCCAAGTTAACAATATCCTTTTCTCTGGCTCGGTTAATATTTTCAGCAGGATAAATATTTACGTAAGTCACTTTCAACTGATTTGAAAGAATACAAAAGAATACGGCGGCGAACTTCATGTGAGCTAATGGAATTCTAACGGTGGGGAGGAGGTGGGAGGTGGGGGGAGGAGGGGAGGAAGTTCGAATGACGGCTAACCGACGAGAAAACAACTTTGGGTCTTGGCCACGCGAGACATATCTTTACCAAATTGGTATGGACACGATTCCGTTGGATTAGGACGGCAAATGTTTTGCTTCGTATCCTGCCATTGTGCCACATTTTTTCAGTGGAAAATGCCCGTTTGAATGTTTCAAAATCACATAACTAAACCCCCAAGATCTGAATTAGATGTCATTTTAAAAATAATGAAAAAATATAAACGTCATGGCTGATATCGATATGGAAGTTTAGATAGGCAAGTTAGATACTTTATAATAAGCTCCCATAATACCTGAGATTTCGTGTAGAGATATAAATAACTGTCCTAATAATGCTTTGATAAAAATAGCCAAGTCTCAATAATATATCTGATAAATACGCACATGGCGGTAAATGGTCAAAACGATATCAATAACTGCACGCGGAGAATTCCAGACAGTGGCGGATACAAGGGGGGGAGGGTAAAGGTGGTAATTACCCCCCCTAAGAATCATAAGACGTTTGAAAAATTATGAGAATTGCCGAATTTCTTCTCTGGAAGCTCTTCCAAACTTTGCGAAATAATTGAAGCGGTTCATAATATTAATTAATAATTTTCTACCACACTTATATAATAAAAGATACAAAGATGAAGTTTCTGTAAACATATTATTACCCCCCCCCCCCCCCAACAACTTCACCTAGATCCGCCGCTGATTCCAGACTTCAATGTTTCAATTAATGGAGAGAGTGATTATTCCTCTTTCGCTTCACTGCATTGTGTAAAAGAAATAATTTGGCTTTTGAGCCCTCGTGCTCTTAATGTTTAGGTTTTTGTATGATAATAATATGTTTTTCACAAAAATCAGGAAAATATCAGTCTTTTATGATTTATAAGCTTAACTACGCTACCTAATAATTGCAATGAAAGACCTTTCGATAATTCACACGTCAAAAAGGCTAATTTCTTTTATCTAAACTCTATCAATAACCGCTGATTACATATTTAATGAACTCAGAAAGTAAATACTAAAGACCTGGATAATGTTTGAATATTAACTGTCTAGTTTATCCAGGACCCGATTTAAATATAAGCAGATACAAGTCCATTTTTATTATTTAAGAAAATACGCCTTATTGATTTCATCAGGCAACTATTTTCAATAATAAAACTCGCTTTATGGCATAATTTCACTACCATCGGCCCAATTTGATTTTAATGACAAGAACGCTCAAAGGGGAAAGAAATTTACGAAGAGAAGAAAATATAGCAATTCCGCGGAAACACGGCGATGAAATAATAAATTCTCATCTGCATATTCCATCGGATTAAATTTGTTTACGTAACAACCAGCGCGCACAAAATCCTAAATTTAGAGTCACTTCGTCAAATTTGCACGTAGGCGTTGGAATTTATAACGGCGTTAATACGAGTAGAGAGATACGAGATCTCGACGCAATTTTCGCCGGAAGACTTGATCTTATATGTGCTCGAATAGTAATCGGACGGACAGTTTCTGCTCCATCAAAAAGCATCGAGCCGACCGGCAAAGAGAAGCGTGTATGTCATAAAACGTATATAAAAGACAGTGTTAATCTTTTTCCGCCTACAGTTCGAAATTTCCCAACGTAAGCGTTTAATTCATACAGTTTGAGGAAATGTAGCCATTTTAAGAGGATGTTGCCTTGTCTACCAATTCTACTGTTAAACTTCTATATCATATTGTTCATTTAATCCTTGTGGGTATAAACGTGCTTTGAATGCTTTTAATACTAGAGAGAGGGAGGGGAGAGAGAGATAGAGGGAGGAGCGAGAGGGAGGGGTAGAGAGGGTGTGAGAGGGAGGGGGAGGGGGAGGGAACGAGAGGCAACTATTTTAAGTTTAACTAAAGATAGCCCGTCAATAACAGAATATTCACCAGAAATGTTGTATATGACAAAATATTTCTTATGTAAAAGTGTGATATTAATTATTTTAAATGAAAATAATAATAATAATCTGTCTATCTATCTATCTATCTATAATTCTTCCGTTGATATTTCAACGGGCATTACACTAGTACATATATGTATATACTACGCTATAGGGATGTGAATGGATGTGGACGGCTAACGTGGAAGGTGGATGGAGAAGATTAGCTTTGGAAGAAAAACATCAACCCTTCACTTTCCTGGAAGCACGAGTCTTATTTTTTTAATTTACTTCTTTTAATGCAGTCCAGCTCGGCTGCGGAGATTAAGATGCGGATAACAAAAGACGGGTAAAAATAAAGACGAAGCGACGGAGAATGGAAACTAGAGAGAGAGAGAGAGAGAGAGAGAGAGAAAAACTCATCCTAGAGATAAATGGAGGTGGGCACGTGTACAGCGTAACACTACTCTTGTCTTCATCTCGTGATATTTTGATTAGAATCCGTAAAAGAAACGGATTAAAAATAAAATATTCAACGCGAAATGGTCACAAGAGAAAAAATTACGCATATAATAGATAATACATTTCTATGCACGGATAATATATTTAATACTTTTTAAAACCTATACTACAATATGAATTGCTGAAAATTACTGTTTAAATAAAATATGTTGCTATGTATTCGTTCCGATACCTGCTTACTTGGAAGACCAAACAAAAGGTGAAAATGTTTGCGCCATCAACAGATGTATTTTTTGCTGAAATATCCGAAGTTGGTTTTAAAAAAATATTGATTCGCATTAGCAATTACGTATATAATTCATTTGCTATCCATCACTTAACAAGTAAAACATGTTTGCTAACATTTTAAATGCGAAAATAATTAATTTATTTCAGTATAATATTTAATGATAAAATAATATGCGTGTGTTTGTAATGACACCAAGAGCAACCGAGAACAATTTTGTGAACATAAAGCCGCAGTTAGACTAGAAATATTAATAAAGATTTTTTACGAATGCTAGCTTTTCAATTTCACATCAATAACTTTTTAGCGGGGATTTTGCTGATTTATTCATTAAGTTCCGAGCACGCATTATTTTAATTAATTCATTTTAATTTATTGGCAAAATTACCGACAGTTCCTCTGAAGATGTTAGCTATACCCAGATGAAAGTCGCGTACGCAATCCCATTTACAATGCAAAGTCGGAAAAAACCAAGACAAACTACGTAAAAAATATCTTTCTAAAAATCCCAAACTGGATATGATAGAATTAATTAAGAAAACCCACCAACTTTCAAAGAAATTCAATGAATAATATTAAGCAGAAACAAAGTTTTCATTAGCTATGAACTTCAAAGAAGGCATCTCTTAATTGCTATGGATTTATTTCTTGACTGTATTAATTTAGAAATTCACCCGAAATTTCCTGTTGATACGATTAAAATTTTATATTAACGTGGTCTTAAAAAAAACTTTTTATACGACACAAGACGTTCAATCTTTACTGAGTGCAATATATAAAAATCACGAGTTTTTTTTTGTTCTTTATCCTGTCTGCGACCTCTACATTCAATCTGGATTCGTATAGAATATCGTTTGTTCGAAATATTTTCGACCGATGTTAAAATATAATATGCGATCTCGCATTTTCTATTCAGAAAAGAAGATGAATTTAAAATGTACCGTCTCTAATTTAGCTCATTATTTTTTCTGAAAATTTTCATAGTTTTGGCGTGTTTTAGTCAACGTAGACAAGTGGAAAGAGAGTTCAAAGGAAATGATTTTAAATTTTAAATGTTTGCTAAAAATCTCTCGTTGTAATTCCAGCTTGTTTCTACAATAAAATTCTGTGCGTTAGAATAATAAAGAAATAACAAGTCAGAATCTGGAGAAACTGTATTTTTCTAAAACTTTTATACGGGTAGTGAACTTACCTACTTTATTTTTTTTAAAATGCTTATTTTTTAAATTTATGATAAAGTATACATAAAATAATGAAATTTCCTGTGAAAATTAAATGTAAAATTCTGTACACGTAACTAATAATGAAACGAAATTTTCAACTACAGTAATTAACGCCGTCCTTTGATCGTCGACGACTATCTTAAAATTCATACATAGCTCATGAAAAGAAAACAATGAAAACAAAAATTAACACATTTTTGAAAAATCTTTTCAAAGCTGATGCAGTTTTTCTCTCATAAAATTAATTCCGCACAGGCCGCCGCGGCATTAGGATTTTAATCTTAATTTTGTAATCATAACGATTTGTTTAGTGAAAACGCTAAGAAAATCTCGATTAAAATCAAATGCGAATATTCTTCATAAACACGTTTCCTCAAGCATTTTATAGATAGAGTAACACGCATTTCAGGTAACCCCGGGTACTTTTTCAGGGTTGAGGGTACCAAAATATACCTCTTACGATGACTGCATTATTTTCACTCGTATACTACCCAACGTTTCCAATAAGGCGCGCTATGAGAGTGGTCCGGGATGGGTATATATACGTGCATATACGTGCAAGGCAGAGGAGGCCAACATTTTACCAGGGACAAAATTCATCACTTCCCATACGTTCGCGCCATCTTAGAGTTAAAAAATCTGATGTGGCCAACACGACTTTCTCCATATTTGGGGTATAGATATTTAAATTATTATGAATAGCAATATACGGCTAAATTATTATTTCGTATCTTAAAAGAATACAGTCGTCCTTACTGCCATAAATTAGGTATATTTTGAATATGTTTACAGAATTCATCGCTACATACTGGAAATTTAGGAATAAGCAAAATATCTCCGAAATGGGTTTTTACGAAAATTTCTTTCATACAAAACTTGGAGGAAATATTATTCTCTACAACTTTGGTCCTCACGAAGAGGACGGAAACCGAAAAAAAAGATTATTTTTATAAATAATTCCTAAACAATAACTGCTATGGAAAATTGTTTGAAATAGAAGACGTAGGAAATTATATTTTACACATTTTTTGTAATAACCAATGTATACAATAATGAGGTATTTCGGAGAAATATCGCAAAAACCGAATCGGTTTCCGAATAAACCTCGACTTCCGTTTAACCGTTATTGTCCAAAAACTAATCAGTTCTTTGTGCTCATGCTAAAGTGTTATATATGAAATTTGGTATTAATATGACAAGTACATTTTGAGTTAGAGCGCCCACAATCACATACACAAGCACGCACACACAGACATCATTCCGAAAATAGTCTAAACGTGTTCTACCGTCCTCAAAACATGTATTTCCGTTGAAATCTCTAAGTAGTTTTTTTTCGTGTTCACAATACCTTCCTTATACTACGTATGGAGAAAGTAAAAATGATATACGTCCAACCACTTCCAAGTTACTCGCCACCTTGACTCTATAATAAGAGGTCCTCTCGCGTTACATTCTTATGTAAGACGAGGAAGTTAGTACGATGGGAAGTGGTATAAAGGAAAGAGTAGAGAAAGAACGGAGCAGAAAAACGAGATTGAGAGAAAGAGATAAGTCGCGTAAGACAAGATCTCAAGCTCTTTTCAGTCATCCTGCCTCGTCCATTCCGTCTTTTTCTTCTCTCTCTCTAGACATTGCCTTGTCTCCTTTCATCTCTCTTTCCATCTCCCTCTCTCTCGAGTCAATCCACTCTATTTCAACCTTCGCCAATTTCCATTTTTCCGCCACCAAAAATGCACCGCGCGATCCAATTTGGTTACCAAAGAACGCCAAGCTTTATGGGATAGAGTGATTATTTTTGGAATCTCTCTCTCTACTGTTCTCGCGAATAAACACAAACACACGCACCTAACACACTCACAATAGCTCCGCCGCTTGTTCGTTAACCCTCTTCAGCTCCCAATTAAATTCCACCAAAGAAAAAAAAACTAAAAAATTTATATATGCATATGTTGTGACAAAGATCTGGGATAACGCTAACGCTGTCCCTGATGTCTAATGCATTTTCAAGGATATCAAATTTCGGCAGTTTTGCGTAAAACAGACGGATAAACACTTGACATTGCCAGCGCTTTCCTGCATTAACTGCAGTTTTTTTCAATTTTATATTTACATAAATAGTACGTGTGCTACATGTCAGGGCTTGATATGCGTTGATTTACGGCATTACGTTGTCCAATGCGGTACTACGTATATATTTGATAGTCCCGCGTTAGGAAAAACCTCGTTGCGTAAATTCAATATTGTATACAGGGAAATCACGTGCTCGCACAGATTATTAACACAATACACGTCACGCACATATCTCATTTTTTATTCCCAATTTAATTAATTAAAAATTTTGTGTTGGTTAACTGTAAGATTATTCTTCTGGCACTACAAGCCTGTGAGGCTTCTGGCAGCAGCCACCACTTTTTCCCATTCCTTTTTATCTCTAACGATGTTCCTCCAGTCTGTCATCCCCAGGGCCTCAAGGTCCATTTTGATATTATTCATCCGTCTACTTCTAGGTCTACCTCTTGGTCTCCTCCTCCTCCACCCTTTCTACATGACCGAGCCATCTGATTTCCCAGTAATGTTGAATATATATATATATATATATATATATATATATATATATTTATGCTAATTCATTATTTGTTCTCTTTCTCCATTTCTCTGTGTTAATGTTCTGGGCTGATCCAAATATTTTCTTTAAAATCTTATTTTCAATCTGCTCTGGTTTCTTTTCGTCTTGAATGGTTGTGTTCCAAGTTCCACTGCCATACAGTACTACTGGTTTAATTATTGTATGGTACAATCTAAATTTAATGTTTCCCGTTAGCAGTCTAGGCTTTAGAAGCTTATTTCTACTTTAATCTCATTACAACTACTGCGGATCGAACGTAACTTTTTTACCGGTATATTGATCTGCCGAAAGAGTTCGTTCCAGTTCCTATTTTAAGCGGCATCATCTCTTTCACGCACTGTTCATTTCCATTCTTCCTCGACACGCGTGTATTTATTTAAAAAAGAAAAAGAAAAGCCGGTTGAGACGGAGAGCAACAGTCGGGTGGTCAGCATTGAGCGAGGCAAGGTCTCACACGAAGCACTCCTTAGCTATTTCTGTCCGAGACGCTCCTCCCCCTCATCCCCTTGTGAAATCCCTCAAACTCATCTCTTTCCCTACTCTCCCCGACCTTTAAACGTACACACATACCATTACCAAGGCCATGTCCGAGATGCTCTGCGAGGCCGTTATTATGCAATAAGAGACCCTTTCAGCTCGTCGTGAACGAGGAAAAAAAGGGTTTGGTGGCAAGTTTGCGAAATTAGAGAGAGAGAGAGAGAGCGTGGGAGGGAATGGGGGGAGTGTATGAGAAGGAGCTGGAGTTGCAAGGTTCGTTGATTTTTATGGTGATGCCGTGCTCTGGAAAGGGGCTCTCTGAAAATGGAGAGAAAGCGATCCAATTATGCGGAAGATTGGATAATTTAATTTGCTAAAAAAATCCTTTCTCCTAGATTGTTAATTCGAATAAATTCTCAACTTTACTTCATTTAGTCGGATCAATTGGCCATAATGGAGTCACGAAATGCCGCGCGAAATTACCTCGGAAACGTTGGATCATTTACTGCAAACGCTAATTTATAAGGAATTCGGCGCTACAGAATATTAAGAGGAGAAAATTCTGGGAAATTGAATTACTTTGGCACATTCCTCCATATTATAACGCATTCTTTACAAAAACGATCACTCAGATGTTTGGGAAATCGTTTTTAAAAAAGTATACGCAATATTATTAGCTGACGTAATTTGAAACTTTATTAGCGCAGATATTGAGTACTGAAACATAAATGATTTATTAAAAGTCCCTATATTCACTGAAAATATTGGGTAAACCGTATGCTAATTTAAACTTGAATATGTCCTGGTATGTAATTCAGTGATCACTGACTCTTATTTGATTAAAAGTAAAGTCACCAAGGATGGTCGTCTTAGTTTTGAAACGATTCTAAGGCTACAGTAGTTATTTATACGTTTTATTGTGCATAATTATAACATTTGAGTGAGAAAATTTAACATTTATATCCTGGACACAATTTTTTTTCAGCCCGCTTTGTCTAAAGAATTGACAAACCTCAATTGCTCATGAAAAAAAGACATTCAACGCGTGACATTTTCTGTATTTATTGCTCGCATAAACCTTAAATAAGTATAACTAATAATTCTGTTCCGGAGGGAGGAGATAGATATTAACGTCACTCGTTTATAATTTTTGGATATTCATTGTGTATGATTCTTCCGCGCTAGTACAAAGGGTTAGAAGGCGAAACCGACAGAAATGCATTAAAATGCAATATTTCCTTCCTCATTGGTACTTTTAAAAATGTCTGAAATAAACTCCAGCAAAACGCGACATATAGGTAAAAACGATAAAAATTGCAAAATAAAAAAATTATTAATTTAGAAGAAAACGGAGAGGCCGAATCCAACAAAACCAGTTCGATTTTATAATCGTAACTGCCTAATAAACCACTACTCCATAGAATATACACGTTCTTTTTATTCTGCGGGCATGTAGGAGTGACCGAATAAAATATTTCTTCGAAAATTGCCGAAAACGAATCAATCCTTATCGAATTTAAGCAATTAAACAAGAGAGAGCGAGAGAGATGTAGGAAAAAAATGGTCGTACAATGGGGAAAAAGATGGTGAAAAAGAGTTGCAACCCTCCTAGATTTAGGGCAATCCTTCCCGATGGACAATCAATTAACCTCTTCTGCCAAGGAGTTTAACGGTTCAGAAAAAGATGAATTATGGGAGAGAAAGAGAGAACCTTTTTTTTTTAAAGAGGCTAAGAACCCAGACGATTGGAAAATTACTCTGCAATGAAACTGAGTCCTCGTGAATCCATCGGCGAGATAATTTCTAAATAAAAGCTGGAAAAGGTGAAATTATTCCATGAGAACGTACTTCCAGAAATCAAATAGTGTCACAGGATTAAGCGAATGTTGCATATATAGGAGTTCATTGAAGTCGTTAATAACAGTGCACCTTAAGAGAAAAGCGGATAATCTCGAGTTAAAGCTAATCCAACTAGCATCGTTGAAGAGAGATTTTCTATATAAATTCGATCAAATAAAAAAGCCGCCGTATTCTAAACTAAGATCACCCTCACTTATTGTAGGAATAAAGGATTTAGCTCAAGTGGTCATCAAATTAAAAATTCAAAAATTACCAAAATTACCAAAATTTGAAATTTATTTTTTACGAATATCTTAACTGAATATTTCATACATATGGAGATGTCAGCGATTTGTGGTAAAAGAATTAAAACGAAACAAAATGTATGACTTTATAAAATAATTAAAAAATTGAATTATGGTAGTCAATCGCTTGCGTCTATAAAAAATAAATGCGAATTGAATTCACATAAATTAAATCAACGGATAGACAAATCACTCCCCGTCAACTCATAAGAAAATATACTAGTTTTAACGTTGGTGACGTCTCGATCGATTTTAAAGCAAACGCATTACCAATCATTTATCACGTTTTTTGCTTACAACAAAAAATATATTATTTTTAACCAGGCACTTAAATACTAATTGACTGATAAAATGCGTCCTAATTCATCGAATAAATCTTCATACGCTGATATAAAATACGAAATATTTTATTTCCTGAAGTGGTATAAGGCTCATAAAAGGAAAAAATACCCGTTATGAAACTATTTTTTTTTAATACACCCTACGCATCTGAAGAAGCGGATTCCGAAAAAGTGGCGAACCTTTTCATTTCCCAAATTCTCGATAAGAAGTGTAACAAAAGGGATCCGAAGAGGGCGATTCGAGAAGAGGCATGAAGAGGACGGGGGTGGAGCAGGGGTTTTTGGCGTCGCAAAAACACCCCCTCTTCACGTTTTATTAATTCCCCTCTACGGAGACATCGAGTCGAGATCATTGCCCGACAAGAGGAATCAGCGCTGAAGCGAACAAAAAAAATGCGTGGGGGAGTAGGAGGAGGAGGTCAAAACATCATTATTCACGGCGTTTTGAACCTTATCCTCTTGTCGTTCGGGCCATCGCGGTGGCGCAACGAAAGAGGGAAAACCTCAGGAGGAACGATCATTTAAAGGGGACGGAAAAAAATCTCTCGGAAAATGAAAGGATGAAATGGATGGGGGGGGGAAGGAAGGAGAGGTAAAAAAACAGCAGAAAAAGGAGGGAGAAAAAAATGATGGAGAGGGATAATAAAGTGTAACAGAGGGGGGGGGGGGGGGGGGGAGGGGGGGGGATGCGAAGAGATTGCAACGGTAAGATTTTGGAGGTGTTTAGTAGGGTCAATACTTTCCAAAACGTCTCTCCTCCTCCTCTTTAAACACCCTTATCTCTCCTTACTTTTGGCTCCGTTCCACTCAACTCCGTCCCTCTCCCAACTCCCGAGAAGAACACACGCAACCGTTCCCAATCTCCCTCTTTCTCGCCAACTCATACATCCCACCTCCACTTAAATCTGTTTCCTCCATTGTCTCTCCCTCCTTTTTTTTTCACATCTACCAGCGGCAGGAAAAGGAGTGGAAGAGGTTATGAAAGGAGAGAGAGAGAGAGGAGGTGGTGAAGAGAGTTTTCTCCCCCCCCCCCCTCCCCCCCCAATCCCTTCCTTTGAACATAGCCAACCACCACACTCATCCCCACCCAATTCGAAATATTGACCCGCTGGCTCTCCTCTTTCCAACATCGTCCCGAGACTACGAAGACCTCACTCCGACCTCTTTCCCTCCTCCTTCCAACCAGCCCCCGGAGGCGGATGAGGGAAAGAGAGGGAGGGAGAGAGAGAAGGCGAGCGGTGGGTAGGTAGCGGGCGCGTTACGGGTATATGGACCTGTGGATCCCCGAGTTTCACCCCCTGGAAAGCAGCCAGAGGGAATAGAAGGGAGGGAGAGACGCTATCGCTGGAGTGCCTGTGACACCAGGAGTATTCGATATTCAATCATGTTCTCCTAAATCCTCCCCACCCCCCCCCCACAACCTCACTCTACCATTTCTTCTAACCAACTCTCCACATTCCCCCCCAAAAAAAACCTTTTTCCCATCCATCCACTTCTCTCTCTCTCCCCATCCTCCTCCCCCTCTTCCCTCCCCCTTTCCCCCTCTCTCTCCCCCCTTTCCCCCTCTCTCTCCCCCCTCCTCTCTTTCTCTGTCAATATTTTTCTTTTATGTATCTATGGTTTTCGCAGGATTTTTCCACCCCCCTTCCCTTCGTGGGTGTTTTACTGAGTGGTCTTTTACTAGGATGGCCAAGTCAGGTCTTTCCTAGGTTTTTACCGCAATTACTCCGTCCTTTTATAGAAATTTTCCGAATTTGCTTGTATGTTTTTCTATATATTTATTTTTTCTGGTTCTTTTCTGTGAAATTATTACTACGATTTTATTCTCATCTGTAATTGTTGACGCAGGGTTAAATGTAAGAAGGGACTATGTAGTCTCAATTTCGCCCCAATAAAGTCGTTTTTCTGTCTGTCTGTCTCTTTCCCTTCCTCTATGCCAAAACCCTGAAGCCTTGTTCCATTCCATTTCCTCCCCTCACCAAATTTCTCTTATGTTACTCTCTTCCCCATCCCCTCCCCTCCTCAACCCACGTTTCCAAAAACCACCAAACAGCCACACTTTCAACCCTCCCCCCAAAAACCATAACGAGCGGAAACAATGGTACTTTCGCAGGGCACGCTTCCAATAAGCCACGCCTCCTTCGCCACCTCCCGCATCTTACCTCACCCGTTTCTCTCCCTTACTCCATCTCTCCCCCTTCCCCCTCCTCCTTCCTTCACCCCTCCCTCCAACACCCTCTCCCTACCCTTTACTAGGTACCCGACACCACCGTCCCAATCCCGCCCGCCATTTTCGATCCGAAACTATTACTGTCAAATTTCACCGTTGCCATAACCGAAGTTCATGCATTTATAATGATTCCCCGAGCAGGTTATAAGCGACGGGGAATGGTGGTTGGATGGGAAGGAGGAGGTTGTGGGGTGGAATTCGCGCGTGTCAGTGTGCGGGCGGAGAAGGTGGATGATGGAAACTGGTACCGCCACCGCCCATATAGAGTAACGGAAGGGATATGTCCGATAGGAGGTGAAAAAACCGAAATAAATATTTTCAAAAAAATGGAAAGAGGCTAGAAAAAAGTAAAATCGCTTCACCGTTACAACAGAAGGAGAAACGTGTTTTATTTTTGAGGCGGTCGATGGCAGGCTGATATTTTCTGCGGGCGTAGCGTCCTGTGGGCGGTTTAGGAAAGAGAGACATGACTGAGGGGAGAGTCGAGATAGAGAAAGAGAAAAGAAGAGACAAACAGAGAGGAAGTGAGAGAGAGAGATAGATAGGTAGATAGATACACGTCTTTATTCGGGCGAAATTTAGACCATAAGGTCCATTCTTACATTTAACACTTCGTCAATATAGAAAGTTTCAGTTGAAGTTTGAATACAATATTATAAGGGTGGAGAACAGTATAAAGTCGAACATAATAAGAAATGCAAGTTTAAGAAAGATTAAAATTTGTGGGGAAAACCTAGATAAGAACTAGTGAGGAGAAATATGGAGAGAGATCAGGAGAGAGGAGGAAGAGAGAGAGACAGAGAAAGAGATGGATATATGTCATCATCACCATAGGTAGTCTGTCAGTTGACAGGTCCGTGATTATTCTAGGTTAAACTTGGTTCTCCATATACTCCTATTTTCCGCAGTCTGTTTCATGTCTTGATAGCTCTCTTTCCCTTTCAAGTCGTCTACCAGCTGGAACTTTTTCTTATCTCTTTCTCGTTTTCCATCCAGTTTTCCTTCTAGCACTTCTTTAATCATGCACACTCTCTTCAGGTAATGCCCAATCCAGTTCGCCTTCCTCTTTCTGATAGTCTGTATAATCGTTCACTTCTCTCATATTCTTCATAATACTTCCTCATTTTTCACCCTATCTGTCCATTTTATCTTCAGCATTCTTCTCCATGTCCACATTTCGAAGCTTTCCAAGTATTTAATATCATTTTTCCTTAGCGTCCATGTTTCTGCCCCTTGCAGAGCTATACTCCATACATAGCATTTTATCAACCTCTTGCGGATTTTCTGCTTTATATTTCCCGTTAGTAGGAGTTTATTTCTTCTAAAAGCGGCTTTTGCTTTTGTTGTTCTAGTCCTGATTTCATCTGTACATTTTGCTTCTCTCGTTATGATGCTTCAAATGTATTTATAATCTGAAACTTGTTCTAATGGCTTTCCTCCAATACTGATGTTCAAATTTTCTTCTTTACTTGATATTCGCATGACCTTGGATTTTTCTGTATTAATTTCCATACCGTATTTTCTACCTCTTATCACTAGTCTATTTATAATTTTCTGGAGTTCCTTTTCCTTTCTTGCTAGAAGTACTTGATCATCCGCGTATTTCACTGTTCTTATAATCCTTCCTCCGATTTTGAAATCTCCCGTGCCTTCTAACGCTTCCTGCATTAGCCTCTCTCGAATAGAATCGGCGATAGACAGCAGCCCTGTCTTACTCTACCGATATATACTCCGCTGGTGTCCGCATTCATTTTGCATAGGCAGTATTATTTATGACTTCTAGCTCCACAACCGAGTGAATTTTAATAAAAATCGTCATATTAATTGGTACAGATATTTTGTGAAAAACTACTAGAATAAGCTACCCTTTATTAACACGCCAGATAACTCATATCACCGTGGATTAAATTCTGGATAATATTCCACCAAAATGCTAAATACAATTCGACGTCGTAAAAACTGGATAGGACATAGATCCGTGCACAGACGGACGACATGGCGAAGGCAATTTTTTTGACTGGGAGAGTCATAAAACGCGTATTTCCGTCAAAAACCTCAGAGACGATATTTTTCACCGTTAAAATAATTTCTCTGTGTGCTACGCGTATGAGAGTAAATGCGGGAAAGAGAGGTGAATGAAGGAAGTAGAGGAAGAGGAGGGAAAAGGAAGAGAAATTGAGAAAGGGGAGAAGGAGCGAGGGAATGAGAAGAGAGTGGTTAGATTTGAGGGAGGGAGAGATTGAGAAAAAGCACGAAAGGGAGACTTTCAGACTCGGGAGAGTGAAAAAAATATATAACAAAAAATACCGGACCGCCCCCTTCTGAATGCATAAAATTCCACCGGGACCTCGAAATTGATCGACATCCACATGCGTCCGTTGAAGCTGAAAGGACGTTAAACTAATTATCCGCCGAGAATATGTGTATGCGCGCGGCGAACACGTTGTATATACACCCAATAAACGAGGCGTTAGAATTAATTACGGGGGAAAAACACGTGCCTTTCCTATACCGCGTTTAGGGGGAGGGGGGGGGGGGAATTAGTAGTAAAATTGCGCCTCTAAAATAAAATTGTTAAAAGACACCACGTGCGCTAGGATGGCCTTACGCGCGATCAATTTGTCGTTCCAAATTGAAGTTCTTCCTTTTTGTTTATTTTTTCTGCGAGATATAATACGTAAACCGAAGAGCGGAATATGACGCCGTCGGAATAAACCGTCTTAATTCGACGCAACGTGCACGAAAATAAAGTTTAAAAAAAAACAAAACACGTATGGGACGTGCGAGTATTGAAAAAAAAAACGTCGGCCTCGAACATTCTGCGTCGAGGACACGACAAACATTTCCGTGGCACAATGGAAAACTCCCAGGTTATTACGGCGGTTAAACAGACAGCGCCGCCGTGTCGAATGTGTTAAACTATCTCCCCATTTTAACGGACTGCAACCGGAGTAAAAAAAATTTAAAAAGTAACATCGACCGAGGAGTCCAGACGGATAAAACGGAATCTATTATACGTCGAGATAGCGGTAAAAAATAATGAACCTCGTCTTTATTAATTCGTTGCTTGAAGCACGTTTTTCCATGCGAGCTTCCTGCTTGTGTTTCCTTCTTTCGCGAATTGCGAGGTTATAATTTCCTCACGACGGAGGACGGAAACATTTCCGAGAACAGACGATTAAAAATCGCCATCTATTAAATTACTCATCATGTATGAACTTGCTTAAAGAATCGCATAAATATTACACGTTAAAAAAATTTAGATCAATTTTTCGCGGCCGTTTAAAATGATAAAATAAATTTAGATAGAGGTCAATAAATCAGTTTATTATTATTTTTTGTTTGTGCTACAATTGAATTTTATTTTCATAGACTTTCTAATGATTAGTTGTGCTTTGAGAACTTTCGCAGTACGTTAAATCCTAATGTAACAATTCTTTGTGGACTTACTAATTAGGTAACTTATCCGGAAAAAATCTATTGCAGTGGACAAATATTTCCAATGTAATTCACGAAACATTCGTTATCTCTTACTTTAGAAGTATATATTTATGTAAAAATAAGAAAAATAAATTTATATTATAATACTTCTTAAATGACAAATATACCAATGCTACTTTGCCTGCGAATTGCCAATAATTGAGCATATAAATGCTCAATCTTATTATATAGGTTTTAAAAAAAACAGCAAGGATAAATTCAAGGATTGCTGTGAAGATTAGCAAACTGAAAATTTACCACTGAAAACCTCCATTCCTCTCGTATATTTCTCTCCCATACACCGAGTGAGTGGATGCATTAACTCTCTTCTCAAAATGTAGGCTAACGATCGATCGATGCTAATTCAAAAAGGCACAGAATATACACAAGACGCGGATAATTGATGTGACGTGATGGAAGTTAAAAATTATAAAAATAATGTGAATAATGTGAAAGCGCCCATTCAGAAGATTAATTAGATGAAAGCAGTAACTAAGCAACACACATTACTTTTTCTTCTCTTTCATCGTCCTTCCTTCTCTGCACTTAATTCCCTTCGTTTAGCCAGTTGTTTAACCCCTCAAGCCGGTATTTAAATCTACTCTGGTTGACCCTATAGGCGGTATTTAAATTTTTACAAATCCTTACTAGATACACGTTTGCACGTATTTTTATTTTATTCAGAAAGTACTTTTCTGATTGTTTCGAAACTTTTACAGATTGTTTATAAATAAGTATTTATTACTCTGTTTAAATTGTTACCCGATCGAGTTTATTATGACGATTTTATATACTATTTCTTGATGCTTTTGTACAGTGCGCATAGAGCGCATGATTGTTTTTGATGAAATACATTCGATTAAATTTAAAAATCTTTGTTATATTTCAAAACTATGCATTTATTCTTTATTTTACTTCATTCTTAAAATTTGCAGCTCTTCTTACTAATTTTCTTTTATGTTAAACTTTGTCATTAATTTTCCGTTTCATTTTACGATTTCAGGTTTACTATCTATTAAAAAAAATCCCTATTGAGAGCCGAGATGAAACAAACTCTGCTCTCAAGATAATATGCACTGTAGGAGATCTTGGAGCTGTGTATCTGCTCTTAGAGGCATGACACGTTTGAAATGAATATTTTTTTCGTGTGTCAACACTTGATAACTAAATTGAAAGCGAAGGATCCCTGGCCTGGGCCATGAGGATGGTCAGCATTTCACGAAGGGAATGTATTTATAGAAAGAATGAAGTCTTTGTCTGCTCTGAAAGAGAGAGAGAGTTTGCACAGATTATTTATTCGAAGATGTTTACGTTCTTCCATATTGTCCAGAAGTGTGAGCCGAGCACATAGAAAATGTCGACGCATTTTGTAGACGAAAAATGCTCTCTCGTCGAGTGGAAGAAAAAATGAACTCACTATCGTTGTTATATGTTCAATTCTAGTTGGAAAATACTAATCGCTATTTGAAGAAATAAATGTTACTTACCATTTTCAAAAATTTTCTACTGTGTGGTACGTCTTGAAACAATTTTCAAAACAAAGTCCAACTTCGCAGTTAGGGCACCAATATATACTCTCCCTTTTTCGTCCTTGGTTTCTGCAAACAACGCACCGCCTCTGAGGCTTTGCCTTTTTTCCGGTTGGAGGGATTTTTTCAATGAAGTGTCGTTCGACTAGGCGCTTCGGAGGAGGATTGCCTGATGGCCTACCCGCACAAGCAGTTGAACACTTGGTCTATAACCTCCGCATCAAAATACGCCAGAAAACTATCCAAAATATTATCACATTGCAGTTGTGGTCCAGTATTACCCACAAATGGTATTTTTCGGGGACTGTATGCCTCATCAACTTATTTCCAATTAAAAGTATCACGATCTCTGGAATCACTAAATTCATCGTGAATGTCTTCATTAATACTAATTAACTGGCTATAATCTACATCACAATCCAAGATATCACTTGATGATTCATCACCATCACTTTCACTATCACTATCATTCAATAAAGACAAAATATCACTCACTGGCATACTCGAACGCGAAGAGTGGTCCGCCATGATTTCTTTACTACGTCTAAGAAACGTTTGCTGTATTTCATCATCACTAAGCACAAAACTAAAGATGCTTTCAAAAAGAAGAATAGAGGGGAGCATCATCCAAGCATTCTAAAGCTGAAGAAGACTTAGTTGGTCAAAACATAAACAGATGGAGTGCGTATATAGGATTTAGTGAAGTGAGGTCAGGGTCCGTACGCGTGTACGGACTACCGCTCCTGGGAGCGATAGGAAGGTCCGTACACGTGTACGGAGTACCGGCTTGAGGGGTTAATGTCGTCCACTCAGACGGAACGTTGACCAACATCTTTATTTCTCGTACTCTTTAAAATAGCCGAAGTTGTTTTAATTAATTTTCTCGATCCTACGTTTACTTCTTCACTTTTGGATTTTAAGGTTTTTGTAAAACTGCGGCAATATTGCATATGTGAATATGTGTGTGTGCCTGCGTGCGTGTGTGTCTTGTAGAAAGTATAGCTATTTATTTTCCCGATAATAGCCGTTTATCTATTCTATATCATCAAATGCCGACAAAAAGAAAAAAATGTCTAAAAATCGGGCAAAACTCATATATATGCGCCATGAAATACAGTAGTTAAAAAATCTGGTGGCCAACACATGACATTCTCCATATTTGGGGAAGATATTTAAATTATTATGAATAGCATTTTAAGGCTAAATTATTATTTCGTATCTTAAAAGAATACAGTCCTTCTTATTGCCGCAAATTAGGTATATTCTGCATGTTTACAGAATTCACCGCTACATGGTGGTGGCGCTATATACTGGAAATTAAGAAAAAGTTGAATATCTCCGAAATGGATGGTTCTACGAAAATCTGTTTCAAATAAAACTTGGAAAAAATATTATTCTCTACAACTGTAGTCCTTACGAAGATAACGACGTTTTTAAGGAGACATTTGACGGAAACCGAAAAAACCGATTATTTATAAATAATTCCTAAAAAACTGCTATGTAAAATTGCTTCAAATGAAAGTTGTAGAAAATTACATACTCTATAACTTCTGTATAGAATTGCATATACAATAATGATGCATTATCGGGTTTTGAATAAACTCGACTTCCGGTTAACCGTGATTCTCCAAAACTAATCAGTTCTTTGTGCTCATGCTAAAGTGTTATATATAAAATTTGGTAACGATATGGCAAGTACTTTTTGAGTTAGAGCTCCCACAATCACATACACACACACAGACATCATTCCGAAAATAGTCTAAACGTGTTCTAGGGACCTCAAAACATGTATTTCCGTTGAAATCTCGAAGTCGATTTTTTTCGTGATCACAATACTTTCTCATTACTACGTGTGGAGATAGTAAAAACTGCATTTTTATCGTACCTTAGATATGAACTACTATTCTAACTCTAGTAATGACACATTAAATCGTCATAAACGATCAGAGTGATAGAAATAATGATAAAGATGGCTGTTTTTTTAACATCAGTTAAAAATAACAAAGTGCAAGAAAAAAAGTTCTCGAAAATTTCACATACGCGAAAATCCTGGCGGCGTCTTAAGTAAGCTTATGCACGACAATACCGCCTTTTGTCCTCCGAAAAAAAAGATCCGCACTAAAATTAACCAGCGGGGAGTTGAGAAAGTTGTAAAAAGACCAAGGAATGCGTGCAGCAGCATAAACAGGAAGAGAACAGGGAAAAAGAACTTGGCTCCGACTTGGACGCCCTCTGAAAGGTTAAACATCTACTACCGAGTTAAAGAAAAACTTTTGTTTCGTTTAAGTACAGTGGTGCCCTAACTTTTCTACATGGCGGGCCGCGTCGGCGGTTACGAATCCTTCGGCGGGTCACATTGGAAGTTGCCAATTCTTCCGCGGACCGGATTAGAGTTTAATCGGAAGTGATTTATATATTCTGAGGTGTCAGTTAAGTGAAAATATAGTATTAACGAGGTTTTTATAGGAAACATTCCGATATTTAAAGAATTGTTAGCGAAATTTTCATAAAAGTGTACGAATTTGTGTATTAATTTTTTAGCATTGCTTTTTCATCATGGCTTCGTGGGCCGCACGAAAACCCTTCACGGGCCACATCCGACCCGCGGGCCGTAGGTCGGGCTCCACTGGTTTAAGAAATTATCTTCCTTTCCCTTAAATAAAGCATTTTCATTCCGGCCCCAAACTCCTCTGATATTTCCATCGCATGTACCTATTATATTCCAACTCCATCCCTCGACTCTTCTATAGGACGTTTTTCCTTCACTACTCGTCAACGCCATGCTACCAATTCCACTTTTTTTCTCTCTCTTTTAATGTCATTTCGGAACCTTATTCCCTGTGGGTATTTTGGTACTGTCGTATTAGAAGGACTAGCAACTGTGCGGTAGGCTTCATTGGGAGTACGTGTTTTTTCTGAGGAAGCCATTTTGCGAAGACCTTAGAGAGGGGGGATATATATATATATATATATTATAGGGGGTAGAATATGGGAGGGGGTAGAAGAGATATTGGATTAATCGAGCGAGATGACGCAGCGGCGTAACTAAGGCGAGGCGAGAGGGGCATATTGCCTCGGGCGAAAAGACAAGATGAGGGCGCAGAGTGGCTCACCTAACCCTCTCGCACCGCGTTAATTACGTCACTATGGGGTGCAGTTGACGAAACCCGCCTGAGGGCACCAAAATATCCAGTTACGCCACTTTGCGAGTAGCGTAAACAACCCCGTAACGAAAGGGGTGGCTACGGAAGAGGTGAGACGAAACGCTAAGAAGGGAGAACAGGGAGCCATAGAGCGGAATAAAATTACGCATACGACCTTGATCCTTTCTGTAGTCGCACGGTGTCTATTTGACCCCACTATATTCGGATGTCCTTTAGGCCATAAACGATTTCATTTATTTATCGTTATTTTTGTTCATTAATATTAAAGCAGCCAGTTTTCTAAGTAGGCAATGCGGGGCATGAGGGAGATTTCTAAGCAGCTAATGTGGTACCCTTAAAAAAACAAACCCTAAGCCAGATGTGGGGAAACTACGGCCCGCGGGCCACATCAGGCCCGCGTGAGCACTTTATACTGTCCGCGATTGCATTACGAAAGCGATCCATGAATGTAATTACGGCCGGAAAACCATTACTTGTGAAGTTTAACAACAAAATGGTATTAATTATCAATTTTCATAGATAGAAACCTTCGCATTCTCTCAAGTAACTTCCTAATGTGGCCTTCCGAAGCATTTTCATCTGTTAATGCGGCCCACCTAAGTAATCGCAACCGCTAATGCGTCCCGTCTCGTCAAAAGTTTCCCCACCCCTGCCCTAAGCGTGTTCAAGATGTCGAGAATGCGAGCAAGTGGTACTAAATTGAATTCTTACAGACATACTTTTAGTAGAAAATTTGTATGCATAATGTTAGAAAAAGATATTTGTTCCAGTTAAGTTATATAGAAAAATTAATGTGACAATTAAAATTTAATAAAAGGAACATTAAAAAATAATAATATCTATATTTTTTCTGTCGGATGGATTTGTTTTAGTAATGTAGGATTGTTGCACAGGTCATTATAAAAGTTCTCGTAAGATATCATGTTAAATTTTAACAGTAATAGTTTTGATTGTATCCACCTTCAATGTTGTTGTTTTTTCTGATGTCCATATTTTATTCACTAATGAAAACACAATTTCAGTTGTGCATTCGTCCCTGGTAAACACAGCACACATTACACAATTTTGAGAACATTTTGGTAAGGAACATATTTTAATTGAAAAGGACTGAATATTTCAACCCATATAGAGTCTGTCTCGAAAAGTTTTATATTCCATTATTTTATTTTCTCTGGCGTTGCATAACTTTTTACGAAAGATATTTCATCAAATAACTCACTTTCATTTATTGAATTGTTTGAAAAATGTTTCTATTTACAAATTCCAAAGTCTGTTTAATATCTTGCCACGAAGGAGTTTTCTTAAGATTAACCCAGTTGAGCTTCTGTAGAACATTAAATTGGTCGGTATATATATTACTAAATACTCCAAGTTGTTTTTATAAAAATTCTGAACTTGACAAATAAACCAATTCCTATTTATATATCCATTTTCTTCTATACTTGCCAGATCATGCATAATTGTTATTGGAATACACTCATTTTCCAACCGGACACAAACTTGTCTTTTTAAGTCAGCAATATTTTCTGTAACATAAAAAATCGTTACTTTACTTCCTTCGATTTTCTTTATTGTACATATACAGTTCCTTCTTTTCGGTGGCATTTCCTAATGAAAAAGTTTTTTTAACGTGGAAGTTTTTAAAATGAGAAAAAAATTAAAACGAGAAGGGCTTAAAATTTGAAAGAAGTTTTTAAATGAGAATTGGCTGTTTTCCCTAATTACATGTAGCTCGCTTGTCTTGGCAGGTCTCTTCGGTGGCGGTTCTTCTCACTAACAAAAATCTTTTTTATTTTCCTAAATATTCTCCACTGAAATAGGATAAATTCTCGTTATATAAACGTGCATCGCATGCGGGATGTAAAAAACAACTGACTCAAGCTCGTGAACGATGCTTTGGTATTTAAATCAGGTAAGATTACCAGAATATTTCGCCCAGGTCAGGAGATCGATCGAGTTATGGTCTCCGAAAGACTGATCGCACCACTATACACCACATTTAGAGAAATAAACGGGATATTACAATTCGCGAAAATTAAATCTTGCGCTTATCTCAGAGCGAAAACTGCGTATGTGCAACCTTAAACTCCGTTTGATCTATCTTTTCGCATGCTGGACATCAGTTAGACTTGTGATTCACATCCGTCTCGAAGGTGGGCGACAAAGGGTGTCGCTTATCGCCTGCGACAACGGTTTATTTCAAACGTACACATTGTAATTTGAACTGTCCAGGCCGGCCAGACTAATCTTGAGCGACGGCGACAAACCTCTGAGCGCGTATGAGATTCGCTCAGCTTTCAAGCGTGTTTGATTCTGAAAAATCGGGGCAGGTGGGTCAAATTGTGGAAATGCGGGACATTTTCCGGGACTCGTCATCATGCGGGATAAATGAACGAAATCCGGGACGGTTGGCTGCTTTAATTAATATGAATTGTTTGCTCTCATACGTCATTTAATATATTTACCATTATTATAATTCATTAAATAAATAGAATAAACAACACCGTAATGATTGAGAGAAAAATGGAAGCTGGAGTCATATAAACCCCAAGGGACCCCTCATGTACGCGTGTACTTAAGGTTTAATAATTAGTGTTATTAACATGAGCAACAGCTGCGTGATGAGGTCGATAGGACACCGTTTCCACAGTAACGATTTTTTAACATCATCTCAACCAGGTTCGACGCAAACGTGTAGATACGGACCTCGGGATCCTTCCTCGGCAGCGTTAGTCCGTACACGTGTACGGACCCCGACTTCTCTTTACTGAAACCTAAATATCTGAGAAACCTATTAATCTTTTCCTCGACGCTAAAATAAACATAAATGCCGAGGATGACGAAATATGTTTAATTGCCCGCATTGATGGACGAACAGAAAATTAGTAGATCGATAGCTTAAAATAAAAATGAACTCCATGAAGTACGTTCCTTCCAAAATTTATAATCTTAATACAATGTAATCATGAGTTTTATCAAAATTCAGTTTATAATTCCAGGTGAAAATAAATTTTCAGCCCCTACGCTTTTAACTAAGCAATTTATATGTGACAACCTAAAGCATGGTAATTATTAACTTGATATCACCACGTAATCAGAATTCGCTAATTACTTCGAAAGACTTTTTCTACCGAAATCCCGCACGAATGAAATTGCGAATCGAATATATCTCCAGCTAAAAATAACCTTGACATTTTACTCGTTACTAATTTCTTAGACGAAGGCGTAATAAAACCAAAACGCATAAAGAAAATCGGTACCACATACATTGTACAAACTTCCACATATACGAATGCGTCATTTAGTTATCTTTAGAAAAATATGAACTCTGTAGAATTATTATAAACATCAACTTAAATAACTATACAAAATTTGATAAAAATCGTATAAGCCTTTTTTTTAGAAAATCCAATTGATGTTAAAGTTGCCCAAGAATAAACTAGCCTTATATTCATTTTTTGAGAAATATGAAGTATGTAGTATTATTGCAGACGTATACTCAAGCAATGGTACAAAATTTTATCATAATCGTTATAGCCGTTTTTGAGAAAATCAAATTGATGTTAAAAATGCGTAGAATAAACTTTCCTCAATTCTTGAGCAATGCCAACCATTTCTTCATAGCTTCTATTCTGTATGACAAAATGCTTAAGTACGAGATTTCATTCATTTTCGCTCTACCGTTTAGGCTCTAGAACCAATAACAGACAGACGGCTTTGCGAAAACCACTTTTTCGGACTCAGGTACACCTAAAACGAATATTTGCATCAAAATCTCGAGGTCGAATTTTTTATCGATTACAATACTTTCTCAATATACTTCGTAAATTAGAAAGTAAATATTAATCTATATATATATATATATATATATATATATATATATATATATATATATATATATATATATATATATATATATAAGGCTTAGGTATGTTTCCGAGAAAGAGATATTACGTAGATACATACGTGTGTCGTTTTAAGATGTGAAAGTTTAGGTACTTCTAGATACGCTAGAAACTTGAAATTTGAGGCGATGATCAGTCATGGGTCACAACCAACAGAAAAAATCGAAAATCCAAACTTCTATTTCATTACCCCATAAGAAAAGTGGTGAAATCGGCGCAAGCCGTTTTTTAATTGCATTTTAAAATTACTTAAAATTATGATACAAACTCCGGAGTTGAAGTATTAAACGAAAAAAGAGTGAAAATAATTATTTTTTATAAGAGAATACTAATTCATGCCGAATTAGCTTAAATATTTGATTTTAATTGTATAAAAACGAGAAATTTTAAAATTTATAACAATGGTAAATTTTATCTACCATGGAAACGCTACAAAGATTTTGTATGGGATTCCTGCCTTTTAATAGTATGAATATCTATATAGCTTACGAGCCTAAAAATAACGTGTTTTATAAGCAGTTTAAGTGAAGAGAGGGTAAGGGGAAAGGGGGAAAGGGGAGAGGGGAGTGAGGGAAAGGAAAAGAGGTGAAAGGGAGATAGGGGAGAGGGGGAAGCAGGAGAGAGGGAGGGGAGAGAAAGGGAGGAGGGAAATAGGGGAGAAGAATGGTTATGCAGGAATGTTGTAATAGAGAGGGTAATGGGAAAAAAAGACGGTGAGGGAGGGGGGAAAGGAAAGGAGAGAGGGGGAAAGGAGAGCGGGGGAAAGGAGAGAGGGGAAAAATAGAGATGTAAGAGAGAGAGGGGAAATGGGAGAGACAAAGAGGGGTGAGGGGGATAGGGAGAGAGAGGGAGATGTATCAATAATGCAAGAAAATAGTAAAATACGTCTTTAATAGAATAGTTTTCTATGGGGATGTCATTTGCACCATTAACTGTTTCGTATTATTATTAATAAATTAACTGAAAGAAATCCGCGTAAACATTACGTGGGTACAGCCGGAATGCCTCCTCATGAACTGAAGCCGTTATTATGCTCCTTAGAGACCTAATGCCATTGAGAGGACTATGTAATGGTACAAGACTTACCGTTATTCGAATACAAACACACACAATCAAAGAAAAAGTGATCGGTGCAGCAAACTCAGACACGGTACTTATTCCAAGAATCTCACATATTCCATCAGATACAAATTTACCGTTCAGTTTCAAACGAAAAAATTCCCCATACGATTGGCTTCTTCAATGATAATCAATAAGTCACAAGGTCAAACATTTGATAAAATGCCTTTACCTACCTAAGCTTTCTTTTAGTCATGGACAATTATATGTTGCTCTATCAAGAGTCAGATCGTTTGATACACTTACTGTAATATCAGGAAAGAACCCAGAAATTGACAATTGTGTCTTTAGAGAAATCTTTGATTAAATATAAATACAAATTCAAAAAAATAAATGCCCGAACGTTTAATTAAGAGCCTTATAGATCCGCTAGATCGGCTTATGCTACGCCGGGTATAGCTACTAGCATTAATGAATATGCCGTTGTTATCCTAGTATTTAATTTGCCCCTGTCACAAGTAAGGGAGAAAAGTTCAGCCTAAACATATCGGATAAATTATTTTATGCAGGCGACCATTTTAAAACATTTATTTCGTCGCAAATTTGGATTTTAACCGTCCTTTGAGCCTTTTCTTCCATCTCCGAAGAAGCGCGTTCGACGTCTCTTTCCGACCAAATATGCCGAGGGAAAAAATGAAGGCTGAAACTGAACCGGAAGAGAAAATGCCGGGGGAGTTATGACTAAGGGATTCTTTTTTATTTCCTTTTTTAAAAAGGCAGAAAACTCGGTCATTACCGTCACACATCTGTAACGGGTTTTCGCCAATGTGGGAGGGGAAGAAATGACGACGTGGTTCGACAAACGACGTAATGCAATGAAACAATGACACAAATGCGATAACGAGGAAACGGAAAAAAGCGAGAACAAAAGGGCAAAAGGGATGAAAACAAAAATTAATCGAAAACGAAAAAAAAAAGAGGAAAAAAAAATAAAATAAAGACGGAAGTTTCCGTAACGACGGGGAGAGAGAGAGAGAGACCGGAAAGATGAGAGTGGAAAAAAATATGAGAGAGATGGATTCTTTTGAGAAGAGTCACGGAGACAGATGGTTGTCAGGTAATTGAAAGAAGCCGCAGGAGAGAGAGAAGTAGCGTATTAATTGGAAGAAGGAAGTAAAGTGAAAATAATAAGGCAACAGAAATAAAATAACAAAATTAACGGCAGCACGGATGACGCGAGTAATAAACAAGAAAGGAAAGTGTACAACGTATCACAAATGGGCACGTTTCGTGCAATGGAGTATTAGAAAGAAATTATATACGTAAGGAAAATTGCGTTTTAAAGTTCTTTTCGTCATCATAAATAATCCATTTTCTTACTATATAATAATATTACATGCACAAGTAAGTAAATTAAAAGTTGAACCGAACCATCATCAAAAAATTGCTAGCTGAACTCGATCCAAACCACTCCAAAATTTTGGATGATTCACTGTTATGCTTCTAACAGAGACAAATAAAGACATACTAGAAAAAAAACATCGATGTACGTCCTCTCAGAAACAAAATCCTCACGACCTCGAGACAGGAACGCGAATAAAAACTGAAACAATTTCAACAGCAAACCCACGACGACGGCGATATTAAAAAATATCATTGGAGGAATTAAATGATCTTAAATCGGGCAATTAAAAAAAAAGTGAAGAACCAACTAGGAGGAATGACGTCATGGAAAAGCGACAGAAGGAGGAAATTGGAGACGACGCAATAAAAAGACTTTTTAGAAAAAGAGTCCCGCGTTCGGAGAGTCCCGCGTTCGGAAGGATAGCTTGGATAAGATTTCGCAAAAGTTTCGGTGTGAGAAATTAATTAGAACACCGTCATAGTTTTAATTACTTTAAAGAATGCTACAAAACGGAGTGTGCGAATAAAGTGCTACCCATTTTGACGGGTTTGAAAAATTAAATTTTCGCTTGATTCGAAAATGCATATACAGTCGAACCTCTATAAGTCGAACGTCTATTACGCGAATTTCCTATAACTCGAAGTGAATTCATTTTAAAGGACAAAATCACTTTCATGTCATTTTTCCTCTATAACTCGAATTTTCTATCAGTCGAATATATTTTTTATTTCCCTTGAGGTTCGACTTACACAAGTTCCACTGTATACGTATATATATCTGCGTTTACGAAAATTAGTATATATGTATTTACCAACTAACGCTGATAATAATTAATCGAAAATTCTTCCAAAACGGATAATCGAAAACCGTAATAATGGAAATTTTAAAGTGTAATCTATGTAAAAAATATATATAGTATAATTCCGTATACAATGCAGGTTAGCAAAAATTAAAGAAGGACACTAAAATCCATCAAGATAAGCAAAGGTCGGGTATATTTTCCTACTTCACTACTCTCTACCTCTTCTTTCCTCCCTCACACTCTATCCCGTTCCCTCTCCTCATCTATCTCCCTTCATTTCCCCTTCCTCCCTCTCTCCTTCCTCTTTCTCTTGCCTCTCTCACTACTTCCTTCCATCTCTCTCGCCCCTCACCCTCCCCCCCCCTCTACTTCCTAAACCTCTTCTTACTCCCACTCTCCTACCTCCCTCACTCCCCTTGCTTCCTCTCTCCACCCTCTCTCTCTCCTTCCCTCCCTCTCTCCTTCCCTCCCTCCCTCCTTCCCTCCCTCTCTCCTTCCCTCCCTCTCTCTTTCTCTCCCTCTCTCCTCCCTCCCTCTCTCCTTCCTGCCCCTCTCTCCTACTTCTCTCCCTCTTTCCTTCCTCCCTCTCTCATTTCTCCCTCTCTCCTTCTCTCCCTCTCTCCTCCCTCCCTCTCTCCACACTCCTCTTCTCCTACCTACCCTTCTCCTCTCTCCTCACCTGCCCCCTCTCTCCTCCCTCCCTCCTTCTCTCCTTCATGTTCATTTTTCAACACTTAAAAATATATCTTGTGATTTTTTTATATCTCAGAATTGAACGTACTATTTGTAATTCCACAATTGTTCTTTCATGTGTGTAGGATTTTCGCAGGTTTTTTCCAACCCCATCCCCCTTCCCTTCGTGGGTGTTTACCTGCGTGGTTTTTTACTAGGTTGGCCATGTCAGTCCATCCTAGGTTTTTACCACAAATACTTATTCTTCTCTCTTTAGAAGTTTCTGAATTTATAATTCAATCTCTTGATTGTTTTTTTTTGTATTATTCTTTTTTTCATTTGTTTAGTTTCAGGTATTTGTTTTCTGATTGTATGTTTATTTCGCCCGAAATAAAGTCGTTTGTCTGTCTGTCTGTCCTCCCTCCCTCTCTCCACCCTCCTCTTCTCCTACTTACCCTTCTCCTCTCTCCTCACCTGCCCCCCTCTCTCCCTTCTTCCCCATCTCCTGCCTCCCTCACTCTCCTCCTCTCTATCTCTCTCCTTTTCCCTCCCTCTTATTTCTCTCCTTCTCTTCTCCTCCCTCCTGCATGCTAAGATTGGCGGTAAAGGAGATGAGTCTGATTTCAATATTGAAAACATAAAACGGGTGAGAAATTTGAACTCCGATGGGAAGAAGTTCGCACAAAAGGGGACGGAATCGGGTAAAAAGCAGGAGATCTACTGAGCGGAAAAGAGAGGTTTCGGGGAAAACACGAAGAATGAATGAATATTTAGAATACGTGGGAGAAAGTGAAAGGAAAGGTGGAAGTGGTTGAAAAAAAGAGAAAAAGTTAAGAAAAGGGAAGAGAATGAAGGGGGGGGGGGGGGGGGAGAGAGAGAATTAGGAAAAGGGAGAGAGACGGAGAAGGAAGTGTTTTAGGAGGAGAAATGGTAGAAGTAAAGGAATGTCTGTGTATGGGGGGGGAGGGGGTGAGGAAGAGAGGATGATGGATTACGGTTAAGGGTTCCAGAACACACCGGTTCCCATGGGGATGGGCGGGGCGAAGAAGAGGAGGTGGAGGAGGAATAGGGTTTTGGGAGGTGCCTGAGTGCGTAAGAACACAAGGAGGAGGTATCTTGCGAGTAAAAGGGGCTATTTTTTTTAACCCCGTTACTTTTTCAAAGCGAATGTCAAACATTTGCGGTTTATGGGTAGTTTATTCTGTTCCCGGGGATTTCCTTTTTTTTGCGCGTTGCTTCCCGCGCTGTCGTGTACAGTGAACGATTCCATTTACCAAAAGGGAAGTTCGATAGGAAAATAATTCACCGGTGCGTGACACGAGGTTGCAGGAAACATTTTTGCAATCCTGCGTCGCCTTGGAGTCAAACGGTTTAGACGCTCATTTTGTCTGCCGCGTCGTATGGTTAAGTTATCTATGTGCTTATAATGCCGTGGTTTCTGTCTCATTTTGTAAATTCAAATTTGCGAACGTTAAAATTTTGCAGATATTAAAGTGAACAAAGCAACCGTCTGACATTTTCCGTGTGTTAACTAACAATTAATTGAAAATTATTCCTACTGAATTCAAATGTTAAACTATTTGTTAAAGGTCGTTCGCGGTTAAAATATAGCACAAGATTACTGAGTGACTTAGGCCTCAATTGCCACCTACTTTTTCTTTTTGCCTCATTATATCATGACAAAAAAGTTTAGGAAATATATTCTTTCCCAAAAACTTTATCGCCCGTATAAATATTACATATGGCTCGAAATGTTCAATGTCATTTCCATTGATGGATATGAAATGATAACCTTTAGGGGTTGAAATATATTGGGAGTTCTCTGCCATTCGTGAAATAAACTGTATGCTGCACTCTTGTTTTACAAATGTGTATTTTTTGGCTGAATTAAGGTTCTAAAATATCTAAATCGGTCATTTCTACATCTTCAGGGAAGATCGACGATTTTTTAAAACCCGATTTTTCAATTCATATTTGTAAGTTGGCAATAAGAACAAGATATGTTCTTGACATTACTACAAAAATTTGTTTAATTGATAAGAAAGTGCTTCGTGAATTCTATATTTTCTGAAATAACAAATATTAACTTGCCAATATTGTGGAGACCAAAACGTGCAAATCATCCCAAATCATCGATATACGGTTTTGGATTTCTTGTGATACAATGTTTGTATTTCTGAGCTATCGTAAATGGGACGTGGTTTTCGATTGTACCACTTTGCCTTTCTCAAGAATAAACTTATTATAAATGAAGTATATAATTACAGCAATGAAAATGTAAAGAAAATATAAATAGTATATGATGGCAAAAAACATTCCAATGACTTATTCTTGAAACATCCTTTACCAATTGAAAAATATGGAGGAAATCTCGCGGTTGTATTTTGGGGTATATTTATAACGCTAGTGTAATGCCCGTTGAAATATCAACGAAAGAATTATAGATAGATAGATAATAATTATTTTCATGTAAAATAATTAATATCACACTTTTACATATGAAATATTTTGCCATATGCAACATTTCTAGTGAATATTCTGTTGTTGACGGGCTATCTTTAGTTAAACTTAAAATAGTTGCCTCTCTTTGCCTCCCTCTCCCCCCCTTTCCCTCCCCCCTCTCTCCCCCTACCCCCATATTACACCCTCTCACACCCTCTCTCTCCCTCCCCCTCCTCATTTCTTCCCCTCCTCCTATTTCCCCCTCCCCCCTCTACCTCTCCTCCTCCTCTCTCGTATTAAAAGCATTCAAAGCACGCTTATACCCATAAGGATTGAATTAACAATATGATGTAGAGGTCTAACAATGGAATTGGTAGCCAAGGCAACATACCGTTAAAATGGCAATATTTGCACAAAATATGTGAATAAGCGTCTAACATGAGCGATTTCGAATTGTATGCGGAAAAAGATGAACAGAAAAAGAAACTTCATAATTTTTTCTTAAAAATGGTTTAGATCCGAAGATCGTAGGTTAATTCCTTCTAAATTTAATTTCCAAAACAATAAAAGCCTGCACAACAAAAATTGATTTTTACATGTTACCTTACGGAAAATGGAAATGTCTTCCTTGGAGTCGAACCCAGGACTTTTTTTGAGATTACCTTAAAATATGTTAATCGAGCATCCTTGCCAAATTTCAATCTTCTACCTATTCGGGAAGTTTGTTAAAACGCTCTATATCGGCCATCGTGAAAGTGTGACCAAGCAACAGACCTGGGCTATTATAGTATAAAATTATTTTTATATGGCACTATCCGTCCTTCCGAAGAATACATTTTCTCATTGTATAATTTGATTTAATTATTTTCCCTCCTGGAAGTGGACGAGAAGAATTGTTTTATTTAGGAGTCAGGTCTTTTACGATTACACCCGTGGAGAACATAAACGGCTTCTTAAGAAGACGTAACTTAGACAAACCTATTAAAAAGCTTTTTGACCGAAACTGCGCATATTATGTAAGTAAAAACCACGTTGTTTAAAATATTCGTATTTTAATTTAGAGCATCTGGATTAACATTTAAAATGTCCTTTGTAACTTATTCTTAGGTTTAACTACTCCAATATACTAAATAAAATCGATTTGAGCATTACATGAGTATAGTTTGTACAGTAAGGATACGGTTTAGACATTCTTCGCAAATTTTTTCCAGATGAACTAAGAGCACATCACTCCGGGAAATAGAATCTGACGATATTTCCTATGCCAGACTTTCAAGAATTCAATTCACGTTTTTTCCGAAAATATCCATGATTTTTATTTGCCAAAAATTTAAAGAAGTACGATTTAAAATAAAATCTTTCCTAAGCATTATGTCTACTTCTTTGAGAATATTATCCAATGGTTTGAAGAAAAGAGCAGGTCACAATATGTATCGGACTTAAAGACTGAAGAAATAGAGATAGAGACACACACACAGATAGAATAAAATAACAGAAAGATGTTTTCTCGGAGTTGAGGGAGAGAAAAAAAAGCAGAGAATCGCAGGGTCGCTTTATGTGTTCCACGAACCGAAATAACTAACAGGCATCAGATGTCTTAGAGAGGGCGCCGCGACCACATATCCTCTTAAGGGAACTTCTGCGTTGTTTCCAGCGATTCTTTGCAACTTGTCTCATTGAAAAATAAAATAATCGCGACCATAGCTTCCGAACGACCTTGACCTCTTTCGCCACCATAAGGGAACCTATGTACGTAATTTTTCCAACTACATATAAAAATTTTATGAAAAAATTGACGCGAGATGATTGAAATTAGATGTTTCTGGAGTTCAACCCGAGCAGCCTTGAGAAAGATATGAGCAACATTTTGCCTCTCAGATTTTCTGTGGAGAAGTTGGAGATGAGATTGAAAAAACTGAGAACCATGGCCGTGGGGTTAGGCTTCAGATGGTAAGATGGCTACAGAGGTAGATGGAAAGTTTGAAAAAGTACGTATCTTCAACACACAGAAAACTGCAAGGGAAAAACGAAGGTTTCGGCTACGAAGCACCCGGCGTCAGTGGTAATTTAACATAGCAGATTCTAAAACTTTTGAATACGATTTCAGCCATAAGGTTAGTTCGATAATTCTTAATTAAATCCAGGTAAGGTAGATCAAATATTTTTGCGATCAAGTTACACAAGCAAAATAATTTATCACGGATAAATAAATATTACGTACTAAATTAAATATCCAATTATATGTTAAATGGTATATCGGCGGTGTTTATTAGCGAAGAAGCTCATTATATCATAGTGCTGTGAAGTCATATTAGCATAAATGTAGCCATGGAAACAATATAAAGTATATGACGGGTCTTAATACGAACTTTGTTATGATTTTCAACTCAGATGAAAGCTAGAATACAATAAAATGCGCGACCATAAACGAGGGTACCGTTCATCATAGTTGCCAAAATAAATTTGAAAATTTCGCTAAATCCAACCTAAAAATTAGTTTTAAAAAAGTCGCTAAACTCAAAGAAAACGTCGCTATAAAGTCGTGAAAAATAAAATAGTGCATAAATACTTCAAATAATTCCTATTAATCTAATTAGTATGCTTATTATCTATTTTATAAATGAATATCAATTAAGATAATACTGAATTATTAGTATTAAGTAACGGAGAAATTTTGCAAGCCTTTTATTAATAAAAATGGAATACATATTAACATTTATAGGTCAAGCTTATTTTATAAGTAGAAAAATAAAATACCGTAAATACCCGCGTGTAAGTTGCATGGAGGTTTTCCGCCTCATATTTAATGATATTTATATACCCGCGCACAGGGTCGGCACGAATAATTCTGGCGCTCTTGGCGAAATATCACTCTAGAGTCCCCCTCCGTAAATGCTTGTTGTGATAATTAAGAAGCAAATGTTAATTTATTCATCGCTCTGTAAAGATTATAGGTAAAGGAAAAAAGAGTGAATGTCATAAAGATTGCAGCCTGTTCGGCGATATAAATCAGTATCCAATGTTTATTCACTTGCAAGTAATGCATAGATAGATGGTCGAAATAGCGCCCCCAAGATTTTGGCGCCCCGGTCAGCCGCCCGGTTCGCCGGTGCCTTGGGCTGACTCTACCCGCGCATGCCAAACATTCGTTCATAGAATTTGGTATCAGTCATTTATTTAACATTTAACGGCGAAAATGTTGGGTTTTACATTGTCAATATCATTGCGATATGATAAATCAATCTATAAAAACTTATATTCCTCTTCATTTTTAATAAGGGGAATAAAACTTTCGGAACAAAGAAAGCTTCATTTAAGAGGCGGACGTCCAATAACCATCAAAATCCCCATCGACTTAATATTTAAGTGTGTAATAAAAATCGGTCTAATTTCTATATCGAGAAGAAAACATTCTTTAATTTTTAATAGAAATAATTTTTTATGTAATTCAACTGCGTTTTATGGTGTATTCGTCAACGAAAATTATAATGAGATCTTTCAAAATTAGTATACGAGGTATTTAAAATATCATAACTGGGGAAGTCACTGTAGAAATGTTTTAAGGTTTATTAAAACTTGTATACGTTTACTACGGCTATTATAAAATTAATTTGTTATTAATGTTATTATTAATGAAGCAATATTTAAATTTATCGATAGATTAGTAGAAAATCGCAAAGTTAGTGACATATCGCTAAACACTAAAAAAATGTCGCTAAAGGAAGTAAATAGTTGCTAAATCTAGCAAATATGCACTTCATAAATGAATTCTGAGTCCACAATCGGCAAACTGAAAACATACAAGCACAAATATACGTAAAAAATGTATCAAAAAAGCTTTTAGGCCGCATTTTAAATGACAAATTTCATTCCTGGCAGTGAAAATCTTACCCGTCCCGTGAAAGGTTGCGAAGCGCTGCGATTTCAGTCCTAAATTCGCTCAGAAATCCGTGGCATAACTCGTAAAGAGACGTCAACAACGCGCTTTCCAGCTCCCATTATCAAAACACGCCATTCCTTTCCAATCTACCCATTCGCTCCGAAAACATTACCCTCTTCGGTATCCACCCATTTCGAAGCTGCTCCTAATCTCAGCGCACGTCCGCGATATTCTTCCGCGAGCTGACATCAACCCATTGCGAGCGTAACGACACATGCCCGGAAAAAAAAAAACGCCCTCGCTTCTTTTTTTTTTTTTTATCCCGCGGGTAACGAGTATCATCAACTTTAACGAAACGAAATTCCCCACGCCGTTCTTCAACGGCGGACGGATCGTTAATCACGAAAAGGTTTTTTTTTTTTATTATTTCGAGCGTTCATCCGTTTTTATCGATATGTGATAGAACGCGCCGTCGAACGGAGTTAGAATTTAAGAGAGCGCGTTGCCAATTCAGGAGCTCGGATCGCAGGATGGCGCGCGGACGCGGGATTTCAATCGTTTCGGATTTGCTCCAGCGGACGGATCGCGAAGATATTTTACGGCGGAACCTAATGCAGCAAAACTTTAGAACATACGTGTGCGAATCGAGATGATTTCGGCGGAAAAGAAAATTTCTGCGTGACGACATTTGTCGTGACCTGTCATTTTTACGGAAAATATGTTTGCCATTTAGTAAGTTTATACATTTATCGTTAGATCGTGAATGGCACTATTACACCAAACGATCGACTATTTTACATTTGGCCTTTTGTTGTATGCTGCACGAATCTCAACATTTAATACATTCTTAAACTTCAATTTGGTGAAATTTATTTGAACGAAACTATTGATTTTTTCTTTTGGGACTTCATCAAACAGAACTACGCTACTTCTTTAGAGCACTTTACGAAACCATAAAATCCTGACTAATGACACGATGCACTTTCACTCACATCGGCCACACCGTAGGACGATGTAAAATAGAACCCAAACCATCGCTCTTCGGAAGCGTAAGTGGACTGTATCTGATCTATAAAATAATGTGGAAGTCGCCCCACGATCTGTACTACAATAATTGGACGGGAAGTAGCAAGGAGGATAATAATTAAATGCACCCAAATTACAACATTCGCCAAAGGAATAACAATCAGTGCACTCACCAATATATAATCGTTTAATTTCATATAATAATACAAATCAACTGATTTATAAGCCTTATTCGGATTATGATGAAGTATTACATTCTAATGATCGCTGGAATCACAATCACCACGGTGCCCAGAATGAGGAGAAGTGGAAGACCATCTCAGTTGTAGCCCAAGGTGATCTTCGTATCGAAAGTCGGCTGGAATCCCCGGAGCGACTTAAATGTTACAATGGTTAGGCCGGGAAAAATTGACGAACGATACTCCCACTTGCAGCTCCGGTCCGTGACTGACGAACAAACGCGGAGGCAACGTGAGCTAACAGAAGGTGCATACTTTAGGCGCCAGGGGGCAAAACTGAATGGACGCTTGGCAATATGCTAGGCACTAGTTCCTTCGGCGAATCAATTATGAAATTAACTTTTCCAAATTGTTAAAATTAATATTAGGTCAAAATATTCACTATTTCAGAGGGAAAAACTCATAAACCCGTCCACCTTTAACCCCCTCTTCCTCATTTCACCGTAAAACTCCAATCCAACCGTTTCACATCGATCTTTTTTGTTTTTTTTTCAAACGTTCCAATATCAACTTTCATTACCATCGTAAACCATCTAACCGATTCACCTTAAACGAGTATATAAACGGACTCTCAATCTGAAAGTGGAAAATCTAAAGGATTTTGGAGGACTAAGGAAAAGATGGGGAAGTGAATGATATGGGTGACGGTGGGAAAGGTGAGTTAAAAGAGGAGGGAAGAAGAGAAGAGGTATATAGAGGAGATAGACCTCTCTCTCTCTCCATATATAGAGGTTGGCGGCGGCGACCCCTCCATCCGATATAACCATCGATTCTCCGTCAGGTCCCACGCGCTAGCATTTCTTTCCCGGGACGTCGTAGCCAGTGGATGACCAAAGATAGGGAGGGGCATAAAAAGAGAGCGAAGCGAGGGTCAGCACAAAAAAAAAGAGTTGATGCGAGCGCATTCGATATCCACGGCGCCATTAGCGCGAAACCAAGAGGGGGGAGGTGGGGTGGGGGGGGGGGGAAGGAGAGGGAGAGGATGGACAGAGATTCATAGGTGTAGAGAGAGAGAGAGAGTGAGAGAAAGAAAAAAATTCGTTTTTTACATAATATTTTTTTTAAAAAAAGGACCGATAGACGTAAACACGTGTTTGCGATGGCGAGATAACGCGTTCAATCTTCCATAAAGGAGCAGAAAATTGCAGCTACGAGTGGACAAACTGTCTCTCCTCGATGGCTGCAAAAAGTTTGAGGAAAGCAGACGCCCATTTTTGCTGCGAGCAGCAGTAATTAATTGCGATTCACGGATAGCATATCCGTCTAAATGAATAATGGGCTATGTCTGTAATACCATCACGTGTTCCTGACGAACACGCTGAGAGAGTTACATGTATATTTATTTACTTAAGAAATTTCCAAAACAGCCACCATTAGGCTATTACGATGGATTCATGAACAAATAATAAGTTATTGCATATCAGAACGAGCAACATATAGTACCAACGAAACCGAAAATGGAGAGTAGCAGAGAGAATGTGAGGAAGAGATGGAGGAGAATGGGAGAGAGGAGGTGTTTTAATTTAAATTTAATACTTTACTCGTACATTTTCGTCATTTATGGTGTGTGTGGATACACTAGTTATTTTAGAATCAACTAATTATCACTGTCGACCACTGATTTGTAGCCTAAATGCGACTCTCAACATTGAAAAGACAAGAGTTCGTCGATTTATTTTAACCACTTAGAAGGGATCGCTTGTTCTCTTTAGAATATTATAAAATCTCAAAAATGGTCATAAGTTAATTTCCCAGTCGAAAATTACCCAATAAATTAAAACCATTTCCCTAATAAACTTTCGTTAAATCTATGAAATAATTATAGTTGAAATGCTTTTATATTTAAACGGGAAGAATTCCATTCGATTGAACTGTGTAATTCTTCATTGAAAGCATATACAAGTGTTTAGCTGGGTACTACTGCATCCATACATTGGAAGCACACCGTAGAAGACTTGACAAGCCTCGTCAGCGAAAGAGGCATAGGTGGAACAAGAGGATAAAAATAGCAACTGCAAGAGACATTCTCTCTGGAATAATTTCTAAAATTTGTTTGCGTAAGGTGTTTCTCGCCCCAATACCTTGGATTTCAATACCGCTCCCCGCTGTTCGTGGCCTTTAAAAAAATCCGAACAACGCAATTATAAGGCATCCAATTTTTATCTTCAAAAAATTCTCGAGTGGGTGGATACTGAATCAAGGTTGACGTTTTTGGGACGTGTTACTCCGTGGAAGTCCTATTAAAACTGTTCCATTTATATCTCGAAACGGCTTAAAATTAAATCAAATGTTTAAAAATGCGAAATAATGGACTTAAAGTGTAACTTGAGCTCTGGCAGGTAGCAGAGAATGGTTCCAAGTGTATGATGTGCCAAGTGTATGATGTGGCAACATTGTTGTCCTGGTGCTGGATGCAGCCATTTTTTATTGGTATTCCTCTCTAGAATTTTCTTGCCTCTCTAGAGCTCAAGCTATAATAACGATGCGTGGTTTTGCAATAACAATTTGGAAAACATCTTTGAAAACTGTCTTAAATAATCATGGATAATTCCAAAACGATGCTAACGTCAATTCGTCGCCTCATGGTACATTTTCCTTATTAGAATCAAAGTTTGCTCGAAGTTTGAAGAAATCAACCAAAATTTATCTGCTGTCAAAGTCTTCAATTTAAAAAAAAAGTTTTTTCTCTCAAAATTCTTCCTATTACGTACTTCAAAACTACCAATTACCGATCTCAATTCTCCCTGATTACAAATGTGAAATGATTTAAAATAACATGCTTGTAAGTAACGCAAGGAATGCAATAATAAAAAAACAACAGACATTAGAAGTGTCCTTGGGATAACGCCATAAGAGTCAAGCATGCGCGAAGACAAAGATTTTCTAAATGGAAGAAAAAGACGGAGAGGAAGAGAGAGAGAGAGAGAAATAAAAATAGTTGAGGTTTTTTTTACGATGGTACATGGAATGAGTTAAGAGGAAGAGTTGGCTGGAGACAGCCATGTGACGCAGAGAGGGAGAGAGGGAGAAAGAGACGGAAAAGGAAGGAGGCAGAAAGAGGGAGAGAGAGAGCAAGGAGGTAGCCGAGAGGAAAAAGAGAGGAGAAAGGACGCGCGCTGAGAGATATGGCAGGAGTGAAAAGAGAGAAGTGCTGAACGGTAAGATCGCAGGGAAGCAGTAAAAAAAAATATATACGCGCGCGCTGCTCTCTACAGGGCGATATTGGAAGCTACGTCGCCGGAGCTGGGGTGGAGTTAAAGAGTCGCGCGGTGAGGTTTGTTAAGGGAGGAGAGAGAAGGAAAGGAGAGGGGAAGGAAAGAGGATGAGGAGTAAGAGGGGGAGGGGGGGAAAGGGGAGGGAGGGAAGGAACGGTGATATAGGGTATAATAAAGAACAGAGAGCGAGAGAGATGGAAAAAGATGGAAGATAGCGAAGGTTTATACACGCATATATGGAAGGAAAGAAAGAAAAATAGCGTAATAGATCGTTAGGGAGAGGTTTGGATGGGACCGGAAAATGACGCAAGTGGTAGGATTTTTGGAAAATATGGAGAGGGTAAAAGTGTGTGAGTGACGAACAAGAGTGATGTGGAACTAATATACGTATTTATGTGTGTGTGTGTATGTATATATATATATATTCGGAAAATTTAGGACCGTAAATTCCGCCTGTGCGTACGTAAAATACATAAGCACTCAAATTGCGAAACACGAAATTCTCGTATCGTTTTTACTTTTTGAAATAAATCATTCACCGTAAACATTTCACACAAAAGAATTGACTATGATCTCGTACTGGTATTTCATTCATGACTAATGAATTTCGTTTCAGCCCAATTTTCTTTCCTTATATATACTCTATAAAATAAAATATTCGTTGTTTTTCAGCTACCTTGAGCACATTTCGAGATTAAAAACAATGACAGTCGACTATCTTGTACTTGAAATGAGCTTTCGGTTTCCGTAAGCCTTTCGAGTCACGTTAATGTTATTATAAAATCTTTCGATGGTTTAAAAAAAAACGTCACGGTTTTAAAGAGAAATTTGTCATTTTTTTCTGACGACGGGAATACACCTGCTTAAGATCATAAGAGGATATATTTTATTAAGAGCAAATCATAAAGAAGTTCCCATGGAGAAAATCCAGATCGTAGAAGGGATAGAGTCAGATGATTAATATACCTCCTAAACGTAATGTGCTTTGAAAATGCATTTTGAGAAAAATCGGTAATTGTTGAAAGACGTGTTAGAAAGTCATGGGATATTAGAATTAACACGTTCTCGGTAATCGGGATAATAATGAGGCGATGGACTACGGGAATAACTTCACACGTTGCAGTTAAAGATTCTATAAGAGCCGGTGTTGACGATAACATAAGAATTTTTTTGTGCATTAAAAAAAATCTTATGGCGAAAAATGAGTCTTTGTAAGTTAATTGGACAATTTCAACGCATTTATGGCTGGACACGTCTGTAAAAAATTCGGGACGAGTAATTGCCTACGCGAAAATGAGAGATTTATAATCAACACGCTGAAAGTGTAACTCCTTTCGTTATTATTTTCGAAAGTATTTTTTTTTTAATTTCCATTTAATATGGTTTACTTGCACCATTCTGGCTTTAGGATTGAAACGGAAAGTAAAAACCTTAAAAAGTCAACATATTCCCAGAGCAATGGTGAGGAACCTTTTCCACATGACGGACCGCATAAGTGGCGGCGAATCTTCCGGGGGCCGTATTGGAAGTCGCCAATGATTGGTTTAAATCAAAGTTACCGAGAGATTCATCATCGTCATAGGTAGTCTGTCCGTATACAGGTCCGTGATAATTCGTGGTTAAACTTGGTTCTCCATATACTCCTATTTTCCGCAGTCTTCATCATGTCTTGATAGCTCTCTTTCCCTTTCAAGCCGTCTACCAACTGAAACCTTTTCCTACCTCTTCCTCTTTTTTCCATCCAGTTTTCCTTCTAGCACTCCTTTAATCATGCTCTCTCTCCTCAGGTAATGCCCAATCCAGTTCGCCTTCCTCTTTCTGATAGTCTGTATAATCGTTCGCTTCTCTCCTATATTCTTAGTAATACTTCCTCTTTTTTCACCCTATCTGTCCATATCATAAAAGTGGAAATCAATTCTAAATTATAGTACTTAGGATGAACATTTCAGAATGAAATGCAATATTATCATTATTTGGATATAAAATGTGAGTTAACGTGTTAAATCTTACGGATCTCTTTTTCATCACTGCTTAGCGGGCCACACAAATCGCTCTCGGGAGCCACACGCGGCCCGCGGGTTCCCCACCTATGCCTTATGTCAGTGTTTCTCAACCTTTAGTAGACCGGGGAGCACCTAGAGAGGTAGTATTCATTAACTTAGGAGGAGCACTAGAACAAACTTTTCAGGAAAACGTCTGTTACCTACCGCCTGGAATGCCCATCACAGTACTCTTGTCAGTATAAAAAAAATGAAAGAATGAACTAAAAAATTGATATGAAATTAAAGGCGACCTCACACGTATTATATTATATCGGTTATTTAATTTTAAAAAATAAATCCATAAAAAATTTTGAAGGATGAAAATCTTGCGGAGCACCGGTTGAGAAACGCTGCTCACACCAAATTATAAGGCAATAATCTTTTTATATGCAATCGAGAGACTCTTTATCAAACACTATATAATTCGAGCTATTTCCAGTTTGCACACGCTCCAATATTAGCCCTTTTGTGCCGCCTTCACTCAGCGAGTTTTCCTCTAAACGACTTTCGGAAGCATAAATTGTGTAATATAACCGCCTAAATGTTCATTTTAAGATTCTAAAATTACCTCCACTCTCCCATAATAATCTATTCCGCCAGGAAATCCTTTTGACTCGCACAATGAGTCATCGCCTATTCTTTCAACGAGAAACATCGCGCTGGCACATTTTAAATTAAATTTCACTTGAGCCTTTTAAGTCTTACTATAAACTTCTCGACAAATATCCCGCAATTGTTTTCATAAAACGTTTATTATCTTCTAACGCCATCGAAAAATAACTCGGGTACTATTAACATCTATCACGAGGCTAACACGTGTTCACTGTAATATGATCGAGTGGAAAAAAATTCGTCGTGTTGTGCAAATTTTAAAGCCAAATGTAAGTTATAATAGTTGTAATAATAATATAATGAAATAAATACGACGTTGATTTATGGAAACTTGTCATAATTTTTTTTAATTTGAAATATCTGCTCCTCTCATGAGCCCGGAATTCGCCTTATCGTTGAACATTGTGTATGTAATGGCATTACGATATCTCGCAATATTTGTCAATATGACAAATGAATATGACTGATAACGATAAATCCTCCGCTGCTAAGAGTGAATGAAAACTTCACCAATTAAAGTGTGAAAATTGCTATATGTTTTTCAAAATCAAAGTGCAGCATTGATTGTGTGGTGCTCGATTTGCATATGGAATTTCAATTGAGCTTTTAAGGAATTTTAAATACAAATTAGAAGTTTTAATACACTCGAATTGTTCTCTATCTTTGTTTATGAAATTAGGGGAGGTAAAATCTTGTTCGATGCCTCCATAAAACGGTAATCATCCTTAAAATAAAGCTGCGTTTTTCCAGGGGTAACGTACCTTTTTCTTTACATCTCTCTAATGCACACATCTCATTACCTCAGAGAACGATTTATGTTACTAGGCATCAAGGCCATACGTGGAGAAATCCGGGCCCCGGGGGGAGATGGGCCTTTCCGGCCCTTCTCCTCAAGTTTAACCACCAAATTAAACTTAGACTTCCTTCCCATGATGCCGAACCCGGGAGGCGGCTTTCCCCGCTTCGCCCCACCACATAGACCCTACCTTGCGTAACGTGCATATAGCTGTTAATTCAAAGATAACTATGGCGAGAACATTACGAAATATCAGGGGCGAAAACATCTGATAAAATTTGGACTTTTAAAATCCCTTAAAAGCATAGATGGACAGTAAATTAACGCAATAAATTAATACGAAAGGACGGGGGGAATTATTAAAGAATATTTTTTTACCCAATTTCCAACTCGCGTACGGGAAAGCTCGTTTACGAATGCCGGTAATCGTTCTAATTGGACGAAACTGCTAACGAGAGGTGACTTAGAGGGGGTAGGCAAGAAGGCGCGGATAAAAAGGACTACAGACGAGAGTAAACGGTATCCAGCTCGTTAAGATTCTCTCTTATTTGGGATGACAGGTAAAATTCTGACCCCTTAAGTGCGTTCTTGCGGTACCGCTTTCCCATTAGACCAGGAGCTGACCTTGTGGCCTGCGGTCGGTAGGGAAGCCGAAGAGGTTCGAAGGGAAAGAGGGTTAAGGAGAAGGATTTCGGAAGGGAAGCGAGAGAGAGAGTGTGAGTGTGTGAGATGGGGAAAGAGGGTGAGGATAAAAAACAGAAAGACTGGACCACGGTCGGGCAAAGCTACTACTACTACTACTACTGCCCCATTATAACCCATCCCATTAAAGGGGTGAACTCCTCCGTCGATTCATCGATTTTCTTAAATACGCTTTCAAACGTACGATTAAATTGATTAAACCGTGGAAAATATCGCTCTCTAGCGAGCTCCGGACATCTAAATGAAGTCATAAAGTCGACTATCGGTTGAAGGAGATGTAACACACGCCCGTGAATTAAAAGTATCGTTCGATTTCTGATTAATTAAATTTTGAGACAAACGAGGATATTTTCGTCGACAACACGCAAACTGACTAACTAACTAACTGAGAGACCGTTACTGAAAATTATGTTGTCTCTTCCTGTTTGCAGTTCGCATAACCGAGATTATAATCTTCGTAATTATGAAGTCAAGTAATATATAATTTAATATAGATATAAAAAGTTATTTTTATGCTTTAATAAAGTTTGATTTGCGAGGTAACTGGCTTTTAATGAAGGTACAACGAATTAAGCTAAAAAGTAAGTTGCTCTGGTAACTCGTCCCTGATGTTGACTTCCTTTATAGAATATTAAACTTTTGACCTCTAAAGGCAAACAGGAGAATGAGAAGGAATTTTGCGTTGAATAGAAACCTCTGTGTTGTACATAAAAAAAGATGTTCGCGTTTTTTTGTAGTAAAGGCCATCAAAATATCGACAATATTTTACCTCAAGGAAAAACGGATAAATTCCTCTAGGCTTTCTCCGATGCGAAAAATTCAACACTGATTCTTTAATGTTTAAATGAAAATTGTTTCAGGAATCGCTAGCCACCAGAACTAGAAAAAAAGCTAAGATTTAAATATAAAATTGACACAAATATGTATCTCCAATAGCCTTAAAAAGGTTAAGAATGGAGATATTCTAATTACTTTTTATGTAATTATTCTGTCCAATTATTTCAGCTTTAACTCGTGCTCGAAAATTCTCAATCGAAAACAACATTTTTTATTAATAATCACTTATAACCCCGTTACCCATAAAAGACGTCTAAAAAATAATACAGTTCAACAAGAAACCAATGAAGGAACTTACGTCAGGCACGAGTAAATACTATCTTAAGCTACCACCAATAATAATGTATAGCTCAGCAAATACAAATTCTCTAACACAGCATTTATATCGGCAAAATACACACACACTTATACTGCTATTTTAATCATCGTTAAAAAGGTTGTTCATAATTCATTTCGTGCACAGGGAAAGTTTAAAAAAAATTGAGCTCACTTATTACACGCTACGAAGCATTACTGCCCTCCCCCCTTCCTCCCTCTCTCTCTCGTCACTATGCACTGTGATTTTCACCATGCGCTGAAGGTACGGATGAGGACTTTTTCTAGTGGATGAATCCCCACTCTCTCTCTCTCTCTCTCTCCCGCCCTTACTACAGCGAAAACGTGACCGGGGCAGTGGAAAATATGTAGTTCATGGGCTGAAGCCCGCATTACGACAAGGAGGAGGAGGAGTCATTCATACAAGTGGGTCAATGAACAAGACCTTTTGCTATGTTCATTATACTCACCCTAATTACGGCGTGCTTTTAACACATCTGGTCTACCGCGCTGGTTTTATTCTATAATGCATGCGGGTTTTTATTTTAAATTTCCCAAGTAAGACGGATTTAATTCGCGGATGGAAATTTTGAAGGAGGCGAAGTAAAAAAGTTTGCATCCCACATCATCTCGTCCTTTTATTTATTTATTTATTTTTTTGGACGACGCTGGTAAAATTTATGCACGCGTCTCCAGGCTTAACCAATTAAGGAATTGGAAAAAGGAAAGTTTTATTTTTTAACCAGGGTGGTGTCTTGAATAAAAAAATAATATCTTAAAAGGAGGAAATGTGTACTTCAGAATAACGTTATGAACTTGATATTTAAGGAAAGAAAATGTAAAATCAACCTTTATCATTTTGGATACCCCACTCAGTTTATTCATGTTTAATCTCATTAAAATACCTTAAAGATAAAAAATTCGTTTTACATTATCGTCGATACAACCATTTTCTACTTGAAGAGATGCCATGATAGTGATAATTATTTTTCAAAGGGTATATATCCTGATAAAAAAGAATAGATCTCCTGAATTTTCACAATATATTAATTAATATTTTTTCCTTTATATTAAAAAACGCCTACGCATATTCCATTTGGCAATTTGATCTTTTTTTCAAGTTCGTCCAAAACAAGGAAGTTAGATCAAACAAAAATTCATATGATTACCTGAGATTACAAAATTGAAAGACATTGGTTATCGCCCACCTGCACATAACAAAATGTGAGTCTTTTTTAACTTGATATTGGATTTTTCCGTACTTACTTAAATGTAACACCGCACTAATATTTTTTATTTCATACGGACGGAACTGTAAAGCTTTGGTTCAAGCTTATTTACTTAATAAACCACTAATAAGTTCTGCGGTTTGCCTTCAGTTGGAACAAGGAAAGAAAATACAACCTCTTGGAAATTTTTAACTATGCAACTGCTTCCATATAAATTTCATGATTCGCAAAATATATTTAATGTGGCCTTAACTTCTGCGAAAACATTACAACTAATTAAAAAGTATGTGAGAAGAAATTAAAAACGGCGAGTTCTGATTGTTGTTCGTTCAAACAAATGAGATATTTAGATCATTTATTCAGAAAAAGTGTGACATAAATGTACTTTTAAACTGCATTTCTTTGATCTAGAGTTAGATACATTAAAACGTTTTGTTATTATATCACAATGCCATCCTGAAAATCTCATCAAATACGGTTCAGTCGTGTGCGAGATATTAAGCTTCAAAGTGCATAAGTGACAAAGTGACACTGTCTTTTTTATACGTAGTTTGGATATTTTTGTAGACATGCAAGTAGATAAATTTTTCAATTGCAGATTAAACTTTAAATATAGAATATTTGTACAATTAAATAATGCTAGTAATTGTATAGCAATTAATGTACATATTCTGTGCATATTCAAACTTTTAGCCAAAGATATTTACGACTATTTCTTTCCATTCATACAGAAACTATTCCCGATATCGTTGCTTTTCAGCAAAAATTCCACTTGTACTGTTTTTCCTGGGAAGAAATAGATCACTTCAATCATATCTTACGTATTCACATGAGAATTATCAAACTCATGGCTGAAAAAAAATCCCGGATTATGCACTCAATCATAAAATATTGAAAAATGAAGTACTTCGCTTAAGTATCTCCAATAAACTTGTTAAAGCCATTGGAGACACGTGAGACAAGTGCATCACTTTTCAATTTTTTCTTACTAAATTATATATTTTGGAATACCTTGTATATATATATGTTTTGAAGAAACAGGTCATTTTCAATTTAAATTTATCAACAAAGGAGACACGAGCATCGCGCTGGAGATAAAACAGCAATATTTAAAAAAAAAGGCAAATTTTCTATCCATGGTCAAAACTTCCGTACGCATTCATAAATTCAACATCGTTCCATTATTCATTCGCAGGAGCACTGCATTAAGAGCACAGGCACTACGTAAAAAGATAACGAAAAAAAACTAGGTAATGCATCCTGGTACTTTGCGCGAGGTTTTTATTTTTCTATTAAATTTCCACGTTGGGTCCGAATTCATGACGTTTTTCCAAACTCGTCGTCGCGATGTCATCGAATGCGTAAACATTCGTGGTACCTTTAAAAAAAATCCAAACAATTCTCTTCGCGGAATCACACGGGGGAAATTTTTGCAAACAAAATAGTTAACGTGTTTTTTCGACGCAAAAAAAGCTCAGCACGGAGCACCCTTTCTGTTTACTTCATGCGCCTACCCGTGGCCTCACGCTACTATTTGGTACGCTAAAGAGGAACGAAACTCGTTCGAAAAATATCGCCGTATACTAGACATGCTGGTTCGAAAAAGTTCGCCGACTCGTTTTGCGGCGATTTAAAAAAATAAATAAATAAGTAAATAAAATAACTGAAAGAAATAAAAAAACGTCACGCAGAGATATCTCGGGATAAGTATAAAACAAAGGCAACCGAAGTACCCGCTGGTGATAATGAAAAAACTCACCGGTATGACGTCGACACGACGAAAAGAGGACAAAACGAGCGACTTTTTTGTCCAAAGGTACCAACAAAAAAAAACGAAAAAATCCCACGGATATTTCAAAAAATATATATACATACACTTGCGATCCATAGGCCGGTAAAAAAAATCCGCTCGCAGGCACCTCCTACTTGACCTTTCCTCTCCCCCCTCTAAATAGGACAAAAATAAATGAAAACATTTCGCAAGAATTAATCAACCTCGTAGTCTTTATCAACCTCATATATATAAATACAACCTTCTCCTACAAATAAAAAAATCCTTCCCTTACTCATCCCATCCGCCACGCATCAATTCTCGCATCCTTCCCCCCCTCCTCTCCCCTTTTTACCCTACGATCTGACACTGACCTCACGCGCCGGACTAGCCCCTCCGTTACCCCTCCCTAACCCTTCCTCCCCCCCCCCCCACAACACTTCCCCTAACCCACCACCACCACCCTTACCACTTCCCCTTCCCCGCGCGTTCCGCGAATCCGCCGCTCCCTTAACCATGGAGCCACTGATGATCTCCTCTGTCCTCCCTCCCTCCCTCCCATCTCTCCCTCCCCTTTCACCCTCCCCTACCGTGGCGCCCTGGCGCTCCGAAGCTCCGAGACTTTCCAAGCCGCTTCGTCAGTGGGCTTCTAGCGGCAGAAGAGAGAGGCTGGGAGCGAGCGAAAAGGGAGATTTTAGAGAAAGACAGAGATTGTGTCTGTGTGTGTGCGAGAGAGAGAGAGAGGGAGAGAGAGTAAAGGAGAGCTTGAGATAGGGAGGGGACGAGATAAAGATTTTTTTAACGGGTTTACCAGCCCCAGTTCGGTAGTTTTTACTGCCGCTTTTCGAAGGAGACTTATCACCTAGAGTGTCTCTCCCTCTCGGTTGTTTTTCTTGCGGACTTTTCACGCGCGAGAACGATATAAAAAGAACTTTAAAAAAAATCCACCTTTGTTCCCCCATCGCGGGTCATGGTGTCGTCGGAAGACCATCGCAGTGTGTGAGACTTACGTCGCCCTTTTTTTTCTGAGAGAGACATAAAAAAAGAAAGGAAAACTGCCGAAGCGCGCTTCATAAACCCTCTCCCTTTTCTTCGGTCCTTCTTATTTTCATTACCTCCAGTTTGCTCCTTCGTTTTCGACGGAAGAAGAAGAAGAACAAGCTCGCGCGTGCGGAGGAAACCTAAAGAAAGGAAGGTGGAGCGCGGTGGGATGAGTTAAAGGTTCTACTGCACCCCCTCTTCCCAAAAGAAAAATATATTTTTTTCGAGAGCAGAACAAACGTCTCCTCCATTATCTTCCTGTATTATTTTCTTCATCCTCTTGTGTGCTTTTTTTTAGTGATTTTCTCCGAAAAAAGTGTGCGTGCGTCGTTTCGCGGCTGTTTTTTTTTTAAATCCCTCTCCCCCCCTCTCTCTCTTTCTCTCCGACACCCCTTCCCTCTCAGTAGTGATCTCCCTGGAAGAGAGAATAAGATTCGACCGTGATCCACCTCCGTCGTCATCCGTGCCATCGCCGGTTTTTCACTCGGTTCGCGAGAGGAAAATCCCCGGAAGACCGCGCAAAAGCCGCTCTCTTTACGCGGTCCGGGATGCTGTGAAAAAAGGGGGACGGATCCCCGCTCTCTCGATATCTTTCACCTCCTCCGGAGTCGACTGTGGTTCTCTACCCGTCTAAAAAGAACTGGACATCGTCCCGGTCTTCGGAAACCCACCACCCCAAAAAAAGAAACATCTGTCGACCTCTCTTTTTTTTGCGTCGGTAATCCTCGCCTATTTCCATTTCTCCCCCCCAACGCTAACGCCTGGCCCCGTGATCGTGAAAACGACCACCAAACCTTTCGACGACGCGCTATGACGGACGTTCTTATCGTCGGCGGTCCATCTTTTCTCCTCCTTAACCTCTTCCGTCATTGGTAAGTGAGAGAGAAGAAGATCATTTGTGCGTCGAAGACGGGTCGAGACGTTATGCCGTCGACGGAATCGCGTGATCCCAGAGTATGACATTTTCCAAGAGGAAAGAAAAAAAAAGTGCATCGGTGAAGAAGGAGAAGATTGTGTCGTAAAAAAAAAGGCTGTGGCGGTGTCATTTTTATTTTTTAAAGATTTTTACTAACCAACGGCAAAAAAAAGAAAATCTTTTAGGTCGGTTAAAAAAAATTATATAACCTCCTTCCGCTCCCCAGTGCTACGCTTAACCAATACCGATATAATGTCTAGGTGTCTTAGTTAGAACATGCACGTTTCGCAGTGATATGGCTAGATAAAACAATAAACTGAGTTAACCTATTATAGGAAAAAGGTTTTGGGGATATAACCGAACAATCCCTCTAGGGAGAAAAATTTACCATCCTTCTGTTTGTTTGTTTGTTTTTTTCCCTCTCTTCGGATCGCAATCCTTTCAACTCTTTCCCGTCGTTCCGTTTCAAAAAAGGCCTTTTACGGGAACAAACTTGAAAATGTTTAATTTGTTTTATAGGAGGACGGATAAGAACTAATTTTGACGAATCCCGTTCTTTTTTTTTCCCGGAAAAAAAGAAAAGAGAGTGAGAGAAAGAGAGGAGAAGAGGAAAATTCCATTTTGAAACCTGATTTTTTCCCCGAAATCCGACTCTAGAATTACCTTGATATATTACTTTCTTCTAGATTTTGACGAAAAAAATATTCCGAACCCTTTCTTTAGCTGAGATTCGGTAGGGAGGAGGAGGAGAGAAGACTTCGGCACTCCCGCCTCGCCCAACCATCATTATCCCCGAAAACTTTGTCTTTCGCGGAAAAATCCCTTCAGGTTCCGTCGGATAATGAGCCGTCGGGTTTATTAGCGTTCCCCGTATCTTTTCGCCCATTTCCGTTTCTTCCTTCTTTTCCTTCCCTTATTACACCTTCGGGTGGACGTTCTTTTTATCGTTTATTTAAGACTCGCGCGCGCACGCACTTCCGCTACTTGTTTTTTCAAAAAAAAAAGTAAGACCATCGGGAATATATATCTCGGAGAACACGACCCTTCGGCGCGTCTCGTTTCTCGGCTGCCGCTCCTGTGTAAGCCCGCGGTCATGGGTCGGCACCCGAGGAGCAGGACGACGTCGGCGGGTGCGGTGGACGGCTTGATCCACCCGCCGTGCCTCCTTCCTCTCCGCGTCGAAGGCGCGTGCTGTGCCCAACCCACGCCTATGTAGTACTTCCCGCCCTTTGTTTTTTTGTACGAGGCAAAGACCCGATTTGTTATTATTTTTTTATATTATAATCCATTTCCATTCCCCGCCCTAAAATCATAACCCGAATTTATCTACTAAAAAAATAATCCTCCGAAGTAATCAAATTTCTTAAACGGCAGTTCCGCTGATCGAAAATTGAACTGTCCCATAAAGTGGAAGTAAAATTCACGTGCATTATTTATTGGCGAATCTGTGACGAAACAGTACCCTTGTTTTTAAAAAAAAAACCGCATTCCCACATAAACCCTCTTCCAAAATTCTCCGCCGTCATCTTTCTCTTTAATCCGAGGAAAAATAATACAACCCTATCACGCTTACTTTTCTCGACTTAACGACCAGAAAGTAATCATTTAAAAGTACTCGACTCTTGCTCACCCTCTTGAGTTTTTTTTTAAAAAGCTTTCCGAAAAAAAACGTGAAACTATCCTACACAGTGCACCAATTTTATCTCGCCATCCCCCTGCTCATTTTTTATATAAAAAACGACAAACGTAAATCAAAAAATTTTTAAAACGTTAAGTAGTCCGTAATCTCTTTTTCCATTACCTGGGCGTTTCTAAGAAACGACAGTGGATCACACAGTCTTCCAGTGCCTAATGCGAAATCGTTTCCTGTATAAAATTAAACAAAATACCTTCCTCCTCGAACGAACCCTGGTGTTTTAAACATCTCCTTTTTCGTGAGCTGTATCGTCCTTTTTTTTCGTGTGCGTGTGTTAGTCTCGCTGTTAAAAGAGTATATAGTATATATATAAATGGTAGGCGTGAGTTTATATAAAAGGACGAATTAATCGTTTCGGTGTTTTTTCTATAAACACTGAGGTATTTTTAAGGATGAATTTTTTTTCTCAAACCCGGTGAAGGATCCGATATGAGCTTGAAAGTGTGAAGGAAAATAAAACGAGATCCTGATGGTGAAAACCAATTTCTGGCCAATAACTAACAAGGAAGGAATGGCTTTTTGAAGAATAAAATATACATATATATAGAGCGTTAGGCGAGGAACAATAAAAAAGACGATAAAACGGTTTTTATCGACTAAACTTGGGACAAAATTAGTGAGAATTTTCGACATTTTTCGAAACTATTTCATATATGTATTTAAAAAACAACAATCTCTCTCTGTAGCGGATCTTTTTTTAGGTCGTCGATGTTCTTTTCTCTCTCTCTGTCAGGTGGGTGTAACATTTAGGGAACTCACGTTCGTTCGTTCGTTCGTTCCTTCCTTCATTCCTCGTACGTGTCTGTTTTTTTTCATCCCCTTAAACGCTTCCCTCTTGGGTATTTTATGTATGCGCGTGAATTCGATAAAGTTACTTAAGTCGAGCGGGTATATTTTAGGAGCTTAGGAAACTTTTTATTATTTCTTTGACAAATACATACTCCTCCCCTCGCTCTCGTTTCATTTTCTTTTTAAAAAAGACCCGCATCATTTAGAAACCGTAACGGTCACAGCTCGCTCCAAGCGGGCAAAGCCCTCTTCCCCAGAATCTACTTTTTATACCAGCAAAAACGTGCCCGCGTGACGGAGGAATAAGTGAAAAAATTCGAGCGTCGACAGCGGAACAGGGAATTTTGGGACGTGGTTTCGTATCCGCGAGACGTTATTCGCGCGATCATCTAAGCAGAAGTGTTTCCCGTGTGTGACTCGGCCGACTCGTTCGAGACGCCCTAATTCAGCTTCGAAAGGAGGCAAATCGCCTTCCGACTGCACAGAAAACCGTAAAGCCTTTCCCCGATCACTTTTAAAAATAATTTTTATCGCCACATTTATCTCGGCACCTATAAAACACCCTCTACAATTCCCGAAACGCGGAATATTTACAGAATCCCCGAATTGCGTTTGCTTTTGTCTCTCTCTCTCTCTCTCTGTCCTTCCCGCGCCTAAACGACGCTCTCACCATCCAGATATAAATCCCGCCCGATTCACTTCTGCGCGTTGAATAATAAGTAGGAAGGACGAAAAAGAAGGAGGATTAAAACCACTTATCGTTACGCGCGCGGCGTCAAAATCCGGCATCCTTATCGATTACAAAATTATCCGGCATATTTTTCGCCTAATTGTTCTCTTTTGCGAAACGACGCGCAATATTTTCTCCCGCTGGACGAAATAACTTGAACGTTCAATTTTAATCTTCCCTAAGCATCCGGAAAAAAAAAACATAAGCCAACAGACGCTTTCGCTTTAATGTAAAAAAAAATATTCCTTTGACTCTGCCTTGCTTAAGCGAGACATAATCAAACAATAGAAAAATATCCGTGGATTTCGCTTGCGTGACTCTTTGTGTATAAATTATTGGGAAGCTGTACAAAAGAATTACATGTGTACAAATATATATATCTATACATATTAAAGGAAGCAATTTTTTCCCACTTACTTTTCGGGAAGCACTGCATTGCTCGTATTTTTTTCTCTTAAGGGGTTTGTGTGTGTGTGTGTGTGTATGCGTGTGTGTGGTGTCATTTTGGGAGAGATAGGAGAGACAAGGAGGAATTGAGAGAGGAAATATTAAAATAGGAAACAACAGAGAGAGAGACAGAAAGTGAGGTCGACTTTAAATTTAAAAAAAGTTGCGTCGAGATACGGCCCTTGGGAGCCATGTTTTTTTATACACATATATAAACACAAAACGGCGTGACCGGCAATTTTTTTTCCGTAACAAAAATAAAACCGAGCGAGTGCACTGCCTCCCCGTCGTTTTTCCTTCCTTCTGTGTTCGCTGTGTGTAAAATAATAATAATAATGATACTATAAATAATGTTTAAAGAGGTAATTACGTGTGTGTGTAATTTGTGAAAAAAAAACATAACGGAAGGAAAAATTTTTGAATGTTTAATCATCACGTGAGTAAACGTTTTTTCGATTTGGTTCCCATTATTATCGTGGTCTCTGAATTGAGGTTTCTCTCGGGCAAAACGGGTATATGTCATTAGTTTTTTAACCTAGGACCCTGCTAGAAGCGAGTTAAAAAATTATAAATAAATAGTAATTAAAAAATATAAGAACCGCCCTCTTTTCTTCTAGGGAGGCCCGGGGAAGGAAAAAAAAAACAAATAATTTTACTCGACGCAGGAGTCCTACGATTAAAAATTTTAAAAAATACTTCAAAGGATGAAAAACGTAAGCGCGCGCCTTTCTTGAAAATACGTAAGGAGTAAATAAAAATAATAATTTGTCCCGCCTAATCTGTCTCCTTGGTTACACTCGGTGGAAAAAAATAACGTTTGTTTCGCGAATTTTTTCGCCCTTCTTATCTGTCTGTCTCTATCTCTCTCTATCTCTACATATATACATGTATAGCTAAAAGAAATCTTTCTGCCGATTCTCAGATTTTTTTCTCCCGAACTTGTGCGTGTCGATTAATAAAAGTTGTGTGCGTGTGTCCTGGAGCGATTTGAGCGTTTTTTTTTCGAAAGAAAAAAAAACGACACCCGGTACTAAATAAAGAGGATTAACCAACTCCTCGTGAGTCAGGTGTTCGACGGTGGTGTTTGAAAGAGTGTGCTACGATCGTGTGAAAGATATCTCATTTTTGAAATCGATTAATAAATTAGGAAAGAAAAATATTTCTGTGGTTAGCCGTATTTTTACTACTCGTAGCCATCCCTTGTGTGTGTTTAAGGAACTATTTTCTTTTAAATCAAGCTTATGTGCTCTCCTTTTTTGAAAATTATCGTTTCGGTGTCGTGGTTTGTGTGATTTGTCATTTGAAGTGAGTTTCTTCCAACGCACTTTTTACGCGGTCCACTCCTTTGCCCGAGGCAATCAATGTAAATATAAGAATACATGTGAAGAAGTTGTTGACATTATTTTACACGCGTGTTTAGAGTATAAGAAATTCATTAACGCCCAGAATGCACCGCTTCTGAAATAAAAGAGGGGCTTGATTTTTTCCCCGGCTTAATTCGGATCGCTTCCGAAGAAGAAAACAAAATCAACGTCTCGCTTTGCTTTTACGCTCTCCGATTTCATTCGCATCCTAATCTCAAAAGAGAAACTTCACAACTTTTTTGCGAGGCGGAAAAACGCCGTGTCCAAAAAATTTTCCCAGCAAAAATAAAACACCTCTGTTTTCAGTCATTCTATTTATACAAAAAATCACTCAAAACGCTTTTATCACACTAAGGTATCCATACACAGAAAATTAAGTCAAGAATAAACTTTGTTCTTCCCAAAAACAACCCAACCCAAAATCTAACAGATTCTTTTATATATATTTATATACATCCTTCCTCCCCAACTTTAACTTTAACTTTTACTTTTTATCCCTCTATATTGGGGATCGCGGAATAAATAAGACGCGTAAGGAGACAGATGACGATCGGAGAAAGAAGAGACAAAGTGAGCGAATAAAAATTTTTCTCTGCCGAAACTTTTTCATCTCCAAAGAAAAAAAAATACACAAACGTGGTAGGAAAGGAGAAAGAGTGAGGTCGGATCGAGGTGGAAAAAGCGCTAGAGAAATCCACTAGCGAAGGTGAAGGATTATTTAGATTAACAGATAAAGTGGGAATATCCTACATACATAAAACATTCGAATTGTCTCTCGAAGAGAATATTCATTTTATTCGCTACCCCCGCCGTAAAAGATAAATAACACAGAATCTTCTCCTCCGGTCACTGAAGCTGGGAAAAAGCTTAAAACCTATCTACTCCCTTATATATTACCTTTCACCTCCTTTAACCAACCTCTCCACCTTCCTGCACTTCAAACCCTTAAATTCACCTCAAAATAGCCAATTATAAACGATTCGGAAGCACAAAACCGACCGGAAAGTCTAAGCGAAATATATAAAATAGAAGAAAAATTTCCCAACAATCTTTTCAAGCGCATAAAACACTTAAAAATAAAACTTCGATATTTTCGTGACACATCCGAGATTGATAAGAGAGAAGTCTTACGGCGAATAGGTACGTACGGGAAACCTCGTAACTTCCCCCTGTCCGTTCCGATCCGCGAAGACGATCTCTTTATTATCGTTTTCCATCGTCTCGTCCTCCTTCCAACCTTACGCGTCCCTGGCAAACAACACTCCCGGGCTTAAATTTCCTCCCTCATTCCTTCAAAAAAACAAAAAACCCTCTCTCTCTCTCTCTCACACACACCTTCCACTACGCCCACAAAAACCTCTCTAACACAAACAAAAAATATCGCGTCCCGTCACACTTACCTCATTCTCTCCTTGTTGTCGTGGAAGGCTAAAGCCATCTCTTTTACACACTTTTTAACTCACCCTCAAAATCTCGAGGTTGCTCCCCCCTCCTCCTCCCCCTTACCTCCTATATCCTCCCATTTTACGGTCTGCCATCATTCACTCCCTTCTCTCTCTCTCTCCATTTTTCTCCAATCTCCCCCCCCATAAAAACTTCATTCATCGCGCTACCAGCCTTTCGGACAGTGCTTGCGGCGTCTGAAGCCGTCAAGAGCGCCGTCCATAAAAGAGGAGGAAGAAGACCCTTTTTCTAGCCATCTCGCACTCTTAAGTCCTCATAGAGTAACGCACCTTTATACGCGCATACATATAAACACACACACATCCTCCTGCAAAATCCAACTCTCCCTTCATCTCTCTCTCTCTCTCTCCATCCCTCTCTCCCTCCCTTCTTTCCTCCACTTTAACAGAATCCTCTCGCATTATCCCGGTGACCTCGACCTTGACCTTCATTTCTCCCAGACTAACGTCTCGGGGAAATTTCGTTTAATTTTTTCCCCCAACATCTCAGACTTGAACTTTTTTTTAATTCGCTCCACTTCGTCCCGTCGTTTTTTTTTCATTTCCATTGCTCGGTGTATTCTCTCGAGTTTATCAGATAAAACGATAAAATTTAATCGGCTTATCTACACGAAAAAAACAAGTGAGTTAAGTTAGCTTGTATTTTTTTTAGTGTGTCGCCAAAATATTCTTCCCTATTCTCCCAACAGATAAACAAAGAAAGGAAAGCTTTCGTTATATTATTACCTCTATTCCTTTATTAGAAAAATAGTATATTTTCTCCGTCACTTCTTCCACTCTCTCTCTCTCACTCTCTTTACAGAAAATTTTTCTCTCTCCCACTTTCGGTTATATCCCCAAAACCTTTTTCTATCCAGTGTGTGTTTTTATCGGTGTTTGTTTTCCCCGAAAGACGACAATTTTCGAATAATATTCGGTGTTATATAAATGTGTGAGTGTATGTCTTTTTAAGTTTCTGATAATATATACATATATAGATAGGTCTACTAAACTTAGATATACACTTCGTTTCCATAACGATGATTGCCTGATAAGTGAGTCATTTCCGTACTATTCCATCGTTTACTTAAGGAGGAACCAACTCTTATAAAGACTGAAAAAAGGAAAGGGATTCCATAGCTTTAAGGAACAAAACGGGATGCGCAACGGGAGGAACTTTAATAATTCCTTCTTTTAAAAACAAATAAAACCGACAACGAAAGAAGAGGACGGCGTTTAGGAGTTTCCTTTATTCCGTGTTTACATAAGGGAATAGACGTGTGATATATTGCAAGTGGAACATACAAAAAAAAAACATAGGAGCGAGTCAGGCGCAAGCCGTCGCGTGAAAGAAAGACACAGTGAACAAAAGCGAATCTCGTGAACGTTTTAAAATTTTTTTTTCTCTCACCGACCCTTATAGAGGCGTGTGTATTTTGTTTTTAAATTCGGCTCGTGGCGGACTTGCATATTTTTTTCACTTCGCGAAAAAGCGGAGGAGGAAAAAAAAACAAGACGATCGTAACGGGGTGAAATATAAGGAGGGGATAATCCGAAACTATTTTTTTCCTTCGACTCGCCGGCTCGTGTTTTTTCATCGCCCCTGCTTTACCGCCTTGAGGGGAAATGTCCAGGATATAAAAAAGAGCAATCTACCCGCGGCCGAAAAATAAAAAAATAATATAAACATTCGGTGGAATAAGTTATCGCGGCGCACTGCCCTCACTGTGTTTATTATTAGACGAGGTGGAAAAAAAACAATAGCAAAACGCAATAACCTTTCCTCTTATTCTGTTATTATTATTTTTTCATCCTTTCCTAGATCTCCCGGGTGCAACAACGCCGGAGTAAGTAAAGGGGTTTCTCTATTTTCTTTCGAAAAATATCTATAAATATATAAGACGCCGAAAGGGTTTTTTTCTTTGGAGAGATTGGGAAAGAAGGGACAAGAGAAAAAGGGTTAACTCGGACCTTCCTTTACTCCCTCGAGAGAGAAAGAGAGAAAGAAAAAGGACAGTACTCTGGATATGCACCTGTGGAACTTTGTGTATTTTTTAAGCTAGTCGGACGAGAATAAAAATAAATAAAGGTAGCTGGGAAAGGAGAAGAGGGAGATATCCCCTAAGGGGGGATAAAAAATGGGCGAGAAGGTGTAGGAGGGAGGGAGGAAAAATAGGATTTTCCCCCTTTATATATTCCCTCCCGAACTAAAAAACGAGGACGCGTGGAACTTTTTTCGTGGGGCGTAACAAAATGAGAAAGAAGAGGAAGTGAAGGGTTGTTTTTATTTTCGTACCGGCACCTATTCCTTACATACTAAGGAGAATAAACACCCCTTTACCCTTCCCCCTAAGGGGAGAGGGGGGAACACCCTCGTGGAGACGACAGTAAACTATCACCCCACTTTTTTTTTATACGGGAACATTTTCAAACTGTGCAGCTAGGGGGAACGAGCGAGATAGTTCCCGATAATACGCGCCCGAGGTTTTGTGCGTGTCTTAAAAACACTGACGTCGAAAAAGAGAGTGCGTGTGTGTGTGTGCGCGCGCGCGCGTTCGTCCTCTTTAAACAACACGTCCAGAGCCGCCGGATCGACAAAAGAGTGGTCATCACACGGCCTTAGGCGTGGATTCCAGGAGGCTTGGCCGGGCGGTGGCCCCTGGTGCCGCCGCCTCCGCTGCTTTCGAAGACCTCCTGGCCCTACCAACAGGAGGAACCTTTCTACTACCCGATTCACCACGACCTTTCGACCCCTCCCTGCCTCTTAAACGTCTCCGCTGCCTGAAGCACTGCCGACCACGTCGCCGATTCCAGAGGCGACCGCGGTGGAGTGATGTCACTGGGCACCCCCGCGACGCTTATCAACTCGCCACATCAGCACCACCACACGAGACGCAGGAGGCGCGGAAGGCGACGGAGGAGGCGGAAGAGGAGGAGGGGAGGAGGAGGACGCAGTGAGGTGGGGGCGGAGGGCGCAGCGGTTAAAGAGGCCCTCGCCGCCCAGGGCGAAATCGAGGAGGAGGAGGAAGGCGGCGGAAGCAGCAGTAGGCAGCCGCCCTTACCCCGTTCGACTTCGCCGTACTCCAAGAGCGCGCCGCCCAAGAGACCGGTGGGTTCGTGATATTTACGATAAGGTGGCACGCCGCTTTTTGAATACGGGAAGGAAGGCGATAAAAAAAAAGGTCCGTCCCCTTTTTTTGCCTTTCCCCGCTTGCCGCCGCAGTCCAATTGGAAAGCAGGTGACGACGAACGAGGCATTAAAAAATTACATGAATAGTTAATTGCGCCTCCGACAATCAGTCGTGATCATACACTTATCGTCGAGATAGAGAGAGAGAGAGAGAGAAAGGAGTAAAACTTTCTTGGTTGGATTATAAAAGAAAATATCAATCCGCGAGCTCCATTTTCTCAAATCTTACCAGCTCGTCGAACAATTGTTTTTTTAATTAGTGAGATAGAAGGACAATATCTTAAGCAAAAGTTCTTCAGCGATATCCTTCTAAAAGAGGGAGAGAAGGCGGAGCGTAATTAGTTTAATTTGGGCGTGTGACTCTAGACGAGTGGTAGGCTTATTTGAGTTATCCTTTATTTTTTAATTCGGGTCTCCTTGTTTCAACCAAACGAAAAGACTTAAGAAATAAGTGACCCGAAAGGATCTCTCGAGGATTTTTCTCAAGGAAAGAGAGAGAGGAAAACAAACAGCTTCGTCTCGAAGAGACGTCGGGAATTCGCGAGTGCGTTCGTGCGTGTGTTTGTGCGTGAAAGTGAGATAGAGAGAAAGAGAAATATAAGGAGAGAGAGACGTGTGTGTGTGTAATATATTTACACAAAAGAAAGGTGATAGAAAACAAGTATCCGCTCAATTTTCATTTGTATCATATCAGTGCGATCTTCTTACGTTCGTTTTAATTTTCTAACGCGGTTCCATTCCGCAGCCGGTTTGGTCCGACATCTTCGCCTCTCGAGACCAAACGCCTGCGAATTCAAAGTGCACATTAGCAACCTCCGACGAAAAGATCTTGAGAAAAAATATCGGGTATTTTAAAAATCGTTCCTTGTTCCCCTACAAAGCGAGGATTCCTGGAAACTTTTCCTTCCCAACCACCTCCCCTCCCCCCAAATTCTCCTCCTCACCCACGTTTCCCTAGGAGACGAAGATGGAGTTCTTCCCCTTCGAAGAGGAGGCCGCCATCAACGGCACCTCCGACGACTTATTCAAGTTCGACGACGACAACTACGTCCTCCTCGTCGACGGCCCTCAGTCCACTTCGGCGAACGGCACGTCCGCTGGAGGAGGCGGCGCGGGGGCCACTTCGTCAGCCGCCGCCGCCGCTGCAGCAGCAGCGGCGGCGGCTTTCGGTGTCTCCACAAACGGTTCCTTCCTCCCTGGCGGAGGAGACAACGGCACATACGGTTTCGACGGCGGCCCCTTAGACGACTACTTCAACAGGACGTACATTATACTAAGGGGCGGCGACGGCGCCGAAGGGGGCGGCTCCGGTTACTATCCGAGCGGTTATTCCTTACCCCACATAATCCTCGCCTCGATCGTCGTGACCATCTTGATGATCGTGGTGGTCGTGGGGAACATGTTGGTGATCATCGCCATAGCGACGGAAAAGGCGCTCAAGAACATACAGAATTGGTTCATCGCGTCTCTAGCCGTGGCGGATTTTTTCTTAGGCCTCGTTATTATGCCCTTCTCGCTCGCGAACGAGCTCATGGGCTATTGGATATTCGGGCCATGGTGGTGCGACGTGCATTCCGCCGCGGATGTGCTCCTGTGCACCGCTTCCATCATGAACCTGTGCCTCATCAGTCTGGATCGCTACTGGTCGATCACGCAGGCCGTGGACTATCTGAAGCGACGGACTCCGGCCAGAGCGGCCATCATGATAGCGTTGGTGTGGGTGATGAGCGGGCTCATCTGCATACCACCGCTGCTCGGCTGGAAGGTTGAAAGACCGGAGAAGGAGCGATTCCCTAAGTGCCAGGTGAGTCGGAATTACGTCGTTCTCTCCCATTCCCATGTGCGTGCCCTACGTTGCACGGATCAATCTGATCGTCGCCGTGCGTATCGTGCTCAGATGTTTAAAGCGTATGGTTGTGTTAGTGTATGATATTCGTGACTTAATACTGTCATTCTAGGCAAAATAAGGTGCCTTAGGATGCTTTTTTCTACTGTAAATGCTTAATGAATCGACTGCATGGATGAAACTGTTTATATATATATATATATATATATATATATATATATATATATATATATATATATATATATATATATATATATATATATATATATATATATATATATATATATATATATATATATATATAGCCTCATTTTCTACGGATAGGGAAAGATATAACGTCCGATTAGCATTCCTACTAAATAATCTCACGTAACATAGTTCTTAAATTCTATAATTCGAATGATATGCATATCGGAATATTTTAAAGTACGCTACGGTTCAAGTTGTGCTGGATCCAACATTGTTGTGAATACACGTTATTTATCTTTGAGGAGGAACCGCTTCAATTAACGCGTGAACTCGGCAGTGTATTTTTTTTTACGTTAGAAGGAATACTCATATTGAATCTACTCGTCAACTATAAAATCACGTTAAAAAAACAGCCATTTAGTATTTATAACACAAATTAAAAAGTTATTCTTTTCAAAATAATTTTCTAAATCAACTGAGAGACTATCTGAATGTTTTTTTTTTAATAAGACGGCTTTAAAAAATTCCCACACGGACCATTACGAAAGGGATGGAAAACAAATCCGAATCGCTCATTTTCAAAACTGATTAAATCACCTCTCCGTTGAAAAACCAAAGAAATGAGCAAATGTCTCCCACTCCACTCGAAAGCTGGCAAATAAAATCCTATCAACGCAGAAAGCGCGCTCAAACTCGGGTTCTAAAAATAAAACCGTCTCAGTAATTGCGGCCGTACAAACAGGCGACATCAAGCCACCCATGTCATCTTCGTTTCGGGCATCTTCCCAAGAGGGGGGAGGGGGAGGGAGGGAGAGGTATAGAGAGGGAGGGGTATAGAGAGGGAGGGGTATAGAGGGACGGAAAGGAAGGCGTGAGAGATCACCTATTAAAAGTGTTACGGAAACTTCGTTTTCACTAACTCCGATTGTAAACACGGAGGTAGGAGAGACGGAGGGAGAGAAAGGGGTGGAAAATAAATTCGCCCAATTCACCCTTGTTCGGTCAATATTTAGAAACGGTGGGATAAGGTGGGTCAGGCTAAATGTCTGGAGATACCCAACTCGTTCCCTATCGCACCCACACACTCTCTCTCCCTCTCTCTCTCTCTCTCTCTCTCTCTCTCTCTCTCTCTCTCTCTCTCTCTCTCTCTCTCTCTCTCTCTCTCTCCTTCTCTCTTAAGCTACGCGCTTGAGATGTTTTTTACCCTCATTTTGAGGGTCGAAGGAAACGAAAAAAACACACCCACGATGAGATTGAAAAATATAATATCTTTCCGCGCAAACATACGAGGCAAAAAAAGGGGCGTTTAATTTTCAACGTAATTCGATTCAATTTCGCGGAAAATAAAGTAAAAATGAAATTTCGGCTCTGACAATAATATCGGTCAACACTTTCTGAAGAGTTAACGGACGTGATCGAAAGCTTAGAAGATTGCCTTCGGATTTTTATAATGGGAAAGTTTTTCGCGGTACAAATAAAGATAAAATGTAGGGGAATAACATTTTTATTAAAATCATTCCAAAGCGAGGATTTAATTGCGCTGAACACCACCAGGGTGATGTGTAAGATATAAAACATAAAAATAACAAAATATTTTCGAAATACATCTCGTAATCGCCTGAAACTTACGTTTGAAGTAGGAAAAAACAAGAAGTCAACGAGTTCCAGACGTGTTTCACTAATAACTTCCCTCCAGCATTTTTTCCAAATCGTTATTTCTTAATCCTATGAACGAAACAAACATCTTTACTAATGATCCATGAGAGAAATCTTGCATAATGTATACAAATCCCTGCGTTCAAACAAACGCACGCGTAACGTACGCACTGCACATAGCGACGATGCACGCCGGCGGTAAATGCGCAAAATGGATGACCCAAATGAAATCAATCGATAGAACCCTCGAACGCGTCCGTACAACGTTACTACTCGAAAGAAAACGAGCGAAGGAAAACGGTCATCGGAACGTAGTACATCGGACATTAACCGTTTTTATGTATTTTTTTTTTAACCGCGACCAAATCTTTTCGCTTAATTTTTTCTCCTTCGCCGACGGAAATTGAAATAAATTTTTGAACGCTACGAGGAGGGACTTACGAGTCGGACGGGAGGAAAGACAAGAGCGCGGTAGAAGAGAGAAATGAGTAGGAAAAATCAAGTGGATGGAATACAGTAGAACGAGTCAGGGAAATAACGATAAAAAAGTGGCTCACGCTCATCCACGATTGCAAAAACCTCGCGGAATTTACCCATTTGTTTTTTCACGAGTCTCATTTTTTTAAATTCCTTTTATTCTCCGCACCCCGCAAGTATAAAAAAAAACAAACAATAAAAAAAACTCCGGTCCATTCCCCGTTTAAAAAAAAACAACATCACTCGCGGAAATAAAAAGATAAAATTAGAGAGAAATGGAGGGAAACGGTCTTTTCCACGCTCTTCGCGCTCGCATTGTTTTGTTAGGGAGAAGTCCAAGAGAACACGACACGCGAAGAGGGAAAAAGAGAGGGGGGGGGGGGAGAGAGGATAAAAACATCCATCGGCCATTTAAAAAGAAGTTAGCGCTCCCCTCTCGTTTTATTTTCGTCGTAATCCTCTTTTCTTTACATCTCATCCCTTCCACTCGCGAACGTAATTCGTCCGCCTCCAGCAGAAAATATTTTTTTTAACATTAAAAAACATACCCCATTCCCGCAGACAAAAAAAACACGAAGGAATAAAAGGTGAACCTTACGAATGCTTTAAAAAACAGGAGTTTCATATTTGGCGCGACACACACACACAGACACACAAACGCGCAAACCATGGGTTCAATCGGCCATAAAACATTGAGGAGTCGAACCTTGAACTCTGGCCGAAAAGAAAAACAAGGCTTTAGGACGGAAAAAAATAAACATTGGAGAAGACACGATGCGATACTGGGAAGGGAAGGAAAAAAAATAAAAAATAAAATGCGACCTCCAAATGCGAAACAAATATGTATGTATGACCGATTTTTGCAGATGACGGATGCTCGATTGCTCCGAAGGGTCAAGGTCTCCGTAACCTGTCCCTATGGCCGAGTGTCGGCGGTGAAGGGTGCTGGAGGGAGGAGAGGTGGTTTTGAGGGGTTGTGTGATGTGAGAGGAGTGAGGGTAGACTGGAGGGAGTGAGGGTGGAGGGAGGGAGTGAAGGTGAAGGGAGGGAGAGAGAGAAAGGAGTGATGTGAGGGGGAAGTAGGAGGTGTTAAGGGGAGGAATTAGGAAGGAGTGACGGGGAGGGAGAGAAGGGGAGAGAGAGAGAGTGGTTGGGGACGGAGGGAGCGATGGGGGAAAGAGGGAGTGTTGTACGTAGGAGGGAGGGCATGAGTGGAGAGGTACAGGGGGTGATTGGCAAGGGAGTGATTGGAAGAGCAAGGGGGAAGGAGTGATGAAGAGGTAGTGAAGGGGGAGTTGGGGAGAGATTAGGAATTGAGAGAATGGGGGAGTGGGGAGTTTGATATATGTATACACACACACACACACACACATATATATATACATATACATATATATATACACACACACACATACATACATACATACATACATATATATAGAAACCGTGACGTAAAAACTGGAGCAATTGAGTTTTTTTTTTGTTTTAAGATTGAGATTTTGCGTGGGCATGGAAAATCAGAAAAGTGGATGGGTCGACGCGTCATAACGTTAGGAGGAGCACTTTAACAAAGACCGCGCATCTACGTCTGCACGACTGAACCGTATCCAGAAGCCTAAAGATGGAGTAGAAAGAGAGAGAGAGAGGCAGAGTGAGAAGTAACCAAGGGATCCTAATTTCTGTCTCTCTGCTTGGCAAACACTTCAGTCTAGAGTGGGTCTTGGCTTCCAAGTCTCTCTAGCTCTCCCTCTCTCGACTCCTCCCACTCACCTATGCCTTGAAATATTAATGACTGACGTTGGCGAAAATTCCTCACCGAATTATTAAGATGCACCTTTTACTAATGGTTATTTATATTGCGACGCCATTTGTCTAGCGCGCAATATTCGAAAAGTCCCACACTTCGAGTTGCTACATTAGAGTTTGAGTAATGCGATTGTTTTTTTTTTTTTTACTTTCAAGAATTAATGGCGAAGTTTGACGTTTAAACGGCTTTTCTCTCTTTCCAGTTCTTTGGGTAATATCCGTGGAGGTGACTACTGTTTCGCCTTTTAGGTATAGTACATGCATAACGGCAATTTTATGTTCTTTATTTGCGAATTGCTACGACTTTAGAATTTATTTCTTCATTATATTGTTGTCCGGAGGCAGATTAACTTAAAAAACGGGTCCACCTTGCACGCAGTGCATGTTATGCAAGTCTGAGCGGAGGACAATACGTATTTACGCGCATATAATTAAGGTTTCGTCTATTATTCAGGACAAAGTAATGCAAATCTTAATAAACTAAGATTTGATTATACATCATATTAAGCGGGCACCTAACCCAATTAGCACGACTTTAAATGCGGGTGATGCAATATACCTGGATGCGACTCACTTCGTGAAACAACACGAGGAGTAGGAAGGGGTTTGTTGGATGTATAATTTTTTAATCAATTTAAATAAAGCGAAAGAAAGACGAACGAGCTCCGAGAAATGAATAATATAAAATTAGAAATACACTTACCCAAATTAACCGTATGAGGTTCGTGTGCGCCCAAATCCAGACGAAACTTGGCGTGTGCTTTCCTCAGGTTCGTTGCACTCTGTAAAATATAAAACGTTAAAATTTTTAATCTGACAAAGGTTGTTAATTTTTTCGATGGAAGCGTGAAATTAAGAGATTAATTCAAGCGGTGAAATTCAAATTTCGCCGACGAAAGGAGTTTTTATTTACGAAATGTTTCGTAAACAAATTAGCGAAAAACATTTTTAATGCCCCTAAATTATTCGATTTTCAAAGTCTTCATTTAGCAGCGTTCAAATTAAGGATTAGAGTGGCACTTACAGAAGCGTGGTATTTGAAAGCGTTATTTCCGAAATTAAACAATTAATTGTAGCGTAAGGGAAGATGCATAGACAAAAGATTTGATTTATGGAAAAGATAAGCCACTACAGCTCCTTCAATTATCGAATTCCTGTAAAACGATAGAGGAAACGATTCTTGTCTTGAAAAGGATAAGTTAGATGGCGCTCTTCGCAATTCCATCAATCCAACAATCCACAGCCCATCTCACGTATGACCGCAGATGAATCGCTCTCATTTAAGGCGCCCGTGTATATAAACCTGCAAACTTTAAATTAACAATTTCGCAGCTCCGAGGAAGCGCAGCCGTGTGAGACAGATTGCTCGACTTTAAAAAATAAAAGTGCCCTGTCCTCGGAAACCTGTTTTATAACGAAGAAACTTTCGACTATAACCGTCGAACAAAAAGCTCGCGTGATTCCGACGTTCGAAAACGTTTAAAGATCACGACGTCGCGCTATGATGCTTAATCACGAAGAGGGGTTTATATAGCAAGTTTTGGTCCGTCTTCAGAAATTCCCTCCCAAACCTAATGATGAGCTTAATAAGCGTGACTAACGAAAACGTAAACGGACTTCGAGAAGTTTCCTTCGAGATGGGTTGCCACGGTTAGAGGAATTTGATTTCCTGTAGGTCACACTGGATGGCGCCCCAAATTGTTTCGTTGGTAGCGGAACAATGACGTTGCTAATGGATTAAGGCCGTCGTTTCCAAACTATCCCAAATGAACCTTGCCTAATGCCCATAGCGACGAAGTTCTCGAGTATCCGCAGATCCGCACAGCGATACAAACGACTAGTGAAGCATTTAATTGTAATTTATTGATTTATTATCTCAGTATATCGCAATTTCTTCGTAGTAGTTGGAGGAGTTGAAGTAGAATAATAAGGGAAAGACAGGAAAAATGGGCTGGTCAAATTTTGAAAGGTCTGCCGAAGGAAATCGTAATAAAAGAGAAGCTAGAAAATAGGCAGATAGGCAGTAAGAGGAAAGGCATATTGAATGTTTTAAAAGTGGAACGGGAATAAGGAAATGAAAGGAAAGGTTGTTGAGCTGTTCGGAATGAGTCAGCTTAAAATCTACCTAAAGGTTATAAACTTACGATTAAGAGCATAATTATTAACTTTAAAACAGTGGTTGCTATGATAAAATTTTGTAACTGTTGATAGCGTTGCGTACGATGCCAAGGGTAAATTTAATTTCGCATCTACATTTTCTTCTCCACAGAAATAGCCAACAGTTTTCTTTACTTACTGTTTTTTTTAAATAAAGACTACTGAAAATGTTTTTAATTTATTCAAGTGTGTATTTGCTGATAATTATTACTGAGGACGGTGATGTCGACAGCGATCATTTCACAGCTCTGCAAGGAGAAAGTCATGTGCTAGAAAAATCAGATTTTAAAAGTAAAAATTCACAATATTATAGTCTGAAATTAAAATGCAACTGTAAAAGTTCGCATGACGTATAAGAATTGACTGAAGGAGAGTTATTACTCTTTTCACGGAGAATAATTTCCCTGTATAGGGTTGTTTTCTATCCTACATTCAAGAGGCCCAGCAATAAAAAAGGGATTAACAAGTCTCGAATAAAACAAAGGAATAAATGAAATGTCGTCATGGTTTTCGTCTTTCCATTTTTTGCATGCCACTCACATCTGACGGTGAACCCACGAGGGATCCACATTGACACCACAAAAGAACCGTGGAAAAACGATATTAATACAATTCTGAAGAAGCGTAGGTATGTCCGAAGGTTAAGCTGGGACTTTATTAGTGTTAGTCGAGCTACTCATTTGCACAGAAAGACACGGTGACGACGATAAAATTCGTGAGATCGATTGCAGGACAGCAGGAAACTCTTGTTTTCGAGGATATTCAGGGTTCGTAACAGGAGAGTCAAACCCGCGGGATAAAGTTATTACGGACATTTCAGTGAACTGCACTTCCTGCGAACCACGAGCTGCGTAAATTGCAAGGTGTGGATGTAGATCAAAACAACATCAAATTTCCCTCCGTTATTTGCCGACGATGTAAGAATATCAATGGAAGTCGAGCAATACCTGATCCGATTTACAGTTCGGCCAATAAATATCAGAATTTTATTTATTCATTAAAAAAAATATTTCCTGTAATAATTAAATTTCTGATGAGCACCTTAAAAGTATAGATATGAATCTAACGTGGTACATTTACACAACGTCGACATTAACGTAAAATTTCTAAACTTTTTTACAATGCCATCCACCCGATTCACGTCAATTATGGCGTCCATGGATTCATATATGAGAATCACCGACGCGATTTACTTTTCATTTTATGCGAATAAAGTGACTGAATATGTGGACTGTACCTGAGAACATGTGTTAGCACATCTACCGCGTTTGAAATCTCATTCCGAACTTATTTCGCGAAGTTAATTTTCGGAAAAGCCTCGTCGTTTCAATCGACGAGCGTCCGAACAAAGCCCCGACACAATGCCAAAATACATTATTCTTTGGCTTTCATGCAACGGAACGCGATATTTTCCCGCGGCGGTTGATGCATTGTTTCTGTTTAAATTGTCCATGTCGAATACGTTCGAACAAAAAAAGCTAGGAAAAAACACGTTCAAAAACTGTCTCGATCGACATTTTCATCGGTCTCCCCACGCCCTGGCGGACGTTTTCGGAACTTCGATCGTAAAGAATCAACAGTAGCTATATTAATATTTAAATCGTTTATGGACGGCACGTGCCCGACATATTACTCGTTTATAAAGCCCGAAACAAATTCGGAAGCTTCCTATGTCCGCATCCGGGACAAATACGACTGAGATCGTAAACAATACACGAGCATTTATAGCCTCCGTGCTTTTCCTGGCTAAATCGTCGCAGCTTAGCGATGCGTACCTACATGTCGGATTATAAAACGCTAGGCGCTGGGGGAGGTTATAAATCCTACCCGGGCCACGAAAGGATTTTAATGCGAGCTCTGCCGCGATCACGAATTCCGTAGTGGCATTGCGAATCCATAAGTTGCCATGTGGAATTAGAACGGACGGAAGATTTTGAAAAAAATGCATCTAAAAGTTTATTTTTTAGTCTCGGATTTTAACTTGGTTACGTCAGAAATATGAAAGGATAGATATTAATCATATTACGGCAATTGATTTTCGAGCGCCACTGAAATGCATTTCGTGGGTTTTACCATCTACTGGTGATGTGGTGGGGTCGTTAGCGACCCTGTGAGTATTGGTTGTTGTAATTTCTTGATGGCGTTGCCATCTATGACGTTGAACGCTTCAATACCTTCCAGTAAGTTGGTCTCCAGTTGTTATCAGTAGTGGTTGCCGCAGTTGTCGCTTGTAACCTAACGTAGAGATCGCATTGCGTTGGGGGTCGCTTTCGACCCCACCTCACCATTAGCGTAACTTTGTAACTTTCATTTCAGTTTTTAGATTTTCTGTTTTATGGTACTAATGGCGTCTCAGGAACGGCGTTCGGTACCAACCTACGCAAAGATTTAAATTTGGAAGGTGTTGTTAGAGACATTTGAATGATTCTGATAGTGAGTACAGTGATCTTGATAATCGAGAGAGTCGTGTGAGGATAAAGGGGAGCCTTATATCTTCAACCCCGTTTCCTACTTGCAATTTTTATCTCACAAAAATAAAATCTGGGGGATTAATTATCTTTTGCATTGGCTGTGAAGTAGATTACTCGAACACAACATTGGAGTTCATTTTTTGTTTTGTTTGAGAATTATTTTTCCATGTCAGACTATGGTGATCGATTTTTAATAAGTAGTAAAAAATTAAAATTATTGCCAGGCTCCAAATGAAATCTGATAAACATTTTTTAACGATAAGTGTACATTCTTATCCTACAAAACAGATTTTGTCATTTGCATTCGAGAAAAATATCATTAATATTATTTAAACATTATTTAATCAATGGGGTCGTTTTAGGCCCCCACCACACCTGGAACGTAATAAAAAAATCACCTCACCAGTTAAGGTTTAAGGGCAGGATATCGTTTCCGGTTCGCGAAGAGGGCCAATGGCGAAACACGTCGAAACATCCGGCCTACGTGCCATCCGCAAACCCTACAAAAGGCCGCAGCTCAGTCATAACTCCGTCGTTATATACGTGCATAAACATGCATCTATATTGCATAACCGCATAATTTCCCATCAGAGCGCGATCGCCAGTCATCCTGAACAAACAGCTTATCAGGTGAACGTCCCCGCACTCTCGCATATCCTGCTACGGATGCGGTAGAAATGCGTCCTGAGTATTACTGCGAAATCCGGAGATTATGCGTCGCTCTTTTCATTCGTTTTGTTACAGCCGAATAATTGGAAAGAATTTTTTATGCATTTTAGTGGACAGTTGGCTCATCCGTGTCATATTCAATTTATTGGATAAACTAATGAAAAGGAATAAACTGAGGAATTTTCGTAACATGGCTGCAAGTGGATCAAATGAGGCGGATGTGATTTGAAAACAATCGACTTTGTATGAAAGCACAAGCTGTTTAAAAAAAAGTGCAAATTTGCGATAACACAATGAGTGAAACGATGATTTTCGACTGAAAATTTGCCATTAATCATAATTTTACGAGACTGTTACAAAATAATATCAATAAAAGTAGTCCTTAAGGACCAGATAGCAACGACGCTGCAATAAGTTTTAATATAATAAAAAATCAACTGCGCCCAGAGGTAGTCGTTCGATAGGATTTTGAAGTTCATGGTAGGTTAACGGCTACCGAAGTGGTAGTCCAAGAAACCCTCAACGTACATCACTCTACCAAGCATTGGTTGGGAACTTATTCAAGTTTTTCCTGATAGAAAAACGTTCAAGTGTCTTGATTTTTAACCATTTTAAAAAGTTGAAACAAAAAACCCCACATAATTCGAAAGTTAATAAAACCAAATAGAGAAAGTAAACTTTTACAGAATCTAAACCATGGTCTTATCACATACCACAGCGATTAATTAAGAACCTGCAAGAGAGGCATATTAGAATCTGCCTTTATTGTGCTATTCACAATAATTCCAAAAATCTTACACGAGCAACGGCAAAATGAGACGGGTTTATTATAAATTATTTTACTTCAACATTTTACTTTGACGATTTAGAATTCTATTGCTTCAATCTCCGTCGCTTCTATAACCCAAAAGGTAAACGGACAAACCACTTCACCAAAGTGTGAGGCTGTAAATCCCGGATAAAATGGACGAAACATCATATATAAATATAAGCCGCAGGCCTAAAATAGTCTTCCGAGTATTATATCATACAGAACAAGGGCTTTTTCGAGGAGCAGCATCCTTGAGGTTATTCATCGTATCTCCTTCCATCGCGGCTCGCTTACCGCAATTCATTTATCACAACTTCTTCAACACGCCCCATTCATCATACCTATTGCAGCGAGTACCAAATTACCACATCTTCGCAGCCACACATTAATTACCACACCATCCCTCTAGCCTCCCCTATCCTACTCAACCGCCACTTACTCTGCATATCCATTACCACATCTTTGCAGCCGCATAAACACCACAGCCACACCACGGTCCGCCAAGCTTTGCCATTCCCTAACCCAGTGCTCTCCAACATTTTCTGCCCCACGGCACACCTTCATGCATGCTTAGAAACATCGCGGCACACCAAACCACCCCTAATTAATTTCACTGCGTAAATACACATTTTAAAAGAAAAAACTAGCATAAAACAAATAAAAGTCGCAACTATATTAGATTGTTATGATTGGTAAATTATTAGTCAAATAATTGTAAAATTTTATTGTAAATTAAGTAGACACAAATCAACGTGTAAAATGTTATGCTCTTCGATAGAAAATTTGAGCTTGCCCTTTTGGTACAAAGACGCTTTATATTTGGCTCACTAATAGGAAAATCTACAAGAACTGCTTCATCTAAGTTCTTTAAACATGCCCTTTTAATATTTTTAATATGGGTTGAAGAACAACTAAATTCGCATAAATATGTTGTTGAATTTGGAATGTCATATACATGGGATATTCAGATATTGAAGGAAACTTTCAGCCAAAATACATCTAAGGGTAGCATAATAATTTTAAGTTGTTGTTGTTTCAGAATAAATTCTTTGGATGATAAATGTATGCGAATTTGTTTGTTCCAAACGCTTTTGTGAAAATTAAATATCCTCAGACTGTGAGGCACACTAATGCTTTCCTCGCGGCACACCGGTTGGAGAGCACTGCCCTAACCTTTCACCCAACCCTCCTAGCTCTCTCTCTCTATCTCTCCTCTTTTCCTCTCTCTCTCTCTGCCAACATATATCCCCTGTTAGTCTACGGTCCCCCTTTAGCCCCCTCACAACAGCAACCCTTCTCCTCTATTGAGCGCAAAACCCAATGTTGCCAAGGGGATAGAGTCACTGAACTTCACTGCCGTTGCATCCGATGCTCTCTCAGTCCTCGGCCTCTGAGCCATTTGACCTCCGATTAGCTTCCCGGAGTGATTATCAAATACTTGGCCGTTAAAGCCCTTTGATTGGGATAATCATGCCGTTGCGGTCGACAAACCCTACTTGTATCGAGTACGATTGAAAATTCACGGGAAATGTCCGATAGCGTGAAATACCATAAAAATGTCAGCGTTGTATGAGTTGTTGATGAAATTAAATTGAATCCTCGAGCGTGAATATTTAGCTTAGATCGCTATTTTGGTACCCTGTAAAAAATTAACAGCTGATAACATGAATTGCACATGGCTTTAAATAAATGTTGGTTAAACGTTCAGTCAATAAATTTTCCGTTACTCGAATTTTCTGTCAATAGCTTTCGTTTTTCCTCCAACTTTCGAGTTGTTGAGATTGGACTTTACGTCTTTAAAATTGATAAAAAATCCTTAAGTAATGTACATTTTTATTAATTGATTGTATAATTTAAATGACGAATAACAATTAAAAGGGAACCCATTATCAATAAAGACTATTGCTTATACTGACTGGGTGGCCACCTCAACTTCGTCAATGACCCGGAGATTTTCTAATCTGACCCGGAGATTTTCTAATTTAACCCGAAGATTCGCATAGGTGAAGAGATTGATGTGTTTACCGTTTTTAAATGTTTAAGACATAAGAGATAATTAATTTTCATAGAAACACGAAGAACATTTATTTATTGATCTGAAAATATTACAATTCGGAACTAATCGCCGATATTTTCTATACATGTGCGGTCTGGGTTCCTTCCGGCTCATTCCGAACTCTGGATTTATTACATTTAAATACGGGACATGTGGTTACCGTAATTGTATATGAAATCAAACAAAGCGCGTCCCGTATTGATTTCACACGGGACGCGGGACATTTTAGGGAAAAATGGTCGAAAAACGGGACGTCCCGTAAAATACAGAACATGTAGTCACCCTAGGAGTGTCCCTTTGGTCCGTGTATGTTGCTGACCAGGAGAATTTTACCCATAACCCGGAAACTAGTCCCAAAACCAGGAGACTCCGGGTCAAACCCGGAAGGTGGCAACCCAGCTTATACATGCACTAAAACGAGGAATTATAAAAGGAATATTAAAAAGTAAATAACGAACGTGAAATAAAACGTATATCTAATACGCATTTACAACATTATTTTCATCACACATAATTCTGAGAATCTCTTTTAAACAGATCAGGCAAACTAGCTTGCTTCATGCATTTTTATTTTTCCTTCATATGAAGGAAGGTTTATCTTGTATTCGATACAAACACGTAATCTCTTGAAAATCAATGCAAGAGCGTTGTTCTAAAACAGATATTGTATCTGTGATCAACTGTATACAGCGATCTATTGAAGATTTGCCCTTTAATACCTCTTGATCATCGTCACTTTCATTTTCTTCATCTTTTTCGTGCTCAGGTTTCAAAACCATGTCCACTATTTCGACTATTTCACATCAGTTAGCCGAAGTACGGCAGGCGCATCATTGTCGATATCAACCCAGTTTTCAATGTCATCTTCTACCACCCTTTTTGCTATTGTGAAAAATTTTCGCTTGCTGTATCAGCATTAGGCCTGAAATAGGTACACCTTCACTTCTTCGCTGACGAAACCACTCAAACAAATCCTTATCAACAATATTTACCCCGGAGGTGTAGTGTTCTACGGCTACACATAGCTTTAGGTGCATAAAATTTCAATATTTCCGTTTTTCTTTTCTTCTTTAAGTCATACACAGTGGAACTACCAATGCTATATTCTTCGCAAAGTCTCTTCACTGAAGTACCTTTTTTAGGTTTTCTTAGTAATTCCACTTTTTTTAAATCGTGAGATTTTTCTGTTTACTTTTCGTAACACCAATTATTGCTTGCAATCTTTTTTTTTAAGTCATGTCAAAATAAAATTTAACAAAAGTACTAATTGCATTAACGAAAAACAATTGCTATCGCCACGTATCTAAACATGTGGTTCTAAAGAGGTAAACGAAACAATGAAAATAGATAAGAATACATCATTTCAAGTAATTTCTAGAGTAATGTACCAAGTTTTTGAGAATGCTGGGTTTTTGAATGCCGGGTTTATGAGTTTCTACTCTATACATACACACACACACAAACAGGGCCTTAGAGAGGTGAGATGGGGCCCGGTGCAGTCCCAATGTGGGGCCCCACCCCACTCCGAAAGCCATACAAATATATGAATAAAATCAATAAAACATAAAAAAAACAGATTTTTCACCATTTATCAAAAGAAACTAATGTATATGACAGAACTTATTTACATAACCGATTACAATGCTTCACAATTTAAATATAATTTACATTTATTCGAGATATAATTTGACGACCTGTATAACATTACCCGAATTGAAAATTGAAACGAATTAAAATTATTTTTAAAATGCTTTTCGAGCTTTATTTTTTCAAATTTCTTTATTATCTATTGACCGCGCAACGTCAGAATTTATGTGAAGTATTGATATCTCATTCAGCCTTTCTTGAGATATTGTAGATCTGTTAAAATTCTTCACACTCTTCGTAACGCTAAAACTTCTTTCCGCAGAAGCAACAGAAGCGGGTAGACTAAAAAAAATTCTAAGTGCTAGAGACAAATTTGGAAATAACTCAACTTATAACTGGCGTTAACCTGGACGACAAAATATTTTCTCCAAAAGGACAGTAAAATTTTCTCTATCTGTACATATTACAACCCTCCCTTCCCCTTTAACTGTTGATCGGTGCTTATTTGCGCCAGGGTTATTTGTTCAATATATAAGAATAAATATATTGAACACATAACCGTTAGAATAAATTTTGGGGGCCCCTCCGGGCCCCCTCTATCTGTCTCTGTATATATATATATATATATATATATAATTGCGGCAGTTTTATCCATTACGGGAAAAATTGCATTGGCTTTTAAATTTAAAGATGAGCAACTTTGTCTTATTTTTATACGCGAAAATCGCCATTTTCAAAATCTTTAAAGAATGAAACATGAATTTTTAAGCTGACATCCATTAGATGTCGATGCTACGCATAAAAAAGGAATGTCCGCATCGTTTTAAAAATAAAACGCTCTGAAGAATCGTTCTGATACTGGGCGAAGTAAATTGAGCCTACCTGCTTGATATATACAAACACCATTAAACATATACGCCCACCATTTTTCTCTCTCCCACTCTTTTATTCAGAATCTTAAGAAAAGGCAACATTAGTGGTGAAATAGAGGATTCCTACCCAAACGACACCTTAAACACTTTATAAGCGCATACGCTTGTAACTTTATTCATCAGGGAGCGGGGAAACTGAAGAATGGCTTTTTTTCCCTCTCAATAATCAAATCGAGCCAGTCTATGTCGAAAGGTCAAGGGTCGTGGCATATTTACGGCCGTACATATTGTATCCATCGAAAATTTTGCCCTTCGAATCTGTTCCATGTGACCGTTGGAAACAAGAGCGCCACGTTAAGGGAACTAGAGCTCTTTCTCTCTCGGAGCTATGTACATTTAGGTCGTAAGTTCGAAATCCTACTCCAGAGATTAACGAAAGCGATGTGCAGGAGGATTCCTGCCACGTCAACGGCGTATATTCATCCGACTCGTGTCCGATCTTCATTTTTTTCAGCGCAAGATTAATTTTCGTTTGACAGAATGTTGACGTTATTAAAGTTCGTTCGAAGTTAATGAAATTTCTTTTACTGTCGACAAAGTAATTCATTTCCTGTCGTCGTTTGAAACAGGAACAATCATGAAGTGAGGTGCCTAAATGGTTGTTCCTTGTCAAAAGTTACGATTTTACACTCGCTTCAGCCCTATTTGTTGACCGTGTTATGTTTTCAAATAAATCTTAAAGAGGATTATGAATTTTTGTTTCATGGATTTCACAGGAAAGGTAATAGCTCGAATCTTCGAGCGTAGATATTATAGGTTACGAGCACCCCGAGATATGATTTTTAATGCGGTAAAAAGTTTTGCTAACCTATACTCTCTGATACAGGGATACCCAAACTAGGGCCCTCGCAATGATATTATATAGTCGGCCGTACCTCATCAATTTCTGTAATACATGCACATTCGTATATTAGCCAGCAAGAGGGGTCTATCGTGTATGAAATCTAAAGGATATTCTCCGTATTCGCTGACGCAATATTCTTTTAACATAGGCGCTCAAAACATTACACAATCAAAATAATCATCAGAACTAGCCCTTTGAAATTTAAGCACTGCCTGATCAGGCATTTGAAAGGTCGTGTGTGACCCGCACAGTGGTATAAAAAGATTCATGTGGCCCTTTTAGTGAAACATTTGCTGACCACTGATCAAATCGATACCACTTCATTCCAATGATTATCACATTTCCAACAGAATCGAAAAAGAATTATCTTGTTTAAAGCTGTGGTAGCACAAAGAGGCACGAAAGGTTCTGAAAATCAGACACGCATTTCCGCTGCATAGTAACCTCGTCAACGTCGTTTCACCAGCACGTGATCCTAACAACAAAAAAAAATTCTACATACATTATCGGTAGGTTTCCATCAATAAGGATTTTATTATTTTTTTAGATCCACGGACACATGATCACAACTACGAAAAAGTCCAACTCACATTATCGATTGGTTTCCATCCATAAGGCGAGCTAGGCAGTCATATTTTTAAAATTATTTTTTACACAGACCTTGTTTACAGGCCCATAAAAAGCACAGTACGTCGTCTAGTAATAAATAAAAGCTATCTCCATAAACTCCGAACTGAATTAACTACAGAAGCCAACGCCAAAGTAAACCTTCATCGGCGATTATAAAGAAAAACAGAGAATGTCGTTCCGTTCCTGACGAAAAACAGACAGTTACCGAAAAAACTACCTCTGCCAATCCTCCCTTTTCCCAACGCCAAACTCGCAACATCTACACCCGTTTCAGCGTTTTCGCGCTACCAACCAGTTTGGAGAGGGAGTGGAGAAGGGGCGGTTTTATTTTTTTTAACCCCGTGCTGTTAGGGGGTTGTATAAACAAGACCTTCCAAAAGACACGTACACATAAAGAGAACAAACACCTGAAAAGGGGATGATGCCAGAGGAGGGAGAGTAGGAAAAAAAATTGATTCGCGATAAACGCCGATCAATTCGCTCTCTCCCCACCCACAACCCCCCTCCCCTCTCACAACCCCCCCTCCCCTCCCACAATCCCCCCTCCCCTCCAACAATCTATCTCTCCCCCTCCTCCCGGACGGAACACTTCCGGAGGGTTAGCCACAGAGAGAGAGCGGGAGAAACGAGAGAGAGTGAGAGAGATCACCCTCGACGCATTTACCAGCGCGCCCCGCATCCTTCATTTGTACGAACACAAAAGAAACAATCGTATCGGTGTTACCACAGTTTTTCCTTCTCTCGTTCTCTCTCACTTCGTTGGAGGCGTGAAAATAGCCGAGACGGGATCGCGGATCGACGACTCGGCGTCAGTAGAAAAAAAAACAAACGTCGGTATTTATTTATTTTTTTACCCGACTATAATTCGAAAAAGACTCGTTCGGACTGCGATTTTCTTTTTTTTCTCTCTCCCACACACACACACACCCGTTTGCGCGGTTGGTAAGTTCCGGTACGTAGAGGAGCGTCAATCTCTCCCATTGCGTCTCTCCGGCGAAATTTTATTTTCTCACACTTCACTCTCTCTCTCCTCTTTTTATCTTTTTCGCGCTTCGGAATACGAAGCGGAACCACGATTTCGCGCACCGATTCTATCCTTTCATCATTTTTTTTTTCTTTTTTTTTTAACCCGTCGTTACGCCGTTCCGCGTTAAGAGAGAACGATAATGCCTTCCAAAAATGGTAAATGTTTCATAAAATGGATGAATAAATGCATGAGTCGATGTTTTAAACGTGGAAAGCCATTATTATTTCACGTTCTGCGAAAACGGGAAATGGATCGTTTCGAGTTCGGATCGTTTGGGGGCGGGGAGGAGGAGAAGGGGGAGGGAGAGGGCGCTTTTGTCTTTTGCCGTTGTTGTGGCGTGTACGCGACTCTATTAGTATTCAAGGGATGTATGCAGTGCCGGTTTAATATTTCATTTTTTTTATATTTTTTTATTCCGCCGACATGAATATCGAAACGCGGAACGAGAGGAGGAAAAAGGGGTAGAATGGATAGTTTGGGTTATTGGATTATATGTTTTAATACATGCAGATGAGTAATGCCCCGGAAGTTTTGAAACCGGCCCGCCGTGTAATTTAAAATCGGAAATGATGCGTCGGAGCCATAGTTATGTAATTACCCGACCCTATACACTATTTATTTCTCGTTCGCTTATGAGAGTTTTGCGACACAAAGGAATTTTAAATATTCCTTCCTCCCGGAGTTTTGGGCGTTTTTCGGACGAATATTTCCAGTGAGCGATTGACGTCCGCGCGCGTCAAGGGGGTTATTCGGTAACATGGCGGGCGATAGATTTTGTCGCCGTATAAAAAAATAGTTCGACACATTATACAGCCGATTAAATGTTTTTTTTTAAATAAACTGAATAAGAATGAGGGGCCATCGTTCAAAAGGGTGATTACTTTTGATGTAAATCTCTCTTATGATGACACGCGTCCACCTCTTTTCCCCCTCCCAAATATTAAGCGTATTCCAACACAATTTTAAAGTTTAATCCTTTACTACATACTGCGTTTAAAATTTTTTAATTTACCGAACGGCGCATTGTATTCTTGTCGGATTTATGATTCAAATATAAAACTGCACATGCGCATGCACAGAAATGCATCAATTAGGAGTAGCACGTTTTTCCGGAATACAATAAAAATACCCGTAATATAAATAAATATTAATACAGCCAGGGCATGAGAGAGGTGAGATGGGGCCCGGTCCAGTCACAAATGTGAGGCCCCACCCCACTCTGAAAGCCATAAAATATACGAATAAAATCAATAAAACATAAAAAAAACAGATTTTTCACCATTTATCAAAAGAAACTTTAATGTAACTACATGACAGAACTTATTTACATAACCGATTACAATGCTTCACGATTTAAATATAATTTATATTTATTTGAGATATAATTTGACGACCTGTATAACATTACCCGAATTGAAAATTGAAACGAATTAAAATTATTTTTAAAATGCTTTTCGAGCTTTATTTTTTCAAATTTCTTTATTATCGTTGATAAATCTATTGTCCGCGCAACGTCAGAATTTATGTGAAGTATTGATAGCCCATTTAGCCTTTCTTGAGACATTGTAGATCTGTTAAAATTACAATAGTACTTACCCACTATACAAAGTATGATGGGTAAGTAACAAGAGAATGCCTGTCGCTATTCTCAGTTTCCTTTGTTCAAAAAATGCAACACAGCTCCACCGATTTGACAATAAAATTTCATTTTTGAGCGGTAGCCGATAAGCGATCATCTATCTTTCTCTATCTCTTCTCTATCTTATTCTCTATCTCCACATAGTCCAACCCTCCCTTCCCCTTTAACTGTTGATGGGTGCCTATTTGCGCCAGGTTTATTTTTTTCAATATATCAGAATAAATATATTGAGCACATATCCTTTAGAATAAATTTTGGGGGCTTCTGTGGGCCCGGAGCCCGGGGCCAAATGGCCCTGCTGCCTCCCCCCCCCCCCCCCATCTATCTTCCTCTGAATATAGCTATTATCTATAAAAATTCCTTTTTGCAATTTCACTTGTCTATATACGATATCGCAATTTTTTTCTCTCTCTTTATTGGATTTTAATTTCTGCTCTTCTTGCTCAAAAGTTATCCGAACGGTGGGAACAGTGAAGCGTTCAAGTATATTTTATTTTGTTGCGACTGAGTTTTCATTGTGACGTTATTTTGCTTTATTCCAGGTTTCCGACATTTTATTTTTCCAGGAAAATTTTAATGTTGAGTAATTTTTAGAACGTTTTATAAAAACGTAAAACAAATATGGTCCTTGGTCCAGGTCTCGCTTAGCTCAATGCGGAAAAGATTATATTTTAGGTGACGAAGGAAAAAAATGAGTGCTTAACGAGGTACGGAGTGGAAGCCTTTTATCTTCTAATTACATCTACAGTTCACCCTGCAAGATACCACAATGGTGTGTGGCAGGGGGTGCAATAACACCGAGGGAAAGCGCTTAATAATGAGGATGTATATCACCCTACGTCGGCTGATTTTTGATCGTAACTTCTGTTCTGCTCAGCTATCGTTCTAGGAAAAAACGAGCCTTTGTACCTCTCTGTCCTTTAGGCTATATATCTTATTTTACGAGGATGGTCCATTCCACCAATATAAGTTGGCGCTCTTATTATTTCTTCGACGTCGGCTAAGTATTTGACGGAATCGGATAGTTTTAGCTGAACGCCTCCAACAATATAATTCCATGATAAAAATTTCAGAAATATACGCTTCACCACATTCTGAAACTATTTCGCCCAAGAGAAAATGTAAAAGAATCATGCATGATGAATCCTATTACAACGACAATTATTCAGTCAATGACGCGATGATATCAACAGAAAAGGTCAATTTATTTTAAAATCAAATCTTTTCGTTTGTTGCGTGAAAATGTCCACATACCTGTGCGATTCTGAACCTTTTGAATTAACGAAATAATTTATTGAATTTATATCTAAAGAGTCTTGCTTGATTCTTTTTTTTTCAACGTTTCATCTTCATGGTAGCAAGTATTCGACATCTTAAATCTTCCAAAAAAACAGTTAAATATTTTTCTTTATATTTCACCAACATCTGCGACACATTTTTCACGTACATAATTTTTTCAGGACAATCAAACGTGTAAAAGAAAGAGGCACAACCTTTTTAACCATTTCAAACAAATGAATGGATTTTTCGAAAGCGGGATGGATTTTTACATTCTCCATACAGACATTCAAACTGAGCCAATGGGATGACGAGATGAGTTCGCGTCACATAGGATCCAAACAAGAAAAAAAATCTTAAAAACCAAAGTATCAGGAAAAATGATTGATAGCCAGAGACAGAAAGGGAGACTAACGACACTGACACGCAGAAAGAGTAAATGACAAGTCAACTCCCCTTCGCGAGGCGAATATCGATTTCGTTTCTTCGTTATTTTTTTCCTTTTGAGAGATATGAAACTGACAAAAGACATAATGGGGGGGAGGGGGGAGGGGGATGAGTAAGGTTCCTCCGCCGTTTATCGCCTCCTCCTTCCACCCTCGATTCCGCCCATTTCCTTCTAAAACACCCTCTCTAGCCCGTTCGCCCGCCTACCACCATTCACGCCGTTTGCATTTTGAAGCGCTTCTCGTAAAAAAACAACGATCTTCTCCGAGGAGAAGAGAAATAAAGATTTGCGAAAAAGTGGAAAATAAAAAAAACGTCCTATCTTTTTTTTCTGAAATGAAAATCTCCGGACCTAGAAGTCGTAGAAGTAGCACCGTTCTCAAGAGCATGGAGAGTATCCTTTCCGGAAGGAGCACCTTAGAACTTCTCTATGGAAAGCTCTTTAAAATAGGAAAAAGGTAAAGGACAGAGGGAGAGAAGCAGTGAGGGCGGAAGGAGAGAGTTGGAGAGGAGGAGGGAGGGGTATAGGGAAGGAAAAGAGGAGGGAGACAAGAAGAAGGAAAGAAAGGGCGTGAGGTAGAGAGAGGGTGTGAGAGAGGGAGGAGAAGAGAGAATCAGATGAGAGAGAGATGAGGAGAGAGGAGTTAGAGAGGGAGGAAGAGAGGAAAAGGGAGAGGGGTGAGAGGGATAGATAGATAGATAGATGACTTTATTTTCAGGGCGACCGTAAGGTCCCCCCTGCGTTATTGATTACAAAATAATAACATGAATAAATGTACACCGCTCCCCGGTTATAACGCCGTTGGTTATACCGCGGAATCTGATATAGCGCGGGTCTTCATCCCTCTTTCTTGGAAAGAAGTCCTGTGGTTTTTTTTTAGTATGTACTAAAGTAAAAACAACAAAATATACTGACGTCTTAAGGAATCGATTAATTAAATTTCTTCTACTCAATGTATATTGTTTTTTATTTGAATTTTTCGTTTGTAGCAAGTATATAAATGAAAAAATTAAAAGTAACGTCCTCGGTTATGCCGCGGTTGTCTTATAACGCGGGTCGCAGCTCCTCCCCCGGTACCCCGCGTTATAACCGGGGAGCGGGTGTATATACAAACAGATCTAGAGCAATAAAAGGTGCGTCAAATAGATACAACAAGAACAGAATAAACATCACATTACACATTAGAGAAGCTTCTAATTGTAAGGAAGACATAATTTTTGTGGTAAAAACCTAGGTAGAGCCAGGCATGGCCAACCCCGTAAAAAAACGCAGGAAAACACCCATGAAGAGAAGGGGGGTGGAAAAAACCTGCGAAAACCCTAGATAGCAGAAATACAATAATGACTGCTGTTGGAAAGAGATAGGGTATATAATATACGTATATGTTAATGTAGAAAAAGTTTATCTGAATAGAGAGAGAGATAGGGGGGTGAAAGAGAGGGAGAAAGAGAGGAATAGAGAAATGAAAAGAGAGGTAAGGAGGGAGGTTGAGGGAGAAATAGGGAGAGGGAAAGAGAGATGGGGAGGGAGAAAGGGGGAGTAGAAAAGTTAGAAAAGAAAGTTTACTAGAGAGTTGAACAGATATTGTTAAAGTGGATGATTTTATTTATTTGTAAAATACTTCTCTCCTGTTAAACACTACTGCTACTACTACTATGGTTAAGGTATCTTTTCCTTTTCCCTGCCTTCTTACTCTCCAACATTTTCCTCGTTAAAAAAAAGTAGAGAAAAAACAGCGTCGAAAAAATTTAGATTCTACCGGCGGTCTTGAAAATTTTTTTCTTTCATCTCCTCTTTTATTCCGTCGAATACTCTTTTTTTTTCTCGGATGCAAGCAACCCAGATTCAGACTCATTAGGTGAGGGTAGGGAAGGAATCTAACGAGGGTGTGGCGGTTTGCAAAAGTAGCGAAGACAAAAAGATCCGCATTAAGAGTCTCCTTTAATGAAGTGCATCCGGCGAGGCGGATGCGCGCAGGCGCGAAGAAAGGATGCCATAGAGATTAGGCGCCTTGAGGTCCTTGGAAATCATTTTTCCTCCCCGCGTCCCGTGTAAAGCTACCGCCCATCCGTTGCGAGCTTCTCTTCGTCTATTTCTCTTTCCAGAGGTTGGGAAATTTCGTCCGCATCCGTAAGTCTGGTAAATCGGCAAAGACGAGCGGAAGTTTTTGAGGAAGAAAGAAACAGCAGAACTGCTAGTCGTTCCGTTTAAGTTCGGCAGAGGCAAACGAGATTGGACTATCATAAAAGGAAATTATTTCGGAATTACCCTCACGAGGGCACGATCATTTCTTCATCCAATATTACAGAAAAATAAAATGTTATGCCTAATACTATGACAGGACGCCTTTCATTTGAAGTTTTTCGTGGTTTATTTACATGAGAATCTTTAATAATCCACGTTCTATTCTAGTTAATAACTTATTAATACCAAGTAATCTTCAATTTAAAAATTACCAGGAATAATAATGGCAATTAAATAACATCGCGATTTTTAGCAGAGATACCGAATATTTTCCGAGATGTTTTGTTTCAAAATCGGCGTCCATATCGAATTTCTCAAAATATCCCACCGCGATGGTTAAGCGCAAAACTTTTGATTTAAATTGTGATGCACAATTTTTTCTAGGAAATACCGAGACACGTCAAATTATGCGGGGGGGGGGGGAGGTAATTAAAATTTCATTACTTCAATATTGCGCAGTTAGTGGATTCGAGAATTTAAAAGGAAACGCCAAAGCTTAATTAGCAAATAGTAATTTAGGAAAAAACCATTTAATTTGTTTTAACTTGTTTTAAACCGTATTAAATTACGTGATTGAAATTTCTAGTCTCATATTTTGAAACAAATTACTTCGAATTATTTCCAATTATATCCAGTATTTGCAGATTTTTACCAGAATATCTCCTTAACGGGATTTGTAAATTAAATTTACGCAACGTCGAACCAGACTTGGGATATCCATTGGGCCCAGAGTCCACGAAATACTTTTAGACCCCAAAAAATCATACGATTTGAGTAGATGAGTCAAAAATGAGAAAAGAAAGCTGCTAAATCGAACAATAATTATCTTTGATTGAATTACGTTATAGAATAATTATGGGACCTATACATCGTATACAATATAAATATTTATCTATAGATCTATCTTGATTATGAGAGTGCACAGGGCCTACAAAGACTTTAATCCGGCCCTGCGACGAACTAAACAAATTTTCAATATTTTGAAATCATATTCGCCATTCTGCGTTTACATTAGTAGTATAACTTCACGACGCATTAAATGCTAAAAATTTAATGGTCTATTATCACATCCTTCTGTGTTTCTGAAAAACGCATTTTGAATTGCACGTACATTTAACCCAGTTATTCTACGCAAGTTTGCGATGCGATGAAAAGCGCACATTCTGATGTTCACGGAAACTGTTAAAAATTCACGGAAAACTTAAAACATTTTAAAAACAAACATAGGCGCTCGTTTCCTAACAATGACAAGCGCTTCCTTACTCGAAACTATTAACCCAAACCGCATAGTCCCGTTAGGTCTACATTTCCTCCCACCTTCCGCATCATCATCATCCTTTCCCCCCTTCATAACGAACCTATTTGCTCCTCCATTCGGAAGAACCGAAGCCTTACCCAATACCGTACCCTGATGACGTTTACGCATGGCGAAAACGGCAAAATTGTTTACGTCGTCGGGACCGTTTGGTCTTGTGTGGACTGAGCCATTTGGAGAAGGAGCAGGAAAATAGGTTGGATAGGGAGAGAGAGATAGAGATGTCGCGACCGTCGGAAGTCCTACTCTTTCTGGCCTCCGTCGTCATTCCCTTGCTAAGAGCACATAATCCTATTTTCCAGGATCCGGAGAGGGGAGAGGAGGAGAGGTCGCAAAGATGAGAAAATACACGTTAATGGTATTGAGATAGATATAAAGGAGGAGTTGGGAGAGACAGATCATTCAGGTTAGAAATGCTTGTGAAAACAGAGTTAGCCAAATAGAAAGAGGCAGGGAGAGAGGGAAAGAGAAATATGTACATAACATAGCGAACGGAAAAAGATGAAGATAGAGAATCAAACACAGGCAAACGACTTTATTGGGAGCGAGATTTATATTGTCCCTTTTTACGTTTAACCCCTTCGTAATTTATCATGTAAAATACATGTAAGTTAAACACTTGGTTAAGCAATGCATCGATGGATACTATAGTAGGTTTGTGGACTGATTAAACTGTGTAGAAAGAGAAACAGGTGATGGAAGAAGCAATGGCTAGATGGAGATAGCCGAAAATAGTAAGTACGGGGAGAGCAAGAAAAACGGAGCATTATATTCTGTTAAAAATTAAAACGGATGATTTCGTCCCGTTTTTCTAAATCTTTCGGAAATATATCTGCATCGATTTTTTTAAATATATATTTTTCCATTCACTTTCGTTCTCTTTCTCATTTTCATTGCGCCACAAATACTTTACTTGATGGCTTTAGATATTCACAAGTACTACGCGGTTTAATACTCCCGAGCCCATATGCGAAAGGAATCCTCGGAGTTTATTCGGGCCAGTGAGAAATATGGGTCGATCGACACGAGAAACAAGAGTATTGGAGGGTAAAATGAAAATATTCGATTACATAAGTGAACATCGACGAAGATTCAATAGTGGACGCTTTCCTAGAACCATATCCTGTAGTAAAGGACAGCATACCAGGAAAACTCCCGAATGGGGTATTTTTGTAGAATAAATTGAGGGCAAACCTTGTCATCCTATAGTATTTCTGTATACCTTTGACGATACTAAAGTTGTTATAGTTTAGTGCATTTTCAATAAGAAATTCATAGAAAAAACAATTTAAATAATTTTCTCCTTTTGTTGTATATTTAAATCGTATTTTCCAAAAAAACTGTAAGAATAATAAAGGCGGCCTAAGCACTCTTAAGGAATTTTTCGTCCGTTGATGATTCCTTGAATTTCTTTTATGTCGACAGAGGACCAATTTCAAGGAAAATAAACTTTTTTTATGTAGCTTTAAAGAATTAAGGAACTCTGTTGATAGATAGATGGATGGTTTTTCCTCTGACAGATACATCATTAAACACTAAAGGTTAACAGAAAAAAAATCAACAATATTAAATCGAAATAAATCTGAGGAGATTTAACGGAATAATTTGAATAATTATGAATGGAAATAAGATATTTATATATTCTACAGCAGTGACGTTGGGACTTGAAATCACTCACATGCTGGTAAAATATACGTAAATGAAATAGTGGGGTTATAAAATACTAAGGTCATAAAAGTGACTGTATTTTTTGTTTTAAGGTTTCGTATTTGCTGCCATTAAAAACAAATTAAACAACACTCGCAGTATTCTAACGTAAAATGCGTATTCGAGACCGGAAATATATCTGCTATACATATGTTTGACATTTGAGTACTGCAATATGTTGGACTGTTCTCTGATAAAGATGTATGTCAATTTATCTAAACGAAATCCCGACTAATTGTTACTTTTTTGAGCGCGAGATATATAGTAAAGAAAACTTTTAAAGTAAATTAAATTATCAAACTGAATTCTTTTTTTTTCAGGGAAAATTATAAATTAAAGCAATTGCATCCATCTGGATTAAATAAATCACGTTCACTAAAAGCGTAATCTGTACGCATGAACACCACATTCCAGCAAAATATCCCGTAGATATTTTTTATCGTTACAACTTAAATTAATACCGGAGAGTCATATGATCCTTAAATCCCCTTTTGAGAGTCAAAGTAAAAAATTTCAAACGGAAAAAAGAGCCATCTGCATTGCATAAAGTTAAACACTCTTCTTCCCCATATGTCTCGGACTACATCACAAACGAATCCGTAGAGAAAAAAATAACATTGCGTCCGAAATATTTTCTCTACTCCGTCATCCTGAAATAAAAGAACATCGAGATGAGAAAGAATAAAAAAAAGCGAGTCACTTCCTTCCAGTCGCCAAATGTTGACCTTATACCTATTTTTTTCCTTTCCTTCGACATACTGCCCGAAGAATCGAGGAAGACAAACTTTTCTCTCAAAAGAGAGAAAGAGAGAAAATATAATAAAAAAATACCCCCTTCTTTTGTTTATCCCAAATTTTTGTCTCCTTACTCCCAACCATTCCTTCGGGGTGGGCGAGGAGATATGTATATTGAAAAATCTGATGTGGCCAACACATGACTTTCTCCATATTTGGGGTATAGATATTTAAATTATTATGAATAGCATTATAAGGCAAAATTATTATTTCGTATCGTAAAAGAATACAGTCGTCCTTATTGCCGTAAATTATATTTTGAATATGTTTTCAGAATTCACCGCTACATGGTGGTGGCGCTGTATACTGGAAGTTTACGAATAAGTTGAATATCTCCGAAATGGATGGTTCTACGAAAATTTGTTTCAAACAAAACTTGGAAGAAACATTATTCTGTACAACTTTGGTCCTCACGAAGATTACCAATGACGTTTTTAAGGAGATATTTGACGGAAACCAAAAAAGCGATTATGTAGTTATAAATAATTCCTAAACAATAACTGCTATGGAAAATTGTTTCAAATAAAATATGTAGGAAATTATATTTTCTACTTTTTTTGTAATGGTCAATGTATACAATAATGATGTATTATCGGAGAAATATCGCAAAAACCGAATCGGGTTTCGAATAAACCTCGACTTCTGTATAACCGTTATTGTCCAAAAACTAATCAGTTCTTTGTGCTCATGCTAAAGTGTTATATATGAAATTTGGTATTTATACGACAAGTACTTTTTTAGTTAGAGCGCCCACAATCACATACATCCACACACACACACACACAGACATCATTCCGAAAATAGTGTAAAGGTGTTCAAGGGACCTCAAAACGTGTATTTCCTTTGAAATCTCGAAGTCGATTTTTTTCCTGATGACAATACTTTCCCTATACTACGTATGGACAAAGTAAAAAGGGGGCAAAGTGGTAGACCTTCTCCGGTAGATAGGTAAGAAGGAGGGACAGGCCGGAGGGCGGCTCTCAACTCGGTATTAATACAGTCCCCCTTTATCGGTCCGAAAACGGAGTCCCGGAGAAGTCTCCCCGGATTTTCCCGGATGCGACGGACGACGACGACGCCGCCAAGCGACACCGCATAGCGGACCTTATTCGATGATGAAAACGAAAAAAAATATTTTCATCTTTACATGGAACACTCGCCTAGATCCACTCAAAAAGAAAACCTCCAGCAAGCGCAGAGAGAGATAAGAGTAACGTTAAGGGATTGAGGAACAATCGAACCAAATTGAAATGCAGTACGTGGTTTCTGCATCCTCCTACCCCCTCAAAGCATCCACCACAAAGTCAGCAAACACATTCTTGTATTTTCCCCCACCAAATACCAGCTTCCCGAAACTTACCCCATCTCTCATTCCACAGCTCTTATTTCCCTACCCATCTCTCTCTCTCTCTCTCTCTCTCTCTCTCTCTCTCTCTCTCTCTCTCTCTCTCTCTCTCTCTCTCTCTCTCTCTCTCTCTCTCTCTCTCTCTCTCTCTCTCTCTTCAAGACTTTTCGCGAAAGAAAGAAAAGAGTTGACCGCCTGTCGTACTAACTTTTTTCATTATGCTCCGTATTTAAAAAAAAACAAACAACACGCGCACTTTTCTCTAACCACCATACTCGTTCTCCTTTCTGACCTCGATTATTCCTCAAGATTGCAGCTTCTTTTCTTTCCCTTACCTCTCTCTCTCTCTCCAGCCCTTCCTTCTCCTCTTATTTCCTCCCCCCCCCCTCCTTCCACCACTCCCATCTTCCTACCACTCCCATCTTCCTCTCCAAATCGCCTATCCTCCTGACGTATTCTACTCTCCCGATCTATCTCGCATTTCCCTGTCGTTCCCTTCCAATAATACGTGCGGTGAAACTCCTATTATAAGTCGGAACCTCAAGGGAAACGAAAAATATTCGACTTATAGTAGAAAATTCGAGTGATATATAAGAAAAATAACGTGAAATTGATTTTGCCCTGCAAAACGAATTCGCTTAGAGTCACGGAAAATTCGATTTATAATCCTCCTTCGTGAAAAACTGATTGAGCGTGATCACAGTGACGCGTTCTTTTGAAGATGAATGACGGAACCAAGTAAAATGTGTATTTGCCAAGAGACTCGTTTTATCAAAAAGAAAGGTAGAAAAATTCTCTATGGAGGAACCGATAAACACAGATTGGGAATCGAATGAAAGTTGGAATGATGGCCGTCGGATACTTTTAGTGGAGTGGAAGAATTCGAAATACCGAATATTTACAAGATTAACCCAACCCAACCACACTTCATTTACAGTCACAAGAATGGCACACTAGGGTCTGTGGGACCCCAAGTATATAAAATGTCATGATAAATATTTATTATGAATATATTAACTTTTTTCATTTAATTTATTTTTTTGCATATAATACGTTAAGCGTAAACTGCTTTTTAACATTTTATAAATTTTATTTATGAAATAGGGCCGTGTTTTATCACGGCAGTGCTATTTAGGTTTTAAAAAAATTCACCTTAATTAACTTTTTGTTAAAACATTATTCAAATTTGTATATAAAAAACAACAAAAACCTAACATCTACACATGATAGATAGATGGTTGACAAAAAAATTGGTAATCATAGTGATAGTAGGACATCTCTAATTTTTGTCCAAATCATCAAATTTTACTTGCTGCACTCCTTACAAATCATCGCCCTGTGCTCATAGCACATTGCTTGTAAGCAGCTTCTGCACAACAGTTTGGTTTCCCTATCTTTCTCTCTTTCTCCTTTGAGCAAAGTGCACACCGAGCATTTATATCTAAATATCATAATCGTCGTCTCTTAAAAACTCTCCCTCAGGGTCATCATCCAAATCTAATAGCGCTCTTTCGATGCGTACTTCAGAACTTGCAATTAGCAGCGATGACGCATTTATGTGATAATAACATAATAGAAACCAGCACCTAACTATATACAATAAACGAAGACACAATTAGATATATATATAAGAAGTAGAAATATTACACAACAAAAAATGTACGCTGATAAAATAATATTTGTATAGAAATGAGTAACACGAATGGCACGCTGGGGTCCAATGGACCCCAACACTATTTTGAACATTTACTGTGGACGCTCAGATTGCCACTGGTGCTCAGGCGCGCGTGATAAGGCAGACAGGGATACCAACTGAATTTACAAATTTACAAAAAGTTCCAAGAGCACCGGTTGCAAACTTAGCCTTCCACGAACTCCGGAACAAAACACTGGCGTCCCTGGGACCCCAGTGTGTGGTTAGAGAGTTAACCTTCTTCAAGTTTAGCCATGGTCGGATTGAAGGCGGCGCTCTTCACCCTTGGAATGGGATGTAGGCTTAGCTCTCGACCTTACGCTGGATAAAATAGGACACTAGGCCCAATTTGTTGAACCTAGCTCTTCCCGTAGCAGAATGCATAAATGAACAGAATTTCGAAAATGGCTATAATCAGAATACGTAAACATATATCCGATTCGTTTATTTTTCACGTCGCAGAGTTATCTCTGGTATATAGGTACACTTTTACTTTTTTTATTTATCAATTTAAGTTCTTCCGAAAAGGACAAGTTGAGTGTATGGATAGGGAAACACAAATAAGGAACGATTGGTTTTATTCCTTTGTTTCAGGATAAGCAAAGAAAGAGCATCTTCACGATAAGAGGGTCAACGTTTGAACAAAAAAAGTTTTATTTTTGGTTTAACTTGGCTGGAATATTGTTTTTTCTACAAAAGTAAATCTTTATTGAAAAGTATTTTTGAGTGTTGTGCTTTGTCCCTGAATATTTATTAGTTAAGTTATAAAATTTATGTGGATGCAGGCTTAAACTTAAAAACAAAAAAATATTCATCTTGCATTCCTGAGAACGTAATGGTAGGGAATATCCGAGAATATCTCTATTGTAGAAGAATTCCGAGTTATAAAATGTAGTCATGTTATTGTTAAAAGAGAAATGGTAAAAATACGAATGAAAAAGCAACATTAGCTTTAGAAGTTAAACAACAGACGATCGTGGACAGATATTACATGAAAATATTTATATTCGAAACTAACACAATGATTTCTTATAGAAAACAACATTTAAATGAAGTACATTTCAATAAAGTATAATGTAACCGTAATATTTTCCATCACTAAAGAAGTTAAAACGTTTCATTCAATGATACGTCTAAATCCGTTTGTTATACATTTAAATTAGATTAAGTGACGCCTTCATAGAAAGTAAGGTCCGCAAACGTTACATTATCATTAGGAAGCATAATATTTTTAACTCGATTATTTCATTCGTCTACGAAATAGCAACCCAAGGCGAATTTTAAGCATTCTAACTCGGAAAAACTTTTCGACAGTTATTTTATCGATACAAAGGTTTAAAAAAATATCCCCTCGGAATGAAAAATAAACCAGTTCTGAAAACGTATTAAAAACATCGCCACTTCAAAAAGATTTCCTTTATTCGTTCCGAACGCCATTAAAAACATTTCGTGCTGGATTATTGGAAGTACCCCTTTTCCTAATGTTTTTATACTCCCTCTCCATCACGGAGACAGAGAGAGAGAGAGGAATTGAGGCGGATCCGAGCAAACCGCGACCTATTTTCTCCGAAGCTCTCTACTCTCATATGATCGGGAGATGAGGGGAGGGGAGAGAAGAGAGGGTGACCGAAGAGAATAAGACAGTTTTGAAGCGGGCAACGAAAGGATTTGACGGTGCAAATTCAATCTGCGGAGGTAAGTTTTTTTGGGAGGGGGGAGGGAATTGGAGGGAGAGGGGGGGGGGGGGGGAACCGCAGAACGCTAGGAAAAGCTTCATCAGACCGGTTATTTTCGCTCGGTGAGATTTCACAGGCGCAGAGCGTCTCGGGGAGGAAGTTCGGCAGACGGAAAGGAGTGGAAAAAAAGATTCCGAATTTCTATCCGATTTCGCGAATTTTCCCCCATGGAAATTTTTTCAAAGAAGAGATGTGCAGCCGTCCCAATGGGCTCGCATTTGTTTTTTTAAATTTTTTTGAAAGAACGTTTTTTACCCTCCTATGGGAAACGAAAAAATAAACGCCTCACAGTTTAGCCGGATTCAATATTGTTTGCCTTTGGTCTGACAGTAGAATGCGCGTGGGATATCCAGCCGAATTGAAGATAAGTCGCAGACTGAAATTTCGTCTTTAAGAATTTTTGTTAAAGCTTTTAAAGGCGCCGTTCTGTCGAAAACGTGACGGTTCAAGGGATATTTTTGTTGACAAATCTAGTTCTCTAGAACAGAGGTCCCCAAACTACGGCCCGCGGGCCATATCCGGCCCGCGCAGTGATTTAATCCGGCTCGCCTGCCTTACCTCACATATTTCTTTAAGTTTTGTGTATTAACCAACAGCAATTTTCATCAAGTATCATTCGATCGCCAACTCGATTTTAGGTAGATACCTGAAACTTTTCTCGATAACCCCTCCTGAAGTTGGGCGGTCGAAACTTGCACTTTGAAGTTTTCACACGGGTCCGATCAGTCATTTGAAAAGTCTTAAGTGGCCCGCGCTGTCGTACATCAAGCCTAATGTGGCCCTTTCAATAAAAATTTTGGTGACCCCTGCTCTAGATCATCATCAGTAGAAGTACAAATCATAAAATAATCACGTCATATTCCTAGGTATTCATTTTAATAAATCGAGAGTTTTTTTATAAATTTAAGAGTCCTTCTTTTTATCGAAGATTCCTAGAAATGTCCACTTTTGGCCTGGACTTCACATTAAATAAAATAATATTTTCAAATATGTCCAGTAAATTATGCAATCCCAAAAAAATACTGATTTGCATCCCGGTCTATCCACGGAATTTCAAGCATATATTTCAGGGATTAATAGAATTCAAATAGTTGACCACGCTATTCATGTTTTAAAAAATCTATTCAACAACCTATTCATATCGAAAAGGAATTCTTCTCCCGCAGAAGAACGGCATTTTTCTTTTGAAGGAAGAAGACTACTCAACCTCGCCTGCCTCGTCGTCCTCCGAATTTAGCGATCGCGCCATAATATATTCAATAGGCAATATAAAACGCACTCTTTACGCCACTCTCTGCACTTTCTCCGTTTATTTTATGACCCGTCTCGGCAAATATCGCGCCTCTACGGCGATATATACCGCGAGGAAGCGGGATTGGTTCCCTAGAGGCCTTCGCAAGTATCTCTGGCTATGATCTCGGCGCCTTTGGTAATTGGATATTCCTTTCTCTCTCTCTCTCCTTTCGCAATATGCTCCACTAGTAGCATTCTTTCTCTTCATCTGCGATAATTATCTCGCTTCGTGACCGCTGGTATCTTAATGCGTTACGTTGGGAAAGATGCGAGCGGTACTTATTCAGCACTCTGCAAATAAACGGCTTACCTTATCCCGTTTCCGAACCCGAGTCGAACGAGGGAGCCTACATCGAACTTCCATAACTGTGATTGATTCTATTCTACCTACTGCTCTGTCTTAACGCCGGATCAAAGATTGGTCTGGAGGTTAATTGATTCGCTTGCCAGTTACAATTCGATAAAAACGAGCCAAAACAAAAAGTCGACGTTTTTTTTTCAAAGAAATTCAGAGAATCGGACTTGTTCCTTTGAATTTTTACAATATATATCTTCAGTGTGTGTAAGGTAAAGCGTTAAAATATTTAAACCACTTATGATTTAATTATGTATTCAACTTCCACATAATATTAACTGTTTCAAACATTTTTAGCGTAAAAATAAATTTACTTGCACTGGTAAAAATTCGTATCTACTGATGACAGTTTGACATCAAATTATAATAAATGCCCATATAATAACACTTTTAACAAAGCATAGTGTTTGTTGTTTTATGTTTTAACCTATTATTAACTATTCATAGTTGAAACATTTAATATAATACGTACGATATCATAATTATCAATTTTCTGAGATATTTCCTCATCCTCAGTTTTCAACATGCACTTAGAAAAATAAATGTTTCGCCAAGTTTCACCTGATAGATAATATTTGAAATAATTACTCGAGTATTATAGATATCAATTTAAATCGTTTCATAAAGAGCACTTCAAAAAATACTTGCGTCAGGTATCTCCGAAAGCCAAAAGAATGTGGCTATTCGAAATAACTGAGGCAAGTATTTTTAAAGCTCTTGTTTCGTAATTTTTTCAACCATATGACGATCTTCATAATTCTTTGTTGAATTAATTAAAATCATCTTTATTATTCAAACTCTCTATTATAAAAGCTCAGTTCCCATTCTGAAGTTAATAAATTATCAAAGGTAAGTACTTAGTACACTCAACCTCGACATATTGGAAACTTTTTCACACCCATAAAACCGTAACAATTAATGCACAACATGAGTTCACCATTTTGTATTAAATGAAAACTTTAGGAAAGCCATCGATAAAAAAATATTTTTGGCAGCGAGTTACTAATTCTGCATCGGCGGACTGAAAGTTATCAGAATGCAGAAATGTCTCCTTTTGAAATTCTCGAAAGTTGTGAGCAACTCACAATTCAGAAAAAAGAAGAAAAGCAATCGAAACGTGTAGCTTTAGGAATGGTGCATCCCATAATCCGTCCGAATAAAATTTAAAAAAAGAAAAGATAGAGGAGAGACGTCGAAGAGTGAAGAAGAATCTCTAGAATGGAAATGAGGTTTAATATCCTTTTCCAGAAGTTCAAAGTAGGAAATTCATATTCTCGCCAAAGTTTAGAGTGGCTCTGATACAAGTCTCAAGACCGTCTTTACGGAGGTAACGAAATGGGTTTTGAGGGGAGTAAACTTCGTTACCCCGAAATGCGCGTAGAACTGGACCCTTAGGGTAGCTGTCCCCCCTGGAAAACCCCAAGTTTTGTAACTAGGTGATGAATAAGAGATCAGAAAAAAAGAGAGGAGAGAGAGACTCAGAGGCACCAGGTGACGCGGGGGACAGAGGAGACATTAAGGCAACAAATTTAGATGATTAACGGCGAAAATGGGACGCTTTTAAAACCTGATGGGAAGGGATAGATATTTGCTGCGCGGCATTAGCCTCTTCCTGATGAGGGAGGGAATAATGGCTGGCATTAATAAGCCGGGTTTACAAAAGGTTTTATTGTTCACCCTTGAAACTTGAAATATCGCAACGCTTGGCGTTTGGTATTTAGACCCTCTCTTTCTCTATACGGAAAAAGGCGAGCTTTTGCGTGCGTTCGACAAAAAAAATGCTTTTACATCCGTTTATATTATATACATTTTATGTTTGGGGATTTCCTGCGTTACGGTAAACTGAAATGCAGCGCGGGTGTTCTGAACGCGGATAAATATATCTGACGCTTATGTACCAAGCACGCGTAAAATTTATATTGTACGTAGTCCAAAATCGAGCGCACAGAATATTTTTTCGTGTGTATGTGATGTTAGAAAGGTCTGAAAAGGCTATTTTACCATAGTGGATTAAGTTTGCACGAAAAGGCTATCCCATCGGAGCCTTTTTCAAGAGTCTAACTCTTGTGTTGCTCATGGGACTAGTGTGCTTCAATACCTTTAAACCATTGCAGTATAATTCAATTCTTTCATCTTTATTTTAAGTATCGTTCGAGTTCATAAGTGGATGAAATTTAGGTTACTTATCATTATGTATCTTAAAGTAGCCACAGCCATGTGTCAGTTCCTATTATGAAAAATTGGCGTCTATTAATCCAGTGTTTTTCGCTGCCTTGATATATGACATACAATAATAAAAAATAACACCCAACCAGAATATTCATAAGCACGCAATATGAAGCAATAAGCGATGAAATCAAACCATTTACATAGCAAAAACATTTTGTTCTCCCTCGATTTTGATATATTTCAACCGGTTTTACGTCGATTGCTAATATCTTCCTCATAAGATCCGCTACACAGTATCAGCACATCGAAAAAACAACGCATTGACGCATCTGATAAACAAATACTAAGAGAATCCGTCAGTTTAAGCGATCATTTCAGAACATTTGCATTTTAATTAGAAAAATCGTAAAATCCCACGAGATTTCCAACCGGCTATAGAATTGCAGCGGGGCGATGTAAAGGATAGAAGATTTCGTCCGTTTGCACTTCATTATTTTTCCCTCTTGAAACTTCCTACATGAATTATTATTTTTTCAAAACTTCATACCCTGACTCTTTTTTTTCTTTAAAATTAAAAATGGGCCAGGGATATTTAGAGAAGAAAGTCCTGCAATCACCGATCGTTTGCTGCGTCATCTCAATGCGCCTTCTCTCTCTTTTTTTCCCTCACTCTTCCCTTTGCTCTCTTTCTCTCCATTCATTTCCATCTTCCTGCTTTTCTTCAATCATCGACTCGATTCTAAGACAGAGACCGGAGAACCTATATATCCAACCGCCACATGCATACGGTTGCCTTTTTTCCCCCAGACACATCGAATTGAGGTCGGCATACGAAAAACAATTTCCACCCCCAGAGACTGGAGAGAGAGAGAGAAAGGAGATGGAGGAAGAGGAGGAGGTGGAATATTTTCCACCACCCTTTCCTTCCATTCCCCTTCCACCTTTAAAAAAAAAACAAGAGAGACGCGAAATTTTCTCCGCGTCCCAATTTCCTTTCGTCGTTCGAGCACTTATTTTGAATTGTACGGAACGCTCCTCCTTTTGGTCCGATTCTTTTATTTATTTTTGTCTTCTTACGGAGGAGGAGGGTCTTTTTTTCTTAATATTATTTTTCGTTGTTCTCGCTCTGCATTCCCTTTACTTTTTAATTAAAAAAAGAAAACAATCGTCTCGCGAGCTGCCCTGATTAGTGTTCCATCCTTTTTTGTTCCATGTAGGATTTTTTTAATTCCACCCCAAGTTCCGCCGCGGAAGAAGAGGGCGTTATCTTAATCATTATATATATATTTGCGTTGAATTTTTTGTATCTTTTCAACCCTTTCGAGACGGCTCGACTTGCACGTACACGGACCTTGCCATTCTACCTACGCAGAAGTTGTCCGTACACGTACACTGACCCTGACTACCTTTCACTCAAAACATAAATATCAGAGCAATCTATTTTTCCTTCTCCTCGACAGAAATATAAACATAAACAGGGTGGTATGCTTAAAAAATATCGCCGCTTTGAGAGGCGAACAGAGATATAAAAAACAATAATTACCAGCTTTGAGGGTTTTTTTTTAAATCCCACTACCCTCTTCTGTCTATTTATTCAATTTCCAACGAAAAAATGATTCGACGGATTTTTTTTACCGAGAGAGAATAAGAGAGTACAACCCTTTATTTCAAAACAAACCGTGGGAACGGTAGCGTTATTTTTTTTTAATCTGCGGTCGGAGAGTTGCTTCGTTTCCAATAATGGAGAAGCCGTGTCGCCGCCGGGGTCGAATTTCTTTTGTTTTTTCCCCTTAATTTATCGCTCGCGGAATTCACGACAGCTCTCCAGAGTCGGCTAAGTGAATGAGAATGGGAGTGAAGGGGGAAGGGGAGGGAGATGGGAAGGAGTGGAAGGATGGCAGGGTCAGCGCCGCTGTTATTTTTTCGCTCTGAAAAAAAATGAGCCAGAAAAATGAACCGCAAAAATCCGACGGCTTTTATAGAAAAAGAAAACTTCGCGAGTTTTCGGCCTATTATTATTTTATAGGAAGTCATTGAAGAATTAATTTATATTTAGTATACACACACACACACACACACTAGCGGAAGAGTAATGATAAATAAGGATATTTAGAGCAACTAGGTGTTGAAGGAAACCCAGTGAGCACTTACCGGAAGGAGAGTCGCAGGGGTGTCGGAGAAACACATTTGTATACGTCGTTGGTGCTTTCGGGATGATCTGTTCGTCAGACACAACTCCTATCATATCCCCTCCCTCCTCCCCTCCCTCCCCCATATCCTCCCAGAGTGTCATTTCAAACAGTACATAGGTACTGAGGAAAAGCGTCAGCCCGAATGCTTCGAATTTGTGTTCTTTTCCGAGTTATTGTGTTTTTAGTTTGTCTTCAGCACCCCCAGCGGCTCTCCAATTTAGGTAAATGTTCATTAGGCTCCCTACAACACCTTGTTGCCATCTGTATTATTACCTTAGCTTTTCTTTAAGCATATATGTATATATATATATATATATATATATATATATATATATATATCTTGTGCTGACGAAGGGATCATCCCGTAAGCTCCAACAACGTCTACAAATGTCTCTCCGACACCCCAGCGGCTCTCCTTCCGGTAAGTGCTCACTGGGTTTACTTCAACACATTGTTGCCCTATATTCACACACACATTCTAAAAGGGTTCAACGGGATTATAATCGAACCGATGAATTAATTATACTTCGTAATATTGTAGAAACTTTATTGAAACTGAATGCATATATAGCCATAATAAGCCATTTCCTATTTTTTGTAGGTTCCATTAATTGGACAAATTTTAGGATTGAATTAAATTTTAAAAGAATCTTCGAGCTACGAACTTATAAATAAGCTGCGTTTACTCGAATGCTAAAGTACGCATATAAAGAAGTTTTAAACGATAAACTATGAAACGTGGATTTAAACTGAGTCAATTTCGGAAACATACTTGCAATCTATAAACATTTACATAGACATCAACTCGGACGAAATGAATTTAGACATGAATATATAATTGGATTGCAACACCACTGTTTATTGGCTAAGTGAATTGTTTCAAAAGTTGGCGGCAAAAATCAGGTCAAATACTGTTAACATATTGTCGAACGCCATCGCAAAGCAGTGAATTCGCTGTGCATAGCAATACGCATTTTCGTTGTTTTATTTTACCAAAGTAAACCTCAAGATTAATATCTCTATAAATGGTTCTGTAACCACATTTAGATGCATAGAATTTTGATTTTAAGCACTTTTCATTTCTAAACATGGCATAAAATAATTTCACTTGAGTCTTTAAAGATAAATTATAAAGTCATGGGATTTTACTTCGGTATGAATCAAAAACCAGTTCCTCTCTCCTCTTTTCTCTCTCTGTGTATCTTTCACTCTTTCTCTCAGTAAGGGATTTTTTTCTTATAGCGGGGTCTCGGAGCCAATCCCAGACGGTCCCACTATTATACGTGACCGCGGGAGTAAAATGGGCCACTGAAGGACTGCGGTATATTGGAGATGAAGCGATCAATTCCGACATGAGAATATGGTTTCGGTGAAGAAGGAAACGTAAACCTTAACAACAAGAGGTATAAAGAGGCGAAGGATTGAGATAGCCACGGGAAACCAAGGAAATAGAGTAAAATGGGAAAATAAATGTATCCGATATCGATTCCATGATAAATGACTTTCCATCACGGACCTCTCTTTTTAATCTCGCATTTATACACAGCGTCTCTACTTAATAATTCTCCTATTCCCATCGCGGAAGTAATATCTTTTTAAAACGCCATCCAGCGTCTCCGTTTCGCACATGATCTTAGCGTTTGTTTCTAAAATAAATCGAACATGTATTTGGTATGTCTGTTCGGCTGTGTGATCAATATCTACAAAATACTGCAGCACGTGTCAGTCAAATTTTCAGGACAGGTTGGTTTATATATACATATAATAGATGAATACGTTAGAGATTTGATGTATGTAAAATTAGCTGCTTGCGAGTAATCGGTGAAGTCAGAACTTTTTTTAATAGCCCGAGAAGAAACACGTATTTACAGGGAATAATTTGTGGATGAAATATTTGTTTGGACTTGTTTTCCCCAAGAAAAACTCCTACGAACATTAAAACTACTATTGATGCCTATTTTGGAAGTTGATATTTTCTTTTATAAATATTTGTTTAGTTGTATGTTTGAAGAATCTTGAGTAAGTGTATTAATCGTTTATTATAACATGTTTCTAGTACTCTTTATAAAGCGCCTTATGTAATTTGCTCTGCAATTCTTCACGGTTTTTATGGAGAACTGGTGTTTTCCTCCTCGGTGAAAGTCTAGGTTTCGGAAAGCCAACCTCGTAAGAGGAAGGATTTCGTAGTGTGGCAGGGAATGGTAGTGGCGCAGGCGTAGGGAGAAGGGAAGAGTGGATGGTTTTTTGGGAAGGGTAAAAAGGCGAGAGGCAAAGGTAGGTTGAGATATGTCGACGTGTCGATACAAGGTTTCCCCCCAAAAAATAACTCCTCTCCCTCTTTCTCCCCTCCCTTCTCTCCACCTCCCCTCCCTTCTCTCCACCTCCCCTCCCTTCTCTCCACCTCCCCTACCTTCTCTCCACCTCCCCTCTCTTCCGCCCCTCGCTCGCTCGACACACCACGACTGAAGGGAGCAGTCGACTTTTTTTCCGGTCATGGGATGACGCAAGTGCGTGTAGTGTGTTTGTCGCGGAAAATACTGAATAATAAAAAATCGCGAGAGGAACGAGTCAATGTCTCTTTGTTCTCTGACGTCCTAGGAAATAATGCGGTGCCGGAAAAAACATGTCACGCCGTTGAAAAATCCCTTTTTAAATTAAGCCGTTTATAAGCCCGCTCGCAGAAAAATGATACATATATAAATAAACGCCATATCGACGCATTATCTCCGGGTTCTAAATTTTCTGTAACGAGCCATGGCAACTCACAACTAAAAAGTAGGCATAAATGAAACGGCGTTGTGAATTCTGTTTTATAATAGCTATTAAAACACCGATTTACTTGGTTTTGTGCTTGTTGATCATTCTCGCAGTAATTTGTATATGCTCTTTATATGAAATATTGGTAATAGGTGCTTTCATTCCTCAAGAATTTCATTTCCTATGTCCTATGTCAGAAGCGTCAATATATTATAGATATATTTCTCATTCAATTAATGTAATGATATACACAGTGACGAGTTTGGAAACTTGCGGCCCATAGTCCAAATTATTTTTCCGTCCCCTTAAATGAACTTCAATAAAATTTGTAATTTATATATGTATTATACCAGAGGAACAATCCGTTCTTTTCCCGAGCACTTAAGGTTATTATCTTGACATGCTTCCTTAGGTGGGTATCAATGGTCTTTCATGATTTCGAAGTAATTTTTTTCGACTTCCATAATTTTTCAAATCACATTGAAAGCCCTCTTTACAGTGCTTTATCTTCTATTGTATATTGACCCTTCCGGCATAGGATATAGGAGGAGGAAACAAATTATGAGGCATTTCCAGATGAGCTAGAAACATGAAGTTTGGTATGTAGATAGGCCTAGTAGCAAAACCGACGAGAAAAATCGAAAATTACAAAAAGGCTTATTTTTTTGGCAGTTAAAAAATCCCAAAATTTAAACAAATATTTAACTGTTCAGATATTTTAAAATGTGCTACAATGCTGAAATTTTTTCTAACAGTAGAATTTGCTAAAAAACTAAAACAGGATTATATAAATTAAAATATATTTATTTATTTGGCAGTTAAAAATTCATAAATGTTTAATAAACAGACATGTTTATGTACTTTTGTTCGAGCTAGGGAGCTGAAATTTTTCAATAATTTAGAGCTTGGCTCAGTAGGACCAATTAACATTGAAAATTACAACAAAGTTTATTATTGTGGTCGTTATAAATTCATAAATTTTAAACAATTAAATCAATAAAAATGCATTCATAGATGTGCTACATCATTTAAATTTGGTGTAAATGTGTGTCATCTGTAACCAAAAAATATATAGAATTCTCAAAATTGCAATTTTTAGTGGCTGTTTCGCCCCATTATTGCCCTATACGACGATACATATTATGATGCATTTCCAGATGACCTAGACATTGCCTACTTGGGCAATATTATAGTTTTACATTCACAGAAAAACAGAACGGGAAATTGCTGCAATGCTACAAATGCCTAGAAGTGCTGTGGGTAATATTATTAGACGTTTTATAAATGAGGATCGTGTAGATTCTATGCCAAATCCTGGAAAACCAGCATTACTCAATGATCACGACAAGCGTTGGATTATTCGGAAAGTAAAAGTAAATCCCCGTTTAAGCGCTCCGAAAATTGTATCTGAATTGTCAACTTATTGCGACAAACGTGTACAACCAGGAACCATTCGGCGTTGCATAAGGGAAAATGGTTACAATAGTCGAGTAGCTAGAAAGGGGCCATTCCTTAGTGACGCAAATAAGAAAATCAGAATAGCATTTGCAGAAGAGCGTGTGGATAAGGGCAGAGATTTCTGGAATCAGGTGATATTTGCTGATAAAGGAAGTTCAATGTTTTTGGGTCCGACGGTCGTGCCATGGTGCGGAGAAAGCCGAATGAGCAACTAAATAAAGAGAGCCTTCGACCAAGAGTAAAACACGGTGCAGGATATGTCATGGTATGGGGCTGTATGTCCGCTTCAGGAGTCGGAAATTTGGTCTTCATAGATGGCATCATGGACAAAATGGTCTACCTGAACATTTTAAAGAATAATTTAAAACAGTCGGCTGAAAAAATGGGGATTTTGCAGACCTTTCAGTATTACCAGCATAACGACCGCAAGCATAAAGCTCATATTGTGCGCGAATGGCTGCTTTATAACTGCCCAAAAGTAATTGGCACTCCACCGCAATCCCCTGACATAAATCCCATTAAAAATTTGTGGGATGAGCTCGACCGAAGAGTCAGGAGTCATGCAATCAGCAACAGAGAAGAATTGAAAAAACTGTTGCAGGAGAATGAATCAATATTCCTGGAAAAATCACCAAGAAATTAGTTAGAGTCAATTCCAAATAGGCTCAAATGTGTTCTTAAAAATTAATGGGTACACAACAAAGTACTAACAGTAATTCTGTTAGTTTATTAGTAGTAAAAACAATTTATTTTCCATTTTTGGCCCAATAAATATTCCTGTTTATTTGAATGAACATATTTTACCATAGTAGTCGAATGCTACTAATTGCCTCCCTATTTTTGTAAGGAAATCAACAGTAAAGAGGTGTATAGGTACGGTGACCATTTTTTCTCGAGGGGAATAAAGGACACCCACTGAAAAACATAGTACCACCTGCCCGGTACTCTGCCGGACAGTCCGGCATTCACCTAATTCACCTAAAAAGAATCAAGGACAAAAACATGTTTCTGAATTTTTTTGTAATCTATAGGACAATGCCCTAAAATAAAGGACTGCCCTTTAAAATAAAGGACGAATGGTCATCGTATGTATAGGTTTCGAAAAAACTACTATAATTTATTTTTTAAATATGTGTTTTGAAAATTATTTTTATGTTGGCTCAATAATAAAGGGACTCACTGTAAGTACCTTAAATAGACGTAGATTTTCCATAAATTGTGATTGGATATATCGTTTCTTTGTTTCCAAAGTATTGTAGATATAAACAATTTTCTCGTAACAGAACTCATGGATAGAGAATAGAGCTAGTAGTCGGAGGATAATATTCACTCAGTGATTCTTAAGCGTTCTCTATTTAGTTTTTGGCTTTCGTTAAATTACTTAATTTCCTTTGCTTATCCATTTTCTGTAGATTATAGTATTATTGCTGGATTTACTTACAGTGTTCGTTTTAAAGATATCGTCAGGAAACTTTGCATGGGTATATAATGTTACCCTGCAGGGAACACAGGCTATATGTCGAGGGGGTGCTTAATTCAATAATTATTTTCCCATAAGTTTACACGTAATTTTCGATTTTTTACAGTGCAAGAATTTCTTTCTTCGTTCATCTTAACAGGCAAATGCGGACCTGTTTTTATTCATTTTTGCTTCATTCGACGGTTTAAACTGTGTACTATCTTATTCTTGCAATGTTTACCCTTTTACAAGGTCGAAGTTTTAGATTCTATAAATCCGTTGAAATTCAACGGGAACTTTTGCTATTATAACTATACAAATATATATCCATAGTGTCTAGGGCAGGATGGCAAATTATTTTTGGGTCGCGTACCAAGAAAGTACCGTTAGAGATCAAAATTTTTATTTCGCGGGTCGCTAGTTTAATCCTTCTCTAAGAAACTTCATATTTTATACAGAAAATGCAAGCTTACGCGTGCCATGTAAAATCCGATGCCTGCCACATTTGGCACGCGTGCCACGTATTTGCCTTCTCTGGTCTAGGAGAAAATTAAAGAATAAATAGTTTGAGAGTGCTCAGCATATTAACATTTTTTAATAGTAACATAATGTCAGCATTGTCTTGAACAAAATCCGTATTTGGTCGTGCACTTTCCTCTCCGAGTGTAAAATTCTCACGCTTACTTTGACTAAACGTAGGTTACTCTGACAGATCATTTCTCACCAATAGGCATGAAAAAATAATGAGTAAATAAAGAGCAGCTGTGCTGATTAATCCATAGTTCAGAATTCTTTTTCAGTAAATCACTGATGACGGCTGATTTATTTTAGCATAAATGAACGTTCTAACATTTTCATAGCTATTGGAAATACTTATTCTGTCAAAATTAATTCAGACATAAAGTGAGATTGATCATCCTCTTTTGAATTAAACGTAGGTTATTTTCAGCATCAATTTCCTACAGCCAACTTAAAACTTCAGCACCTATTAACCTCATGACAGTCTAGAAATTCGCTTCAAGGAAGACTCCATCCGTCCACGAGGACAGAAGTTTCCTTTGATAAACACACCACCATTAGTGCGAAAAGCCACGTTCAGGTCTCCATTAAGCTACCCAGAGAAAAAGAAACATTTCGCCTTTTATTCGACCCGGGAGGGTCAAGGTTTCTCTCCTCAACAGCAGGTGGAGCAGTTAGTTTGAAAGAAGAGAAATAAACTACTATTTCCTCGCTACCAGTGAAATTCAACCCTTCAAAATCGAATGAAATAACACGGGTAATGTGATGTCCATATTTTAACCCAGCATGAAAAATAGGTCGCTTTTCGAAGCACGGGAAACGCTGCAAGATCTTTGCAATGGATATTTCCAAAATATTGGGCAAAAATCTTTAAAATAAACGTTTAATTTAATATATTTTGCAATTATATCTGTGCAAATGACTCTTCTTTGAAATTGTCGGGAATTGGCTTATGAGCTTACGTCAGATGAAATGGAGTTGCATCATTAATTTTTCACGCTTGAACAAAATTATTTAAATATTTAAACCGTACGATACTTCCAATTTTACCGCGTTTTCAAGGGACAAAACTCAACTAAAGGTGAAGATAACAGCGGTTCTTCTCTCCCCGCGTTTTGTTCGACCAGCCTTGCTTCACCTGCTGTCGAGAAGTGAATCCGTGACCTACTCTTTGGTTTTAGAAAAAATGGCAAATGTTTTCCTTTTCTTAACTCAGCAGTGCACTAGAAAAACGTCCGAGCCTGTTGGTGCAAGTGGTGGAACTGAGTTGTGCGTTGATCAATGAAGACTTCTGTCTACGCGGATAAACGGAATCTTCTTTGATGCGAAGGATAAAGGGATTCAAGAATGTAAGGGATGTAGACACCAGGTTTCATATTAGATTAATAAAAAACAACAGGGAGTGAGCTCCGAGAAAATGAAGCTGAAACTTTAGTTTTCACGCTATGTGGCAAAGTGTAGAGCTATCGTTTGAAATAAGCGTCTCGTTCAATGAAAGGCGGTTAAATTTGGTTAAAAGTTATCGTTTCGCAATTTTCCTCAAAAGACTTTCCGTTGTACGGGAATCCTAAATGTATAAATATACGGCAGAAATCATGGACTGCATTTATCTCAAAATGTTACTTTAATCGAACGCGAATACAACCATTAATTAATTAATTACAGTTCCACATGTTATTTTTTTAATTACATCACAATTTAAAATAAAAACCGGCAGAGAGAAACGGATTACACTGTGTTTTACGACGGCTTCAAAGTCAGAATCCTCTTTTTTTTTAAATCACGTGCGGGACATCCAAAAATTTCTAATTCCGAATCCCTTAATTTTAGCTCCTTCGTCTTCAAAAGAGCCCGAAATCTTTTCGGGCGGAAAATCAAGCGTTATTTCGGCGTCTTGACGTTTAACGGCCTCGTCACTTCAAAACTTGGCGTCAGCTGGAAGAGATTTCATTCATGAAAAGAAAAAAATCTTAAAGGGCTTCTCGCAAAAAAATCTTAGAACGGCGCATCTTTTGGAACGTTTTCGGACACCGCGATACTTGCGACGCCGCCAGAATAATTAAAAATCAGGCACGAATCTAGTAGTAGATGAAAGAGACGGGAAAGAAAGGGGTAGTGAGAATGAGAGAGTGGGAGAAGATGTTGGGAGGAAAAACACTTAATTTTTCGACCGTGAGCGATAGTCTAGGGCTGAATCATGATATTACTCGTTTAAAAAAAAGTGCACTTTTGAAAAACTATCTCGGAGAGGAAAATCTATTTTTTTACACGTCGTTATCCGCAGGAACAGGCTTTTTTTTAACGAGTGGTTTTGCCCTTCCGCGCAGCTCTTTAAACTCGGAACACGTGAAGTACTCCAATATGCATAAAAAGAACATCTTTCCCTCTCTCTGTTCCAACCGTTCTGAGGAGAGGATGAATGCTTTCAAATCGTTGCCTGTGTGAAGGAGCAATTATGAGAAGTACTTCGTGGCTTCTGGATAAAAAATATCGTATTTAATTCTTTTCGGATACTAAATAAAGGTGGTTGTAATCGGAAAGATCTATAAATAATAGGAACACATTTTATTTTATTTTTTAAGTATACGACGTATTCTTCTTAGAATATAAAAGTCGGCATTAGGCCTGTTTTTAAAAATAAAATACCGTAAATAATGCTACTTATGTAGCAAGCGTTACATTCTCAGCGATTAAATACTGGCTAGGACAAAATCAATTCACTGTAAGAAAACGAATTTCAAATACCAGAAGTATCTACTGTTAACTATAAAACAGAGTTAAGTAATGTTAAGAGTGGAGCGTTTATCGAGAATGGATATCTTTTCTTCTCATATTATAATGGTAAAGTAAATTCTATCGCTAAATGAACCATTTCAAAAAAACAAGAAACTCCTTAACCGTAACAAGGTAAATATCTAGAGCCACAAGCAACCAAAATAATAATTATATATATATATATATAACTACATACAGGTTTGCGGGTTTTTAATCCTCGCCAGGGATGTCACTCGCTCATTCACTCTCTCACTGACACAAGAAATAATACCGGATTTACGGGAGGTTACTCCTCGCCAGTGATCCGGCATCGCACACGATGTCTGCAGGTTTATATGTCTTCCGACAACGACAGGGACCTGTCAGACAAAACACTCACTCTCACACGCATACAAGAAAACAATCGCAACTCTCTAGATATCCGGTAAAACACTAGATACATATTTCGAGAGCAAGGCTCTCTTCATCAGTAGCTGATGTAGAATGACGGTGTGGTACGTTGTTCGGGGTATTTACACGGTGGCTTGTTTGTGTATAAGTGAAAGTGAAAGGAGGTGGCGGGTGGACGGTTAAACTGTAGAGGGGGGAGTGGGGGAGAGGACCGCCGTCGTTATTCATAACGGTTTGTTTATGTTTTTCAATAAGCATGCTTTCGTAGGCGTCCTGCAGACATCGTGTGCGATACCGGATCGCTGGCGAGGAGTAACTTCCCGTAAATCCGGTATTATTTCTTGTGTGAGTGAGAGAGTGAATGAGCGAGTGACATTGGGTCCCTGGCGGGGATTAAAAACCCGCAAACCTGTATATATATATATATATATATATATATATATATATATATATATATATATATATATATATAATTATTTTGGTTGCTTGTGGCTCTAGATATTTACCTTGTTACGGTTAAGGAGTTTCTTGTTTTTTTGAAATAACTAATTCGCCCTAGTCTCCAACCCACCCTTTATTGCTAAATGAACCAACAAACTTGACAAAAATCGATGGAAGGAAGAAGCTTCTATAGACCAAATTTACGCCCTAGGTGAAGCAGGAGTTGCGAAATGCATATTTATAGAGTTATTTAAGCTTTATGTTCTGTTTGAAATTATTTCCAGTTGAGAGTATTCCGCGCATATTATTAATGCTTCCAAGATTCTTCAAAACTATATGATAAAATTTTTGATCGACTTCTCCGACATAGATAAAAAAATCACCATTCCATTAACAAAAGAAACGTAGGCTCCAAAGCGCAACCTCCGATACTACATATCCATCCTCCGCCAAAAAATCACCATAAATACATATATCTACGCTTGAGACCAACCTAAATATATATCTCACAGCATTGAATTTCACAATTTTTCCTTTCTGTTTCTCTCTCTCTCTCTCTCTCTCTCACTCTCTAGCGTTCTCCTTTAAATACTAATAAAAAACGCCACTTCATTTTTATCATCTTCCACATTCCACAGCGTCCGAAACTCGACCCTTCCCTTTACGCCCCCTCCTCTTCCCGTAACTCTTTGGTAACCCAAAACCCTCCTACCCTTATCTTTAAAAAAAAAAGAAAAACTCCTCTCTCTCTTCCCCAAAACTTTCATCTCTTTAATTCCACCCCTTCACGCCATTCTCGCAAACTTCCTCCTGTTTCGCACAAGTGTTTAGCCCTTGATTTCAACGTTGTCACACAAAGGTGCTCTCCTTCTCTCGACCGACGTTGGCACTGCGCAGGCACGCTAACTATTGCGTCCTTCATCACGGAGGAAACGGAAGAAGAGTAGCTCTTGTGTTGCGTATGTGTGTGTATACTTTATATATATATATATATATATATATATATATATATATATATATATATATATATATATATATATATACAGTAAAACTCGTTTATAACGATCACGCCTAAAACGAAATCTCGGCTATAACGAAGAAATGTCTCGGTCCCTTGAACTTCTCCATAAGGGCATTAGTTAAATTTCTCGGATGTAACGAACACGCATTTTACGAATTCTCGGCTGTAACGAACAAATGTTTGGTCCTGTGGCAAAAAAATGCCCCATACATAACGAATTTTGGCGAGCAGAGCGATAAGTAATGAATAGTTTCCTCCCGTTTACCGCGCACTTGTTCGTAGAGGTCCCCTTCCTCCCTCTACCACTTCCATACGAATTTCCACGCTCCCTTTGTTTTGAAATTGATACTAAAAATGTGAAATGTTTATGTAAATTAATGACCATAATAATAATATTAATTGGTAATTTAAAAAATCGTATGTAATAGCAGTCGAACATTTTACATGCCGCGAAGTTGATAAGCATCTCTTTGCATATGTAAGTACGGTATTGAAGTCGACTCACTGCAAATACAGTAAAAGCTGTGTTATTCGGCTATCTTGGGGATTGTGGAAAACCGATTAGGAGAAATATCCGGTTAGGTGAGCGTTTTTCGATTTTGACATCGCAAATTAACAATAACCGAACAAAATTGGGCTTAGGTTCACTATCGTACTCCCCAAACATAACTATGCATGGGGTTTGCATTTTCCATTTTAATTCTTCCACACGTAGTTAGATATAGACACTATTTACCCATTGTTATTTAATACGTTGCTATGCTTACATGCAAAACAAAAAGACTATTGAAAAGTTTAGGTCGTCCGGAAAGTTTGGGGAGTACAGCAGTGAACCTGTTCCCAAAATTGAATTTATTGGATTATATCTTTCTTATTTCTTATTAGAAAAGGACGAAATTATTTAATTCTTCTGAACATTTCTGTGAAAACCAGTCATATAATATTTTATTCAGTTCCTCCATTTTTGGCTTATAAAGCGTATGATGTTTATTAATTGATTTACTCGTCTCAGAAGATGACACAAATTTCATTAATTTAGCGTTATGAGCCTTGATATCGTAGATGTTGAATTCTTTTGCTATGGCTGCTCTATTTTTTCCTTTTTCAATTCGTTTGATCAGCTCCAGCTTTTGTGTTAGCGTTAAAACAACTTTTTCTCTCCTGTTCCTTGCTTTTAGGTATTTATTTTGATGCCATATTCAATGGATGGGTAATTTTTTAAATAATAAAAAGCGATAAAACTGGAAATTGTAGAAGTACACCAAAACATCTAGACAATGCAAATGGCTTACGTGACCAAAAACGCCATGCTTACCCGGCAGCCACAGAAGTATACGGAGTAAATACGTAATATATACATCTTATATTTTAAGAAATTTTAAAGTGGATGTTGTGGTATTTCACTTATACTATTCACACAAAAATTCGTAAAAAAAGAAAAGAAATACAAAATGAATTGTATTTGTGTAATTGCCGGTATCTAAGGCTGGCCGGTTCTAAATAGCCGGATAGCACAGTTTTTACTGTATGTGTATACGTGTTATATGGGATGTATAGGCCAAAAACCATGTTTCTCGTATATAACGTAGTCACGGTTATAACGAAGCAATGACTCGGTCCCCTCAAGTACGTATTAAACGAGTTTTACTGTATATATATATATATATATATGCATTGATGGTGTAGTGGTTAGCGTGTCGGCTTCCAGTTACAAAGTTCCGGGGTTCGACCTCCGCAGAATGGAGGTTTTTTCAGAAAATAAAATAAAATAAATTAATAAAAGAACTATCAACGGTGCCCGGCAGCAGGCAGCAGTACTGTCAGTATGTTATAGAGCCGAAAACCAATTATGTTTGCTGGGTCTACATCCAATAGAGCTGTAGGAGTGATCGGGACGATCTGAACGGCAACAGTACTGCGAGGTGGAAAGCAAGAGGGGAAACTAACACATTACAATTCCCTATTAATGATTATATGGTTGGACAATATGAGTTCTCTCGAGGTAAACATTCCGGAGGTAAAATATTCCCCCAGATGGATCTCCGGGCGGGGACTGCCTTGAGGAAAGCATTTGTCGAAGGTAACTTACACATAGGTACATGGAATGTAAAAACCGTGAGGAAGGCAGGAAATATAGAGAACCTGAAAGAAGAAATGAGAATAAATAGGACTGACATCATAGGGCTGAGCGAAGCTAGATGGGAAGGAGAAGAGCAGATCGACTCGGAAGAATTCACGGTAGTTTACTCAGGAGGAAATAGTGGGGCAAGGGGAGTAGCCCTGGTATTTAGGAAAGATATGATGAAGAACGTGACAAAAATAACAGCAAAGAATGATAGGTTGATGGCAATAAAGCTAAAAGCAGTCCCAGTGGATATGTTGATAATCCAGGTATATATGCCAAGGTCCGCTCATCAAGAATTTCAAAATTGGAGCAAGTACTATAAGGACAGTGAAATACGCGTATGATCAAGTACTTCTAGCAAGAAAGGAAAATGAACTACAGGAAATGATAAATAGACTAGTGATAACAGGTAGAAAATACGGTATGGAAATAAATACAGAAAAATCCAAGGTCATGCGAATATCAAGTGAAGAAGATGAAAATTTGAACATAAGTTTTGGAAGAAAGTCATTAGAGCAAGTTTCAGACTACAAATACCTTGGAAGCATAATAACGACAGAAGCAAAATGTACCGATGAAATCAGGACTAGAATAATAATAATAATATTAAGGAGGATATCCGCAAGAAGTTGATAAAATACTATGTTGGAGTATAGTTTTATATGTGGCAGAAACATGGACGCTAAGGTAAAATTATATTAACTACTTGGAAAGCTTCGAAATGTGGACATGGAGAAGAATGCTGAAGATAAAATAGACAGATAGGGTGAAAAACGAAGAAGTAATACGAAGAATAGGAGCGTAGCGAACAATTATACAGCCTATCAGAAAGAGAAAGGCGAATGGGTTTGGAAATTACCCGAGAAGAGAGAGCATGATTAAAGAAGTGCTAGAAGGAAAACTGGATGGAGAAAGAGAAAGAGGTAGGAAAAAGTTTCATCTGATAGATAGATGGATAGATACACGTCTTTATTCGGGCGAAATTTAGACCATAAGGTCCATTCTTACATTTAACCCTTGGAAGGAAAGAGAGATTTCTAGACATGAAGAAGACCGCGGAAAATAGAGTTTGTGGAGAACCATTTAACCATGAACCTGTCTACGGACAGACTACCTATGATTACACACACGCGCGCGCGCACTCCGCAAAATCTTTCCTCAGGAATGCGATACTCCGTCTCTGTCTCTCTCTCTATACGTCATGTGCGGATGACGACTCGAATAAAAAAAGACTAAAAAAAGAAAAGAAAAAGAGAGGAAGAAAAAAATAACCCTTAGTTTTGAGACCACGCCCACTGGTCTTATCCTGAACTCTCTTCAAAATTAACAACTCCATGCTTAAGGAATGGCACGGAGCGCTCTCTTATTTTCTCTCTCCTTATCTCTCTCTTTCTCTACATCCTTTTAACTCCCGTCTAAGGAGTTTGGAAGGGGTCAAGTTGATCTCGTAGTCCACAAACCCTTACTTCTGTTTCCGGGGAATATTTATTAATGCGTGCAGTATAACGAGACCACATGGAGGGATGCATATTTTTAGGAATAAACGCCATCTAAGTTTTGGTCGACGGGAGAGATAGTCGTTTGCACTGTGAATTTTATAACGTAGTGGCTCCGTGCAACGCCTCGATGCGTAGTTCATCGACCGTAATGCAACCGCTGACGCAAGGCGAAGAGCAACTTACGTAAAGTTATCCCCCGGTTTTACGACAGGTTTGGTTTCAGGCCCCAATCGTAAAGAGGAACCTATTATTTTTGGAGCCTGTGGACATTATAGAAGTAGGTACATAATACAAATATGTATAAACCTATCTAAACATTTTAATTAACTTAAATATGTAAAAAAAATTTAAGTGCATAGAAAGATTTTTTTAATTACGTAATGTTTTTTACCGACGTAAAACTTGATTCAGCGATTTAAAACCGGATTATTGGCTCTATGGGGAAACAGACGTAAAAACGGATCGTCGTACTTATTTCCCACGATTGAATATGATTACGGATATTGCTATGATTGTCTCAAACATTACTGAACATAATAACTCGAAGGGGGAATTAAACTTTTTGAGAAAGATAAATCGAAGAAATGATCACGCAGTCTTGACCGTGAAACCGGCCGCTGAAGTAAATTAAAGCGGGCATTTTTACACGGCGAGTTTGTGTTCATTTGCGAATTTGGGTTCTGTATTTTGAAAAGGAAATGGAAATCTGACCTCGTTTCCTTAATTAAGACGTTTCCAAATCGTGTTCTGCGGATACTTTGGTTTCCGCGAAAACTTAATAGTGTTCCGAGAATGACTGAGAATGATTACCGCTCACTTCAATTCCCCCGAAGAACCACTTCTTGGGTGGAGTTCCGAGAAAGACATTTTTAAATACAATGGTTCCGTTGCTTAAGAAAGTTTGAAAACCCTTGCTTTAGTGTACACTCATATCCTATCAAACAGACATAATGTGCTGTGACCCGTAACCAAGACATCATATTGATCCTACTATAATAAGACTACATAAATCTTGAATATAGGAAAGTAATTTTGACGAAAAAATGCTTCAAAAGGCATTCTGAAGTAAATAAATTATACAAGATTATTGGAGTTATTTATATTTAAATAATCACAATGTACTGTACAAAGATAAGTCACAATAACTGTCACCATTTTTGTATTCATTCATTTCTTTGTTTGCTAATGCATGACGACCATCATCCTTCGATTAAAAAAAACTGAAAAACATCTTTTTATAGCTGGCTAAATACGATCATTCCAATAACATCAAAAACGCCTGGAAAAATAAGATTCGCTTTTTTGTTACGAAGCAGCCTTACTCAGTGAACTGAGCGGTCTTTCGAAAATACGAATTCCCGTTATCAAGCGGATTTCAGACATCAAGTGCACTCATAAATATATCCTTTTCCGGTAATAACATTTGAAAGGCAAATAAAGCTATGAGAGTCAAATCGAGAGTAGGTATATAAATACGTATAAAGGAAGGCGTGAAAAAAGATATGCATTGTGTTGCACTTTTAAAAAGTCCGATACCAAAGGCGGAGGAAAAAAATGGCTACAACGCGTAGCGTAGCGCCACTCTGAAAAAGACAAAGACACCCTGCAAAAGACTTTGACCTTCTCGCCAACCAACGCCGCACACGTAGCGATACATCAACCGGCGGAAATGCATTATCTCTCGGACAGAACTCTTATTTTCCCCTCTCCTGGAAAGAGCACGCCTCATAAAAAATGCAAGAGAGCGCGCGGAGAATTTCTCTCTCTCTTTTCTCTTTCATCCACGAGAAAGGTATCTCCATCTGTTTTCGTCCCTTCGCGTCAACCACGACTTCCCATCTCCGACATACCTTCCCATTAAAAAAGTGCACCGCGCTTATTTATTTTTTTAAACAAATAAAAACAACCCCGACGCAAAAAGTCGTGAAAAGTGAAGCAGTTTTTCACAGGGAGAGAATAAATAAGAAGAAAGGAAGGAGAGCGCGTATTTCTCAAGGGTGCACAGAAAAAATTACAATTCCGCGGGAGCACTTAACGTGTATGTTCCTAACCTCGTGAAAAATGTCGGTCTTCTCTTGTTATTTTCTCCTCCTGGAACTTTCCCGTCCCTTTAATAACGTAGCGATCCCTCGTGCGACTGACCGAAAGCGTGCATTTGTGCACTGACGGAACGCTCTTTCCCGTACGCGTGTGTCGAAGAGGGAATGAATGGGTGAGGACAAAGGGATGATCTCTACATAAATATATTGAAGATTGTATATGATCCGTATAAAGTCCTATTACCTACAGTTACAAAATTTTGTATAAACAATCCTGCTGCTTAAACTAGCTGAATGTCCTACTTTTCACACCGGAGTATGGTGGGTGAATTGTTTAAATAATTATTTTTGTTTTCCATTTGAATAAAATGGGAATGGCTCGAATTCGGAGTGCAGGGTTTTTTCATTAGCATTTTAAAAGGTGATAGAATTGAGGTATCGACGCGAAGTTTATACCATTCTACGGGGAATTGAATATTGTTTCTCATTTATATGGTAGAACTTGGCTTTCAATTCAAAATTGCTCGAAAATCATGTATAGTTTCAGATTTTATGGCGATTTTATCTCCATTTTCTCTATGGCAACCTGCATTATTCGATTTCGAATATATCACTCGATTTCAGCGTGATGACAATCAACAAAGCACCATGGCAGTCTTTTAAAGTTGCAGGTGTCGATTCGTCAAACGACTGCTTTGCCCATGGATGTATGTAGCAACGTCTAAAATATGATGTGGGAGAAATTTTATTTATATTTGAAAGACAAGAAATATCGCATACCAAAAAGCATTACAGTAAAAATAAACTTGGTTTAAATACCTCATTTATTCTAAAACATTCTTCAAATTTTTTGTCTTGATTTAAAAACCCGAGAAATGCCTGGTATATCTGCTAGTAGGTAGTATAAAATAAAAGGGTCGTAAATCAGAAAAGAAAAAAAAGAACATTAGGAGTCTGGGAAGAAAGGGAAAGACTGAAAGACCTCTGGAGGCCACAGAGAGCGAGAGAGAGAGCATGTGACAAAATGTGTGGACTTTTTTCATTTATTTTTAAGGTGCCGAGCGAAAGAGACCGGCGGGTTGGATGGTAGAGAGAGGAAGTTGTACCGAGAAATTCTTGTGTATGTGTGTGTCGGAGCTCGCGATAAGAATAAGCTATACGGAGGAGAGTTTTTAAAAACCTTATATATATATATATATATATATATATATATATATATATATATATATATATATATATATATATATATATATCCCTCTCCCTGTCTCTTTCTCCCCTAAAAATGTAACTTGGCGTATGAAGTGCTTCTCTTTTCGTCCTTGTATCGAAGATTGACTTTGGTGGAAGAAGATTGCTTCGGGTTTTCGCTTTGAGAAATCGCGAGAGACGTGGCGAAGTTATAAAAGCGAACGTGAAAGGGTTTGGATTGGTGAAAACCGTGGAGTAAATAGAAAGTGTTAGACGGTTGTTCCTTTTTTCCGTTTCGTTTTTTCCTGAACCATGTTTCGCATGCAACGACCGTTTAGCCGGTTTGCTTTCTCAGTCAGCAGCTCAGATTTAAACAATAACATCTCCAGTTCAATTACTACGTAGTTTAATATGCTTAATTCGAAAGGAAATCTAAATTTATAAAAGGCCTAAATTGCGGAAAAGAATAAAATGCGCGCCCATTACTCAGGTTATCTTCTTTTCAAATTTTGTAGTTTTATTAAAAATTTTCTGTTAACTTGGAGCTGCCTAATCATGCAAGAGATAAAATTTACTACTGATCCTACTTTATTGTGACGGTATTTAAAAAACCTCTCGCAATATGACGCAACGCTGGCCTATCCATTTTACAAGGCAGGACTTTTAAGTAACAATGGGATTCATTGAACAGCTTTATAACGAAAATGTTTTGATTCATTCATATTTTAAGAGGTGACCGAATATTTTCTATTCATTAAATGTTGTTTTTTTTGAAATATAGAATTATTTTCTGAAGTTGGAAAGTTACCCAATTGACTATTTAAATTAGCACAGACAGGCGTGTTCTAATATAACACAATCAATAGGACATTAATTGATATGGAATGATTTTTCGTTGTTGAATCGTCGAAAACACCATTTCAATTTACTTGTAAATAATAACACACTAAAAATGTTGCGGCAAATGAATATAAAACGGAAATTTTCGGTGATTAAATACCAAAGTATTATTGATACATTATGTTGCATTTATCCTCAAATTATGAGATAACATCCGTGTTTTTGTTTCATTTTCTTCAGTTTAGAATGTCATGAGAATTCACAATCAAAACGCAATCGTGGCAGTGGATATCAGTGGCCGATCGATATTGATGTTTACCGATTCGAGTCAAATTATCTATAAACATCACAACAAATCCTTATTGGACGAACATTCTCGACATTCTCTCTTCCGCGTTTGTAGACAAATTTTCCATAAATCATTCTGCAAATCTAAACATCCGGCTGCAAACAACGGTATGGGCAAATTTAGGAAGGGCGAGGAGCCGACGACGAATTCGCCCCGTGCTTCGATGGCAAAATGGATGATCGATCTATTCCTCGTCCACTGCCGAAAATCTCAAACTTGTAACGAATCGCCTAATATGCACGCGTTAATTTTTTTTACAACTTAGGGAAGCAGCACTTTTTCAACGAGCGTCGGTGGAATTTCACTCGGAGATGACGCGCCATAAAACTCAAGATCTGTCAGTGAGCTACAACATTTATGTTTCCTCCGTCTTGCTCTCGCACCAACCGGAGATAAAAAAAAACTACGGAAACGACATTCTTACGAGACGCGATGCATTCCCTCCCTCGCCTCCCTCTACGGGAATTTTCCGCCGATTTCCATTTTCACGCGCAACCGACCGGAGCGGGCGAAAAAAATTTCAAAACGCGAAAAAGAGTCGATCCGAATAATTAATCCCGACGTTTTTGGCAATTTTCCTTCCACGAAAAAAAAACACCGTGGAGCCTGTTTACGCATGTTCCCCACCGTTAAATGGAAGAGGGAACACCATATGGTTTCAATTCCGCCCTGAAAATAAAGACATTTATCTATCTATCTGTTTACCGTCCGGATTTGGTGCCATTGTTTCCCGGATGAATATTTATTTATTTTTTTAACTCTCCTCCTCTCCCTCTTCGCCTCTTATTCTTTCTCCCCTCTTTTCATCTATCTCATCCTTCCATTATTCCTATTCTACTCGTTTTCCTCTCAGTTTATGTTCTTCTGCCTCAATTTTTTTCCTACGCAAACTACGTGTACTTCCATAACCGCGCTCGTGGGATAGTATCCCTTTCTCCCTATTTTTTTTTATATATCCCCTCCCCGTCCTTGCCCCGCGTGTGGTTCCTATCGTAAGACTTTTCCAACCATTCAGACGGAGCCGTCGAGTAGCATTTTTAAACTCCCATCCGGAGAGAGGGAGAGAGAGAGAGAGAGAGAAAGAGAGAGTTCTCTTCTCTCCGACGCCCTTCTTGTCCTTGGCTCTTCTTTATTTTTTTTCATATAGTATATATGCGTTCTTTCACTCTCTCTCTCTCTCTCTCTCTCTCTCTCTCTCTCTCTCTCTCTCTATCTCTCTCTTTCTCTCTCTCTCTGGCGTGGCTCCGCGTTGACGCGAATTCTTATTTACTTTGCTCAGCCGTAAATTCGGCGTAATCTCTTCCCTTCTCTCGCCTCCGTATTTAAGCGTAGCGTTTCGCTAAACTCCTAATTCCTCGACGGGAAATTGAATCGCGGTGTGAATTATTATTATTTTATCGAAACGTCGGAAGATAATCATGATTTACTCCCGATGGGCTTTATTTAAAAAAAAATGGAAAAGCAAATATGTATACCCGCATTCCGACTATAAATATAGTTTCGTCGTTTATGATTTAATGATCATCGACCACCATTGATATTCATTATTTACTATCATTTATTTACAGTTAGAACCCGGGCAACCATGGATATCCCCAAAAAAAAGCGAAATGATGAAAATTTTAAATTTTTTTTATCTTATTTTATACGTATTTTTATGCTGGACCATAAATATCGCTTAACGGCTTCGTATTCTAAAGAATATCAGCCATAAAACAAAGATTAATTCCCTCAGTAGGATTCGAACCCACGGCCCTGAATTTAGGAGCCAGTCACGCAAAAAGTGTCATTATGTTATAAATTTCCATGTCTTTAGTGACACGTCATTCGAGGTACCTCATCGAATTTCTAGTGTGATCGAATACAATTTTAAAACTATTTTTATGACCGTTCTCTTCTTTTCACGCATATCAATCTTTAAATGACGACCTATCCGAATCCTTCGAATCGTCTCTTAAAGACGCTATAACGCATCCATATTTGCCATAAAAACAGCAATTTTCGCATTTTTTCCTTTCTTTCTTCCTCCGAATTCTGGCATTTCAACAAATTCTTGTGCCCTTGCCGTATATATATATATATATATATATATATATATATATATATATATATATATATATATATATATATATATATCCTTCAATTTTTTATGCACCGCGACGAACGCCAACCACCCACTCACCTCCACCTTTATCCTACTGTTCTTTACTTTCACTCTGTATTTTCGTTCTCTCCCTCTTCCCCCCTCTCTCTCTCCCCCCTTCTGTCTACCTCTCTTTCTTCCTCCCTTCATTTCTCCCCCTTTCTCTCCTTTCTCCGTCCATTTCCTTCATCCCCCTGTCTATATCCCTTTACTTTATTTTATTTTTATATACAATACTGTTTCCCACTCTCTCCCTCCCCTTCCCCTCCCCTCCCTCCCTTCTCTCTCTCTCTCCCTCCCCTCCCTCCCTTTCACTCTACATCTCTCATTCCCTTTCTTCCACCACTTCTGCTAAATATGTATGCTTTTCATCTTATTTTTTATTTATCTTGTTCATTATTCATAAAATTAAAATATTTTTTGTAAATCTTATCTTGTTAAACTTGTATGGATTATTGTAATTCCACTATTGCTCTTTCATGTATCTGGGAATTTCGCAGGTTGTATCCACCCCCCCCCCCCCCCCCTTCGTGGGTGTTTTCCTGCGTGGTCTTTTACTAGGATGGCCAACTCAGGTCTTTCCTAGGTTTTTACCGCAATTACTCTGTCTTTCTACAGAAATTTTCCGAATTTGTAATTTGGCGTATTTTCCGAATTTGTAATTTGGCGTTTTGCTCGTATGTTTTCCTATTTTTTTTCTGGTTCATTTCTGTGAAATTATTATTACTATTTTATTCTCATTTGTAATTGTTGACGCAGGGTTAAATGTAAGAAGGGACCATATAGTCTCAATTTCGCCCTAATAAAGTCGTTTGTCTGTCTGTCTCTTTCTCCCTCCCTCTCTCATTCTCCCTCCCTCATTCTCTCTCCCTCTCTTTCTCTCTTTCTCTCTCCCTCTGTCTCTTTCTCCATCACTGTCTTTATCCCTCTTTCTCATTCCCTCCCTCCCTATTTCTCCTTCCCTCTCCCTCTCCATATTTCTCTCTCCCATTCTCCACCCCTTTCTCCCTCCCTATTTCTCTCCGTCTAACTGCCAACTCCCTTCCTTCCTTCCTTCCAGTTCTTTTTCTCCGCTCTCTCTCTCTCTCTTAAACCACTCTCCTCCGATATCGTCGCCTTCCTCCGTCACTTCGGATTCTTCTTTTTTTTTTAACCCCTTCTTTCCAGACCACACTTCCAAACTCCGATCTCTTTTCCATTCCCTCTCTCACTTCGTTTTCCTTTCTCTTGTTTTCGTAATCCACCATCTCGACCTTCTCCATCTTCCTTTTTTTTATCACTCTCTCTCTCTCTCTCTCTCTCTCGTTCTCCCTCTACAGACTCGTTCAACCTTAAAATTCACCCAGACAGACGGTGTAAACCTCTTCTCTCTCTCCCTCTCAAACAAACTCCATTTTCTCTTCTCGCCTAGCCTCCTCTCACTTCTCTCTCCCCCAACACTCTCCCTTTCCCACCACCCCTCTTCTTCTTGGTAACGGCTCCAACAAAACCTACCACTCGTTCTCTCTCCACTCCGCCTCCTCTCTCCCCTTTTATCCAAAGAAACACACACACACATATATATATATGTATGTATGTATTGCGGAGAAATATTCCTTCCTCTTTAAATAGAATTTTTTAACTAGCTGCATAGAAAAGGAAGGTTTAAGAAAACCGAGAATTCGAGAGTGTAGTGGTAACGATCTTCCATTGTAGTTTTCCTTATATTATGGGTTATTCCATAATATATTCCAATATGTGTATATATGTGTATACTATTAACGCATTTCATGGAAATATGCATATAATACAGTGACGTAACTATATTGTAGTAGGTAATGAAGTGTTTTTAAAATTCATGACTCAATTTAAAAAAAATTATTATTATCAAGGACGTCCACAGAAACCGAAAATATTAAAGGTGAAAGATATAGTTATACGAAGAGCACATTTACTACAGCCAATTATTAGTTCTTCTTTGTTCTCCAATTTCAAGAAAAGGACGAGGGTTTATCTAAACTTCCTCTCTGCTCTCACCGCGTACGTGGGAACGAACCTCTAGCTCTAGCCTGTTTGGAAAATGTTGACGTACTCTCAAGAACCAAAAATTTAATTTCGCATTAAGAATGACTAATAGAAGGGAGGGGTTTACGCCTCGAAATTTTTCATCCTATATACGCCGCTGCATAAATGCACATGTTTATTCATAGAATACCAAAGCGAGAGAGGAGTACGCAAGAGTACGGCGTACCCATCCGAGGAAAACTAACATAAAAACCAGGAACAAAAGTGTAACTTTTTCTTACTTTCATTTTCCTCAGCCCGCACCCTTCATTCGCACACTTCCATGCATTCGCACACAACCCCAGAAGTCACGCGCCAAAGCGCCAGAACACTGAAACTGTTTCGTGCTGCGCAAGAGTTTTTATGTAAGTATATATACGTGTGTGTGTATAACTTGTTCGAGGATTCAAACCTTCCCCTTTTCTTTCTGTTTTCTCTCTCAATTCCTCTCGCTCGCTTCCTTTCCCTCCCTTTCTCCCTTTGCTTTTCTTTTATTTTATACTCTCTTCATCCTATGTTATTATTTTCCCGACTAAATTCTTATTCTCTACCCTCCTCCCTCTACTATTTTCTGTCTATTTTCCTAATACTTTTGTGTGTATGTGTACATACCTATATGTAGTTAAACCCCGATATTCCGTGAGCGGATTAACTCGATTGAGCGTTCTGAATTTAGTTTGGATTTTACCTAATGGATTATATTCATAACTCCCTTTTTTTTTTAGAGAAAACGTTTTTCCGCATTGGATGCACATTTATTTATTGATACTGTATTGACGGACTTCGCATTTTAAATGCAATGATTCAATTATTTATAGTCTGTGTGTTATATGAGTTTTCATATTTGACGAATATCAGTTTTCTTGTTGCATAAACTAAAATACATTATGTTTAACATAAATTTTAAAGAAATTTTACATTTAACGTTTAATCATTCTTAAATCTTCCAGCTTTCGTATTATCTGCGGTTACCAGGAGCTCCCAATTAACGTGTATAGTGGTTTTACTAAATGTATAGATCGTCTATCTCTCGCTAACAATGCACACCTAAAATCTTCTAATCTCTGGCCTCTTATGATTGGAATTTTGGCCAATGTATTCTATTTTACATATTATACGTATATGTGAAATATTATATACATATATAGACCGGCCCTTCTGAAATTACTTTTATTTTGCCTCCACTATATATTCTCTATTCCACATTCATTCATGCCTTCCTTAGTGCGGCTCTTATTTATTCCCCCTTACACTGTCTTTCCTCTGCTTTGCATGTATTCACAGTCTTCCAATCTCCCACCCTCTTTCTTACTCACCCTTTGCGCCTAACTTATTTCTAAACTTATCATTTTGCACCATTTATTTACACTCCATTTATCCGCCCACTCTTTCCTCTCCGCATACATATGGATGTGAGAAATGGAGAAAAAATAAGTGATATGGAAGAAATATAACATTTTTTTCTGCGGGGGAAAAAAGCTGGAACCAAGCTATATTCATCGCCTCGGGGGGTAGCAAAGGGGAAAAAGTTTCCGAGGATGCGAAGTACCTAGCGCGGATGTATCAACAAATTCGAGACGCACGCGCGTACTAGAAAGAGGGAGGGGAAAAAAACGATTTCCCTCCGCCCAATTTAACCACTCCCTCGCTACCCTAGAACTCTTCCCATTACGACCCCATTTTACTTACGTATCTATCTTTTCTCTCTCCGTTGCCTTCTCTCTCTCTCTCTCCGCATCCTTTCTCGCCCTCGCCGTTGCCAAGTTCTCCCCATCCTCATCTCCCTTCCCTCTGACTTCACCTCTCAACCTTTCATCCAGCCGTAAAAAAAAGGGAAACAATGGAACAGATGACGTTGACTGTTGGATCGGAAGAGAAGAGAAACGGAGAGGAAAGGAGGGAGATAGCGAGGGGAGTAGACAATATATAAAAGGTGGATGGTGAAAGCAAATGAAAAAATCGGTACAACATACATTGTACAAATTTTCTCATATAGTAATACGTTGTTTAGTTATCTTTTGAAAAATATAAACTATGTACAATCAAACATCAACTTAAATAACTATATGAAATTTGATGAAAATATTATGAGACGTTTTTTTTAGAAAATCCAATTTTTATTAAAGTTGCCTAGAATAAACTAGCCTTATATTCATTTTTTTGAGAAATATGAATTATGTAGCATTATTGAAGACGTAAACTCAAGTAACTGTACGAAATTTTATCAAAATCGTTGGATCCGTTTTTGAACAATTCAAATTGATGTTAAATTTGCATAGAATAAACTGTCCTTAATTATTGAGCAATGTCAACCATTTTTTCATAGCTTCTATTCTTCATGATAAAATGCCTAAGTACGAGATTTCATTTATCTTCGCTCTAACGTGTAGGCTCTAGAGCCGCGAACAGACCTACAAGCGGACAGACAGACAGCATTGCGACAGCCACTTTTTCGGACTCAGGTACACCTAAAACGTACATTTCCATTACAATCTCGAGATAGAATTTTTTCGCGATTACAATAGATAATTTCTCAATATACTTCGTACATGAGAAAGTAAAAATAGAATACAGCTTTTTAAAAATATGGAAGTAAGAGAGGGAGTTAAAGAAAGACATAAGAGAGGGAAGAATGATGAGGAGGGAGTGTAGTTTCCATACAGAAAGAGAAATGAAAACGGAGGGGGGGGGAGGGCGATAAAAAATAATAGGGAAAAGGGTTAGGAATGAAATAAAGAGGGAGAGTGAATTGATAGAGAGAGAGGGCATACTATAACAGTGAGGAACTGAGTTTCGACCATTGAAAGTGCCACTGTTTGTGAGTGCGAAAGAGGAAAAAAAGAGGGAAAGAGAAGGGAAAATGGAATGGAATAACGGGAAAGAAGAGGGTAAGAGGGATAATTGATACAGATAGAAAAAAAGCGAGAGAGGGAAGAGGCTAACCGCGAGCAAATTGAAGGATACGCTCCAGTGGTGTAACAAGAAGGTGGAAAAACGCCAAAGGTCCTCTGGGGCCCTTGAATTAGTCCGAATACAGAAAGAATAAGGATTATTTTGCGATTTCAGCGTTATTTTTGGACAGAATAATTTTAAAAGCCTATCCCTTTCAGCATATAATTGATTAATGATTGCAACTTGGTAGGCTTTACAATAGGTTTAATTTTTAATTGAACATACTATGTGTTTGTTGGGTGAGGAGGAAGGATGAAAGAGTGCCACTAATAATGTTCTGCCGTCATAGTGACGCCTCTGATAGGCTCGCTTAAAAAATCCTCTTCCGCAATACTTTTTCTCTCTCCGTTCTCTTCCTTCCTTCCTTTCTTCTTTCATTGCATTTTTACTTTCTCATATACGAAGTATATTGAGAAAGTATCTATTGTAATCGCGAAAAAATTCGTAGTCGACATTTTGATGGAAATATATGTTCTATGTGTACCTGAGTCCGAAAAGGTTGTTTTCGCAATGCCGTCTGTCTATCCGTCTGTATGTTCGCGGCTCTAGAGCCTAATCGGTATAGCGAAAATGAATGAAATCTCGTATTTAGGCATTTTAACATACAGAATAGACGTTTATAATAATTCTACATAGTTCATATATTTTTCAAAAGATAACTAAACGGCTAACTACAGAGGCATTCCGCTTTTCAGCACGGTATACAAAATCCTCTCGAAAATAATATTAGAAAGGCTGAGCCCAAACATTGTAGAATCTCTGGGAGAGTACCAAGTGGGCTTACTTAAGAAAAACATCAACGGATCAAATGTTCATACTACGACATATTATCAGCAAATGTTGGGAATTTAATAAAAACCTCCACTGTCTGTTTGTATTTTAATAAGGCATATGACAGCCTAAAAATGAAAATGATGTGGCCAATTATGGAAGAAGAACGAATCCCAAGGAAGATCAAACAACTAGTGAGAATGTGCATAGATGGCTCTAGGTGCAAGGCTAGGATAAAAGAGTCCATGTCAGATACTTTTGAAGTCAACACAGGTGTTCGACAAGGAGACAGCATACCACGTCTTATTCAATTTAGTTCTTAACAAGGCAAGTGATAAAATATGAAAGATGAGGACAAGAGTGGAAATAGGGAACCGAGTTAAAATATTGGCCTTTGCAGATGATGTGGTACTCCTGGGAATAAATGAAAATGAAGTGCAGGAGATGGCGCGGGCATTGTTTGAGGAGGCGAAGTTAGTAGGCCTACGGGTAAATGAAGAGGAAACACAATACTTACAATTAGTAGCACTCAAGTAGGAAATACAATATTTAAAAGAGTAAGGAAGTTGAAATACTTAGGAGGAATAGTACATGATGAGATAGAGGAAGAAATAATGGCCCTTATTCAAGCAGCGACAAAACGTATGTACTCCTTAAACAAGATGTTGAGCTCCGGACTCCTTTCAAGAACAACTAAAATAAGAATATACAAAACAGTGAATACGACCTATTGTGTTGTATGGATCGTAGACATGGACACTATCTAGGAAAATGGAAAACAAATTAATTGTATCTGAAAATAAAATATTGAGGAAAGTATATGGTCCACTGGGTGAGAATGGAAGATGGAGAAGCAGGAAAAATAGGGAAATAAGGAGCCTTTTTGGGGAGCCAGATATAGTGGCAGTGATAAAGGAGTGGTTTGGACATGCTGTGAGGAGGGAAGACCACGAAACGATCAAAGCGGTTCTCAAGGGGATACCGGACGGGAAAAGGTCACTGGGAAGACCAAAACTGCGATGGGAAAGCGGAGTAAGGAGGGACCTGGAAGTATTGGGGGCGACTGAAGAACTGGCAGAAGATAGACAGAGATGGAGGCAGTTGACAAGTGAGGCTATGAACCGACTCCGGTTTGTGTAGCCAAGGAGGTAAAGGTAAGGTAACTAAACGACGCATCAGTATATGAGAAAGTTTGCACAATTTATATTCTACCGTTTTTTTAAGAGAATTTCAGTACATTTTACTAGTCCACGCCTTACTTTATTGAGCGGGTGTTATCTTGAGTACATTTATTTGTTCCCTTTTCTATTTCTCTTTTATACATGTTTCCTATATATTATTATATATGATGATTTGTTTAGAGAATCTTATGTTAGCAGGTTTCGCAGGTTTTTCATACCCCCCCCTTCTATGTGGGGGTTTTTCTTCAGTGAATTTTTATGTGGACGCAATAGTCCTTATTTTTTCCCACACAAGTTTATCTTTTTACAGTATTGTATTATTATAATATAATTATTAATTCTAGCCTATAATATTATATTTGTATCATTACGAGGAGTTAGGTGGAAGATGGAACTTCGTAGTCTCAAACTCACCCCAAATAAAGACCTAAACTAATCTAATCCATTCTCTTTCTTCCTCTTTATCCCCCCTACCTCCCTCCTCTCACCTTCCACCCCCCTTCCCTTCGTGGGTTTTTTACTAGGTTGGCCATGTCAGGTCCTTCCAAAGTTTTTACCACAAATACCTACCTAGTCTTCTCTTTTTAGAAGTTTCCGAATTTGTAATTCAATCTCTTAATTGTGTTTTTTTGTGTGTTTTGCTCTTTTTTCATTTGTTTAGTTTCAGGTATTGGTATTCTGTTTGTACGTTTATATGTTATTATTTTTATTGTCATTTGTAATTCATAACGTAGGGTTAAATGTAAGAAGGGACTAGTATGTAGTCTCAATCTCGCCCTAAATAAAGTCGTTTGTCTGTCTCTCAGTATTCCATGTCACCCCCTCTACATTCATTTTATTCCAGATCTCCATATATTTCTGCCTCTCTCTCTCTCTAGCTCGCTGCCTCCATTTTCATTTTCAACCCTTGACACTCAACACACTCCCTCGTTTTCTAACCCTCTTTCATTCCAGTGTCATTTGCCCTGTATCTCACTCTCTCTCTCTCCCCCCTCCCCTACATCTCTCACAATTTCTCCCTGTCCCTCGCAAGCTTTTCACTCTTCGAATCTTGATTATTCGTTCCTATCTCCCTCACAAACACTCCTCCTCGACCCCCTCCTCCTTCCCCCTCTGCTCCCATCCTCTCTCTCTCTCTCCCCCTCCCCATTATAGCTACACTTGGAGGGCAACCTCTCCCAAAAATTTTGATGATCATTAACAGTTTCTGGGGGCGTGTGAGGGACGACGGCAGAATGGGGACAAGGGAGAGCGAGAATTTTTTTAATGGGGTTTGTGTCGAGGCAGAGTGGGTTGGAGAGTGCGCGAGGATGCGTGTGAGAGATATAGTGTGTGTGAGTGCGGATGAGAGTAGCCACTCAAGTTCTCTTTTTTTCTCTCTCTCTCTCTCTCTTTCATTATTGTATTTTTCTCTCCTTACTACGCCATTCTTTTCTCCTCCCTTCTTGATTCTCTTCTCGCTTTTTACCCCTTTTCAACCTTCCAATATATCACTTTTATAAAATTACTCTAATGTATGTGTTTGCGTGCGTTTACACGAGTGTGCGTTTGAGAGGAGAAAAAGGGGAGAGATTAGAAAGAGTGAGAGCGCGAAAAGAGATAATTCCGAAAGAAATATCTTTTTTGGTCGTTTTGAAAACCGTTAAGTGCCAACAGCGTTGGATGTGAAATGGGAAATATTTACAAAATGGCCGTCGCATATTAATTACCCGGCGGAGTGCTCTCTTGGAACCAGACGGTGCTAAAGTGTGGCGATTCTTTGACAGAGGGAGGAGAATTTCATGTTTTTTTTCAGTTCCTAATTTTCCCTCGATATTTTTTTGCATTCGTGGGGAGTTATGAGGGAACCCAATATGTACCGTGTTAGGTCGCCCTCTTTGTCCCTTCGAATGATTTGAGGGATGAAAATGCACGATTTAACGCTGCTTTGTTTTTAACCAGGGAACGAAATTTTCTCATATTAATTGAAAACGTCGACGGAACGTGAGAAGGGTCGACGACATCAGGCACGATTTCAATCAGCTGGATGTTTATTTTGCTAATAATTTCCATGTGCAGTTATTATTCGTGATCGGAAACTCAATTATTTTTAATCGGTCAGGGAAATATTTCCATTTTATTCCATATTCCCGTAATGGATAATAAAAGTGATGGACGTAAAATAAATAATATGCTAACAAGAACGCGATGAATATCAAATTAAAAATATAGGAAATTGGCTTTTCGATATAACTATTAAATATAGATATACAAAAATATAAACAAAATAATCACCAATAATATTGAAATGTTTGTAATATCTGGCAAATAACTCTAAGTGCCTGTATTTTTGTGCCAAACGTGCAACTTTGGCAGAACAAATTTTATTTTTAGGCACATCGCTAACTACGAGCTGTATTTGAATACAAATCATCGAAATCTAATCGGATATGGATTGCGTAAAGAACGACCTCCAGAGAAGACACGGATATAACGTGTTTGCAACTCTAAAATATAATTCGAATTGAAATACAGACATTGAATTCAACGGGATTGTGTTCCAGGAAAATGGCGTCTTAATTCCAAGCACGATTTCCCATATACCAACTATCATGAATTTGCATTATGTTTCACACAGTGGCCAAAAAACTGCACGCTTTATACATCTACAAAAAACGTGGTCTTACAATTACAAATGAACCGATAAGATACCATTTGAGTAAATAAAAAGAGAGATCTGAAAACATCGTTCTCTTTATAACCTTATTAGGCCTATTGAACTACACTGGAGAATTTTGTTGGCATTTACTCGCCCTGTGTAACCCGAATCGACCTAGTATCATAGTTTTCGTCGTCTCGCTTATTTACTGATGCAAAACATCGTTTTGCTCCGGCCAAGCTTCGTTGTAAACGTCGTAAACGCGGAGCGGGGCGTTTAGTTTTTAGTGCGTTCCTTAATTATGAAACGTCGTGATTCAACTACCTGCCTACATTTTAATTCCAACATCCTCCCTCTAAATCGGAAAGATATTCATCTCGTAAGGGAAAAAACTCGAGACATCAGCTGTTTGCAATACGAAAACATCAGCCGCATTAAAATATTTCTATCCAGCTATGAACTGCACGGGTTTTCGAGTCTTTAACACAAAATTCACCTTATACCCAAACGTAAACAGCATAAATATTATTCACTGAGCTCTTTCAATCACGGTCGACCTCAAAACCATTTAGCTCTCCTTATACGAGGCAAATATCGGCTGAGCGTGCTCGCCAACGGAACGCGTCCTATGCACACCTAGGTTCACCTCTCCGAAAACCAACTTCCGTGCATGGTCTTCGCATTTTCAATACTTCACTCGGCGTCGTCACGCGTGACTCGGCGGGTGACTTTGTGTAATCCTGGCCTCATTTGCATGCGACTTCTAGCCCGTGTTTCCGTACCGAGGTTGTAGAGCAAAGGTACGCGATTTGTAGATATAAGAGTCGTGAGAGAGAGGAGGGGGAGGCGGAGAGAGAGAGAGAAAGGGGAGAGGCAGAGAGAGAGAGGAGGCAGAAGGAGAGGGGGGAAAGGCAGTGAGAGGGAGGAAGGCAGAGAGAGAGGGAGTGAGGCAGAGAGAGGGAGAGAAGCAGAGAGGGAGATAAAGGGGGGAGGCAGGGAGGAAGAGAGGCAGAGAGACAGGAAGAGATGGTGGAAGAGGAGAGGGAGGGAGGAAGAGAGGAGATGGAGGGAGAGGAGATGGAGGAAGAGAGAGAGAGGAAGAGAGAGAGAGAGGAAGAGAGAGAGAGAGGAAGAGAGAGAGAGAGGAAGAGAGAGAGAGGGAGGAGAGAGAGGGAGGAAGAGAGGCATACAGATATGGGAGAGGGAGAGATAGGGGAAGAGAGATACAGAGACCGCGGAGAGTCAGGGGTGACTCACACTACCCACGGCGCTAGCGCGTCATCCTTGTAAATGTTGGTCTGGAACAGTAAAATGGGTTACTTGATTATTTTCCCTACATTCAATTGAGTCATGTTTGCGTGCCTGGGTCGCAGCAGAGGGGGAGGAAACCGCCGTAACAAAACGCACGCAAAACAGAGTCGGAAGAGGAAAAAGGGACGGAGGATATGGACAGTTTATTTTTCCCGAGTAAAGGAACAAACAACGCGTTGACCTCTTTCTTTGCTCTACACACGTAATGCGTTTCGGAAAAGAAAATACCTTTGATAAAATGGATTCGCTGCTGTGAACGCTTTGACACGAACTCATATCAGGAAATGTCAAGGAGGACATATGAAAAACCTTTTAACGATCGCAACAGTGTTTTGATAGATTCGCTTTGCATAAAGTCTAATTAATTAGCCGTTCGACTAGATTCGATGACTTTGCGTGCCATAATTTTCCAAATGGAAAAAACGTTTTGCTTGCCTTTTGGATACCTTACGTATTCGAGTACAATCTCAAAATTGTTGAACATTAAAGCAATTTTATTCTACCTGTAACTCTGTTAAATTAGAATAACAAAGAACAATTCCATATAAAAATTTAGAAAAGCGATGAATGGGGAAAAGGACCCGATTAAAAACTTTTGGCAGCATGGATGTTCATCTATACCAGTGGTCGGCAACCTTTTCTGATTTTGGATCACTGATAGTTTTTGGAAAATGCGATGGGTCGATTAAAATGTTTTGAATGAAGAGAAGAATCAAACATGGATATTTACCTAAACTATACTTAATAACTGAATTACTCTTTTATTTTCAAACAAGCGAAAGAACGAAAGTTCATCTCTTAAAATGTTCACCCTTTACTAAAACACCCATTTCCTTACCATCAAAGAGCGAAATAAAAGTATTCGACTGCATAAACAATCCCCCGCGCCGTTTTCGGGCGACTGCAATAATTTTGCGCCATTCAAAACAAAAGAAAATAAAAACTCCCACGTTCCGCATAAACAACGGTTTCGCCCGATTGCCTCCCAACAGTATCGCAGTTCAAAAATTAAAAAAAGAAAGAAACGGTTCCATATACGACAGCAGTCGACATATTATTACTGAATCTCGACGGCAGAGAGAGGAACGTATCGTTGCGCTATGTTTCATTGGGCTCATAGTCGTCCGCGATGAAAAATTGTGTATCTCCCCTTCGACTTCCATCTCTCCTTAAAAAAATTAATACTCGAAGCGAGCGATTCTTTTTTTTTTTGGGGAGATACGTGGAAATGAATCGAACCAGACAGTTACAAACCCGAGCGTACAAAAAAAAACAAGATAGCAGAGAAAAAGGAATGAGAGATAGAGCGGATTGAAAGGGGGGGGGAGAGAGAGTGAACCGATATAAATGGAACAAAAGGGTGAAAGAGAGAAGGAAAAAAGGGAGAGAGAGAGAAATGAGCAGAGGAGATAGAGAGATGGAACGGAGGAGTGTTAGGAAAGGAGAGAGAGATAGAAAGAGAGAATACACGCGATGCGTATTGGAAGTCGATGATGAGAAGATGGCCGTTGGCAGAAAGGAAATCCCCAGTAGCGCGGTGGGATTGAATGAGATCGGGAAGCTGAAGAGGGAGTTTTAGAGAGAGAGGGAGAGAGAGGAAGGAGGATGCGGTTGGGCTGTGAGAGGGGGATAAAGATTTTTTTCCCGGCCTATGGGATAAGGGAGGTTGAAGGAGAGGGGTACCGCAAGAAGGATTGGGAGAGTTGAAGTTTATAGGGTGCGAGTTTGGGCAGAGAAGAACGGAGAGAAACTGGTGCGGCGAAACATAGACGGATAGAAAAGAATGGGAAGTGGCGGTAAGGAGCAGAAAGAGAGAGAGAGAGAACGAGGGAATTTGGTGCGGCATGTGAATCGAAGCGGAATTGGGAGAGAAAGGGAGGGTGAGAGAGAGATAGGGAGGCCGAGAGGTGGGGAGACTGAGAGACTGTGAGGTTGAGAGAATGGTAGGTTGAGAGATGAGGAGGCTGAAAGCGCAGGAGGCATATACATACATTGTGGGATATAATAACCAACAAAGTGCTGAAAGAGCATATGCCAGTATGGTTCCCATAGTTTTCACATGCACAGTATACCATTCCGAAGACGATTGCACGAAACTCTCGCGTCCAAAAGTTTACGAGATGTATTTGTGCGCTCCAAAAAATTGCAGTTATCGAATGAAGACGCTCAACCTGTAATAATACATAGAGTCAACAGTGCCGGAAAAATGTCAAATCGGATTACTTATTGTACGACGTTTTATTTATTTATTTTTTTGCGGTGCACCTAACGATTACGTACGCCAACACGGAACGCAGAACTATCGTGTTTGAAAAACAACGGTGTAGGAACTGGCATGTGTCGAGAGAAAAAATGCCAGGAAAAATGACGGAATGGGAAAGAGGGATTGGCTGATCGCTGGAAGGGATATTGAAAGAATGTAGGGAAGCATGAAATGTTAGCAAAGGGGATGGGCAAAGTGGAAAATAACAGTCGGTATTAATAAAAGAAACTAGAAAATCTCGTGGGAAACGGTAAGAAGATAACGGAATCATTAGAAAATAAAATTAAAACGTTAGAAAAATTTTGTATGAAACGATAGGCAGCAAATATGATTTTCTTTTATTTCAGTATAAGACTTTATTCGAAAGAAAGAAACTTTTTAAGACGGAAGCAGAGTTGGAATTACATTATTCATTACTTAGGCCATAAGGTTTTGCGCCCATAAGTTGCGAATAATAGCGATAATATCGGAACGGTATTCATACAATTGAACGTTCATTGTTTGTATTGGGAATAAATACACGTGTCTGATTCGTTTCTTTTTAGCGTAGAGGAACTTGAACATGAATAATTTGAAAACATTTACATTGCCATTTGTCTTTCTTCCTGTGCTTTTAGAGACCAATCTAACTCGCGCAGAATATCTTTTTTTTACGCTTCTCTGAATAGTCGTATATTATAGACAATTTTAAAAATATCTTTCATATATCTCTATTGCTTCACTTTTGTGCGGAATCCCTAGTGAATTTTTCTTTTCCATAAAAAAAATCGAAGTGGTATCTTTTTTCGTTGTTTCACACAAAATTTCACGCACGCTACTCATTTACCCCCTTCCCATCATTCTACGGCCTTTCATTCCTCTCTTTATTGTTATTGCAATCTTTCACTTCAAGCCTAAAAGTATGCCTCTCAGCTTCTCGTTTTTATACGCCCTATCTCTCTGACAAATTGACCATTTCTACATAATAAGGCAGTGGAAATGCATTTCTTTGTAATGTTTTTTTCATACTTTTGACTGCAGAATCAAACCACCTACATAGGTATTTTTTACCACCAAAACATTTTCACAAAAATAATTGAATGTACACCTTTGCACATCTAAAGATTCATAAAATAGTAGACAGCTTTTCTCCGCCCGATAATATTTCATATCTACCTCTTGTTTCTGACGGTCAGGAAATTTTTCTCTTATAATATCACTGAAATCAGTTATTATTTTGTGAGACCTTATGACCTGATGAGGGTTGACAGCAAGAATCAGTTGTTTTAATCTGACATTTGAGAGACAATAGCTCAGGTTATAATTATTTCAACGGAAAAATTTCAAATACAAGCGTGGGTCAAAGTAAAAAGAACTGGAATTGATGAAAAAGAATCGATCACATATTTTAATAGAGTGTATAGTATATTTGCGTCGAGCACCTTTGCTGTTCGACGCTGAACCTCTTCCTATATGTTGAAATACTTACTATATAAAAATAAACAGTGTCACTGTTTCACACAGAGACGTAACTGGAAGATATGGAACCTGTTGCAAAATTTTAGCAAGCATCTTAATTATGCGGAATATTATTTTTCCTGTTTTTACATGAATTATAATAGGTAACTTTTTCATCAAAAATGACTTAAAATTTTGAGTATTAAATTAATACTTATTTTTGGGTAAATAATATTTGGGCGTTCCCTGCGGGTTTAGGTCAGTTCGGCACGATCGGTTCGGCGACGGACTATTCGGCGATTGAGCTATTCGGCACCGGACAGTTCGGCGCCAGTCGTGTTCTGCAAGGCACAATTCCAATATATTTTGAAGGGAATAGCGTCATGACAATATTTCAACTATTAAGTTACCGAATCTATTACGTAGAAATAAAAAGGACTATATTTAAAGTTAACTTTGGCTTTATACTGTTTAAATAGTTTTATTGTTTATGATTGTATTTCGTTATTATTATATATAGAAAATTACTTTAAAATGTTGTCATTTATAGAAATACTATTGTTTTATTTAATAAATTATAAGGCTCCTCAAGTAAATTGATTTAAAAGTTAGGCTGTTTTAAATATAGCCATGTTTATTCAAACGTTATTGGATCGGTGAAGTCAAATCAGCCGCGTTAACTTTATTGCTGTATATTGTGAACGTTTTCTCAGGAAAGTAAATTTGAAAGTTAATTCTTAAAAAATATATTCATTTTTATTTAAACAATATTGGTTCGATTAAATCGAGTCAGCTAATTTAACTTAACAGTAACATTTGTATTAAATTAACGTTAATATAAGTAATTAATTGTGCAAAATCATTATGTATATCATCCGGTGAGTTTTCGTTGTATAATTTTTATCGTGCACTTTTTCTCACGAAAGTTAATTTAAATCTATTTTCCTTTAAATATAGTCATTTTTACTTCTACGTAATAGATTCGGTAACTTAATAGTTGAAATATTAATATCATCATAACGCCTTTCTCTCCTAAATATATTGGAATTGTGCTGTGCGGAACGCGGCTGGTGCCGAATAATCCCATCGCCGAATGCTCCCGTCGCCGAACCGGCCGTGCCGAATCGGCCTTGCCGAAGTGTCCCTTTCCGTTTCCTGCGTGAATGTTTGGCGCCTATGACAGAAGCCATACGCTAGTTGCGGCATCGGTTTCACATGCTTTGGTTTAAAAAAGGATATCAAAATTTGTTTTTTTTATTGGCGGCTCTTGCTCATGAAGCAGTTATAGGTATAATTAATCAGTGCGCATAACACCGTATATTTTAATTGTTCATTTTTTGTTATACTATACGCAACTTAAGATCTTCTAAGCTTCCTTTTATCGTTACGAATTTCTTTCCCTTAATTATTTTTCCGTCATTAGGAAAACTCTCTAACGCCTCAACACAAATGTATGATTCGCCTGAAACGTAATCTTACCATCTTCCTCGAACAACAAACTGTTTTTCAGAAATCGACGTCTCAAGGCAAACAAACTAATACCGCTCCAGATCGCTCTTAACGTCATACTGATCCCAACATGAGATAAGCAATAAAAAATATCATCGAGAGACGAGAGAGAGAGAGTATACTTTTAATATTAATCCTCCGAATATCCCTTTTCCTCCGATCGTTGCCCTGGCTATTCTTATAATATTAAACTTCCTCGTCACAAGTTTTCTCTGGCCTCGCGGGGGAAAAGGGGATCTCCTTTAATTGGACTGGGGGAGGGAAACCCTTGAAATGTAACCTTCCACTTGTTGGTTCGGGAGCATCGGAGCAGATCTTCCTTTATAACTATCCAACCCTTCCCCCCCCCCACCCCCTCCTCCTCCTCCCCGTAAGCCTCTTCCACTTCTCTCTCTCCTCCCCTTACTCCTCCATCCGCACCCTTTCCATGGCATCACCGTCCCTTCCTCAATCTAGGGAAGAAAAATCGTTTTATTTTTTTGCAATTCTATACAAAAAAAATCCATTTCCTTTCTTAATATTTCCCCATTTGATCTTCGGTCCCTGAACCTTTTACGATATTCTTCCTCCACTCTTTCCATTATCTGTAAAACCTTCCTCAAAAATCTAACCATTAGGTAGAGCCTATATTAGCTTTTCGTACAGGGAAGGGTTACATTCCGAAATTCCAATCAGGCGAAAGTTTTGATACCACTCTCTCCAAACTTACCGCCCTCCGACACACACACAAACCACACACGACATCTCTCACACACACGAACATGTTCATGCACATTAGTGAGGATAATTTAAAAGAAGACCTACGAGAGAAAAATAAATGGGGAAGTGGAGAAAGGAAAAGAAGGAAAAGAAGACGGAAGACATCACGAGGAATCGCTGAGAAGAATTTGATGAAAATATTTATCTATGTACATACATATATGTGCTTGTGTGGGTGGAAACTATGTGCTATAGGATGAGCAATGGACATTTGCCGTTTGGAGTGGCGCTCGGGGATGAAGATCTTTCATTATAAGTCTCGTCATGTGCCCTCTCTGACACCCATATCCTATTTTATCTCTCACTTTCCTCAATTATATATCTATAGCAGTGGTTCCCAACCGGTGTGTCACGACAAACTAGTGTGTCGTGCACGAGGTCCAGGTGTGCCGCGAAAATTTAGAAAAAAGGTTCAAATTTCACATTAATTTTTTAAAAATTGTCATTCGACAGATTTTCATTTCTTTGTTTATTTTGTTAAATAATAAATTTTATTTATATATATATATATACATATATATATATATATATAGATTTCGTTGTACATACTCTGAAATGACCTCGGTCATATTTGTACTAATTTGATGTTAATGAACATAAACATTTTGTTATATCTTTTGTTATATTTATTATCTTTTATTGTTAAATGATGAATTTTAAGTATTTTTATTACGTTTTAACCAAGAAAATTGACTTTTTATTTCATGGTGTGTCGCGAGAGCTGGATCATTTAAAAAGTGTGCCGCCAAAGCAAAAAGGTTGAAAAACACTGATCTCTAGAACTAAATTGAAAAGGTACTCAACTCTGAAGTAGAAGATGAATAAAGAAGAGTTCTGATTGATGAAACAATCGAAGAGAGATAGAAACATATCGACTTCCAATACACACATCAAGAATTTCGAATACAAATATATGACAAAAAGTAATGTACATACATCCCGTACCGAGATGATTTATCCGTTCTGGTGGAGCGTGTAAATATTCTCTGACGCGACAATTGATTGGAAGTTCTACGCACGGTCCGTATCTCAAACACTGGAGAGAAAGCAATAAATGTATACTCTGTGAACGCTCATCAAGGACACTAATCAGAGTTATATGCCTAAAAGACACCAGGGGCAAAACACGTTAACGCATTATTAATTCAAGGAAACGATCTTTAGATTAGCTTTAAAAAATAAATTGTATTTATGAATGTCGACGTTCGCCCTTAAATATGACAGATGCCATCCCATTTACTTAGGTTAAATTAAATAATAAAGAGGTACGCGTTTATAGTACAGAGCATCATTATAATGATTTATCAAATGATATTAAATCATAAAATACCATTGGTGAAACGCATTAAAAACTGCTAATTCATAAAAACGATCCGATAGAACAAGCACATAAGTTTAAATGAAATAACGAAGAGGCATATATTCACAGAAATTATACGGCAGCATCCCCATGATCCATCAAACGATATTCTTTGCGAAAGTATTCCATTTTATACACTCTTAAACAATCGTAAAATATGGAAGTTACCCCGTTTGCACACTTTCTCCCTTCACTTATAACGCGTCCCCGCCTCAATTTCCCGAACCGCATAAACCTGCTTTTCTCGAAGGAAGCTGGCGTAGAGAGAGACCTGAGAGAACTCCTCCCCCTTTCCTCCCGCAAAACCTCCGGGCGTCCTAGGCAACCCTCAATCTTTGCCTCATCCGCGCTCATATTGCCATTGAGGTTCAAGGGACCATTTCGAGGGATCACTTTACTATCTTCCTCCCTCGCGTTGCCTAGTTACCAGACTCTCCTTCCCCGCCAAATGAGTCAAATCCGCTCTACGCTGCGAACCTTATAAGGTTGTAAATAAATTAAAAAAAAAAAAGGATTCAATTTTCGGTCATTGGCCTCTTCTTAGATCGTTGGTTAGCGTTAGCGCTTAATTACCAAAATAAGATAAATTTAACGCCGAGGAAAATATAGCGGGGCCAAGTAAATCACTCTTGCGGGAATTGCATACGGTGGCGATATTAATTTTCTCGCCGAAAATTTCGAAAGGACATATTTTGCCCCTTTTTAAGCGGACTATATTTTATGTTTATCGCGTCCCCTAGCTTTCAGTATATTTTTTAAGATACCGTAAGTGATTACGTAATAAATCCTTGATATGCATCGTTAGTTAGCTTTTCGTGTAATTATTAACTCTATTACAGTTGTGTTTTCGAAAATTAAAGCATAAAAAGTTCATCATCACCTCCAGTTATAAGTAGTATACTATAAGGATGAGTCGTTTTTCCATTTTAAGTTTGGAAAAATTTATCGGCCATGATCCTCATTTACGGGAAAGTTTGTATTTTTACCAATTTTTCTCACTGAGAATTATCTCCATGGAATTAAGGAGCTGGCAAATTTTCTTTTGAATCACATTGAAGGATCAAGGGTATGGGTTATTATTAAATTTCACAACGCAATCCTTTTGTTTTCATTCGAATAAATGCATTTTTCTGCAACCACATTAACCAAATTTTACTGTGCGACAGAATCTGTGTTGTCATATAAGCGTTCTTCGCAATCGTGTTGCTGTCACGTCCTTAAATGCTGGGAAGGAGGTGGAGAAACCTAAGGTCGTGAAAATATCTGAAGATCTTGTAGATAATCACAGAAATATTCCAAATCTCGAACAGTATAATTGTATTTCGTTGCGGCTATATTGCCATATAAATACTTGACTTATTTTGGCAAATTTCGCCCAACAGAAATTTCAAAGCGGAACGTCATCTTCTTCAAACTTAAATTTACAGTATGTACTTCTCACACTTTGAAAGTGAAATCGTTTAAGAACTCATCTCCATGAAAATCTTAGACATTTAAAAGAAATCTATTGAAAAATTTAGACGATTAATATTTCAACGCTATGAGAGTGAGGAAATATAGCAAAAATCCAACACTACTGCCCCCCCCTGAATCTCCCGGATTTAATACCACTCCTGGACAAACACATCTATTCCACCGAATGTAATTTAGATGCAAGGTAAATCTTCCAGGCTAAAATAAATAAAAAACAAAGACTTTGCAGGATGGAGCACGCCTTATGCTCCTGTATTTGCTTCCCTTCGCACGCAGTCACGCACCGTAGAATCGCGGACCTAAGAGAAAAGTAATCAATCGTCTTCGAAGAGTATTGTGTACATACACACACACACAAGCACAACATTGCTCCTTCTTAACCTTCCCCTATACCTCTCTCCATCCGCCACTACCTCATTCTCCCTGCGGCTATTATTCCGCGGGGACGACACACAAGCGTTCTCTCTCGGGAGCCGACGGGAAGAGAAAGAGGATATGGTACCAACGCTTCAGTGCATTCTCCAGGAACGCCCTCCATCGCTCTATCTCACACTCGCCATGGAGAAAAAGAGAGAGAGAGAGAAAGAAAGCGTGTCCTATCGCCTTAATGGCAGTCTCCTCCTTTATCCTCCCTCCCATCCTTCTCTCTCTCTCTTTCCCACCCTCTTCCTCCACCTTCTCACTTCTCACGTTTATTATACTGCATCATATGATGACTTGTTTAGTAAATCTTAGTAGGTTTCGCAGATCTATGTGGGTGTTTTCATGCAGCGGATTTATTTTATATGGATGCAATAGTCCTTATTTTCCCCACACAATTACGAATCAGGTTTACTGTGTTGAAGTTCTAAAGCGACTGAGAGACGCCGTTCGTCGCAAGAGGCCGAAGGAATGGGAATCTCGTGCGTGGGCACTGACTGCATCATGACAATGCGCCCTCGCACACAGCTCACCCTGTTCAGTTTTTTTTTGGCAAAACACCGCGTTCCTTTGGTTCAACAACCGCCCTACTCACCTGACATGGCTCCCTGCGACTTTTGGCTGTTCCCTCAACCGAAAATGTTGTTGAAAGGAAAGAGATTCGAAGACATTGAAACAATCCAAGCAAATGCGACGAAGCACCTGAACAGCATCCAAAAAAATTCATTTAAAAAATGTTTCCAACAATGGCAGCACCGCCGGCATAAGAGTATAGGTGCAGAAGGAGACTATTTTGAAGGGGATTAAGTATTTGTACTGATAACCAATAAAGTTTATTTTTAACAGGACCAGTCTCGGAACTTTCTGATCAGACCTCGTATATCTTTTTACAGTATTGTATTATTATATAATTATCAGTTCTAGTATTTAATATTACACTTGTATCATGACGAGAGAATAGGAGGAAGATCGGACTTCCTAGACTCAATCTCGCCCCGAATTAAGACCATATCTAATCTAATCTCGCTTCTAACTCCTTTTCTTCATTACCTACCTCAAAACTCTATTTCTCCATCTTTTTCTCCCCTGTATACCACCAACAATTCCTCTCCATACTTCGACGCTCTCGCTTAAAAAAAATTTATATTCCCCATTTCTTATTTCTTGGACGTCTCATGGTAAAACCTATAGTGCTTCACGTCTCAATTCATGTACCACCTCCGTCTTTCACTTTCTCCCTGTTATCTTTCGATCCGGCTTCTTCCCGCTCTTACGTCACCTCCCTTTCTCTTTTCTCTCCCTCTCCCTCCCTCTCTCTCTCTCTCTCTCCCCCTCTCTATCAGAGGTGAGGTGTGCGATGGGGATAGAAAAGTATCACTCTCGTTAAGTAGACCGAAATTTCCGCCTCTCCTAAGGTCGTTCAGTAGCAAAATAAACTGATGTGTCCAACACATGACTTTCTCCATACGTAAGTTGTCAACTAAAATCAAATAAATACGCCGATAGGAACAGTTCACCTTACATGCTTCAGCGCTAGCGATTCAATTGTTGTCACTACCACGCGCGCGAGCTGCCCACTAACCGTCAATTTCGAAGAAAATTGAATATCTCTTGAAATATTCCGCATATTAAAATTTAGTTCAAACAAGATTTGTAGAAAAATAATAATATCTACAACTTTTATATATATATGTTAACAAAAATTCAGTTTTAAGAGAAATATTTAAGAAAAACTAAAATTTGACAGGAATAAACCGCTACTTCCGGCTGACCGATTGTTATCAAAAGTATTTAAAATTTTAAGAATATATATGAAATCACAAATATAGAATTTCATGCTGATCTGATGAATAGTTTTTGAGTTAGAGCGCACACAAAATTTTTGTCACACACATACGGACACACACACGCAAAGACATCATCGATAAAACGGTCAAAACCTCAAAACTTGTATTTCCGTTGAAATCTTGAATTCGAATTTTTTCACAAAAACAATACTTTCTCTATACTATGTATATGGAGAAAGTAAAAAAGGGACAAGAACTCGCTGCAACTTGAGGTAGTGCGATTAAACGACCAAACGCTCCCAAGTTAAATATGGTTTAGATGGCGAACGCACGTATATTTTCCATGTTCACCGAACTTGTTTTTCGTATCTTATATTTAAATTATTATTAATATTATATAAGTATTTTCATGAAGTCGCAGAAGGGATGCGAAATGAGTTTTATAGACGAAATAAGGCGAATCAAGACTGTAGTTAATGTTGGTATTTTTATTAATTTTTTTGCAATTTTGAATATGTAATTAATGTCTATAATGAAAAGACAACACTAAATTATTTCAGGATGGACAGAAACTATAATCAAACGTAAGATCGCTCGAAAAAAGTGTTTTTGAAAATATCATTTGCGTTAAATATTGTCCTAAGATTGATGCGAGAAAGCGAGTTTCCATAAAGAGCATTGGGTTTGAAATGATTGTTCATAAAGAAAGCACATTTAGAATAAAATAAGACATTTTATGCTTTAAGAACTCGTAACTTAAATCGAATTGTAACATAACTTCAATTCCATAGATGCTCGTGCTGTCTCAACGACATCATAATCTTGCATATATCTGCTTTCCACCATCTCTCTTCCGTAGTTTCCCCACCTAATACGAATCGAGTTTACAAATTCGAATTTTATCGCGCGTCCGCACGAAAACGCGCGCCATTTTATGTTATTTTTCTCTTCGCAAAATGGCCGCCACACGGAAAATTTTTTTATATTTTTTTTAAAGGAAACGTGAGCAAATCGAACGGCAGCACAGAGAAAAATGGGACGAGAGGCAGGCAGGAAACGCAATGAATATAAAATATTTTAGTTATTTTTTTTCGCCGTCTCAATTGTAATTTTCCCCTGATTTATCTGCACCCATGGCTCCAATTTCTTCCAAGTTTCGTTCTTTTCGTGCCTTTTCCTCTCTCTCTCTCCCTCCAGATATTCTTGTCGTTTTCCGTTTTCATTTCCTCCGATTTAAAGCTCTCGATTATTCTCTCTCTCTCTCTCCTGCACCTCAGGCAAATATCTTCCATCCGTGCGACTCGCGAGACATGAAATCGCTCCTTTCTCTCTCTCTCTTTCACTCCTCGTTAAACTCCTGCCCTTTAATTATCACACCTTCATTTTCGGCGTAATCACATCAATCATATCTTAGAGGTACCTATCTCTAATTTTGCCTTCGCGTTATTTAATTAACGGCTTCGTCGACTATTCGGTGATCTGTGACGCGTGTTCAATGATTATAAAACTCGCGGAAGATTACATTTAGTGTCTTCTGATTAATCATAAGTAAAGAGAGCAGGTTTTTACGCATATAATTTTACCCTCGAGTCTTCAACCTAAAATTCGCCGAAAGTGATTCCGTTTAAAAACTGAAATTTAATAATAACTGAAGTTTTATGGCAGTTTATATGTCTGGTAATTTACCGGTGTTATTGTACCGTTGGCTAATTCTTTCCAAGATTCGTTTATTAGTCATTTCAACCCTTTAACTCTTTAGCAAGCATATTCATCTATGGCGTAACACGTTTTGCTCTTGTTCATCTAGCCCTTTCTGTTACCAGTGTAGATTTATTTTTGAAAATTTCTACCTCTTTCCACCGATTTTGCGTTCTTTGGTACGAATATGCTTTTTGAGGAACCCTCTATGATTACGCCAGATCGGATTAATTTACTTTTTAATTAAATGTGGAGTCAGAGAAGGAGAAAAATTCCGAACCCGGGCCTCCCACTTGCCGGGTAGGTGCTTTAACCAATTAAGCTATCAAGCCAGTCTGATTCTCCGTTCTTGATTCACGGCCAAGTTCGGATTTTTTCTCCTTCTCTAACTTCATACGCGCTCACGCATAAAAGTTTCATTTCCATCCATACACCCTTGTTACTTTTTAATTAGCTTACAGAGGAGCACCGAACGACGCTTTACAGCGAGAAATTGAGCAGTGGTAGAGACGATCACATAAGACCATGTCCTCGGCTGGAATAGAACCCGCGACCTTTAACGCCGAGAGCAAAGCAGACAAACAATTCCCGTTTATTTATTCCAATCAGTGTGTTGTAGTCAGATATCAAATCAAGTGGCAAGGCAAGTTCACAATTTCCATATATATGAAAGGTATGTTTCCATGCATGCATACGAATACTATATGACTGACATTTTTAGCTAGGTTATCATATTTAAACAGAGTAGATCGTAATTTCCTTCGCATTTTTAAAAAAAAGGACTAGCCCCCTTTTTGTTCCCGCGCATATCCTCTCCATTTTTACCATCCTATTCTTTTCCTGCAAACTTTTCCACCGACTGCTTTGCTCCAATTCCTCTCCTCGACCCGCCCACTCCCCTCCTCCTCCAGTCTTCACCTTTTGTCAAACAACCATTTTTCCTTATTCTTCCCTTAAACCCTCTGGGTTTTCTTCCGATATTCCACCCCGTCTCACCAATCATATTTTCGAACGAGTCGGACCGTAAAGGCGGTGGGTCCGACCGTCGGAATCGCTCGGATAGGGATGCTGTAAGGGTCGTACCCTTATTCACTTGTTTTTTTCCTCCCCTTCCAAACTCCCACCCTTCCCTTGACAGATAAACCTCTTTCCTGTGTCCTTCCTTCACTTTACCCCTCTCCGCCTGCACTCCAGACGTCACTCCCCCTGGTGGTCTCAAATTAAATTTCGGACCGCCCCTTGGTTTGTGTCATTTTTTTTCCGCCGCGTCGAAAAATCAACACGACGCCAAAATGCATTAAATGGTTTCTTTTCTCGGAAAAAAAAGGTTTTCTTGGGCGTGTGGTGGAGGAAGAAGAAGAAGAGAGAGAAAAAGAGTCGTGCAACGTTACGGTAAATATTTTTAACAATGCATCGGAATATGGACGATTCCGTTTTTTTTTTTTTTTTTAATGTTTCCACTCGAGGAAGCGGCAAGAGGACATATATTCGAGAGTGGAATGTTTCGTCGGCGTAAGCGATTTTTATACTGACGTCACAAAACTGCCCCTGTATGGCGCCCCAGTTTTCGATGCGCGCGGATATTCAACAATCCTGAGCATTGAATGCCCGCTTGGTTATCGTCAAGTGGGAAGCGGATCGGTTGCTATGCACGGGAAAATATACTTGGCGTGGTTTATTCGGAAGACGAACCTAGAGAGAGAGAGAAATGGCAGTTCGCGCCGCGGCTCGAAAAGAAAACGACGTCCTTTTTGACGGCGCATCGCTGATGCCGTTGTTTTGGTATATACAAACAAACAGCCGTGTGCTCGCGATAAGCTGTTTTTATTGCAGACCGCCGTGGAAGAGTTCGTTTTCAATATGTATACGACAAACGGATATGTTTTCAATTGTTCATTCGACTTAGCATGTTGCAATTCAGGCTGAAGTTCAAGTGTCAAACGGAATTAATGATATATATATATATATATATTGCTATTATTATTAAGGTAATTGCGGTACTATTTGGCTAGACAAAAGCTTTAATAGGCTTTTTTTTATATAAAGTATTCAAATTACATTAATGATACGCAAAATATATCATAAAACTATCAATAGCTGGATGCACAAAAATATTAAATATACATCACCAAAGCCGGCCCCAGTGGCGGAAGGCCTACCATCACTAAGGTCGCGTGTTCGAATCCCGCCAAGGACATGGATATTTGTGTCGTTTTCATAATTTCATATTTCATCAATCATGTGTGTGTGTCTGATGTGGAAGGCAACAGGAAACCACCACATCATGTGTGTTTATTCCCTAGTCATTTCAAACCAACCTTAGGGTTGAAAACTATTAATGAATGAATATCACCGAATATACAAGAATGCCATACCATTAATATTTAAAACTAAATTCCTGTCTTTCACAGGTTGGTATCATCTACAAATCCAGTAACATTTACATATTTTTTAGGTTTAGTGATTCACGGCTATTCTATTCCATAGTTATTGCGTCCATGAGACTCTCAACGCACCTATCGAGTTCTCCTTTATTCTCTCAAAATCTGTTTTCTTTTTAAGCGTTCGTCACCAGTGATGCGATAGCCGTATTATCTGTCCGTCTTTCGCGACTTTCATCTCTTTTGATTAAATTGAGTATGGGGAACCCTTATTAAAATTAATCGCCGTTACATGATTTCAAACTGAATTCGTCAATTATAACTTCCATTTTACATAAACACTTAAATAAACATATATGTACTCGTATCTCGTTGAATGGCATCCGTCAAGCAACAATTAAATACAATATGTTTCACTCCCTAGCTCTTAAATGACCTGTAAAGTAAGGATAAAAATGTTGTAGCTCTTATAAGATCTACAACGTATGGATTAAAAATGTATTAGGACGGAGAACAGCATCTATCACAAAAAAGTCCGCGTTACCAAATAATTACGACTTATAGTATCGGAGATAGATATTCGAGAACCGCCCAATGCTTCGATACCGTTTTGCACTTAATTCCATAAATAGCGCCTTTGAAATCTTTTCCTTAAACCATTTACACACGCACACGCGCACACGCACGCACGCACACACATCAAGCAAAATATTAAAGTACTCGTTCTCAAATATATCGCAACAATTGCTTTTCATGGTATCGACTTACTTTTGAATTTCTCACTATTCTTCTATAGCAGCGGTTCTCAACCTTTTTTAAATCGCGACGCCGTATATGGCGCCCTAAGGCTTTCTTTATTTGCCTACCTGGAACAGGCATGGATTTCGGTTCTTTTTAGCGCTCCTTCTACCATGGTACCCCTAGGCAATTGCCTACTTTGCTACCCGCTAGATCCGTACCTGCTGTCCCGAAGCAAAGATAGCGCATGAGTCGCCAAAAAAAAAACTTTTTCCTAACTGCGATATTTTAATTTTTTCTAATTTTCGCGACACATCGGTTGAGGACCATTGTTCTAGAGAGAATTACAGCCTCCGTAAATATCCACTCGTTTTGCCATTGCTGTTTGTCATATGTATACCAACAAACATTCTTGTAATATCCTATGTTATCCGAGTTACTATTTCAACATTCGCGTTGGGCTGCATTCATATTAAATCTGCACAGTATAAATATCACAATTTTCCTCCATCGACAGATGGGTAAACTGTGCACTGGTAATTCATATATCGAAATAGCCTCAAAAATTTTCGTTTATCGAAACGCGAATATTGAAAAATTTTCCTCTTCGTTTCATCAACTGAACATTAACCTGAACCATGTGGTCGAAAATTGTTTGAATAAGAAGAAGACCACTCGTTAGCTCTCATTCGTCCTCGAAAGAACCCATCTTTCCAAAGTAATCTTCAATTCCAAAGAACAGAAAGGAACTGGAAGACATAAAACCATACCCCGCAGAACACAGAAAATTCGTGGTTTTTTGCCTGAGGATAAAAAGTACGAATGGAAAATATTAACTCGTGGACTTCTTTCATTTCCTCCACGGATCCTTTTATTTAGAGAAAAAAACGAGGCCTCGAGGTTATGAAAATACCGCCACAATCTATACGAAGCCGAAGAGGCGGAATTTTTCATTAAAATCCTTTCCATGTGGGAAAGTATGCGTTCCGATTAAAGGAAGACGATTGCAGAGGGAGACATGAGGGAGGGGAAGAGAGGGAATAGAAAGGGGGAGGAGGAGGAGGAAGGGATAGAGAATGAGCGAGAGAAAGGATTCTCTATCTCTCTCTCGGGAGATAGGTTCTTAAGACTTGAAACTTCATAGGTTCTTAAGACTTGAAACTTCGAACCAGAGTTAAGATATTTAGTCTTTTAAGCTTTGGGAAGCAAAAATAAAACGGGCGAAAAGTGTCAGAGAATGAATCCGAAGGACGAGAGACAGTTTTGGATCGGATATTTTTGCGGACGAGAGAATAAAAAAAAAACAAAGGAATTATGGATGTAGAAAGGTAACTGCTAGGGCAGGCAGACATTTACGCGAAATGTCCGGAACCGACCCGAACCATTAAGTCTGAAGGGAAAGACCGTAACCGTAGGAAAAGTAAGAAAAAAAAACAAATGGTTCATATATGATAATAATGCAAAGATGAGGATATTTACTTGGGAAAGGGAGAGAAGATGAACTGAATGGCACAGAGAGGGGGATAGAGGAAAGGGAAGAAGGGAATGGAAAATATCTGGTAGACAAGGAAGATGAGTCACGATCCATCCATTTTCCATCTCCAAGGTCGTCTGCGGTTCAACAACCCAGACTATAACCACCGAAAGACCTCGTAACAGTCTCCCTTCCTTATAAAAGATCCAGAATCCTCACTCTCTCCTACATTTCTCTTCTTCCGTTCTTTGCTATCATGCTTTCTTGAATAACTTCTTCCAACTTTCTCTTCCCTCATCTCTCTCTCTCCCGTCCCCTTTATTTTCAATCTCTATGATTAAAACTCTCTCTTTCTCTCTTTCTTCCGACTCTTAACTAGTACTACTTCATTTGCTCCCTCAGTAAAAGTTGTTTTTTTAAATTGATGACAAAAACCTCCCAGCCTACACACAATCTGCGAAAAGTTAAGAAAACTCGAGTTATGCTACGAGGGTCAAATAAACACGATGCACTTTTTTTAGCTGTTGCATACTATTCAATAGTGTTAGACGCTGTTTGCGGTTAAATAATATCGAGATAATGAATGACAACGTATGAAACTCTGTCGTATATGAAATACTAATTATATGGCTTATTAAACAGTTTCACAGATAAAGAAATTGTCTTTCTCACTGTTAGTTCGATAATATATTAAGGAAATTCATCCCCAAATTTTCTCCAAGCTCTTAGATCCAAATAAATAGTACCATGCACATGTTAAAAGTCTTCATGAAGTAATTTTCCTTATTTCTATTTACATCAGCATTTAAGCTCCCTCTCTCTCTGCTTTACATTTGGTCGCGTTAATATGCCAAATCAACATGAGACAAAGCACCAACTAAACACCGAGCATGATCCACCTGTTCCGTCCTTTCCCAATCTTATACCATGTCGGATTTCGTTCTTTTTTACGCTCCCTGAGTCTATCATAAACTCCTTTTTACCTCGATAAAAGGTGAAGATAAGTTTAGGGAGTGAGAAACGATAGGACTTTTCTTGACGTGCAAGGTGAAGGACGAATAGGGGGAGAGGTAGAGGCAGGATGGGTTTTAGGGCTTGGGAAAAAGGGGGATCGGTGGCGGGAAGTTTTTAAGGAAGGAGGACAGTTTTTGGCCATCTCTCTCACATCCTTTTCATATATATACATATATATATATAGTATATACATATATATACAGACATGTGTGTGTCTATCGCCCACACATTTTTTTTATATAGGTTTCGCTTGTTTGACGCTTTCCCCACCAGTTTTTTTCTCCCGTTTATTCCCGCGCATGCCACCGCCGCCACCTTCCTACCCTTTCCCTCCCTTCCCCACATCTATCTACGCATACAACAAATCCCTCTTCCTATCCTTCACATTTGTGTCCCAAATAGCCGTCACACGGTCCCTTTCTCCCACATCCGATCTTCGATTTTCGTATTTTTTTATATAATATAGTTTATCTTTCCCCGGATGATTTTTTTATATACTATATCTCCTTTTCTCTTTTCCGTCTAAATGCTCCCGTTATACAGTTCCATCTCTACCCATTCCCTCTTCCGACCAATCGTCTCCCTTCAAGCTTCCGTTTCATTCTTTTTATCCTTCGCAAACACGCACCCATCAGTGGGGCGCTCCCACAATGAAGGAGGGCAAAGAGAAAAATAACGCTTACTGTTGCCAATTTTTTTCCCGCCCCATATCTCCCAACAATTATTCTTTCTTCCTGTTTTCAATTCTGCCTTTTTTTTACCGCCTCCCACCTGATCTGTATCCTCTCTCCATTTACCGATTTTCATCTCTCTCTCTCTCCCCTCTTTCATCGTATCCTGTCTCCTTTCCATCCTCTCTCCTTAATCTTTCTCTCGCTAATCCTCTCTCTACTCCTCCCCGCCTCTCATCTACCTTCAACATTCCCCACCCCCCTTTATTATCCTTTATACTTTCTCTCTACTCTCACACATTTCACCGCCCTTCACGTATAAACTCGTCCCTCTTTCCCTCTCTCTTTTTCCGAGTTTTTTCTCGTTCTTTCCACCACCCTTCTCCTCCCCCAAGGCCCCATCACTTTTCCCTTCCACCGGTAAAAAAAAATGTTTCCCACCCGCCCACCTTCCCCGCCTATACGCCTCCAAAAAACCTTCTTGACGTACCTTTTTATATCTCGGCTGGGAGCATCCCTTCCTCTTATTTATTGCGAGTTTTCGTATTTTTATATATTCGTATATCAAACCGAAAAAAGTCGTCTGTTCGCTCGTGGTTTTCGTGCAGCGAGTTTTTTTTTATCGGGATGGAAAGGCTAAAAGCGGTCGTGTGCATGTGTGTGTGTGTGTGTGTGTGTGTAAATACTTGCGGAAGAGGAAAGGTGAATGAGGATATTTAGGGCAACTAGTTGTTGAAGGAAAGTAAGCACTTACCGGAAGGAGAGCCGCTGGGGTGTTGGAGAGAGACATTTGTAGGAGTTATTGGAGCTTTCGGGATGATCCTTTCGTCAGCACAAGAGAGACACAACTGATTTGGCAGTGACACTGGGGTGACGGTGTGGGGGTGGAAGGGAAGGAAGGGTGGAAAGGTCGGGGATTGGAGGATGCAGAGTAGGGGAGAGGGTGGAAAGAAGGAAATATTAACGGAGGTTGAGGCCGGGAGGAGAGAAAGAGTTTAAGATGTGGATGTGGGCCAATTCCCACTGACGGTGTTGAGGGGCGGAAGCGTCGTCCGGGAGGGCGCGAATGGCCCTCACCGTGAAACAAACATTGAAATTAAGATTATGATTATTCGCATTAATGGCCACGGGTAGCTGTCGTTTAAGGCTAACACTGTTGCGATCACCGTTCATGCGAATGTTGAGGCGATTGCTGGTGAGGCCGACGTAAATGTATCTCTCCAACACCCCAGCAGCTCTCCTTCCGGAAGTGCTCACTGGTTTTCCTTCAACACCTAGTTTCCCTATATATATATATATATATATATATATATATATATATATATATATGTACATATACGTATATATTAGATCCTCGCCTCCGAGTCACGTTTGAAGAATTTTTTCATATAACAACTTATCTCCTATTCCGGCACAGGGATTTGTTTAGTACAGTTTACCCGGAGGACTTACATCGCTTCCTTCCCATATAAAAAAAATCGGTACAAAATACATTGTACAAAATATTTCATATACTAATTCGTCGTTTAGTTATCTTTAGAAAATTATGATGTAGAATTATTATAAGCATCAAGTTAAATAACTATAAGAAATGTAATAAAAATCGTATGAGCGGTTTTTTTTAGAATATTCAATTGTTGTTAAAGTTGCCCACGAGAAAACTAGCCTTATATTCATTTTTGTGAAATATGAACTAAGTATTATTATTGAAGACGTCAACTCAAATAACTGTACGAAATTTGATCAAAATCGTTAAGAGCCGTTTTTGAGAAAATCAAACTCTATTACAAATGCGCAGAATAAACCTCCCTTAATTATTGAGCAATGTCAACTATGTATTTCTTCATAGCTTCTATTCTGTATGATATAATGCCTAAGTGTAAGATTACATTCATTTTCGATCTACCGTTTAGGCTCTAAAGCCAATAACAGACAGAAAGCATTGCGAAAACCTCTTTTTCGGATTCAGCTACACCTAAAACGTATATTTCCATCAAAATCTCGAGGTCAAATTTTTCGCGATAACAATACTTTCTCAATATACTTCGTATATGAGAAAGTAAAAAAGGTGAAGGGAAATTATTTCGTAACGCTTTATAGCTTGAGCCATTAAAATAAATAAATAAATAAACAAATATAATATATATATATATTATAAATCCTCGGGCTCCCCTTTCCAGTCACTGTATTCGTAAGGCGGATCGCTATATTGCTGCGAAATTTGAGGATTTATTGTACGCCTATACTCAGCGTGCATAAGTTTCGTTTTGATCCATTCTATACTTACGGAGAGGTTTTGAAATTTTTTCTCGCATAATTTACGGTTGCGTAAAATCCAGTGAAAGAACATTTGTTATGGATGCGGAACGGCCGATGTCTATAGAGATGTTCTTCTTCGATCCTGCTTTATACGTACCAGAGAAGAGAGAGAGAAATGTGCAAATATTAAAGGATTAAAATTTTTTCCGAATGAACTCCTGTCAAGTTTTCGCGCGGGTTGGAATAAAAGGAAGAGACGTCTCGGAGGGAAAACTGATTTAAATTCTTTTCGCATTCCCGCAAAACGCGAACATTTCTTGCATAGCTTTACGCGTCATTAAGTTTTCCGCTAGAAAATCCTTTCTTTTTGAAGGCCGCTTTCGCCTTCTTCCTCATTAAGAAATTCGCTCATTCTATTACAAACAACCGGCGTCCTTTGTTCTCGTATTCAGTTCCTGTTCATTCACGAAATTTTCCTTACGAAACTGGAAATAAGAAAGCGAATAATAATTTATTTCCGCAGAATACGCTGACATTCTTTGCTCGAAGTTTCCTAAATGGTCCCAACGAAATAAACAGTTCATTGCCTCCGCTAATTTCCTGACTATTATTCTCGCGCAATAAAAATTTTTAGAATTAAACGGGATAAATGTGATAAAGATCTCCAAATATAGAAAGAACTCCTTAAAATGCCATTCATCCTAGTTATTCATTATTAACTCAAATGGGCCAAAGATAGAGCGAGACTCATTCTATAAACAACCGGCATCTTTTGTTCTCCGATTCAATCATTCACGACATTTTCCCTTATGATACTGAAGTAATTCATTGAAAAATAAATAAAAAATATTTTGCCGATGAAACATTGAATTGTTAAATTTCGAAATGGCCTCGAGAAATAAACCTTGCGCTCATTTGCCTAATGCACGTTAATTAGCGACCATTATTCCTATGGCGACCAAATCGAAATATTAACACAAATGAAGGCGAACATCTTAAATGAATAAATCAAGTAATAAAACGTCATAGTGTTGAGTTCGTTAAAAATCACCTGATGAATGGAATAAAGTAGAATAATACGAGGATTCTGGAACGAAAAGATTTGATTAGATGGATCAAACTGATGACGTTGCATACTAATTGGAAATTTTACGAGGTAAAAATTCTCCTTCAGTATCGCTACGATAATGGAATTGCCCACGCAAACTGAGCTTGGCATTCTGAACGAGAATTCTAAATAGAAATAAAAGGGACTCAAAGGGTGAATTTATTTTATGCATAAGAAAAGGAAAGTCTCCATTCGAGAGAGTATAAAGTACTTAAATGAATCGAGCGAGAGAGGGAAATATGTACACCTGTTCGTTTTTTTACCGTCTTATGTTTTTACTTGTATTTCCATGCCTCTCATTCGTCCCTTATTCCCCATTCGAGGAAAGAAGTGTTATTCTCCTTCACGTGCGATTCATACTGCCTCTCACGTATGTTTGGGAGATGGTAGTCGACGAGGAAAAACGGATTTTTATTTTAACAGTCGTTTTCGTATCGTTTACGATATTTCATTTTTCACCTACGCTCCCGCATTTTAAACGAATTCTATTTTTGTGCCAAAGGGAAAGGATTCTTTTTAATTACCACGAGACTAAACTGTTTCGCTCGTGTAATTTGCAGACCATTCCAAGTATAGTAAATTTCCAGTTATCCTGCACTCAAGCAACCGGAATTCTCAAGCAAGCGGCATTTCCTGCCTCTCGATTTTGTTAATTATATCTAGTTCGGAATGTTACCGCAAAATTGGCACTATCGGCGATTTTTACCATCTATTTCGGAATGTTACTTAGGAGTTCGCGTTGGCAGTCGCAATACGCAATTGTGTATGTTTCTTGGGTTCAGTGTTTGTGTTAAATGAAATATTTCGCCCATCTTTTTTAAATGTCTCTTAAAACTGCAATATGCGCTAAAGGTGATATAAGGAAACGGGTTGTGCTAACCTTAACCCAGAAACTTGATATCATTAAATGTTCAGAGAAAGGTGAGAATCGCAATTCTTTAATGAAAGAGTTCAATGTCGGCACAGAAATCACAGTTATTGAAATTCGTAACGTCTTCTAAGACAACTGGAGGAATTGAATATCGGCGCACTCTTCATACGCCGAAACTTGAGCAATTGGATACTGCTATTTAGGAATGATTTTCTATAAAGCGTTCCGAGGGATCCCCTATTTGTGGATCAATGGTGATTGAAAAGGCCAAGGATTTTGATGAACAAATGGAGATTAGTGAACCGAGTGCATTTTCAGATGGATGGCTAACACGTTTTAAGGTCAGACGTCTGTATGTTTCGGGTGATAAAAAAATCGGCAGAACAAGAAGCTGCCGATAAATTTTGCGACTTTTTTTGAAACATTAGTTAAGGAATGTATAACTATCCAACACGTTTAATTGCATTTTTTAAATATTTACTAACTGCACTGTATGTAATGGTGTCATGATTGATTGCCACTATTCGCTTCTCTATTGTTTAATATCAATTTTCCTCAAGAATTTCCGCTAATACATTGTGTTGCTTGCAGATAATTTTCCTCCTTTTCTCGGACAAGAACATAATTTTTTTGTCGGAAAATTCTAATGGTTGGACTATGTTAACTATTACCTCCAGTTTTTATTGAAAGTTAATTATAAAAAGCGACCTTTTTTATGTATCACCAGCAATGCGTGCAGTTCACTCAACCAATACGCGGCTACAAGAATTACAGCATAATATATATTAGAAATGATCCATATGCATTTTTGATGAGCAACTACAATTTTAATATTCTTGGAGCTTTCATGCGTATAAATTGAGCCTAAAAAAAATTCATGAAACGTAAAAATCTTTAGCGGCAATTATTTTCACATGATATTCGTTACATATACTGCAATTATAGGAAAATTTGAATCAAAGTTGATAACTTTTAATCAAAGAATTGAATTGTATTCTTATCGTATCACATTCCTAATCTATTGTATTAAACACCAAAACTCATTAAAAAGCAATCAGTTTTTCCAGCCAAAATTAAACGGCATGGATTGATAGTAATACAGCAGTATGATGCCGGCAACATTCTCAATAAAATTTCAATAATGAGTATATTTTTATAGACACATTAGTTCTTTAAACGAATTTTGGACTCCGTCCGTCAGTAAGTATTATATAAAACTCATGCCACGTCCCTCTGTGATTCTATGGCCAGGTTAATTCTGCGAAAGTAAACAAATACTTTCGTACATTTTCCCGCAGAATACATCGTGACCGTATTATTACCCCCTGCTATTTTTATCTTTCGAATTTACGAGGGCAATGCACCCTTCATGAGGGGAGGAAACATAAGCCGGAGTCCGGAAAAAATGAGAGAAAGGGTCGCTCGACGATACGGCATGGAAAATATAATTCTTAGAAAGAACTCGTTTTCATTTAAAGTAACGGCGACGTACTTTGATTCCGTGTTCAATTTTTTTATAGGTTTCTCAATATTCATTCTCCCGCGCATAAAACAGGAAGATGGATTTTTTTGGAACGTTGTTTCGCCGATCCTAACGGAACGAAGTTGATTTTTTTTGCAAAACCTTCCTATTTGTTATTCCGGACATAGCTTCCAGCTCGTAAATGAAACCATACCCACGGCTTATCATATGCGTTGTCATTCCTGGAAAACCCCGACTCGTATCCGTACAAATAAGTTGAAGAAATTCGTTATCTATTTTTATCGAAGGACCATGGGTCTGTCTATCCAAAAATATTTCCAAGATAATATAAGTAAATCCAGACCCTTTTTCTTTTTTTATAACCCTCTAACAATGTTTTCGTTTTCCAGTGCCACTCACGCGTTATCCTACAAAAAAGAAAACATTTTAAAACGGCAAAAAAAAAGAAAAACATCATTTTGTCTAGAATAAATTTATATTATAAAAATGCAATTTGGATTCTCTATTTAAAAAAACTCAGCACACCCACAATTCTCCCATTTCATAAACTTAGCAGTTAAAGAGTAACGTTGTTAATTGTTTTCTTCAAAAAATGTTCCAAAAATAAAAAAAAAACTATTAGGATGAATGCTTGAATAAACGCATGTTCAATGTTATTATTATTACTATTATTATATGCCTGTTATGTTCCAATGCTGGGCAAAGGCATCCGCTAATTCCTTCCATCTTTTCCTGTTTGTAATAGTTTCTGTCCATGTTCTCCCCGCATATGCTTTTAATTCATCCCTCCATCTTCTGCTTTGGCGTCATATACTTCTCGCATTTTCGTATGGGATCCAGCATCTTATAAGCCTGGTCCATCCATTATCAGATCCAAACACGAGATCATTTCAACTTTTTTACCTCCTCAACTCTGTCTTTGATTTTAATTCTTTCTCTAAGGACTCGTTTTTCACACGGTCTTTTCTGGTCAACAAAAAATATTAATTGTGAATCACATTAAAACTGTTCCTTACACAAAACATCTATTTAAATAACGGGCTATGCCTGTCTGTCATCTTCATCACCACCGTTTGTATAAGATCCACGGACATATAACTCTATAGTTAATGATCAGTTCATAACTCCGCCAGACTGGCAAAATTTTATGAGGAGAGTGAAAGAGAGGGGGGGGGGGGGGGGAGAGATGGACAGTGAGAATGGATATTGTTTAAATTTCAACACTTTATTCATGCGTATCCGTCATTTTTAAGGACAATTACACCAGTTAACACGTTTATCTTTGTCCGGCATTAGAATTTTCATATAAAAGAATGTCGCTACACATGAAGAATGCGAAACAAAATGGAAGCATTTATCGGAATTTGAATGTATCGATATTAAACCCTTATATAATAGGTGAAAAAGACGGCGAGATTTTTCTTTTAACGAATGGAACTTATCTCTGTCGAGCAAGGCAATTTTGAGGGAAAGCCAAGATGGGGTGTGACAGAGAGAGAAGGGGGAGAGGGGAATTGATGTGGAGGATGAAGAAAGAGAGAGAGAAAGAGAGAGAGATGGAGGGAGTCGGCGAAAGAAAGAGAGGGCGTGGGCGGATGACGGCAGCGCTATTTTTTTTTTTTTTGATCGACCGCGCGGGGAGCTCAAGTACCATCGAGAAATAATAAAGGAGAAGACACTTAATCGTATCCATCTTTGGACCTTTTCCACCCATTAAACCGCCTTTATGGCTCCTCCACTTCAAAGCTATTCAATTTTTTTCATGCTCTTTTATAATGCTGCTACCGCCGTAAAAATGACGTCCGACCCGCGCAACTTTTGTTCTTTCTCTCACCGTTCGTTCGCTTATCGATTCGTGTACGGTGTTTACTCGTCCAGAATACACGGTTAGACCGCGCCTCGTTTCTCTATGCATCCCAGGTATTTGTACGGTTCGGAGTGGTGCGCTAACTATGTGTTTCTTTTGGCGGAGCTGCGTTGACTATAGCGGTGGTGCGTTCCGAGGCCGAACGGAATTCTCCATCGCTCTGTTTTGCATTGCACCGATTCGCTGTCCAGAATGGCGTTTTACCTCGTTTGTGTTAGAGAGACAATTAATTCGTAATCAGCTTTAGGCTGACCAAATTTTCCCACTGCAGGGTAACATTTGCCTCTACAGCTAAATCGATAGGAATGGTGTAAATAGATTTGCGCATGTTATTTTTCCATGACCCTCTATAATCCCACATTATTTTAAAATTCATCGTCTATCGCTTTAATAATTCACTTTCAAAATACGTGTTTATGCGAAAAAGTATCTACTTTTAATAAATTATGGAAATCGTTATTCATTACAAATAAAATCCAAGGAATATGGCTGAACTTTGCGGTAATTGATACTCATATTAACAAAAAACACTTGGTTAAATTCCACATTTTTTTATTTCACGACCTGATGATGCTAGTTATTTAGAGAAACTGGTGGTGAAACAAAAAATTGTGGAATTTAACCAAGTGTTTTTCGTTAATATGTTACTCATTACATTAAAATGTATATGTACAAAATACACATTTCATTTTCAAATTATTAATTTTATTTATTTGTTTTTAGAGAGTCAAAACTAAATCACTTCCATACTAGTAATGTAATGATTTTTATTGTAATTTATGATAATGAATCAAATTTAAAATTTCCATAATTTATAGCGCTGCAAGTGTAACAAATATCCGTAAAAAGATTTAATAAATTGTTGACTATGGAATTAAATGAATTAATAGCTAACGTAAAAATGTTGAGCCTGATCATTCATATTATTAACATGTGAGTGAATATATATATATATATATATATATATATATATATATATATATATATATATATATATATATATATATATATATATATATATATATATATATATATATACACACACAAACACACATATGTTGAATTTAATATTTCAATGCTTGATCTATGAGCTGCCTGTCAAGTTGCGATCACTGGATATGAAAAAAAAAATGAAATGTTAAATCTTTCTTGCACCATTGAGCAGAGGAAATTTTTCTTTAAAAGAACTATATAATCCCTCCCAGTTTCTTTAGAAGGAGCTGAAATAAGTGACTGCTTCCTTATACTTAACGCACGCATTATTTCGCGTATTATTATTATTATTATTACTTTTTTATCAGGAGCCGGAATTACACAGGCCATCCAAACCTTTTCTTTACATCCAGCACCCCCACCACTCCCTCCTCTTGGCGCCAACTTTCAGACCGCACCCCATCCCCTCCTTCTCTCTCCCCATATTCCTTCCTTCCCCTTACTCAAGTCGCACCGAGCTGGAACATGACGCTGTAGAAAGTTATGAGCGTAATTAAAAATTATGCCCGTGGGTAACGAAGGAGCTCAAACAGGCTCCCTATTTTTCCTTAACTCCATGCGCTATTCTTCGCTCCTGCGAGTGGCAAGAGGGGAGCGGGGCTGGTGGGGAGTGAAGTATAAAGAAGAGAAAAACGGAGGAGTGAGGAGAATAATCGTCGGAGGGAGAAGGTAGAAGAAAAGAGATAGAGAACTGAGTTAAAAGAAAGACAAATGGAAATTTTTGGAAGAGGAAAGATAGAGAGAGAGAGAAAGAGGAACAGAAAATATTTGAGAAAAATCTGATGTGGCCAACACAAGACTTTCTCCATATTTGGGGTATAGATATTTAAGTTATTATGAATAGCATTATAAGGAAAAATTATTATTTCGCATCGTAAAAGAATACAGTCTTCCTTATTGCCGTAAATTACGTAAATTTTGAGTATCTTTACAGAATTCACCGCTACATGGTGTTGGCGCTGTATACTGGAAATTACGAATAAGTTAAATATCTTCGAAAGAGATGGTTCTACGAAAATTTGTTTCGAACAAAACTTGGAAGAAATATTATTCTCTACAACTTTGGTCCTCACGAAGATGACCAATTACGACGTTTTTAAGGAGATATTTGACGGAAACCGAAAAAATCGATTTTTTATAAATAATTCCTAAACAATAAGTGCTATGGTAAATTGTTTCAAATAAAAGTTTTAGGAAATTACATTCTCTATAACCTTGTATAGAATTGTATATAAAATAATGACGTTTTAACAGAGAAATATCACAAAAACCGAATCGGGTTTCGAATAAACCTCAACCGGTATTGTCCAAAAACTAATCAGTTCTTTGTGTTCATGCTAAAGTGTTATATATGAAATTTTGTGTTAATATGAAAAGTACTTTTTGAGTTAGACCGCCCACAATCACATCCATCCATCCACATACACACACGCACACAGACATCATTCCGAAAATAGTCTAAACATGTTGTAGGAACCTCAAAACGCGTTTTTCCGTTGAAATCTCGAAGTCGATTTTTTTCGTGATCACAATACTTTCCCCATACTATGTATGGAGAAAGTAAAAAAGGAGTATAGAAGGAAAACGCCGGCAATCTTACAGAAAAGAGGGGAAATGTATTTTTTAAATGGTCGCAAAAGAGATATATACAGTGGAACTTATATAAGTCGAACTAGGGAAACTAAAAAAATTATTCGACTTACAGAAAATTCGTTATGGAAGAAAAATAACATGAAAAATATTTTCTCCCGTAAAATGAATTCACTCTGATTTACGGAAAAATCTAGTTATAGACGTTCCACTTATGGAAATTCGTCTGTATGTGGAATAAAAAGTGAAGAGGTGAAGAAAAGTACATAGAGACAGGAGTAAATATGTTGAGAGAAAACGGAGACTGTGGAAAGAGGGTGAAAATGACGTGAAATCAGCTTGAAAGGAGTCGCTACGGACGAAATAGGCGGAGAAAGAAAATTATTTTTTATATGCGAGGTTTAGGCTAAATAGCCCCATCTCCTAGGAAATTGAGGGATGAAAAGAGAAATTGAGGTAAAGGGAGGAATAGAGGAGGAGAGAGAGAGGGGGATGAAGGGAGAGACAAAGGAGTGAGGAAGGGAGAGAGAGGAGTGAGGAAGGGAGGGAGAGAGGGGTGAGGGAGAGAGGGGTGAGGAAGGGAGGGAGAGAGGGGTGAGGAAGGGAGAGAGAGAGGGATGAGAAAGGGAGAGAGAGAGAGGGGTGAGGAAGGGAGGGAGAGAGATGAGAAAGGCATAGAGAAGGAGTGAGGGGGAGAGAGAGGAGGAGTGAGGGAGGGAGACAGACGGAGGGATGAGGAAGGGAGACAGAGGGAAGGATGAGTAAGGCTGAGAGGGAGAGGGGTGAGGAAGGGAGAGAGTGGGACGATGAAAAGAGAGAGAGAGAGGGTGAAGGATGGAGATAGATGGAGTTAGAAGTATGGAGAGAGAAAAAAAAAGAGGGAGAGAGATGTGAAAGCATAAAGAAGGGGTAGGAAAAAGAGGGAAGCAGACATAAACGGAGCAAACCCGAGAGGAGACTAAGGAGAAAGGTGACGGTGTCGTAATTTTTTCTTTTCTGTTTTTTCTGCAGCGTGTCACCTTCTCACTTGCCATAATCGCAAACAAGGAAGGGTTAAGGAGAGAATGGGAACGAGAGAGAGAGAGAGAGTTGGTTTTGTTATTCTGGAGAGAATCCCACGATACCTCAACGCTCTTTTGTCACCATTCGTTGAAAAAAGAATAGGAAAGCTCGTTAATATACAACAGCGAGAGAAAGGCACAGAAAGAGAGAGGATTACATGTATTCAATTGTAGCTTCTTTTCTGCGTGTTTGCACAGCAAAAATAATTTTAAATGGAAACCTGTCAAAGAAATTATGTTAAAAAATGCACAATGTATAATTAGCGACATGGCACACATTCGTCAATTAATTTTATTATAGTTGCTAAGTAACGAAGTAAACTAAGGAATCGATGGGTATCACCTGGCGATGATATGACATTTCTTTGGTGAGACCATTGTGTATACTGGAAAATACGAAAAAGTGGAATATCTCCGAAATGGAAGGTTCTACGAAAATTTGTTTCAAACAAAAGTTGGAAGAAATATTATACTCTACAACCTTGGTCCTCAGGAAGATTACCAATAACGACATTTTTAAGGAGATATTTGACGGAAACCGAAAACACCGATTATTTATAAATAATTCCTAAACAATAACTGCTATGGAAAATTGTTTCAAATGAAAGTTGTAGGAAATTACATTCTCTATAATCTTTGTATAGAACTGTGTATACAATAATGATGTTTTAACGGAGAAATATCGCAAAAACCGAATCGGGTTTCGAATAAACCTAGACTTTCGGTTAACCAGTATTGTCCAAAAACTAATCAGTTCTTTGTGCTCATGCTAAAGTGTTGTATATGAAATTTGGTGTTAATATGACTAGTACTTTTGAGTTAGAGCGCCCACAATCACATCCATCCATCCGACACGCACACAGACATCATTCCGAAAAAAGTCTAAATGTGTTGTAGGGACCTCAAAACGTGTATTTCCGTTGAAATCTCGAAGTCGATTTTTTTCGTGATCACAATACTTTCCCATTACTACGTATGGAGAAAATAAAAATCAACACTTGTCCACAAAATAAAAAAAACAAAAACATCCACCCCATTGTTCTCCGCAAAATTCCGCACCGCATCTCAACGTTCTTCCTCTATCTTTTACTCTCTTTTTTTGTCTGAAACCTTGAGAACATTTTTCGAGACTTTCTCAAGATCTCCCACGCTTAAAAAGACATTTCAATCCTCTCTCTCTCATTCCTTTTCACTCAAAAATGTCTTTTATTTTTCCGCGACCCTTCCTCACGCTTAGCTCCCGTTCTCACCCCCTCTCTTCGTATTGCATTGTTGGCTCTCTATTTATAGCAACGCGCCATTCACGCTACACGCCGTTAAAGTAATGCAGAGTCATTAGCCTGAGAACTTAGGACAGTACTCGTTTATTTTTCCTCAGACGCGGACACGTATTAGGATTACTTAATTATGGTGACTTTAAGCTTTTCTTATATTTCTAGAAAATTCTTCGTCTGTCCTTTTTTTAATTCCAGAATACTTATAATAATTAGAGTGGCTTCTTAACCTAGTTTCACGGTTCTCTCGCGCATGTTAAAAGGGGAGAAAGGGTTGGGAGGTTTCAATGGAATGTCGTGGCTGTTCACTGTAAATGCATCACCGACCTCGGAAGAAATACGCCAACAAGTTAGTTAGCTGCAAACTTCAAAACTTAAAATAAATGTTACGGAAAGGAGAAATAATATGATTTATTAAAAAGCGAACGGCCTTTTTCTTATAATGCTATTTCACGTAATAAAATTTTTACACCTTAAAGATGCCAGAAATGCATCGTTGTTCTATGTTTTAAATGTATTATTAATATCTTGTGATGAAAATGGCAAAATTATAAAACACTTCTTTAGAAGGATTGGGTAATTTAGCCTGCGTGAACATACCAGAGCCTCCATAACATTGCTTTGGCTGTTGAAGACTCCTAAGACGAGTACTTAATTTTTCAATTTTTTCATACATACATACATAGTGCTTATTCTGGAATCTAAATCTAAAGTTTAATCAAATAAGAATAAATTTTATTACCCTAACAACTGTCAAAAAGCGTTACAGATTAAAAATTATTGAAATTATATAAATTACATTATATAGGTCATCGGAATATCCGGAAGTGAAAGCTCGGCCATCTTGGACGTAACCTATGTCGGAATATTTCTATAACACGAATCGGTAAATTACATAATTTCATTCCAAAACAATCGCTGATATCATAACAAGTATCTTTATTTACCCAAAATATATTTGCATTGCATTAAAAGCCAACGCTAACTATGCCTTCACATAATTAGGTTAATATAAACTGAAAATAGTGGCAACGAGTATTACGGACATCATTACGTCACGAGAGGTTGTACTACACCTTGCAAAATCAACAAGATGGCGTCGCTAGCAACCGAGAACTTCACGCTTATATTTTATGTATATTCGAAAAAAACCAAACAAGTAAAACCACGCCAAGTTTGACATAAGTAATTCGATCGCTCGAATCGCCCGTCGGACTATGGCCGTCGAAAAAAATTTCTCGAGTTCAAATTTTTCACTACCTTGTGACATAAATGAATAATTTACTCACGGTGACGTTACGCTGCCGGATGTTGATGGAAGACGTGCAGGAATCAACCATTGTAGCAACTCCATCCCTCACCGTGAATCCGGCGTGCACACTGGACGCCAAATTAGTGTCTTCACGCCTCACAATCGTGTGCACCAAACTTCAAAGATCCACACAGTCATTAGATTGACGTTTCACTCTCGCTTTTTATTCACGATCACGCACAATAAGTAACGATAAAAAGTAGAAACTTAAAGTAATCAATAAATACAGAGTTTATAAAACCCTCAACCCTAACATTCTTCTTCTCCTGAAAGGTCTTTATGAAGCGCGACTCACCACTCTGAAGGAGTAAAGCCAACTAGCCTCTTCCTTACACCCGTGAATTTTTTAAAAGTAATGTCACGTGATCAGTTTCAGCCAATCACTCTCCGCTGAACTTCCAACCCCCTCTACTGTTCGTATTTTACAGTAGCATTGGTGGTGTAACTTTCCGTGTAACTCGAAACCTTAAACCATCTGGTTCCGGCGTTTCGCTCGCTGAAGTCGAAGCGCACACAACCCCTAAAAGATTTTGCGATAAAAAGCGAAAGTGAAAGTTTTGGAGGGTGGTGATGGGTTGAAAAAAATCATTCGATATTAATTCTGAGAATAACAGTACAGCATAGAGCGCTGTGATTGGCGGAGATGTTTGTTGAAGGTCAGACGCCTTTAGTCATCGATGGTTTAGGAACGCGTACAGCTACCTTTCTCGTTACTGCGAGTTTGCGATCGATGGTGCGATTTTCTTTATAACCAGCGTGTTTCTTAAGTTACGCGTTTCTTTTCGGTGCTTATCTTATTTGGTGTGAGATTAAAAAGTGAAGTGAAAGGGCTGCGAAAATCGGCTAAGTTGAGTGCAAGGATTTGACGAGTGAATACATGAAAATTTCAAAATGTCTTCTCACCTCACCGTTGCCGCCTAGAGGAAAGGGCGGAAAGACTCGAGGACACGTTTTCACCCATCACCGGTCATAAAATGGAACCTAAATATGATGGTGAGTTAGCATTTCCTCAGAAAAAATTATGAGTATGTTTGTTTCTCGCTTAAAACGACATTATTTTGTTCCACAAAAAGTATTTAAAACTTTTAAGACGGGAGATTCGGAGCCTTAACTCTTTCAGTCACAGTGGCGGAATTAAAGAGGGATCGCCCATGAGGTGAGGAGCCCCGAAAAAAATGTTTTTATCTACAATCTCAGAATATTAAAAATCTCGTTTTAAAAGTCACGAAGGAAATTTTTATGTGCACTGCGACGCTTAATTTATCGTAATGGGGAGTCAAATAAATGGGTAGTCGTCAGGTGAGGTTTCAGTGTATACTTTGATTGCAGGGCTCCCAATACTTTAGCGCCAGGGCCCCCAATAATTTAGCGCCAGGGGCCTCAGAATGTCTAAATCCGCCACTGCTGAAGTACAAAATTTTTACAACTGTTTTAAAATATACTGCAAACACCATATTATGTACTATTATTCTTATATTATTATATACTATTTTTTATAGCTGTCTATTCTAGATGACAGACTTATTTGTGTTGCTTGTGAGAGTTTGATGTGCATCGTTGCGTTTTCATTTACCTACCTATATTAAATCCACATCAAAACATGGAGGTAAATTGGCCTTGTTAAAACAAAAACTAAAACAGAGTTTTAATAACATTTCTGATTATTCCACATAAAGCTATCTAACAACGACAAGTTTCGATGAATAATCACCATCTTCATGTTGAATAAGCCTACGTGTTGCTAAAACTGTACTTGTTTTCATTTATTTCTTATTTTAACACCGCCACGTTTTCTTCTTTATTACGGAATTCCACGAAGTCTCGACGTCGTATATTCATTTTATTAATTCCACATCAAAACAGCAAATGTATATTTTTCCCGTGAATTCGTGTGCCTGAAAGAGTTAAAACCTTCACAGGAAATTAAAAGTGATTTTGAGAGGCAAAAGTTACTTCCGACGCTTTAAATAATAATGGAATTCTACCAGATGAGGGCTCCCGTTGTGAAATTTATTAGTTATTGCTTCTTCGTTCGTCACATAACGGTAGCACCCGCGCTAAGCTCGGAATCGAGAGATATATCGGCGGCAGAGTTTCGCCAGACTGTCCGTGCTATCGAATTACTTATTCAGAACCCTGCTTTGTAATTTAAAGCGGTTTGGTTAGGTTGAGGTTCGAAGGCACGAAGTGAACTCGTATTTAGGCTGCGGCTTGGATGCATTTATCGCGGCTGAAGTTCTCTATCTTGGTTAGTTTGCTTATCCGTTTCCATTAGTTACACATACGCAATCAGAATAGAGCGGTGGAATGTTAATATCTTTTTTCGGTACTACTTAATTTTAACCTATAGTTATAGGATTATATAGGCCAGGGTTGGCGAACATTTTTGAGATCGCGTACCCAAATTACAGGAATAAGAGATCATTTTCTAGCTCGCGTGCCAACCATAAGCGTGGCTACCGGGAGGGGGCATATAAATATTTCATACAAACAAATGTATTTTATCTGTGATTTTAACAACATTTAGATTTTCTTAAAAATAGCTTTAACAATTTCGATCAAACTTCTTACAGTGATGAGTTAGGCATCACCTATAATACTGCACTAGCCATATGCCTATAAAAAAAACTATTTCCGTGTCCAGCGACGTAAAAATAAACCGAGCTTAAAAAGCCCGCCCAGCGGTCGCCTATCCCCGCGTACGTAAGTCTGTGCGATGTATATCGGACCGATTTTTTATTGCGGATGAAAACCACACGGCGGGGCTGATATTTTGCTGCAACACCACGAAAAAACGCATTTGAAAGTTCGGAAAAAAACACATGGCCTCATTGAATTTAAAAAGCGCCCCCTAAATCACTAGTCCCCCTCCCGCCCCGTCCGAAAATCTATGCCTCCCCCTATCCCCAAATTATTCAATGTCTGGCCACACCTATGGTGCCAACATTACAAAAAACTGAAAAATATTATTTATGCCAGTTAATGTTACTTATCCGTTTATCATGCAATGCAAATTAAATACAATGACGCAAATATCAATAAAAAATAAAATTAATTTTACCTGTTATTAGTGGGATTTTTGCTGCTGTACTGTGAAAGATAGTTCTTGTAGTATATCAGGTGTGTAGTTTGTACATTTCAATACTACACAAGCAGCACTAACATCATCAGTCAGTCTGTTTCTCTTGTCTGTCTTTATGGTGTTCAAATCAGAAGAAAAAAAAGATTCACACGAGTAAATTGATGAAAAAATTGTCAAAATCGCTTTAGCAATTCCTTTCAGTGTGTCAAACGTTTCCGTAATGGTATTCCACAATTTCAGAACCTCACTGTCTGAACTCCTGTTAACCGATCTCGTTCAACTGTTTCTAATTCTGATCTTAAGTCAATAAACTTTTGCTTCTAAATTGAGCTGGACTGGAACTCAACTAGCTGCATCTCAAAGTCATTTAAGTCCATCCAAACAACTATTTCTAATCTCAAATTTTCCAAAATAACTGGATAATTTATGAATTTTTCTTTGTCTGCAAATTCCCTGAATTGAATAAATCTGGACGAGAACTCTTCGATCATTGAGCTCAATATCTCATTAAACTGTTTCACAACATTTTTCGAATCAAGTTTGTCGTGAAATTCCGTTTCGTTCAAATGCTTTTTCAAGCGGGGAAGGTACTTAAAACTACAACTTTCCACATCACGTTTGAATATTTTAATGATTCATCCATAAATATTTATTGATTTGCTAGGGCTATTGTTGCCATGTCTCTACACTAGCCATTGGCATTCATTTCTTTTTCCCTCGCAGTGACCTGCCAACAAAAATCGTCTCGCGTGCCACTTCGGGCGCGCGTGCCATAGGTTCGCCAGCCCTGATTATAGGCGGTTTAATAAATTTGACAGAGTTATTTCAGTAAAGATACATTTATTATTTCTATGCTTTCCACCTCAACAACCCAATTTCTGTTAATATGGAGGGTTCATAAACCAAAGAAAATTTTTTGATTGTAGTTTGCGTGTCACCCGTTTCGTAGGGGCAATATTCAACAATAATTTTTGACAGGTAAACATCGGAAGTTCAACTTATTATATTCCATCTTACTGAAGAAATCGTGATGGAACATTCTTTGAAGACAATTATGGCATTCTAAAGGTTTGAAAATTATCTTTTAACATCAACAAGTACTTTGCATAATACTAAATCTTTCTCAGAATTAGAATATTGAGAAATTTATTTAATGAGAAGCAGATGCAAGTGATTGCTCATCCCTATCATGTAACGAAATATGAATTATACGTAGTTTCACTGCCCATCACACCTTGATATTAATCTTTACTGGACAAAAAGTTTCGTTTTTATTAAACCTCGAAACGTTATTTAAAAGAATAATTTTTGAATTAAAGTAATAACGCTACATATTTTATATATGACTACTACAATTTTATATATAACTACACGCAACTACCATACTCTCATACTTTATATGGGGAACCTTTTCCACATGGCATTAGTGGTGGCGAATCATTCTAAGAAAATACCCAATGCTTTGGCGGGCCTGATTAGAGTTTAAATCGAAGTTACTGAGAAATTATAAGTGTAAATCAATTCTAGAATAGAGTATTCAGAATTAACATTTCAGTATTAAATACTTTATTATCATTATTTAGATTTAAAAAATATGAATTTATGTGTTAAATTTTAAGGATCTCGTTTTCATGACTGCTTCGCGGGCCAAACAAAAGGCTCTCTTGGGGGCGGTATGTGGCTCGCGGGCCGGAGGTTCCCCACCCATGGTTTATATGATCTATTGTTCTGATCAGGGTTTTTCAAACTTTTTCTCCTCCGCCCCATAATAATAGAAAATATATTATACGACCCATCAAATTTATACCTCATAAAATATTTTAAAGAATTTATAAGGATGTATTTAAAATCAAACGGTACAATTTAACAACCTTTAAATCCTAATAGTTGATTTTGATTATCTTGGCAACAATTTAGCCTAAATTTTGCGTCGAAATATCTTGGATCGACCCTCCCTTGAGGCCCTTAACGAACGTTTTTGCGGCCCATTGTTGAGCCTCGGCCTTTAAGTTGAAAAAACCCTGGTTTTCATTACTATCTTAAGCGGACGGCGTTGTACACGGCAAGATCCTTGATTTATCTCCCAGATATGGAGCATAATGAGAAGCGCAATAAACATTCCGTCGCATTTACTCGGCCGATACAAGAGACATACCCCCGACACCTTCCCTCTGAATAGATCGGGGTTACAAGAGGCGGTAAGGATGTAAACGCATTCCCTCACCCCACCCCAACCCCATCTCCTCTCCCATCCCCCATAGCAACACAGAGCGCCCTCTGTAGTAGTTGGCCAACTGGGAAGGGGTTTGCATATGTTCTCATCCCGGCGATCTCGCCTTCCCGTCGTCGCCCTGGATTCATTGTCAGCCTAGGATTGGCAACCTCGCCAAACACCTCTGCGTCTCTTTCATCGCCCTGAGGCCCGGCGATGCCAAAGCGCATTAGGTTTTCAGCACGGTAGAGTGAGCTTTAATGGGGGAAGGGGTCGATGGAATGAACGACACAGCGGACTCGTAAATAATAAATAAATAAATAAATGAATCTATGTACGGCAGAATTTACGGGAATTTTCTGACGTTCGCGTTAAACTATGCAATTGAGTTGATAGAGCACTTTTCCGTAAAGGTCATTTTACATATTCTTGGTTGTACTTGGATTTTTGAGTAACTTTCATATTTAGTTCACATCTCGCGCGAATATTTTAGTTATTTTTTTCTTTTCAGATTTGTCGGAACGCATTCTCCATAGGATACTGAGTTCGTTGTGTGGGCAAGTTTCAGAAAAGAGACAAATTATTGAACTAATATTTAATTAAGGTGTTTTATGCGTACCTATGTAACTCAGAAATTTTTATTTAGCACAAAATTTTAGAAATATTTTTGTTTTTCGGAAGACAAAAGACGGTGTTATTGTTGTAATTTGGCAGCATTGGTTGAGCGACATTGAAAAAATTGGTTTTACTTTGGCTACTGCCATCATTTGAGAATTAATGATATTGCTGTAAATGGCACCGCTTTGATAAAAACATATCGTACCGCAAATTGTTTTTTGTCAACGAAGCAAAAATTATTTCGTTTTAATAAACATTGCTTTTATTTAAAAAATCGTCATTTATTGCACATAATATAACTTCGGAAGAAGATACTGAACGAAAGATGCAAAAATGATCAAGTAGCGATTTACCGATTATCATATGTTTTATCGGAGATCTTACACAATTACTGAGCAGATATGTTTATGCAAAGTTTTCATGACTACATAAATGCCTTACATTATTCATAATATTATATTATGAATGAGTTTTGATGCGGAACTGTGGACATTCACTATGACGAATAACCGTACAGCGATAATTAAATGGGATATTTTAATTAGATAAAATTATGCCTTTAAGTTTTATGGAACTAAAATAGCCTAAAGAAAAACGTTTTCCAAAGAAATAAAAAATAGATTACGTCACGTATAAAGCAAAATGACTAAAATGTTTTAATTTTAATAGATCCAATTATAAGGTTTAGTTGCAAATTGTAAGATAAATTTAATTTATACATTATTTATATTAGCTCTTTATATTGGCTTTATATCAGCTTAATTTTAATTCGTTGAACTAACAAAATTATTAAAATATTTAATTAGCTCATGTAACCGATTGGGTGAACGAAATGACGATACCGCAATGATAAAAATTTTGCACGTCACGAAAAAGAAATATTTCCCGCGAAACAGCGCCAAACCTATCGAAAGCAAACAAAAAGCCACGGATCTAAAATTCATTATATCATATCCAATTAATACGCCAGTCACGTTTTCTGTCTCGAAATTTTTAGGAAAATGAATCCGTATACCAGATGAAATTCTCCTAACGCATCCACAGAACGTATTCGATCATGCGTTTATCTCCTCAGTGCACACTCTTCGTATAAATGTAATTTCCGCCAAATGCATAGAAAGAACGGTATATAAAAAAAATATAACCGAGAAACTTATTTATAGAAAACAAAACCGACAGGATCGCGGACTCCGCGAGAAATACCTACTGCGATAAAAAAAATAGGAAGAAAATTAATGAAAAAAATTACAACTAGAGGGTATTATTATTATTTTTAAATGACTATCTTCTCGCGTCCGATTCTGAACCGTTTTCCTGTGATTCGGTGGCGTAACTCTTTCTCTTTCCCTTCCCCAGAGCCAAATACCCTCTCTCACTCTCTTTCTAAGCTCTCTCCTTTCTCTCTCCCAATTCCGTCTCTCTCTCTCACAACCGAATATTGTACTCTTCTCGGGCTCCAGACCTCATTCTCTTCCACAACCAGCCTCAAACCCTCTCTCCTCTCCCCAACTCACGCTCTCCGCCTCCCCAACCCCATCCCCCACATCCCTCTGAAAAACCCTTCCCCCCTTTATACCCTCTCGTCCCGCGTGTGCAGTATCCCCGTCAAACCCCACTCCTCCTCCTCATTTAGGTCCGCTATACCCGGGTCATCCAACGTATCCATCGATCCGCGAGCTGCCCAATGCGCGTGCGTTGAGTCACTTAATGTTTGGTCTCTCTTTCGCGAGAGAGGGCAAGGAGGAAAACGTGGGGAGGAAGGGAGAGAGAGAGAGATAGGAGAGAGAGACAGAGAGACTGCAAGAAAGAGAGAGATGAAAAATTTAAAGAATTTAACTGCGAAGGAAGTTAAGGAATTGAGGTGATGTATGACGACGTCTCGCTTTCTCGGATGGAAATGGAGGGGATCGAGGGTTGGGAAGACGGGAGGGGGGGATGGGGGAGAGGAGAGGGGGGCAAGAGAGAGAGAAATGAGAGGAGGAAAGAGCGTTTCGTCGAGTAAAAAAGAAAGGGGCGAGTTGCGGGAAAGAAAGGGATGGTTGAGAGAGAAAGAATTGAAGAGATGGCGTGGGAAGAGAGAGGGAGAGAGGGGAATGGGGTGAGAGGAGGGAGGTAGGAATCCTGATACGCTTTTGTTAATCTGCAGTGAGACTGGGATGGGACGGGAAAGGAAGGAATGGGAGGAAAGTGGAAGAGAGAAATAATTTTTTGGAGAGGGTGCTTGCGGTTGGTGTTTTATCAATATTCTTCGGTGGTGTTATATATATATATATACATATATTTTTTTATAGGTAGTCTGTCCGTTCACAGGTCCGTGATTATTCTAGGTTAAACTTGGTTCTCCATATACTCCTATTTTCCGCGGTTTTCTTCATGTCTTGATAGCTCTCTTTCCCTTTCAAGTCGTCCACCAGCTAAAACCTTTTCCTACCTCTTTCTCTTTTTCCATCCAGTTTTCCTTCTAGCACTTCTTTAATCATGCACTCTCTCCTCAGGTAATGCCCAATCCAGTTCGCCTTCCTCTTTCTGATAGTCTGTATAATCGTTCGCTTCTCTCCTATTCTTCGTAGTACTTCCTCATTTTTCACCCTATCTGTCCATTTTATCTTCAGCAATCTTCTCCATGTCCACATTTCGAAGCTTTCCAAGTATTTAATATCATTTTTCCTTAGCGTCCATGTTTATGCTCCGTACAAAGCTATACTCCATACATAGCATACATATATATATATATATATATGTGTGTGTGTGTGTGTGTTCAAGTAGCGTAATTGCTCGTCAAATATGACGGGTAGGTGTGAATTAAGTATTACGTTATAATAAAATAAAAATTAATGACACCAACTTTTATGTGCACTAAAACGTAAAAAATTAATATAAAATCCACATAATCGAATGTTCCAGAAAGTAATAGTAGTCATGGGCATATAAAATGATGTTTTAACACGATTTTATCACAATTTTTGTACATTTCTTAATCATTAGAATCGAGCCAACAGTAGACTATAACAATTGCAGTTGCCATGGCGATGAATTGAATAAATGCGTAAAAATTACGGAAAAATAGTCACTAAACCTCATTTTCAGATTTTTTCGAAGGAGATATGAATTTCTACGCTAGAAAAATACATTTCCGTAATTTTCTCGGCCTAACTGTGAAAATCCCGCGTCGATATCTCATTTTTAAGATAATTTAAAATGCTAACGAAAAAAGGCTTTCTCGCTTCGTTTCACCTCTGCCCATGTTATTCAAATGGAGGAAAGATATGCTTATGGAGTCAAGCCCAGGACTACTATGTACACGGCGAGCAGTTTCAAATTGAAAAGTTTAATAGTGAAGTGATTCCTGAAATTTTACACACTTACCAAGAGAATTATATATTTTTTAATTATAGCAAATTCTAACTATATTTTTGTCTGTTTCTCTTCCTGTTATTGTAGCAACATAAACAAACCCTAGAAACCTAGCTCATTTGTGTAGGACTGTACGTATCTTCATGAGCCAGTATTCTCACATGGAAAATTGTACGATACTCTCTCCAGAACAACAGACCAACACAAAATCAAAATTACCCTCACTTTTACATCCGAGCAAGGACGTCCCTATGAATGACCACCGAGTTTTCGTGAAAAGTTTTGCGTGTTTAAATAAATATTTTGTGAAATTTTACAGTGAAATAAAGTCAATAAAATATTTCGTAAACATTTAGTTTGTCAATGTCGTTCCCGTTATATTAACAGGTTAAAATTCTAATGTATGTATATATAAACATGCCTACGCGAAAATATTTACACGTTCATGAAACACGGCTCACAATAACCTCTGAAGACACAAAGAGCCTAAACTACGGTAACTACGTTACAATATTCTTTCGTGCCGAGGTTACCCCATATTCCCTACGCCAGGGATCCCCAAACTACATTCCGCTGGCTACATCCGGCCCGCGATTCCTTTACGTTTTGTGAAGATAACTTCATGATATCTAAACGATATTTTCCGAGTGCTTGGATCCAAAATACTTTTAATGAGACATTACAGAAACAAAAAAAAATTCAAAAAACAGGTGCATTGAAATTTTCACTCGGCCCGATCAGTCGTTTGAAATGTCGTATGTGACCCGCATAGTCATACATAAAGCCTCATGTGGCCCTGTCGGCAAAAAGTTTGGTGACTCCTGCCCTACGCCTATTTTCATTGAATTCCCCGTGGAAATACCCTTTTTCACATTCTCGCGCATATATTGCAGCGGTGCAGCTGAAATACCATACGAGAAAATATGAACACGCGTTGTTACGTCGGGTGTAACTAAAATTTATTATCCGAGTATTCAGCACGAGTTGAAACTCAAGAGTGGGTCACTGCTTTCGTAACTTTTACATCTGTACTTCGCGGATGTAGTACAACTTTTTCATGCAAAATAACTTCAGAAAGTATTTTAAACGAAGATGGAAAAATCTGCGTTTTAATAAATTACCGATGTTCGTTGTTGCGGAATAAAAATGATATATGGTATTAGAACAAAAACGAAACTCCATGTTTTATCAATTAAATATAATGGAACAAATTTGTATACGCAAAAGTATTTTCGCTGTCTTTAACATAAGTGTGTATCTATTGAAAAATTATTCATTTAAGATATCACAGATAGATAAGAAGGAGAATAATCACTTATTGTTAGTAAAAATTCCACTTTATTTACGAAAAACGACCGGTTTTGACTAAGAGCTAGTCACGATGATGCTGAGTGATCGTCGATAGTCGAGACCTGTCGTTTTACGTTAATAAAGTGGAATTTTTCGTAAGTGATTCTTCTCCTTATATTTGATGGATTCCCACAAAGTCAAGGCTTCATCCGTTGGTGTTGTCACAGATAGACTTAAGGGCGAAATCGAGACCAAACAGTCCCTTTTTACATTTTAACTTTATATTTTCCACTAAGCGTCGGAGAGACGGATGTGAGGAGGCCGATTAAAAGCATACTTTATGCGTTTCCAAGGCAACGTTAAACGATTTCGAAAAAAAAATCAACCCTTTTAACAAAAATCGAAGCGCGAAATAAATGTTCCGTAAAATTTAAACGCGTAATTTCAAAGGAAGTTAAGAATAAGTCGACGCAATTTAAATCATCAAAAGCTTAGAAGCACACCGTCCTTCTCAACACCTGGAGAAACTGTTGAACTTGGAAACGAGGTTGAACAAGAGGAGGTCGGAAAACAAGAGAGGTTCCCAGAGTTCTAAATATAAAATCAAGAGGAGGAGGAAGAGCGAAACTTTCTCGGCCTAAGAAAGGGTTGAGGCGAATGGGAGAAAAAAAAAGAAGTTATAAAGATAATAAAAAAAAGAAGCGGTTTTGTAAGGAGGATGCGTTGTTTAAAAGGTCTCTTGTCGCCTCTCTATTTTTTTTATTTTCTCCCCGATGAGAGTAAGAGGGAGGAAAAACTTTTTTTTTCACATCCGAGGGAAGTATGTAGTTCATCTGGAATTTAACGCGCGTTAATATATTCGAAGCCATGGAAAAATGTCTCGTCTCTTTTGCTCGAGAGAACACAAAGAATTCTTTTTATTTTCCATCTTTTTTAAACTTTGTACCGAGAGGGATGGTGTTTTTAAAAGAGTCGAGATGTCTAATTAAAGGTCTCCCTTTTTTTCTCGAGTTGAAAAGGAATATACGAGGATGCTTTCTTCTTTTATTTTGTTGCGACTGAGGAGACTCGATCCATAAAACAAATACACCTACGTAACCTGGATCGGAAACATCTTTTTGTGGGTGGGATTTTGATGCGAAGTTTTATGCATGTTGTTACTTGGTCAAGTGCTGTTATCATGTTTTTTTTATTCATTTAATTTCCTAATTGCTAATTTTGAAAGATCTTGAGGAAATTTTTAATTTTAAATATCTTGGAAAATTTTCATATTTCACGTCTTTAACATTTGAAGCTGAGATTAAGGATTGATTTGTTTTAATTTGGAGAAGATTTATCAACAAACTAAAGAAACAATATGTAAAAATCTGAAAATAAAGTTATCAACGAACATCCACATATGAGATTTGTTTCATTTGAAACCAACATAAATAAAATATTAAAAATAAACAGGAAACTATAAGAAAAATCAAAAACCTAAGTCTAAAAGATGTACTATGGCTGAAAGTGATAACAGTTTTTTGCTGATAATTTCTAGATTGTTACAAAATGGGTCAATTGTCAAGTTTTAAAATGTTTATTAATAATATCACTTAAAGAAAGTAAATCCATTGGACGTTCACGCGATCGTTTGAAAAATTAACGACAGAAAACAAAATAATGTTTTAATAAGCCTTTAAACTTAGTATCGTTCTTTTTTAAATCAAATAATTAATCCTATTGGTATACGATAGATCAGGCCTGGGCAGCCTGCGGCCCATGTACCACATGCGACCCATTTCGGTGGGTTTTGCGGCCCACAGACATAGATAGAATTTGAAAAATCAAAATTCGCGAAATTGCGAAATTTTGCAGCAGAAATTGTTACTGCATTCGGAAGTACTTCTATTTGTGAGTCCTTTTTCTCTAAAATGAAATCCGTTAAGAAAAAATCTCGAGGTTCATTGTTAATTTGGAAACCCAGTTGAGAGTTTCTGTCACTAAAAATGCTGTAAATTTTGATAAATTGAGTCAACACAAAGAAAAACAAGTTTCTCATTGAATAAATTACGTTGTTATAAAAAATCGAATTTTTAACGCGGCCCTCATAAAAACGTTTGTGTTCAACATTGGCCCATTGAGTGACTTGGGTTGCTCGGGCCTGGTATAGATATCTAACAAATCCATTCTTAAACAACGTGATTAATGCCCTTCGTAGACAAAGAAAAAAGCTTCACATCCATCCTCATTTTTACTTAGCCTGGCGAAAATAATCTAACCCAACAATGAACCTCCGCGTCCAGTCCGTGTCGATCGCCATTTTACATGTGGAATAGGACGAATCCGAGTGCGAAATTCGATCCGGGGAATCGGAGGGGGACAGATGATTCGCGCTCTGGTGCCCTTCGCGCCACGGAAATGCGGTCGCAGAGCGAGGCGTCGATTTCACGCCCAATATTTCGCCCGCCCGGAGATCTGAACGTGCGGGAACCGACGAAAACAGAAAAAAAACACAAACCGAATCTTCATTTTATTTTGCCAGAAAACGGAGCGTATCCCGTCTAACTCATCCCCCCTTTTTTTTGTACACATTTGGCACAGTGTAATGGGGAGGGGAGAAAAGGCGGGTCACCGTGTCAAGGTCACTCGAAAAATTTTCCCGCAGTTAAAAAAAAAAAACTGCCACTCGCACGTACGTCGTATATTTCTCCTCCTCCCCGCCCCCCTTTGGTTCTCGCAGGAACTCTCTTCTAGCGGATAACAGAAAAGTCGAAAACCGCATGGCGCATTCTTGTTCCTTGCAGCAGAGGCTCCGCTGGTTTCTTATTCCTTACTCATTTTACCTTCTCTCGCTAGACTTCAAACTGCTACATACTACTACGCTATGGGCGTTTTTAAACAACGACGCGCTGCGTGGTCCATTAGGACGTAAGTACGGGGAGGGAATTACCGCGCACGTTACGTAAAAAAAGTCAAAAATCGGTACAACATACATTGTACAAACTTTCTCATATACTACTAATGCGTCGTTTAGTTATCTTTAGAAAATGAAAATCGTATCAGCCGGTTTTTAGAAAATCCAATTTTTGTTAAAGATGACCAAGAATAATATATTCATTCATTGAGAAATATTAATTATGTAGTATTATTGCAGACGTATATTCAAGTAACTGTACGATATTTGATCAAAATCGTTAGATTCGTTTTTGAGAAAATCTAATTATTGTTAAAGCTGCCTAGAATAAACTAGCTTTAATTATTGAGCAATATCAACCATTTCTTCATACACTCTGATCAGTATGATAAAATGCCTAAGTATGAGATTTCATTCATTTTCGCTCTACCGTTTACGCTCTAGAGCCAGTAACAGACAGACAGACGGCATTGGGAAAACCACTTTTTCGGATTCAACGACATCTAAAACGTATATTTCCGTAAAAATCTCGAGGTCGAATTCTTTCGCGATGACAATACTACTTTCTCAATATACTTCGTATATGAGAAATTAAAAAGATAAATTAAAAAAATCTCTCGCATCAGCAGTTTTTATTTATTTTTAACGATTAGACGAATTTGTTTCGCGGATATGAAGTCGTTCGAAGCCTCGTCATTTTTACCCTCCGCTTAAACTACGAACTCGGAAGAATTTTTTTACAACCTTCCAACTCCTCATCCGTCTTAGCCATAGTTTTCCATTCTAGGAAGCGTGCAGAACTAAAAAAAAGAAACGTTTTCCTCGCGAATATGAGAAGCGTTCCGGGCAGAAACGTTCTTTTTCCGTCCTCCCTCCCAAAATTGTTGCGGCGTAATCTTTTAGAGGTACAACTGAGGGTAATTTCCGCCCGTAATTTTGCTGTGCGCGCGCCTGTAAATAACCTCCGACCTCGAAAATAAAAATTTTTCTCGGTCGTTTTTAAAAATTATTATTCTGGTCCATACGCCGCCATGAAGCGGGGCGTAACGTCGAAATTTTTATCTCGGCGCATTTTTCATCGCTCGGCGAATTTCGTCGCGTTAATTTAGCGGGGAAATCCATTTAAATGTGAGATTTTACTATGCGACTTAAATTGTTTTGAAATTTAGAAAAGAATTTACGCTTTTCCTACATTTAAGTTGGATTAGAAATATATGTTGTCGTTGTTAAACTATGGCCCGTACTTCAATTATGCTAATTTCTATTAGAGAAACAGAATTTAAAATTGTTTATACTGCAAATAAAATATTATGCATCGAGACTCAAAAATAGCGTTAAATTCAACAAATTCTCTTAGAAGATAATAAAAATTTTTATCTTAGGGAGCAAATTTAGCATTCAAGAATATTATTATTATTTGATGTAAAATGCAGGCTAGATTGAAATATTTAGCAATTCATTGCAATACATTTAATTAACTGCAACGCCCATGAGTTTCGAAAAATACCGTCGCTTTGTCAAATAGTACAAAAAAAAACGATGGTGCTACAATGCAGGAAAATTAGTCGCATATTTAAAATAAATACCCGTGCTTACGATGCTTTATGGATCATAATCTCCAGAGTGCAAGTGCAGATGTTTCCTCGAAGACGCGTCTGAAAAAATAGCTCGGAAAAAGCAACATTACTCCATTTTAAAACGTCGAGCCATAAGCGTAGAGAAGACATCGCGTCTCAGACTCTTGTCACAATACTCTGTCATCGTCCTCCGGATCTTCCCCCGCAACACCGCATAACCCCTTCCACGTATTTCCTAAGCACGATCGGGCAACCTTCCAAAAGATCGGCTATGACGGAAAGAGGGAGGGAGGGGGGCTGAAAGATCGGTCTGACGTCACGTATGACGTCTACGCTCGCCGTCGCCAACAATCCGAGGTAAACGAGGGAAAGAAGGGGAAGCAGAGAGAGGTCACGCCCATGTTCGCTAGCAAACCGTTGACACCTTCACTACCGCTATCAGGAAAGGGGTTCGTGAAGTCTGAGGACGCGACCTCGGCAGTCGTTGTCGTAGCGAGGTCGACCTAGTTGAAACGGCGTACGAGTGTGCGACAATCTCTTCCTCTCATACCACCCCCCCACTCCTCTCTCTGTCTCCATCTCTCTCTCCTTCCCTCCATATTTCTCCCTGCACCCACCTCTCTCTCCCTCCCACCAGCTCTTTTCTCCTCTCCCTCATTCCCTCCATCTCAATTTCCCCTCCATTTCTCTCTTCCTCCCTCCATCTCCATCTCTCCCTAGCTCTCTCACTCCCTCCGTCTCTCACTCCCTCCCTTCCTCTCTCAATCCTCCATCTCTCACTCCCTACATCTCCATCTTCCTCTTTCAATCCCCCTTTTCCTCCATTCCTCTCTCTCTCACTCCCTCCATCCTTCTCTCACTCCCTCCCTCCCTCTCTCACTCCATCCCTCTCCCACTCCCTCCCTCTCTCACTCCCTCCATCCCTCCCTCTTTCACTCCATCCCTCTCTCACTCCCTCCCTCCCTCCCTCTCTCACTCCCTCCATCTTCCTCCCTCCATCCTTCTCTCACTCCCTCCCTCCCTCTCTCACTCCCTCCATCCTTCTCTCACTCCCTCCCTCTCTCACTCCCTCCATCCCTCCCTCCCTCCCTCTCTCACTCCATCCCTCTCTCACTCCCTCCCTCCCTCTCTCACTCCCTCCCTCCCTCTCTCACTCCCTCCATCTTCCTCCCTCCATCCTTCTCTCACTCCCTCCATCTCTCTCACTCCCTCCCTCCCTCTCTCACTCCATCTCTCTCTTCCTCTTTCCGTCTAACAACTCCTTAACACGTTTCCTCCCTCCCTCTCCATTATTTTCTCTTTCTCATTCCTTTTTACTCAATAGAACTCCGTAATTCGCTCCCTCCCTCGCTCTCTAACTTCCTCCCTCCCTCTGCCGCTCCCTCCCTCTTTTCCCTCTCGCTCGATCTCTCTCCCCTCGCCTGATCCCTTTATCCCTCCCTCGCTCGCTCGATCCCGTGCTTCATCTCTCGCTACCTCCCTGTCTGCCCCATCTCTTCTCTCCCTCTCTGTCTCCCTTCTCTCCCCCACATCTCCCTCCCCCTCGCTTCACTACCTCCCCCTCTCTCAATTTCCTTCTCTCTCTCTCCCTTTACATATCTCACTCTCTCTCTCTCCATTCAGTACCGCCCTTGCCTCTCTCTCTCTCCCCTCTTGTTCGATGTTCCATTTCGCGTCACTACTCCTCGCCCTGCAGAAGAGTCATAACTACCCAATGCTCATTGACCCAGGTATGTCGAGAAAATGCAGTTGGATATTGAAGAGGAGAAGAATCGTGTTATTGGAGCTTAGATTTGCCCACCTCCATCTAGGGATCGATTGAATATGTTGGGTATATTTTTCAAAGGACGGATAGAAATAGAGCGGACCAGCGTTAGATTGATTTTTAGTGGAAATTCCTGCAGTAAACTATAAAAGACAATTTCTGGATTGAAATTTTAAAAAATGCTTTTGTTCGTCGTTTGTAAGTAAATCTGCTGTCATTTTCTTTTCGCCGAATCTGTATATTTCCAAAGGTATTGTTCATTATTTGCAAAAATATATTTGGCTATATAACTCGCGAACACTTGACAAGTAAAACGTCAACATTAACGAATTTCAGCTAAATTTATGATGAAGCAGGTTATGGTGAATGCCTAACCATAACGAAGATTTTGTCTAAATATTTTAAAATAAAAACTAGAAATCACCGTTATTGTAAAGGCAGCGCGGGCTAGTCTGTAACTCAAGTTCTGTGAGGCTCAAGAAGCCATGTTCGGATTAGGCGAAACAACTTCCCAAGAACGGTTTTTTTATTTCTAATATTGTGATTTCCATTGCATTCTGCAATCCGATGAAACGTGCTATTTTAACATGCCCACAAATTTCAGACGAGAAAGGCTCTCCGTATCACCTCAAAAATAACAATTTTAATATTCAAAAACGTTTCTAAATTTTTCTTGGAGCCGCGGCCGGATAGTCGAGAAAGGTAGAGCCAGATTCTAAATCCAGCATTCTGCATCCGGTTTCTACTTTTCCCTGGAATATTCAGTAAGTGCCGTTTCCAAGCGCGTACCTCTTTGGGTGTTTTTACTCTTGGAAGTTTTAAGAAGTCAATGTTTCAAGCAAAACGTTGAATTTTATATTTAAACTTTAAAGAAAAAGTAAAATAATTGAAGCGTAACAAATTAATGATATTATTTTTAATGTCCACGAACTTGTTTAATTCCTGGATCAAAAATGAATGCATTTCCGTAACTAAAAAGGCTTTATGTGTATATATATCCTCCTTTTCACGAGCGGCGGAGACATTTTTTTTTAAACACCGCCACGAAGTTCCTATACTCCGCGCGAGGGGAAAAGCAGAGTTAATTTATTAAAATCCCATCGGCCGCAACAGCATCAGAACAGTGAATTATCTGCCGGCGTTGTTATTCAGTAAGTCAGCCGCGTTAACTTTACGAACTTAAGGCTAATTGGAATCGCCGTGCCCTGCTGCGGGCCCAAAGGGATCGCTCCTGCCGTAGATTATTGTCCCGTGGAAAATCACGGCGACGGCGTATGGTTGGCGGATTTCGTATGATAAGCGAGGGAAACGATCATGATGGTCCGCTCGCGACATGTTTACGGAGGGTGGAGTAGACTCGTAAACCTTTTAATGGATTTCTTCCCGCTTCTTGTTGTGATGTAATCCTCGAGCGCGATCACTAACGCGTTTTTCTTGGATATATATATATTCCAAGCTTTGCGTTACAGGGCATAATGGATATGAAGAAGGGATGAGAAAAAAAAACAACTGCCAGTCAGCCATTCGATCGAGAATTATTCGCGCATTCAAAATGCATAATGCGTCATATTAGTACACGAAGTAAATTGGGGAGAAAATGTGATGCGTGGCATTATCCTTGTTCTGTGCAATTTCCTGTCAATCCGAGGGAATATAACAACAAATTTAGCGGAATTGAAACATTAAATATTCATAAACATGGATGAAAATTATTATCTAAAACGAGCGATCGGATGAACTCAATGTGATTTTGGCGTTCGACTCGTTATATGGCGGGTTTTCTGCTCCGTATTTTAACAATTTATCGCTGTTTAAGAATCTTACAGGGTATCGTGTATGGCAGATCAAACGAAAAATACGTGTCTTGGGGTTGATTAAGCGAGAAATATCGAACAAAAAGACTCAAACTACAAGATCGAATTTCTTTCGCTCGACGATGAATTTTAAAATTCTTTTCAGATAAAAATCTCAAGTGAAAATTTCATAGAATCTTGTATACCTAAATCATCTGATATTCTATCCTATGAATAATTTCTATGCATAAATTTTCACTCAAAAATGGACATTCTCGCGACGCATTTTTGTGTTAGGTCAAAGGGACGGTTTCAAGTGTTTACAAAACCTTGGTTCTTTTAATCGGCGAGTAGTTTTGTGTCGAAAACGATTCGATAGAAGTGACAAGTATGCGAAACGAATCCTTAATTTATGAGGGTTCATTCGGACATTTAACCTATCGGAGGTTCTCTAATCCACTGCCTTACGCCCAAAAGGGACGCGGCTAATCTTCTGGGCCACCGAGACGATAATTAGGTTTCGAGGAAAGCGTCGACAGACCGCTCGGACTGAAGAGCCCTAGGTTAAACAAACGACGATCGAGTGCGACTCGACTGACGCATTAATAGATTATGCGGGTCAAGGATCAGGTGGGAAAACTATAGAAGAGTGTGTCCTTTTTATTTTACTTTTCGGAAAACAAAATTTGATTCGATTGATGATACCGTTGGCATTATAATTATATCTATTTCGACAATCTGACGTGGTTGCAGATTTTTTCCAAAATAGTGATTGAATTTTAATTAATTTATGTAATCGCGGGAGACCTGGTGTTCATGGTGAGAAATTAATGGACGTAGTAATTATATGGAACGAATTTCCCAGTTGGGAATTACCATAAATTTCCCCCAGACGCGACGATGTAGCGCGATACTGGGACATACATCAAGCGATGCAAATTCAAAGGATCCATCAGTCACCCTTAAGCGTATATTATTTAATTAAAATATCATTTGTGTATGCAGGGCCGGTGTGAAGCATGTGCAGTCGGTTCCCCCGAACAGGGCCCCGCGCTTTATTAGGGGCCCCGCACGAGGCTCAGTTCTCATGTATTGAGATTTAGACAATTCTTTCAAACATATTAATACATTCCGGACGGAGAAGCCGACTGGAGGGCTATCTTCAACAAAAATTTCACAACAGAAATAAATAGCCTTTCTATCCTCGTTAAAATTCAAATAAGTACACCCCTAAATTAATCACCGCGGTAACGATAAAAAAGATAACAGAATAGCTGGAAAAGGAGGTTGGTTAGAGTCATTGATCTCTATGTTTCAACGGCGAAAAACATCTTATCCCATCAAATCTCCTGGAGTGGTCTCGCGGGGTATTTAAATACTCCACCTCTCGAATTACTTTTGGCATTTCACGCTAGATAGCAGTTGTTTAATGTGTCTTTCTGTACCTCTCAAGGACATATAGGGTCGGACCCCAAGTATGTACATGGGTAACTTGTGAGCCCAGTAGTTCAGCTGTGACGTTGGTTGAAAGTAGACTATGGTATCCAAATATCCCACGCGAGTTTTGAAAAGGGACTTGTGTTGTATATTATAAGTTTTCTCTAGGTGATTTATTTTTTTATGCAACATGGCCAAGAAAACACGAATGTGCTAAAGAGCATGAAGAAATTTTAAGGACATTGAATGAAGAGTCCGATGAAGAATACGATGATTCGGAGACTGACGGCGAAATAATAAAAAAGTAATAACATGCAATATGGTAGTTTATTGCTTAGTGTTATCCATTACTACAAAAAATGGTAATTAGGATATTTATATTATTTTAAACCGTTTAGAATGTTAAATTTATTAAGAGATATCATGAATAACAAAATGTTCTCCATAAATTTAGCATCAATTCGACATCGTGGAGAGTGGTTGTAAAAAGACCCATCACTTTAATTGTTATATTTTCTTGTTGTGGACTCCTTTCTACTATGTTTCTTTCATTGGTTTTTTTCTTCTTGTAATAAACAGTTTTAACTAACGTTTTTTGTTAATAGCTCATTTTGCTATCCTCAACTCCACTTCCACAGTTCTTGGCTACCAAATTTGATTCAAATTAAAAGCAACATATGACATTTTTTTGTTCTAGGAGAGTGTATAAATCATTTCAGTATATATGATTGAAAAAACACACCAAAATAAGTATTTTACAGCGTTAACAAAGTTGGGGTATTCAAACATCCCATGCGACCACTGACGGAAAAAAACTGTGCGACCACTGTAGGGTGAAGAGCGCGGAGGAAATAGGTCAAACATCTGATAACCCTTCCCCCTATCATGGACACGACTCAAAATCCCCATCCCCGAAGATATGTTTTCAATCTCCGGCCATCATTCGAGGAGTCAGTTCTATAAGGCACGGTTATGTCTTCCGGCATCCACATCTTGGTACGTACGTGCGTTCACCTAACTATTCGGGATCAAACCCACCTAGAGCTGTGTATCTCTCTACCTCTCTCTACGACATTACTGGCGAAAAGAGCTTATCTCAGCTCCCCTTTCTAACCCCTCCCCCTTTTCCCATCCCCTTTAGGAGGTCTCTCCCCCCCCCCCTCCTCCTCCCCAGTTGCACTACTATCGCGTTCTCCCATCCTCGTACAGAAAGGCAAATACGCCAGAGCCAATTCAACGCAACAATGAGCCCTCTGGGCTCTAAAGCCTTCCCAGTGGCAGTGGTGGTGCTCGGATGGGTTAGCTGCGCCTGGAAAGGGCGGGTAAAACTCGAACTGGGTACAGCAGTAGATTGTCCCGCAGAATCGAAAACGACGTGCCGGGTTTTGAGCATTCAAGCGCCGTTTGATTACTCATGAGCTGCGAGAGACATCAAAAGACCTCTGCGAGAGTGTGTGTACGTGCGTCTCTGTGTGTGTGTATGTGCAGCTGATCGTCGAAAATGGGGAGGAGTAAGCGACGCATGGTTTCATCTTTCTCGATCCGTTAGTTCGTCCCTGATTTGGATTAAAAGGGACCTAAAACAATTGTTTATTCGAAATAAAAAAACTCACGCGCAATCGAGTCCGTTGTCCGTGACACGCGCTAAAAACAGCGAATAGGAAGTGGTGCTCAGAAAATCTCCTCTTTTATTATTTTTTTTAACAACGCGTGCGCTCCTCCCCCCCCCTCCTCTCTATCATCTATTTCGCGATATTTTTCGTTTTTTTCAATCCATTTTTTTCGAATCGAAAAGGGGATGGGATATGAAGAGAGATGGGAGCTATCTAGAGCAAAGAGGCGAGCTTCAGAAAAGGTCAAGTGATGCTGGAAAGAGAGAACGGAAGGGAGAGAGAGAGTTGAGAGAAAGTAGAGACCGAGTGTCGCGAGAAATAATTTGCATTCTTGACGCGCGTTTCATAGGTGCGGAAATTAATTAAAACGTTCGGATCCGAGGTTTTAACGAGGGAACGTCCTTAAAAGAAATCACTTTTTCGGTCGTGTGATAAATCGTGCATATTTGGTGTCCTATAGGAAGATTAAACTCAGCTTTAAAGAAACGCTTCGTCGATAATTCCATCCCCGATATTTAACTAAAAAGAAGCCATTAACGATGATTTTTTTAAAAAATTTCATTGCGAGAGCTAAATAAAATTTGTGAATTAAATTAGTATGCATTTGAATTCGTTAAAAGTCGTGGACATAAGCGAAAGAAAAGACATCAAAGGAAATTTTGGTATAATCTAGTCGCAAGACTACTGACGCTTCAAATGGTTAACGTTAAACTAAGGAAGAGAAAATATGTATACATTAATGTACACGTGAAACAGCAAAAACAGAACGTTATTGATGGTTGGATTTAACGCAGAAAAATCCTATATAATTCACGTGAAAGAAATCGATAGAGGGAAACAGTGGAAAAGGCGTTAAAGGGAGAAAATTTAATCTTTTCAGGCATTTAATATTTTTCCTAAGGATCTTTCATTCATATACCTCGTCCAAGTTACTCAGCGAATCTAAATAGTTTTTAAAAAGAGATTTCATTATATTTACGAATGATTTGATTTTTACAACACGTTTCATGAAGTATGGACTGGGTCTGTTATTAGTTCGGCAACTGTACAAACATATTTAATTATTTGTTTTTTTAAACCTTGCCTTCTGTAATGGGCATATTAATCGCTTTTTAACAATCCTATATGCCGGTTCCCTTATTTCTAAAATTATTAGAATTCAACAAGAAGGCATAAATAAAAATAAAAATCTCTAAAGTTGCCTGTTAATTTCGTATGGAGTAAATATAAGATGATAAAGTTGTCATTTGTCTCATTTTTGACATTTATATTATTTTGAGTTATTTCGTTATAGAAAAAATGTTTCAAGTAAAATTTAATTTAATAATATTCATCGTATAATACAATAAAAATGAAATTAAGATTTCTTTTTCAAAACACCCTGTTCAACATTATTAACTTCGCAAACTACATTAAAGTTATTCAAAGAGTTTCGTAAAATTTCACAAAATCCTCTCAAGTTCTCCTTAAAAACGACCGCTTTTCTAAGCTAAATAAATAAACGAGTCTTCTTTTTCTTTTTAGTCGACGCAAAGTTGCGATGTTCACACCCAGCGACTCTCTTAATAGACGACTTAATCACTTGTTCGGGAGTTCGTTCTCAGGAATAGTTTTCTCGCCGCTTCCTTAATGTATCGACACGCCCACAGCTCTCCCTCACTCTCTCCCCTTTCTCCCTCTCTCTCTCTTTTACTCTATCCCCTTCCAACTTTCTCGTCCGATTTACGGCGAACATAAAAGAAAAACAAACTGCTAAACTATCCCCTCCTAGCATATAACATCATTCCCTATTCTCGACAACTAAAAAAAAAAACAAAACAAATCGAAAAGATATTTCTTATTTGCCGAACCCGAGTTTTGGAAATTATCTCTTCCTCGAATACACACACACGATATATAGAGGCGAGAATGCACTACCTAAACTACGACGAAGTGATTAGTAGCGAGGAGTGGGGAAAGGAGAGGGAGAGTGGGGTCTAGTAGAATGTGTGTGAGAGAGATAAAGGAGGAGAGAGGGAGGTATAGAGAGGGAAAGGGAGAGAGGAAGAGGAGAGAGAGGGAAAGGCCCGCGAGATCCACTTGGCGAAGAGCCCATATCAAGGAGCAGCTGCGTCCTTAATCACCAGACACTCCGTGAAAGTTTCCGCTGTTCCTTCTCTTCCTATCCCCATTCCTCTCTCTCTCTCTCTCTATTTCACACTCTCTCGTATGCGATCATAGGATGCGAAGAGAAAGCATTATGGATTTGGGTGTGGCGGTTTCAGTATGTGGGCGTACATGTCTGCCAAAAGAGAGTAGGAATTTCCAAAATCCAATTGATATTCGACGGTGGAAAGGGGGAGAAGGAAGATGAGAAGAAATGGAGTATGGTGAATGGAGAAACTGTATGTAGAGGGAAAAGAGAAGGGTGGTAAAGAGAAGGGAGAAAGGATAAAGAAGAGCAAGGATATAAAAAAGAGAATGTAAAAAAAAAAGAATGGAGCAAGTGCAATTTTCACATAGGATTTCGACTCTGGCCAAAGTTGCGGCGATCAGATTGTCGTAGTCCCCACATTATACAAATGATATGCAATGCTAATAAATAATATGTGCGATCTTTATGAAAGTAGGTTTGAGTTTATAAACCAAAATCACTCAATGCCGACTCTTTACGCAGTAAAATGCAATTACTCGTGAGTTTTTAAAATGTATCCACAAAATAAGTACTTTTTCACTCATAATGCATCCAACATAGGGGGTAAATTCAAAGTAAGGTTAATATCAAATTCCAAATCGTTCATTACGGAAAACATTTTCAGCACAACAAAAACACGTCATTCCCGAATAGTAAAATAATTATAAGAAAATAAAACTGATAAGGTGCGTTAATTAAGCACAGGTACATGGCAGATTCGCCACAATCTTGTAATTGCGTAGATACCTATGGAAAATAGAATAAGATAGGGGGAAATGGAAGGGTGTCGAACAGGAAAGTGCATAAGGGAAAAAACAAAAGTTACCGGCCAAGAGAAGGTGAGATGGAGAAAGTTATGTGAAATGGAGGGAGAATTGGGGTTAAATAAGAAATAGGAAATAGAAATATGGAGAATTGAACTGAAGAAACAGGAAGAGTAGGAGAGTGAGATAGGTAAATCCCAGATTTCCCGGATGTTTCGGGACCGAGTAGATCCGGTTGATCAATATGCCTATTTAAGTCTAATTCAGTGTTAAAAAATGTAAAAAACTATCTAAGTAATATTGCGATAGTAGATATATAAAAAAACTTAAAGAAAATTAAGTTTACAGTTCATGCAATACCATACTCCGTAATAACACAGCCATTAGTTCAAGGACAAGATAATACCGTACCCGTTTTCACTTAATTTAGTGATTTTTTTTAAGTTAAAGTTTTAAAATTTTCGGATAAGATAAATTCGGGCACTGTACTGTATACGAAATTGAAACCGGTCACGAGGAACGCCAGCAAAGCAGCGAAATAACAGACACCAAACCAAAACTTTAAATTTATGATTTGGAGCAGCAACATTTCAGTGTAAACTTTCGCTTACGCGTTGTCAATTTACACGGTTACAACGGGAAAAATAATAACCATGTAGTCGTAGTAACCGAGCAAGTCTTTAAGTTACAGACATCAGCTAAGATAATATGAGAATAAAAGCACAGACACGAGTAATGAAAGACCTGCTGAAGCAGACGTTAAATGGCGGCTTTAAAAAAAAACATTAGACAGACGGGCAAAACCGAGAAAACACGCGCAAAGGAGACAGAATACTTAGCTATTGGCTAAAAAACTAAGTCTCTATACAGCTACTTTTGTTTAAGAGCAATTAGCGCGTCAGTCAGACGGACAAACCAAACGCATAAGCGGATTTTTTTAAACCGCTAAACAAAGAGAAATAATTCGAAGTGAAGATATGGAAAAAGGGGTGTGGACCCTTATATAAGATCGAAAGGGTGAGAACGTTGGGAGGAGGGGGAGGGGGAAGACACGCAAAAATAATCCTTATAATAATAGGGTTCCTTTCTTTGGGAGAATAAGGTGCAGAGGAGATGGAGAGAAATGAAGAGGTGGGGATATTATGGTCCGGGACGGGAAGATGAACGGACGCTTTAAGATTATGCTGATCCGGGGTCATAAAGCAGACGTTGACCCAATTTTCGTGGCAACAGAACTCTCTCCCCCAGGTTCGCGGTATTTCATAGAGGTCCATTATCACGTAAGGATTGTTGAATTAACGTCAGGATGAGGTCGACTGGATGGGGGTTGCTGGGTTGGGATGGTTCAGCTCTCTCCGCCCGCATTGCTCGCGGAAAACTAAGGCGAGGCGTGGTTATTGTTCATTCATATAATCTATATGACGCATGGGGGTCGTTTACATTAATATGGAAGTTTATTTTCGTTTCTTTTTCTTCTATAACAAGATTCGGTCGTGTAATTCCGCTATATTGAGTGGGTTTTTTATAGGCCGTGAGGATACCTTGAAAAAAATAGGATATTTCCAAACGTTGCACTGGTTGAATTCTTCGGAGGTTGACTCGCTCTACACGTTTTACATATTATTTGGAAAAATATCTTGACAACAATGCTTCACGGAGTAAAAATGATTTGTTCTGTTTTTAAACAGTATGTAAGCGTTTAAATGTAATATCAATTCCGTTAACTCTCTTTAAAGAAGGAATGCTAATATCGCTCTAACATCGCCCTAACTACTTCTTGTATGAATTAGTTAAATTTGATACACACGACCAAAAAACATCAGTTATTTACTTTCCAGAATTTTATAGCTATAATTAAACCCTCATATTCCACCGTAACTTCAATGGAACATTGAAAGCGTCAGTTTTATTATACATATTAACTTTAAGTGATTTTTGTGGGTTCCTAAAATGTAAATGACAGTACCTCCACAAAAAATTAATTAAAATTAAACTTTTTGAATTTTAAGAGCATTCTTCAATGTTTTATTGCATCATTAACTTTCCTCAATAAACAATATTTGGTTAGGAGAGGGTTCACTTAAATTTTCGTGTCTCATTGAAATTCAGCGTTAATTTTTTTCTTGCTAACGAGGTAACCTAAAAGGATGTATCAGATGTGATCTGATGAATGACGCAACTCCAAAACCTTAATGCCTTTCAAACCTCTATTTAAGCAGTTCCGAGAAATGAACCTTTCGTGACTTCCATTTCCGTGAATTGAACGAGGAGCACTTTTCATCGTGCCGTGTGAATCTAAAAACATAAATATCCGCCAGGGTATTTAAGCGCAGGATTTCAAAAAAAAAAAACAAATGATTCTGTCGAGAGCGGAAAGACAGATGTCTTTCGGGTTGTGTTTTATGTCACGAATTTTCGAGAGCCATTCGTGACTAGACTGTAGACGTATTGAGTTATAACGAGCGCTTGAGAAAACATTTTTTAGCGTGTTTCCCATGCATTTCCATGTTTCAGCTAAGGAAACGTCTAAGGAAAATATATTCGGAATATTAATTTCATTTAATCTTTTCAACCTGACTTAGGCCTCGGGAAGGTATATTTTTGTTTCCCCTTTGGTTTTATCCCTTCCATTAGTGATGCGTTTAAGAAATATTAAGACGCATTTGGAATAATAGTATCATTTTTAACTATCCAAATTGTCTTGAAATTTAAAGCTTGCCTCAGGTCTAACGATTTTCAAATCAATGTGACGTACTTTCAGAAATTAACCGCGAAGACACGGCCAAGTATTTCTTCAACGTTTGAAAAATCACAATAGAAACGGCGAAAATAACCTTACGAGATAAAACGCCATCTTACATAATACCGATATATTGATCTTTCCTTCGGGGAAATAAATATAAACTCCGAAATTTCGCCATTTTGCAAACGGAAAAAAGGTCTCCCTTAAATTATTGTCTTCACGGCGCCGCATGTTTTACGGCGGCGGCACCGAAAAAAAGGCACTCGATACGGCGAACATTCCATCTTTATTAGTTTCCAAAATTTCTCCTATTTCACGATGACGGCAAACCTTGACTCCTACCGAAACCCATCCGTTATAACTTTCCCTCTCTCTGAAATAATTACGACTGCGTCTTGTTTCGCCAAATTAACTCCCGTTTCCGCCCCATCTACCCACTCTTATTCACATCATGGAATTCTGAGGGATCTTCTTCCATCTCCTTCCCTTACGCCGCAATCCACCCCTTCCCATTCCCGCGGTCTTCCCCAATCCGATTTCATTTTTCAGTCCTGATTACACCTTATCCGTTTATGCTCCCCAGATTTATCTATTCCCTTCGTTATTTTTCCCTTCTCAGCAAGAAACTAATTGGTTTAAATCAATCTCCTTTGCTCCATTAATTTCTCCTCTCACTTTCCAAGTTTTCGAAGAAAAAATGTTTACTGAAAAAATGTTATCAATCAACCCGAAAAATGGCAGCCTTTTTTTTAAAGTGCAGATTGTCCGTGAAAATGAATTTTTTTGTTTGATGTTCTAATTAAGGGACACGTCAAAGGTTTTTTTTTCCTTCCTCCGCGAATCCTAATTGCGACGGATTATAACCGTTAAGGCGAGGTTGTATTGCTTAATTGGCACTTCTTCCACGCCAGCCACGGAGAACTTTAATCTGATTGGCCAAACCCCGCTAACAAAAAAAAAAAGATGTAATGTTTTACCCCATGCCATTATTTAAATCGTTGAAATTACGAATAATGAATTCCTCTCTCAACTGCGACGATTTGATTAATCCGCATGCATCACGCGATGACTTTTCGATCGTAAAAAAACCTTTAGTTAAACCCTTTCCTGCTATTAATCTTCGACAATGAGATGGGAATTTTGCTTTAAAAACAAATGCTATTCGCGAATATCATTCTTCGCATTTCGAATCCCAGATTTGATAGAGAAGTCTACCCTGCTTTAAATGAAATGCGAGGATCGATTCACAAGAGCATAAAATGAAAAGTGAAAAAATAGGAAAAACGAAAAACCTTGGTCTCATTCTTCCCCTCCATAGCGGAGTAGGTCGAATAAGACATTTCGCTCATTTCTAAGCAGCAGAAATCTCATCCAGCTTTTTGAGATTTTATCGGAGGTAGAAGCAAACGCGAAACATGTCAGTTTCGCATTACGGCGTAGATTTTTCCAAGTGTCCGATTGCGATCAATTACTGGATTTTTCAAACTACCTTAATAAATGACCTTTCAAAAAAAATAATTTTACTATCACCAAGTATTGACTGCTGAAATTTATTACGATATGATGCTTAGGTTATGCTAAGATTAAGCATACATTTTTAGCATAAGTAATCACGTAACATATTAGTTATAGATCAATTTAAGTTAAAATTTTGCATTAAAAAGATAATTTAGAAGATGTTTGCAGGCACCTGTAATGTAACAAAATTCTTCCTAACATTTCATTCCTTGTTGATGATCCGGCAAGAGGTTGACTTAACTAATTAGACTTTCATAATGTTCCTAATAATAAAAAAGACTTTTCTCAAGTAATAAATCTCAGATTCACCGCAACATTGGAAATAATACAGCAATATTCAAAATATAAAGCATAAACCTAGAGCAAGCCAAAAGATATACTTAACGTAAGAATCTTTTACAAGCTGTTTTACAAAATCACAAGATCTGTTGAAAACGTAATATAATATATTTTAACCAACGAATCATTTATAGAAACATCGTATTTAAAAGCTACGTAAGCCAAGAAAAGGAAATTATCTTCGCCAGAGCCTTAAATTATTAATCGCAATTCGGTGCCGGCTAGAACTCGAATCTGTCAGACAGACGAATCCCTTCCTTCTTTCACGGAACCAATAGCGGAGATCACGATATAGACATTATTTTTTATTAGATCCATTTCTGCAGACTTAATTTCATTACAAAGAATTCAGATGCGTCAATATATCCTAACCGATCACTGTAAACTCCCTTCTGCCTGGTTCGTAGCATCGATACACTTGAATTTTTCTCAGTGATCCTGTTTTCACACGCTCCATTTCCCTCTCTCTGTGGTTCTTTTCGAGAGTCTATCCATCTCTATCTCTCCTCCGAAACGCGACGATCTCGCCGTCTTTTGGACTCCTTTATCAACGCGCCTTTTACAGCGTCACGCGTTCCGGACGCTATCTCGCTTGTTACGTCACGGCATCCGCTCTCCGTCACTTCGCCTTTCATCATCCTTTTTCTTATTTTTTCCTCTCTCTTTCTCTCGAGCATCGACTTTAATGGGTTTCCAAAATGCAGGAGATTTTCTTCGGGGAATGTTTCCTATGGAAATGCGTCACACGGCGTTTCTTTTTTTTTTTTTTTAAGGATTCATTCATCTTCTCTGAAACTGCGCTCGGGATTTTTTTACTTTGATTTTTTTTTTTGATCGGTCATTACGGTAATCGAATTTCCGATGAGATAATCTTGGATGCACGACTTAAAGTTTGCAACACCTCGTGTGCCTCACTCGGTGCCCAGATGTTTTCGTCCAAGGAAGCGATGGGCTGCATCACATATCCGGAAATTGCGAATAAAATTTTAAGCGACAGCTTCGGATCCTGTTAAATAAAACAACGATTAAATATTCCACGTAAGGTTTTAGCGAAACGGGTCCAAATAAATATATTTTGCTTGGTAGTTTAAAAAAGGATTTCTTCCCACCCCGTGGTTATTATTAGTCGAATCCAATTCACTAGAGAGTTATTGGGTTCGCCTAAGAAATTCGAGAATAAGCACTTAAGTATCAAAAATTTAAAAATTAAGTGCTTGTCCTGAGTATCTCCAATAGCCATAATAAGATTATATGGCTTTATAATAATGTTATTTCAACAGGAAATACATAATACAAATGCTTAATTTTTCTATTGTTGATACTTAAGTGCTTATTCTGTAAACCAACTTCATGCTCAGCAGAAAACCACTAAACATAAAGGCGGTTGTTACAAAATTATAGCACAAATTTTATGCTCATTCCGTCACTATGCCGATAATTTTCTACCAATAATTATTAATTTTATAGAGAATTGATGGCGAAAAAATAAAGTTTAGCACGAGCAATACTTTTAATTTCTAGAATATAATTCATCGCAAGTTCAGATAAATTGAAATATAGTATTATCAGATGTTTATAAGGTTTAAGAAAAGATTTGGAAAAAATTATATCTAAAGATTTAATGAAAAAATATGGATTTTCAACGAAAAGCGCAGACTATTAGTATAGTAAAAACAATGTAAATAAATCATATACAAATACATTTTCGGCCATTAATCCCTGACATTAATAATGTAGTCGAGAGGATACTTCTCTGACAACACGCATAGTGGTGTTTGCTAACACATACGAGTGCGTAGGTACTTTCATGATTTTATAAATAAAAATTTTGGCATAAAATATTTTAACGCGAAATTTTTGCGCCAGTTCCCCTTCATTTCGTGTTCTAGATCCGTTTCATAATTCATAATCATACGTAGATGCGTGTTGGTGTGTGCCTGAATTTCCTTTAAAAATGTAACCTTAAAGCCGAGTCTCATCGTGCGTTTCGTTCCGTTTGTTTCAGTAGTCACATCCGTGCATTAACTTAATGGATGGTCGCTCTCCGTTGATTAAATCCGACTTCAAGATTGACGTCGCTTGGAAATATCGGTTGTTTACTACTCGGAAACTCTATATATGATGCTGCGTAGGACTATGTAGGTTTCGGTCGTCACGTAATAATACTAAAGCGACACGCTAGCAAAAGTTGAATACGTTATTAGTTGCATCCCTTTGAAGGAAAAACTATTCATAGCACGTTTCCAGCCCGAACTTCGCGTATCTAACGTGGATATTATTGCCTCTGGCGCAGGAAAATGCATCCTCGTCATTCGCGGAATATGCAGTCAAGGACGAAATCGTTACCGAAACCCCATTCCGCGTGATTGCTTTCGCATTCGCAAAAGACACCTGTGTTAAGGCCGTTTCCACTAGTATTTTTTTCCCTCTCCTCCAATACCAATAAGTAAAATAGGGGCACTAGATACGGAATGCACGGATGGCACGTTTATCGTGACCCGCATAACAGCGCAGAAAGTCTAGGAAAGCTCTTTCAAAAAAAATTTTTTCTTTCCATAAAAGTTTCCGATTTCCGATGTTCTCTCGACCCGAGCGAGAAGCACTCTTCGAAGCGTTTGAGTTATGACCCGACGATTCGATCCAAAGTCTCCGAGTAGCTAATCGACTACCTTCGGCAGAGGTAACCATAGCGATCGTAATGAATCGTCACACGATGCAGGCGGAACGAGTTTAAGCGCTTGATAAATGAAACGGTTCCGCGAAAAAATACACACGCGATTTTTATCGGCAGTGAGACCCCATCGTATGGTGACTACCACCTCTGAAATATTCCCTCTGTCCGCACGTACGAATTTTTTTGTTTTACATTGAATTTACAAGGGCTTTGGAGCTCCGTTAAAAAAAATAGCAAAAAAAATCGAAACAGAAGTCGCTTTACGATTCCTTCCGGTGTTTATATGACGCTACGGAGAGACCGTTCGGAGGAGTTGGCAAGGGGAAAACGAAGAGCCCAGAAACCCATTTCGTGTTTCTTAACGTCTCCCGGATCGTTCGGAAAGGTTTCTCTCCATTTCGTTCCGTTATCGCGGTGAACGATTCATATATATAAATCGCGTGTCTCGGTTCCTCAATCGTCGATGGAGAAGAGGAAGAGAGGTCCCTCCCTAGACGCCGCTCTTCTCGCGTCATCGATTCCCTGACGTTTCCAGCAAAGGAGTGGAGAACTTTCCGTTTAATTCACTCCCGTCTATCTGTTGTTTTCATTCTTTATTTTCGCCGTGAACGGGACGATCGAAAAACTATGGAATTTTCCGGTCATATGTGTCATTCGTGTTATGTATGTCTGCGGAATGAGTACTGGTGCTGAGCGCTGGATTTTCGTCCTCCTGCCCTTATCCAGTTGTTTTTATTATCATTCCGTTTCATTTACTATAAATATAAACAACAGATCGTACCACCCAACGAAATTTGTTTTAATTGCTTACGAGAGTGGTGCCCAAAGTACGGGTAGCGGGCCCAATCCGGTCCGCCATGAGCTTAACAATTCAAGGACACAATCTAACACAAAAGGAAAATATAAAATTATAAAAATATATATTTTGTGTTTGTTTCCTAATCTCACAATAGATAAATGCAGTTAAGGCAGATCAGGTAATTTCGACTCACAACTAAATCCTTAATTTCTTAATCCTTAATATTCTTAAACTATATTTTTGAACGGGTGTGGCCCGCGATGAGTGCTGCTATGGGTTGTGTGGCGCTCGGGCCAAAAAGCTTGGACGCCACTGGCTTACGACATAATAACATTTAAAAAGCAGTCGCGTTAAAGAATAATTTTGAACCGGATTATAATGTTTTCGAATGACAGAGAGAGAGAGAGATAGATGTAAGGAGAGCTTGAACGGCCGTGATTTCGTAATTGGAGATCTTGCGCCCAACTCCTTAATAAATAAAGGGGAAAGGCAAAAGAGTCGAGTTTCTTTTTCGCAATAATCGAAAATGTGCCGGATGTGATAAGCAGGATGGCCTTTCCCTGGAATGATTTATTTATTTTTTTAATGACGTAAATTTAATTCTGAAAAGTAACCGGAGGGAGTAAAGGAGTCGAGCTTAAAAAAATAGGCATCTTGATAAATAAATGTGGAATTAAAAGGATATCGGGATAATTGCTAAAAAATCGGTACAACATACATTGTACAAACTTTCTCATATAATAATGCGTCGTTTAGTTATCTTTAGAAAATGAAAATCGCATGAGTCTCTTTTTTAGAAAATCCAATTTTTGTAAAAGTTGTCCATGAATAAACTAGCCTTATACTCATTCATTGTGAAAAATGAAAAATGTAGTAATATTGCAGACGTAAACTCAAGTAACTGTAAGAAATTTGATTAAATCGTTAAGAGCCGTTTCTGAGAAAATCGGATTGTTGTTAAAAATGCGTAGAATAAACTACCCTTAATTATTCATCAATGACAACCATTTCTATATATACTCTGCTCGGTATGATAAAATACCCAAGTACGAGATTTAATTCATTTTCGATTTACCGTTTAGGCTCCAGAGCCAAGAGACAGCCAGACGGCAGACCTAAAACGTATATTTCCGTAAAGATATCGAGGTCGAATTTTTTCGCGATAACAATACTTTCTCTATATTTCGCATGAGAAAGTAAAAATGTAAGCAAATCGTAAAAGAACTCCTAACAAAAATTAAAAATATAAGCGAATTCACTGAAGAATCTCTTGATGTGGGCGACCCGTCAATAACGTAGAACGTTCCAATTACTGATTTGACACGTCATTAAACTTTCCGAAAAAATTGAGAAAACACTGAGGACTGATCGTCGGGTCGGTTCTCATAAAAACCCCCACGCGATTTCATTCCGGCCATTAGTTTCCCCGTTATGTATTTCCCTCCAAAGGTAAAAACGTACACGGAGAATTTATGAATAAAAAAAACATCAATTTTTCTCTCCTCGCTCCTTCTCTTTATATACACAGACAGTTGAACAACTCTAATCCGTAAAGATCGGGACCTTAAATATTTTTCCGAAACACGTGAGGTTAGCGAATATACGTATAATGACTGTACTGTTACTTACAAAGTACGTAATGTTTTTAACACAAGGATATGAGTAAATAATGTATTGGGAGGTATAAAATAATATCAGAAATGGATATGATACGATGTTTCTTATTAAAACACTTCGGTTTACCTGATCCGGATGGGGTCATAAACTAAAAGGACAGTTTTTAAGATTCGCGGACATTTTAAAGGTCTTTCTGTAGCTATGGGGACCCTGAGAATGGGAAATCGATATGCCATCCTCGCCATATTTCTCAAGAATGTTTTTTCGGGATCAGTCAAATTTCCGGGACCAATCCGAATCAGTAATATTTCCGGACCACGGAATTCCGGATTAGGGAGACTCAACTCTGTGTATGTATGTGATTATGTGTGTGTACGATCACATAAGCACATATGCATACATGGTCCTATAAATCGAAGAGTCGATGAAGTCAATAATAATTTATACTTTAATAATCATTCGCTTATAATTGGCTCAAAATTCCAATTAGCGCATTTGAGAAACAAATTCCGAGTTTCTGCAAGCAAAAAAAAAAAATACCTGTGGCCCCATGCCGCACCATGTGGATATATATATTAATTTCACTTAATGTAATCGGCAAATTAATTTTTTCATTTAAAAACAACCAATCCGGTGCAAGTTCGCCCAAAATGCGTGCCTGCATCAAATTAAAGCAATAAGTATTTTTTTGATCGTTGGGTACTCCAATTCCCTGTTTTGCGAACCTCAATACGCTCCATCGTTCCTCGCTTTGGTTTTCCGCCGCCTTTTTGACTTTATTAAAGTGGCAAAAAATCTGCCAAGCCAGGGAAACGTTAGCTCTACTCCATAAATAACCGGTGCATTTACCCGCTTCGCGGTATTGTTTATTCAAATTAATCACGAGTGTCGCTTTTGTATGTTACCAAAATAAGAGGATCAAACTCCGCAATTATTTCGGCATCACAATTAATTACGCGCTCTAATAAATGATATAAATGAATCGATAATTTGATTAAATGTTAACATTTTTTGTAAAGCTAAAATTAACTATCGTCTCTGTTTGGTATTTCCAAAATTACGAAAGAATCGATCCCTAGTTTCAGATGATGTATTAAAGTCTCAGGTGACCTTTTCATCATCAACATTCTAAATACCTATATATTATAAATTAAAATTCCTTTTCACTCTTTTTTGATGCACAGATGACAGAGAGATGTATGGTTTTTCTAACAGTTAGACACAGCTTTTGAAATCCGTAAAAATTCCGATAGATGTAGTTTTTTATGTTTTGTATGCTAGGCCTCAAATTTATTTATTTATGAAATTGTTAATAAGCACACGTTAGCTAATGTAACGGACAGCGGAGATGATCTGTCCACATAATGACCTGAAAAAAACGCCCAGTTCATGAAATCCGCCAATCCTTAGACGAGGCTTAGCATGTACACCGCTATAAAGTTTTATGTTTACATTTTAAAAAGCCAATATCCATATACGTGTAAGGAATAATTCGGTTGTTTCCTCAATAATAAATGGAAATAAAATAAGGAAACCGTATAGACCAGGGATAGACAACCTATGGCACGCGTGCCAAAAGTTGGCACGCGAAGAGATTTTAAGTGGCACGATATTTAAGAGCACAATTCCGAAAAGTATGCATTAAAAAAAATTTAATTTAATTTTGTATTTTAATGATGCCGCGTTATATTCGGGGCCGTTATAATATAAGAACCGCTTTCCGTAAGCGTTACGGACAAATCGAATTTAAGGGGGGCACGCATGGAGGGTCACCGATTATGTACAGATATTGATACAGAGTGGCACCCAACATAAAAACGTTGCCGACCCCGAACAAATCCATCAACATAGGCTTTCACGTAAAATTTTCCGCATTATGGTTTGAGGAAGGAAAAGGCAGGAAGGGGAGTCGCAGCATCAGATCCTCTCTTCAATCTCCAACACCTCGCTTCGCAACAGAATCACCGTTTCTTTCTTTCTCTCTCTCTCTCTCACACACTAAAAGTTTCGACGTTCTGTCACCATTTTTTTGCCTCTTGCTTCAAGGCCACGTAGTTTTTCATGTAATATCGAGCGTTCTCTCCTTTCACTCTCTCCCTCTCTCTCTCTCCTCTTTCTACCTCTCTTCTTCTCTTTCTCTCCACTCTGTCGCTCGGTCAATTCCGTCACGCCCGTCCGAGCATCAGCTGTTTTATATATATATATTTTTTTTTTTTCACTCCGAGTTCTCGCTGACAGACACTCTTCGGGAGAGGTTCCTCTCCCGAGACACTTTACGTAATAATCTTCGCGTGGAACAACTTTCAAAATAAAAAACTAATGTGTGCGTGTGTGTGTATATGGGAACGGAAAGCGCCTATACTCCTCTCTCTCTCTCAAAAAAAAGTTAGGTTCTCGCCGAACGTTCTTGATCAAATGCTGTCCCTTCATCTACGAAGGTTTTAACGCTGATGGAAAGTCCTGTCGACTCGGTTTAGTCAACAAGAAGAGGGTGTATGTGTGAGAAAGAGAGGAAAAGGAAGTGGGAAGAGGATGGACAATGAGAGAGGGAGAACTTGCGCCTCTTAAAGTATTAGGAGGGATGTAATGTTTTGACAGGTTGCGAGCGAACAGGTAAAGCTGATGCATACAACGTGCCGGAGGGATGGAAACATGGCGAACTTTTGTGTTTGCGCTCTCCGGCCTAACGCCCTTGTCGACGTGTTTTTCACCTGATAACACCGCAAACACTGACAGTTTTATATCTCCGTGCCTCGTCTTAAAGTTGGTGGTTTTTCGACCGGGCTTTCAAATTCGTCAACAAACTATTCCAATTATAAATATATCGAGGTTTATCAAGTAGAGACGGATACATTACGAAATGAGTTAACATTGGTGCGAACATTTCTAACTCGAGATATTTAGAAAATATTTGTCTTGATAGTCGAGAAATAATTCCTCGCCGTGCTAAGCGCTGGGACGAAAGCATTTCTAACAGAAAGGATGGAGGTAAGCAAAATTTGACGCTATTTTCCTAAAAATGCCATTTATCGTACATTTAATATTCGGATGCTCCTGATCATGCAGTGCCATGTTCCGATCGTTTCGTATCACAAGACTTCCTCATCTATCCGCGTTTTGCAAGTGGAAATTTCTTAGGTAGACATTCTAAATTTATTGATATCTTTTACATCTTCTTAATGCCAACTGAATGAAAAAATTAAAAATATTTACTAATAAATAATATACGGCCGAAGAGAATGTCAAAATTTCAGCCGAAATTAAAGCAGCCCTTCGAATAAACGGACAAATTATCCAATAATTACCACTTGACTCCATTATATTTTAACTCAAATTCCCATAAAGTTTATTGAGACGTTTTAAGAAAGCGTGATCCGTCAGGTTTTTTCCTGCGTTGAACCCACGCGATGAGGTGAACGCAGGAATTCATCCTTGAATTTGCATGTTTTTAATTAATTTTTGCTGCCTAAAAGGAATAGATTAATTCGTGTATTTATGAAACTATAACCCAATTAAATACCTATTTACCTCCTTTCCATACACATTCTCAATATTTGCCATCTTAGTCTCCTCTTTATTTATGTACCCGACGATCGACTTTTCCATCGCTAACATCTCCCCTACCTTTTCCGCCGTCCTCATTCACTTCCTCCATTCCTTTTAGGCTTTCCTCATACTCTCCTCCCTCTATATCCGCTTAACTCGTTCACTTCCCTCCTTGTTTCTCACCAAAACTCCCGAACTACATCGCTTCCATCACACCTTTCCAAAAACCTTTACTTCTCTCTCTTTCTCGACACTTCCTATCCAAACATCCTCCCTCCGCCACGCCCACTACTTCACCTCTACGCTGTCTTTACCTTCTCTCTCTCTCACTGTCTCCCTCTCTCTCCAATTCTCTCCCTCTCTCTCCCCCCGCTCTCTCTCCCTCTACTTCCAGTTCTCGCCCGAACGGTTAGCTCACTCTTTCTTCCTTAGGCTTAAGAGTGAAAATTTTATAAATATGATCTTTTAGGGAGAGGCATAAAAAAGAGTGCGCGCATATATATATATATATATATGTATGTATGTGTATATATATATATATATATATATATATATATACACACACACACACGAGTGAAAATTTTGTAAATATGATCTTTTAGGGAGAGGCATAAAAAAGAGTGCGCGCATATATATATATATATATATATATATATATATATATATATATATATATATATATATATATATATATATATATATAGGATGAGGTTAATTTTCTCGTATTTACTTAAGCCTAGTTGTATTTTTAAAACGTAAGGGTGTTTTTTTAGTGTATCGCCTTAATAGTTTCATGCAAGTTTAATGAATTATTGGTATGCACGTTTAAGAAACACGGAGAAAACCGTTCATTTCTGTTTGTGTTTCTCGAAATTTCTATTCGCATTTAGACTTAAAAAGATCGGTTAAATCGACACTAGTTTACTTGATAAAATTAATCAATTAATAACTAATGCACGAATTAATCATGTCTCTCAAGAACTATGAATTGATTGCAACAGATTAGTTATTCTTAACCTATTTGCGTTTAGCGACGACCAACACAAACAGAATATTACCAAGTATGCAGCGAGTAACATACTGAAGGAAATAGCCACGGATCATTGTTAATCACATTTACGTTAATTGGGGTCTAGCATCGGTTTACAGTTATTTTGAACGGCGGATACAGTTTCTCTTTCGTCACAATCGCCTCTTGACTTTTAGCTACGTTACGTAACCACAAAAGCGGGCAGCGCGATCACGGAACACAGGATGGAAGCCTTTTGAAATAGATGATCAAGGTAACTCTAGAATTACTGCTAAGAGCTGCTAACTTTGACGCTGAAACAAGGATCTAGTTTGCACAACTATTTAATGGAGGCCTGTTAAATTTTTAACTTGTGTGTACTTCTAGTACTTTGCCTCTTGACGTTTTAACTCCTTCACAGTCCTCGTATACCACTTATTTCCTTTAGCATACACTATTTAATCCAGTTCGTTTGAAGCTTTAGTAGACTTTGCCATTAAATTCTCCTATATGTAAACAAAGCGCATAATGCGTCATATAATAATTATAATACTTTGGTGATATACTTTATATCATTATTATCACTTTAACAGTCATTTCAATTCCTACGTGAGCTTATGTTCCTACGACACTTAATAGAAGGGATAACGAATCAAAAGGGAACGCCAATTTCGATAACGAGGCACACTATTTCCAGTTTCCAATGACCTTTAACAAAATATATGAAGGAAAAATAGTTTTAAATGAAAGTTTATCAACAGAAAAAACCAAAATCCTCTACAAAGACTTGTTTATTAATTACATTCAAATTTTATAGATGGCATTTAAGGCTGTATCCTAAAAATTGTCTGTCCATTGTCTCCAGCTTCCAGTTCAACTCGGTTGTTACGTATTCGACGAACAGTTAGTGTAATCCGAGTGTAAAAATCCATCTGCAATAGCAGGGTTAAAACAGAATTTAATCAGACTTAATGTTGTTCACGTTACACATTAATGTAGGAAGTCAAATGACGATTTTTACGAGCGTATAAAAAAAGACGACTATTTCGCGTAAGCGGCAGGCATTCGCGAGACGGAGGGAATCGTATAATTATCATTAGCAAACTTTCCCAATTATATATACACAGACAGGACAACACCAAATTTCTTTCTTTGTCCTCGGGACTACTCATTCGAATTTTAACTTTTAATCATACGCCCACCTCATTCCATCCTCTCTCTCCCTCTCTCTTAAAATATATTTTGTAAATCTTATCTTGTTAAACTTGTATGTATTATTGTAATTCCATTGTTGTTCTTTCATGTATCTAGGGTTTTCGCAGGTTTTTTTCCACCCCCCTTCCCTTCATGGGTCTTTCTTAGGTTTTTGCCGCAATTACTTGGTCATTTTACAGAAATTTTCCGAATTTGTAATTTTTGCGTTTTGTTTGTACGTTTTTCTATTTATTTTATTTTCCGGTTCTTTTCCGTGAAATTATTATTACTATTTTATTCACATCTGTAATTGTTGACGCAGGGCTAAATGTAAGAAGGGACTAATATAGTCTCAATTTCGCCCTAATAAAGTCGTTTGTCTGTCTGTCTCTTTCTTACTCTCTCCATCTTTTTTTTTCTTATAACCATTCGGAACTCTCACCGCCGGCAAAACTTCCATCTTACTCATTCCTCGTCGAATCTCTCTCTCTTCCTCACTTTTTCCTTATCTCATCTCCCACCAAATAAAAAAAATTAATGAACTTATCCACCTCCGCGTTCACACCCTCGTTCTGCCTCCCCGATTTCAGCCCACGCGACCTCCGCTCCCTTATCCTCTTCCAAATCCTCCTCCACCTTCCGTCTCCATGCCTCCCAGCCAACAAAAAAAAGCGCCCTTTCTTTGTGGCTCCCCTCCTCCATAGCAACACGACCGATCTCAACCTCCTTTTCATCTTCTCACGCTGGCGCAACTGCTGAAGGGCAATCCTTCACTCTCCAACTGAAAACCTCACTCCCACAAACCCTCCCCCCCCCCTTCAAGCCTTTTCCCCTCTTTTATTCCCTTTCCTCCCCCCTCCTCCTCCTCTCTCCTCCTTTATCCACTTTTCTGTCGCGTTATATATTTTTTTTCCATCACCTTTTTTCCTCTCTCTCTCTCTCCGTACCTCGAGATCTCTCGCCCCGTTGCTCCATCCAAAACATTTATCATTAACGCCCGTATTCTTGGCGGAAAAACTGCGAAGAGAATTTTAAGCGAGGAAACGGCGTCGAAGCAATTAATTTTTTTTCACCTCCGCCATCCTTCAGCGAGGACGTTATATATATATATTTTTTGTTTCGGTTCTCCGTTTTTTTTCTTCTTCTCCTCGCCTTTTCTCCTTAGGTTCGGATAGAAATTTTGATTGTATTACGGTTCAATCCCACAAAGAGAGGCGATTCTCCAGGGTAATCCTTTTTGGACGTAAAAATGGAATGGTGAGGATGGCTTTGAGAAATGACTATCTCTTTCTCTCTATCTCTTGGATGCCATTTATTTCTGCGGCCTTTTTTTTCTTTTGGCCCTCGTTTTTTTTATCGCCGGGTTTTTCGAGAGTTTTTTTTTTAGGTTTTAAGAATTATATTGTTATCAATTATTATCTCGGCCTAAGGGACGCTCGGTTTTTATTGATATAGCTTCGTAGCTCACGTTAAATAGTTGTTATAATTGCAGGAAATTCTCGGAAGCTTTCCTGAAAATATTTTCGTTCAGCTGGAAAAACTCGGCGTATTGTATTTTTGGAATTATTTTTTTCGTTAATTGGGATTTTTCGATATGTTCGTCTTTATCATTGTCATTTATCGGGGATTATTTCATAAATAACCAAAGCTCTTGTAAAATTATAGTAGCTAAATCTGCGATTAGAGGTCGCGATTATTAAGATAATTACATTTTCTCCGATTATGCCTATTGGTTTTTCCCCAGCTTCAGTTCTTGGTAGGTTCCGATTTACAAATGTCTTTCCACCAATTCAATACATTATTTTCTTTGGGAGAGAACATAAGTAGTAAATAAACACACGCATAGTATAGTTTATCGTTGTATGTACTCATTTCCATAAATGTTATTATAAAACCGGTTTCGATATTTAACAGTCAAAATGGGCCCTGTTATAATTACTGAGGAAAGAATTTCAACCTTGAAATGAATCGAATTTGTCTCGTTTGGTACACCTGTTCTATTGTTTTTATGGGATTCCGCAAAGCATCGTCCCCTCTGATAAACTACACTTCAGTTTACTTTCTCATGAATACTGTCACATTTCTAACTGCGCCAAAATCCGTTCACTCCTCAGGACTTCTTAATATCTTTTCCAGCTCAATCTGACCCTTATCCTTCCTCCCGTCTTCTTCTAAATCACTCAAATTAAGCCTATCGCCTCTCCTATATTTAACACCTCCTCGTCTGTTTCATCCTCAAGTTGGCTGCTTCATCAATCTTTTATAATTTTATCTTATTTATGCGATAGCTCTGATTTTTGTTTTTCACGCTTCGCAAAAGAAAGAAAATTGAAATTTATTAGAAACGAATTTATTTAAATCCTTCGCCGCAGTCACTTGAAGCGTTAGGATAACAAACGCCGTCCGCATATATATATATATATATATATATATATATATATATATATATATATATATATATATAGGTATATATTAGTAAGCGTGTATTATGGGCGAAACGCATGAATTTCCTCAACCTCAAGATTTGCGAATGAGGAAGAAATACAGAGGGGAGAGAAAACGGAAAAGACGTGATGCCGCATATTCCAGAGGGGGGTATTGGTTATCTTCCTCGTTGAATCTAAGTTTCAAGGAGGCGGTGGCGTTGCAATATTCAATCCTTCAAAAAAAAAAAAAATTCCCCATTTCCCACTGACGTCTACGACTTCCCTTTCCTCTGATCTTACAAAACTCTTCTTTCTCTCTCTCTCTCTCTCCCTTCCACTCAAGACTCCCATCCCTCAAGCTCATCCAATGTTCCATCCTTCCCATTCCACCCCCTCAACACTGTCAGCCGCATCTGTTCTCGCGAAGCGCCTTATCCACAATTCCCCCTCCCTTCCCATTTCCCACCCACTCCCAGACATCCAGACGAAACCCTTCCGCTTATATCGGCAACGGGGGCCGATCCTCCTCCTCCACCTACCTACCGCCCAATCCCTCACATATGGAAGCTCCCTTGAGTATGATTAATAGGATCGGGCAATGTAATACATGCAATTCTCAAATGGATGGCAGAAGTGTTTTCTTTTTCGAGAGTAGGAATAGGAACGTAAGTTTTCGGACGGTTAATACGGACGGGAGGGCAACTTGGGTAAAAAAAAGGAGTTTTTATGTAAATTGGTTGTTGTTCAGGGATAAAAGAAAAGTTCATTTATTTTTTTTTTAGAGAGAGGATAGATTTAAGGAGTGATACCGACTAAGGCTCTGGGGAATGCAGATCCGTGTGTGCTGCACGTGCTTTCGCAGCTCCGGCTTGTTTGATGCGCGCGTACTCCGAGCGGCAACTTGGTATTTTGTCAACGAATGTTTCTTTTTGAGTGATTTACCGCCTTCGCAGCGTGTTCCGCTAGAACATTTTCGGATGCGAATGACGAGACGACGCATTTATACGCGTCTGCAAGAGTGGTGAGTCTGAAGCGGTAGGAAATATCCGTTAGGGGGAGCTAATAGTACTCTCTCCAGAAGGCTCAAGAGGATACACGGCGCTGGGAGGCGTAAATAAATGCAACGGAGGTGTTTACGTCGACGGCGCGATACTTATTTTTGCGGCGTGCCTTATGGGTCGGGGTTACGCATACGGATCACGAACGGGAAAAAATAACTATATATGAGCGGTCATTAACGGTTTATGTTGTGTATCACGCAAGATTCGAGAAAGTAGGAAATTTTAAAGCATTGCTGATGAACGATTTGGGGGGGGATCATTCAGTTTTTTTTCCGAATTACTAAAGTTAATTAATTAAATTAGGTAGTTTAAATTCACCGAGTTGACGTCAAATTCTGCTTTGATTCAATTCGTATAGCGTATGTTTCGTAATCACCCGATATTTTTCTCAACTAAATGAATTAGTTTGGAAAATACGGCTGTTTGTTTTAAAGCATGAAAAATAAATATTAATTGCCGTGAAGGATGGCTGCATTATTTAGATTTTGTCGTTAGGTCGTCAACGGAAAGATTTTGGTTGGAATGACAACAAATTACAGATACATAATTGGAAGGCTGCTGTTGATAGTTTATTTCCTTTTGAAACTAGGTGGATAATAAACATCAAATATTTGCTTTCTACTGAAAGCGAAACAAATTTATGAATAACATTAGCACAAAGTTTTGCTTTTCTAATTGTAATTGCTTGTCTCGGAAGTTTTTGAAAGTAGCGATAACTTGACGAATGATCTTTTCTTGTTGACAAAACGCACATGAAAATAGCTTTAAGAACGTATTTATTTTTTGCAGCAATTAACTTGTTCAATCCAACTTTATTCATCTTTGAATGCTACGGAAACGAATATATTATATATTAAACCCTAACTTATTACGTTCCTCTTAATAAAATAAGCAATACAATAATAAAAAATGCAACCCAAACCAGCAAAGGATATTTTATCACGTGTCTTTTTTTTAAAATGACAATCCAATACTTTACACAAGAATAAAACATGACACGGACGAACGAGGAGTAGGCCTTTAATGTATTTTATAATATATAATATACGTAAATGCTAAAGATTTCTCACCTACCAAGTTGCTGGTAAGAAACTACATCTACCGAAACGCTGCTATTTATATTGCCAGCGGAAGTCTCAGAAAGTCATCTCCTATTTGCAGGCGGATTCTTACGTATCGGAGGAGAGAAAGAAGATATACAGGGTCGAGTTGACGCGTACGTGGAGAATCTTTTAGACGAGTATAGAATTTCAAAAGGTCAGTCCCTGGGCGCCCGGCGTCGGATACCTGCCACTCACTTATCCTCAGACGTCCGCAATTGTCTTCCTCCATATAACGCAGGTTCCTCCTCCCCCCCCCCCACCCTCCTCTCTCTCTCCATCTTTCTCCCGCCCTCCCTATCACTCACTTCTCCTTTCGTCGTCCTATCTTTGGTGCGCTATTCAACCGCGTAAAGATGCCTCAATGTCGAAAAAGCTGACGTTCTTGTCCGGCGACCGAAGGAATTTCATAACGACGGACAGCCAGCGGGGCACGCCACGGAGGCAATAAGAAGATAGTAGCGGAAAAAAACATGCTCGAGGAATATTTTTATATAATTTTTTTCCAATTTTATCCTTCATTTTTTTGTTTGGCGTAAGAAATTTATGCCTCGTTGGTGTTTAGAAGTATTGAAGTAAAATAAAGCTATTTTTTCCCTATTCACTTTCTATTTTTTTCCAATTTAAACGTGACCTCCCAAAGGTATCGTTTTAAGTGCTTTTTTTTTTAAGAAGCCGTACATATCAACAAGTTTCCTCTTTTTCTCTCTCTTTCTCAAAGAAGCTTTTTATTTCGAGTAAAGTCAAATTCGACCTAATTGAGAATGATATTAGTTTCCTAAAGTGGTTTTACTTAGGCAGACTCTTCAATGATTAATTTAGTTCGATTTCTTACGTGACAAATACTTGCATTTCTTTCCTTTCCTCGCAACGCTATTAACAAAATAAAAACACGAGATACACTTAAGACTAGGACGCGACAATTGAAAGTCGTTCGCAGAAATTCAAGTCATCTTCCTCTTATATTTTTTCCCCGAAATAACTCCAAGATATTTTTCCATTGTTTTACAATACCGTTTACGTAAAAATTATTTTCTCAATATTTTTACGTGGAATTCTTTTCTCATTTAAACAATCTTTAAATAATCTCCTGTACATAATTAGAGCGCGGGCGTTTAGCTATCTAACACAATATTAAGTCCTAGGATAACAAAATAAAAACTTATTTATTTAAATCTACTGAGCTTAAAGTCAACGTGTCTATAATTTTGAAAGGTAATTGTGCATTTTTTTCGACCGAGAAATTGTTCATAAATGCACCCCACTAACTAACCATATGAAGTTTTAAAAATGTTATGTCTCTTCAAAAAAATTAAAAAAGTACCAATGAAGCAATATACTCTTTTAATTGTGATTATGAAAAATTCTAATTGGTGATTTGTGACGCCGCTAATATCACTGTGCCCGGGATGATACGCTGTAAATACAACGAAGTTGTCCACTAAACGGCTGACTCAATTGGCTAAGAACACTAAATTTATCTCGATAATTTGGTTTCCGACCTCATGAAATAACACAATTTCCCAAGATTGTGAAAAAAATGACTATTATATCTGTTATTTTATTGTATCATTCTACCAACTCCAAAATATTTATCAAAAGTTAAGGTCCACTGAAAATGTTTTACTTTGTTACCACTGGGGTTAGATCTGCTTTCTTGGGCTTTTAAAACTTTCACGGATTTATTTTAAAGGAAAAATTTATTTTCCGTAAAATAATGTGACACAATGATGACCTATTTTTGCCGTAAAAAAGTCTCCGTTAATTAATACAAATGTACCCACACGTCACAGGAGTCGAATGCTTCGTCTGTATATGTCTGTTTTTTTTTTAATTCCAAATATTTGCGTATGCATCGAAATGTCGAAGTCGTCGAATAAGGAGACCAGTAGTTAAAAACAGAATGACACAGCTCATAATTCGCTTCGACTGTGAATCGTAAATTATCGCACCTCAGACTTTGTTAACTCAGCGTGTGTGTGTGTGTGTGTGTATTATCATAAACATGCAAACACATTCTCAAAGAAGACAAATTGGTTTTTTCACATCACGTGTCGTTTTCTTAGCGCTCTGTAGATGCGATATGAATAATCACCGAAAAAAACTATCCTCAAGAAACGAAAAATATCTCCCGAGCCTTTAAATTTCTTAATTAAAGGCACACTAAATAGAATTAGCGCTCCGGTGATGGGATACGAATAATCACAGAAAAAAACTGTCCTCAAGAAAGGAAAAATATCTCTCCCGAGCCTTTAAACATCTTAATTAAAGGCACACTAAATAGAATTATAGAGATAGAGGAAAAGAACGCGTGCCCTTTTTGAAGAGCTTCGACGCTCGCTTATTATTTATTTATTTATTTTTTTTGAATTAGGAAGAGGTGGGAAATTTAAGAGAAAGGTAGATGAAGAGAGAAAGACGGAGAGGAAGAGAAAAGAGCGAGAAAGTTTCAGCAGAAGCAGCGGCAAAACACACTTAAAACACACATTCGCGGGATCGAGGAGATCCGCACAGAACTGGGTCGATGTTGTTCATTCAAGGGATGAGGATGTCCTAGTTGAATAATTAAAGCGGTTAATGCCGCCGCAAACGCTTCTCGCACTGTCCGCCTTCAATTACGGGCACTGTGTACTTGGTACACTGCCACACACGTAGCCATATCACCGACGTAAAGTATCACATTTGCTGCACTCGTTTTCTTTCGCGTGTGGTGTGCAAACACTCTCTCCTCTCCTCTCGTCCTCCGAAGTCTTCCTCCTCATCCTCCTCCGTCTCCTACTGCTCTCCTAACCCCGCCCGACCCGGTAAAGTATTGCTCTTTATGGCGTCTTTTGAGTCTGAAGAATACATTAATCTCGAGTTGCAAGCCTCGGCTCTTAATAAGTCCCAGCAGGAATGTTTTATACCGCGCCATCTTTCATATCGTTTTAATTAAAATAAAGTAACCCTTTTCCGCGCCGGGTTTTCTGAGGGTATTACTACACCGGGAATGTAATTACGACGGCTTTATCTAGAGATGGAAATCTATAAATACACATACACCCTTGTGTACGTATGCCCTTATGAAAAGAAAACATGCGATGACCGTGGATTTTCCAACGCATTGACTCTTATGGTTAAAAAAATGTACATAAAGTAATGCGCAATGGAAAAGATTTTATGGCATTAAATTAAACCCCTTAGGCTTTCTTTATACTAATGGTATTCACATAGAATATTAATTTTATTAAATATTTGCAGGAGACGTATCTATATTATGAATATAGAACAAACTCTGTTTGTGTATCCTTTTATGCCTGCCCACAGCGTTGTCCCAATAGGTCAAATTTTGGTACTGTTTTGTTCGAGATATGGGTAAAAGAGACATTTCGTTTCCTCAAACGTATCAGGGTTCAAGTCTCGAAATTTTGGGTGGGAACTTCTAAAACATTTATTATCTACGAAGCTATAAATTGCAAATTTCTGCTCTCGCGGACTTTTTTGTGGAAATGTTTCTCCTTTATCCGAATTAATTTTTAACCGTTACATCATACACCATACATGGGCTACAGGGAGAAAAATATGGTTTTTAAATTATTCCCATCAAACAATCTTCGTAGCGACCCATGCAAACAGGATATGTGATGGTTTGTTTGGTACAAACGGTCTCGTTAGTAAATAATGAAGGACACGTAAACGTGGTAATATTAACACTGCTGTTTAGTAATTAAATTATTCAATAAGTATTTGCTTTGGCTGTTAAATGCTCACGTTTTAATTATATTAAAGGTAATTAAGACACAGCGAATTTTGCAACACTCAAAAACGGTAAATTATAGGCCACCGGTACTCATTTTGTCGGGCATGAAATATTGAATTTCCCCGGGCAACGCCAGGTACCTCGTCTAGTTATCTTTAAATCAGAATATTATGGGAAATTTAATGTGATCAATGATGTAAATCTCGAATGCACGTGTTTATAATAATATAATAAAGTTCAAAGGCTTTTTTCATAATTTATTCCTTTCAATGGATAAGTTTGCGTATGTCTTTGTATAGGTATATGTAACGAAAGAAGTATGAGCGTGGTTATAAAGTGCGTATATAGATACATACACCCACATACATAGTGTCTCCCTCTTAAACGCTCCTCTGCATCCAATTTATTTTCCACTGCGCGGTTCCTATACCCTACACAACCTATCTCTATTTCACGTCAGATATACCCTTAACTCTTTATCCCCTCTCCCCCTCCCCCCTTCCCAATTTCCCACCCTCGAAGAACCTTCTCGACCAATGGAAAATCAATCTTCCCTCTCTGTGCGGAAACGCCGCATTTCTCAACCGGCCTCTTTCCTTCTCCTACTCCGTCCGCGGATCCCCCTCGCTCGCCCCTCCCTCCCCCTCTCCCGCCATTCCATCCTCTCATCCTTATTCCTGTTATCCTTCCAAGAATACCACTCCTCCGAAACGGGAACGGCAACGCAATAAACGAGACTTGTAATTCATCCCTCGGGATAGCTTTCCCTTCCCGGTTCTTTCTATATATATATATATATATATATATATATGTATGTATGTATTCCGAGAGCATTTGATACGGACCAAATTAAATTAAAATTCTGGTTTTTTTTATCGCTTTCGCTTTCCTATGGCGGGGAGTGGTGTAAGGGTCTGAAGGAGAACGTTGAAAATTGGATATGTAGTACGAATATTGGGCACAACAATGAATATTTTGTCATGTAGATTTGGGAAGTTGGTTTCTTTCGTTCGTTGTTATTTTTATGCGTGTTTAGAGTGTAATATAAGCATTAAGAGGGTAGAAAACATACGGCAGTCTTTCTTTCGTAGGGACTCTCATGTGTGTTTTTATGCATAGATCTCCAGATCGAGGTAAAGCCGTGTTAGTGTTTGAATCGGTTGTTTTCAGTTCATTCGATTTGCTTATAGAATTCAGCCAGAAGGTCAAGATTTAACGTGGCGTTGCTACTTACCAATGTTAGAATCGGATTATAGGCTCTGTATAATTTTACGCACACTGAGAAGTAACTCTCCTGCACAAAGGCATGCTACATGTGAGCGTGAATAACTGTGTATGTGCACGTTCACGCAGATACACACAAATAGATGCATACGTGAATACATCAGACATGTTTACATAGGCGAAGCGATGCTGATAAAAAATGGCGATTAAAACAACACTCAGTTTGCTATCCTACATAGGTAATAATTTTAGGGAGTTCGTGCGTGCGCGCGTCACACGCCTACGCCAGCAGAATGTAAGCGTGTACACACCCACCGAATTTCGATACCATTTTATTTGTCTTTTCGAGATAAAGGGAAATTCATCGATTCCTCGAAGACCTTACACGAGCCAAGGAAGTGAAGTTTGGATTTTTGATTGCTGCCCGAAAAAAGAATCTTCATAGCAATCGACGCAAACAAAATACGTAGAATCTACTTGCGGTGAGTCGCCACTGAAAATTTGCCAAAATTTGCATACGATTTTACAACTTTTTTATGGCTATTGAAGACACATAGCATAAGCAATTTTTTCATGTGAATATCCTTGAAGATACGCCATATATGCTTGAGATTTTGTTGAATTTTTATCTCCGACCGTTAAGTCATAATAACGTGCTTTGGCTAACACTTACGGAAAATGTCATTTTCTCCCAAAATCGGTAAACCACAGCTCATATAAGAGATAGAGAGAGAAAAACTAGTTTAAAAAAATGATTCCTCGTCCATTAAACCAAAAGGAATAATTTTAGGATGTACTTATAAAAGCATCTACTAATGAATTTTCAGCGAGGCCACTTCTAATGTTTGGGTTATGTCCATTAGCTAACTCCCACATCATACCCTGCCAGCAAGCCAAGAATTTATCTCTATAGAGTCTCTGCTTATTAGGTTTATTTTACTCTAAGAGCATCTTTCTTGTTTACAAACAGGACTAATGAAATCTTTGGGGAGTATTCTTTGCATTCAGTTCGGGGTTTGGAGTCGCATACGCAAGCCGATTTTTCAAAGAACTTCTGTGAGTTTTCCTTCTTCAAATTTACGTATGTTTAAAAGAAATTATAAGAAAATTTACCGAAAGAAAACTTCTTTCAAAAAGTGATTTCGAGCAAAAGAGAAAATCATGATAGCTCATTGCTTGCGCTTGTGTCAACCAGTGCATCAGGCGTCATTGAGGTTCAGGATGTCTGGTTTCCACATATTACTTTTTCTAAGAATAAAATATTATTGAAGCTGAAGGGTTGAAATATGTTATCCATTCCCCTTCCAACAACAATTTTACAACTTCTCAATTAATAAACTAAGTTCCGTAAGAACAGTTGAAAAAGATTTCAGGTATGAAAATCTTTAAGTCGTTTTTTAGTCTTAAATCAATTTATGCATTTTGATGATTTAATATTGTTTTATTAGCACTTTAGTAATGTTATTTTAACTTTATGGAATATGAGATGGAACTCAAGGATTTTCTTCTGAGATGCTGGAACGCATCTCCCAATAATAAAATGTACTTTTTATGGGAAAACGGCGCTCGACATTCGGCTGTTCGAGATTCGACCGCGTTTTCAGGACCGCATCCCCGTCGAATCTCGAGCCTCGCCTCTACTTTATTATTATTTAAAGTTCTATCTTTATAATTATTATAGCCCTCATAGTTTGAAGATGCTACGGAATCTTAGACGAAGCGAGTTTTTTTATGTTTGCGGAAATTCCAAATTCAAAAACCACCTGAGGAAACGTTCTCCTTTTTGTACATTTTCATGCAAACAGTTCCTCTCGTAATCCTATCCCCCGAGTTTACCTTCCGAGCCATCTACAATATCAAACACTCCATTACGCCCACTGCGATCTCAATCGCTCTGTCAAGTCCTAAATCTATTCGGAGTTCGGGAATATCTTGCGTTTTCCCCATGAATCTCTCATCCCTTTCGCTCCTTCCCTCCGTCCTTATCTCCTTCCTATTGGTATTCTCTCGCTGCCTCCTTATTTGCCCTTATTCCTCACCAGGGAGTTTATACATACGTGGTTTATGTATCGGGTCTCTTTCCCCTTCAGCCATTGTGTGCCCCTCTGTATATTTAACATATCACGGCAATTTTTGGTTATGGATCCTTCGCGGAAAATAAAAAAATCGAGTGAAACGAATCTCGCCTATTTTGAATGTCATTTTCTTTAAAATATTTTCATTTTCTTGCGTGTTTATTTATGTTCCACTTGATATTTTGTCGCATTACCATTTCCCAATCTCGTTTGTTGCGTGAATATATGAGCTATGTTTTAATTAACAAAAGTTAGTTTTTATCCTCGACATATGAAATATAATAACATTATAAGCAACCGCAGAAACTGTTAACCTCGAAATCCACGCACATTTTGTTTCGTTCTCAGATATTTTGCATGCTTCTTGTGCGGATTTTATACTCGGGAAATTTGGAGAAATTTGAAATAAGGACAAACACTTTGCCATGACCTTGAATCGAACCCTGGGGTACACTTGCATATAATCTACCACTAAACTGTAGTAACAGACTAATACTCCTGTTTCAGAAAGCGGACGTTTTCTTGGACCTGTTGTAGATGGTGGGTACTATACCTGTAGCTTGTCTAGCCCGGCGATAACAGTAAAACATCCTATTTCTGAAACAGGAGAAAGAGTCTGTCTCGATAACTCAATGGTAGAATGTCCGCTTGCCAATTGGAATACCCCGGGATTTGATTCCTGGTCATAGCAAAATTTTACAATTGATTATGACTGTCGCATGGGATCTACGATTTATTATCTACCTATAATAGATTTTACATAACTACGTTTTCCAAAGTGTTGCTGTTGATCGATCGTTTCTGAATGGAAATGCGAAAAAATATAAAATTTTGAAAATCATCATCTTGGCAGTAAATTATTTCCTTAAGTATTAGTTTCTAGCGACAAAAGGGATTTAATAATTTAATTAAGAAAAACTTCGAGAATACGCTTTAAAACTTATGAATTCTCGTGATTCCTACGAGATGTATCCTTTTAGGCATTAATTCTTTAGTTACATTTCAGAAGATTAGGGACATCGACTGTTCTTTGAGATGGATACGATTGAGAACGATAATTTTTTTACGATTACCTCATAGAATAGAAAGATCGACTCAATTGTCCTTGGTTTATTTTCCATATGCATTCGAATAAAATAAGCGAAAAATCATCTTATGAATGTATCGAAGTACGTAGAGAAGAAAATAATAGACATTACCATACCAAAGGGCAGTGGTTTCTAAGAAGGGTAGTGAATAGCGGAAGTTTTTATTTTATTTTTTAATTTTATGCACGGATATTTTTAGATTGAAATTCATCTTCTCGCTAATAAAATGTGTTTTTAATGCTGTAATATTTGGAAATTATCGTTAAATTTTGTATTTATTAGTCAGTGCATGGGATTAATCAGGTAAGCTCGCTTGCCTTAAGAGGGGGTGGCAAAATCATAAAATTTGGGTATCACTAACGTCTCAGTTGAGACTTTCCAATGCACACACGAGCCAAGGGTTTTTCATAGCCCTGGGGAAATGGTGCCTCCATCTTTATCCATACTGCGGCTTATTTTTACATTCTCATATACGAAGTATATTGAGAAAGTATTGTAACCGCGAAAGAATTCGACCTCGAGATTTTGACGGAAATATACGTTTTAGGTGTAGCTGAATCCGAAAAAGTGGTTTTCGCAATGCCGTCTGTCTGACTGTTATTAGCTCTAGGGCATAAACGGAAAATCAAAAATGAATGAAATATCGTACTTGGGTATTATATCATACTGAGCAGAAGCTTTGAAGAAATGGTTGACATTGTTCAATAATTGAGGGTATTCTACGCATTTTAACAGCAATTTGATTTTCTCAAAAACAGACCTAACGATTTCGGTCAAATTTCGTACTGTTACTTGAGTTTACGTCTTCAATTATACCACATAGTTCATATTTCTCAAAAAATGAATATAAGGCTAGTTTATTCTAGGCTACTTTAACAATAATTCGATTTTCTCAAAAATGGCTGGAACGATTTTGATCAAATTTCGTACAGTTGCTTGAGTATACGTCTGCAATATTACTACATATATCATTTTTCTGAATGAATGAATATAAGGCTAGTTTATTCTTGGTCAACTTTAACAAAAATTGGATTTTCTAAAAAACCGGCTCATACGATATTCATTTTCTAAAGATAACTAAACGACGCATTAGTATATGAGAAAGTTTGTACAATGTATGTTGTGCCGATTTTTTAACATCCAGACGCAATTAATCAGTCTCGCTTTCCTTCCCGTTTCCTATTCAATTTTATTCCGTTTTTACAGAGCAATTCCTTGCGCCATGCGCCCTTTAAGAATGTCACGCTCTCTCCCGTCGACGTTAAGTTATTTAGGTTTTATTCTCTTTATCTCCCTCTCTCTCTTTCTTTCTCTGTGCGTCATCCTCTTTGTGCTCTTCTCTCGTTTCCTCCTCTGTGCCAGATTTGTAATTTATTTCTTCGGCCTCGACCTTCGCGCCAAAGCCGCTTTAAATTCCTTATGTGGGAATTAGGCTCCATTTTCCTCTGCATAAAATTAAGTTATTACAATACCCGAATTAAACATTACAAATATATTCATCGACGTCAATGATTTTTAGCGATTTTTTTACAAATCGCTTATGTATTCACTTTGTCTGTCTGTCCGTGCTGGCAATCTCTCTGAAACGGTTGAACCTAGAGAAACCAAATTTTCAATATAAGTTACTATATATGAAAGCTACGTGTCAGTCCGAAATTGTTATTCGCCTTCTAAATTTTTTAAATTTTCTCTCCTCCTCTCTCTTTCTCTCCTCCTGGACTCTCAGCTGTCATAATTTCGTAAAAGAATCGTCGCCGGCCGGGTTAGACTGCCTGCTTGCTAACCCAAAGATCGCGGGTTCGAATCCCGCTTCGGGCATGGATGTTGTGATGTATGTTGATTTTTTCTAAGAGAATTTGACGGTGCAAAATGACCTTAGCTGTCGACGCACCTAAAAAACCTAATTACTACCAACAATCGTCTTTCTGGCATTTTTGTGACAAAATCGCAAGGTCAAAAGAATGTCCTTCTTCGACGTAACTGGATAGGTAGAGGTACGGACATGTCAACGGCCATTGACCAAAAGAACCATGTTTCTAACTTAAATCAGAGAATCCTTCTATTCTGTATAATTTTATTCAATGATTCAATCTGTTTCGATTATGCAGGGAATAATAACACTGATCTTATGGATAAAAATAAATTGCAGAATAAGAACTTAAGTACATATTAAAAATTGAAAATTAAGTACTTGTTTTAGGTCTCTCCAACAAGGACAATTTATAATTATTATATAGCTTTCTATGGGGCAGAAACATGGACGCTAAAGAAAAATGATATAAAATACTCGGAAAGTTTCGAAATGTGGACATGGAGAAGAATGCTGAAGATAAAATGGACAGATAGGGTGAAAAACGAGGAATTATTACGAAGAATAGGAGAGGAGCGAACGATTATACAGACTATCAGAAAGATGAAGGCGAACTGGATTGGGCATTACCTGAGGAGAGAGTGCATGATTAAAGAAGTGCTAGAAGGAAAACTGGATGGAAAAAGAGAAAGAGGTAGGAAAAGGTTTCAGCTAGTAGACGACTTGAAAGGGAAAGACATGAAGAAAACTACGGAAAATAGGAGTATATGGAGAACCAAGTTTAACCATGAATAATCACGGACCTGCCTACGGACAGACTACCTATGATGATGATGATGATACAGTTATAAATTTATAATAGTTATTGGCGACAACTAAGAGAAGTACCTACTTAATTTATCAATTTTTGATACTCATGTGCTTACTCTGGAATTTGTAATCTGTTAATATCCTAATACTATTTCTTTATTAGTGAAACGTGTGTCGAAAATAATTATCCATTTTTGAATCTAGTGATTAAATCATTTTCCTTCCCTTTATGCAACATACTCCTCTATCACATTTCGCCTCCATCTTCTTTTTTTATATTTCCTTTTTATCCACTCCTCGTTCACTCATCCTTTCCCACTCTCATAATGCCTTATAATTACTCCACTTAAAGACCCAAGCCACCAACTCCGTCAATCTCTAGTTTCCCGGTGCCTTATTTAATTCGAGCGCAGTTCTCCCTAGAGCGCGAGGATTATAGTCGAGGTTATGGCGCAACATGCTACTCAGATTCTCATCCCCTCCTTTTTCTCCCTCTTTCTAGCACGACACACTCGAAAACTTTAATTGGGCTTATACTTATTATCTTCACGTGCGAGACAATGGCCTTGAACGCCGTGCCTACCTCATTATGCCGAATAAAAAAACAACAACTCCGCTGCGTTTGTTTTCCCAGTCTCTTTTTCGAGTGTGAAGGGACCCTCTGTCGTTTCTCTTTTTTTTCAAAAAATGTCTTGGTTACGCAAGAAGTGTCGTGCAGTTGTGTTATTATATATATATATATAATTACTAAAGGACGAAGGGCAAACGTTGTTAAATAACATTTTCAGGTTCTCCATTTCTGCGAACAAAAGATGATTGTTCTCGAGAGGATTCACGTTTGCTGAATAATGCGTCAGACAGAATTTTTTAAAAGTTAAATTTATGAAGAATAGACGCACGACATAAAAACGGTCACGCTATAAAAGCTTGAAAATGATAAATTAGTTCACGCTACGATAAATTTATACTTTTTTTTCATCTTCCACAGAATGTTGCGACATCTTTCATTTAAAAAAATGAAGTAGGTACTACAATGCTAAGAGAATTTTGAAATAAAATAGAAACACTTCATTAGGAACAACGCGGCGAAACATTTAGTCAGGGCCCCGTCCGTATATAGGAGGAGAACAATAAAATACATAATGATGCGCCGTTCAGAATTCCCCGTTCGTCAAAATTTTGAGTAAATAAAAGAAAGAACATTACTTATTTAGAAAAAGTAGACGAGCCTGAACAACTAAGAGACTGAAAAAATAAAATGGAGATAGACCTAGAATAGTTGCCGAGCCCAGCCTTATAAAAAAAATCGGTACAACATACATTGTACAAACTTTCTCATATATGGGTACTAATGCGTCGTTTAGTTATCTTTAGAAAATGAAAATCGTATTAGCCTGTTTTTAGAAAATCCAATTTTTGTTAAAGTTGCCCAAGAATAAACTAGCCTTATATTCATTCATTGAGAAAAATGAAACAGGTAGTAATATTGAAGACGTAAACTCAAGTAACTGTAAGAAATTTGATCAAAATCGTATGAGCCGTTTTCGAGAGAATCGGATTTTTGTTAAAAATGCGTAGAATAAACTACTCTTAATTATTGATCAATGTCAACCATTTCCATGTATACTCTGCTCAGTATGATAAAATGCCTAAGTACGAGATTTCATTCATTTTCGTTCTTCCGTCTAGGCTCCAGAGTCAGTAACAGCAGACAGACGGCATTGAGAAAACCACTTTTTCGGATTCAGCGACACCTAAAACGTATATTTCCGTAAAAATCTCGAGGTCGAATTTTTTCGCGATAACAATACTTTCTCGATACTTCGTATGAGAAAGTAAAAAGATAGGGATTCTTCTTCAATAACTGTATGCATCGTGTGTTTATACTACGAGTTGAGTCAGGAAGCATCCGCAATATATTTGTTTTCAATTAATACAAAAATAATAGAGAACTTACAATATTTTCAATATAGTTCCCCTGCTTTTCAACACACTTAGTCCAACGTTGTACAAGCTTCTGTATGCCCTCAGAAAAAAATATTTTCGGCTGAGTGACAAGCCACGCATTCACCGCTTCCTTCACGGTGATCATCACTTTTCCCGCTGTTGGTTGAGTTCTGAACTTTTTTTTTTTGACTGTCGATTTCGGATGTTTCCATTCCAAACTCGGGCGTTTACTCTCTGGCTCGTAATGGTGGACCAATGTTTCGTCCCCAGTGATGATGTGTCTAAAAAAGCGTAACCTTCTTTATGATAGCGGTTCAAAAGGCGTAGGCAGATGTCCAACCGGTTACGCTTGTGCACTTCTGTGAGTTGTTTGGGAACTCATATCGCACAGATGTTATGAAAGTCAAGTCTGTTGTGGATGGTTTCATGGGCAGAACCCTGATTGATATGCAGGTTATACGCCACTTCATCTATAGTCACCCGTCTGTTATTCAGAATCATGGCGTGGGTCGTTCAATGTTCTCATCAGTAGCGGACGTGGAGGCGCCCCGATCGTTCTTCATCAGTGACACTTGTGCGACCGTTTTTGAACATGTTAATCCAATCGTACACACTCCGCTGCTGCATAGCACTGTTCCCATACAGTGCTGAAAGTCTTCGATGGATTTCTGCCCCTGGTCCACAAAAATCGAATCACTGCACGCTGCTCTTCTTTGGTGCATACGGCAAGTGGAGCGGCCATGTTAACACCGCTACAACGACACGATAACTGACCATTCAAGGTCGAAACCACACCAAAATGACTTAGAAAGTCCACACTTACAATTAGAGTTACGCATGCAATTAGTAGCGCAGCCAACAAAACAAAAATTTTAAAAATCTGATGTGGCCAACACATGACTTTCTCCATATTTGGGGTATAGATATTTAAATTATTATGAATAGCATAATAAGGCAAAATTATCATTTCGTATCGTAAAAGAATACAGTCGTCCTTATTGCCGTAAATAAGGTATATCTTGAATATGTTTACAGAATTCACCGCTACATGGTGGTGGCGCTGTATAATGGAAATTACGAAAAAGTGGAATATCTCCGAAATGGATGGATCTACGAAAATTTGTTTCAAACAAAAGTTGGAAGAAATATTATTCTCTACAACTTTTGTGGTCACGAAGATTACCAATAACGTCGTTTTTAAGGAGATATTTGACGGAAACCGAAAAAACCGATTATTTATAAATAATTCCTAAACAATAACTGCTATGAAAAATTCTTTCAAATGAAAGTTGTAGGAAATTACATTGTCTATAATCTTTGTATAGAATTGTATATACAATAATGATGTTTTAACGGAGAAATATCGTAAAAACCGAATCGGGTTTCGAATAAACCTCGACTTTCGTTTAACCGTTATTGTCCAAAAACTAATCAGTTACACACACGCACAGACAGACATCATTCCGAAAATAGTCTAAACGTGTTCTATGGAACTCAAAACGTGCATTTCCGTTGAAATCTCGGTCAATTTTTTTCGTGATCACAATACTTTCTGATTACTACGTATGGAGAAAGTAAAAATAGATTGCGGATACTTTCTGACTCTCCCTCGTATATCCGATAACCTGCACTTAATTGAAAATCGAGTCTTATCTATACTTGGGAACTCAGTTGGGGAATGTTCACATTAATACTTTCTCTCTCTTTCTCTCACTGGCCAATATTGTCTTACACTCTGTTTTTATCCTCCTTGTCTCTCTCTCTCTCTCTACTTCCACCTTTCTTCTGTTTTAACAATTTCCTTGGTACTCTTCTTTCTGACTCTCTTTCATTACTTATCCTCCAAATTTCATCTTTCTTCCTCATTCTCTCTTTTTAATCGTCCCTACAATTCATATACTTCTTCTTCATCGTTTTTCCCTTTTCTCTCTCTCCCTTGAAATGTAAGAAGGGACTTCACGGTCTCAATTTCGCCCTAAATAAAGTCTTTTGTCTGTCTGTCTGTCCTTTGTCTCATCTTCCTATTTTCGCCTCTCCCTCCTCAGTTCCCTCCCCTCTCCCTCACACTCCTCAAATCTCTCCCACTGTCCCACCTCTCTATGTAAGATAGAGAGACTATAGAAAGAAGGGACTATTTAGTCTCAGTTTCCTCTATAAAACTGTTTGTCTCTCTCCTTCTTTTCGTCCTTATCTATCCTTCCCTCCAATTCTTTTTCTCTCCCTCTATCCTTCCCTATTTCGCCATCTCTGTCTCTCTTACATACTATCCCCATATCTTTATTCATTTTCAATCTCCTCTCACACCATCTCTCTCCTATTTTTCTATCATCACCCCCACCCCCTTTTCCCTCCCCTCCCTCCCTCTCTTTCCCCCAATCTCCCTCCCTCTCTAATAACAACACTGAAAGAACAGCCTAATAATTCTCTGCTTCTCTCACAAACCCTCCGAGAACGATGACACATGAAGGCACAGAACATGAAATGGATTGTTAATCTTACAGAAACTCGCCGCTGAGATGAAATAACTTAATGTAAATAATCTTTTTTTTCCTTTTGGTATATTTGTATGCATGTGCACATTTATTACTACTATTTACATATTTCTACTTATTTTTAATATTAATGTTTTCATTTATTCTCACTCAATCTGATTAAACTTAAGTGTTCATTTTTCAACACTTTAAAATACATCTTGCGATTTTTTATATCTCAAAATTGTACGTATACTATTTGTAATTCCACAATTGTTCTTTTAACGTATGTAGGATTTTCGCAGGTTTTTTCCACCCCCCTTCCCTTCGTGGGTGTTTTCCTGCGTGGTTTTTACTTTCTCCATACGTAGTAATGGGAAAGTATTGTATTCATGAAAAAAATCGACTTCGAGATTTCAACGGAAATACATGTTTTGAGGTCCCTAGAACACGTTTAGACTATTTTTGGAATGATGTCTGTGTGTGTGTGTGTGTGTGTGTGTGTGTGTATGTTATTGTGGCGCTCTAACTCAAAAAGTACGTGCCATATCCGTACCAAACTTCATATATAACACTTTAACATGAGCACAAAGAACTGATTAGTTTTTGGACAATAACGGTTAACCGGAAGTCGAGGTTTATTCGAAACCCGATTCGGTTGTTGCGATTTTTCTTCGTTAAAATATCATTATTGTATATACAATTCTATACAAAGGTTATAGAGAATGTAATTTCCTACAAATTTCATTTGAAAGAATTTTCCATAGCGGTTATTGTTTAGGAGTTATTTATAAATAACCGGTTTTTCGGTTTCCGTTAAATATCTCCTTAAAAACATCGTTATTGGTAATCTTCGTAAGGACCAAAGTTGTAGAGAATAATATTTCTTCCAAGTTTTGTTTGAAACTAATTTTCGTAGAACCATCCATTTCGGATATACTATTTCGCTTTATCTTAATACCAGCATACAGCGCCAACACCATGTAGCGGTGAATTCTGTAAACATTCAAAATATACGTAATTTACGGCAACAAGGACGTGTCTTCTTTTGCGATACGAAATAATAATTTTTCCTCCTAATATTATTCATAATAATTTAAATATCTATACCCCAAATATGGAGAAAGTCATGTGTTGGCCACATCAGATTTTTTTACTAGGTTGGCCATGTCAGGTCCTTCCTAGGATTTTACCACAAATACTTAGTCTTCTCTTTTTAGAAGTTTCCGAATTTGTAATTCAATCTCTTAATTGTTTTTTGTATTATTCTTTTTCAATTTGTTTAGTTTCAGCTACTTGTCTTCTGTTTGTATGTCTATATGTTATTATTTTTATTGTCATTTGTAATTCATAACGTAGGGTTAAATGTAAGAAGGGACTATGTAGTCTCAATTTCGCCCGAAATAAAGTCGTTTGTCTGTCTGTCTGTCTCACTCTCTCATTCCATTATTTCTTTGCCTTTCTCTCACTCAATTTCTGCTGATTCGGACGATCGTCCAATGTACAAGCATGAAGGAATACCCAAATGTTTGAGGTTACACCGTTAACTGCGTTTGTCCGAGTTCCTTGTTCCGTGAGGTGCGATAGCAATCCGCAATAGTAAGAGATTTTGGCTGATTTTGAGACCAGCTGTTCTCTCTCTCTCTCTGTAGTTTCCATTATCCCAATCCATCCTCACTCAGTGTATGTACAGGTATCTCTGTCGTTCTGTTCGATTGAGCACGAAATGCCCCAGATAGCGTTTCGATGCTTGCAATTCCCTTCTCTATCTCTTTCTCTCCCTCACTGAATCTCTCTACTACGTAGTACTTCTGATATGTCGATGGTGCATGCATTGCACACAATCCTCTCCGTCTCTATTCCGATTCGAGGAGTTTAACATTATTATTTTAGGCCAATACATCCTCGGCGGAAAACGCATTTTTTTCGAGCGCACTGCTTCTTTCCAGCGCGTCGTGTATTTAAAAAAATAATGTGTTTGGATCTATCTTTCAGTTAACTTTTTCACTGAATTTGGAACTAGTCGTGTGTAGGATTTTTACGCGATAATATCGAATCCAATGTGATGAATGTGGTTATGATTTCTGTGCTTTTCGTCCTACTCTGCTATTTATTCGTGCTCCGTTTTCAGCGTTTGCTTCCACCATTAAATGAAATGAGAGATTTATTAATTCAACGAGTAAGAAACAGTTCAACGGCGTGCTTTGCCTTTAACAATAATTCTAAGTTATTAGGCTTTATTTTTCAAAATGCATAGTTAATATTTTGATCAGGCACTTGAACAACCAGAAGTTAATTTTATCATAATAATTTAAATAGTATGTAACGACAGGGACAATCAAATGGGGGTGGGGGTGTCAGATGGGCCATTTGGCCCGGGTTTAGAGACGACAAAATTCAGACAGTTGTTCATTTTTTTTTGGCAAGTATGACATGTAGATAAATGGATCAAGAAAGACCCTCCTTGTTTGGATCAGAATTAACTTTAATTTCAGGATAAAAATCACTTTTTAAATTGAGCTTATTTTCAATTTTTATAGCGACCAGGTGCCTGAAAACTTGAATTGGTCCGGGCATCTCTGAAACTCTTGAGAGGGCCTGTGCACCGATGAAAAGTGTTTGCGTAGAAATTCAATTTCAACTCGGACATTTTTTTTACAAAATCTTTCGTGCACAGCACGTACTCAATTCCTCAGGATAACGACACGAAATTTTACTAACACAGTACGGACGCATGCACATAAACCGCTCGAGAATACGAAAGATATAATCGGTGCCAAAAACTCGTAAATCTCCCGATTATTAATACCGAGACACTTTTCCCCGCCTATCCCCCTCGACCAATCCGCCCTCCCTTCCAACTGATGAGAAACTTCCTCTCCTGTGAAAGCATTCTTGTGTGCGCGGAGATGGCCGACGGCTTGAATTTCGATGCCCTCCAGGCAAACCCTCTCTCTCCCTCGCTAAGAAAGGCAGAGAGAAGTGGGTGGTTTTTTTATTTTTTATTTTTTGGAGGAGGGTTGGGTTGAAAGTACGCACGGAAAAGAGGTAGGGAAGAGGATGATGACCCGGGAGAAAAAGGTCAAAGATGGGATGAGAGAAAAAAAAGAGATTTCTACCCGCAAGGATAAAAACCATGCGTGGAGTAAGACTTCCCATGACACACACACAAACACACTCACGATACGTGTGCGCACACACACACACAAATACACGTTCCTTCGAAGGGGAGCGCGGACGGGAGATAGTTTGGAACCAGTGCAAACAGGGAAGGAACGAGGCATAGGGATCTTTTGGGGTGGGGAGGATAAAACCTTACCCAACTGTATTGAAAGGATGTGGAGATGACGCGAAACTTTCCAAGAGAGAGAGAGAGAGAGAGGAACTTCGGAGGAACCTCTCTTGGGTGTATAGAGGGATATCCGATTCGATCGCATCGCTACCTGCCTCCCACTCCTTCCTCAAACTGATCCGATATCTTACTCCATCACCGCGACACGAACCTCCCCATCGATATAGTGTGTATATATATATATATATATATATATATATATATGTGTGTGTGTGTGTGTGTGGTTACCATACGTCCCAGTTTGACCGGGATTGTCCCGGTTTTTAGGTCTTGTCCCGGCCGGTTTTCTGTTTTGTCCCGGAAAATACAACGTTTGAATCAACGTCAATTTTGGCAGATTTGCAGAAATTGAGTACAAAAAGGTTCTAAAACATGGCAACACGAAATTTATTTCCCTGTTACCGGATTTAGAAAGGTTTCTTGATATATTTGAAGGTCTTAAAAAAAAAAAACTATTTAGATTCAGAAGAACGGTGCTCACAAATAATTTTAAAAAATTGAAGACCAATGTGGAGAAGTGTATTTGCGATTTGTTCTAGGACAACTCAGTTTATTTAATAAAGCAATACTATACATAGAAAAAACTAATACTGGTGCAACAAACATAGCTTCTGAACTACGAAATTTAAAAATTAATTAATTTAAAAATTAATTCGGATAACTGTTTCATCCCACAAGGGGTTAAAATTTGGTAACAAAATTCGGCGAATTTGAGAATGCGATTTCTAAAACGGTAATCAAAATGTTGACGCTTTTTACGTTAGAAACTTACCATACATATCGTTGTGGGAAAACAGTTTTGAAGAAGCAGAGTAATTTAATTGGGTAAATAGAACATTCAATTGGCACGACGTTGAAAAAACAGCGCAAAACATACATCAAAATATGAAAAGCTTTCAATTGATATCAACAATCTTTTCGATGAAGTAAGTTTAGCAAAGCAGTTTATGTTTCATAATGACAGAAAGCGACGTTGGGATGAGGAAGGAACAAAATTCGAAGATAGACGGATTGAACTTTTTAGACATTTTCTCGAACAGAATATTTCAATTGTCAATCTAACGAAAGTTATAGAATACGTATTCTGTTTATGAATCATGAATAACGTGTTGTCCCTAGACCGAAGTTGCATGGATGAAAGTATATTATGAGCGATATTACAGTGTAAAATCAATATTGATTGAATTGTGAAGAATTTTATGCTAAATCAAAAATGATAAAATGTTTTTGGATAAAGGTATATCTAGCGACAAATATAATAGGTTTAACAGAAAGTAAGATTTATGTATGTTGTATTGATTTTGTATTGCATTGATATATTTAATATTGAAATACTGATGTATTTCGCGTTTTTTCTTTTAAATATATTTTTGACAACTGTCTTTCCGTTTCCACAACCCCATAATATTCTTTTTGGTTTTTTTTCAAAATGTATAAAATGGAAAAGAATAGAAATAATGTATATTTAAACAATAAAAATTGAAGACTAGCCGTCTCGGATTTTATCCCGATCATGTTAGATTATGTCCCGGATTTCTTCTTCAGAAATCATTTTCTCCCGGTTTTGATCCTTAAATATATATATATATATATATATATATATATATATATATATATATATATATATATATATATATATATGTATAGTTGAGAAAACTGCGGAAAATAGGAGTATATGGAGAACCAAGTTTAACCATGAATAATCACGGACCTGTCAACGGACAGACTACCTATGATGATGATATATATATATATATATATATATATATATATATGTATATATATATGCACAGACATGAACGTATACATAAGGTCCAGGAGGTTATTCCAATTTGAACGATATCTGCCATATCCTGGATCAACCTATCTATCCAGCCATTCATATATAACTCTCTCTCTCTACTCCCGTTTTCATCTCTCAGCCTTTCTTCCCTCTCTGCTCCAAACTACCCATGCGTCACACGCTACCACTCTCTCCTCCTATCTTGTATATGCATGTGTGTATGTGAGGGGACGCCGACGTGAATGTTAGAGGCATTCACACACACACACGTGAGGTTTGAGGTAGGTGAACGAGCAAGCATTTGAGAGTTGTTGGGCGGGTACGCGAGGGATTTTTTTCGGATGCGGAGAATGGGATGTTGGTATGGGGGAGAATGTTTGTTTGTGTGTGTGGGAGAGAGAAAAATATCGAAAATAAAAGCGGAATATTTTTTTGTAAAGCTTGAGCGTAGGCGTGGGTGCGTGTACATGAATATAAAAAAGGGAGGGAATATTTTGGGCGCCGAAGGGAAGCGAGAAAGGAAAATGTAAGAGCTGAGAGAGCGGTCGGAGAAAGTCGAAAACGAGAGAGAGAGAGACGAAATAAAAGAAGCGATAATAGGGAAAGTTAAAAAAAACAGATTTTGAAATAGGGAGGAGAAAATAATGGGGCAGGCGTCGTATAAATAAGAATGGGAGAAGAAAGAATCCTTAAAAAAAAAACGCAGAGGAAATGTAGGAACGCAGAGTAACCGTGAAACGAGCGGGAGCAGTGAACGCCGGAAGGGTTGAGATAATATGCAAGTCGCGTTTATCTCAGCAGATTTTGCGGCACGAATATAAACTGTTGTTTATTATGAAGAGCCAGCTTAGCTAGTGACGTGTCACGAATAGAATACTGTCTCCTCAATAACTATATAAAAGGTTGGAAAAGCCAAGTATTACGCATTTATGCTGTAATGTCGACGCCATAATTGGTAATTCATAGATATTTGTAATCCCTGATTTTCCTAACATTTACTGTGGCTATTGGAGAGAGATGTTTATCCTGACGGAAGGTTCGTGATGGATTTTTTTAATTTCTAATTTATCACACGAGTTTTCTTAAATTCTACATATGCAAAAATGTGATGGATTTTATGAGTTTGTAGATAGCAGAGCTGGCCATCTAACTAGTGAGATTTTTATAGGAGGGATTTCTTCGGAGGTATCTCATGGAGAGCATCTGCCGGAGAAAGCTGATAATTACATTGCTAGCCCGACCCTAACGATAAATATCCTGTTCTGAAATGGGAGAGGTTAATCTGCTTCGGTAATTCGTTGGTAGGATCATCCCTCAGGCAAGGGGATTCCGGTTCAATGAACTCTTACGAAAATGAGCTATAGGAATTATCTTTGGAGGTTGCTGTGTAAACCATGTTTTGGCAAAGACGAAAAACTCGGTTAACTGAAATAAGGGCCGACCCGAGGTAATGTTGACCCGTGCGTTCCAGAATCTTCGGGGGCGCTTTACCGACGTCTTACTTCAAAATAGATAAATTTTGGCTAGCAATTTATATTCCATATAAAACTGGTATCTCGATGGAATTAAAAAATATATTTCACTAATTAACTTTTCAAATTTTAGGAATAGTTTAAAAGATGAATAAATAAATGAGTCCGTACTTTTCAAATTTCTATGTGAAAATTATATGAAGGGGAGTTGGAAGGTATTTTAAACTAGGTTGCCAAAATAACTCAGAGCCTGGGATTATTGTATGATTGGTGCGGTTTATAGGTCTTTCTTTGGGGTGAGATTGAGACCAGGAAGTCCCATCTTCCTCCTTACCCCTCGCCGTGATGCATACACAATATTACCTGGCACACTAACAATATATATATATATATATATATATATATATATATATATATATATATATATATGTGTGTGTGTGTGTGTGTGTGTGTGTGTGTGTGTGTGTGTGTATTTAGGGCAACTAGGTGTTGAAGGTATCTATCTCTCTTGTGCTGACGAAGGGATCATCCCGAAAGCTCTAACCTCTACAAATGTGTCTCTCCAACACCCCAGCGGCTCTACTTCCGGTAAGTGTTCACTGGTTTTCCTTCAACACCTAGTTGCCCTAAATATCCTTACTTACGTTTCCTCTTCCGTAGTATATATATATATATATTCTTCCTGCATGCAGGAATCGTTACAAGGCACGGAGGATTTCAAAATTTGAGGAAGGATTACAAGAACAGTGAAATACGCGGATGATCAAGTACTTCTAGCAAGAAAGGAAAAGGAACTCCAGAAAATGATAAATAGACTAGTGATAACAGGTAGAAAATACGGTATGGAAATAAATACTGAAAATTTCAAGGTTATGCGAATATCAAGTAAAGAAGAAGACAATTTGAAAATAAGTATTGGAGGTAAGGCATTAGAAATTTTTAGGCGCGTTTCGCTTCCAGCGTGAGCGCCTATTATTGTCCGTCCGTCTGTCCGTCCGTCTTTCGGCATGTTCGTTATCGGCTTCTACAGAACGGATTGTCATGAAATTTGATATTTAGGACTTTCAATCAAATATAATTAGAAAATCGCAAAAATGAATCAAGTACACCAATCAGGGGTACCACTTTACTGGTGACAAAAAATTCAATTTTCATCATATCTAGTAAAGTATTGCACATATCAGTGTTTTGCCAACAAAAGTTGTAGAACTAGTAAAGAAGAATATTTCTTTTCCTATACATTTTTATCGTGGGAGTAGCCGTTATTGAGAAAATGAAACCAGAATGTCTTAGTTAGAGTTGAACAAAATTTCTTGCATGGTTACTTCATTGTTGCTAACATAAACAATCTCACAAACAAACGTCTAATTTCCTTACATGTGCATGCAATATTTTTAAATAGGAAGAAAATGGATTATTTAAGATGAAGAAGAGAACGTTAAAACGCAATTTCCCTTACGCACAGGTACTATATAATTTCTTTCTAATACTCCATTGCACGAAACGCGCCCATCTGTGATACGTTGTACACTTTCCTAACTTGTTGCTTTATTCGACGGGTATAACTGTGTACTATCTTATTCTTGCGATGCTTACGTTACACGGTCGAAGTTTTCGATTCACTAAATCCGTTGAAATTCAACGGGCACTCCTGCTAGTATAAATAAATATATATATATGTGTGTGTGTGTGTGTGTGCATGTGTGCGTGCGTGTTGTGTGTGTGTGTACATATATATACTAGAGGGCGGTATAAAGGCAAGACCTGTAAATAGACAGGGAATTTACGTAAGGGGGTTCAATAAAGAACTGGGCGGCTATGCGGGAATGAAGAGAAAATTAGGCGAACGGCAACCAACAAGTCACGTTTATGATGGCTGCAGTTTTGATAAAGTGAATGAATAAATAAAGAAAATAGTTTGACATGGAGAATGTTGTGGGCAGGTTACGATGATGAGGGCGCTGAGTTGGAATTTACGCTAATTAACTCGAAAGAGAAAGTGATATATACCCGAGGGAGCGGTTAAGTGCTCCGAATGAGAAAGGTGGCGTTTCGCCTTCAGCACAATAACGTGATGTGAGAATTTGCAAAAGACATTTTGAGTTCAGTTGAGAAGTATTAATTTCCCTATTCCGAGAGGTTTCAGGCTGCGTTCACTTTCCATCTAGGCGTCGAAAAAAAAAGCTTCGGGTTTATTAAGCGCGGCGTGTGAAATTTAGATTAATACGTAAAAGCAAATTTTTTTGAAGGCCGCGTTTCTATTGGGTAATGAGATATTTAAAAGAAGAAACGTTTCTCTCGCGTTTCACCATCAAAGAGAGTGAAAGTAATTTACGGCAGTTCACAATGGGTACCTAATATAGTATATTAAAATATTTTGTTTCTCGAAGAATAATTACATAAAAAAATTACACGTACGCTGAATCATTATCATAAGTACGGTGTCCACAGACAGGTCCGGGATTATAGATTGGATCGGGTACCGCAAATTCTACTGTCCTCTGTACATTTCTTGGTAATCCTCTGTCTTATACTAGTCATCTTGTCAGCGGAAACATGTTCCTATTTCTGTTGACGCCCGGTTTACCTTCATTCTTTTTTAATCATGCTGTCACCGAAAATCCACTTCAACACATAGATAAATAATTTTTAGAAGAGATGCTTTTAAAATATCTATTAATTTGTGGCTAAAAAATAGAATGCATCTCCATAAATCCAATTAAAAAGTTTTTTTTAAGTCTTAAAGGTTGACAAACTTACTGTAGATGTATTTTAGAGGTTATAGGATAGGTTCCATGGTATGTTAAGTCTTCCAATTTAACGAGTCTACACAGAACTGCGTTAAATTGCTCCACAATGGAATATTAATAATATTTTCTAATCTGCACAGTAGATGACACTGATATGAAAAGGCTCATCCTAACTGATAATAAAAACTTGCAATTGTCCTCTATCTAATTGGATGTTTAATGACAAACACCACAAAAAACTCTCGGTTCCATCAAGGTGGATCAAACAAATAGTTACTCAAAACGAACGTCACGCGGTAATATCTCTCACGATCCTCAAAATTGGACAGCGGCGTACATTATTTCCTCACCGACAACCTCACTTTTATGGCACGTATAAAATTAAACATTGCGCCATTACATCCTCAATAAAGGAACGAAAGCACCTCGAGATAAAGGAGACCTCCTTCTTTAAGAAACAACTCTATTAACGTGGACCACAAAAAAAAATATTAAAAAGCGAGGCGCGCGGCGTCGAATTGAGCGGAAAACTACTTGCTGCCGCTACTATCCACGAGCAACTTAGGTATATGTGATTTGTTCGTGATAAAGTGCGTACTGTTATCCCGTTCTTAAACCCCCGTAAACGCTTAAAGTCGGAAAGAATGGCCATCACCCCGGGTCTCTTTACTGCTTCCTGCAACCCTTATCTTCTTTCAGCTCCCGTCTCCTTAACGTTTCTTCCTCAGTCTCCGTTATTCTCTCATCTCTCTCTCAGTGCCATTCCGTATCGCGAATAACAACTTCGGAGCAAATCTTTTCGTGATTATGATCCAGGTATCTTTTATTTTTACTGCGTCACTCGGAGTTAATTGGTCAGAATGACTGGCGACGCCCTTAAAACTAATGGCACGCATACGCGTTCGGTTGGGAGAGGAAATATGTCGTGAAAGGTTAAGCAGAGGGGAAATAAAGAAGGGAAAATGTTCTAAGGAGTAGTAATGATAGACGAGTCGCATTAAAAATAAAAAGGTTCTATCGAACACTTATAAGAGACCAAACACATTACCTGAACGTTAGGCAACACTCTATATGTGTACGAAAATCCTCTGCATAAGATTGACACTTTTTTTTAAAACTCTTCTCCAGACCAATCCCATTTCATCATATTTCAATCTATTTTAAAGGAGGAACCGGTAATTTTTTTGGGAGACGTCTGTTATATTACACACACTTACATGAAGGCATACTTTTATGTTCTTAGTTTCATCACATCCAACGTAATCTTGAGGCACGTGTTATTACGCATTATTTAGTCACATCTTCGATAAAATAAAATCTGGATTCGTCTAAAATAGTCACTTTATCAAAACCAAATCAGCTTTCCTGAATACGTGATTTCGTTTCTTTATTTAACATCTCCTTCAATCGCGTTTTTGCTCCGAACAGCTATCTTTATTAATTGACGGCAAAGCTGGAAAACGAACATCGTAACATTTGAAAGCGTGGACAACCCTTAAAGGGATGGGAAATAAATTTATAAGAAAGCTTGATAAAGTATACAGCCCAAAGACCATAATAAATCTCACAAATAATCGTAAAGGTATGCTTTGGACGGTAAAAGATTAAATCTCAAGAGTAAAAACTGGGGTCTCTTCTGTTCTTAGAAGGTAACATCCAATGGATTCGGATATTTTTAAATTCACTACTGACCTAATAACATCTCATAAATGAATAATCTTAAACTTAAAATTGGTATTGGCCCCTAGTTTTTATATATTGAATTGCAAAGTATTTTATTTATCATGAATAGGAAAAATATCTTGAAACATTAAGAATTACTGTCAAATAGATAAAAAAGGACATAAGACGTATAAGGCAATCTAGAAGAATTCTCTTGATATTGAGTTTTCTATTTTTAGTGACATGTTTATACCAATTCTTTTATAGAAATGTTATCTCGGGATTATTTTATATATATTTGTGTGTGTGTATATATATATATATGTGTGTGTGTGTGTGTACACACACAGAGCCGTAGTAAGGGCAGGGCAACCGTGGCACGTGCCCAGGTCGCAGCTTCGTAAGGGGGCGCCAAATAGAAGTCATATTATACACTTGATAAAATGTGGTTACAGTTTTGTGTTTTGATCTCTTCGAAACTTATAACGGCCAACCTGAGGTTCAACTGAAGGGCCATGGCTGTACCAAGTCATAGGTGAACGTGTGCAAACTTAATTGGCAGCTTTTAGGCTGCCTCTTTTATTTACGCTCTGAATGTAATTTCTTTTATTTACCCTCGTCCCCAAAAATGTGTGCTCCCTATCGCATTGCATTATCCGAGCAGAACTTTCGCGCCTTTATTGATTTTATTGCTGTCATATCGAAAAAGAGAGACGAAATCACGTCAGAAACAATCCAAAAGTTGGAACAGGATGGACTAGATTTACAAAACATGAGAGCCCAATCGTATGAAAATGCTCCTAATGTGACCGGTAAATTAAATGTTTGAAAACATAGCCCTCTTGCACGTTTAATACCACGTACAGAGAATTCGCTTAATTTAGCTTGTTGTCATTCCATTGAAAAATCTAACCGTCAAATTAGGGAATTTTTTGCAAAGGTATAGAAACTGTTCCTTTATTTCCCTGGTTCCACATCGACATGGGTTGTATTAATAGAGGTCCTGAAGGTGACGTTGGAAAAACATGGCACAATACGATGGTCATCAAGAGAAAATTCTGTGAATTCATTGGGGTTACAATTGAAGAAAGTTTATACGGTGGTAATAAAATTAAAGAATGAACATAAATGCTGAAAGTTTGCTAAAACAGATAATTATATTTTTCTTGTTATTTTGGGATGATTTTCTCTAGAAGATCACTAAATTTCTTTAGGGTGCCGATGTAACTGTGCATAGAGCCGCTGACATGATCTGCGATTCGGTACTAGACACAAAAAGTTCAACGTCAAGACTGGAAGAGTATATGGAAGAGGCAAAGAAATTTTGCTATGAAAGAGAAAAAGGAAATTTCATGACACGACGGAAACTGAAGAACCCCCAATACCTGAAACAACAGAAAATTTAAAGTTTTGCTTTATATAATATGACCGAAGATAAAATGATAAATTACTGTGAAAATGCTGGTAGTAGGTAAGAAAAACAATGTGGATGAACGCGAGTTAATCGAAGAAGTTTGCAGTTTGAAACACCACCAGCCTTCGAAATAGGTGTATAAATTACGCAGAAAGAAATATTAGAATTTATGAATAATGTGGAAAATTATTTTGACATTCGTCACATCAATTTCAGCTGGAAGGTGTTCCTTTAGTAAATTGAATTTGATCAAAAATTACATACGCTCGTCAATGAACTAAGAAATACTGTTTGGTCTAGCCATCTTTTCTATTGAATAAACTGTTAAAAATATAGATTTCAATGACATAATCAATGTTTGCCGCAAGTAAAGCGCGAAAAATAACTCTTAAAAGAAAACATTGCTTATTTCAGTTAAATACCTCTTTAAAAATAAACACATCATTTTATTAGGTCATTTTGGGGCGCCAAAAAATCCTCTGCCCAGGGCGCCAAAAGTGGTCACTACGGCACTGTATATATATATATATATATATATATATATATATATATATATATATATATATATATATGCACGTGTGTGTGCATTCCAATTTTTTAATATCTCTTGTCATTCAATATTCGTTTAGCGCCTTCCTTTTTACCTCCCCCATTCCGTCTCTCTATCTATATAACGCTTTTATTTCCTTTATCCCAGCTCAAAATTGCGAATCTCACGCGCTACATTCTTTGCGCACTCTCTGATCAGGCAGAGATGATTATGATTATAAAAATAATAATAATATTAATAATAATAATACGGAACCCATCATCTCGATGCCCGTTTCATTTTCATTTTGAACCAGACGCCGCCCTCACGTGCCCCTCTTCCTTTTTTTTGCGAATCTCTTCACACGCACCATTTCTTTCATCTTCCTTCCCTCCCCCCTCCACCCCCCCCTCTCTCTCTCACACGCACATCCGTTTCCTTCGGCACATTATTCGACGCCATCCTATCCTTTTAATCGTGATATTTCTCTCTCTCTCAATAAAGTCGTTTGTCTGTCTGTCTGTCTGTCTCTCTCTCTAACCTCCTTTTAACCTTCTCTTCTACGTCTCTCCTTCCAGTATCGTTCACTTTCTCTCTCTCTCTCTTTCCCGACATTCATATCCTCATAACCGGTTCATCTCTCTTTTTTTCTCGTTTCTTCTTCTTTTTTTTTATTCCTCTCGACTTCCTCCCTTACATCCGTCCATTCCGATCCATCCTCGCTCGTCTCGATCTCTCCTCCCTTCCCCTCCTACCTTCCCCTCTTCCTCCTCCTCAACCCCTCCCATCCCCTCTCCTCCTCAACCCCTCCCATCCCCTCTCCTCCTCTTTCTCTCCCGAAAGCTCTTTGGAATGGTATGGGATGGTGCAAAATTTCCATCATTCTTGACATTCTCGTCCCATCGACTTCCTTCCACGCCTCTCCCCCCTCCTTTCCTCTCCTCCACAACTCCCTCCCTTCTCGTTCTTCCGTGCACTCCCCATGTCTACTTTCCCGCTCCTTGCTCTCTCTCTCTCTCTCTACGCATCGCTTTTCTTCTCTTAATATTTTTTGTTCCATTGTCAGTTGTGTTCCTCATCCTTGTCTCTTTCGCTCCCAAGGGTTCGAAGTGGGGAGTCGAAAAACTTGTTTTATATATATGTGTATGTATGTGTGTGTGTGTGTGTGTGTATGTGTGTATGTACGTATGTATATATTTATTTTTTATTGTTTTTGACGCGAATCCCTTTGGGGACCAACTTTATTTACTATATCTGCCTCTTGTTCTTCTCTCTGCATCAACTTTATTAGTTCATTTCTGTCGGTGAGAGTAGGTTAAGCGACCAACGTCGTCTTGTTATAGATTTATAATGTCTACCCTACATTGACTGCCTTTTTTATTCTCCTTTTGAAGACTTGTAGAGTTATTGACAAATTAAATAGCAAATTATTATTTTCAATTAAATTTGTCTACAACTTCGCAGATACCCTTTCAGATAACCCCGACCTATGTACTCAATACATAGTTCAACTCTTCATAAGGCGGTGAAAAGGTCATTGCCGCTTGTGAGGATTTGACGTGGACCCCTTTAGGCACTCATGAATGGCTGGGAAAATAATTTATCGATTAATTCGTGCTTATCGTACCTTTTTCTCGACGCAGGAGTTTATTGACAATATTTAAGAGTGACGGTATGTCTGCCATCACTTTATAAAAGCCACTCTTCCTGGCGGAAATTCCATTGCCACTGCTTTAGAAAGAGTTCAGGCATTACCGGATCGCTAATTCATACGTCATGGAGCAAGAGGTTTTTTTCTCTCTCTCTCTCTCGATTAAATCGTTTATCTCAGCTTCAACAGCCTACTTCCATTTACTAATAACTGTCGGACGTCATGCCCATTTTACCATGACAAAAACTCTTCTCAAACTACACTTTCCTTTAGTTCGCAGTTCCGAATTTCCTCCATTCGCCCTTCCACGTTCCTCTCTCTCTCTCTCTGAGATTACCCCATCTTTTCTACCTTCATCGTCCAACTAGCCTCATCCCTCACTTTCTTACCGACTTTAACTTCCACGGCGAGAATTCAAATTTCCCTCTTCCATCATCCCACCTTTCTCCTCCGCTTCCTCCGCAGTCCATCATTCATTCCCCACTTGCTTCCGTCCCATCTTCTCCTTACCCATCCCTCATTCTCCTCTCCTATTTTCTCCTCCTCCTGTCCGGGATTGCCGTCCCTCACAAACTCCTTTCGCAAACCCGTTCTTCTCGGCGACGAGAAATCTCGATGTACGAAGAGACGAGAACAAAGAAAGGTGAAACGGGAGAAGGTAAAAAGAGAGAGAGAGTGTGTGTGTGAGAGTGTCTGTGTGTAGGCATTACGACGTGCCAAGATAGGGAAAACCCATTCCAATTTTCCTCCGCCACCTTCGCCCACGGTGTCTCTCTCCCTCTCTCTCCCTCTCTCTCCCTCTATATATCCCTCTCTTCCATTAATCTTCCCACGGAGGATTTCAGGGACGGAGGAAGGAAGGAGACCTTTCCCTCGCCCCTTAGCACCCACCTCCCTCTGCACCCTCTCTCTCTCTCTCTTCTTCCTCCATCGGACACCTAGTAGTATGAAGAAGAACATCTTCCAGAGCTCTCCTAGTATATATCTCCTCCTTTCCACTTCACTCTGCCTTTCCTCCTCCTCTTCACCACGCTTCCCTTCATCGAATTTTCCATTTTCTCCCTCCCTCCCTCTCTCCCCCTCTCAAAGTCGGAATTTTTCGTCGTTCCTTCCTTCCATCACGAAAGAATCCGGCGAATACTTCGGCATCCTCGACGCACCCGATTTCGGCATGCGTGGGCGTCCTTCTTTATTTATTTCCTATATATTTTTTTATTTCCTCTTCACCTCCTCCATCCAACCCAGCCTTTCTCATCATCCCCAACGCTCTTTAATTTCCTCCGCTCTCCCTCTTCCTCTCTCTCCTGCTCCTTCCTCTCTCTCTCTCTCGCCTCGGATCGATTATTATCTCTTCGATTTTTTTCTTCTCGTTTTCTTCTTCTACTCTCGTCATTCCCCGTTGCTCTTTTGTCTGGACACGCCCCTCCAACTTGTCCTTCTCCTTCCCTTTCTCTAACGTTTCTTCCTCTCTCTCTCTCTCTCGTTCCCTCTCTTTTTCGAGTGCAGATGCGAATGAGGCGACATCCCTCGAGGGAGTAAGGAGGATCCTTACAGGTGGTTCTCTGGCACCTTTTATGGGGTGGATGTGTTCGTGTGTGTGTGTGTGTTATGGTTCTATCTCTCTCTCTCTCTCTCTCCAGAGCGAAAATAGGGATAAGGGAGAGGCTAGGAAGTGCTATGAGATGGGAGCTTAATCGGATTCGGTAAGCGTTTTGCAGGAGCGGTCGTTACGCTTCTTCTCTGTCACGTTTAATGTCTAACTATATATATATATATATATCTCGCGTGTTTTTGGAGATCTAATACGTTCGCTGTTTTCGTCCGTTTAGTGAACGATTACTTGCGGAATTAGGTCTTCTTTCTTCCGAAGTTTATTCGAGTTTCGGTGGCAGAGGAAACGGTATGTTTTTATAAGTAAAAGGTCGTTTCTTTATCGGCAGTCGTTATAGGAAACACCTGGCTACTCTTTTAATTCCTATTTGGCAGTTAAACTGAAAATCAAAACTATGTTATTAATTTTGTGACGGTTTAACTCCGCGGGAATAGGAATTCAATGTCTCAAAAATTGATAAAATTAATAATGTTATAAGATAAATAATCACGATACCGAATATAAAATCATATGGGTAATTAATCTGCCTGCAAAATGGTTTAGGTAAGCGAAGGAGCATTTAATGGAAAATCAACCCTGAGTTAATTCACCGATAGCCTATTCAAACGGGTATTTAAAACAAAAAACCTATAATTACTAATACAGTATGGATTGCTACGGAGTATTAAATCTATATGCCATATGGAACATTCAGATAGACGTTCGCTTAATCAGTTTTTAAAACTTATTTTCCGTCGATTAATTTTGGTCGACTGATGAAGATTTTAATGAAATTGAAACGGCGTATGATTGAAATGTGTCCATGACATGATTTTCACGCATGACTTGTAACTTTTCGCACGGGATTTGTTTTCCTTTCAAATGAACCATTCACACGGAGCTGAGATGAATACTCAGGTTATATCAATAAATATTCCACGTCTTTTCTAACGCATCGACTGATGCAAAAAACTAACGCCACATTTAACCTCGTCTGAATTTTTCAATTCCTCGTTTTGGTACATTAATAATAGATTCCCAAATCTCCCTCATTTTCCGAGACTTGGCGCGCTTAGGGAATCGATCTCGCGAACAAACGACCGCGTTTATCTTTTTTTCCTTCTCCCTCCCTCCGAGCCTCGAGAGCGAAAAACAAAAACACATCGCGCGTCACCGGGAACAAAGCGGAGAAGAAAGGAGAGAGAGAGAGAGTATGAAAAGAAGACGAAAACATCGAACTGGGGAAGCGGGAAGGAAAGAGAAGCGAGGAGGAATAAAATGATTCCCGAAAGCGAAAATCGTATTCATAGCGCCTGGTGACGATGTAGAAAGAGAGGGGGGGAGGGAGGAGAGAGCGGAAGAAACATCGAAAGAAAAAATACATTTCCACACTTCTTGTTTCAAGCCTTGTCCCTTGACGAGTACATATACATACATACATATATATATATATATATATATAGAACACACCAAGAGATTTCCTTCACCCATATAGCTTCTATTTTCCATTGTGTGTATATATATGTCTCTCTCTATATAAGGATATAAAATCGTAACTGTCATCATGATGCGTAACGCTCTAATTTTGTGAATCACTCGATTAGAAATAAACTAAGAAGCCTGAAATTTCTCAGGATTTCAGTGTTGATTAATCTTTCCGTTATGACTAAAAAAATTCGAAAAAGGTCACGGGTTCGACTCCAGAGGATGTGTCCTTTCCCATACGATAACACGTAAAAATCATCTTTTTGGTTTGAAGGCTTTCATTCTTTTACTCTTTAAAATATCTTAAAATTAAGTTATCGACGCGAAATCTGCGCCAAAAAACTCCAAAATGTATCACGATTCATATTCTTACCGTGGAATACTCCATATCATTCGAATTCGCTCATATTTTGAATTTATACTCGAGTTTCTGGAAAAATTTTAACATTTCAATTATAAGATTCCATGGTTACCGGTATTGATGTCCTCGGTAATTTCTGTGCATATGCAGTTAAATAGAGGCTTAGAGATCGAAAATAACATTAAAACTTGCTCGAAATGAATGAAGATATTAATTTAATGCAAACAAATCGAACGCAGCATTCATGTTATTTGTATTTTTATCTATATTACTAAAATCCTATTTCTGGTTGTCTCTATCTTTTTCTATTTAACGCTCTATACCTCAGCCATTTTTAATCTCCGGGAAATTCAGCCCTCTAAGATTATTTTTTATCGAGTTATTCAACTAATTTTCTTAATTTGCTATTAAGAAGCAAACATACATCCCTTATAAAATATATTCGTTAAACTCATATTCAAAACATATTCCCGTTAAACTAATCTAAATCGAATAGGTACATGGTAGGAACGAAGAAACAGCGAACAGATGGAGGGGGCGGGTTAGGCGAGCGTCAGCGAGCAGGAGGCTTGCCGTCTAGTAGGTACATATGTGTGTGTGTATATGAATATATATATATATATATATATATATATATCGGTTTTGTACGCATAATTTTCCTAAGGGGGGTGCAAATTATATTCTTAAGGGGAAAAAATGAAATGCTAAAGAGCTGAAATAATTGTTATATCATTATCAATAATTAATAACTAAAAGATGAGAGATTCTAAAAGTTAATTTTAATGCGGCAGAACTAACAACGAACGCTGAATTTATTTATTGACGTTTGTCTTAATTCTTAAGGGGGGGAGGTCCAGACCTGTGTGTGCATATATATATATATATATATATATGTATGTCTGTATATATGTATATATATGTATATGTGTGTGTATATATATGTATATGTGTGTGTGTGTGTGTGTGTGTGTGTATGTATATATATGTATATATATGTATATATATGTTTGTGTACACATATTCGCACACATACATTTACGTACATATGTAACTCCATCATTCCAATCCAATCAGAGAGAAGTACTACTTTTTTCAGAACTCCAACTTGCAAAATCGGCACCGCACTCATGTAATTTTCTTTTCGATATCGTAGCGTTCTTTCCTATTTTTTTTTCGTTTTTGTATAGATGTCTCTCTTTTCTGCCGATGCGAAAAATATGCGGTTTCTTTTGGATATTGCTCCACGAACCATTTTCGTCATGTCGATCATGCTCCTCTTCCGAACGCCTCTTCCTCCTCTTTTTTACCCCATGTTATTTATATTCTCTTTTTTTTCGTCGGCCGTCGGCTTTGCTCTATGTTCTCGCGTCTCTTTATGTCTAGCTTTCTCTCTCTCCCTCTATAAACAACTCTGCTGAGTTTCCTTCCATTCTCTTTCGTTCTGTGCGCCTCTGGATTTTCACGCGTAACCAACTTTCATCCAGAGAAAATTTATTTTCGTCGTCTCCTATCTGTTTCGCGGAATCAGGTATAAAAGATGAAAGGTTAAGGCTTCTCTTTGTCTTTTAAATATATAAATAAATAAATAAATATATATATACTAGGGGGCAAATCCCCTGCTCGCTAACGCTCGCCAACCCAACCCCCCCTCCCCCCCCCCCTCCCCCCCCCCCCCTCATTGTTCGCTGTTTCTTCGTTCCTACCATGTACCTATTGGATATAGATTAGTTTAACGGGAATATGTTTTGAATATGGGTTTAATGAATATATTTATAAGGGAACAATGTTTGGTTTTTAATAACAAATTAAGAAAATTAGTTGAATAACTCGTTAAAAAATAAACATAGAGGGCTAAAATTCCCGGAGATTAAAAATGGCTGAGGTATAGAGTGTTAAATAGAAAAAGATAGAGACAACCAGAAATAGGATTTTAGTAATATAGATAACAATATAAATAACATGAATACTGCGTTCGATTTATTTGCATTAAACTCATATCTTCATTCGTTTCGAGCAAGTTTTAATCTAATTTTCGATCTCTAAGCCTTTATTTAACTGCATATGCACAGAAATTACCGAGGACATCAATACCGGTAACCGTGGAATCTTATAATTGAAATGTTAAAAAATTTCCAGAAACTCGAGTATAAATTCAAAATATGAGCGAATTCGAATGATATTGAGTATTCCACGGTACGAATATGAATCGTGATACATTTTGGAGTTTTTTGGCGCAAATTTCGTGTCGACAATTTAATTTTAAGATATTTTAAAGAGTAAAAGAATGAAAGCCTTCAAACCAAAAAGATGATTTATACGTGTTATCCTATGGGAAAGGACACTCATCCTCTGCAGCCGAAACCGTGACCTTTTTCGAAATTTTTTAGTCATTACGTAAAGATTAATCAACACTGAAATCCTGAGAAATTTCTGGCTTCTTAGTTTATTTCTAATCGAGTTATTCACAAAATTAGAGCGTTGCGCATCATGATGACCGTTACGATTTTATTATATATATATAGTGTATAACATATATGTGAGTATATTTACTTATATAGTTGGCGAGAGGACAGCTAAAATGTTATTTATACAACAACAAAGTACTGTACGTAGCGCAAAGTATAGTTAACTTTAGTCGTATAGGCGCTGTGGGTGTCGAAGACACATACGACGAGCTTTTTGTGAATAATCCCTCTTCAACCACGTAAGGAGACAACCTTATTTACCTTCATCCACCACTCACATGCACACACACATCATGCACATTTTATTTTCTTTCATTTCCCTTTCCTGCTCCATATACATTTTCAGCCACCGGTGTTTCGATTCTTTACGCTCTTTGTCTCTCCCGTTTGTTTATTCCGGCTCGGAATGAAATATTCCGCTTGAAGTATTCCTCCTCATCTCGAGGACGTTCGATTCAATCCAGCTATTTTTTTTTGGTAGAAACTTTTAATTTTTTCTTTGCGTAGGGATTCGCATTTTTTCGAACGAAAATACATCTTTCCTTTCGCAAAAAAATCTGAACATTTTAAAATCGTTTTGACGGTAACAGACGGAGAGAAATGATTTTTTCGAGATGAGAGAATATAGCGTCTGATAATAAAAATTATCTACGCATTCAATTATAATCAATATCTGCATGTCGTAGGGCGCACTTAGATAAGTGTAACGTAAAGTTTATTTTTTAGAAAGTAAGAACTGTCAAATTATTATATTTGTACTCATTCAGTGGTTAGTTTGAAAATATCGCCTCGCTGCAAGAGAATGTTGCCGTAGCAACGCTCTCTTGAAAACATCGGCAGGAAAACATTAAGAACCGATTGAAATATGAGGAAAGGACGTGGGAAAAGAGCGTCCCTATTTACATTTTGGAGTTTTGGCAGTCCGTCAATTTTTTTTTATCGCCGAGATAAATTCCCGACTAAAAAGAAACTCAGAAAGTCTAAATCACCTCAATATTTTGGCTCTACTTTCCACTCGGACAGAAACAAGGACGAAGGACACGAGAGGAAGGAGACGGGATACGCCATACGTGTCATCCTTTGACTAACAGTCGTAAAAAAAACTCTCTCCAAAGAGAGAGGTTAGGAGGTGGAGGGGGAAGAAAAGAAAGATTAAATTTAGACTTTCCAAAGGGCGCTGTGAGTGGCTCGAGGATATTTCTGGTCGCCTGCAAGGAGATATTAATAATTCCTCTTCGCATTTCCTTTCAAAGCGAGATGCCGACCGGATGACATAACCCTCCTTCCCCCCCTCCCTCGTCATTCCGACCTGAAAATTGCAACTACGCGCGTCCGAAAGAACAAGAGGAAGACGCGCATTAATAAGTACGTGCTCATCCCGGAAGGGACTTTTGACCCGTTCGTACAATAGGCGATCCTTTTTGCAGAGGATGGAAGAAATACGCGCACGTATTCGATTTTTAATTCTCTTCGTATTTACTTAAAAGCTTTCCGTTGACGTTTCCGAATCAATCGCGTCCGCATTGCCGAGATGACCTTGCGGCGCAACTTTGATGGCGTGGACATGAGCGCATGAAAAACAAATAACTCGAGGAGTCTGTTGTTTATTCGTTTTATTTTTTTATGCTTGACTTGACTCGAGATTTGGGTCAGCGCATGTTTACATTAATATCTCCGGCACAAAGACATATCTCGGATGAAAAGATAAGAGAAAAGATCCTTCGAATAGAAAATAATGTTATCGGGAGAGGATGTGAATGCAATACTGGATGTACCGGACGGATGTACTTGCAATTTTTTTATTGGTTTGATGAAAAATTGAGCATGTCGAATCGAACTCGATTTCCGTTTTGAGCCTGAAATCAATATATATATATATATATAGCAATGATTATAATAGGGTTCGTCGATGAAAAATGTTTTGAATTTATAACGAATTTATATCCAGGAATCCTCTGCATCTGTGATGAGGTTCAGTTGAAATTTCGAAAAAATAAAATTAAACGCCCACTGGGAAATTACCAAGCCTGCGATCCAAATCGAACACCCTAATTGATCTTTACATATTTAAATATATGATCATGGCGCTGATATTATTTTTTCAAAACATGATTTAAAAATGGCTTTATCAATACTTCCACGAAACGTACAAGCGCGTAACACGAGGAACAGACGAACAGAAAGAATGCGTTAACACGTACATTTTTTGAGAGAAAGAAAGTCGTTGGAGAGCGTGGATGAAGGCAAAGGAAGGTTAGAAGGTCGACCGCATGAATATTGCAAGCTGAGGAGACGGGAAAAAAGTCTTATAAAGGGTCGGTGTGAAAAGGAATTACGGCTGAGGCGAGATGATGCGGTCGGATATGTCGGCTTTGAAAGGAGATGGTCGAAGTGAGATTATAGAATAGGAAGAATTTGGTAAAATTGAGATGAAAGGAAACGGAGGAGGCGCGGAAGATACGAAGAAGAGTAAAATTCCTTCGAAAAACGCCCTCGTTATTTAATTTTTCTGCGGTAGGAATATATATATATATATAACCTATAATATAGATTATATATTATAGATAGATAATCTATTTTATATATATATATATATATAAAGTTTGGGCTGCAATTACATACTGGACAAGTTTTATTAGATGTTATTGGAGAACAAATATTTGGTTTTATTCAAGGAATACGTCATTCGAACTGTCGGGTATTAATGCGAGCACGTTTGTCTGGATTTAGTTTATGCCTCTTAAAGGTATATGTCCAGCCAATGCTCACATTTACGCGAATTTCTGTTTTTCTTTCATTTTTGCCGAATTAAATATATACTAACTGAAACTCTGCAGCACTGTTGTCGACTGTATACTTACAAAAGAATTAGCCCTCATTAAATCATTGAAAAAATGAAAAAGTGATCTGTTTATTAAAGTAATTATTGTCTTTTTTAAATGGAAAAGTATAATAATTTGCAAGTTAAATGGTTTGGATTTTTTCTTTTGAGAGGCTGTTGACATCGTGATGATAAATACATATCAATTGAAGTCCCAAAGAAAACTGATGCCTCTAGAATGTTCTTCTCTTCTTTCTGCTTGAACACTTTGGGAACTTTCAAAAGTTCTTTAAGGGCACTTTCATCAAGTTCGACCTTGTTAAAACTTTTAACTCCGCTGAATGATCAAGTTTTCCCAATTTCCTGCCAACTACGGCAACATAGCGGTCAAACGAAGAGAGGCGTTCTCTATAAAGGAATCCCTTAATGGAAGGAAAGCGGCATCGCCGCTAAATATTTTATATACCTTTTGAAGAATTATTCTTTGCGTTAAGTTAATGGATTGAAACACTTTCTTCATTTTCTTCTAATCGGTTAAAATAAGGCAATGCAATTAATATAAGTTCAAACTTTTTAATAAAAGATGTGCCTAATAAATATAAACGAACGCCAAATAAATAGCGGTTAAATCAAATTAATTGATCATATTTAATAATTTTCAACGATCTCCTTTTTAACTAAAGCGAAGATACGACAGATATATGTAAAATTATTTTGATAGAAAATATCCAGAGGTTTTAGGCCTTTCTATTTCCGACAATAAACGTATTTTTGTTCACGAATAACGTCATCTGTAAAGCCATTACTGATTTTTAATAATAATTAACATTTGGAAAGTTAATTTATTATGCTAAAATAAGGGCCGATGAATTAGAATAAAATCCGCATTATTAGACAAAATGAGGAACAGATATATACATAATCTATACAAACGCCAAATTCTGAAGGCAGTTACAACCCATAGAAACAGAAATTATTTAATATTATCATAATTAGCCAAAACTCGTAAAGGAATGTCTATTTTATTCATTATTATTTTAAAATACGTAAACAATCAAATGTTGTCCCTGTTTCATCTCTTTTAAAATATTATTTTAACCAATATACAGTTATATCTTGTACCGTAGCTAAAAAAAATTGAACATACATTTTCACATGACGCATAAATTTGCCGACAAATCGTTTTCTGAACACTTTTTTTTTTGCTTCCACAAAACCGCAGAGATAATTATCCAAAAAAAGTAAAACTTTTAAGCGTCCTTAGAAGCGACGAATGCTGGATCAAGAACGACATAAACAAAACAACTCTCTCCGAGACCGAAATGAAAGTAAAAAGTGATTTAATTAAGGGTGTTTACGTTTCGTTCTGTTTTTCGGTCGGAAAAATAAAAGAAAAAAGTGAATTCATCACGCAAAGGGCGATACCCTAAAAAAAACTGTGCAAGTGGAGCATTGAAGAAAAGGGAATGTAAAATAGGAAGGGATATAAAGGAAGAGAGATAGATGAGGTATATATTCTCTCTCACGTGAGAGAGAGAGAGAGAGAGATGGAGCTGGCAGGTTTTGAAAGGAGAAGCTAGGGATAGGAGAAAACGGAGGAAGAGGAGAGAAGAGATGGAAGTTTGAGAGAATGAGGAGGGAGAGAGAGATAGAGATAGAGAGATAGTTGGACGGGATTAGATTGGGTGTGGGTGGTTTGTGAAATTGCTTAGGTCCAGGGGGCAGATAGCGATGGGCTGTGAGGATAAGGATAGTGTCAAGAAATACGGACGGGGATGGCGGTTTGGGATGCGGGAGGGAGGGGGGAGGGGGGAGAGGGGGGGGGGGGAGGGGGGGGGAGGGTAAGGGAGCGAAAGAAGTTGGAGGTCGAGGGAGTTCCAGAGGGCGGGTATAAGGTCTAGATCGTACTTGGATGGGAGGGCTCTCGAGAGGAGAAATGAATTGAATCGGGCGGTTCTTCTTTTAGATTTCGGCCAGGGAGGGAAATAAAAAAGGGAGACAGAAGTTTCTTAGGCCGTACTGTGAAGGAAAGGGGGGGGGGGAGGGGACGGGGTGGAGAGAGATAAAAAGATTCAAAAGAGGGTGGAAGATGGTTTAAAGGGTTTGTGGATGAGAAATAGAGTTAGGGTGAGAAGGACTCGAGTGGGTTAATTTGGAAGGAGGGGGTCAAAGTTGCGAGAGCAGAGAGGGAGAAGAGAATGAATCGCCTTACTTTTGCCCACGAAAAGCGGTTTTTTTTCGTTCTTTGCAAAGGAAACATTGCAAACATAAACTTAACGAGTTAAATAAAAAAAAGGATTGCGGTAATTAAGACGGATGGTATTAGCGATGGTTAAATTTTAAAAGATTTCATAAAACCTAAGCGATTTTAAATAGCAGCACGGCGAATGTAATTTCTCTTTGGAATACCAAATTAATATGTGGAATACTCTAAACATTCTACACCTTAGTATGAGTGAAATATAATCGAATGGTTTTATATATATATATATATATATATATATATATATATATATATATATATATATATATATCAAATATAATAAAAATATAATTACCAGCAATATATTCATAAACTTTGTAAATCATACAGTTCTCAACGATATTTCCTTAAAAGACAGATTACTGCACAATTAATTACAGAAATCTTCCGACAAAGAGCTTAAATAGTTCCCATGGCATCGAATTCGTTTCGATATGGATTCGACGAAAACTTCGGGCGAAATTCGACGCTTGGCTGAAAGTCTGTATTCCCGGGGAAAAGGGAAACTTTCCAAGCGGTCAGAGCGAGCAGAAGGAGGAGAGCTTATCGAAAGACCTCCCTCAGTTTTGAAAACACGTCACGGGACGGATGTGGCGGCATAATGGAACACCGAAGGGTAAGATCGAAGACAGGCAATAGCGACAACTCCAAAAAAGGGAAGTGAAAAAAGAGACTGAATAAGTTTCGGGTGGTCCGTTATTTATGAGTGAAAAGAGTATACATCGGTTAAAAGAAAAATTACCGATCAGATAAAAATATTACCGTGGAATACGCTGCAAAATACGAAAGTTTACAACGGCGAGTAGAGAGATATGTCAATGACTGTGTGGAATACAGCTTGAGCATGTACTGCGTTAAATGGTAGTTTGAATGTACATATTGATTATCATTAAAGACCGGTTTCGCTACCTTATAGAAAAACGCCAAAATATTATTCAAAGACAAAAGTAATAGTATTATCGGAAAATTTATATATTTATTTTTATAAAATCAGCGTAATTAAGAGAAATTAGTACTTACGGCAATGGTGTGGCTACGTCTGTACAATTCACTGCGCAACAAAGCATGATGAGTCCCCGTCTGAAACGACAAATAAAAATCTTATGCTGAAATAATTTGAATTGCCATGAGAGAACATGTGGCTTTATTATTTAGTAATTGGGCATTTTTTATTTTGTACGAGGGGTGGCTGAAAAGTTCTCTGCCTAAGTAGGGAAGGAATATGATAATATTAACATATTTTATATATATATATATATATATATATATATATATATATATATACACACACACGATAATTTAAGCATATGATAATATAAATAGAAATAAATACCGATAAATGTATTGTATCTAAGTTGTACCCATCGCACCTCGTAGCTTCGCCACAGGCACACACATCATTCATATTAATGTTTCCGATATGGAGAGATATATAGTTTTCCAACCCAAAGAGCAAGCGTACATTTGCAAACAACTACGACGATAGGACACAGCGAAGTTTCACGGCATGGCGCGTGATTGAAGATCCGAAGATAGCCTCCGTCCTCTCCACGACCGATTTATCAATATTTGTCTTCGGATGTATGCGTAGATGCTGTTTGTGGCTTTGGACCCTTCTCTCTCTTTCTATCTAGCTCTCTCTCCCTTTTGCCTGTCGCCTGGCTTCTCTTTGGTCGCCGATTTGGTGTGTTGTTCTTCGGGAGTTGATCTCTTGACCTTCATGAACCCTTCTTTTCCTCACACTCAACAATAACACGATTTCCAACCCGTCCTTTCCCAACACTTCTCGTCTCGCAAGTTTTCCGAAACCCGTCTTTCACGCCTTCCTTCTTCCTCTCTTTCGCCTCTTATGTTATATTACTACACTTTGTGGTTGTTTTTAAAGTTCCTCTCACATTGATTCCCATTACCACCGCTAGGTTCGCTATCCATCTCCCACGATACCGTTTCTTCCATTTCCCTAATCAGCGCACAACTGGCTCGTCTTTTCCTTAAACCTTCCTCCCTCTCTCTTTCTCTTTTTTCGCCTTTCCTCGATCCCTTATCCTCCGGAAATCCATCTTTTCGTTCCGTGAGAGAAAAGGACTTCCTTTCGCTTTCCGTTTTATTTATTTTTCTTGAAGAGTCCTCTCCTCCTTTTCGGCCGGGCGGAAACGGACCATCGATGATACTTGAGAAGGGGTGAAAGGTACAAGTGTCGATAGGGGGTGGAAGAGGGCGAGAAAGAGGAGGAGGAGGAGGAAAAAAGTGATGAAAAAGTACGGTGAATGATGAGCGCGGGAAGGTTTTTCGGAGAGGTCTCCCGTTGTTGATGCACGCAGGAGAGTAGATTTGGGGACCATTCATTCCTTCACGACAAAAAAAGTAAGAGCCTATTAAAATTTTCCAGATTTGTGATAATTTATATTCACTATCCGCATCCGAATTTGAAAATTCGTTAATTCGCAGTTAATGCTTAATTTAGAGCAAACTTTTGTACCATCTGTAAAAAAAAATGTTTGGAGAACATTTATACATACAATTATTTTCGAGTTATTAGAGACTAATTAAACGAACATTCAACGAAGTCTTTAACTTTTGAATTGTACAATCAGGTTTCAACCGATGTCCGAAAATACGGACGTAAAAAAATATGCATAAAATGATATAGGAAAATTCTTGAAGTTGTGTCGAATATATTTAACGTTACGTTCGCTCCTGTTTGAAATCAGTCCCTGGAAATGTGTTGTCCATTCCATACCGACTATCAGACTCGTTATCATTAGATTTTCTCGATTTAGGCGTGGAATTTTGCCTCCAAAAAACGCGATCGTTACGAATTATGAGGTTATATTCATATAACTACGTTATTTCGAAAGAAAGAACTTTCCCAACTTTGCGAAAAAAAATCAAAGAAGTCGTTTTCTCAAAATCGCACCGATAAATTTTTTGTCTGGGATTTGAAGAGGTTCGTAAATTACTCGGAAGAATAAATTAAGTCTTCAGTCCCTATCGCGTGCCGTCCGGTGACTTCTGGATTTCGTAACTCAACTTGATGGAATTTTTACTCCGTTTTATGTGCCTCTCCTGCAGATTGTGGGGAATGAGAGATTTCCCGCAATAAAAATATATATATACTCGCCCGTCCTTAATCCATATTCTGAAAAATCGCTCGAGGTACATACATACATGTATTCAAATTTTATTTTCCATTAATAATTCCCATCGCCACCGAAAAAAACCCTCGAAAATGTTCATTTTTCGATATTCTAACAATCGTAGCCTTCATCGATGGCGATTAGCGCTCCATGGAATACCAGGAATGATCTCAATATAATCGCGGAGGAGGAAGTGCGACCCACCACATCTTCCGTTTCCAAACAATAGGCGTCAATCAGTCGTTGTCGATCGATGTATCGAAATTCCGGTCATTTCGATCGATCGATTATCTCGATTCTAAAAAATTATCGCCGGAATAATTCAATAATCTCTTTCGCCTGGGATTCGACTTCCGATGAGATTCACTACTTCGGTTTTTTTGTCCTCTGCGATTATTTTCAGTGGTTAACCTTTCTGGCTGCCTGAGATTAAAAATGACGCTGCTTTTGTGAAGGAGGAAGAATTTCATTTTCTCCGTACTTCTCCATTTGAAGATGAGTTGGAAATTCCGGATCAAATCATTTTCCATTCTCGTGGAAAATATTTTTCCAATATTGAAGAGCTGGACGAAATTACTTAGGACACTGGAAGCATTCTAAATTTACATAATGATCTACTTCCGATTCCGAAATGACGACAGAATCGAAAGGAACGTTGGATTACATTTCTGTATAAATACCAAAGTTTATTTCTTTTATTTCATTTTACCTGAACTATATTCAATAAACTACATAATTTATTAGTTTGCTTAGCATTATAATGTTACATGAAAAGATAACTGGTACTCTCTTATGATGGTGTTTAGAAGAAAAACCATGCTCATAAATGCCGCCTTAACTATTTGCGTAATAAACAATAGGTGGTGCAACGAAAAACTGTTCGGTGAAGTTGATAAATTCGAGGGCAGCGCTCCACTTGAACCGAATTGAGATGAATTCGGCGCAACTTTATACGAAGTCTTTTACTTTAAAAGTAATTTTAGCGTACTTTCTTAGCCAAGAGTTACTCCCGCTTCAACTAACCTGCTTCCAAACTACCCTTCACCGGATAAACGACAAACTATAATTAGATATTCGGTCTTCTTTCTTTTTGTTAAGGCGTCGCTTGCTCCGTTTTGAAAACAAACCTCTTGCCACGAGGTATGCGTTACACAAAGGACTTCTTTGGGCTCTTTTAATCCAGTTTTCGTAATATGGTTCAACGGGAAGGATTCCCTTAACAACTAAAGATGCCGAATAGTCTTACCATTTACCAAAATAAACGGTGACATACAATACCGTGTGTGTGTATATATATATATGTGTGTGTGTGTGTGTGTGTGAGTGCGTGCGTGTGCGTACACACGCAAAGTTACCGTGTCTTCCTTCACTTTACAGTTAACGAGTTTCACTGCAGATGTCTCTCATACTAGTGTGTTCATTGACTCCTTTATTAACCGAATGGATTCTTTCCATGATTATCTAAAAAAAATGGTGTCCAACACATGACTTTCTCCACACGTAAGTTTCGCGCCTCACTGCCAACAACGAGGGTAAATTCACCTTTGCCGTCACTACCACGAGCGCGAGCTGCCCACTAACCGTCAATTTCGAAGAAAACTGAATATCTCTTGAAATATTCCTCATATGAAAATTTATTTCAGACAAGAGTTGTAGAAAAAAATAACATCTACAACTTATATGTGTGTATGTATATATATATATATATACGTGTTAACAAAAATTCAGTTTTAAGCGAAATATTTAAGAAGATTAAAATTTGACAAGAGTAAACTTTGTGCTGACCGATTGTTATCAAAATCTTTTCGAATCTTAAAAATATATATAAAATCACAAACTTATATTTTCATGCTGATCTGATGAATAGTTTTTTGAGTTAGAGCGCCCATAAAATTTGTCACACACATACGGACGGACACACAGACATCATCGAGAAAACGGTCAAAACGTGTTCAAGAGACCTCAAAACGTGTATTTACGTTGAAATCTCGAATTCGAATTATTTATGAAAATAATACTTTCTCTCATACCACGTCTGGAGAAAAAAACAAGGTTTTTCTCGCGACTTTATGCAATACCAATGTCCTCTGGCTCTTTCCGTCACGATGTCATGCGCAAAGGAGATCTCTCATGATATACGCCTCTTGCTATTTTTCTCTGTCTCTTTGTCTCGTACTGTTATTTTCCTTCCGGGTTCCTGCGTCACGGCGGGCGTCATTTGCCGTGTCTCTCCCCATGGCAACGTTCCCTCTCGGTCTGTTGCCACGTCTGCCACGTCTCTCCCATAATAGTTACAATTCCCTCTCCTCCTTCCCTCTCTTGCAAGCCCTTCACTTCATTATACAAGCCGGCTCCATTTTATCCTCTCAATTGACGGGAACCGTTCATTTTGTTGGGGTTCAAAAGATACGTATTTCCACCATTTCCTAGCACTTTGTTCTTTCTATTTCGTTTCTAGTGGTAGTCCCTGCTTTAACTCCGATTCACTACCGAAAAGGATAAACTGCCTACCTATAATGACGTTAAATACAGCCATTTTTCTCCACTCTAGAAACTATCCAGTACCGTAACAGGTTTATTATCCACACGCCATCTTGCCAGAAAATTTCCCGTACTGGACCCTTTCTTCGCATAATAAAGTGAACTCGCTCCGTTAAAATTTTACATCATATTCCAAACGTCAGTATGGGAATGTAGAATTTTCGAAGGTAAAATATCGGTACAAGTACATTGTACAAACTTTCTCATATACTAATGCGTCGTTTAGTTATCTTTTGAAAAATATCCGTTGTGAACTTCAACTTAAATAACTATACGAAATTTGATGAAAATCGCATTAGCAGTGTTTTCGAAAATCCAATTGTTATTAAAGTTGCCTAAGAATAAACTAGCCTTATATTCATTCTTAGAGAAAAATTAAATATGTAGTATTATTTCAGACGTAAACTCAAATAACATTGCGAAATGTTATCAAAATCGTTCCAGCCGTTTTTGAGAAAACCAAATTATTGTTAAAGTTGCCTAGAATAAACTAGCCTTATATTAATTTTTTTTAGAAATATGAACTATGTAGTATTATTGAAGACGTAAACTCAAGTAATTGTACGGAATTTGATCAAAATCGTTGTAGCCGTTTTTTGAGAAAATCAAATTGTTGTTAAAAAAGCGTACAATAAACTTAATTATTGAGCAATGTCAACCATTTATTCATAGCTTCTATTATGTATGATAAAATGCCTAAGTACGAGATTTCATTCATTTTTGCTCCGCTGTTTAGGCTCTAGAGCCAATAACAGGCATACGGCATTGCGAAACCCATTTTTTCGAACTCAGGTACACCTAAAACGTATATTTTCGTAAAAATCTCCAAGTCGAAGTTTTTCGCGATAACAATATTTCTCAATATACTTCGTATATGAGAAAGTAAAAATCTGTGATGTGTTAACCTGGCCGAAAGACATCGGAACTAGAGCGTTTGATCAAAAGTCACTTAGCGATTAAAGATATTTTCTAAAGCATGGCGGATTTTATTTTTCCCAAAATATATAAGAAATTATGACAGAAAGTTCATGGGATTGCTATGCCCAAATAAAGATACCTGGAGGCTAAGGTCTTATAGGACGCAATCCGCAAAAAAAAAACACTAACGGGTAAACGCGATGCGTGCCAAGTTTTAAAACAGTACTTTTTATGGTCCGACATAAAGGCGGAATGGTCACCGTCGTGATTACAACGAATGAAACGCGCGAAAACCGGCGCCAGCGTCGTAAACGCGAATCAACCACGCCCTAAGTGATAATATTGAGATGGTCGTTAACTTTGAAACGTCGTTACCCGGGTATCGTTGCATTCCCAAACCCTTCTATGTGCAACTAAAAAAATCCAATCGAATACCGCTAACTCTACAAATGATAATGTCTTATCGTTCCCAAACAAAAATACCGTACCAATTCCACAGTTTTTCTGTACCATACTACTAACAACTCCGCTACCACCCTACCGGCCATCTCTGACCATTCTTGTATCGCTCCAGTTACGATTTCCGATCGGATCTCGCTCCAATTCCTGTCTCCTTCCTATTCGTCGTTCCAGCCTCTAAAAGAAACCTAACGCCCATGTTAGACTTCCACCACTCCTCGAGAATCCGGCTTACTGCAAAGTGGGACTTCGGTATTGGCATCGGAAGGAAAAACTCTCAAGTTCTAAAGATAAAGCGGATAAAGTAGAGTAGTCGCACGTGTGCTTGTGCAAAAAGATTTTTTTTGCAAAGAACTCACCCCAAAAATCTGAAAGAATATACGGATGGTTCAAAGGAGGGAGAGAGGGATTATGTTTCAGCGAGTATTAAGCTTCGGTGGTTTTTCATTATTTTTTAACACTATAAAATTAGGTTATATTACGAAAAGAGACATTTTCTATAAATTTAAACGTAGCGAAGGAGGAAATTTTTAAAGTTTACTGGAAACAGAACCTGGGTCTCCCAATTTGTGGGCAGGTGATTTAACCAACCAAGCTATGTTTTGTCATCTACAGCTACTTTCCTCCTAAAAAAAAAAATGTCGATCATAGCAGCTTCGCACTGACAAGGAATAGATAAGCGTTTGTGAACAAGCACCATATTGAGGCATACAGCAATTGTTAATTAATTGGCCATTCCAAGTCAAGCATAATCATGACGTCATTTTTATCTTGGAATTTTAACACATTCCTTTTCTCAATGTGTATATCTTTTTACATGTAAACGGTACTTCACGATGAATCTTTAGTTTTGTTTTAAATTTTGTGCTACCAGAATATACGGGAAGACAATATATAGCAGCGTTTCCCAAGCTATGTCCCTGGAACACTTGTGGTCCGCGGAGATTTTCAAAATGTAGTTTTTTTTAGGCCGTACCTCATATTTAGTTGGATTTCTTAGGAAAACTTAAGCAAGTTTTACACTATCAGAGGTATTGAATATTGTTATTAATGACGTTTGTAAAACTATTTCATATTTTTAAAATTTATCCTGTAAAAATGTTGAAAATAATTCTTGGAATAAAACAAAAAATAATCAGGTGAACCTCAGACAGACAGAATATAATAGATATATATTCTGTAATATACTTGAAAATAGTAAAAAAAAACTACGTAACCAAGTAACGCCTTTTCTAAAACGTAGATACAATAAGTAGGTTAGTGTAAGAAATGAAGTGGTTCGCAGAGTTCAAAAGGTTGAAAAAACGCTGATACATAGCATCATCCCACATGTGAATAATTTGCACTTATTACGTTAATGTTATAGTTTAACTACCTACTACTCTTCTAAAATAGTAAGACGCCTTCTCATTTGAAACATCCTGCGAAATTTAAAAAATAATCTGCCCCGCACGATGGAGACTAAGTTTTCATCAGAATAATTACCAACAAATACAAAAATATTTTTATTGAAGCGTATAATAGTAACACTAAAGCCACGTAAGGGGTAAATTTTTATAATAAAGTTCTTAGAACTTGTATATGGAACAATATTCCTATTTATTTTCCCTTACCATGAATCTTTGAATTTATGCAATCCCTTCTCCCTTAAAACAATCTCATCCTGGAATTTGAAATAAATTTGAGAGCATCGGAAGCGGAAAGGCGTTTAGGTTTACATGTCGATGGATTCATCAGAACTTTGACCCATCATTCACAGCAAAGTTTTTACTGAGAACAAAAATCTTTCATAAAGGAAAAGTTTTCTCCAATATTCGAACGAATAAGGTAAATGTGAATCATCGTAAATGATAAAAATTCTGAAATATCCTCTACTACACACTATGCTGAAATAAAATCAGAAATATTTGAACAGATCAAAAATAAGTGTTTCTGTGCACAGATTGAAAAGTGATTCCTCCTCACGTTTGTCTACTGTTTCAAGAAATGAGGCACCTTTAAAAACACGATCGGTTCACCGTTAAATTCTCTAACCCAGCAGTTACAGCGGTCTACGTAATGAGAAATTCCGAGTCCGATACCTGATAACGGAGCCCTCCCCGTCCTTGATTTGCTTAAGAGCACGGTCCTGGCCGGTTGGCGTCCTTTATCCCAACACAAACTCATCCATAAGGTCCCTCAGAACCCGTATTTATCGGCCCTAGCCCCTTTCTCTAATATCCGTCCGAAATAGCCGGCCTTCCTTGCTTCACCCCCTCCGATCGTCCGAAGATAACGGCTTTTCCTTCAATAGAATACTTCCTCGGCCGCTCCTAATCACGCCGACGGAGTTCCTTTCTCCAAAACGTAATCGATATCTTCATCGGTCCACGTCTCCTTTAAGGTCTCCAGTATAAGGACACAGAAGCTGGCAAGATAGTCATCCTCCTAAAGGAAAGCAAAAGCGTACGTGTATCCGTTAAAAAAGGGTTTTTTTTGGTGAGATAAGGAAATGCGGTAACTTGTTCCTAAGGGATGATATATCGTTTGAAAAAATTCCGGAATCTGCGAGGAATCGAATTTGCTATTGTTTGATTTTCTGAGACTGTTTTATAAGTGATCGTCTTTTAGAATTTGCTATGCATTCTTTTAACGTGGTAAATGAACCGAATTGGTATGGAGGAGAAACTGTCTGCTACTACGAAAACCTCCTCTTTTAAACTACCTATTTGATAGATCTTTTCACAAGATTCGGTGTGAGAGATCCTGGCCAAATTTTGTACAGCGCATTTCACTCTTTTTTCTTAACCACCGATCAAAACAAACTATTTATACTTGAAGTTTTTATGTCCTTACTTTTACGCTTGGCAGGAATATGTTTCGCAAAAGAATTAATATAAAAATATTTTTCGTAGTTTCTATCATCACAATGTAATACTATTTCAAGAAATTTCTACATGCATATATTTACGTTCGCGAAAAAAGCTCTTAAATCAAGTAACGTATCTGCATGGAACTTTATATAGGAAATGCAGCAAGAAGCATTCAGCTGGGTTGCCAAACTGCAATGAAACTCTGCTTTCTCCCATACACATTTCGCCTTTTCACCCTGGTTAATTTTTAATTGAATATACATTCCTGAAAAATACGTTAACAAAGTACCACGGAGCGATTTGATTCATGCTTCATATGTTTGTTTTTCAATTAATAATCAGTGCAGTAAATCCCCGCAATGGGTCGCTCCATAGAGCGCCCTTCCGCTTATTCGTCGTCAATGAACTGGGGAAGACTTTTCGTTATACGTCGCCTCGCTTGGCATAATACGTCGGCGGAATTCCAGGAATCCAATGGTGCTAACGTTGATGTTTACGTTATTACTTACTGATATTTTGCGTAAATTGCGTATATGGCTACAGTTCTGACGCAAAAACGATTTACTCCATTCAATGACTTTTTTTCCATCAAGGAGCTCTAGTTATGTAGCTTTTATTTAAAATAAATCTGTGCTTTTTTATTTCACTCTTTTAGCATGTTTCTGACGTATAACGTCTTGTGTGATATATTGTTACATTTTGAGTTAAAAATGGTACATTTTTGTCATACAAGTTTATCAGAAACGTAACCCATATATTTCACATTGTCTGCGTAAGTAACATTAGTTTTTTGTTTTTCGAACGTCGCAGTTTTCAGGGAGTTATGTCCGACGTATAGTGTGAACCGTACCGTATTTTCCAAATAACAGACTCAAAATCTTCGGCATATTTTAATAAGAATAAATATTTATTGTTTTTGAAAACAATATGAAAATTTACCTTCTCCAACACATACAAGACTCCTTTTATAATTACATCACCTAATAAATAAATAAATAAATAAATATATATATATAGAAAAAAGTCTGGAAAATAAAGTATCGAAAAATTCGATATTTGCGACATTCGATATTTGCGACATTCGATATTACACCTTCTCCGGCGCAAACACGATGGAAAGGAAAGAAGATGACTCATCTGGGAGACGCTTCGCACTCGTCGAATCAATTTCCCCCAGAGATAGAGAGAGAAAGAGAGAGAGATGCCTCGCAGGGAATCGCTCGCGGCGAAAAAAAAGAGAGGGGTCTCGTATCAACTGCCAAGGAAGCGCATCCTCTCGACCGGAATAATTTCTTCAGCGGAGGAAGAAAAATCTTCTCCATCTCTCACGAATTCAGAACCGTGATGAAAGGAAATATAATCTTCTCCCTTATACTCGGGGCGTCAAAAAAAAATATATATATATTCCGACTGGAAAAGGAGAACGTCCGACGCCACAGAACTGGAACCAATTAAGGAAGTCGACATGGAAGCGGATGGAGGAGAGGGAAAAAACATCGAAGGACGGACTTTTTCGGGAAATTACGTATTCCTTTCTTCTGCTGGAGCGAGAGTAGTTTGCGGGGAACCGCATATGTGTGGATGTCTAGAAAGGGAGAGAAAGAGAGAAAAAATCACTTGCCCCCACTTCTGGAGATTTATTTTTCTAGCGGAGAGGAAAATGGCGCATAATGACGACGTTGAAAGGAGGTCTGCTACGACGTAAAAACCGGGATACAAAATTACCAAGCGATTCTCCTATCCGTTGACGTAACTTAGATGATTTAGGGGTTATTACACGAACGACTCAAATATAGCATTCGGTCTGGGTATACAGCAATGCAGTGTGAATATCATTTACATTTTATTCAAAAGAATACAACCACATGTTGTAATTATATGTTCTCTAATAATGTGCATAATACAGACTTCCATCCATATTATCAAGGTTACGTTCCCAAATATAAACGGAGAATATTAAAAGTAAATTTATTAAATAACTTGGTTGACCATGGTTTTGACCTGGTCATGACCCTGATATACTAAATCGTGAATTTAGATATTGGGTTCAAAAGTGCTCGTCTTACGGCGGAAAAGTTTCAAGAAGAAGCACTTAGAAATGCTTGTATCATTCATCTTCAATGGCCACAACGAGACGCGCATTTCGGCTACAAAGCATACGTCTTCAGAATTAACTCACCGATAGTAGATTGTAAAAGAACAGGAATCTAATTTTGGCGAATTACCACTGAAGAGAGCTGCTTCGCAGCCGAAATGCTCATTTGGTTTTTCATAACCTTGGTATGGCTATTGGAAATGTCTGAGACAAATATTTTTCAAGTGCGTGTTCTTGAATAGATATTAGGAAAATTGGAGCCAACATAATGAAGTTTTTTCGCTAGTCTCACAACTTTATCAGTACCCATTTTGCTACCTTTGCTTTCCGGGGCCATAGTTCAACCGCAGTGTTATATTGAAGGTAAAAATATTGTAGAAACTGCAATTATTTACACGCGTGTGAAAAGAGAGCAAGGTAATGACGCAGCGAAAGCGTAGCATCACGTGGGCATCTCATTTACCACTCCTTCCAGTCGTTCTCTGAGTGTGTCACAGCGTCATCCCTTTTTCAGCATGCATTTACTACGTACCGGCGAGGGAAAATCGCCTCGAGCTTCATGGACTGTAGCAAACGATCAACGCGTGATGCGGTGTGTGGGCCCGAATAAGTGAAATTTATCTTCCGTGAACGCTTGAATATTGCTACGATAATTCCAGCGCGAATAAGAGACCGAGAGCGTAAAGTCCGCGAGAATCTATGGGCTTCTCTACCCATTAAGAACTATAAATTCATCAATTTCTGAGTTAAATATTTGCATAAATCCACGACAGCACTACTAGTTTACGGAGATATATTCTAGTTAAAAAAGCTCGTTTTTTTAACGGAACGCTAATTCAGAATGGGGAATTTAGTTCTACAAAATTAATATATGTACATGCTGTCTTCAGGAAAAATTAACACATTTCGAAACAGAAATGAAATTTATAGCCGGAATGCCACGTTAGTATCTTCTTGAAGATAAAATAAATTTATATTTAGTATTTTTCGTTTATTAACCATAATTTTCAAAAAAATTATACGTTCTTCGCATTAAGTTTTATTTATTACTTGGTAACAAGCATATCGAATAAATGAAGGCCGAAAATTCACTCTGTCACTTTTCGTTGCTGCTCTAAGTAGATCACTTAATACACGGTGTATCATAATGCAGTATACAACTTCAAAAATGTATTGTGACTGAAAGAAATGTAATACAAGGGTGGGGTTTGTTGTTATTTTCCGTACCCTACTACTGCTAATCAACGGAATCAGTATCCGTGGATGCAAGTCTTTCCTTCCGTTATTTTTTTACCATTTGAATATAACTGTAGATGTATGCATATTCGATCATATTTTAATACTATTATTTATCATATTATACATTCTTCCGTCCGCTTTTCTGTGACCGATTTTTGGGATCGCTAGTTCAAACTTTCTCGCATAAAATATACCAAAAATATCCGTGATAACCCATTGTTTAACTTCCATTTATTCCATTATAATATCGGTAATATTCCATTCTAATATATGGATGCTATTGTCTCCTCCTTAGATTCTTCGTCTTGCTTGCTCAATGTATTGAAATAAATTTTTTAAATAGATATGAATACCAGCACTTGTGATGAAATTCATTTCTGTAGTTCCGTCAGGTCTTGCGACATATCAGCACACATTCCTGTAGTACAGTGGAACATCACTAAGTTGAACCTCAAGGCAAACAAAAAAATACTCATAGAATTCCCAGTTAAAGAAGAAAATTAAGACGAAAAATATTTTGTCGTGTAAAATGAATTCGCTCGGAGGTATGGAAAATTCGATTTAGAGGCGTTCGATTTGTTGAAAAATTCGATTTAGAGGCGTTCGACTTGTTGGAACTCGATTGTATTTCCGTATCTCATTTACCGAAAGATTCACTCGCCAGACGCACCGGAAGGATTACGTCGGAGAGTTAGGAACTATAGCAAAGTATCTCTTGAACGTTAAGCTGCACGGGAATGGTAAACATCATACAGCAATCTCCGTTCGAATAACGACTGATTTCGATCCCCTTCAGTTCCATTATACGTTATGAGGGGGGTCATGCCCTTTCACACCAATCCACCTCTCCCTCTCTCTCTCTCACACAGGCACACGCTTTTCATTTTCTCTCCTTGTTCCATGACTGTTTTCGACTCGTTTCAGTCCCGTAAATATAGAAACGTATGGCGAGAATATAATCACGAGAACGCCGTAAAATTGCGCTTTGACGTCCTATTACCCGTCCTTTACAAAGGTGTCGTTTTTTATGGTACCGTGGGTTGGAAGAGGGTTAAGCGGGGTTTGGATTGAGGGAGGTTCGGTGGTGTAGGAGTGAGAGGAAAAGGGTGGCGGTCGCAAAAGAAAAACGGAGGACGGCGCGGCGCAGTAAAAATCGCCCACTGCTGCGTCAGTTACACGCATTTGTATCTGCGAGTGTTACAGTGGCTGTTTTTTTTTATTTTAAGCGCCGCGATAACACTTTTCCCCGCATTCGTCCGCCGATTGAGGGGATCGTAAAAGTTGATGGAAGCTCTGATACAGGAAGTCCCAAAGAGCGTTTCATTTTATGCCTTGAGTGCAAAATGCGTGTAATCCTTGCGTTTTGAGTGTTTTAATTGCAGAAAAAGGTAATTTACACTCTTATAAGGTTTTCTTGCGATAAATTCCTATCGCAGGGCTTGGTAACATTATGACACGTCCGTCGTGGTTCGAAAGAACCCACTATAAACAATCGGACGCTCTTATAATTTCGAACAAGATGAAATCGAAATAATATGGAGCTTAAGTATTTGTTAATGGAAAATTTTAATTTTCTCTCGGGTAAAATTAATTTTAGTTATATTTACATCCCACTATAAACAATCGGACGCTCTTATAATTTCGAACAAGATGAAATCGAAATAATATGGAGCGTAAGTATTTGTTAATGGAAAATTTTAATTTTCTCTAGGGTAAAATTAATTTTAGCGAATGGTGTCAGGAATAAATAATCATCGATAACGACAAAAATTTTAGGAAATCAGATAGGCGCTTTGGCTAAAAAGTAGCCGTCATCAGTGATGCCAGCCGCTTCTTGTCTAAAATTCGCATTCGGTTTTCCCAACCTTTTTTTTTGTGGTTATTGGAGACAGTTTTTCAAATTTCATTTCGGCCATAGATTGAACTTTAAAAATTCATTCCGGAATCAAACGACCATTTTTTCCGAATGTTGAAAAATTATATAAATACATTTGGCTTCAAAAAGCAATAATCCCTTTGTTCGAAGAGACGAACGCAATTATACAGTGCAAAACAATTCTTTCGAAATGAAGTTTCTTTCACAAAGAGAAAAACAAAATTAATTAAGAATCTTATAAAAGTTTGCGTCATTAAAGGCCGTGAAAAAAAACTAATTTTCAGAGCCATATCATATGGAATATTGGGAGTAAAAAACATCCGACAATCAAACGAGATTCCACTGCACCCAGTCAATTTTATACGTTTTCAATACCTTAATTTCTTAATACTCGTTGCGTAGGCGGACAAAACCCTTTGGTTAAACCGCCTCTCCTCCAAAAATCAAACTCTCTCTCATTCACATTTTATTATTTAACGCAAATCCAACGCCCGCCACCACAACATATTTCATTCCATTACCAAAAACCGCACACCCACCGACTAACCCGGCGACTCCTCTGAGTCGACTCCATCTTCGGCAGAAATCTCCGTTTTGTCCGAAAATGTTTGCTCACCGAAGTGTGCGGAATTGTATGGGCATGTATATTAGGGGGTAACCAAAAACCAAGATCCGAAACCTTCACCCCTTCCATTTCCCCTCCCCTCTCGCTCTCTCTCTCTCTCCCTCTATTTTCACGGACCTTCCCTCGTGGTTCTCCCTCTCTCTCTCTCTCTCCCTCTCCCAAAGTCCCTTAACCAACCCACTCCCACCGAAAACTCTGCACTCATGCCAACCTACTACGCCTCTCTCTCCCTCTTTCTCTCCTCTCCTCCCCTCCCTCCTCCTCCGCCTCCAACGACCTTTTAGATACATCTTAAGGAGGATGTAGAGAGAAACAGAAAGTAGGAAAAGGGGGAAAAGTGAAAGGCAAAGTCACGGTAGAAAAGAATTGGAAGATGGCTGGAGAAGTACGTAAGAAAGGATGTATTTGTTTCAGTAAGCGGAGTGGCCTTTTTTTTTTTTTTAAAAAAGCAGCAGAGTTTTGAGTAAAGGCCACTGAATACTTTGAAAGGATTCGGTGCAGAGTTTCATACAGGGAAGGATTTCACGTAACGGAAAGTAATTCTTTAGAAACTTATCGAGCTCGCCTTTACGACTGAAAATAAATTCCAAATTTAAGCGTTTTAACATCAAACGTAAATTCACTTTTCTACTATATAACAACAATAATTTTCAGTGACGATTCACCGAAAGAAGAGCCTAATTGTTGTGACTATTTGACACACCTAAGAAAGGTATTTAATTTTTCAATTTGTGATCATTAGACACTTTTTACGGAATCAAAATGTAAAGTAAGTTAAAATTAATGAACGATCTAAAAATTAGTGCATGAGTAGTTCTAAGCCGGATGTGTTTCACACAGCACGATGAAAAAAGCTATTCCTAAAGATCAGTATTATCAGGCTTATTTATTACACTGCGAACAGTTAAAATCCTAGGAGAGACTAAACCCTGTCACGCCCCTTACGAACTCACTTCATTTTGTCGGAGCCATAAGTGTTTCAAAAGTATAACACCCTTCCCTGAAAACCAATTAGCGAGTTTTAATTATCTTATTATGCCAGCGAGGTTCCTAAAATTTGAAAGTTGATGAAGTTCCGCGGAAACAGAAACGACGATTACACTCTAAAAATGATTCGCAGTTCTGTCGTATCTGCACCAGATTGAATTGTTTGATATCCATTCATTACAGAAGCAACGACATCCAAAAGTCAACGGACGTGGGTGTCGGAAACAAAATCACCAGTCGTACGCGTACTTCCTTTGCACTCAAAAGGGTTAATTATGCGATTCGTTGATTGCACGTGTCCTTTCACAATTACTGATGGTGACTTAAACGAAGATGTACATTTAATAAATTCTAAAACGCACCCACTTACTCGCTCGGAAATATCTACGGGACACGTCCGTTTGTATACATGCGGAACGTGCGTATTATAAGGTTGGAATTAAACTCAACAAGTAACTGGTTATAATACATAATTCACTGTCGTTTAATCACCTTTCAGTGAGCCAACAGTAAGCAACCTCATCCACGCCAATTTACACGTCTCGTGTCTCTAACGTGCTGATGATATTATTATCGGTCACTTTTCTTTTGCTATAATAGTTCTTTATAAACAAATTAATAAAAAAATCGAATAGTATTTATCGTATTTATGACGCTTGAAGAATTAATAATTCCATCTTTTCATTTCTACGTCATTCTTTATTTTTGTTAGACAACATTTGTGAAATGATAACCTACGCGTTCAATTTCTCTGGGCAAGAAATTAAAGGCGAAACAACTGGGCCAACAACTGTTACATTATTTCCTATTTTCGGCGAAATAAAACCGGTTAAATAAACAACGAGGCTCATTATGAACCGAAAGCTTGAAAACGATGCGACCAGGAGCCGGCGATGAGAGCGGAATTAATTCAAAAGACGGAAAAAATATGCGAGGAAAATAAAACCCGAGGAAAGAAACGAAGGGAACGCAAACAGAGAAAAAGGACGATAATAAACAAAAATGTCTCGGGAAAGGCAACAAGAAATAAGGGACTGCACGAGAAGTGGACGTAACCCGAGATATCCTAACAAAAAAAAAAGGAAACAACGCAAAAGAAATTAAGGGCGAGATTTCGGGGAGAGAGAGAGAGAAATATGGCGTCGGGAAAGTGTACGAAAGAATGCACGGGAGAGAGATATGGAATTTAAAAATAAAATGAGAAACGTTCGAGGAGAGAGATGGAGAGAGAGATAAAAATGATTTATAAAAAAAGGCTGTGGGAGAAAAGGGACGAATCGTGTAATTAAAGGGAACGCAAATATCGGACCTAAAAAGGGGGAGAGAGAGAGAGAGAAAAAAAAAAGAGAGGAGGGGAAGGAATAGGGTTAAAAATAAAAAAGGAAGGCGAAAACAAAATTAATAGATACTAAAGGGGATAAGGGCAAAAAAAAAATAATTCGCAAAAATGTTAATGCTCTAATTCCTTAAGCCAGTTATTCCTTTTATGTCTGATATTATTGTATGCGAGGAAGAAATATAAATTCAGGGAAAACTTTTCTGGTGGAGAAAAATTTATGGAAAATAAATGTCTCACGCTTGAAGAATATCTGCAGTTTAAGGAAGAAAACGCGTATTTTTTTCGTGCCCGCATATATTGTTGGACGGAAGAGATAAATAAGGGCTCGTTTCGTGATGCGATGTCCTAAAACGTCCGATATTTTAAACATAAATAAGGAGGGAGTTGATTTATTTTACTTAATTAAAATTCAGCGAGGAATATAATGGGCCATAAATTCAAACGGGGAGATAGAGATAGATAGAGAGAGAGATGGGAAAAATCTAGGTTTTTATAAGGAATCGAACCCGGGACTTTCACGTAATTTAAAGACGAATAACCTTATGTATCAGTCAAAAACACATACATACTTTACGCAAAACATCTAGTGCCTAGAGCAGTGGTTCTCAATCGGGGTGACGTGACACCCCAGGGTGACGCGAGGGTTATTGAGGGGTGACACGAATATTTGATAAATTCGCGGTATATCATATTCCGACTCACAAAAACAAATAAATCCGGAAGAATAAACACGCGTGCTTATTTAAATGCCAGAATTTTATCTTTATGTGGTTAGGGAAAGCCTAATTTATCTCTAAATGTGACTTGATGATAATGGAACCGTAAGCGGGGTGACGCATGACTGAACATGAGGTGACGCAGACAAAAAAAAAGGTTGAGAACCACCGGCCTAGAGTGTTTACAAGTTTCACCTACGCCATACACCAAAAGAACGTGGTTTCACTTACATACTTTGAAATAATATTTTTCCCAACAATTCTCAAAATAAATAGAAAACAAAAAATCCACGCCAGAGGGCAGTCTTTCTAGGGCAACACACTTTCGATAATATAAATATTTCACTCGCAAAAGAAGATTTTCAGCGAGGGGCATGAATGGAAAAGAGAAAGATGGAGAGTGGATATGAACATAGAAAGAATACAGAACGAGGAGGAGGACCATGAAAATTTTAAGAGAGAAAAATCAAAAAGGAATACACTGGGTCTTGTAAGGAAGGATATATATATATATATATACATAGAGAGAGGGAGAGGGAGGGAGGGAGGAAGATCTGCATTCATGTATATTTATATAAAACGTCTTCACGCGCACGCTATGAAAAAGGGTGGGGGGGGGGGAGAGGGGAGAAGAGGGCATATCCAAAACGACATCCGAGGGGATATAGCATGGACGTAGGTAGTGTCGTTTGTAGCCGGGACTTTTATGGCATGGCTCCTGAGAGACGTGCATTCCGTCTGAAGTGTGTGTGGAGGGTAGAAGCGGGGGGGGGGGGGGGAAGGGGGGGAGGGAAAGAAGGATGTGGAGAGAGAGGAGGAATCGGAGGGGCTAAGAGTGGACAAGGCAAGAGAGCAACGTTTCAAAGGTTCTTAACTTTTTCAACTCCTCTGGTGGAGATGAGAGGCGCCAAGGAGGAGGAGAAAGACAGGGGGAAAAGAAGAGCGAGTCGAGGAAACAAAAGAGAGAGAGAGAGAAAAGAAACAAGCTGAGAAACGAAATTGGCCCGAAGAGATAGGGGGGGAAAAAGGAGGAGGGGTTAGGCAGCATAAGTAAAAGAGAAATCCGGTTATTTGTCAGAAAGCGAGAGAGAGAGGGGATTTGTATAAAAAAAATAAGACTACTGTGTGCCCCTTTTACAAATAGCTTTTATATTAGCTTTTCGAAAAGGTGGACGGCGGATTTTGAACGAAAAGTACGTTTAAGTCTCGGTACTGATAATTTTGTTTTAAACTTTGCCGGTAACCCTGTGTGTGAGCAGATTTTGCGGGCGAGTTTTGATTTTTAGGAGAATCCGCCGGTACTTTGTAGGTTAACTTTACATCAAGCGTTTTGAATAACTTTGTTGGAATTTTGTCATATAAATTCTTTTTGACACTTATGATAATTTTGTTATTCAGAGTAGAGGTAGACCTAGATGATGTAAGGATTTCATAAAATTAAGTTGCGTTATAAAGTATGAATTATTCAGCAAGGAGAATGAATTTTATTATCTAGCGTAGTGGTTCCCGACATGTTCCCTTTAAAAAAAACAATTTAGAGGCATCACCAACAATAAACAAAGTTGAATATTTATACGTACATTCGGTTATCACAAGGTTTGGGCTATTGCCATTTGTCGGCACTGCATCATCATAAACTTGTTAGAGAAAAGACTATCTCTCCAATGACCTAACAATATTTCCAAATTGTTGTCGTATTCGTTTGCCTTAAGTTTTTAGCGGCACCTCTAAAAATCATGTGGGGTAGGTACCTCACAGAAACTCGGTACCACCCTGATAAGAGAAAAACTGATATAGTCTTGATTGACTGTCAGTAAGCAAAAATGAATTTACTTCATTATTAATAAAATTCTACTCGCACTAAAATTGGGGAGATTCAATGCTTTATTTTCTATAACTCACCTTGACGGTTTATAAAATCGAAAGATTGCGACGAATATGTTTTTCCTCGACAAACAAAGGCAAGTTAAATACAGAAATAAGGACTTAGGCATGAAAAATTTTTAATTGAGTTATTCTCTTAGATATATCCAATAATCATTAGGTTTTACATATTTTTAACATTCCCATCCCTTGTTTTGGGCGTATTCCTACAGCGAGGAATTTTATAGAGCATAGTAACTTATCTTGAGTTTTTCCCCAAAAACAATTATTCATCCCTTTTCCATTTCTTATCATGCTAACTTGGCACTACACTCGTGTAGCATTTTATTTGATGCATTATTTTTCTTCTTGTTTGTAACTGATTATGTGTTAAATGTATGAAGAGACTATCTAATCTCAATCTCGCCCAAATACGTCTATATTTATAGTCACAACGACGTTATGAAAAACCAGCGGAGATGAGTAATAAACCTCTGGTCCAAAATTTCACATTTGAGTTTTTATTTTCAGATTAGTCTTAAACCATAAGATGGGTTCGATAATTCGTAACTACGAAGGTTGTGTTTACCAAACCATTTTGCAGTGAATGTCTAATTGTATGTATGTCGGTGCGGGTTGCCAGTGGCGTCGCCAGTGGGAAAATATGTAAACGTCTCTTTCACGCCTCTGCCAGATGGATGGGTTCCGATCGAACCAAAGCGGATGACTTCAGGTCGTTGCCGAGATAAAAAAAAGGCTCAGAAAGCCTCCTCTCTGGGAAATTCGCTCTCGTTGTCATCTCTCCGAGACCTTCTCTCCTTTTGCCTGGAGGAAATGTCCCGTTCGATTCAATGTAGATGCATTCGTCATTCTGCGATTCTCGATTTACGCCAACGGTCGATTCTTCTCTTTATGCTTTTTTCCTCCTCCGACGTGTGTGTGGTGAAAAAAAAATAATCTCTCGAAGGTCATTCCAAAATGGCGCTGTCATCCCCGCCTGTCCTAATCGGCGGACATATTTCTCTCTCTCTCTCTCTCCGAGCGGTCGATGCTTTTTTGTTTATTTTCCTTTTTCGTTTTTGTGCCCAGAGGTCTCCTCTGCCGATCATAATGCAACGGACAAATATCGACAATCGGTTGGAGAACGTTGATTTTTCCACTGTCCTTCTCCTTTTGAAACTGATTTTTTCCCAGTTTTCTTTTATTTTTTGTACACCATACTTCTTTCTTTTATTTTTTTAAGGGCCCCGAATCTCTCTATCTCTCTCTTTTTTTGTTCACGGTGGGAATGCACCAAACTCTCCTTTCGGATATTTGAGTTGGCGAATCGTTGCATGTCCTGCATCGATCGGGAGGTTTTCCATTATTCTTCTTTTGACAAACGTTTGCGAAGAGTGTCATTTTTTACTCTTCTCTTGCTTGACGTCTTTCTTAATCGTCAGTATTGAGTGTATGAATAAATCTGCGTGTGATTCAAAATTTATGAAAAATATTCAATATTTATAGTGGGCGTTAGTGTAGTCGTTTATCGATTATATATTGTTATATACTGTGACGGATATCTCCAATTATAATTTACAGTTAATTAGCTAAGAGCGCGTGAAATCAAATGGCTCTTTATCTCAAACTAATTATTAGGCTGAGAATGAAAATGGTCACGATGGACTATTGCACACAAACTGCGGGTTCTAATAATTCATATCACCGTTTATTCTAAAACTTCAAAAATAAAGAAAATTGTCATCAATTACAACAAAAAAAGGTTAAAGAAAATTTTAATTTAATCGCAGTAATAAAATACGACGGGCTTCTCAGTTAAGTTTTATTCAGATTCTCATTAAATCATCACTCACGTTATGAACATTTGTAATGTACTGCTACTCGTAGCTTGTCTTGTCGTTAACTTAATAGGTGCAGGGTTATCGGTACGGAAAAGAAACTGCAGCTCTTTTTTTCGCAAAAGGGGAGGAACGAGAAAAAATAACACTCCCACCACTTTCGGTAGCAATAAAAAAAAAAAAACAAGTCTCGTATCGCGGACGTTATTCCTCTTAACATCGAAGATTTTTCCTTGCTCGTTATGACAGCAGCTCACCACGGTTGACGCAGGTGAGTGAAGCCTAAGTGGCTGACGCGCTAATGACTCTCGACCTACTTCCGCGGTTATAGTGGAGCGGCGGAAAGTGCTAGAGGCAGCCAAAAACCTCGATTCCACACCCTTTCTCACACACATTAGTAAAAACCCACAGGAGCACACACGCGACATCATAAAAATGTATTCCGACGACCAAACCCGTGGTAGGGGAGAATGCGATTAATAATCAGTCTTTGAGAATAAAAGACCTTACATTAAAACAATTTATTAGGCGAAATGGCGAGCAATGTTTTATGTAATAGTTTAACTCGAGGAAAATCTAAATCTAAAACTCAGACAATATAATATAATTGACTCATACTTTATTATTCATCCGAATACTTTATTATTCATCCGAAAGTATACATTATATGCTTCACATCTTCGAGGTTCAGCCACAAAATAAGTTTAATGAGATTTTTATGGAAGGAACTCTGATATAAAATAAAATTACTGCGGTCATGTTTATTAAGACATCGTAACAGTGGGATGTATTACTGGACATGGTGAAATGGTCTTTTCCCAAAAAACTGCCTCGAAAAAATTGACTGCTGAAAGGGTACAGATTATGCCATCGCGGCATATGAAATCAGTGTTTTGTACACAATGAGCCTTCCAAGCCTCCTGTCGCAGATATAAAGCGCCAATGAATCCTTGTGAAGAGAGCTTACGCATTATGAGTACATTGAGAATCCCTCGCTAAAGCGCCAGCCCTGCTAAAAGTCATACCGTACATTGTGAATACACAACATACTAGCAAGGTCAAGACATCCTGGGCATTGCGTCGTGCCTTCCACTTTGTGTAGTTATAATTTACTTAGTGCTCAGTTCTGGTTAGTGTGTGATTGCACGCATTCCGAACGGTAGGCCCTCCAGGCGAACTATCGTCATTCTATGAGTCAGCATTAGTTTTTTAATTTTTTTTACAGTTCCGCCGCTCTTGATGGAGAAGAGAAATGTTAGCCCTATTTGGAAATTGACCCGAGTAAAAATATCTCCGCCCTCCGGAATTTGTTAATTTCTAAAATGAGTTAAAGGACAGTGCTGAGAGTTAATGAAAAGAGGCGCGCGAGAAGAAAGCGCTATATCCTGGTTGCAGCGACATCATTATAGCAAATTATATTTCTTCTTTATGGAAAAAAATCTTACTGATTTTGTTATATTTATGAAGCCTCCCTTCAATCTTACAATGGTTGGGACAATCCGTACCAATGAGCATGAGATTCCACCACAAATGATGTCAAAGAAAAGACCCAACGGCTCATAAATGTTTTGCGTTTACCAGCAAATAACTATTGTAACCTACAAACCGAAATTAACTAAAATTGTGCCCCTAGTATCCACAACCCATGAAAAACCAGATATAAACGAAAAGTGGAACAAGCTTGAAATAATGGAATTTTATAATTCTACAAAGGGAGCAGTAGATATCTAAGACCACTTCATGTTCACGTAAAACAAGTCGATGGCCACTGCGTGTTTTGCGATGTTAAATATTGGTTGCCTTAATTCGTGGATTATATGCACACACAATAAAGTGAGACACAATGAAAAGCCTTTATCAAGAAAATCATTTTTGCTACAACTCTCTGAAGATCTGACGAAACCATGGTTGAACTAACGACAACTCCCAGGAATCTAGCGTTCACTACAACAAATAATCCGTAAAAATTTGAGTATGCAACATTCAGGAGAACCGCAGAAATCTTCTACATCTCAAGGACAAAAAATCGGTACGACATACATTGTATAAACTTTATCATATACTAATGCGTCGTTTAGTTATCTTTAGTAAATGAATATCGTATCAGCCGGCTTTTAGAAAATATAATTTTTGTTCAAGTTGCCTAGAATAAACTAGCCTTATATTCATTTTTTGATAAATATGAGCTATACAGTATTATTGAAGACGTAAAATCAAGTAACTGTACGAAATTTGATCAAAATCATTCTAGCCGTTTTTGAGAAATTCAAATTGTTTTTAAAAATGCGTAGAATAAACTTCCCTTAATTATTGAGCAATGCCAACAATTTCTTCATATACTCTGCTCAGTATGATAAAATGCCTAAGTACGAGATTTCATTCATTTTTGCTCTACGGTTTAGGCTCTAGCTCCAGTAACAGACAGACAGACTGACGGCATTGCGAAAACCATTTTTTCGGATTCAGCGACATCTAAAACGTATATTTCCGTCAAAATCTCGAGATCGAATTTTTTCGCGATAACAATACTTTCTCAATATACTTCGTATATGAGAAAGTAAAAAGAATAGTGTGCTACAATTGCTCCGCAAAAAGCGGAGAATGACGACAACGTACTGTCAAAGATGTAATCAGACCTACTGTGGTGAACATCGCTTCAATATCTTTACCAATTGCTCTTAAATAATTGTTTTCATTAATAAACTATTTTTATACACAAATCTCTAGTTTTTATTCACCATTATTACACTTTTCACGTATTATATCCCAACATATATTGAGATATAGAGACGTCATAAGGTTTACGACAGCTTATTGTTAGTACTTACCTAATTTTTTATGCCCGTTTAGTGCTCTAGGGTTAACATAAATATAATGAATAATGCAATACGCGACATTGACATAACTTGCATACAACTTTTGTGCTTGCTCCCCTCCCCTTGAGAGAATCGTGTGTCCGTCACTGCTGGCTATGGGTACCAGCACCAAAGGTAAACTCTGCGAATGTCCCTGAAAGACTGAGAAAATCTAATTTTTGGTGAACTAAGCGCTCGTAGACGTTGACCTAACCGTTTTCTCCCCTATGAGTCCTACGAAATGCACAATCAAAAATTCCCGAGCTTAAGGATAAGCTACGTGAATCGTGTCGATATCCTAGGACATCTCGAGTTACGTATCCGAGGGAGAAAACGAAGTAATTATAATATTATCGACATATTATTGACATTTACATTTAATCATTCATAATTGTTGACGTCAACTGGATGTCGAACTACGGAGGGCGTTGAGAGGCAGATGACGTCATCCTCTTGAAACGTTTTTGAAAAATATTCCTCCGAAAACAATTTTCAAAGTCATTCCGTCGAACATGCATTGCACTTTAAACTTTAAGCTCACTGAAGTTGACGTTAGAATGATTGAGAGAGCTACCGATGTGACGTTTCTGTCGCCTCCTTTTTATTTTCTCCTATACGAAGTATATTGAGAAAGTATTGTAATCCTGAAAAAATTCTACCTCGAGATTTTGACGGAAATATACGTTTTATTTGTAGCTGATTCCGAAAAAGTGGTTTTCGCAATGCCGTCTGTCTGTCTGTCCGTTACTGGAGCTAGTGCCTAAAAATGAATGAAATCTCGTTCTTAGGCATTTTATGATACTGAGCAGAGTATATGAGGAAATGGTTGACTTTGCTCAATAATTAAGGTAAGTTTATTCTACGCATTTTTAACAACAATTTGAATTTCTCAAAAACGGTTAAAACGATTTTGATCAAATTTCGTACAGTTAGTTGAGTTTACGTCTTCAATAATACTGTATAGCTCATATTTATCAAAAAATGAATATAAGGCTAGATTATTCTAGGCAACTTTAACAATAATTCCATTTTCTCAAAACGGCTGGAACGATTTTGATCAAATTTCGTAGTTACTTGAGTATACATCTACAATAATACTACGTATTTTATTTTTCTCAATGGATGAATATAAGGCTAGTTTATTCTTGGGCAACTTGTACAAAAATTGGATTTTCTAAAAACAGGCTCACACGATTTTCAGTTTCTAAAGATAACTAAACGACGCATTAGTGTATGAGAAAGTTTGTACAATGTATGTTGTACCGATTTTTGCTTTCTCATATGAAGTATCGAGAAAGTATTGCTTTCGCGAAAAAATTCAACCTCGAGATTTTTACATACGTTTTAGGTGTCGCTGAATCCGAAAAAGTGGTTTTCGAAATGCCGTCTGTCTCTTACTGGCTCTGGATCCTAGACTGTAGAGCGAAAATGAATAATATCTCGTACTTAGGCATTTTATCATACAAAGCAGAGTATATGAAGAATTGGTTGACATTTCTCAATAATTAAGAGTAGTTTATTCTACGCATTTTTAACAACAATCCGATTTTCTCAAAAACGGCTGAAACGATTTTGATCAAATTTCGTACACTTACTTAAGTTTGTGTTTTCAATTATACAGCATAGTTCTTATTTCTCAAAAAATGAATATAAGGCTAGTTTATTCTAGGCAACTTGAACAATAATTCGATTTTCTCAAAAACGGCTAATACGATTTTGATCAAATTTCGGACAGTTACTTGAGTATACATCCACAATAATACTCCGTATTTCATTTTACTCAATGAATGAATATAAGGCTAGTTTATTCTTGGTCAACTTTAACAAAAATTGGATTTTCTAAAAACAGGCTCATACGATTTTCATTTTCTAAAGATAACTAAACGACGCAATAGTACTTATATATGAGAAATTTTGTACAATGTATGTTATACCGATTTTTTTTAATGAGCGGCAGATGCGAATTCTTGATTCGTGAATTTTGCAGTGTCATCCAATGTAAATCTCCTCGGCACAACGAAATTTCACAGAAATAGGATACTATTTCGGGTACTGTTTTGAAGCTAAAGAAAAAAATATGCCAATTTACAATTCCATGCTTAATTCCACCATACACCCAATGTTCCAAAAGATTTATCAAACATTTACAAATACTTAACCAAATAAAATCTTTTTTCGGAATACCTTAACAAATGAGTTAATCAAATATCTCGGAATGAAGAATTTTTGTGATTTGACTTTAAAACTGAGGTATTCGATGGAATAATATATTACCTATTACGCAGTTCCTCAGGTTGGACAGGTAAGAACGCCTCGTGCGAATAATCGTAAATTTATGAAATCCCGGATAATACCATAAAGCAGGAATCGGCCGCCTTTTCTACGCGGCGGGTCGCATCGGTGATAGCGAACACTTCGGCGGACCGCATTGGATGTTACCAAAGTTTCAATTGTCCAGATTAGAGCCTAAATAAGAGGTAACTTAGAGATTCTGAAGTGTCACATGCACGAAAATCAACTATAAGGACTTTAGAGTTAAATTTTCATAATCATTTATTTAATTTGTGCAATATTTGTTATAATTTTACGAAAAATACGAATTTGTGTACTAAAATTTAAGGGATGGATTTTTCATCATTGCTTCGCGGGCCACATACGTACGACCGGCGTGCTTCCTTCCTACAAAGGGTTTTCTTCGTTGAATATACGAAAAAAACATCTCAGTTGGCGAACCTGCCAAAGTAAACAATCCTCGGGGATCATAATTTAAAATGTCAACGTCGATCGGCCGTCCTTCAGGATGATTTTTCTCGTGGATCACACAAAAGGCAACTTTGCATCGAGCTTCGACGAACGTAACATATTCGCCCTCCACGCCCACACATTGGAGTTATTTGCATCGCTTTCCATATTCACGAAATTTACATCGCGTTCTAAAAAGAAAAATGCGCCTGCATTTCTTTTTTCCGTTGGCTTTCTAAATTAAAATCACGCGTTGGTCGCCAAAATTCAACGGAATTTAATATTTAGACCGCGTGGATAAAAATGGCATTTAAAAACGAAAACGTCGATGGAAGCGATTTTTTAATTCGCGATAAAAGAAGAAGGCATTTCTTATACGACTGCAAAATGATACCAATTTATCCTATGGATTATACAAAGCGAAAAACTTTACGTTATTTCTCTCTTCTGCGCCCCTTAACACAAAAAAATAAATAAAAGGAAAGAAAAGAATCCGTCGTTGCTATTGATTTTTCCCTTTTTGCTACGGCATGATTTACGTCGCTTCGTTTGACATTTTTTTCGCCGGGTCTTTTTTTTTTCAATCCACTGCGCATTAAGGGTTTCCGGAGCTACAGAATTCCAGATACAACCCGAAAACCAACGGGAGAGAAGGACAGACGAATGGAAGACGCGAGGTAATACTTTAAATGCGTAGAAACCGATCTGGGTGACGTAGGGATCGTAAATTTTATGACGCATTAAAAAATAAAGGCTATCAGGGTTCGATTCAGATAAGAGGAAATTAGTCTCGTCGTTGATATAAACACTATAAACATGCCAAGCGTCTATTATCAACTTCTGTGCCAGCATGGTGACATGCAAAAAGAGGTAGCACATAAATTATTCGTTCCCGAGACTTGGAATGAACAAGGGATGCATGGAGGTGAATGCGAATGTATATGTATGGACGACTTAAGTAACACTACGCATGGGAAATTTTCGACACTTTTTTTCTGAAAACATCATCTACATATCTAATGGTAGGGGTGTAATCGGTCGCTTCATCAAGCTAATCGTTTCTTGTTTATTATTATTAAACACATAAAACCCACGATTTCCTGAATAACAGTATTTTCGATTACCGAAATTTCAAAAATTATAACTTCAAAGTTTTCTATGCTGCAATACGGAAGTACATATAAAGGCGTTCATATGTAGCACACAAATACTTGAGTTACCTATTTACTTACTACATTTTAAAGACTTTCTTTATATCTTAATATTTTCTTAATTTTTCTTTATTAGGGTACGCATTCATGGGCATCTCGATCAACCGGAACATCCGTTCGACCGGAATAAGCTTGGTCTCGAAACGTCCAGTATTTCGGGAGTTTGTTTGCGAAATATATTCGTGAAATCTGTCGCGAGGTGGTTGAAAATATTGATTGTCCCTCAATTTAAAAAAACATAAATTTTGAGTTTCTTTCCCCGCATATAGGCAACCCTTTTTAAATTTCGACATTATATGGTTGAATGGTACTAGCTCTTGATAAATAAAATAAGATAAAAAGCGGTTTTGTAGCGAGATCAGTTTATATCCCCGCGAATGCTGAAGCACAAAGGCAGACGTTACCTTAAATTTAAACGGACCAAACAGACTGCGATGCCGTAATAAATTCGATTTTTGACGCAAGCTCAAAAGGAATCGAAACGCGTCAAAATAAACGTCGAGTCAACAGAGTCTGCCGAATAAAACTTCGGCTAAACTCATTAAATCATCGCTCAAACGCGAAACAGGTAATCTCCATTCCGCGCGCGCCACGCTCCTCTTTTTTTCTCTCCTTTTTAGCCTTTCATTACGCCATGCCCTACCTCATCCCTAAAATTACCGCTGGAAAAATAACTCCCCCTTAAAAACACGACTCTCTCTCTCTCTCGCGCGCGCGCCCTGGCAGCGAGAGCCGTAAACGAATTGATTGTTTACAGCAGAGGTTCTCAACGTGGTGCCCGCTTTCCTCTGCAAACATGAAGATATTCATAATCCCTTACCTAATGATGCAAGTCTTGAAAATTTTGTTACTAATATTTTTGTTTGCAATACTGCCGTAAACTTTGTTAATGCCGTAACGAACGATGACAATAACTCATTTGCTTCGTGAAAATAATCGTTATTACTAGAACAGTACTCAGACATCCTGTCGCCTGTGGCGAGATATGAGCCGTTTCTTTCCATCCAATTTCCTGAACTCGAACTTTTCTCCCTCCTCCGACGCTCACCTTCTATGAATCTAACACTGGGAAAGTTTGTTTCGTCATAAGGCTCAAAATTTAAAAAAAATCCTCAACAGCACTCTCCCTCAAACCAGCCTTGGACATTATTTTAAAATAATAGTCTTCAAAAGTTATTTAAAGAGCCAACAGCCATGTGGTCAAGATCAATGATCTGTTTTCAAAGAATGTAAACAGACTTGCTACAAACAGATGCCTCATATTTTTCACAGAAGGTGCAGTGTCTCTTATGAGATTCCGAGCCCTTCTTCCCAGGTTTAAGGCACGAGAAGCCAATCCGGTGCGAATTTTCATGCAGTTCGGATGTTCCTAATCCCTCTCCTTTCTCTGTGGCTAAAGTGAATAATCCGTTTTACAATACCGCAATTTATTATGGTGCCTGTGCAGTGTTTTGCCTTTCTGCAAGATGTCCGGAAGGAGACCAGTAAGTGAATTGTTGTAGTGGGGCCACGTTAATATTGATCTCCAATTCGCCACCTTACAAATGATTACATTTTAAACGATATTTAATTTAATTGTTTCAAGCATTAACCAAAAAGATCATTTGTCGTTATGCATTACGCGTCATTTCTTGTGATTTATATCATATTTTTATGCTTGTGCCCGCCTTCATATTCCAGAATTTGTTAAGTACCCAACGGAGGTAAATCACTGGTTTACAGCAGTGGGGCCCAAATTTTTTCGTCCCAAGCGCTACTTTCATTCTGAAAACTGTCTTGCGGGCTACAAAATGTTTTCAAAACATATACTTCGGGGTATTGTAACTTGAATTTAAACGCAAAATAACCGCAAAGAAACCATTTATAACACACCATTTATGAAAATTGAAAAAATAAATAATTGCTTGATGCATTTGAATTTATTATTTATTTAAACGATTATAGCGCGTTTAGACTGCATTTCTTCGGCCAGTGATTGGGCTTGAAACTCGAAAGCGAGAGATGTAAACAAATCTTTAAGATTAAAATGAATGGAGGAACCTCTTTTTTTATCGACCTACTGACAATGAATACTTGATTTAGGCATTTTTTTAGAGAGAAAGTATTCGTGTGTGTTTTTGTTGTTTGTGTGTGTGTGCACATAGAAAAAAGGGCCCCTGGCGTTGGAGTAATTCTCCCTAAACCCGGAGTGTGTGAGACAGCCTGTGTGTTTGTTCACTGGCGTGGAGTAAATTCCCCTAAACCATTGTGTATATATTTTCCTTATTATGGTTATCAGGAGGTTCCTCCATTCATTTTCGTTGAAAAACCATAGGGCTCATAATTAAAATTTTTTTTGAATCTTTAAGATGTTGATTGGTGAGTGCATTTCTGGTTTTCGATTTAATTAGGGTCATATTAAAAAACTATCGATTCACATAAAAAGTAGAAGGAAAATATGCTTTCAAAATAAATGCAAGTTTTTCATATTTGAAAAATTTTCTGGTAAAAGAAGTTTCCAAAAATTTGAATCGTTACATCTTCCCTTTATATAACTTTGAAACATAATTAATGTTTCATTTTTTCAGATCTGTTTGCATCCACGTTGAACATCTTATATTTTGCTAGACATTTCTTCAATGGCAATTTCGGCGAAAAAATGTTACAATGGACTAGAAGTCTTTAAAATCTAGAAAACGTCCTTCGAATTAAATCCTTAATTTATCTATCAGTTCTCTGCCTCCGCGGGTGTCTCCAATCTTCCTAAAGGGCGACGTAATGGGCACCCCCTTGGCTTGCACAATTCCTTTCCCATCGGGGAAAGTTATTTATGCCAAAATAACACTTTGGAGGGTTCTTCCCTCCCTCCCTTTCTCTTATCTATCACCGCTAGCGCTCCTTCACGCGTCCGACCAAAATATTAACGATGATGATAAAAAACGATTAAAAAGAAAACGGAATCTTCCTCGACTTTAAAATAAACCGAAAACGGAGAGGTTGACGAGGGAGGAGGGAGGGGAGGGGGGGGGGGGAGACTCGTCACGGAAGGAGAGAAGGGGAAAAAGGAGAGGAGAAATTTGGGAGAGAGGGGAGAGAAAGAGGGGACGAAAGAGAGGGAGAAAGGGGGGAAAGAAATTGGGATACAGAGGGGAGAAATGGGCGAGAGAAAGGGTTGGAGGAGGAGGAGGGGAAATGGAGCGAAAGAGGGAAGAAAGGGTGAGAGGAAGAGGATCAGAACGGAGTGGAGAAGTGACAGCGGGGGAAGAATGGATGAAATTTTTTCAGCCATTTTTTTCCGAGCCCATAGGAGAAGGGATGTCTCATCTGAAAACATTTTCCGCCATTTTGGGACTCTCTCTCTCTCTACTTCGCGCACACAAAATATCGCGCTTGCGCAGTTCGAAGAGGACTTGTTGTTTTAGGTCGGGTAGGAAGACAACGCCGTTTACTCCGAAGCTTCAACTCAACACGAGACGGACGGAGGGGATGCCTATCTAAATTTAAAGCATGGAGAGGCCGTTTTTCATCAGGAACCAAGGACAAAAGGGAAGGGAGGGGGAGGGGTCGCCGCTCTCGTTTCTGGAGACATCGGGTCGTATAAATCGCCAGGGAGACGCGGACGGGTGAAATGAGCTCCTAGGGGCCTTTTGGAGACGGCGGCTTGTGCCGTCCGTGGTGGCAGCAAATTTTGCGGGTGAAATGGGGAGGAGAGGGCAAAGGCAAAAGCTTTTTATGGAGAGTGGCGTCTTTTAAGATATGCGCCGTGCGTGATCCCAGGCGTCTCGGAGTATTTTTCGTAGGGTCGTGCCACGGAACTGCTCATCCGTCGGGTTTCTCACTGCGTTTTCAACAGATGAGCGTGTTGTAAGGCGTTCCCTTTCGAAACGGCAATCGCTCCTGTGCTAACCTCGATCCGAATTAAAAGGAAAGCGGAACCCAATGATATTGTTCGTTCCGATAAAATTGCAATCGTCATCGAATTGGTTATTTATTTATTTCCGTCGAAGCAGAAATTAATATTCGGGGTTTTTAATATCCATTTTTCTCTAAAATGAAATAGTTTTCCTTTTGTTTGAATGAATTTCTCTTCCTGTAATAAAAAAATATATAATGTAAAATTTAGTGTTACAAGTGTGGAATATAATAAAATTCTCGAGGATTTTCAAAATGTCCTTTGTGCTAATTATTATCTACTATAGTGAGCAATATTACAGTTGAAACGTCTATAATATAAAGAGGACTACCCGTTGGGTAATCCACAACAAGCTTAGAATCAGCAATAAATATCTCTTTTATCAAATCTACGCTCTTCCATCTATTAAAGCATTCCTTATTATTTTTAACGACGATACTAATAATGTAAACTAAAATTGTATTCTGTTATATAAATAATAAAGTCCGGTAAATAGACATGTGTACAGTATCAATGTTTTACCGAAATTAAACGATAATTTCAAATTTCATACGCAGCTATATCAAAAGCCATAAAAATCGATCGAGTTTCGGAACTTACTAGTAAAGTACCATCAAACACATGGATATTTTACTTTAGGCAGAGAAAGGCCAAATAAAAAATATGGTAGGCGGACATGAAGCATGTATCTCTTTACTATACCTACACCACGCCAACCAAGGCATAACTTCTCAACGCCTGATCATTTTTCATGAATCAACGCTAAGCCTTAGACCATCGGATGAAATACTTATCGAAGTTTATGATTTCTCAAAAACCATTCCCTATAAATTCACCGCGTTGTTTTTTTTTTACCACCGTCGGAGAGAGAGAGAGAGATAGAGAGAAAAAAACGTCTTCCCCATAAATAAACCCTCTTTCTACCCTCTTCCTCTGTTGGTTGATGTTAGACACTTAGGGGTTTTCAGTACACACTGTCTCCCGACGACGAACACGTTTGAAAACATCTTAGAATCTTCGCTTCCCTCGCCGTTTTTTCGCCACTCGCTGTAAGCGGTATCTGCCTCCCGTCCCTTTTCCTTCCCCCCCTCTGCCCCTCCCCCTCCCTTCCCCTTATGGGAAGCCATCAAACAGTCGCCACCCTCTCCGTATACACATCCACTTCAATCTCTAACACAGTAAATCCATCTCCCAGACAACGCATCAATCCGTCCCTGCTCGAAAACACGGACTAAAACTACCCCTCTGTATAATCCTCCCTTTTATTTCCCTCTCTCTCTCTCAACCTCTCTTCCGCTTTGCTGTCATCGTACGTTTCCCACACGCATTCCTAGTCTTAAAAAACCTTCGCATCTTCCGTTTAAATGAGCCAAACATCTCCCCTTATGCGCCTCCTCTCTCTCTCTTTTGTTTTTTTCTGCATCCCTGCGTAATGTCTTTATCACGCCTTTCAAACGCACTTATGGGTCTAAAGATTTCTCCCCATTTCAAATCTTTACTCGTTTTTCATTTTGTTTCGAGAGAGACGAGTTTTCTGCGCATGCGCGTATAGGTTTATTTATCATCTTTCTTCCTTGCTTTCTTGAGCTCCTTTACTATGCGTAGGAATTCGTGTTGAGGTCTCTCAACTTCTTCATATTCATATACCGCTTTAATGATTTTGTTATCTCTCATTTCACATCCCCGTTTGATCTATTTTAATCTTCATATTGTCATATTTTTATAACCATATCTCTTTCTTCGTCTATCTGCTATTCATCATAAGAAAGAAAAATAAGATTTCTTTCTTTTTTAAGACTATTTTAAATTAAGTTTATATTTACGTCTTCCATTTTCAGTTTTTTTTTACAATTATATCATCAGCTTTCTTACGTTAAATTATTTTTCCTCTCTCAAACGCAATCTTCGTTCTCGCTTCTTCTTCGCATTTTCATTGGCCCAATTTCATGTCAAGCATTTATCATCTCACTCAACCTTATACTCTTCTTAAGGTCCTCTCAGAGTTTCAGAGAGGCCGCACAATAGAGATTTAAAATAAGTTCATTTAAATTATATTTTTATCGTTAAATTAAAACTAACTCTGATACGAACAAGGAGGATCTGACCAGACCTCCTTTGTTCCCTTTATGTGATTTGTCATACATGCCAAAAAATTAACAAGTATCTGAATTTGGCCACCCTTTGCTTGAGGCCAGGGTAAAATGGCCCTTCTGCCTCCCTCTGATTGGCCCTGTTTTTCTGTAGCATTTAACGATCTAAAGAGGACCGTCGTATATCCCCGCACCATTCAACAGAGCTACAGTTTTTGCGTATCTAATCAAAATCCTCATTGACAATTTCAAACTGAAATTTATATTGAAAAATGCTCATGCTTAAAATTAACTCCTTCTGCATTTACACATGTTTCAAATGCACTACGTATGGAAACGGGATTGATGGATCATGTGATAAGAGCTGTGGGAGCGAATTATCCAGCGTACGCCACTGTCATCAGGTCGGTTGTGTGTTATTACAGGCGGAGTATACGGGTTCTTAAAAAAAAGATGGCGTGATGCATCGTACCTATTTTAAAAAGATATTAAATTGAAGTTTATTACACGCTATCAATCCTTATGGATTTATGTCGCAATTTATGCGTAGGTCGCGGACGTACAGCCACATTGTATTATAGGACTCTAAATGGTCATCGTAAATCAGATCGTAATCACTGACCTCACGATCGGATTATTTAATTTATAGAATACTTTAATATTTAGTATTTTATTACTTTTAAAATAAACTCTACCATTTTAAAGTACTGGGTGGAAGTTTAATGAAGCCGTTGATTTTTTTTATCCAAACGAATAATCTCATGCGCGGAACGTTTTTTTCTTATCTATTTGCCTCTTTAGAGGGAATATTTTTACCCTTTCCTTTTTTCCTGTTCATTTCTCCGCCGCTCTCCTAACGCCTCAATACACACCCGCACACGCTTCTAGAATCCGTTTCCTCGAAATTCCATCCTCCTTCCCCACTCTCCATTCCCCTCGAAGCACCGTTTTTTTTCTTCGAATTTTCTCTTCCGATGCGTCTTCACACCTTTTGTCACCGCGGGTATTTCTCTATCTCGTTCCACGCTCCATCTTACTCATTTTTTTTTTCTCTTTTTTCCTTTCACTTTAACCCGACGCGAGAGATTCACCAGAATAACCTACCCTCATACACCCTCTCTCCCCCTCTCCAATTTATTTCCTCTTTTCCTCTCTCTCTCTATTTCACTCACCCACGCTCATTCCGTTCCCATCCGCAACCTCTTCACGTTTTCCCACTCCCCCTTTCTATATATTTCCTACTCCTCCCATCCCTCTTCTTTCCTTCTTCTCTCTCTCTCTCTTAACCTTTTCCCGTCATATAATCATCCATCCCACCTCTCACTTCTCACACCTCTCCTCCATTTTCCCTCACACTTACTCCACCTCCTCCGCGCCACATAACCTCATTCATTCTATCTTCCCCTCTTTATCTATATCTATCATCCGGCCATTCCCCTTATTTCCCCTACATGACCAACCTCCCCCTCCTCTCTCTCTCTCTCGCTCTCTCTCTCTCTCACTCTCTCTCTCTCTCTATATGTATATATATATATACACACACACTAGTGAAAGTGCTTGCATTCTGCAAGCATTTTCTCTCACCCTAAAGCAAGGAGTATGAGCCGACAAATAATTTTTAAAAGCAACAGTTTACACCTTCTGGTCGATTTACGTGTTATTCCTTATGCTCAATATTGAGGTAAAAACAACCCCTAAAATTTATAATTATAAAATTTTTATAGGTTTTTAGCATTTCTTATGAATAACTCACATTTATGCAAAATTTCATGAATGTAGCCACTCTAGAAGTGCATTTATATGAATTTCATTGTTTAAATTTTAAGATTTTTTAACAGCCACAACAATAAATATTTCTAAAATTCTCAATGTTATTTACCACCGGAACATTACTTCCTATTTTCAGCTTCCTGGATCTTAAGAAAGTATGTAAACATTAGTCAATTTTTTAAACTTTTAAGAATTTATTACGTCCGAACGAAGAAACATTTTCAAATTTCTATATTCCCGTTTATATTATTTGGCAAATTCTACATGTAAAAAAAATTTCAGCTTCATAGCGCATTTAGAAGTACCTAAACCATGATATGTTAGTAAAATTGTTTATAATTTTTTACGGCCAAGAAAATAAACATTGTTGCAATTTTGCATTTATTCCTCGGATAATTGTTTTTGGTTCACTGTGTATTAAATTTTAGCTCTGCAACTATAGCAGTTTGGGCCAGACATTAGTATCCTCCTATATCCTATATATATCCTATATATATCTTATATCCTCCTCTGTAAGAAGAGTGCTTATAGAATGATATATATATATATATATATATATCTTTAGATGGACCCCACTATTTTTTCACCCGTCTCTTCTATCCAGAGAGGAAAAGGAATGAAAAAAAATCACAACCGCGAAAACTGGTACCCTACCCCCCAACATCCTAAATGTTTTTTCCCCCTCGACTCGCGAATATATTTAACGACGAGACTCGTGAGGAAAAGGCACCGGGATTTTGCCGGTTCGGAAGACGGATGCCGCTAGGATCCCAAGGTTTTTTTCCTTTATTATTTTTGGACGGAATTACTCTCTCAAGGCGACTTCTTCGACGGCGTTTGCGTTTGACTTCTTTAACTCTCTCTCTCTTCCTCTCTCTAGGAGATTTTTACGAGGTGGAGTTTTTTTTGAAGGACTGAAGGAATAATAAAGTTTTTCAGGGATTTGGGAGTCGCGATTATATCGCTCTTTCGTCAAAAGGGTATTATTATTTTAATCGCCGAGGAATTCGGAGTTTACATTCGAAAACGAAACTTCTTTTGTCAGGGCTAGATTATTTTTAAACCTAAGGCATTTATCAATGAAACTAAACACGAAGGAAGAAGCGAGCCAACTTGAAGATGTATGGTAATAATACAACGGTAATTTATTATTTTAAATTTAGGGTGGCTTGTCTCCATAATTTTTCGTTTGGATGCGAATATTTCGATATCTCTTCACATCCGTAAACTTTTTTATACTTTGAAACGATAATTAATTTGGTTCATATTATTGAATTTACAAGAGCGAGCATGAGTATTATCATGCATTATGTTATCTTAGATGAATTGAGTTAAACGCGTAACCTATTATTTTGCGCTAGAATTTTTTCCGGACAAATTTTTCAAACGAAAACCAGTAAAACGTGGCATTCAGCATTTCGTGGATTTACTGGAATTGAAAAGAAAATAAAACGTCGAAACGGGCGCGACGACTATATCAGTGACATTTCTCTTTGTAAAGGTCGAAAAAAAAGTCTTTGCAGCCTGAGTGGCTGGTGCCGGCCATTTTTTCGTGTTTCTTATTGATTTCATGTTTCTTATTGATTTTTATCCTTTTATATACGCACACAGGCGCGCTACTGTAATTTCCCGGCAAAAATTACAGATTTAACATGAATGAAATATAGTGGACTCCCTCTTAACCGACTCTTACTTAACCGGCTTAACTACACTTTTCTTGTCAATCTTATTCGTTCATTTCCCAATCGACAATAGCTATAACGTAACAGGATAATTAATGGTAAACGCGCAAAACATATTTTCAAACTTTCAGTTATCATGTTTACAAATCAAGTCTGTTATATGCTCAAAATTTACCTGCGTAATTTTTACGGAGAAATAAAAAGTAACAACTTTTCATCGTTAAATTTTTAGTGGCGTAATTCCGAGGTTTTTTTTTAAATGAAAGCTTTAAAAAATCACTGAATCAATTGCGTTGATATGTAAATGCATGTATGTTCTTTTGAGTTGCTCCGCAGCGGGGCTACATCTTTGATGCAAAAGATTCATTTCAAGCGTGCCTTTTAATTTACAGAGTGTAGCAAATAGGACAAAAAGTATGCTGTCGCTTTCATTTCGGCTGAAAACTGTACTCATTTCGATTCTCCCTTTCTCGACCATTATACCATGCCAGATTCGCATCAAGAGTTAAACGCAAATACGCTTCATTTTCACCCATTGTGAAAACGGGAAAGACTAAAAGTTAAGCTGGCGTGACACATATAGAGGAAATATTAGTCGACGGAAAAATCCATCCCAGACCTACCAAAAAAAAATACCTCGAAAAATTTTTATTTCTGACTCATTTCGCCGGAAAGATCTCCCTCTCCATCAGAACATCATTTCTCGCTGGCGCTTCAGAAGATCAAAAGGACGAAAAAGCGCCGTCGTTATTTCGTTCTTTATTTTTCAAGACTCCCAATTAATATTCATAAACATCAGTACGTTCTTTTTTAAAAAAACACTTCCTGCCTTTCCGGCGCCGCCTAAAATATGTCGGAGGCATAAAAAGAGAAGCACCTTTTAATTTCCCTGAGACGTGAAATCCTACGATTTCCTCTGTTGCGAGCAATAGAAGGATTTAAAGGGCCTCACATTGAAGAGATAATATATATATATATACATATATATATATACATATACACATACATACATACATACATACACATATATACACATATATACACACACACAAGGTTATGATTGAAATACTCGTCAGGAATATTTTCGGAGATTTAATCCGATATTTGAAAAGTTTTTAAAAAAAGCACTTTCCAGCTTTATGTCACTTATACACACGTACAAATTATGAAATTTGCCCCGATTCTATTATATATAGGTACATAAATATGCATGAGTTCTTTTTTATGCCTCTCCCTAAAAGACCATATCTACACAATTTTCTCTCTTAAGCGTAAGGAAGAAAGAGTGAGTTAACCGTTAGGGCGAGAAATGGAGAGAGAGGGAGATAGATAGAGAGAGAGAGAAAAGGGAGAGAAAGGAGACCTCGTTTCCAGATCCCAGTGTTATAATTAACGCCCAGGTCTTACTACTATTCCTTCTGGCTTTGATTTTCGTCCGCAATTACAATCGAGGAGCGGGGGACTGTAATTTCGTTTCAGGTGCACGGCATTATCTCTCTGCCGTATTTTTTTTGTCCAATTCAATCCTATCCCTTCTCTTCTCCATTAATTTACTCCCTTTCTCTCTTTTTTCCTGAGAGTATCTGATTACCAGCGTGGGTGAATGAAAATGACAGATGCATATCCCTCGTATTTTTATTTCTGAATGCTGCCGGTAGGAGATATTGGCACTGAGACCGGCGATGAAGCATTGTGCGGAATGAATTAAAGATCTTGCGATAGAGTTTCATCGCTGCGAAAGATAGGGAATTTTTTTTTTCAAATAAACCGTGAAACATTTCTGCCTGAGGAAGTAAGGTGTATGCGTTACGGCTGATGTCCAAAGTAGGAAAAGTAAGTTTCTCTGAGTTTTCTATGAAATACCTTCGAAATATTTACTAATAGTGATGCCGGAATTACAGCAAAAACTCAACAAAATATTTCTTACTAGGCTTTTCCAATTTCTGTAATTGAAATTCCGAGAGATAATTTTAACGAAAAGCGCTTCTGTTGCAACTCAAGCTGAATAAATATAACCAACACAATCGTCCACGGTTTATTATTTTATAGATTTACTAGGGGGCAAGTCCCATGCTCGCATACGCTCGTCAATCCCCCCCTCCCTTTTTATAGCTGTTTCTTCGTTCCTACCATGCACCTATTGGATTTACATTATTTTAACGGGAATATGTTTTGAATATGGGTTTAATGAATATATTCTATAAGGAATGTATGTTTGGTTTTTAATAACAAATTAAGGAAATTAGTTGAATAACTCGATAAAAAATAAACTTCGAGGGCTGAAATTCCCGGAGATTAAAAATGGCGGAAGTATAGAGCGTTAAATAGAAAAAGATAGAGACAAGCAGAAATATGATTTTAGTAATATAGATAAAAATATAAATAACATGAATACTGCGTTCGATCTGTTTGCATTAAATTAATATCTTCGGTCATTTCGAGCAAGTTTTAATCATATTTTCGATATTTTAGCCTTTATTTAAGTACATATGCACGGAAGTTACTGAGGACAAAAATACCGGTAACCTTATTATTGAAATGTTAAAAAATTACCGTAAATCGAGGATAAATTCAAAATATGAGCGAATTCTAATGAGATTGAGTATTCGACGTTATGAATATGAATCGTCACTCATTTTAGCGTGTTTTAGCGCAAATTTCGCGTCGATAACTTATTTTTAAGATATGTTAAAGAGTAAAAGAATGAAATCCTTCAAACCAAAAAGGTGATTTCTACGTGTTATCTTATGGGAAAGGACACTCACCCTCTGGAGTCGAAACCGTGACCTTTTTCGAAATTGTTTAGTCATAACGTAAAGAATCATCAACACTGAAATCCTGAGAAATTTCAGGCTTCTAAGTTTATTTCTAATCGAGTTATTCAAAAAATTAGAGCGCTACGCATCATGATGACCATGACGATTTTCTAATATAGAGAGATATTGTTATTATTATTAATAGTATAACAAATAAGGAACAATTATGCGTTGAGAGGTAATAGCTCCCACATGGTGACCGAATCCCTAAAAGGCATTAACCGCTAATATTTAGGTTAAAATCAATCGAATGATGCTGAGTAAAGTCAATCGGTACATGAAAATAAAATAGGAGAGAAAAATAAAGTTACTTCATTAGTTCACACCGATTATTTCCATAGATACAAATCCTTCGTAGCTCGGCAATATTTCTCCCGTTACAAATATAATCCAAAGCTCCTGAACCGGACCTCGATCTTCTTTTTTTCATACGAGATCCCCGAAATAATACATTTTAAGTCATCGCGGTTACATTTAGCAGGATAAGTCACTCTGTGATTTACGTCGGGCCCGATGAAATTTCCCACCAACATTTATCAATTAGTCTCGGCGAACGCATTCATCCAATGAACTCATTTTGGATTTGATCCCCGCCGTTAATAATTACATCTGGCACGCGTAATTATCCGAGAATAACTGACTCAGTGGATCTCCCCGGTGCTCCATCTAAACAATAGGGATGGAGCACTGGATACGATTTCCCTACATCTCACACACACACACACACATTTGGGAAGGCGCGGCCCCCTCTCTCCTCCATTTATAGCCCCCGCGAGCTCTCATTTTCACTCAAATGAACGTTTCCCTCACTGCGCCGACACTTCAGCCACTTAGCCAACAATGAGGTATCCAAGCACCCGGCAATAGAATTCTCGGAATGCCCCCCAAAATGTCACGTTTCCCTCCGTTCTCCGCCTCCTCCTCTTCTTCCCTCCCCCCCTCCCCCTCAAAATGACGACTCTTCTCGCTTCCGTCACCTCCAAAATGTAAACCGCCCTCATTCCTGCACAATAGGTTAGAAAGTGGGTGGGGGAGGAGAGAAGTTGACAGTTTTCGCCGCGTCTGAATAGAGACCGCGACTTTTATGGAATCGAAATTGAGGTTTCATCCACCTCCCCTCTTTCCTTTCCCAGTTATAGAGAAGCGGGAACAGTTTGCATTATATATATATATGAAACAATTCCGCCATATGTTCCCTCTCTCTCTAAGGAGTTGCAATTTTGATCTGGCTGTTTTCGAAGGGAACGTAGTATGTATTTGCATATTTTCGAAGTCCCTCTTTTTATCATCGCTTCCTCTTTCAATTCGTCGCGCTTTGTGTGGGATTCCTTTCAGTGGGACCTTTCTTTGTTTTAAAGGTGACGATATACTATATCTTCCATTTTTCCTCCTTGGGGGTTTTTGCTGGATGCCACAGATTTATCGTCGAGAAAATTGGGTGCATTCTCTTTCTTAACTTGACCTAATAAATTTTTTAAAAATTGGATTTGGTTTTAATGAAATATACTTTAAAATTTCATGCGAAAAGCGATGGTTTTTAAAGGTCCCAGCTGCGAAATTAAATGCTTACTTCAAATTTCGCTAGCTGAGCGCGAACTTAAGTTAGGTCGGTTCATATATTTCAATCGATGACGTGCGAAAAGAAAATGAAATTTGAATAAGTAGCATGACTGCGATAACAAAGAATAGGTTTAACTGCAATTATTTTTTTTATAAATATGGTTCTACATCATCAAATAACAAAGGAATGGAAAAATAATTCATAAATATTGTATTCTGCTACAAGTATGAATGACTGTAAAATTTAACTTTTAATAATCAAAACTAACAATCGATAATATGTTAGAGATAATTATTTCACCTTTTAATTTCGTAGAAAAACTCCGTTTTCATTAAGTTACATTCCAGAATCGTCCTTCATCTTCAGATGATAACGTATATCGAAACAAGCAAGATTCTTTATCGTAAGATAGAGTCATAGATCGTGACATTTTATACAATCTTGAAAAGCAAATTTAACGAAAATTTTATCTCACTTGCAAAGGTTCCCACATTTGCATATTAAAACAAAGGATCTTATATTACAATTCTGCTCCAATAAATACAGCACGTCCGCGCCCTATTATTATATCCTCGAAAGTAATTTCTCAAATTCTCGCCGTTCTCCCATTTTTCAGGCCAACTTTTGCCGAAAAAGAACCACTTTTTCAGACTCTTTTTTCCCTCCCACACAATTCCAATCATCTCATCTCTCTCTCTCTCTCTCTCTAACCCCTCCTCCACTCTCTCTCTCCCTTGCCAGTTCCTCATCATTCTGAAGAGGGGATCCTTAAATTTCGCATTGCTTGGCCAGGTGCTTTAATTGCAATACCCTTCTCCTCTCGACTCCGTTCCTCATTTCTCACCCTTCTCTCTCTTTTCCCCTTCCATCCATCCTATTTGAACCTCACACACACACACTCTCTCTCTCCCTTTCATACAACCCTCCCCTCCTTCCGTCACGTCCTCCTCCTTCGCCCACAATCGCCTGCGTCATCTCAGTTATCATCTCCCTCTCTCTTACCCTCTCCTCTCTCTCTCTCTCTCTCTCTCTCACCTTCTCTCCCTACACCTATCTTTTATGTATCTAGGGTTTTCGCGGGTTTTTTCCACCCCCCTTCCCTTCCTGGGTGTTTTCCTGCGTGGCATTTTGCTAGGACGGCCAAGTCAGGCCTTTCCTAGGTTTTTACCGCAGTTACTATGTCTTTCTTCAGAAATTTTCCGAATTTGTAATTTGGCGTTTTCCTTGAACGCTTTTCCATTTTTTTTATTTTCTGGTTCTTTTCTGTGAAATTATTATTACTATTTTATTCTCATTTGTAATTGTTGACGCAGGTTTTGAATGTAAGAAGGGACTGTATAGTCTCAATGTCGCCGTAATCAAGTCGTTTGTCTGTCTGTCTCATTTCTGTCTCTCACACACTTCCTTCTTTTGAAACTCTTGTCTTCACGTCCTTTCCCCCAGAGAAAACCTTCCGAAAGAACGAACCAGTGGTACAAGACGCGCGGAAAACCAAATGGGAGGACGGAGTGGGTGGAGAAAGTGAAACATGTCTGGGTATGGAAATTGGGATTTAGAAGGGAGGAGGAAGAGCGAGAGAATGACGCCAGGGGAAGGCTTTTAGGAGGAGATGGCGACTGCTGAAGCGATTCCAAAACCTCATCCTCTACCTCTAATGTGATCCAAAGTGATGGGTTTGCGTTGGTGACGCTAAAGTTCCCTGTTTTTGGTCACCGGATGGGGTAGTTTAAAAGGGAGAGTCCATCTCTGCCGCGAATCGGAGTATATATATTTATATATTACACTGGTGTTGTAGTGGTTAGCGTGTCGGGTTCCCGCTAAAAAGTTCCGGGGTTCAATCCCCGCAAATGGAGCTTTTTCACAAAAGAATTAATTAATTTAAAAAAAAGCTATCATCGGTGCCTGGCAGTAGGCAGCAGTACTGTCAGTATGGTATAGAGCCGAAAACAAATGATGTTGGGTGGATCTATATCCAACAGAGCTGTAGGCGTGATCGGGACTATCTGAACGGCTACAGTACTGCGAGATGGAAAGGAAGAGGGAAACTACCACATTAAAATTCTCTAGTAATGATTATATGGTTGGACAATATGAGTTCTCTCGAGGTAAAACATTGCGGAGGTAAAATATTCCCCCAGTCGGATCTCCGGGCGGGGACTGCCTTGAGGAAAGCATTTGTCGAAGGTAATTACGCATAGATACTTGGAATGTAAAAAGCATGAGAAAGCCAGGAAAGCTAGAGAACCTGAAAGAAGAAATGAGAAGAAATAGGACTGACATCATAGGGCTGAGCGAAGTTAGATGGGAAGGAGAAGAGCAGTTCGACTAGAAAGAATTTACGGTAGTTTACTCTGGAGGAAATAGTGGGGCAAGGGGAGTAGCCCTGGTACTTAGAAAAGATATGATGAAGAGCGTGTCAAAAATAACAGCAACGAACGATAGGTTGATGGCAATAAAGCTAAAATCAGTCCCAGTGGACATGTTGATAATCCATGTATATATGCCAAGGTCCGCTCATGAAGAAGAAGAAATCGAGGAGATGTATGAACAAATTAACGAGATTTACGAAGAAGACGGAAGAGGAAAGGTAAACTGCATAATAATGGGAGATAGGTACAGCATCGTTGGTGAAGGACAAGAAAAAAATTTTGTCGGTATATACGGAATTGGGTAACGAAACTGAGGAGGAAAACTGGTAGAATTCTGCGTTAATAAGACCTAGTAGACTAATACTTGGTTCAGAAACCATAAACGAAGGCTGTACACATGGAAAAGCCCAGGAGATAGAATGAGATGCCAAATAGATTACATCCTAGTAAAACAAAGATTCAGGAACAGCATAAAAAATGCTAAGACATTACCAGGAGCAGACATTGATTCAGATCACATCCTTCTAATAGTCGATATAACTACAAAGATTAAACAAATAAGGAAAACGAGAAGAGATAGACAGACTTGGGACCTAGAAAAACTGAAAGAAAAGAAAGATGCCTTCAGCACGAATTTGGAAGATCGCCTTAGAAATTTGGAAAACAAACCGAAGACCGTGGATACAGAATGGGAGGAAGTGAAAGCCAGCATCAAAGACATCTTGAATAAAGAGACTGGGAAACAAGAGAAGAAAATCAGAAAACCATGGATCAATAAGGAAATGCTGGAGAAAACGGAAAAACGTTACAGTGAAGAAGGTAGAGCCAATTATAGACGCATAAACAATGAGTTGAAGGGTAACAGATAAAGCTAGGGAAATTTGGATAAAAGAAAAATGTGAGGAAATACAACAGATGAAGAAGTTAGGATAGTACGATATGATGTACGCTAGTACATTGGAGTTAGAAGATAAGAAGCCTAATGGAATTCGTGGTAAAAGAATTATGAATATAGATGGAAAAATAGCCGCAGAACCAAAGGATGTAGGACAGGTATAGGAAGAATGCATTAAGAAACTACATAACAGGCATGCAGGATGGGCACAAATAGGACTGGAAGAAGAGGACAACTTGGGAAAAAGTATTATGAAAAGCGAAGTAGGAAAGGCGATCCTGGAACTGAAGAAAGGAAAAGCTACAAGCAGCGATGGAATACCGGCAGAGGTACTTAAAGTCATGGGATCGCAAGGACTAAAAGTGATTACGAAATTAATTAACAAGATTTACGACTCGGGAGAGTGGCCTCAGGATTTCTTAGATGTAACAATGATCCCTCTAAAGAAGAAGCCAAAGGCAATGCAGTGTAAGGACTACAGAACGATATCCCTACTGTCACACACTTCCAAGATCATCACGAGGATTCTTAATAAAAGACTAGAGAAAAAGGCCGAAGAAATGCTAGGAGAAGATCAATTCGGCTTCAGAAAAGGACGAGGAACCAGAGATGCTATCGGTGTAGTGAGAATCATATCAGAAAGGGCAATAGAGTACAGTCAAGATTGCTGCGTATGTTTCGTCGACTGGCAGAAGGCCTTTGATAGAGTAAATTGGGTACTGCTGATGAGGATATTAAAGGATATAGGTGTAGACTGGAAATATAGGAGACTGATCAGGAATCTATATGTGAATCAAGTTGTAAAGTTCAGGTTGGAGATTGCGGACACCAACGGAGTAAATATCGGTAGAGGAGTAAGACACGGCTGTTGTCTATCGCCGATCCTCTTCAATATATATGGAGAGAGGCTAATGCAGGAAGCGATAGAAGGGATGGGAGATTTCAAAATTGGAAGAAGGATTATAAGAACAGTGAAATACGCGGATGACCCAGTACTTCTACCAAGGAAGGAAAAGGAACTCCAGAAAATGATAAATAGAGAGTGATAACAGGTAGAAAATACGGTATGGAAATAAATACAGAAAAATCCAAAGTCATGCGAATATCAGGTAAAGAAGAAGAAAATTTGAACATCAGTATTGGAAGAAAGCCATTAGAACAAGTTTTACACTATAAATACCTTGGAAGCATCATAACGACAGAAGAAATATGTACCGATGAAATCAAGACTAGAATAACGAAAGCAAAAGCTGCTTTCAGAAGAAAGAAACTCCTACTAACGGGGAATATAAAGGAGGATATCCGCAAGAAGTTGATAAAATGCTATGTACGGAGTATAGCTTTATATGGGGCAGACGCGGACGCTAAGGAAAAGTGATATAAAATGCTTGAAAAGTTTCGAGATGTGAACATGGAGAAGAATACTGAAGATAAAATGGACAGATAGGGTGAAAAACGAGGAAGTATTACGAAGAATAGGAGAGGAGCGAACGATTATACAGACTATCAAGAAGAGGAAGGCGAACTGGATTGGACATTACCTGAGGAGTGAGAGCATAATTAAAGAAGTGCTAGAAGGAAAACTGTATGGAAAAAGAGAAAGAGGTAGGAAAAGATGTCGAATGATAGACGACTTGAATGGGAAAGAGAGCTTTCAAGACATGAAGAAGACTGCGGAAAATAGTAATGTATGGAGAACCAAGTTTAAGCATGAATAATCACGGACCTGTCTACGGACAGACTACCTATGATGATGATGATATTGGAGGAGCTGAACCGTCTTTACTTCAATGGTTCGCGTTGCTGTGTTTGAATATCGTGTTTGGCTTATCCTCATCGATATTTTTCTTCTTCTCATCGATCACTATTTCCGGGAAATAAAGATTGTGACTCCAAAAATAAGGATGGAGAGTAATTTCAAAATCTCGATAACATCATAACATTTTAGATGAATAATTGAGTTTTTCAGCACATATATCATTAAAAGATAAAATTTTAAGATTATCATCACGATGACAAGAAAATAGCGTGTGGTTTCCAAAATCTCACATTTATTATTGGACAAAATATACTTGAAGGGGAGCTTCCCCAATGTATTATGCGAAATAAACGACGTATTGAATGATAAGAAATTCAATGTACATTGATTGCAGCAGAAATAAGTAGCCATTCATATTAATCAGTAGGATGTAAATCTTTTTTATTATATCATTTAAATCGGAAAATACTGTATTGTTCTAACAGCATGGATGAATGAAGTAATATTCTAGTTACAAAATACATATATTAAAGATCACATCAGTTATTTCCGTGGAAAATTTAGTAATGTGGTGGAACAATAAAACCGCAATACGACATATTCTTCATCAGAATTTTCGTTTGTGTAGATAAACTGCTGATCCATAAAATATATTTGTTTATTTTTTGAGATTCTTTTTAGGCGCGTTTCGCTTTCAGCGTGAGCGCCTATTATCGTCTGTCTGTCCGTCCGTCAGTCCGTCAGTCCGCATGTTCATTCTCGGCTTCTACCTCACGGATTTTCATGAAATTTGATATTAAGGACTTACAATCAAATACAATAATAAAATCGCAAAGATGAGTAACGTACGCCATTCAGGAGTACCACCTTACTGGTTTAAAAAATTAAATTTTCGTCATATCTCGTAAAGTATTGCTCATATCAAAATATTTTTCAAATGAAAGTTGTATAACTGGCAAAGAAGAGTATTTCCTTTTCTATGCATTTTTATCGTAGGAGTAGCCGTTATCGAGAAAATCAAAAAAAATGTCTTAATTCGAGTTGAACTTCGAAATTTTCTTGCATGGTTGCTTCTTCATTGTTGCTAACATAAACAATCTCAATTTCATGAAAATCCGTTCAGTAGAAGCCGAGAACGGACAGACGGACGGACAGACCGAAGATAATAGCCACTCACGCTTGAAGCGAAACGCTCCTAAAAACGGACCCGCGAAACCATAGAGACAGTGAGAGAGACTTTTATTTAAACCTGTCCCATCCCCCCATCCCCCCCCCCACACACACACACTCCCCTCCCCCACCCTGAAGGAACTACACGCAAATTTGCGGTCTCGCGTATGGAACAGGTGGAGCCCATCGAAGGACGGTTTTGCTTCCCACGGCAAACACACCGTCCTCGGTGGCGTTTTTCGGGTTCGACCCTAGCCGTTTGCAAAACACGGGGCGCTGCGGTCTCCGGGAAGTAATTCGATCGGCTGAGAGAGAATTCCGTGGTGGAGGGAGTTTCTTACAGCTCCCGGATAAAAAGGGTCCTCTCCGGAGGCTGGAGACGCACGCGTAGATGAGGAAGGGTTTTATTTCTCGTTTTCCGAGAAAAAAGTGACGGATCATGCAAGGGTATTATTTTATATATATATATATATATATATAATGCAATACATATTGGACTTGTTTCTCCTCGACGTATTTCATTAAGCCTATTTCCGGGAGTGGAACCCGTTTTCCCTATGCCATAAGGATTACATATTCTCCTGACTCGTGTCTCGCCCTCTTTCTTCCCTACACGTCACATCCCTGATGGTCGACGTCAAATTCACTCTCGTCTCGCGTTCCCCTCCTTGCATGTTCCGTTCCCTTTTCCTCCTGTCATATTTTTTGCGTTCGGTTTTACACTTAAATCTTAACTCTTAGTTTTGAAAAATTGTTTTTAACATCTTCTCGAAGTGATTTCGTTATTTCTTATTTCCATGATTGTCTTTTGACATTTTAACGCATTAGAAATATTTTTAAAATCGAAAATGTTAGTTTATCGCATTTGCATACTCAGAAATTTGAAGCATCTTTTCAATTATATCACACTATGACATTATAATGAACATGTTTTGTTATATCAGTTTTTGAAAATTGATTTTCGCAATGTTAGTGATCGTAATTAAATCGTCAGTACCGTTCTTTATTCGTAGCATGTTAGCTAAAATTATAAATTATAAATAACAGATAAACATCCTAATACAACATTATCGCTTTTATTTACCCTTAACAGGGAGAATTCAATTTAATCTCCCTGTCTCTATAAAATGTAGAAAGTTCATCATTTGATATGTCTTAAAATGAGATGAAAGTTTGAGGCACTCTTCGAACAACGTTCAAATAATGTCGAGAACATTCTTCGAATATATTAATTCAAAAACTATAAATATAATCGTAAAATAATCAATTAGATAACGATAATTCGAGGACGGATTGAAAACATCTAATAAACATCGCGAATGAGTCTCCAAAAAGACAATGCTAATTATTTCAAAGCGTTATCATCGCTGCGCAGCATTAAAAAAAATCCGCAAATGCAAACAAAAATAAAAAAGAAATATTCCTCCCTGTCGATGCTCTTTCCTCTTCTTTATACTCTGAACGAATTTGCAAACCATTGGAAACCAAAAACTATTTCCCCTTCTTCTTGGAACTGCCGTTCCGTTGTATAAGGAAAGCTTCCCCGTTTTTCTCTCTTTATCTAGACCTTTCTTTGTCCTCTCTCTCTCTCTCCTTCCCCTTCTATCTGTCTATCACTCTCGCATCCAAGAACACGAGGCAGGTGGATGGAAAAGAGAAAAAAATTGAATGATGAGAAAAGGCGTTTCGAAAATCTTTGCTGAAGATATGACGTCACGCAGTGACTAGAGAACGACGTGAGAAGTTTTTAAGAGGAGAGCGGTTGGAAAGGAACAGGCGTTGAGGAGGAGAAAGAGGCGAAGCAAGAGAGAGAGGGACAGATTGAGATGATTCAACTGTTAAATGCTCTTTACGGTTGGGACTGCGCAACATCGCGAGGAATAACAATGCCTAGATAAGAGGTCAGGGATGATGGAGAGTGGAAGAGTGACAGGAGAGAAATGGAAAAGATATTTCGTAAGAAACGGAAATGTGGAAACGGGCTCTCCTTTTCGATCCGACCTTGAAAAGAGGTAGGTTGAAGTGAAAGAGATTTTCCGACGATGATTGCTTTGGCACCGTCTGTATTCACAAATCTCGGGATTCCGCGTTTGTTCTAATTTTACGGTTTGTTCGTGAGAAGCGCATGCAGCATCGCCACTAAATTTTCAGCTCCAAAAATTATGGAGCCAATGAAAATTTGCAGCCAAATCCATTTATTTATTTGCGAACAAGTAAGCATCTACGTTTAAATTGCTAAAATGCTCTATAACCCAATTACTTTTTCTGGAGAAAAAAAGGTTCTGCTAAAATTATTGCGAACTGTTTTTAACGTAGAACGAATAACTTCAAATTAATATTTTGCTGCGATATTCTTTTTCCAAACTCTGGCTGCCAACAAAAATTAACACTTGAATAGCAACCTTGAAATTACCATGGTAAAAAAGAGGACAAAATTAAAGCATCTGAAAAAGGATGGAATTTAATAATCCTTTTCATATATTATCATCAGATGTCATTTTAATTTGAAAAATGTTTTTAAAATGAATCCCAAAACCGTATTTTTCCAAATTTACGGTCTTTACGGTGAGGCCCAACCCTGACAGGAGATTATACGACGTAATACAAAATAGCACTTTTCAGATTACAGGAAAAAACCAAAATTTATTTATTTCTACTTTCAAAAACGGCGCAAAAAATGGTGACCCATGTTTCGGCGGCGTAATATTTTTTTCTCATCGATTAACTTTCTTCGCTACCGAGAGCAACGCCATTCATAAAGCACACCAACTTGCAAAAAAGTTTTACTTGCTGGAATGCAATTCCTTAAGAGACGGCTTAAATTTGCTAGACGTTTAAAAAATAAATTCCGCCCCAGAATTCGTACCAACGTTTTTCCTTACTCTTGCCCGAGGCCCTTAAAATCAAGTAGCGTTCTCTGCACTCTTAAATTTACAGGTTTCATTGTCCCGGGGAAGGCACTTCCCCGGTCTTAAGAAAGAGAGCAGCCTCTTTGTTTTTTTTTCTTTGGCACGACGTCACAGTTTTAAGTGCGCTCTTGCTCATTTGAATCATTCCCGGTAATTAATTATCGCTGGTTAAAAGGGTCCAGATTACCTCCTTACACCCAGCCTCATCTCTCTCGCGGCATGAAAAAAATAACCCCTTTTTCCATTAGGGAGAAAGGGTGATCCGGATATTCTGCTCGCCTTGTTAGACTTCTTGTATCTTCTTAACAAGCTAAATTGTCGCAAGCATCATGGCCGCCCCTATAGAGAATTTTTGAGGCAGAAGATAAAAAAAGATATGTTGCCAGGGAGCGTCAAAATGACGTCCTCGAGGTACTCCTTTGCCCCCCTCAATATCTCTCTCTCTCTCTGTCTCTCCCTCCATCCCCTCTCTCTCCTTCTCTCTCCACCCACGTCACCATCTAAGTCCCTTTCCTCTTCAAAATGTTGTGCAAGGGCTTAGGGGGTAAGGAAAAAGGATATTATTTTTTCCCAAATCCCCTTTGGTGCATATTTTTCTCTCTAGAGACTTCCCCCCTTTCCAATGCTCCTCTCTATCTCTACTCTGCGATAAGATCTGAAAGGTGTAGAGCACGGCGAAAACGAATCTTGCATTTTTTATCCCGGAGAAATGCTACCAAGGAGTCTTCTCCGTCTTTTTTATTCCCTACTTTTTCTCTATTTTTCCGGTAGATTTTTATTTTTTCCCTCTTCTATCCCTCTGACGCACACGTAGAGATATTTTAGGGAAAGAGAATGGAGGAAGTAGGAAATGGAAAGAGTGAGGAGAGAACGTAGTGTGGGTGTTCCTGTTTCTGTGTGTGTGTGTGTGTCTGTGGCGGAGAGGAAAGAGCAATGAAAATTTTACATTCATACATAACGCTCTCTGACGCTAGCTCCTTTCCTGTATTTTAGCTACGAGAGCGTAGTAGCAGTTTTGTGGGACCGAAGGTCTAATGTGAAAACGGTGGAATGTGAAAGTTGAAAGCCAAAAAGACGATGAGGTGAGCCTAGGAAACATAAAGGGCCAAGATTATTGAAGGGTTTATTAGGAGGAATGATCCTGTAGGATAGAAGGGGTTGATACGTGTATAAGGAAACCTTGTAATAGTAAAATTGGTTGTTAGATAAAATAAGATTGACAGGTATGGCATGAGCGGAAATCGTATGCTTATATATCAGCGACAAGATTAACTAGTAAGCATATGAGTAGGAAAGATTAATCAAACAAGCCTATGGCGCGTGTTATGATGAAATAATAATTTGAACAACTACATAGGATGATTCAAAAGTAGTTGAACAATTTAAAAGATATGCAACTTCCTTTGCATTTTGCTAAACTTAAAACTAATGAAATATCTTGTAGTTTAAAATCACAAGCGTTCTTTATACAGTTTTAACATATTAAGGCCGTTTAATTAGTCTCGGGTGACTGCATCCGGCAGACTTGAAGACCAGGCTGTCGCGGTCGAGTTTAATAACGACGGTTTCATATTTTTCAATTAAAATTATGGTACCAATTCCCAGTGTAGCGCATTTTTCATATTAAAAATTGCAAATGAATTCGTTTTCACTTGCGGGACACCGTAGAATATCACGTTTAACGCCCGATTAAATCTCTTAATTTATACTCCGCGCCAAGGACACCACATTCGATCACACGTTCTTTAAAAACCAACTGATTTGTGATTAGATACGCATTTCTTCACAGATGTCATCATTAGTACGAATCCGATTGAATGAACAGGATAGGTACGCTGTGGTATAAAAAAATATAGATAGGGTTTCAGAAATACACATTTAGGTAAGAGTATTCGAGAAATCTGACAATAGCTGAAACGGTAGTCTTCTATAAACATTAAGAAGTAATCCTGTAAGGATGAAAGTTGAAAATTATAAGAATGGAATACGTAGTAGTGGTGTTACACGGAAGAGTATTTGGTAGACTAACAAGACCATAAAGATGAATCTCACGCTGGTCGTATAGGTTAATCGGAAAGAGCGCAAAGTGGCATTATGTAGAAGAAAAAGACTTTTATATGGGGTACATGAGAATGGAACGATCGAAGAAGTCAGAAAAAAAACAATTCCCAATCGGTCGACATGGCAACGGATGTCACGCGTATAGAATGTGAGAGAGAGAAAGAGAAAATATTTTTTTTTCTTCTCCTTATCGGAGTCGTTATCTCGGCTTGTGACATATTTTACGGATACAGCGGCGAAAAGGAGAATCTATGGCTCGATTGATTCGAATGTTCTGAAGGGTACGAGTCGCGGACGACGAAATTCATTAGGGTCTGATTGAGAGGCTCTAGATAAAAAAAAGCGGCGTAGAATGGGAAAAAGAATTCTCCGCAGAAATGTGAAATCTATTCACACATTCTTTAACTGAATATTTGGCGTGTTAACGGTATCGATCCTTCGGGATAATTTTACAATCATTCTTCTGACTTCATTAGTCTTTTAAAAGTAATTTATATCGATCAAATATTAGCATCCCTAACAAAATATCCATTTGAAATCAACCACTTTTCAATCAATATGTGGAAAGACATTATGGGAACATTAAGTGGCTGTTAAAAATTATCCTTGAGACGACAAACATTTTGAATGTTATACACATCACACTGATCAATATATGTATAAAATTACCTAAGTACACTAACAAAAAATTAAATAAATTTACCGCAAATTCTCAGTATTATTAAAGCTTATTTATGAAATATTCAATGTACACTGGAATATAATCAATAGAATCCAATTAAAAGAAATATAAAACGAGAACTTGGAATTTTCGACGTATGAATTTATTTCATATTATGTACCAACAAAAAAAAACATACTGCAGCACGAGGAAAATTTAGTCGTTTTTCAGTTTTAAAAATTTTGGAGTTTAAAAAAATTTTAATTCCCTTCCTTGTAACATTTCCCATAAGCAAAAATGCTATATTTTTCACCCGGCTTAATTTAATCGAAACGGTAGTCGCGGCAGAATAAAGGCTTAGGACGGGAAAGTAATTAAAAAAATAAAACGAGGAATAAATGGGTAATGAAATAGGGTCTGAGGTGCGCAAGAGAAGGAGAAGAAAGGAGATAAGAAGAGAGAGCGAGAGAGGTGGAGGGAAGAAAATTGGCAAGAGAGGTCACCGCAGAGGAAAAACAGATATGAAGGCCCCATTGTTAAGTCCGAAAAAAAGAGGAGAACGGAAGGTAGAAAAGGGAAGAGGGCGAAGCACCTAACCCTTACAAAGAGACACAGGTGGCTGCTATGGATCGTTTGGCACGGGGAATAGGAAAGAAAGGGAGAGGGCGAAGAAAAAGTGGGCCGGCGGAGAAAGGAGAAACAGGTGCAAAGAAAGGGGGAAGACGGTTTGGAAGGAAAGCGGAGGGAAAGTAGGGAAGGCATCAGATGCGAGGAAGGAAGGTCGAAAAGGAAATATGTTGAGGGTAGATATCGTGAAAGTTACAGAAGAAAAATAGGATAGGATGTTGAATTATTTAGGATCGACGTAAAAAAAACATCGGCGATAAGAATTGTAAGGAAAGAAAATGTTTTGAAATTAACTTATTACGGAAAGGATCTAAGGAAAGATAATGGTAGAGAGATACTTGGGGTTTTTTTTTGTAACGGATAAGTGAATGCGTAGTCGAATGGGGCGAAAATAAGGTAAGTTCGGTCAAATTGAGTTTTGATGAGCGAGGCATCAAATGCATGGATGCATAAATCGGCGGAAGCAATCATTAGATAATAATTCCAGAAATTTTCCCGGTGCGAAAAACTTTCCTATTTTTTTTAAATAAATAATTTGGCGCATTTTGAAAGAGTAGGGTGTGGTAGAAAGAGTCGGCTACAGAATTTTTGCAAAATGCAAAGCTTTTGAGAAAGGGACAAGCTGGGAGTGGGAAAAAAGGAAAGAGGAGAGAAGTTATATAGGTAAAGGAGAAGGGTAAAAGGAAGCCGTCTTATGGTGCCCATATGAGGAACGTGGGGGATGGGAAGGAAGGGACGGGTTGGAGGGGTGGGAGACGGAATGACCCCCCGGGAATCGGGAGAGGTGGCGTTACTAGCTAGAGGAAGGAGGAGTAAGATGAAGAAGAGAGAGAGAGAAGGAGAGGGAAAGAAAAGATGAAAAGGGATTGGGTGAACAGAGGTGAGGAGTATGGGGAGAAGTAGATGGTAGTTGAGGGAGGAATACTTCTTGCTGACTACGCAGAGCTTTCGAGACCGAAGAGGTGGGCGCAAAGGAGAGGAAGAGAGAGAGAGGGAAAGAGAGAGAGGGAAAGAGAGAGAGGGAATGAGATAGAGAGGGATGGAGAGAGGGAAGGATGGACAGAAAGAGGGAAAGAGAGAGAGAGAGGGAAGGAGATAGAGAGGGAAGGAGAGAGGGAGGGAAGGAGAGAGGGAGGGAAGGAGAGAAAGAGGGAAAGAGAGAGGGAAGGAGAGAGAGGGGAGAAAGAGGGAAGGAGAGAGAGTTAAAGATAGTAAGGGAGAGAGGGAGAGAAAGGGAGATGGAGAAAGATAGGAAGGGAGAGGGGGGGAGAGGGAAAGACAGACAAACGGCTTTATTGAGGGAGAAATTGAGACTGTATACAATAATTACATTGAAAGAGATATGAAGAGATATGAAGAGATATGAAGAGAGAGGGAGAAAGAGAGGGAGGGAGAGAGAGAGTGAGTGAGAGAGTGGGAGTGAGGGAGAGGGGGAAAGAGAGAGAGAGGGAGGGAGGGAGAGAGGGAGGGAGAGGGGGAGACAGGGGGGAAGAGAGAGGGGGAAGAGAGAGGGAGAAAGAGGGATAAAGGAGAGGGAGAAAAAGAGAGAGTGGGGATGAAAGAAGAGAATTAAAGGGTTTGAAAAAAGAGAGGGGAGGGAGAGGGAAAGAAAGAGAGATGGAGAGAGGAAAGGAGGGAGATGGAGACAGAGAGAGGGGGGAGAGAGGAGGGAGAGAGAGAGGTGAAAGAGAAAGAGGGAGAGAAAGGAGAGAGGAGGGAGAAAAAGAGAGAGAGAGTGGGGATGAAAGAAGAGAATTAAAGAGATTGAAGGAAAGAGAGGAATAGTAAAAAAAATCGAAGCGAAGCTCTCAAGCTCCGAGAGATGTATCCCCTTGGTGGAACCGTATCTAAAACAGTTTTATTCGTTTAATGAACAAAAGGAGGGAAAGTGAGAAAGGAAGAAGTACGTGAGGCCGTAAAAAATAAAGGAGATAGGGTGGAGATGAGAGAGAGAGAGAGAGACGAGACTAAAATGTGAGGGAGAAAAAAAAGAAGAGAGACCGAGGGAGTGAGTGAGATAAGTGGAGATCACTCTACATTTTATTATTTCCTACCTTCGTGTGGAAAAGGAGAGAAACCTTATAAAAATAAATATATATATAAGGAGAAAGGAAGAAGGCGAGCGCGGCCCAGAAAAGTTGTAAACGACCAATTAAAGGAGATGGCTCTGAATTCGCCCTCGGATGCGATTCCTCGTTTAATGATCGAACCAGAGAGAGAGAGATAAAAAAAGAAGGGATTATTACCTTCGCGGTAATTGACAAAACAGCCTTCTCTCCTCATTGCACGAGTGCATGCAATATGGATACGAAAGCGATATTTTTTCTTTTTTTTAATTTTCTTCTTGCGCGTTGTGCATAGATTTAATGATCGTTAAAGCAGGTCCGATCGGCATACGAGAACGAATTTCTGCGGTTTCACGAATAGAAAAATAAAAACGTAAATGATCCGGTCTAACAACGTTGCGATCGGAAATTACGCTCCGGTTTCTCAATAAACATCATATCCAATAAAGAGGTATATTCGCATCCGAAAGAATGGTTTTTTTTTAAAAGAAGCATTTCTACTCAATTATGCTATTCGATTAATCTCATCGTCGGGAGAAATCTATAACGCAACCTTAATGGTTTGTAATGGCTTTTTGTATCAAAAACCTTTACAAATAAATCCCTCCACTGATATTTAAGCATAATTAGTATGAATGATAATAATAGTAGTAATAGTAATAATTAATTACTTTTTCTTGAAGATGTATGTTCTTCTCGTGTTACGGTATTCGATTTCTGTTTTTTTTTTATTTTGGTGCTGCTAAATTTATTTAAATGCTGAAAAGGCTGAAAATGTACACTCAAATTTCTAGTTAATATAAAAGTTATTTAAACAGTGCATCTCCGTTTGAGGCCTAAAGTTTAACAGCTCTTACCTTGCGCTTTAACGACATGTTATTATGTAATTAAACAAAACAACGAAATTTTAAAAACCACCTCCATAAAATATTATCCTGCATTAAACGCATAAAAATTTGTAATTTACTAAGCAAGACGGCAACTTGTGTATAACCACCCCAATGGAATAAATCTTAAAACTCGTAATTCCTAGGTTCTTTAATTATCTATCAAGTAAAGTGGGAATTAGTACAAAATGTAATCTTTGGATGTGAAAATTTGGAAAAATATCTATCCAGTTTAATGATCCTTCGTAAAACGATTCGAAAATCTTTAGTTAAAGTATCTTTAACTGATAATAAGTTCTAAGATCTGTATAGCATGAAAACGAAACCCCCGCAAGGCGATTTTCTTTAAAAAATTTTCCTTTCGAGATATTAATGATTTTGAGGATTTGATCATTTATTTAAACTGTTATGCGAATGGAGAATATTATGAAGATGTGAAAATATCATCTTTATAATTCGGAATACCGCCGTGCCGTTTGGGTTTATACGGGATCGCCCGCTTCACGTCACCGTTGATAAATGGAGAGAATAACTCAGCGGGACCAGCGTGACGTCAAGATGAGGAAAGACAGCGTGGGAGGGGATGAGACAGAAAGAAATAAATCCATTGTATTTTTTTTAGATAAAAAGCCCCGCGTATGGTCTACTTTCAAATGTAAAAACTTTTACTGACAATACTAAGATATTTGTAATTTATTCCAACCCATACATTTCTAAATTCTAACCAGGGCTTGGGACTAGAAAAAAGCTGTAATGGCCGAATCTTGTTCCGTAACGTTAAATCTATTTTTCCTTAAATGTTAGCGAATCAATGCAAACAAACATGATAAGGTAAAAATATTTACAAAAAGTTCAGAATGCATTTCGCATTCGCTTTGAACGTTTGTGCTATAATGCACTTTAAAGCTTATTAATCATTCAGGAAATTACATTTCAAGAAATTGTGATGCTATTCACCAAACCACTAACTACCGAAAACTTTCGGCGTTATTTCTTAGAGATCAGTCACGTAAATAAGGTATCTAGTTGCAAACATTCTCTGTGACTAATGATATAAATTTATGTTGCCAAATAACTGGAGATGGTGAATCTTGTAACGTGACTTTTATTATTATGTTTTCAGTCTACTGGAAACGACGAAATCTCTGTCTCGCACAGAAATAACGAAAATGAATTCTCGTCCTTGGAAAATATTGATCAGATATATGAAGCAGGATGGGAACATTTCAGGCGCACATGAAAAAGTTTCAAGATAATCGGCTTTATATAGAAGAATATAGAGGAAGCACGAACAGGGCGAAACGCGTAAAAGGGGCGAGTACTTGTCTGTCAGGCTATCACAGAGAAAGAGAGCTACAATTTTTGGAGAGAAAGTTATAGCGAGGGAGAATGGGAAGAGTTTTATATTTAATTAGTTATGTGTGTATACTCGCAGTTTTTTACGGGCTATTACGCTAGTTTATCTTAATAAGGCATATAAAATATGTATATGTTTAAATAGACACACGCATACTTATGTCTGTATACGTATATATATATATATGTGTGTGTGTGTGTATGTTTGTATCCACCCAATTTCATGAGATGTAGTTCTAATGAATGTTTCTTTTTATCTTCTTGCGGTACCCGAAGGAGTTTGAATTAAACTTACGTCACCATCTGATGCTCTTTTCACCTCTCACTCGAAATCACGTCCGAAATCCTAATGGGGAAAACCATGGCGGAAGGAGCGAGGCGTGCGCGGGAAGGAAAAAGTTACGAGGTCGGAAAGAAAAACACGCGAAAACAAACCAAGGATAGGCGGCTTAATACCGGACACGCGATGTACCTCGGAGTGACAACGGAGGCGGCGGCGGAGAGAGAGAGAGAGAGAGAGAGAGAGAGAGAGAGAGAGAGAGAGAGAGAGAGAGAGAGAGAGAGAGAGAGAGAGAGAGAGAGAGAGAGAGAGAGAGAGAGAGAGAGAGAAGGCATAAAGAATAGTTCTCTCTCTCTCTCTCTCAGCCGACAGGGGAATGGATGGAAACAGACGGAGTCTAGTGCGAGAGAGGCGGCGCCTGTCTTGATGGATCCAGACTTATGCGGGTGATTAAGCGACGCGGATCAGAGAGAGAGAGAAAGAGCGTGTGGAAAGGCGCTTTCACCTCGCAAAAATCCTCCGTTATTTAAAAGGTGTGCGCGAAGAGGAGAAGAACGTATGGTAGGAGAAAAACATTAAAAGGAAAAAAAAACGCGAGAAAAGGAGTCAAACTCGTCACTCGCTTTTGTACGGTTCCTCCTTTAAAGCGGCTTCGAATTAACATTTCTGTTCGACTAGAGAAGATATTATAAAGGAAGCAATTCTGAATGTTGTATAGCTAAATTGTTGTACGTTGTACTCGAAAAGGTTTTCAAAAGTAACCTCATGCATTCCAATGGAGAATGGTTTGCGCGGCTTCACTTTACACGCTCTTTTCAAGGAACCCATTTGCCTCACCCAGAGAGGTGGCGTTGACCATTCGGTACAGTACGGTGACTTTTGTAAGCAGCAGATCAAAAAAATATATCGTGATCCCTAAACTCTGTAGCATTTTAGTTTTGATTAATTCATTGAAGTTCAAAATATAAATCCGGTTTCCGTGCCATGAGGGTGATTTCTGTTACAAGGTATTATTTATTACTATAAAAATTGCCCGGCGTTGCTCGGTGGTATGTTTTACCTGAGAATTTTTTTATATATTTTTAATTAGAAAATCTATGCTTTAGAAAATACTATGAATATTCTTAATTAAAATGCATATTGAATGCGGTTGATTCCTTTGACAATGCTTGATAGCAGATAATGCTCTTAGTTTTTCTTTATTATGCGAGTAGATATAGATTTGGCGTATAATTGTTCAATGGTATATTATGTGAGATCAGTTCCCATTTAAAAGCACTGATCTTGTTGCCATGGTATTTAGTATTTTCCATTGTTACATACCTATAAAAATCCCTTTTTTTCATGATCAACAACTAAATTTTACGCTAAATCGGCTTGGATTCGAAATGTCTTTAAAATGTATAAACTTGATTCTTTCAGCTTGATAAATGTTTTTTCCCGAGTTTGTATCTTCGTTTTAAGTAGTTTAATTGGCAAAATTAAGCAATCGGCTTTTAGGTGTTATCTTATGGGAAAATGTTAATATGGCAACACTGACTAATTCCGGTTCATAAAAACTTAATCATTCATCAAGTTAAGATGTAAGTAAGAACTGAACGAAATTTGGTTGTACATACTAAGTCTTATAATTTGGACTTGCATAATGAGAGACACAAACTTTCGGAAATATGTACGCATATAAGATACGGTATACTAATATTGACTCATAATCAAACGTATAATGTAAAATATATTACATTATATTTACATAGATACCCTGCAAGCCGCTAGAAGCGTTTAGTCGAATGCTTGTCTAGGTATGATTCGTGACCCAGCCTCGAGTGGTGGGCCATAATAAGCTAGATCGATAAATCGTTCTTTTTACATAACCGCTTTTTTCCTAATAACATCGGCATTTATATTTGAAATGTCAATTAAATGTTTTCATTTCATCATCTACTGCACCTTATCGAGATTCATTACAACGTTGGAGCATCTTTAAATTGGGAAGGTCGCTAGGAAAGTTATATATAGGTATGTGGGGTCAGAAGAATGGGACATAATGAATTTCGTAGGACCGTCTTCCTGGGAGAATTATTGCGAGAGGAATGAGAGGAAGGGACGATTAATTAGCCATATCTAAAAATGCTGGAAAAAAGTGAAAACCCGCTAAAATGGTCGGAAGGTGGAGAACAATGCAACACGCGAAAATGGATAGCCGGCGCAGGATGACGAGTGCGTGATAGTACGCCTCCTCTCCCTTTGGCAGAATGGAAGAAGTTGTAGGGGGAGGCGGAGAATGTTATAATATCACGGATCGGAATGAGAGAGGGAGAGAGATAAGCGGGGAGGTGGGGAGGGAGAGGGAGGGGAAGGAGGGGGGGAGGAGGGGGTTGTGTGGGCGTGGTGAGGGTTCTCGAGAGCAAGAAATCCAGAACGGTCTTGATGGATGTGTCAGGATGTTGTTTTTTTCCCCTACTCGGAAGAAGGCTTTTTTTTTGCACTTTGTGAGTGCCTCGTGTCGCAGCCGAGGGGAGAATAAAAATTGAGGTTTACCCTAGCAGGTCACATGTGACTGTCAGGTCATGCCGAGAGGGAAAGAATGGGACGTAAAAGTTTTTCCTCCCCCCCCTCAACAGTGGTAAATAAGATATCTCTATGCGGTGAGATAGACAAAAACAGAGGTGCCCCAGCCTGTGATATGACTATATGTATATCTTCGAGTTTTCCTGATAACCGCTCGGAAATGTTGTATATTTTTGGTGCTGAAAATTTTAAAAATAAACCAGTCAATCTGCTTAAGGCCAGGGGTTCCCAACCCCGTGCTCTTTGGCAGACTGACGATGCTCTTTTACGATTCTGAAAATGGTGCTCGCGAGCACCGTAATGCATGAAAGTGTAGATTTTGAATCCCATACCTTAGAACAGTGGTTTCCAATATGGTGCTCGTGAGCACCGCTGTGCTTGGAAGCCTGATGGTGCTCTTTGACAACCTGACTGTGCACTTCTACGGTGCTTATTGTTCCATTTCTTAGGACCAATAATTTAATTTGCTCGGTTCTTTCTAAAAGTCTTCAATATCATTAATAACAACATTGATGTTGGTTTGACTTTGTTTATTATCATTAATACACTTGCGGAAGTGTAGTGGTGCTCTTTTGATATTCTAGGATACAACTTGGTGCTCGCCACATCGAAGAGGTTGGCTACCCCTGATATAGGCTCATAAACTGTGTAATTACACCAACGATAACTAATATCGTTACATAGTTATGAACGTTTTATCTTTTAATTTGAAAAATTTCCTGCGCATATTCAGATTTATAAAACGAAAGGTAGGCGATCATTTCTTCTGTATGGCGCCCTAAATTTTACATATTAATCACGCCATAGGAATTCTAAATGTGGGATATTTACTGTATGATCGTACAATGACAAATTTGTTTTCTTCTCTCTGAGTCTTTATTATTTGTAAGGTAGCAATTAAAGAATTTATTCATACAGGAAATTTCAAGAATTTTCCTAGACTGATTCACATGCAAATCCCGTAAACGGAGGAAAAATTGCACCCGGACTCGAACCCTTATACTTAGGAAAAACCTAAGGCGTCGTTGGCCTTCAGAATAACAAAACTACCAAATTTTTTCGTATTCGGTGACCGATGTGTCATGAGCATTATGGAACTAATGGACACACCGACAGATGGCGCATAATCCTCTCTTAAATTAATAGAGACCGAAATTCCAAACTACATTTTTGTGGGAAACCTTGTGGAAATTTTGGCTCCTCCATGTTATTTCTAGAATACTAGAAACCATCATTCCGTGTTTGGTGGAGATGGTCAAATTCATTGGAAGGAGATAGTAGACAGGCAAACATACTACTCCGCTTTTATATGGGTGTATATATCTATATATAATAAAAACGTAATGAACTTATTATATAATTTCACTTTTTTATATTTCGGCAAATACGACGGGAATTATATACTATATACTAATAAACATTTCTTTGTTTATGTAACGGTTTTAGATAAACAGTTTATTTTTTGTCAATAAGAATCTCCAATGCAATGATCCATTCAATCGTCAAGGTAACAGTTTACAATGTTGAAAATAAATTGATTTGTTTTTGTTCAGATAGTATTCAAAGATATTATTCCGTTGATTGATTAATGTTAGTTTTTAATTTAAATCTTTTAAAGTTTTATTTACATAACGACGGAGGACATTGTTATAGCCGAAAATAAAAACCAAAGGCACGACAACAGTATATTCACTAGAAATGTAGTATATGACGAAATATTTCATATGTAATAGTGTGCTATTAATTATTTTAAATGCAAATATTAATAATCAATCTATCTATAATTCTTCCGTTGATATTTCAACGGGCATTACACTAGTAATTAATGAACTTAATAATTAACAATTTAATTCAATTGAGGAAACATCCGATAAAAAGACTGTAGTCTTCGATCGTCTTTTAAAAGTTTTTTTCGCAGCAAAGAAAACTCGATTATTAACGTTGTTTCGCTGTATTTTGGTTTTCCGTTTCCTTAGCGCTATATCGTCATCCTCATCGCTCGAAATATCGTTAAGCGATTGATCAGAGACACGTCGCGCTGGTGGGAACAACTCTGGTTGCCTGATCGCCTCGTCCCATCCGATTCGACTTTTCGATTCAGTCGGATCGTGGTCGCGTCGCCCAGTGAGAGGGCGACCTAAGTTTTACGAAGGATCTTCGATTTTTCAACCTAATTTTCAATTTTCGTTAATTTGTTATTAATCATTAAACACATTCCGCATCAAATGCATTTATTTAATTCATTTTCAGAACATATTTCCGTTGTACTTATCTAAATCCAGTCAGTACAGGTAGAAACGAAGTGACTGCGAGCGAAGGGGAGGTCAGCGTCAGCGGGAGTGAGCAGGGGACTTCCCCCCTAGTATATACATATAGCTACCACTATAGAGAGGTATCTATGATGAATGGGTAATTTATATAAGAGGAGGTTCGGTAAAAGACGTGGTCTAAAAAGTAACGCCTACCGATAAAATGAGAATATGGGTGATTCTACGGAAATGGGACAGAATGATATATGAATTTGGTCAAAGCAAAAAAAGTAACTGTGTTGGTTGATTCTTTGTTATTCGATTCTGGATATCAATAGAAACATTCTACCAAAAAGGCCAGACAAAGTTTTGCTTTTTTAAGAATTTAATGGATAAAAATGAAAAAGATGAGTCAGGTGAATGACTGCATTGCAGGTTAATGAACAGATGAATGAATTCTTTACAGTTGAAAGACTAAATTGAAATGAAAAGGGCAAAAAACAAGAAATCTTGTTAAATGTATTTATTTTAAACAAAAATATTAATCAACAAACTTAAAATTAAATCTAAATCACAACCAATTCTTTTGGCGCATAGCTCAAAAACTAAATTAAAATTGTTTATTCTCCCTGTAATTATTACAAACCTAAAAATTACCCTGTAATTTTACTTTCTTTTTCATAAACATCAACAAGTTTATTAAATTTATAATAAATTCGATAACCTTTCACGAGTAGCTTTGGATTGGGAAGCTTTTTTAATATTTTATCACAACTCACATAAGATACGTCTGTTTCGTCTACTCTAAACAAGGTACCATCATCTTTACAAAGTTTAAAAAACATTACTTTAACTTCGTTGTCTTCTTCGTCAATATTGTCTTCACAAACGCCAACATAACGATATTCGCATTTTTTTCCTTCAAATTTGATAAGCACGTAATCACCTTTTGAAATTTTTTCTTGGTCAGCAACTCCTTCATGACTGGGCCCTGGAGTATCAAAATCAGTATCTGAAAAGTCATAAACTTCAGTGGCCTTTAGCTTGCTTTTAGTCTGATTACTGCATGGAATAGTACCTATTTTAAAATGCTCGCACTGTTGACTGCAAAAACAACGTTTTCATTCGAATAAAATTATCTAGTTTAGAACCTGTAACTTGGTGAACGTTTATGGTACCTACGAATGGAATAATCTCCTTTTCAGTAATCATGAGCTGTACATGCTCTATGTCTTCATCTAATACCACTTCAATTATCACGCCATTTAAATTGGATCTTAATGTGTTAGCAAGTGATGATAGATCCGGAACGTCTTTACCTTCAGCCACCAGCCTATCGGCTGTTCTTTTACATACGCCCCCTACTCCGTCTGGTGCGCCCTTTCCGTGGCCTGCTTCGTGGTAATTCCATGTAAAATTGATGGCTTTCGGATAAAATTCTTGCAGCTTGTTACCTAGGATGTAAAACATTTTTTATTCCGATATTGGGTAACAGGCCCATCACTCAGAAAATGTAGGTTGGTAATATTTTCATATGATGATAACCATTTGAAAACGCTTTAAGTGTGCCCAGATAGCTGGTGGACTGTGGCTCAAGTTTTCTGACAAAGTACAGAAACACTGAGTGTGCAGAGATTTTTCATCTTCATCACTTGTAACATTTCTTACATAGACCACGACAGTGTGCAGGCTGATTTGTCTACGAGATCCTCCGAAATGGTATGATTGGATTTCCTCTCCATACTTGGTGGCGTAGTTCTCACTAAAATCGAGATGAATCAACGCATCGCGCTCTGTTAAATAACTTTTCTTGAAATTACTTATTTCAGCATATTGGTGAACAATATTATATTGATGTTTTAAGATACGAGAAATATTTTTCTCAAATTTCTTTACTATCTCGTACGGATGAGCTGTTAGAGTAGTCTTCTTTATCTTTTTTATGGTACGCATTTTTCCTGTTTTTGAATCAAGGATGTCTTCAGAAATATTTATCCATTCTTGATAAGAGACGAGAATAGAATGATCCAATTCGTTATAAGTTACAACAGAATTAAACATTTTGAATATTGTCTTGATAAGCAATCTTCGTCATAACCGTAACAACAAAGTTCATCTAAAACACTTCTGTAATTTGTACTGTTATTATGTTAACCTTATTCAAGGCTTTAATGAGTAGATCCATATTACAGTGAATCTTACACATACATGTGTCCCATTCATTGATTTTAGGCGGCTTAATTCAAAAAGGACGACACTTACAAAAGAGCGAATATGACAAAGGGAAATGCTCTTCTGTAAACTTTTTATGCAAGTTCTTAAGTGAGTCTGTCAAAATTCTCTTTTGTTTTACTTCTTTTCCCTTTTGTTTTGAAACACAGTCTTTTTTTCCAGGACAAACCCTATTGTTTACATCTTCCTCAAGAAATTGGATAACTTGTGATTTTATTACTTTGTCACTTCTTGGAGAACGATTTACATCCAAAAGTTTCTTTGGCTGAGACTCTGAAGAACGAGCACGTTTATAGGTCACAAATTCGTTACATTCATTTAGTAAACGGTATTTTTTCACAACTCTTCCCGTGACAGCTTTGGTAAATATTTGTTTCTCCTTTTGCGAAGACAGTTTATTAAAATTATCTTGCAACTGATCTTCAATTACTTCCGCAAATAAAAGTCGCTTTCTGATAACATCATTTTGTGTTTCCGAAATTTTGAGTAAGTTATTTACTTTTGAATTTGGTGTTGCAGCCTGGCGGTCGCGTTTATTCGCTTGCGCATAAGCAACCTCTGAAAATTGCGTAATTTTTGCTTGAGATGTGCGATTTCTTGGTCTTTTTTCATAATAAGTTTGTTTCTAGCCTTCCGAATCCGCACAGATTTCGCTCTAGCTACAATCACTCTTCTATCTTGATTGTGAATTGGCGGCTGAACCGGTACTGGAGCTGGTGATCCTTGACGAGATTCAGGAAGTGTCGTTTCTTTTATGAATTGAGAGGCTGCCCTCAATGCAGCTTGTTTTTCTCTGTATTTTACCGCACTTTCCCGCCATTTTTTTCTTTTGCGCCGTTTTTCTCTTTCTGTTAGCTCGTTGATTGGCTTGATCGCCCCTTCTGCCTTTCGCTTCTCATATTTTCGTCTGTTTGCTTCTTTATACTTTTCATATAACTCGGGGTTTTCCTTAATTCTCTTATATCGTTTCTTTTCCAATTCTCTCTTCCGTTTCAATAATTCTTCATGAGTCTTATTATTCTTCCTCCGTGACATTTTAAATACCTGTAACAAGAGTAACACAATATTTTTTCTAAAAATTAACAACCTTAAATTCCCATCCCATTCCTAAATCTTTGAAAATTTTAATAAAAAACCTTATTTCGTCACAAGAACGTCGTTAACTTGATTCTGATCAATCACCTGTTAGGATGGAAACAGGTTAATGACGGCGCAGGTTAATGATGGCAAAATGACATCTGCAACATTTTGAAAGAAACTAATTAAAATTGGCAACACAAATGAACATATTTTGATTGCATTCTATGACTACTACATGTGATAGGAAGACGGTAAAAAACAAATGCTTATTAAAACAATAAAATACTTACCAGGTTAATGATACTTTTACTGACACTGTCACAGAAGAATGCACTCATACTTGGTTTCCACTCAACTGTTTACATAACCTCAAAATGGCGCCGCATTGTAGTCTACAGAAACACGAAAGCTATTGGCTGTTACAGTGGCCAATGTTATCGTTGCTTAAAATGGCACAATATTTGAATTTATATTATTGTCAGGTGAATGATGCTTGCCAATGGTGACATTAAAATCAAGTTGTATAAAACTTGAAAAAATAAGAACTTAACGTTTTTATTTCTAGAAACGTAATACTAGATATTCCAGTAATACGGTTTTATTACATCATTAGTTAAAAGAAGCTTTGAGAGTTAAAGAACCTCACAAACATGGGCAGTTCTGGTGAGGTGACATGCCAGGTTATATGATTTTCTAACACTAAAATTTTTTTTAAAAGTCAAAATACGTAGGTATCGGTTAATTGAGCACTGTACTAAGCACAGAAAAACTTTTCGAATCATCATACGTATTAATTTTCCTTTTAGTGGTATTTGTATTAAAAAATAATCACCGACCATCGAATTGTCCCATTATCGTAGAATCACCCATATACTGGCGCCCTGGTGTTCCACGTGAAAGCGTACCTACGCAGTATCTTCTATCCGCTGCAGTATTAAGCGGGTGTTTCCCCCCGGGGACCATGTAATATAGAAAGAACGAAGAATCAATTTTATACGTACGCTGACCTCATGCGGTCCGCGAGGAGCGTTCATGAGGCTCACGATGCAATTTATATTGTAATACGGTCCAAACACAAGCGTGTTTCTTGTAAAATATTCGAGTCGATATTTGTAAATGTATGCGCGAGTAAGAAAAATCGGAAGCGTTTCGATCAGGTCGAAAGAAGTCGCAAAGGATTTGTCCGTTGTTATAACAGCGCTATACGAGATAATTTTTTATTCAACTTCCGAACGGGGAATTTTTCACGTGACTGGAACCCGAGCGAAAATCAATTTCACAGGTACACCCATCCCTCGCTTTCGGTTATAGATGCGTTACTAAAAAAAACCGTGTATACCGTATAAAGTGGGACGTGCTTCCCTGTAGGGATACACGAGTTCAACTTGCACCAATTTAGATGTAATGTATCCAAAAACCGCTTCCTTTATCCATCGATATAATCTCTGAGGAAAAATGAAACATTTTGTGCTTTTTAGAAAAAGTTTTTGGGGACAATTTAAAAACCATGCTAAATCGATAGCTTTTTAAAGATTAATAACCGTACACCTCGTGAAATGAGTGTATTAATGTTAATTAACTAGAAAAGTTGCGCATCAAGGACTTTAGAAGAAGTGCTGGAAAATATAGATAGTGTAATGAATGAGGGTTTTTACCCATAGCTTTAATAAAAGAAGCAATATTCAGTTATTTCTTAGGAAGATATATAAGAGAAAATTTTTGTGATTTTAATAGAAAATGCGTTGGCCGAGTATTGGAAATAAACTGATCGAATAAAAGGAAATTTTGGATCCAAAAGAGGAAATAAATAAAGAATCAGGCCTTATTGAAAAAAAAAGTTATGAGAGATGTAGCGGAGAACATGGCGATATGGATAACCCAGGATTTCCCTCTAACCACGGGGAAAAAATGCCATTGGCGGTGATTTCAACTCGCAAAATAAACTGTCATCAATCTTTTGTCACCTGTTGACACTATGTCTATAAAAATACTATAATCCGATTCAGAGATGGCAGAACGCTTTTTGGCACGCGACACGATTATGGTTGGCACGCAACGAAAATAAATTGTTTGTTGACTGCCCCCTAAACTGTTGATGCACATTTTCCGTTCGGCCGTAAATGACTTGGGACAATGATTATTTTTAGACGATAAATCGAATTAAATATATTACCAATCTATCGTTTTATGAGCTTCACTATGTGGGAATAAATGGTCATAGTTAAACCATAAAATTATTTATACCTGGATGTATTTTAAATGGGCATATAAGATTTTAAAATGGGAAGCCAATTTTTGTAATCTTGGCACGCGAGCACAAAAAGGTTTGTCGTCTCTCTTCTCCTACGTACATATATTAATATATAATCTTTCCGAGATTCCTTAGATTACCTTTAGACTTTATATTTGTACCTTTTGTGACCTACGATGAAATATCAAGGATAGGGAATGAGTAATGTGGCCCTGCTTTTAATTTCTCATATACGAAGTATACTGAGAAAGTATTGTTATCGCGAAAAAATTCGACCTCGAGATTTTGATGGAAATATACGTTTTAGGTGTACCAGAGTCCGAAAAAGTGGTTTTTGCAATGCCGCATGTCTGTCAGTCTGTTCGTACTTAGGCATTTTATCATAAAAATAAAAGCTTTGATGAAATGGTTAACATTTATCAATAATTAAGGAAGTTTATTCTACGCATTTTCAACAACAATTTAATTTTCTCAAAAACGGTTATAACGATTTCGATCAAATTTCGTACAGTTACATGAGTTTACGTCTTCAATAATACTACATAGTTCATATCTATCTATTATAAAAATGAATAAAAAGCTAGTTTATTCTAGGCAACTTTAACATTAATTTGACTTCCTCAAAACCGGCTACAACGATTTTGATCTAATTTCGTAGTTACTTCAGTTTACGTCTGAAATAATACTACATATTTTATGTTTCTCAAAGTATGAATATAAGACTAGTTTATTTTTGGGCAACTTTAATAACAATTGGATTTTCGAAAAAATCTGATGTGGCCAACACATGACTTTCTCCATATTTGGAGTATAGTTATTTAAATTAATATGAATAGCATTATAAGGCAAAATTATTATGTCCTATCGTAAAAGAATACAGTCATCCTTATTGCCGTAAATTAGGTATATGTATTTTGAATATGTTTACAGAATTCACCGCTACATGATGGTGGCGCTGTATACTGGAAATTAAGAAATAGCAAAATATCTCCGAAATGGATGGTTCTACGAAAATTTGTTTCAAACAAAACTTGCAAGAAATATTATTCTCTACAACTTTGGTCCTCACGAAGATGACCAATTACGACGTTTTTAAAGAGATATTTAACGAAAAACGAAAAAACCGATTATTTTTTATAAATAATTCCTAAACAATAACTGCTATGGAAAATTGTTTCAGATGAAAGTTGTAGGAAATTGTATTCTCTATAACCTTTGTATAGAATTGTATATACAATAATGATGTTTTAACGGAGAAATATCGCAAAAACCGAATCGGGTTTCGAATAAACCTTGACTTCCGTTTAACCGTTATTGTCTAAAAACTAATCAGTTCTTTGAGCTTATACCAAAGTGTTATATATGAAATTTGGTAATGATATGGCAAGTACTTTTTGAGTTAGAGCGCCCACAATCACATACACACATACATACACATAGACATCATTCAGAAAATCGTCTAAACGTGTTCTAGGGACCTCAAAACGTGTATTTCCGTTGAAATATCGAAGTCGATTTTTTTCATGAACACAATACTTTCCCATTACTACGTATGGAGAAAGTAAAAACGGCTAATACGATTTTCATAAAATTTCGTATAGTTAATTAAGTGTATGTTTATAACGATCCTACATGGTTCATATTTTTCAAAAGATAACTAAACGACGTATTAATACATATGAGAAAGTTTGTACAGTGTATGTTGTAGCGATTTTTTAAATAAGATTTTTCACGATTGGATGGGAAAATGAGCAGTTGATGATCAGAGGATAATATTGGCGCATGCGTAAGGATAAAAGAGAATATTAGAAAGAGACAGGTCCAATTCATTTTTAAAATCTTCCTCTAAATTCCCGACAACATGGCATGTTCTGATAATGAGCCTCACCAGTAAATGGCGAGCTTAATTCAGGAATTCCAGGTTCAGAGGCATCGGTGACTCGAACGTGGCTTTCGAACAGTAACTGGTACAGTCCATCAAACGTTAATATGTATTGCCAAACCAAATCCCGAAATTCTTGATTTCAGATATAGGCCAAATCATATACGGCTAACATTTCTAATCGCCGGCCATTATGATTGCTGTCCAGATTTTAGAAATTCCGCCGCGATACACACACACACGCGCGTGCGTACCCAAACACACGCACGCACATTATTTTAATTATATTAATCCCATCTCTACACCCTGTCGCTCCCAGTGACTCTCCCATTTGCAAATAAGTTTACGCTGCATAAACTTCAGCCTATAGGTATAATCCATGCTACGATTTTCCAGTCTTAAACTAACAGATACATCCCATTTCGATTCTTGCAGGAAATGCAAAGGTATTTTTTATTTTCATTACGAAGAGCGAGAGAAACAGCGAGATATATTTTTGAGAGAAAAATCCGGGCCGCTTACCGAATTTTTCAATTTTCTTTTAACTAAGTCGACACGCCGAATCTGGAAGGAAGGTAAGGGATTGATAGCTTGTATTCTATTTCAGGAAAGTTTTGAAAGTGGCAGGGAGTATTGGGGGTTTGAGGACGAATAAAGTTCCGATGGTCCCCGAAGGGTGGAGACAAAAAAAATAATGGAAACGAGAATAAATTCGAAAAGGGAGAAAGAGAGGGGGGAGGAAGGGAGGGGGGGGGGTTTATAGGGGACGAGGAAAAAAAGAAAAATTTCGAAGGAAATCAAAATAGATAAATAAGAAAGTTTGTCGTAAAAAAGCGAGCTTGAGCTAATGGATGAGAAACTTACGAGAAAGAAATAGAAACATACCGAAGAGGATGAGGGAATTTTTTTTTTCGAGAAAAGAAATTGGGAGCGAGAAAATTATCTCCAAAACCGAAGGAAAACATTTTCGCCAAAGCGAAAGATCGATCGTTCCCTTGTGATTTTGTGCTTGTGAACCTGTTACCTCTCTTTTTTTCTATTTGATTAAGTGGTTTCCTTTAAGCAGTCTGAAGTTGATTGAGATATATTTCGTTGGTAGACGTTAAGTGTTATAAATTTTCTTTACTCATTAAGTAAAATTAACGTTCCATTTAATAATATGTAAGCAACTTTTTAGCTATAGGAAGGGGGTTACTATTAACTCTGCTCATATATTAATATATAAACAAGTTATAAAAGTGTACAACGTATCACAAATGGGCGCGTTTCGTGCAATGGTGTATTAGAAAGAAATTATATACCTGTATGTGAGGGAAATATCGTTTTAAAGTTCTTTTCTTCAACATAAATATCCCTTTTTCTTCCTATTTAATAATATTACTTGCATGCACACGTAAGGAAATTAAACGTTTGTTTGTGAGATTGTTTATGTTAGCAACAATGAAGAAGTAACCATGCAAGAAAATTTCGAAGTTCAACTCGAATTAAGACATTTTTGTTTGATTTTATCGATAACGGCTACTCCTATGATAAAAATGTATAGGAATGAAAATATTCTTCTTTACCAGGTCTACAACTTCTATTTGAAAAATATTTTGATATGAGGAATAATTTACGAGATATGACGAAAATATAATTTTTTGTCACCATTAAAGTGGTACTCCTGATTGGCGTACGTGATTAATTTTGCGATTTTCTTATTATATTTGATCGTAAGTCCTAAATATCAAATTTCATGAAAATCCGTTACGTAGAAGCCGATAACGAACATGTGGACATACGGACGGACGGACAGACCGACGATAATAGGCGCTCACGCTGAAAGAAGAAAGAAGCATTTTTGTGCCAATAATTTATAGTTAAAAAATCGTTTCTGGGGTTGAAGGATTTCAACATAAAATCATATTGGATGAATAGAACTAAGAATATTTCAGTGCTTTAGAATTCCTGAAGTTATGCAAAAAGTAATTTTCACAACTACAAGGATTATCATAGTTTCGTCGAAATGGGTATTTTGTGGTTCTTAAATATATCGACAAATTTTATTAATTTTTTTAACAACTAAAATATTTCTTCCGAGCATAAAAAATTTAAACACCTCAACAATCTAAGTGTGATCGACCGTTCAAGAATCAATCGTCTTCTAAACATCGAAAATATTATAATTAAATAACAAAAGCACACCAATTATATCCTGTTAGACCACGAAAAAAAAACCTATGGTCCTGAGAAAGCATGCCGTAAAAATGTCACTTTTATAGCTTCACCCACATCCTCCTCCGCTCCCGCTATCGAATCGTTGTAGGAATAATACCAATAATTCATCAGCGATTGGGTGGATAGACGCCATGGGAAAAGCGAAATGACAAGTCCAGGATTTTTATTCTTCCATCGAGATGAGAAATCGGGATTACTCGAGGGAAACCAAAACGTCCACATTTGACGACCCTCTGGTGCATGCGTGTGGGAGAGGGTTGAAATTGGGGGGGGGGGAGGAGGGGGGAGGGGAGGAGGGTCAGCGATTTGATGGGGCTAATAAATTATGGGGACCTAAAAAATGAAAGGAAGTGGTCGTGTTTTGGACCATGTTTATGCCCGTGGGACGAAAGCTAGGAACGTGACATCAGATACGGTTTTCTTCTTCTTCTCCATGAGGGAGGTTTGGAAGAGGAGTGGGATAAGTATGGTTTAGTTTAAGGTTTGCTGTAGAGAAGTGGAGGGGATTAAAACCCCCCTGAGTGTGAAACTGCTGCCAGTTCTCGAACCGGGAAAGTTTCCTTGGAAACTGCGAGGGTTAGGCGTTTGCCAAGGGAACTGTTGGAACTTTTCTTTTGATCGGCGACGCTCCTTTGTAGTAGAAGGGGGAGGAAACAAATCGAAATCCGACGCTTTAAACGTTTGTTTTTTTTTTTGAGGAAAGGGGCATTGAGTCGTTAAATTCGAAACGACTTCTCTATCAAAATTTTTTGTTTTTCGCGAGTTTTAGTTTAATTTTTAAAAGGAAACGGAAGGAATTTGTTCTCGTATTTCGCGTAAATCCTGACGAGAGGTATAAAAGTTCCATAAAAGCTACGTAGGGTAAGGGTAGTAAAATACGAAAAATTCAGTAAACCATTGAAGCACAGTAGACTTATAATATTATATATATATATATATATATATATATATATATATATATATACACACATATACAAGTAGAAAAGCCCTTTGTGCTGGTAATACAACGTGCCTAGAGTTTTCTTTGAGCTGAACCAGCGCAATGTTTGCGCGGTATATTTTCAATTGATTTATAAAAAAATAATAAGTATGTAAAATAAGTTGATCTCAATAATTAACATTTAACTCTCCTAAGAAACTACTGCCGCTCAGAAACAGGAGGATTAGTCTGCTAAGGTAGTTCAGTGGTAGAGTGTACGCCCGGCAAATGGATGACCCGGGTTCGTATTCCCGGTCATAGCAGGTTTTTTCTCCTGTTTCTCCATTTCCTACACAGTAATTGATCGCGATCTTTTATGTTTTTCTTTTTATTCAAATATATGTCCTTTCTTTTTTATATAACAATCAATGCAACCGTTTATGTAGAATATCAATGAAGAGAAGATAACCATGTAATGTGCTTAAAAAATAACGTGTGTCCCTATTCTCATTTAATTTTAAATTTATGCGTGAGCCTATTTGCATTAATAAGCATTACAGATGTAGAATATAATGGTTCTACTTACAAAGAGATAATATTCCAGCATTCAAACGATGATAGGAAGATTCAACTGCTTTGATTGAATCGTTAGAAACGCTTCCCATACGCAGTTAACTGAATAATTATAATTATCCGTAAATATTTTTGTTGCTTTGTATAAATGTTGACATTGCTACAGCAATAATTTCGATGCTTAAACAAAGTGCGAAGTGAATAACGCTATTCTTTCACCTATTTGAAGGTTTAATTGGCATTAATTGAATCAGAGGCAACAATGACTGTCGCCTTGACAACGTCCGGAAAGTACGAAATATCCGTAAAATTTCGGAAACAATTGCGTATTTCAGACTTATTTGACCGTGTAAAATGTAAAAATTGCAAGGATAAGATAGAGTTTTAGCCGTCGAATAAAGCAAAAAGTAAGAAAATCGGTCAATATTTACGTGTTTTAATGTATGAAGGAAAAAAACCTTTCACTCTGAAAAATCGAAAATCCTGTGTAAACGGTTCAAGTACCTACATATGCACCAAAAAAAGCCACGCACGCCGGTCGGTTTAAGCGAATTATATTATAGATATGGCAGAAGCCCTTCCTCAGCGACGGAGAAAACGTACTGTTTGAAGTGACGCACTGGGGGGGGGGGGGGGGGGGGGGTAATGTGAGGAGTTCGGGGATAGGAGGAGGCGGAGAATGGGGAAGGTCAATAAGGTTAGCGGAGGTTGAGACCGGGGTGGGGTGGGGAGAAATAGTCAAGGAGAAGAATGTGGGCAAGTTCCCACTGTCAATGTAGGGGGTAGGGGGCAGGGGTGTCGTCCGATAGGGCGCGAATGGTCCTTACAACGTAGCAATTATTAAAGCTTACATTCTGTAAGTTAGCGTGAGAGGCCACTGGAAGGGGACGTTTGAGACTTACGCTGTTCCGGTGGCCGTTCATTCTGTCGTGGGGGTTACTGGTGAGGCCAACGTAGAAAGCGGGACATAGGGTGCAGGTGAGGAGGTAAATAACTTCCTCGTGGTGCAGTTACCTCTGGAGGTGATGGGGTAGGTGATGTTGGTGGAGGGGCTGGAGAGGGAAAATGAGGGTGGATGGATGGGGCATGTGAGACAGCGAGGTTTGCCACAGATTGGGATTATGCAGCGAATGGAGGGGTGGGAATGGGTGGTTCTTTCTTACACAGAATATTTCCCAAATTGGGAGGCCGGCGGAAGGACAATATGGGGGAATTGGTTAAGGGAGATTGATGAGAGATGGAAGAAAGAATTGGGTGGGCAGTATGGAGTATTTGCTGGAGGACCTCGTGGATCCCGGGGTGAAAGACGGTAGTAAGGGTAAGTGAAGGGGTAAAATCATGAATAGGGTAGGAGGGTGGTGTCCATTGGCTGCGGGTGTGATTACCCTCCGGATCTGGTCACGTATATATATATATATATATATATATATATATATATATATATATGTGTGTGTGTATGTATGTATATATATATATATATGAGAATGCTTCCTGTGTGATAGAATATAATTTCCTCGGATAAGTTAATTCAATGTGAACCGTCTGTTTGGGATTTTAAGTTATTACCGTAAATACTCAGATAAGCTAGCAATAACAAAGGAGGTTATTTCGAAATGTTATCCTGCAGAGTAATAGGTGGCAGGGAGTGCAATCCTTACCAAACAATTTTCTATCTCAGGTTTGACTCTCCTATCATGAATTTGTATTATCCTCGGAGAGGAGAAAAAACTACCCTCGATAAGGCTACGATACGAAGGACTTCTCGAAATGGATCCGTTAGTTATGTCGTATATAAAAACGAGACTACTAAAAAAATTCCATTTCTTATAGCGTTATTCTGATGCGAATGAAAGATGGTTGCGGCTTATTTCGGAAATATAGGAGAGAGCGAAACAGAAGATGGATATCACGTACAAAGACGAAAACATATCACGTAAGGATAGGTGACGGGAAAATAATAGGAATACAGGGGAGTGAGAGAGAGAGAAAAGAGGAGTAAAACCGTCGTGGACGTTTTTCTCCGCCCACTCACGCAAGCGAACACGTAAAATCCTTTGTTATTGGCGCTATCTTGTGGAATTTATCCATTTTGGAGAATAAAGAAATTGAATACTAGTACTTTTTCCATTATTTTATTTTAATATACAGAGACGACCAAGGTGTTACTACACAGTAGCATCATCAGGTGACAAGAAAAAGAGGGTATCGGGAATATATACCGACGGAGGAGTGAGGGTGGTAGAAACGAGGATGAGGGGTGGAGGGGGGGAGGGGTGTGATGTGTAAGGCAGGTGGAAGTTCGTGGTTGTGGGTAAAGGCTGAGTGTGAGGTTGGCCGGCGTCTTGGGCACCGCGGGGTTGTAGGAAATCCCAGGGATTATTGGGAACAGAGAGTGGAGTCCGAATGGGGGGAGGGGGAGGTAGATTGGGTAAAATAGTGTGGGGGGGGGGGTTATTCCAACGGGTGGGGTAAATCTAGGACAGGGAAGTGGTTAATAAAATTATACTCGTTTGTTAACGTAGTATTTCTTTTTCTGTGGTAAATTATTTCAATCGGTTCCAAGGCGTCCATTTTGTGTCCTTTGTCTGCGAGATGTAAAATGGTTGAGGAGAAGGAACTGTGTAAAGGTTGTTATCTAAGAGATGTTTAGCGAAATGGGATGATGGATCTCTCTTGAGGTAGCACCCCGGATTTCTTAGAATTTACCATTTTGTCTTTTGTGTTGATGAGACACTTGCCGATGTTGTGGGGGGTGTAGAAGGCAACTCTCTAGTCTTCCTTTGGGAGAAAATTGGCCAGTTTGTGCGATGGAGCCCAAATATTTTGTCGGTTTGTTTATTTGACTTATAAATTTGTTTTGAATTTTTTGTTTAAGAGTTTGTTTATGAAATTGTGATCGTAACCATTATAGTGTGTGATTATTTTAATTGTGTTTAGTTCTTTTTTAATGTTAAAAGATGAAAGTGGAACAATGAATAACCGATAGAGAAGTGAGTGGAAAATTTCATCTTTATGGGAGATGTGACGTAGAGAGGTAATGTGTATAGCGTGGTCTGTGTAAGAAGGTTTCCTATAAATGGCGAATGTGTGTATTTGGTTCTTAATAGAAATGGAGAGGTCTAAGAAATTAAGGGAACCGTTAATTTCAGTTTCGATGGTGAAGGAAATAGAATTGTGTAGGGAATTGAGAAGGGTAAGGAAGGAATTTAATTGGCGGGTGATTCCCATCCATAGGCAAAGAATGTCGTCCTAGATTTACCCCACCAATTGGAATAACCCCGCCCCCCTCCCCCTAAACACTAGTTTACCCAACCTACCCCCACCCCCCCCCTTCCCCCATTCGGACTCCACTCTCTGTTCCCAATAAACCCCGGGATTTCCTACACCCTCGCGGTGCCCAAGACGCCGGCCAACCTCACACTCAGCCTTTCTCTCAATACCCTGAAACTCCCTCCCTCCATTCAGTTGTATTTACCCACCACCACGAACTTCCACCTGCCATGCACTTCACGCCCTATCCCTCCCTTTCGCCCATTCTGTCGGTATATATTCCCGATGCCCTCTCTTTCTTCTCACCTGATGATGCTATCGTGTAGAGAAGCCATGGCCTTCCTTGTATATTAAAATAAAATAGTGGAAAAAGTAGAAGTGTTCAATTTGCTTACTCTCCAGGCGAACACGTTAACGTGGGCGTGCGAGACGCGATGGAGATGTTAGTAAATTTATGAAGTTCGTTCATTTGTTCTCCATTCAATCATTTTAACTCTCTTATTGTCAGCCCATTGTGAGGATTGTTATATACGCTGCCTCCGAGAGCGTTTCATGCGGCCAGCTCAAATAATAAGTACTTTACTGTGTGTCTTTCCTCTGATATCAACTACATACTAGAAATACTGAAAATTGTTCTTTAGCGAGATTCGCCAGGAATGTTAGTCAGACATATGTATATCGACGTGTTGATTGTATACTAGAATCGTTGTAAAATTATCTATTTTTATTATGAATACATACATACAGTGCTTGAGGTGAGACGGTATGAGGCAGTATGGCATGCCAGTTCTTCTTAAGATGGTGATAAACCAACCCGCCAACTTTTAGTAGGGTTAAATCGTAACGGTACTTTTCTATTTCATCAGCACACTAGTGCTTTAGCACTGGAACCTTTCACGTTTGGTTTCCCATCACAACAGGAAGAATTGCGTACAGTTTGGCCTCTAATAATTTTCAAGGTACTGTAAAATTTCAAACCTGAAATATTTGTTTATCGTAAAAACGGGTGAGCATAACATGGGGCTTTCCCATCGGTATATTAGTAAAGGGGCTCATATAAGGTTATCCTTTAGCCTACCATTGCGTATTTCAACACAGAACATATTAACTCCGATAAGTAATAAAATATATAGCCTCTATTTTACCATATCAGTTCTTTTTCTTTTCCCCCTCAAGCACTGCATACAAATATACAGGGTGAGTCAAAATTATGCATATACACTCCATATCAATGGGTCACCAATTAATATTCAAGATATTGTTAATCTATTGTTATTTTGTTTAATATATATAAATAAACATAAACAATACTTGAAAATCTAATTGTTTATTTTATCTTTAAAATGCACAACATTTTATTAAAATTGGTCATAATGTCAACAAAATATGGCTATTTAAAATGTTTATACATAATTTTGACTCACCCTGTATATTGGGTGCGGTCTGATGGGGCATTCGGAGAGATTCCCGTTTCGGAAAAAGATCGGCCATTTTATTTAAAGGAGATGAACAGATTTACAGTAAAAGTTTTTTGGAAATAGGAATGATGGAAGGGCGGAAATTAGATGGACATGGATTCATTTCGATTTTTTTAAAAGGTTTTTAGGGGAGGAGAAGATGGAATTTCTCCATTCGAGATGTCGAGGAACGGAGAGGAGAGGGCGTCTCAGATAAAAAATATATATAAACGCACAATGCGTGCAATGATGGGGTTTCTCCTCCGTAACTGGTCTAGACCCATTGGTTTGAGAGAATCAATGAGGGAAAGGAAAAAGAAGTGGTTCGAGCGACTGACAGAATATTCTGAATGGAATCCGACGAAGCGAAGAGGAAATTAAGACGGAGATTACTTCTCAGAGTTGAAGAACTCTTGACGAAATGAAAAAAAAATCGTATACTATAGGGGGGAGTCGCCTCGACAACAGCTTACGACGTAAAGCGGTATTATTTTTCGGTTTCGGTAATGCGGTATATTATCATCATTTAATTGAATATTTACGGAGAGAGGTAGAATAACATTCAACCGCAATAATATTACCAACTATGTTTAGTTCAAATACACATTTTATGCAGTTAAATCGACCTTTAATTTGCATTTTTTGTTGTAAATTTAAGTTTGGCAATATGTAACTTGAACTTATTACACTGTGAGGAGTGGTGAATGCTTTCTGAGGAAATTCCGCATGAATGCCTCAAATAAGCAATACTCAGCATGCTAGAAATTCACTGAGTAAAAGTGGAAGTTGTGAATTTAAGTCTTCACTCACTATATGAGTGCATTCTGTAAAGCAAAGATTATTTTTGACACGATCCGGATAAATATTTTGAACTGTGATAAGCCAAAAACATGGATGCTATGAAGCATATTAGTTACATTTAACATTTAAGTATTATATCGTTATTCTATCGTATTTAGATCTTTGGAACATTTCAACCTAGACAAATCTTATGTTTGCCTATTGAGTTTCCCTCTCTTTTAGTCACAAAACATTTAAATCACACTATATTCGTAATTGTCGTGCCTATTTTTAAAAGGGCGATAACAAATTAATGCGAAACATTTTCTTTTTACCTTTCCATTATAACGATATAAAAGAACAATACTTCGGGAATAAATTGTAATTCACGATTTAAAAAAACCTATGGGTGAAGTCAGGTAGTGACAATTTGAGATGGGAGAGCGCGTACTTGAAATTTACTTTTAAAAGTATGTGACAAAAACTGATGCATACATTTTTAGTCAGTGAAATTTTCTTTCACAGTTGACGGCAAGAGAGTAATAATAAGTAACTTACCTACTTTGAAAGAAGTATAAATATTGATAATTTCTTAATATTAATGGGGTGTAAAATACAAATTCATATGTACAAAATAGCACGGTTTGACAGACTCATCGCGGGAAAGTAGTGAAGTCGGCTTACTCGCACCAAACTGCGGCCACAGAGTAATGATATACAAAGAGAACAAACTCCACGTAGACTGAAATGCATGATGCGCTTGCCGCCTGTCTGTCCCTTCTGCATATCCTTACTCTGTGCTGCGGCCGTGTCCGCGTTGCGCATTACTTGAATTTTTGAAGAACCACATTAGCATTCCAGTATCAAAATTAGGCATCTTCGAATTTATATTAAGAATGTAACAATAATAAAATAGATGCACTACGATCGCGTTTCAGTTAACATTATTATTGCATTGGTTAACGCACTGAAATTTTTATATTGTCTGGAGCTGTCCGGGGAGTGGGGGTGCATATGCACCCTTTCACCCCTCCCCTGGCTACGCCACTGTCTTTAGTTATGGGCATTTGAGTGGAAACCAGCCCATGTATTCTGAGACAAATACATAATGCAATACTATTATACATTACACGCTTAGTCTGTAGTTAGAAAACCGTTCCTGTTGAATCTAAATTGAGCCTTATAAAATGTATACTCTGGTATTACAGTCGCTATTTTTCTTGAATATGAGGTAACTTCATTAGTTACTGATATTAGGACTTTGAGATTTATCTCGCAGCCTTGAATAAATAAATCTCTACCCTAGCCCCAAAAGTATTTGTAGTTAACGTTCCTGTAGTTTGAGACGCGAACTAACGCAATTCGATACATACGAGGAACTTAAGAACGAGGCGACGCGGTTTTCAAAACTGTTTCCCTGAACTAGCAAGATGTCGTAGCGCATCACTTCAGAGGACAAAAAAAATAGGAAGACGTAGACTCCATATGATCCCGCTGTTCGAAAAGAAGGATAGTGTTTCCATTTTCCGACGCCATTTTATTATCATATCGGGCAGAAAATATTCTTTCGGAGAGGCGTGCACTCAGAAGCCAAATAGAGAGGCAGACGACGCTGGAGATGCAAATGGATATCGAAAAACACTTAGCGGAGTCAAAAAAATTAGCATTTCTAATTTCCCATCCCGACGGGAAATTTAATAAGACCGGTGAGGGATGGATGAGTGATAAGCGTGGGTCGTAGGGATGTGGAAGTAATGCGAGATTTTGGGCGGAAAGGGGAATGGAAGGCGACGGAATTTCGTCCGGAGGAAAAGGGGGATAGGGGGGGACTGTTTGTCGGATGGAGTGAAGACGTAAATGATTAAGGAGAGGAGAGAGAGAAGGGGAACAGATGGAGAGAGTATGAGAAAGAAGGGGTGGGGGGGGGGTGAGGAACGAAGAAAGACGTGGAATGGTTATAAATGAAGGATGGAAAAAGATGATAAAAAATGGGGCTCCATCTGTTGACGCAATATTTAAAAAAATATTGAGGTTTATTTAGACTTTTAAAGTAAAAATTCTTTATAATTTCAATGATGAGTTTTTCTATACAACAATTAATTAAGACCTTTTAACTTTTTATCTAAAGCCGTTTTCGTAATTTTAAACTTTTTGAAGGCACCCCCTGCCACCCACCTATTTCACCAAAACAATTCATTGGCAAGGTTATTAATGTCATCATTGATCAGATAAACCCTGCAAATTTCAGTCTTCCATCTCTTGCCTTTTACTTGCAATTTTAGTTTAATGGATTTCACAAACGGACAGACTGAGCGTTTATAAAGTAGAACGCGCTAAAAATGACGCGGAGATGTAGAGATGGAATTAAAGAAATAAGAGAAAGAAAACCAAATATGCTCATGATGCTACTGAGACTCCCGATTCTGTTTTCTAAACTTAAGAAAAAATATTTTTTTTAACTTCAGTAACTGTCATAAATATCGTCAATAAAAATCGTTATCCGCCATCCTTGGTGAGGAGGGAGATGGCGTTTCTGCCTCCCAACTTTAAGGTTGTGTACTCTGATTTAGGAATGGATGCGAGTTTGATTAAAACATCTTTGTAAATGGACGAGAAATTTCAACGTAAAGGCCAATGAAAAATTAACAAAATATCGCTATATTGACGGTAGTCTAACTGGAGCTTTGCGTGAAACCAAGTGAGAGGGCGAGGTTGCCAAACCACACACAGAGAAAGGGGCCAAAGAGAAAGATTGAGACAGCGGTTGTGGACGATGTGTCCACGTTGCTGTTCAGTGTTAGCATGTAACTCTTTTTGGCAGCTCCCCAATTAAAGTTTTCTTGGTCGGCTGAACTCAAGTTAGACTACGCATAATATAATAGTTTCAAAAACACTCGAATGAAACGAATAGAAGAGAGAGAGAGAGAGAGAATAAAACGGAGGAAACGTAGGCAGTAAAGTTGGGTTGAGGGATAGGCTCAGCAAATGATGTTACGAGGGGAGGGAGAACTTTACGACGACAGATTGTCTGAGAGAGATATATATACAGAGAGAGGAGAGACAGATGAGAATGTCATATGTATGCAATCGGAGTTAATTGCCCTTTCCCCGCTTCTATTATGGAAGAACGAAGAAGATGGCGAAGAAAGAACGGTGATGACGCAACCGGATCCCTAGGTTAATAAATAATCCCGCCAGCGAAGGACAGATGGCAGAAAATTGAGCGAAATTTTTAAGATACCAAGAGAAACCTCCAAACCAGGACTGACAACTTGCTCCACTCTAATGCATTACCAAAAGAACTTTTGTAACACCAGCTAAAAAGAGATAACAAGCGTCCCATTTAGTCGGGATGACTGTAATTTTTCATATGTGAGAAGTTAAGTTTTGTGGATACAACAGGAATTTTCCTGTCTGCTCGGAAAATATCCGAAATAAAAATTTAACAATTTGTCTGAAAACCTATTAAAATCCTGAGTTTGTATTTTAATTGCAAACGGTAAAATTTCACTTTTATAATTACGTGCACTGACCTCCATGTTTTTACTGTGGGGAAGCGTCAGAACAATGGCGATTTAAACTTCTCCCACAACTTTTTATTAATGTTGAAACATATCGTGCCGGAAAATGCTCCGTTGTAGCGCCAATAAGGAATGTATGATGCGGGAACTAAAATTTCAATTGTAGGATTGGCAACCAATGATTTCTTGATTTTTCGTAAGCGAGAATAATAGACACGAGTATTGCGGATCTGCGCTACAAAAATGGAGCGAGTAAAGCGAGAGGAAATCGGAGTTATCGCCTATATTGTTATTTCTGAAATTTTTAGTCGGTTCTCTACTCCAAATCTATCATACTTCAAAAAAATACCCCGAGTTTTCTATATCATTTACATTGAAGGAGATTTTATTCGCGTTAACCTAAAGTCAAGAATTGATGGATTTATTCTAGCTCGAAATAAGTTTTTCTTCACCTTTCTATCCCCTCAGGCTTTGAATTAAGTATTTTGTTATCTGTCGAGATAAAAAATGAATAGCAATATACTTAAGGATCTGATGAGGAAACTCTTCCTACACAAATATTTCAAGCTATCCCAATATGATCTGCTCGTCAAAGATACCGAAAGGCTACGAAATGATTCACGGAAAATTCGGGGTTAATTCATATTCATAGCTATAAAGCAAAAATATTCGGTTTAACTGTATGATAACGCTATTACACTGATATATATATATATATATATATATATATATATATATATATATATATATATATATATATAAGTATACATAATTCAACCATATCAGTAAAAATGTATGTTTTCATCAATAATAATTTGACATCATAAACTCTGAAATACCAATCCATAAGTTAAGAAGAACCCCGATTAGGTAATTTATACATTAATCGTAGCATGTAAAATAATACGAATAATGTACACAAGGATCGTCCAACAAACATCTATAATGTTCGTTTTGAAGCGGTCGACAATTTTTTTCACTCGAAAAACTTTCTCTAGGAGTTTCGCATATTTTTTCTTTCGTTTATAGTCGTAATTCAGAGCCTATTCAAACTGTGATATACAACCACTCTCCAAAAGAGACAAAATGCCAGCGGCATTCGCTATTAATAATCGGGGTCAGTCAGGTGAGAAACGAATATCGCGAGAGAACCCTTATAATGACGTCCTTGTTGATGGGACAAGAGAGAGCGAGAGAAAGAAAGAATGATGGGGAGAGGAAATGAGAGATGGAATAGAATATAAACGTAACATAAAAGGAGGAGAAAAAGAGGGTGGGGGAGGGAGGAGGAGAATTGGAAAATGGAAATTGGGGAAAATGCAGTATGTCGCGTGAGAAGAATAATAATGATAAAAAGAGGGAGAGAAAAAGATCGACGGTTAAAAAAGGAACAGAGTGAGAGAGAAAGAAAGGAAAGGCAGAGGATGGAGAAGTATTTTTTAACGTAATGGGAAGGAAATAGACGACATTAATCACGCACTTTTTTGTCCTAAAGGTTTTATGGAAGTAGTTTTTGTTCGGATGTATAAAGAGGGAGAGAGGAAGATCGGGTGTGAAAGAACATTACAGGGAATCAAAGAGGACTCATAGAATATACACATCGAGATGTAAAAATATCTATATATTTATGGGTATATATATATATATATATATATATATATATATATATATATATATATATATATATAGGGAAATAACTCATTTTTATTGGAATTAAGCTCCTATATTATAATAAAAATAATAAAAAAACTTTTTAAAAATTACATTCTTTTTAAAGCGCACTAAAAATATAAAATAAATTTTTGGGTTCAAGAAAACATCTGGATCTTAAGGAAAATTTTCATTCTATATAATCATGAATCTCTTTAAAAAAAGAGGTATGGCATATGTTGATAAAATTATTCACTGCCATATAAATAGACTAAATTCTTTTAATCTAAGAAAGAATGAAAGCCTGCGCGTCGAAAAGTTCACTTTTACGTGAAATTACGTATTATCTTATTGAAAATGGAAATTTCGATACATTAAAACGTTTTGTTATTATACCGTTTCATGGGGAACTTTTCTTTTCATGTCTAGTGCTTCTATGAAGTCAATAACAATAACCAATACGATATTATAAGCAAAATAAGATGGCGCAGTTTGTTTACAAGTTTATCGCATTATCTCGCCGCTTGGTGTCACTGGGTGCGCGATAACTACAGCAATCGATTTGTTCATAAAATTCAAAATAAAATGAAAATACCGAGAACGTGAAAATTGTTTAAATATATTTTAATCGTGGGACGTCCTATTTTTTATTATGTACAACTTTTGTTTCAAATTTATTAATATACATTTATATTTCGGATTCGAAAGCATGTATATATCTGAGTGAAGTTAATAAAAAATACTATAAAAAATAACGATACTTTCTCTTGGAGTTTAAAATAAATGAGTGTCTTTAGGACGTTATTATTGAAATCGGGGAACTGTACTTCGATTATACATCGATTCTGGTCGATCCTACATATTACGTCATTTTAATAAAAGTATTATAATTTCCCACTATTTTTAAAATACAGTTTTCTTTCATAAGGTTTCCTGTAAATGATTTTAATTTTATAATGGGAAAGAAAGGCATAATATCTACTACATCTATCTCTCGCTTTGCACGGTATACCGCGTGCATAAAAAATACCGCATAAAGCCAAACCGTGCAAATTGTCGCATGGTGCAATGGGATGGCATTTGAACGCTGTCTTAAGTTCAACATGCAAAAGTTAGTTATATTGGGTTAAAAATCGCTTCCTTTATTCTTTATCACAATTTTTTAAATATAACTGATACTTTTTATGCATTTTAATTGTTGAAGACCGTCCCAAAACAGTGTCAAAATGTAACTGAAAGCAGTGCGATTCCCTAAATTGGCAACAACGTGCTAAATCGAAATTGTGCAAAGCGAGAGATTGATTTAATTTAAAAGCCTCGCTTCTAATGGAAAATTCCTAATGCTTATGAGGTGTTAAGTTATTAATTGTAAGGTCTTTACGTCAATGATTCCTCGATCGTTAGTTCTTGTAAATGTTCACATTCGCTGCTGCAAATATGCGTTCTATCCTGTTTGAACGTAAGATTGCTTCCATATCAAAACTGGTAGAGTGGTATATATACACACGCACACACACTCCCTAACATTATTTGAACTGTTTTCTGGGTTCACTAATTGACTCTAGCGAAGTTCATATATTGAGTCTTGGGTTTAAGACCACCTTTCTCTGTTTGAAGTTACTTAAATTTGTGTTGTTCTCCCGTCTTATGCGTAATTAATTTAGTGGAACGATAACAGACATTGAGAAATCATAAGCTGGGAGAATAACTCCAAGTGATCGATTGTCTTGACATTTTAGAGTGCTCTAAGATCGAAGACTGATTACCAAACGTTATATTTTGGGAGTATTAGCTATTGAATGTATTTTCTGGGTAATAAAAGATAATCATCTTCAGATCTCATTAATTTATTATTAACAATAATTGGTAAATGAATGATGAATCACAGTACCATTTCATTATTCAGAAATTTTACCGTTCAGTAGTTCGTCTAATGCAATAAAAGTAAGGTTCTTCTAATAAATATAAGATATACAATGTTATATACATACATATATACATACATACATATATATATATATATATATATATATATGATTCTTGAATATCAATAAAAGGAAGAATCATAATCCAAAGCTTTAGGAGTGTGCAAAATTATTTATACATATTTGGATAATCATAATCAAAGTGAAGTGAGGTGTAGATAATTTGACGCAGCTGATCACGAACCTCTTGTTGATTGCAGATGTTTGCAAGGAAAGCTACCTTAAGTGGAATATATATCTCTCAAATTCTAAGCTGAATTGGTGTCCAAATTTCGTAACGCTCAATATATAAAATGTAGAAATATTCCCTTATTTCTCAACCTTATCGTATTCAGGGACGAACCGCAGAGACAGAGAATAACCATTGAAATATATATCATATATCCGAAATGGTGATTTGTTATCGTTACTGTTAAGTTACTGAATAACCAAGTATAGTCACCAGGACAACGGTTCCCAACCTAAGGGTCTCGAAAACAGAATATTTTTAATATTTTATTTTTGTAGTTTTGGTATCTTACTAAAACTATTTTATTCTTACTAAATATACTGTATACATCGTTTAGGATTAAATAATGTGAAGCTATGCTTACCTTTCCATATTATGAGTATACCGTTATATTTGAACAAAAATACTAATTAATTCATTAATGAAATATATGGATGTAATTATAACATACAAATAGTAGTGCAAACATAATGACTTTTTATAATATTTTGAAGTTAATGTTAAATGTTGTATTTATTAGTAAATAGATGAGGATAAGGGGGTCGTGATAAGGTTGACTGCCTTAGTAGGTGGGTCGCGGATGCATAAAGCTTAGGAACAGTAGCACTAGAGAAACACCGAGCTCGTTTTATGGTTTTATTCTTGATATCAAATGCATATTCTTGAGCTAACATAAGGGCAGTATTTTCACTCCTATCCTTGAATCATAGGCAACACCTTGTACATATGAGATATGAGGCAAGCAGACATTTCAGGGGAATCGATCGACCACAATATTTTGTACAAGCTACACTCAATGAGCGAATCATAGTTTTTGTTTCTCGAGAATAATCATTTCAACAAATGGCCGTATTAATTAATATGATGTCTTCTCATTACGGAAAATTCCGTATGTATTATCTTTCCTGGCAATCTTACGGTATTCTAGCTACTCCTTTTCCAGTTTATCTTCACATACACGAAAACACGTGAGAAAGCTGATTGTTCTTTCAATAATCTACAAACCGGTGGATGTCCACCCAACCCGGTTACCTTGTAACTTAAAGGCAAAATCGGATTTCCTAACCATTTTATGAGTTTTGAAAAATTTTAACAAAGAGCACTCAAATCCTATGGTAAAAACTTTCAGGCCGTTAAAAATACACACGTAACCGTAAGAATTGCATGTTCAACGATAACTACCCAGTGATTACGGTAAAATATTAGTCGTTTTTGCGATATGGGCGACTCCACTTTTCGCATTTCACTCCGACGATAAATACTCTAATATAAATATGTCTATTCTCCCAAGTCCCTTTTAACATCAAAAGAAATTCAGGTTTTTTCTTGCGTACCCACCCAATCATGCAAGATTCACATCGAAGTTAATGCAAATTAGGTCTATTTCGTTTCATAAAATATTTAAGTCATTATTATACGATCGACACGCGATTATTTCCGTCGAAATTTTATACAGATTACGGAAAACAAAGCAGACTCTAATGAATTTTCTTTTACGTCGTTTCCGCCTCGCGTGTGAACACCCACCCCTCTCTCTTTCTCCTTTCCTTCACCCTCCTCCTGTTCTTCCACGGTAATGCCCTCTAGTACTCCTTTTATTCTCTATCAGCAATTCAAAAGATAAATCTAAGCGTCTGCCGTCAAAGACATTAAAAGGGAGAAGAAGAAACACGACAGTGCATTAACGCGATGAAACGTCTTTTGGCGTTCTCCTCCCTTATCTCTTAAATCTCTCTCTCTCTCTCTCTTCATATTCTTTTTTTTCCATCTCCTCTCTCCTTCTTCAAATACATCCTCCTCTCCTAACCTCTCTTCACCGCCAATACACTAAAACTTATCTCTCGCAAAAAAAAGGCGTGGCCGGCCCATGGCCGTCCTCCTGCCCTCCGTGTCCCTTCTTTTTCTTCCTTTTCCTTCCTTCCCTACACCTCACGCCGTTTCTTTTTTTATTTTTTTTATTATTCTCCATCTTCCCCTTTTATGTACCCGTAGTTTTCCATTATTCTCCCTCCCTTGCCGTCTAAAAACCGCTTTCATAACCTCTTCTTCGAGCGCATGCGCATAAAGAGAAGAAGGAAAAATAAAGGCTAAGAACCGCAGAGGGAAACAAACGCGCAACCGCAAACACACACACAGACACACACACGCGCTAACACAAAAACATACAAACTCAAACAAACACGCACTCAGATAACCGTCCATTCCAATCGTGGAAAAGTGAAGGTTTTTCACGGTCCTACTACATTCCCCTATCTCTCTCTCTCTTCCTTCTTCTTTTTCTCTCTCTCCATTCCTCTCTTTCTCTCCCAGATTCCCTCCCCACGGTCTAAAATCAAGGAGCCGTCCTTCCGCCTCCCTCACTTTCTCTTATGACTCCTTTATGTACCTTTCAAATCCCTTCATCCAACAATCCCCACCCCTCCTTCAACCTCCCCTAGCTCTACATCTTTTCCCTACGCCATTTCTGTCTCTCCTCCTTTCTTTCTGAACACCTGTCTCCATATTTCTCATCCTTCTTCCCTTCTCTCCCCTCTTCTCTATCTCTCCCCCCTCTTCTCTATCTCTTTCCTCCCCCCCCCCCTTCTCTCTCTCTCTCTCCTTCTCACGCGCCGTATAAACCCGGCAGTTTGCACGTTATTTGCAACTGCTTTTATTTCTTCCTTTATACATCGACCCTCACCTCCCGCGTAACAAAAGTTCGGGATGGATTCCAAATAGGAAGAGGTTTTACCCTCCCCCTTTCTTTATTTCTTTAGGAGGGGAAACGTAAGGAAGATTCAAAAGGGTTTATACATCTTTACGAGTTTGTTTATTTTTTATTTCTTGTTTTTTTCCTTCTCTCTCGCGCTTTCTTTTTTTTTTTAAGGCTCGCTACTTATTTTGTTTTATAAGCCGTTCTTACGAGTTCTTTTCAACAATTTCTTTGCGTTTCGCCATGTTATTCCTTTATTCCTCCAAAAGCTGCTCTCGTTTCGTTCTATCTGTTTTTAAATTCTCTAGAATCCCGGTACCTTTTTTTTAACGTTGGCTCACGTCTAAAGCCTCCGAAATTAGAATTACTCCGAAAAAGTTGTCTAATCTTCAATTTACCTTGCGCTCCTTATGAAACAAATGCAGAGTTAAGTTTCAACTAAAACTTAGCCCTATGTATTGATATAACGCTTATAAAATTTCTAACATATTAAAATATTAAAATTTCTAAGCTGGATAATTTTATCTCGGTAAAACCTCTTGCATTTTTTTCTCATTCATATATTAATACATGGCACTCTTTGTCCATGACTTCTCTGCATTAAAATGGATAAATTATCTGAGCAATTATGGTGCGTTCATATAATATTTTTAATGTAATTTATTTGCTATAAGCTTAGATCAACATGTCGCTTTGGAATTTAATTTCATAGCTTAGGATTTGACCTCTTTCAGAAACAAATATGCAGACTATATTTGCCAACTTTTACCAAAGTTACAAAACGGTTATGCGTCTAAATGTCCGAAATTTTATTAACAACCTCCAGAGAGCCTTTGACACGATATGCATCCATGAAAAAAGAGTTTCATTAGGTAGGTAAGCGATCCCATTTCATTAAAAAATTTCCGTTCTCTTATTACACGCCATCGTGCCTTTCTGTTGAGAATAAGGCATCCGAGAACGAAGTGACAGAAATTCCCTCTCATCCACCCCTCTCCCTCTCTCTCCCCCTCTATCTCGACCCACCCCTCTATCTCTTCTTTTCGAGCGACGAAGCTCGTCTTATTTATTCCTCGGCCATCTTTTCCGCCCTCTTTTCAAATTCAACTTCCGCTCCACATCCCCGAATTCCTATCAATCCCTTTTCAATTCCGTCCTATACGAGCCCGTGCTTATGCGCACCATCTCTCCAACCGTCCGAAACAGCCTCTCTTTTTATTGCCATTTCCTTTGCAATAGCGTACCATGAACCCTTCGAACATATCCAAATATCTCGACTTTAATATATCGTTCTCAATTTAATTTGAATATTCTTCCAGCCGGTACAGGATATGACACGCCTTGATAAAATGTCAAGAAAAATTCTTTTCCATATATATATATATATATATATAAATTGCTTCGATACGATTCAAGTTTCATGGGTTTTGCTGAATTATTTTGCCAATCCTCACTTATTTACTGGGAATTAATAGATTACCAAGTATTAATAAATAATTTTCCTTTTTTGTGCTTTTGCCATCCTGATTGTCCTGCTATACGAAAGTGGATTGCTCGAGAACAGCTGATTTGATTTTTGACCATTAACGGCGCGATAGCTAAAGAGGATTTTTTTAGGTGATATCCTGCACAATAACGTCCCGAGTTCGATTCATTGCACTATTTGAATAACATAGTAATGGGAGCAGCGTATTCTTTTATTTGTATTTTAAAAATTGTTCCTAATAATCGCAAAAAAATTAGGGACTTGAGCCTAACAACGCCTTAAAATTTTGAAATTTCATTCTCCTACCGTCGATTTTAAAATGTAAGCCAAATCCGTTCACAGACTTGATTTGAGTGGAAAAATCTTTCTTCGTCTAGGGGAGGGGTCGACAACCCGCTGTTCGTGAGGCGCATGCGGCTCTTTAAGGAATTACCTGCGGCTCCCGAGCCCACTCTCCAGCTTAGAGCACAGCAGACGTCAATGACTGCCTCAATCGATAATAATATAATCGTCTTCAATAGAAGGATCCATTATGGGCTGTTGAGTAAAAAAATTCATTTTCAACCCTCATTTTCATCTACGGTCCTAGATTCGTTTTCTCAAAGAATCTCTTTATTTGCTTCGTTTGAATACACATTTAAATTTTCATTGAATACTATTAACGTATGTAAAATATTCATTCGTTTCTCAACTTCTTTTTACGAATTATCTCCAAAAACATCATTGTATGGGTATATGTGTGCGGATTTTAAAATAAAGAGAGTCATTTAATACGGCTTGACTGTATTTAATAGGTATTTTTTCATTAAACATGATCTGCGGCTCATATTATGTTGGATTCTATACAAATTTTGATAAAATAGCTCTCCTTTTCAAAAAGGTTGCCGACTTCTAATCTAGGGTCTAGAGCAAGGGTGCACAACTTAGAAGTTGAAACGGGCCAAAATCGACCTTGATTGTACCTAAGCGGGCCATGCTTTGAAAATTTTGTCCATACTAAAAACTTGAGTACACTATTGTCGATTTATTAATTACCATAAAAACTTTTACATGAAATTTTGGTGACAAAAAATGAAGTGGCAAATAAATATAATTTACTTACAAATTTTAATTGTATTTTTGATATAAAGGGAATTAACCAGCTGAGTTACCCCCAGCTTCAATCGGGCAAAACAAAAGGTGTCGGCGGTCCACATTTGGCCCGCGGGCCATATGTTGTGAACTCCTGATCTACAGCAACCGTATTGCTGCTGACTTCGGGAAATCACGTGCCTTAACATGTCGAATGGAAAACGAGAAAAATTTCGTGAATTCGTTGTCAAAAGGATGTACTCTAAAAAAAACTCAAAATTTACTTTTAAAATTACATAAAGAAATAGCCAATGTTTTGCAGATTATATTTTTCAAATAAAATTGAACATTAAATTTCAGTTCCAAGATCTTCGATTTAATTAACACTAGAACGCCTGGACCGGTCATTTTGACCGGTTTCAAAATCTAAAGTTCTCTCGCTCCCGTCTTATTCGGCGTAGGGGGTTGATATCAGCTAAATTTTACTCATTTGATGAGAAGATCTTACACGTGAAAAATAATCAACCTGGCTCTAACCGTTAAGTCTTAACGGTCACTTATACCTTCAGCGACCACACCGGTCAGTTTGACCGATGATGTATTTCTTACGTGTTTTCGCGTATTAGAACGTAGCATCCATTCTAAATTCAACCTACTACACTCTAAATACAATGTTTTACAATCAGAGCAGAAATAATTTTTCGCCTCGCACGAAATGAATGAAGATTGACGGCGTGTTTGGAGCCTGGTCATGATGCTAGCAACATTGGTCATTTATGCTCTCGTGATTTCATACGTTCCAACGCACGAAAGGATATCGTGTAAATACCATTATTCAACGCCCCGAAGGATATCAGGCCACTTGACAACAGAAATCGGAACGGATATCTCACAAACATGCAGGAAAACAAGTGACCGGTCAAAATGACCGACGCGGTCGTACTAGGTATGGGGCTACGGCCGGGCGTCCTAGCGTTAACAGATAGAAAAATTCAAATTGATACATGGTGGAAGAAGTACATATTGTCAATTGGAGAGCTAGAGTAGGAAATTTGGAGATGAGAGAAAGTGATAGAGAGGATGTAATAGGGGGAAATATTGCAGTAATGACATTTGAAAAATATTGTTATTTGATTAAGTAATTTCATTTGATTAAAACTAAATTTACAAATAATTTTCTTTTTTGTCTTTATCATTGAAAACCAAGCAAAAATAGATAAATATAATGATAAATATGACCCGTCATTTTTCACAGACATTTAAACTACTCTTTTTACAGTTTATGTGTAAAAATGTTAAAGAACAAATATTTGTTTGCTCTGGTTTCCTCATTCTATTATAGAAGTCTTTATTTTCCATTCTTGGCCTTTCCACTTTTGAATATGCCTTAAGAAGATAGGACAAAAACTTTCCTTTGACTAGTTTTGTGAACCGTATATTTCCCACGCCAAGAACTGCCTATTTAATACGGAGAAGGCATTTTTCATTTTAGTCAAACTTCAAATTATTCCCACTCTAACTTCAAAACACCCTAATTTCACATCATTATTTACAGAACTTCTGAAATTCAACACTTTGAATTTGAATATTCTCTTTACAGTGAGGTGGATTAACTTAGTAGCGACATAAATTATCTCGACTGCAAATGGACTCGAGGAAAAACATCTCGTGCGATGGTGCGCACACCAACAGGCAAACGCATCTGTAACACACCATTTCCCCATATAAATTTACTGTTTTTTACTTCCCTTTCCCTCTACTATATGTAGCTCTTGCTTCATGCCGAAATCTTTTTCCAGAGACCCTTTACGTGTCCCTATATTCCACCTTTTTTTTATCTTCCTTTAAAAACCCTATATTATCTCCAAATGTGCCCTAAATATTCACGTCAAAAATCTTCCTCTACTTTTTCTTCTCTAGCGTCCGCCTCATTTATTTCACATATCGTTTCCTTCCATTATTTAAAAAAAATAAAAGTTATATATTATATTTCCTCGAAGAATATCTTTCTTCCCTTCAAATTTTGCCTAAACTTCGTTTTTTTGTCTCGATCCTTGTGCACTTTGCGTAGTGCATATAAACTCTGGATATGCTCCATTTACTTTTCATGTCGTGTCCCCTTCTCTTCATCATATCATTCGAATATTTTACTTTGCGCCTCAGCGAACAAGCTAGCAACCTCCTCCTCCATTTTTCCCTTCAATCGTCTCCTCAATCTCTCTACTCGAATGAACGTGCGTCTCAGCCATAAGTCGCACGTTTTCCCCTGACGCAACAAAGGATTTGGACCATTGTCGCCCAAAGGGGGTGTGCCTTGGCACCCTGGGGCTTCGAAAGGTTGTCGCTAAGCAGTATAAAATGTAGCCCGTCAAATAAAAACGCCAGTTTAAAGGTCTGTATGTTACACAGGTTAACATTTTTCTCTAATTATCTGGTAGAGCTGTACTTTTATCATAAATAAGAGTTAATTGTGATGCACGGCATCTGCAGATGTATTGCCTACTTTCTTATATATATATATATATATATATATATTAGTGCATCGCGGCTATAAATATGTCTAATAATTACTGGTTTAGGGCATGAGGGAAGCATCGTATCGCAATCTGGTTTTTAATATTGAACCGGAATTCTTCCGGATATACTTTCTAAGGATCAAATTCAAAACAGCTCGCAAAAATTAATCAAACTCACTTGATAAATGACCCAAAAGATAAAGTAAGGTCATATAGCAGGAATATAATTTTCATTTTAAAGACCTTAAGTATATTTTTTAGCCATTCCGTGTATTAATTTTTCGTACGATGACAGTGAACTAGGGAAAATAAAATTGTACGAATAAAAAAAAACAATCTATGAGAATAAAATTATATGAACACGAAAATACGTCTATATGTACTCTACAAAGATATTCTTCAATTCATTCCACTATATCATTTAAAATATAATAGGCAATTAATTCTACAAGATTTGGAGGAAATAAATGAAAAGTGCGATTACTCTAAACCTGTACTAATCGTTTACCTCACGAGAAAAGATACGGCCCTTCCTTTTTCTTAAAAGAAAAAATGTGATCACTCCGTCTGTCTGTGGACTGTCATCATTTTAGTTTTTAAATATGTTTGAAAAACATTATTTTTTAATTACATTTCTTATCAACGTATTAATTTTCTACATGATGAATTTTTCCATTGGTTCATAAATTTTCCACCAGGTGTTTCCAAGTCGGAAAATTCAAAACTTTGAAATGGTATCGTAGCCAAACTATTAAAGCTAGAGTTATATCATCACGAATTGGAAGGTCTAGTTAAGATCTTTATTCCAATAGTCCTGGCTGCTCATTTTCCATAGAGTGGCATGAAATATTTTTAAGAAAACGTGATTCAAGCTTTTTCTTTAGCAGGGGAATGTGACTTGTTTAAATAGGTCTCGCATTGTTTTTATAGCGCCTTTGATATTTCTGCAAAAATATTTTCAAAACATCGCGAAGCGACCGTATTTTTGCGGATTTAAAACAAATTCGTACTCATTTCAAACATTTCCGCGCCGATACGTATACATCTTCGCGTGTATCTTACAATTAGTCCCAAGCTCCGCGGCTATGCATCGCGTTATTAAAACACACGAAATTCCCGACGCTCGAAGAATTGTTTTCACCGTCCGTCTCCCTCTCTACGTAACTCCTGCCCATCCATCTTCTTACTCTGCCAGCCATCTCCCTCCTCCCGCCCTTCAAATTGTTTCCGTGCGCCGCCGCCACTCCAGCCTACTTCCCATTATCGGAATCGCGGTCTTTCACTCTCACTCACCCTTACACCTCCCTCCAACTCCCCTCCCCCCTCTCTCTCTCTCTCTTTTTGTCTCCTTCGGGTATCCCTATATCTCTATCATTCTCCCTCTCCGTCCCTCTTGTTGTTGCAACAGTATCTCTCTCTCCCTCACTCGATCCCTTTCATTCGGTGCTATCTCGTTCTCTCTTTCTTCCGAACTTTTTATACGAGTTTTTTCTCTTTGCTTTCCATTCTATCTTATATATATATATATATGTATATATATGTATGTATGTATGTATATATATATATATATATACATACATACACATACACATATATATATATTTTTTTTCTCTTATAAGCTTCCTCATTGTCATGTTTTTAATCTCTCCTCGTTTTAAGCGATGTTGTCTGCATTTTTACCGCCATGACAAGTTTATCCTTTTCCACTGCCTATTCTCACTCAAGCGTTCTCCTCCTCTCTTATTTATTACTTTAGAAATGCGTCCGTGGTCTTGATCTTAGGTTTCTTGATTTATTTTGAATGCTAATTTTATCACCTTTATTTTTTCAACTCGTGGTAATCCACACTTGGTTCGCCCTCTCAGTGGTTTCATATCTCCCATAGTCCCTTACTCATGTGCTGCTTTGATCTTTGCACGTTCTTTGCTCGACACTTTAATAACTTCCCCTAATTAAGTATTTTCTTTTACTGCTTCTATCATCTTAATGTTTACATAACTTCTCATATTTTTCTGCGCTTTAATTTTGTGTCGTTAAGTCTTCGTCTACTTATTTCCGAGTGTGTTTTATACGGTAATTCGATCTTTTTTTGTTCCCCGTGTTCGTTAGTTATTTATCCCGCGCTTATAAATGATCAACCGAGCATTAATGTGCGGTTGGTACGGAGACGGACTATGATAAAAAGAGAAAGTCCTTATAAATATTCAACGTCCGGTGTACCTCTTGCAGGAATTTGCATTATTTTTCTCGGTTACTCTCGCGCATAGACTCCATCAACACGTCCTTTCCTCAAAATAGCACTAATTTAGAATTAAAAAGTTAAATTAATGACGTGGTGAATAATTTTTCATTCGATTGATCTTAAAATAAGTTAAGATATCTTTTGTTTAGCAATCGTGTTCGTAAAATTGAATTTGCAAAATTAAATTATTCATCGTCTTTCGCAGTGGTCAGAGAGGTTCGACTTTTATGTTTATCTACACATCCCTCACACATTTGAATGGAATAAAGGGCGGATATATTAGTTAAATATAGGTTGGGCATATAAAATTCAGACGGACAGTCAGGTGTCTTTATCTTATAGTACCACCATCTTTTTTTCAAAAATGGTTATGCACTGATGTATTTGAATTGCGGTACTTTGCTGAATAAGGCTTATTCCAACAGCAAAAAAAATGACCGGGAAAACAATCTACGCGAGTATCCTGAAAAGGCATCCGTCGTCATTGGATACTCACATATTGCAAATCCTAAATTTAGAATCTACGAATGTTAAGACCTTCGCAGTCTTGAGTGTTTTCCCAATTTTTTCGTCTCTCGGAACAGCTTCATTTTTTTTTAACTGGGTTCCGGTAATAAGGTCAGCTCGTTATTTAAAAAAAATGTAATGCGTACACATAAAAATGGACGTATCTGGGGGTAAAATTTACGAGTGCTCCAAAAGAATACGAAATTGATCACGGGGCAACAATTCAAGGGCTTATACTCGCGTAATAAACGTACGGCGCATATATTAAGATAGGCATTTTCGGGTTATGGCTTCCCGTGCGTAATCCTCCATCCCATTAGGACCGCTCCCGCTTCATCCTGCTCTCTATCCCTCCCACGCCGATATCTTCCTTTGTCTTCTCTCTCTGCATCTTCCCAAGAGGAGAACTTTCTCTCTCTCACTCTCCCTCTTCCTCTACGAAATCATCCTCCCTATCTTTTCCCCCTATTTCGCAAACGCAAGCACGGACCCTCTTCTCTTTTCACTCTTCTTCCTCCTGCTTCGCTCTATATTTCTCTCTCTCTCTCACTCTGTCTCTCTCTCTCTTACCCTCTTAAACAATCCTCTCCCCTACCAACCCTCTCTCTCTCTCTCTCTCCGTATTTCTTCTTTTTTCATGCCTCTTCCTTTGTCATTTTTATCAGCCACCGTTTCCCGCCGCTTCTCTCTTTCCCTCCTTTTTTTTCTCAATCTTATGTTCCTCGCCCCTCCATCTTCTCCCCATTCTTCTTCTGACACGTATTTTCGGGTGAGAAAAAATTAAGAGAGGAGAATGGAACCTCCTACTAAATCCCCCTCATACTATATTTCGTTCCCCGTTCCTTTTCCCTCTTTCCAGCTCTCTCTCCCTCTCTCCTCTCACTCTTTTATACTCTCTTAGAGAGAAAGAGAGAGAGAGAGGGGACTTAGCTTGCTTGCTGCTAAAGCAGGAAGGAGGAGAGGGAGGGAGGGAGGTTTGAGTTGGGTTGGGCTCCAGTGCGGAGTGAGGAATCTCCGCGAAAAAAATTGCATATCGATTATGTTGGTTGGGAAAGCTTAAAAGCGCGGCTTGAAGGGACTCTCCAGGGGTTTAATGAATCCTATAAAAGGTTCCAACGCTGTGAGAACTAGCGCCTTTTAAGGGGTGGATCTAAGGAAATAATCGTTTCCATGGGAACGTGGATGCCATCCAGAATATCCGTAATGGCGGTGTGAATTGTTTTCGTGGTCTGGAGACTTAAAGATTTCTTTTTCTGGACGGTAATGGATAGCTAATTCCATAGGCTCTTTGGTGTAATATATAAATATTAAGGGTTGTCACCCTGTATCTAAGGAGTGGGGATCTTTATGGATACTTTATTCAGCGGGGTTCGTGTGGGCGCGATGGGAATAATAATGCGCCACGGGCATTCACAATACATACATAGTCATCGCACCTCGTTGAGATTTTGCAATATGCTAGCATTAACCAACTCCACATAACGATGTGTGCGTATGTTTAAAATATCATCGCACATAATTCATAAATAGAATATAAAGAAAATCATATTTACACACACGTTTAAAACACGCGATGACATTTTTATAGTGGTATGAAGTAAAATAATTATATCCTATTTTAATATTTATGAAAACAATTCGATTACAGCCGTTCTTTGGAGTTTTCAGCAATGCGAAGAATTCCAGCATTCTTATTAATACTATTAGTTATAACTTGAATTTTTGCTCGAAAGAGACTTTCTATTTTTCATGTTTCTCGTTAGAGAGGTTCGGCGATATTAAAATAAAATAAATTTGATGTCAAAGGAAACGCATGTCAGTGAGCAATTCTCGCTGATTTGATAAAAATGTATTGCCATTTGAGAGGCTAATTTCCTTTTCCCTTATTTTACAGGTCAGTAATCCAAGTTTCCTACCATGTTCTCCCGTTTGCTGTACGGTAAGCTTGTTTATTTTTAATGCATATTTTTTAAACATATTAATTATGTATCGACCGAAAAATTCGGATTAATCGACCATCGATTTATTTTAGCACAGTTATCCCACAATAACGTTTTTTGGACATCTATTGAAAGCACAAAAACAACGAGGCGATTGGTAAAATGAAAGATACTACGTGGAAAAGAGTTGTTTTGTATAAGGTTAATTTAATAATCTTCATAATTCAACTGAGTCGTGTTTTTATATAGCACTAACATCCAAAAGAAGGAAATTCTTGCAATAGAAGTTTACATAAACTTTCAATGCTGCGAAGAAAAATAGATCGCTTAGCAGTCGAAGTATTTTAAAGCCTGTTTCCAAATCTTTCAGCCTTTTATCCATGGATTACTCATGTTTTTGCCATGATACATTTGAGTCGGATAATTAATGTTCCTGCATCCGACACTCCGGCACCACGCGTACTTTGAAAAACACTGGAATAGAGAGTTTCAAGCAAATAAAAAACTGCGTCGTTAACGAAATAAAATTTTACCGCGCCTCTTCGAACAGAGACATAAAGGATTGCAGTAACAAAGTAAAGGAAAGTAAATAAAGACGTAGTCAAGCGTAATTGAAGGGTAATCTCACCTTACGTATCATCGCTCGTCGCCATTGACCTTTTTTTATAAGATTTTCCCCGTTTGACCTCAAAGTTTTTTTAAAAAACCTTTTATGTGTTTGTCAGGATGTTTATTTTCTTGCGAAGGACGTCATGTACGAGAAAGCTCGCTTCCTCTCCGTCTTTTTCTTTTATTCTCTCGCTCTTGCATTAACTCGCTATGTAGCGCATCCCATACCGTTTCCCTATGTATCTATTATCTCACATTTCTTGTTCTCTTTAATTTCTCACTCTGTTTATTCATCTACACCAACTTCCACCCATCTCTATCCTTACCTCCTCTTATCTCTCCATCTCCTATTCACTCAAAACTTTCGAAGAAACTCATTTACGTTTCATGATAAGAGCACTCTGACCACACCCCATTTTCTCTCTCTCTCTCAAATTGCGTTCAATGAAATCCTCTGAAAAGAAGAAAATAAAAATTAAGGGAGGAAGTTTTTTTCTCGAGATCCAATCTGCTTCTGGGAGACGGAAGAGGAAAGTGAGCACAGGGAGACAAACTTGATTATTTCTCATGGACTCTTCTTTTGAAAATATGTCAAACAAAGCATGCGTAATGCAGACGATAGGTTACTGTTAAAAAAAATTCTCCGTGTCTATTATTATTATAACCTAATTATTTATCTGTATCGTGGCCCATACATCCGTTAACTCACCTCTTCCCTTTAACTGACAACCGCAGACTACTCCCAATATAATTAACTTTCCGACTTTAAAGAGGGGAAAAAGGGAGGATGAAAGAGAGAGGGAGAGAAAGAGAGAGAGAGAAAAGAAGAGGACCTTTAGCCGCGACCTCTTGCCGCTCGATTTGGACATATTAAAGCTCGGTTCTGAAATCAACTGTTTCGATGCATGGAATTTATTGAAGCAAGTCTGTATCGAAGATCGATGAAGGCAGAGAGGGTTTTCGGGGATAACGCGCGAGGATATCCAAGAAGCCTTTAAAGTTTTCGCCGTTTGAAACCAAGTGGCTTCTCTTAGTCCATGGGATTCGTAAAAGAGTCTTACGAGCTTAACTCATTGGTTGATTTCGAAAATATTGGCATGTGAATTTTTAATGGAGAATTATCTAGCTCGTCTTATTATGGCTTAAAATCAAACTGAGGAAACATGTACTTATCTCAGTTGTCTCCATAGGTCATTAAAAAGTTGTGATAAGATCACATGTTTCCAGGCAACCGTCATCAGGGGTATTCACCGATGGAGGATTTCGAAAGAATGCTGTCTGTGGTGGAAGATGAATGGCAGCCGACATGCTAATGATACGACTGGTTCTCATAACCTTGTAATGTTTATTGGAGATGCTTGAGTTGGTGATTATTTTTTCAATTTGATTTTTAAGTACTTATATTATCAGTGTAGCACTACTAAGAACAGGAGAGGAGCGAATGATTACACAAACTATCAGAAAGAGGAATGCGAACTACATTGGGAACCACTTGAGGAGATACAGCATGATCAGAGAAGTGCTAGAAGGAAAACTGGATGGAAAAAGAGAAAGCGGTAGGAAAAGGTTTCAGCTGATAGACGACTTGAAAGGGAAAGAGAGCTATCAAGACATGAAGAAGACTGCGAAAAATAGAACTATACGGAGAACCAAGTTTAACCATGAATACTCACGGACCTGTCTAAGGACAGACAGTTGACGATGATTATCAGTGTAAATGTTGAGTTATCCATCTAAAGGATAGGTTACTATGTTGGTAATTCACAGTAGCTTAACTAGAATTAAACAATAGCGTTTCTCTCGGGTGATTCGGAAGTTGGTGTATTTAAATTCTTATCCCCTGTAAGTTTTCAGACCATATATATCCACGCCATTCTATCATTGTATTAATGTATATAAATCATATTAAAAATTGAAAAAATTAAGTTATAGGAATATAGAATCTAAATTTCAAATTTTATTTTTGGCAATGAGCCAAATGGACCCTGTTTGAGTGTGTTATGACCCGGATGTTTCGACTTTACACGTTATACTATTAAAGCGATGGTTCACAGATACGCAATAGAAATTTTTTATCGCAATTTTCTCAAAAATTAGTGGTCATGTAGCAAACGTGTATGACGCTTTACTCTGCATATCTACAATACACACCCTTCCTGGTTGCGCGCCTGATAATCGGTGAATTATAATATATTACTGTTATTTTTTTGTAGAAACACATTTTAGTCAACTGGTAGGCGGGTTATAAAGTGAATTGGTTGATTTTTTTTAACTCTACGCACATCTCTAAAAGCTGGAATGGTTGCCTCAACTAAAGCAGATGGAGATGGAAAAGTGCAGACTAAAAGGATCATGAACGAATACATTACAAGGGAGTTGAAAAAAAATCGCAAATACAATTTAATCAGATCCTTTCGTGGTGTAGAAAGTATATTTCTCTGAAAAAGACAAAAATCATGGAAAGCTTCGCTCCGGATGAAAAATCTTCGAACTAATCTCAGTCACGCAACCCCCCAACAAATGCACGGAGAGAGTGTTTCATTTTATATTTTTAAAGCTAGAAAGATGGAGTGATAATATGTGATTTATTTAATGTTCCCAGAAGTGGAATTTCACTCTGGCGTTGAAAGAACATTAATTTGTTCATTTTTTAATGCCTTTTGCATTTATAATTAGGTGTTAAGAGTGAAAAATACAGTTATTAGCTTTAATGAGCATTTTGCGAAGTTGTACTTATCTACGTAGATTTTTCTATCCTTAATACTAATTACTACTGTTTCGTTTAAATACATAATTTAAAAAAACAAATTATGAAATAAAATAACGAAAAATGATCTTAACCGGGAACTTTATACTAAAAAAATGAATCCAAAGGAAACTACATTTGTACGACGAAAATATATCGCCGACGAAAGTGGCCGACATTAAGCCTTTAAATTTGTGTATCAGTGAGTCCGCCGAGTTCGTCAAATAAATTCGTTTTACTTCACGAAAAATCGCTGCAATATTTCTGATCGATCTCTTGATATATATATATATATAATCATGATTTTCGGCATCGCTACGCCAAGTAGATATGTATTACACTGACCAGTTCAATCAGAATCGCCAGCAAGTACTTATCAGTTCAATTCACTTTCTTCAGAATCTCCTAACCGGACTCGGTTGATGACCGAAGGTGGCATATACGGTCACAGTAATACTGTCACTGATGTAAATCCTGTATTTATTAAGAATGTTTGAGCTGGGCATTGATAAATTAATCTAGTTAATGGATGACGGTTAACTTAGATTCATGCACCTCGCTCATAATTCCGTAGTTGTAGTATAGCAGTGGAAATAGTTATCCAGCGGCGTGCAAAATGATAGATTCTATTCTTTGCAACATTGACAGTTTATATAACTTGATCACTTGACCCATTCGTTTACTAATATAAAATGGATAAAATTATATGAAACAATTTTATTATATCGCATAGAATCGATCAAGTACGGCAACTATATGAAGAATAAAATAAAGTTCTCATATCGTTTTTACCACATTAGTGATAGCGAAACTTTAGAAGGGCCAACATGGAAGTTCCCACGGTACCTAATGATTTGTCTTAAAATCGGAAGTTACTTAGAGATTCTGAGGTATCATATAAGTGAATATCAAATATGATGTTTATATGGCTAACGTTTCAATATTAAATGCTTCGCGGGATAAAAAACATACTCTCTAGACCAGTGTTTCCCAACCTGGGTGCAGCGGCACCCTGGGGTGCCGTGAAGTGCGCTGAGGGGTGCCGCAAAAATTATTCTGTTTTCCCATTTTTAGTCTCATTTTGCCTCTTATTGTTAGAGTCTAGAGCAGGGATGGGCAAACCGCGTCCTGCAGGACAAATGCAGCCCGCGAGAGCATTTTATGTCTGATATTTAATCGTGTATAATTCATTTCAAATTTACAGTGTCTATCTTTGGACAAATCAAAATTTTTTGTTGAAAAGTTATTTTCCTCCGTTGCAGTATACAAAATGCAACTTATGGATATATTACTTATCTATTAAACTGTATTATAAATATATGCTTCAATTGCTAAATTATACTCTTGGTGAATCTGGAAATTTTTTTGCTGCCCGCGCTTCCCCAGTTGAAAAGTTTGCCCATCCCTGATCTAGAGCCACATGCTGTCCGAAGGACTAAATATCCCCACTCCTGGTTTTAAGGCTGAAATTCTTGAGCAAGAACGCAGCATATAGTAAATATATGACTGTATTTCCTTTAAAGCGATGCCTTCATAACCATCAATACATTAATGATTTTAAAAAATTCTCCACCCATTATTTTTCCTCCCCTCCCACGGAAACCATCGCTCACTACCATTCCCTCTCCATTCCATCCTCACATTTCAGTCTCCTTTGTGGCGCAACACGAACTTCGTCCAGGATACCGACACTCCCTCTCTATCCTAAAAATAAAATTTAAAAAAAAACTCTCCTCTCATCCCTTTCATCCTCTCCATTCCTCTCCACTCTTCTCGTCCATAACTGTCTCGCATCACATCCCTCTCTCTCTCTCCTTCCTAGGTTTTTACCACAGATACTTCTCTTTTTAGAAGTTTCCGAATTTGTAATTCAGTCTCTTATTTTTGCTTTTTTTTGCTCTTTTTTCATTTGTTTACTTTCAGTTGTTTGTCTTCTGTTTGTACGTTTATATGTTATTATTTTTATTGTCATTTGTAATCCATAACGTAGGCTTAAATGCAAGAAGGGACTACGTAGTCTAAATTTCTCCCTAAATAAAGTCGTTTGTCTGTCTGTCTGTCTGTCTCTTCTATCTCTCTCTACTCGCTCCTTCTCTCTCTTTCCTAACCATCTCTCTCTCTCTCTTATCTCTCTCGAGTCTCCTCCGCCATTCCTCACCCGAAGGATTCTCTTCGCCTCTTGGCTGCTCTCACGCTTTCCTCGAAGCAGATCCTAGATACCGAGATAGAGAGACACCAACGCCAACCAACCACCTCGAAGAAGCCGCCTCCCCAATTCCTTTTAGGGCCATTTCATTGCGCCCATCCACGAATCTCTCATCCACCCTCGCCCCTTTCTATCTCCCATCTTTTTATTTTTTTCGCCAAGTCTAACGCATCCGCTCTCGCACCCATGGCATCCACACATCCACACACACTCTCTCTCCCCTCCTCCTCTCTCCTTCCCTCTCTCTCTCTCCTTACCCTTCCCTCCCAAATAACATTCGAGCGTCGCGCAACGCCATGCCGGGGCTATTTTTCTCCTCGCCGGATCCTCCTGGGTTTTATTCTGCCCCAATAGCTCGCTATTTGCGTCAGAAAGGAGATGCTATAATCTTAACCCTTTGATGAAAGGATTAAGCGTTTTTTATTTGCTAACGTTAACAAAATAATGAATAAAACAAAGTAGCGTGAAGAGATAACTGACCGATGGACTTCATAATTCTGGGTGGTATCATTCTAACCTGTATTCAACTTCAATAATAATATTCATAATAAAATTAAAACAAAAAATTTTCGTGGATTAGAATTACCGAAATTGCGAACATCGATCTTAGAATTTCACGGACGTCACATTATCGTCTTACCATTAGAATGATTGCTTCGGTCAATTGCAAAAAAACAATAGCTGTTCCAGTACTTCCGGATTACTTTTTTCACATAGGTGTTAGAAAACCTTTAACGCCAAGATACAAAAGACACATTTAAGTTTCCAAAAATATGAAAATGAAAAATACATTTTCGTTAGAGAATCCAGTTTCTGCTTGGTAGCAGTGCTATCGTATTTTGGAATACAATTCAACGAAAAGTATGGCATTATTGTTAATGTTCATTACATGAAAGTAAAACAGCCAACTTGATCTCCAAGTCCCCTATCTTTCCAGGCATACTTTTATTATCCAAATACAACGCGGGCAAAAAATCATCACTCTAACTGGAGATAACTTGGAAACCAGTTCAGTTTTCCCTAGACCGATAATACTACACATTTCCTCTCCAATTGTTTTTGTTTGCATTCACGGCTTCAATCTATTTCCCCTGGCATTTTCTTCTCATTATGTTCCATCCCCTTTGCTATTCCTACTTCTTCCTCACCCTCCTCTTCTAACACCCAACCTACAAAAAAAAGGAACTCTATATTCCTCCGGCCCGATATGCATAACCACTCTCATTTCTCCTCCTCGCGCACGCTCATTTCCTTTCCCCCCCCTCCCCCCTCCCTCCGCTGCCTTCGCCTCCTCCCGCCCTCCTCCCTTTCCCACCGGCACATTCCCTCCCTTCCTCCCCTCCAACCCTTCATTCCCATATCCCCTTCCTCTTTGCCCCCCCCCCTTCCTCCACCCTCCAAAAAAAAAACGCACCCCGCCCTCTCTTTCTCTCTACCTTCTCCTCTTTTTCTTCTCCGGCGGATGGCGTAGGAAATAAGGACGAATAAACAATTTCAGAAGGAAAACCTCGAAAAATCTCTCTATGGGGTGGGGGGGTGGGGGAGATGAAAATGTGGGAAATGGAGGAGAGAGAGAGAGAGAGAGGGAGAGTGAAGAAAGAAATGGAGGGGAAGGAAAAATAAAAAAAGGTTAGAATTTGAAAGAGAGAGAGAGAGTGAGTGAGTGGTCGTAGAAAAGACAGAAAGATAAAGCGTATTCGAGAGATAGAGAGTTAGAGAGAGAGAAAGAGATAGAGAGATTTTAAAAAGGATTTAAAACGGATTAAGGGAACGAAGAGGATGTAAAGATAAAAATGAAGGAAAAGAAATTTCACGGACACAAAAAAAACAGAGGGAGAAACGAATAAAATTCCATTCTATCACAAAAAAAAAGGAAAAGAGAGAGAGGGTGAGTGAGTGAGGAAGAGAGAGAGAAAAAAATCCATGTGGCTTGGCGGAGGACAAAAAATAAAAGTGAAGAACACATCTCTCGCAATCAATCATCTCGCATCCTCCTTTTTTCACTCATACGGTCCTCTCTCTCTCTTTCTCTCTCTCTCTCTCATCCGCAAACTTCCTCTCCGAGCTTCTCTCTCTCTCTTTCTCTATCCCATCGGGTTCTCTTCTGGCGTTTTACCCAAATGTCATCTCGGATGGAGAAAAAATATATACGAAAAAAAAGAAAGAGTGAGAGAGCGACTCAGGACTAGTTGTCTCGCACTCGCAAAATATAAGGGGAGAAAAAAAAGACAAAACTTTTCCAAAAAGGATAAGAGGAGTGAGAATATAAGAAAGAGTGGGCAAAAGAGAGAGAGAGAGAAGATAAGAGGGAGGGAGAGACAGAAAAAGAGGGACGTGAAAAGAGAGGGATGTGGAGAAAAGGATAGACAAATAGAGAGAGAGAGAAGTAAAGGAGACATAAAGAAAGAGATTTAGATTTCATTTCAATGGGTGTAGTGTGTTTGAATCACCTCTTGAAACTTTTTATTTCTTTTTTTTTTGCGGTAGGCTATTCGTTAAAAAGGGACATGAAGACATATTCCTAAGGTTTAACAGTAGGTTTTCCAAGCGTAAATGAATTATCAAGGAGAGAGAGAAAGCTACGCAGAGGGAGTGATCCGCAGATGTAGTGACAAGCAGAGGGAAGGGTTTTTAGGAATAGAGAGGGGAAACTGGAAGAGAGGAGATTGACAGACAGACAAATGCTTTTATTCGGGCGAGGTCGAGACTTGTTAGTCCCCTCTTTCACCTGAACCCAGCTATGAAATATTTACAGTTACATACAGTACATGCAGAATGCTAATACATATTTACAGAGATCTTTTTTCCCAGACACGATAAGACAGACCAACAGGGGCATTAGTTAAAGAGTTCATTTGGCGCTGTGACACCCCCAACCGCTTCTGGCAGCTTTGCAGGGTATTCATGTAAATGTAAATTACATTATAAATGAAAGAGGAGGGAGGGAAATGGGATGATTATGAGACGCCGGTAGAGAAAAGGGAATACAGGGAGAGAAAGAGGGAAGAAAGATGACGAGACAAAGAAGGGGAAAATTGAGAGGGAGGTTAAGAGAGGATAAAGAAAGGAGAGAGAGAGAGGAAAATAGGAAGATACAGATCGGAACATAGAAAGAGGAAGGTATGAACAGAGATGGAAAGAGTGGGAGAAAATAAGAGGAAGAGAAACGAGACGAAAAGAGGCAGACAGAAAGAGAACAAGGGAGCGAAAGAGAGAACAGTAAACAACATGAGAGAGAATGAAGAGGAATGGAGCGAAACCTCCGAAATCCTGATTGTGTGTGTGTGTGTGTGTGTGTGTGTGTGTGTGTGTGTCCCGTGCGAAAGAGGTCGCGACGATCAAGCCACCTGAGTTTAATGGAAGGAACTACCGATCTCCTCCCGTAGTTACTACCTCCTCCTTCCTATTCCCCCAAAGAAAAAAAAATCCGGGGGTTGATGGACTCCCATTTTGGAGGCAGGAACAGTGAAAGGGTTTTCGAACGCTAACTGTAACCGTAGCGATCTTTTCCGTAGGAAGAAAAAATAAATAAGAGAAGAATCTCCTCCTCCTCCTTCCGCCTCCCTTCGCTACCCGTTTTCCGATTCTTGTGTCAACCAACGGCGACGAATGAGGAAGAAGGAGAAAAAAAACGAAACCTACGAATCCGAGGACTTCTTCCCCTATTCCGCATTTACGGACAACGATAAAAATAAAAGACGACGGAATCCTCGCTCGTGAGCAAAAAGTTAAAGAAAAAACGCGCCTTATACCATTCCTGCATACCCGAGTCACTCCCGCTTTACCTAAAATAAATTGATGTGTCCAACACATGACTTTCTCCATACGTAAGTTGTCAACTGAAATTAAATAAATACGGGGATAGGGACAGTAGAACTTACATGCTTCAGCGATAGCAATTCAATTGTTTTGTAAATTCACCTCTGCCGTCGCTACCACGCGCGCGAGCTGCCCGCTGACCGTCAATTTCGAAGAAAATTTAATATCTCTTGAAGTATTCCTCATATGAAAATTTAGTTCAAACAAGAGTTGCAGAAAAAATAACATCTACAACTTTTATGCATATGTATGTTAACAAAAATTTAGTTTTAGGCGAAATATTTAAGAAAAACAAAAATTTGACAGGGGTAAACCGCTACTTCCGGCTGACCGATTGTTATCAAAATCTTTTCGAATCTTAACAATATATATAAAATTACAAATATAGAATTTCATGCTGATCTGATAAATAGTTTTTGAGTTAGTTTGCCCACAAAATTTCTGTCACACGCATACGGACATACAGGCAAGGACACACAGACATCGAGAAAACGGTCAAAACGTGTACAGGGGACCTCAAAACGTGTATTTCCGTTGAAATCTCGAATTCAATTATTTCATGAATGCAATACTTTCTCTATATTACGTACTAAATGGAGAAAGTAAAAAATCTGATCTGGCCAACACATGACTTTCCCCATATTTGGGGTATAGATATTTAAATTATTATGAGTAGCATTATAAGGCAAAATTATTCACCGCTACATGGTGTTGGCGCTGTAGGCTGGTATTAAGAAAAAGCGAAATATATCCGAAATGGATGGTTCTACGAAAATTAGTTTCAAACAAAACTTGGAAGTAATATTATTCTCTACAACTTTGGTCCTTACGAAGATTACCAATAACGATGTTGTTAAGGAGATATTTAACGGAAACCGAAAAACCGGTTATTTATAAATAACTCCTAAACAATAACTGCTATGGAAAATTGTTTCAAATGAAAACTGTAGGAAATTACATTCTCTATAACTTTCGTTTAGAATTGTATATACAATAATGATGTTTTAACAAAGAAATATCGCAAAAACCGAATCGGGTTTCGAATAAACCGCGACTTCCGGTTATCCGTTATTGTCCAGAAACTAATCAGTTCTTTGTGCTCATGTTAAAGTGTTATATATGAAGTTTGGTAACGATATGGTATGTACTTTTTGAGTTAGAGCGACCACACTAACATACACACACACACAGACATCATTCCGAAAATAGTCTAAACGTGTTCTAGGGACCTCAAAACATATATTTCCGTTGAAATCTCGAAGTCGATTTTTTTCATGAATACAATACTTTCCCATTACTACGTATGGAGAAATTAAAAAGTGAGATTTGCGAATAAAAATAAAAAATTTTACTGGTCGGACTCCTTGCTCGAGGCATAAAAAATGAGAGGAAGAGAGAGAGGGAGAGAGAGAGAGGACGAAACAAAAGACAATCTCGGAGCGAAAATTCGCAAAGTGTGGTTTACGTGGAGAAAGAAGGAAGATATTTCCTTTTATTTTCTCGGGAATATTTCTTCGGGTTCAATTTCCTGCAAAATGAAATGGCGAATGTCGCTTTTTTCCCCCCGTGTTTTTTTTTCGACTTTTAATATTCATTCATTCTTCGAATCTTTTAAAATTTTACCCGCGCCCGCAACAATTCGATTCGTGGCGTGTAAGGACATCATTATCACGCGACTTTCTTGCCGAAATATTATTTTTCTCTTTTCAGGATGATATTAATCTTGAGAAATAACGCGAGCTCCATCTTGCTTCCTTTAAGTTGATGTTTTTCTTTTATACTTTCATGGAGGCATCTGAGATAAACTACGCAGTTTAGTTATTACTTCAAGTGCCGCCATTTTGGAGAAGAGATTTCGCTGATTGTTGCTGACCCACGCTTAAATAATTTATTCGGGAATTTTTACCGCAGCCATTAATCTAATTTTTCTCCAAGGTGGTATTTGTCCTTTAATTTTGTTAAATCCTGACAAGCCACTAATCATATTCTAGAGTTATTTAAAGATTAATATTATTTCAAAATTATTAGCTTTTGAATGGAAAGAAATGTGAGGTAGTGTAAATTTAAAAAAAGTACACGTCTACCTTTACCTTATGCTGCAACAAAATCATGTTTTTGTCCAGCCTTTCTATAGATATCGAAGGTATATTTAGAGCCAATGGAACAGTTGCTTACCGAAAGATTTTTTTAAATTTGAAAGTATACTCAGATATAGTGAAATTAATAACTCATAATTTTTTACTGCCACCTTGTCTAAAATATTATGGGCCAATGTCGCATGATATTATTAATCGTGTAATTTTTTTCGCAATATACGTAATTTCCTACATTCTATCTGCTAGGCCAAATTGGCAGTCTTGGTCAATTTAAAAAAAAAAGATTAATTATCTCTCGATAACACGACAAAGAAATCTGAAAATCAGTAGGACAGGTTGTTCCGTGAATTGATAGAATAAATAGGGAAGTTTTATTTTTTAATATATCTATAAAACATTAAGTCATTTTCATCCATTAAGTCCAATGAAACGTATAGGCGAATCGTAATTGCTGTGCGAATTATTTTCCCTTGAGCGAAAGATACAGTAAACACCTGGGTTCTTATTCGCAATCACCCTCGCCAGACTCGTGGAGCCGGTCTACCGGTCAGAATGAGAACTACTTCCTGTGGCGACATTTACCCAACGTCTACACAGCCCAACTTCTGAGGGATCTGCATGTGGCGACATTTACGCACCCGATCACCGGCAAATGGGGAGGGATATTTTCGTTCCTGAGAGGCGCAGGGCGCGATAGCGCCCCGAGACGGCTACACCCGATATAAAAGGCATTATAATCTAAAAATAAGGGGATAAAGGCAGTAGTTCTCATTCTGACCGGCAGTTCGGCGCCACGGGTCTGGCGGGGGGATTGTGCATAAGAACCAACTCCTGATTCACGAACACCATGCGTTCCTGAAAAGTAGTTCGTTAACCGTAAGTTCGTAATTCGGGAGTTAATGTATTACATGCAAGGTTTTTTATATTAGTAATCTATAAAGACTAGAGCAGGGATCGGCAACGTTTTTATGTTGGGTGCCACTCTGTATCAACATTCCTAATCCGTCACCCTACGCGCGTGTCACCCTTAATTCTTTTGTCCATAACGCTTACGAATAGCGGTTCCAATATTATACAAAAACCTGAATATAATGCGGTATCATTAAAATACAAATTAAAATTGAAATTCCTTTTTAAAATAGATACTTTTCGGAATTATTCTCTGAAATATCGTGCCACTTCAAAACCCTTCGCGTGCCACTGTTTGGCACGCGTGCCATAGGTTGCCGGCCCCTGCTCTATAGTATTCATTGCATTTACAGAAGTGCATGGAGGCAAAAGATTCTCAGAATTTCTCATTACAATCGCTGACACAGGTTTCTCAAAGTCAAATCATACGTGTGCCGCAGGATGACACGGTACTAAATCCAAGGGACCGCATGGACAGACACACAGACAAAAGACTATATAAAGTGCGAAGTCGAGACTACTTCCTACATTTAACCCTTTGGTAATGCATGCCATAAGATATTTGTTATACATTAATTACATATTAGATGCATCGTATCAAATCCACGGGCCGTATTCTGTTGTTGTTCTTCTGTATCCAAACTGCGTAAGGTGTCTCAAAAGGGAACGAAAAATATACTTCGGATATTTTAAAGTGTCTATTTTATACATTTAATTTATTACAACATTTAAATTTATTTAATGAGAAATACATCAAGTTTATAAATATTACGTCGCGAGCCGCATAAAAATGCTCTACGCGGACCGCTTGTTTGATATCCCTGCGTCATCGCATTCATTGATCATAACTAAATCCTCGCAAAATATTTTTTTTTAAATAAAGGCATGAAACGGCTCTAATCCATGAAATTGCTTTGTATATGCGCGATATATTTCTTAATTAACACGATGAAAATCTGTTTGTCTGTTATTTGCGCCATTACGGATCCGCTTTTATCGAAAATCTGTAATCTCTTTTCAAGCGGCTTATCTAACTGGAAATCGACGTTCTATAATAAAGTTTTATCTCATAAACGCTCTTGGGTAAAAAAATGCTAATATTACTTTTAGTTAATCATTTCTACCCACTTTGCTATCTGCACACGTCAATCACCCTAGTAGATCTCCAGAAACGTTTTTGACCCAAAAAATAATGCAATTAATTTTATGGAAATCTGTATTTTCTCGTGATAGAGTTACCCTAGCTGATAATTTACATTTATAAAAAATAACAACTCCATAGAGTAGATAAATCTTTCAGTCGGTAATTCCGTCACTATCAGGTTCCATCAATTTTTTACATTCTCGCGTCTACAAAGACATATATTTATGACAAATTAATATTAAAATAAATACGTTTGCTTTAAATCACGTTTCATTTGCCTTTGGTAGATATATACATATTAAATTCTGTTTTTTTTGTTTTAATCCCACTCTCGTTTTGGAAAATATTTATTAATCTCTATTATTTCTTTCTGTTGAAAATTTACTCTCGTTTGCAGATCACTTGTTATAAATACATGTCCCAAAAATCGCCAGAGACAATTAAACTTATTTATATGTGTAATTTTTTTTAACAAATGGGATGGTCTATATATTATGCTAAAATCAGCTGCGAAAATGAAACGACAGATACCAGTACACCAGTCCTGGCTTTTTTATCGCGGCTCTTCTACGCATTTTACGAGATCGTTTTCCGCTATAAACCGTTTTTTTTAGTAACGTTGAAATGATGATGAGCCCTACGTTGAGAAAACATAAGGGAAATCCTTCCGTTGAAAAAAAAAAAGGTAAACAACGGGACGGCGACTGAAAAAAAAAAAGATGACGGACACGGTCTGTATAAATAATCTGAGCGGATAAGCGGTGACAGAAATGAAGAAGATGGATTGTCCAAAGTATTGACCCGTATGGCACGAGCGAAAGCATTTGACACCCCTCTCAATTCCAGGACGGAAGTGAAGCCGTTTACACGCGGAGGATTCGCAACAGCCTTTATTGAATGAATCTTAGGACTGAAGTAATGCGTTATTTTTCACGAAAAATGAGTCTTTTTTTTATTTATGCGACAATTACTCGAATCGTCCGTCTTTATGCGGGTAATGGATGTCTCCTCTCTCTCTTTGGTTCATCCCTTAAATTAGCGTCCGATCATTATTCCATTGTTTTAATTTATTTACCGTTAACTGGAGAATATACTAATATACTCTGCGGCCTTTTACAATGATTATAACAACTATAAGAATGATTACAACATACGACTCTGCACTCGTCAGGATCCAAACCCTTGACCGTTAGCATTGGAAGCAAGACAAGCTAACCACCCTCATCTCTGAAGCTAGCAAATTTAATTAAAAATATTTCAATAAAAGTTTTTAGAGAATTTAATTATCTTCATCACCAAAGCCAAGAATATACTTGTAACAAAAATTTGAAAAATTGTGGATCAGTTGGTTAAAAAACATTATCCTACGTACAAAAAACGCTCGTGAACAGAGATGCCGTCTAAAATAGGAAACACAATCGCATAGATGAATAAAGAAAAAAAAACTAAAAACAACGGAGGATGTATAAAAAATTAAAAGTGAAACTTACGTTCTCGTAAATAACAAAAAATACCAACGATCAAACATCGGATAGCTTTCTTAAATTTATCATACTTTGCTCTTCTCTGCTAAAACCTCCGAAGTGAGAAGAAAGTTTGTGGTTGGATATTAATTTTCAGCCTACGCTCACTCGCCTCATCCTGTAAATCAAGTGCGACAATGGTCGACGAGGCTGATAGGGAATGAGTAACGAAGTTCTGATATATTTTCAAGGACCCAACTTGAAAAACTCGCATCCTCTTCTTGTAAAAGCGGGGGAATATACTGCTTAATTTCCCACCTCTTCTAAACGCATAAATAAAAATCAACCACCCATCACCATTAAAAACCTATTATGAAAGACGTTTTACGTTGGAGATGAAAAATTCTCCTTGAGATTTACGAGTTTACGGTAGGCCATGCCCGTTTTATAACTAGACAACACGCGATTCTTAATGCCTTTCCAATAACTACTATAGGCCGCTGTTTTAACTATGCGTTCCTACCTCATTTGCGTTTAAATGCTTCCGTAAATTTAGTTAAAACTAGGTCAGCCTAAGGTTGGCCCAGAACGGAAAGGGATAAATTAAAAAACGAGAAAAAACTATTCCCTTAGAACTTAAATAAACTGAACGCGGACGTGATACAAGGAAGTCTATTTTATTTGTGTTGAATATTTTTATAGGAAGGATGGTTGTCACTAATGACGTCACACTGATGTGCACGACGGTTTTTTTTTTACTCGTAGGTATATTAAATGGGAAATCCCGCCCATAAATTATGTTTACGTTTCGACCATCGGGTTGAAACGGGAAACAAGTCCGTGAGTTGCATGTAAATGGCCGCAGAATAATGAGACGGGACCCCCTTGTTTAAGCTCCGAAATTGATGTCGCCGCGAAAGCGTGTAGCAGTTTAAAAAAAGTAATGAATTACATTTAATAGTCCACACGTTTGCCGAGCACTTGATAGTATTTTTTTTATACTTTTGTACAATAAAAGCCTTAATTAATTGTGGGCGCTTTTATGTTTTTACTGGGACAAGGCACGGAGGCGTGAATTTCATTTGATTGAAGATTATACATACATACATCTATATATATATATATATACACAAAATTTGATTTTTATTTTATCCGAATAAGGAAATAAATTTAGCGCAGAAGTCTGCCGTATTCACCATGCTTTATATTAGACATATATTATTATTTACTTTTTCGGTGACCTCTTGTGAGATGAGGATAATAAAAACCAATCATAATTTCTAGTAATGATTTTTTTTATACCGTACGAATGAACGAAATTACTTTAATTAAAAAATATTGGTAGAAGGCATTGAAATTTGTTTGACGCAGCATAATATTGGGCACATTATACCGTATTTCGTAATAGAACACTAAAAAATCTGATGTGGCCCACACATGAATTTCTCCATATTTGGGGTAGAGATATTTAAATTATTATGAATAGCATTATAAAGCAAAATTATTATTTCGTATCGTAAAAGAATACAGTAGTCCTTATTGCCGTAAATGAGGTATATTTTGAATATTTTTACAGAATTCACCGCTACATGATTGTGGCGCTGTATACTGGAAATTAAGAAACAGCAAAATACCTCCGAAATGGATGGTTCTATGAAAATTTGTTTCGAACGAAACTTGGAAGAAATATTATTCTCTACAATTTTGGTACTCACGAAGATGTCAAATTACGATGTTTTTAAGGAGATATTTGACGGAAACCGAAAAAACCTATTATTTTTATAAATAATTCCTAAACAACTGCTATGGAAAATTGTTTGAAATAAAAAATGTAGGAAATTATATTTTCTACATTTTTTGTAATAGTCAGTGTATACAATAATGAAGTATTATCGGAGAAATACCGCAAAAACCGAACCGGGTTTCGAATAAACCTCGACTTTCGGTTAACCGGTATTGTAAAAAAACTAATCAGTTGTTTGTGCTCATGCTAAAGTGTTATGTATGAAATTTGGTATTAATATGACAAGCACTTTTTGAGTTAGAGCGGCCACAATCACATCCATCCATCCATACACACACACACACATCATTCCGAAAATAGCCTAAACGTGTTCTAGGGACTTCAAAACGTGTATTTCCGTTGAAATCTTAAAGTCGATTTTTTTCGTGATCACAATACTTTCCCATTACTACGTACGGAGAAAGTAAAAAACGAGAAGGGTAGTGAGAGAGAGAGAGAGAAGTAGACAAGGTGAGAGGGAGAAGAGATGGGGGAGGAGGGAGAGAGACATTGGACAAGGGATAAATGGGAGGAAAGTAAGAGGAAAGCAGAAAGATAGATACCCCACAGATAGATGATCCATTCTTCCACTTAATCCTAATTTCGTCATGTTAATAAAGGATAAATAAGAGGAAAGAGAGAAAGGAGAGGGGGGGGGAGAATAAGAGAGAGAATTTTAACTTTAAAAGGGAGTGAGGTGGAATGACTAAAAAACGAGAAAGTGAGACAGCCAGTGGGGAATCAGGAGAGGAGAAAGGGGAGAAGTAGAGAGAGAGAGAGAGGCGAAGAGAACGAGGAAAATAGAGGAAGTGAGAGAGAGAGCTATAAGAGTGGGAAGAGAGTTACGGAGAGAGAGAATGCGAGAACAGCAGAAAATGTGAGTGGAAGAGGGGGAAACGAAGAGAGAGGGAGATAGGAGTGACTGTGAGAGACGCCACGGGGATAGACTGAAAGATAAATGGCGAGTGAGGGCGGAGAGAAGTTGTAGAGAAATATCTGGACAAGGCAAACAAATGAGTTTGTCAGTCATGCATACGAAGGATACAGCCAGTAAACCGGGAACCCTTGCAGGCACTAAGCGACATGGAGCTGGACCTCTCCGATCCGGAATTCCGTGGTTCTGTATATCTGGAAAAAACATCCTTGTTTCGGAAATATGGCCTTTTTATTTTTTCCTGCTCTCTGTTGCCACAGAATAAGTAATTATAAATACTTAAAACACGCCAGTAAAAGGTAAAAAATGTAGATTTCATCTATGATCCAAACAGGACCTGGTAAACCAAACTGTGTCGTATTACATACCTCATGCATGGACATTTTTATTTTTATATTAATTTATATATTCTCACGCTTAGCTGTCTCGTATTCCTGCGTAAAAGACAAAATGTAAATATTGTCGAGATAAACTAACCAACTGTATTTCGGTAAATTCTCATAGTCCATAACGCCTTCGACCAAGAGTTTTCCGCATTGTCGAGGTTCAACTGTTTATACGGCCAAGACCCATGTAAAGCTATGACTAAAGCAAAATGACAGCAATTCGAGATGAAGGGACATCAATTTTAATGCCATTTGTACCTGACTTTGTGCAATTATAACGGTAGAAGAAGTGGATCTTCAGGAGTAGGAAGAAGATGATATAACTGGATGGAAAAAATGGAGGAGAAACGTAAGGGAAAATGGCAATGTCGCACGGCGGGGAAAAACTTACTTTTACCCGTTTTTTCTGCATCCCACTCTCGGCTGCCCTATCTCTTTCTCTCCTTCGCGCCTCCGCCTCCACTAACTTTTTTTTTGCGCGCGAGGCCGGAGAGGATCGGGTGATTTTTTCGGAGGGCACGTTCTCATGTTTGACGGAAGACTTTTGTTTGAAGGGCTGGGTGAGGAGAGAGGAAAAGAACACACACGCACAACTTTTTCGTCTCTTACCCACCCACCCACGAGAGACAATGTTTTCAGGATGTTTTCCCACGGATGGGTTAAGAGATAGAGAGGGAGAGAGAGAGAGAGGTGTAGAGTAGGTATGAGGAGAAGGAAAGAACACGATGGGTGAAAAAGAAAATGGGTTTTTACTTCTTTAGTAAAGGGTTATGATAGGAAAAACGGAGAGAGAGAGAGAGTAATGTAGATATTGGGAGAAGCGACAGACAGACAAACGACCTTATTTGGGCGAAATTGAGACTATATAGTCCCTTCTTACATTTAACCCTGCGTCAAAAATTACAAAGGAGAATAAAAACAGTAATAATAATGTCACGGAAAAGAACCAGAAATTAAAAAATATTAGAAAAACATAGAAGCAAAAGAGCAAATTGCAAATTAGGAAAACTTCTAAAAAAAAAAGACAAAGTATTGTGGTATAAACCTAGGAAAGACCAGACTTGGCCATCCTAGTAAAGTGAAGTAAAAGAGAGAGAAAGGGAGAGAGAGAGAGATATATAGAGAGAGTTAAATGGAAAGACGGGGCGTGAAGAGGGAAGAGAGAAAGAAAAATATTGAGAGAGGCACGACTATATGTACAGGGTTGAGAGGGGGAGGGGAAAATACAGGGTGGCCTAAGAAATGATCTCCGGTTAAAAGCTCGATCGGAAACCTTAACACCCACATAATGGTACAAATCGTTGTAAGTATACACGTGACTCACATGCCCCCCTAGCGGAATCTCCGTGAACTAGTGCATTCACCCACGCGATTTAATCTCCGTCGGTAACATTTTCTATTTCATTGGGAAAAAACAAATAGGAGATAATTTCGTGGACCACCCTGCAGGAAGAGAGAGGAAAAAACGGCTAGATAAGGAGAAAGGCGAAGATGATAGTTTCAAAGGAGATCGCGTTCTAGAAATACAGAAAAATAAAACTTGCAAGTACGTAAAGGTAGGGGGGGGGGGGGTGAAAGAAAAGAAGGGAAGATGGTTTAATGCGTGGGGAGCGAGGAAGGAATAACGTGAGAAGGAGCATGGCGGTAAAAGGGGGAGAAAAAACAGTTTGTCGGTAGTTCTTGTGATGGGATTGCAATATGGCTCAGGAAGGCAGAGAGAGTGGGGGAGAGGGGGGGAGGGAGGGGGAGGGGGGAGGGAGGGGGAGGGAGAGAATGGGAACGGATGAAAAGAGAGAGAGAGAAGTATGGAGGACGTGAGGGAGGGTGGAGGAGGAAAGAGGAGCGAGAAAGTTGGACGCGTAGGCGTGGATTGGCCACAGAGTGCTAACATCTGCCGCAAAACGGTTGAAAACCCCCCTTCCCCCCCTAAGCGTAGGCGGATGGCGTCGGGAGATGGCCCTTAAAATTGAGAAAGGAGTGAGATAGGAGAAGGAAGGACAGATAGAGAAAACGGGGAGGAGAAGAATTGAGGAGAAGGAGAGGAGAAAAAAGGAAGAGATGGCAATGGAAAGGATGGGAAACTAAATAAAGGAAAACTGCTACACCGCTAGAGGGAGACACTGTGTATGCCGACGATTAAATGGAGGAAATTTATCTGGGGGGGTGTATGTGTGTGCGTGGGGGGGAGGGGGAGTTGGAAATAGAAAAAAGTGGTTTTTTTTTTTTATTTTTTTTTTTAGCCATCGGTGAAAACGTGCGTGATCGTTTGAAGGTTGAGAGGAATGGAAAAAAAAAGTTCCGTCGGTTTTATATTTATAGGATCTGTTGCCAAAGACTTTCTGAATTGGCCGTCGGTTTGGTCTTCTCGTAGGGCTTAGTATTTTTTGCGCCTTTTTTATTTCGCACCGGAAGGATGGAAATGAGAGATGCCAAGCTCTCAATAAAGCGAGGATAAGTGAAAAAATGTGGCCAAAAACTCTTGATTAGTACTCTTCTCTGGCGAATTTATGATACGCACATAATATACGCCGAGGACTTAAAAATTCATCGAAAAATTACGTACATACGCACATATACGAGTAATTCTAACTTCCGGTAGGTTTTAGGCACACACCACCAAATTCTGGCTGCCCAAAGCATTTCTCTTAAAATTATTATATCCCATCTCTGCTTTCAACGAATCTAATATACCTTTCCTCTTCCTACCTCTCTCCCTCTTTCCTAACATACTTCCTTCTATGACGTCTTTCAGAAAACAGTTTTCTTTTAAATTTTGACAGACCCGTTTATTCTGTCTACCCATTATTACTCTAGTTAAGTAGACTAATTAAGTAGACAAAATTGCCAAATCTGAATTTCTTTTTAATCCTCGAAAAATTTCGTACCTAGCGACAATGGCTGAACGTAATTTAGTGCGACGTGTACATTTCCTCACGATTGAAAGGAATGTGAAAAACTAAGGTTTTCGTTTATGCGGAAAAATAAAACATTATATAAACGTGTGGGGAAAGATTAGATAGTTTTTGGTATCTCTGTTGAATGGATGTATGTCTACTTTGCCGGTTATAGGTTCAGAGGAAATTCAATGTGCCAATGTAACGGCCGTTTCTTTTTTCTAAAATAAAGGTGAAACGATTTATCTAGAAAATATGTGATATAAATAATTGCAGTAAAACACACTTTGAAAATTCTAATCTCTAACAAAGTAACACATCAGAAGAAAAATCATTACGTTTGAAAGATCGAAAAGTTAATGTTTCACAATCCCAATGTCTATAGCTCAAAGCTTTCAAAATTATAAAAAATTAAATTCATTTTTTTACCACTACGTTGAAAATGTATGAAGCATGGAATTAGTCTGGAATACTTTCTGTATATTCTTTGTTAGTGCCCGAGTTTCATTAAAATACATTGAACAAATTCTTGTTGGAAAAAGGAAACGAAACTGGGTCATATATTTTTTTTAGATCTTTAACGTAAAGCAATTCTGAGTTTGGTTTAACCTATAAGCTATGACATTGTTTTGAAATATAGAATAACTTTTATTAATTTCGGAAACATAAAAAAGAATACGTCTCACGAATAAAATAATCCAAACAATACGTAGAAATTATCGGTACGCGATAGAATTCAATCTTTTCCGATAGCTGCTAGAAAAAATCTGATGTGGCCAACACATGACTTTCTCCATATTTGGGATATAGATATTTAAATTAATATGAATAGCATTATAAGGCAAAATTATTATTTCGTATCGTAAAAGAATACAGTCCTTATTTCCGTCAATTATATTTTGAATATGTTTACAGAATTCACCGCTACATGATGGTGGCGCTGTATACTGGAAATTAAGAAATAGCAAAATACCTCCGAAATGGATGGTTCTATGAAAATTTGTTTCGAACGAAACTTGGAAGAAATATTATTCTCTACAACTTTGGTCCTCACGAAGATGTCAAATTACGTCGTTTTTAAGGAGATATTAGAAGGAAACCGAAAACACCGATTATTTTTTATAAATAATTCCTAAACAATAACTGCTATGGAAAATTGTTTGAAATACAAAATGTAGGAAATTGTATTTTATACATTTTTTGTAATAGTCAATGTATACAATAATGAAGTATTATCGGAGAAATATCGCAAAAACCGAACCGGGTTTCGAATAAACCTCGACTTTCGGTTAACCGGTATAGTAAAAAAACTAATCAGTTCTTTGTGCTCATGCTAAAGTGTTATATATGAAATTTGGTATTAATATGACAAGCACTTTTTGAGTTAGAGCGGCCACAATCACATCCATCCATCCATACATCCACACAACACACACACACACAGACATCATTCCGAAAATAGCCTAAACGTGTTCTAGAGACATCAAAACGTGTATTTCCGTTAAAATCTTAAAGTCGATTTTTTTCGTGATCACAATACTTTCCCATTACTACGTATGGAGAAAGTAAAAACAAGAAGAGTCCAACATGGCTTGACGAATTTTTTGGAAAGGACCTGCTTATTTTCCAAAATGCTATTCAGGCTTTTAACTCGTTTTTAAATTCACGGATTGGGACCTTGTAAGATTGAAGAAAGCGTCCCTATCCAGCAAGAATGATTTTTCGAGGAAAAACAGATTTTATTTTTACCTCATATTCTTCAAACTCCGACGTTACTGAGGGTGAGATTAACGTTCAAATTAAAAAGAAACTGCAAGGAAACACGTTATGAATTATCACCGTACGAAAATTCACTCTTTTACTTCCCAGCTTTTTTTTGAATATCGGTCTAAACCCAAACTAAATATTAACCTGTGATCTAAGGAAAATATATTTGTTGATAATACAGATTGAGTTAGACAATAAAGGTCTAAAATTTTGTATAGCGTCTTTAATGTTTTTCATGTACAGTGAAAATGAGAAACAATAGAAAAACCCCTTCCAATTAGTAATAGCAGTAAATATAATGGGCTCGCATAAAATTATTTAGTAACTAGCTTAGAATTTTATAGATATAAAATTAGGGTAAACATGTTATTTTGCGTGTATAAAACCAAAATTACCACTGTGGACCGTACTAAGTACAAAATATTAATTGCCTTAATGAGAATCTAGCTCATTCGAAGGTTTTGAGTCTGTTGGATTCAGCTTCAACGTCAAAACGTAAGGATTAAACTGTTTTTAAAAATATTTAATGGTCTGACTCTCATAAAAATTTGGCGATTGACGCTATAAATGTATGTGGAAATAAAACATGGTGCAGTCAGAATTGTAGCCACAATATAGTATTCTACCAAGAAAATATTCCTTGATACTAAAAACAATGAAATCCATTCAATTAAAAAGCAGTTCCAAAAATAATAGCGACTGAATATTAATTCATATAGAAGTCACATAATGTCGAACGTTGAGAGAACCTACCAAATATCGAAACTCTCCATTATCCATGAATTTTACGTTTCTTGGTAGTTCCAATTCTATCAACTGAAATTTTCCATAAAATATTTTTCATGCCTACTGCCTCTAAATTTGATCCCAGAACTTCAGAGCATTTGTTCAAATACAGTAACATTCGAACCTGTGAACTACCTTTATTTTAATATTCACAAGCGAAGCAATTATTATGTCTCATTGAATTTCATTACTAGACAATATCTTAAAAGAAGAAGACAACACCGTGCTTCGTCAAAAATAAAAACCTTAATGCAGAATGTTCATTTTGATCAGAAAAGAAAATATCCGAAATCTGGAATGTGCTCGGCTCCGACCTATACGGGATTTCCACTCGTGACAGGATGGATAAGACTAGACGATACGGTAGTCACTGTTAAGTGGCGGACATGATATCATCTAATTCTTCGATTGTGATTCAAGACATGAACTTCCGTTGAGCAAGTGTTCCGATCCAGTGGGCACGCTTCCCAAAATCCCTTGTACTAAAGTAGACATCCTAATCCAAAATGGGATTTCATGGCTAGAACGTTAAAAGTTTTATTTTTAGGATCAGACACGTACTACCGCAAAAAACGTGCGCAATTCATACACCGGGAATTTCTAGTAATCCTCGCAGTAACGATGCTTATACAGATGGGGGCCGAATGCGTGAACATTCTAGGAGTAGTAATTGCTATCGATGCAGATGGATCTCCGCAGCCCTTCAACCCCCATCACGAGCCGTAAAAAACATAGGAATTCGCATCATGGTTACATTTTAAAACAACCCAGACGCAATTCAAATAGTTATAAAGAAACATTACATTAAGCTCAAACCACAAATGTTTTATTTTATTGTTTTTCTTTTTGCCTTTCCATATGGTTAGGAAAAGTGACTCCACACATTTCTTTTTGGATCACATGAGAGCACAGTTTTGAATGCATTCCATATTTAATATTTTTTATTGCTTACAGCATTTTGTTTATAAATTGTTTTGCCCTAATTTTGTTACGAAAGGAAAACAGCAAACCCTCCTCGATTCGTAATGGTATGTTCTATATCCTAACTCAAAAATTTATGAAAATAATTTAACTTTTCACAAATCGCACTTTCCTATCACTACTGCCACCCAGAAAATAATTTCAATAGTATCCTTGTGGTGCGTCTTTTACCGGAAAAAATTGTTTCATAAAAGCACGCGAATAAAAAAAACATTTATTTCGCCGTAATAAGTTTGCGAACTCTTAACATTCTGCGGAAGATTCTTCCAGAACCCTTTCCCGTAACTCATTTCGAAGCTAAATCCCTTTTCTCAGGATATATATATATATATATACACACACACATATCGGTACAAAGCGCGTGCAGGTGCTCCATATCCTATTCCAAGATGAGAAATAGTGAGGGATCCACTCAAATAAATAGCTGAAAGTTTTTCAGGCGTTTCTTCCACTGGTCTTGTGGCGTTTTCTCGTTCTCAAGAGTCCGAGAGAAGTTTTAAAAACTAATATGTATCCACTTGGCCACTTTATATCCTCCCAAGTGTCACTCTTCCGATTTGCTTGAATTCCACTCTAAAAGGGAATATGCTCCGCTTAATACAACCGGGGAAATTCGACCGGCAAACTTAAATAGGATCCTTACCTACGCTGAGTTCCTGGATTGTTTTCTTAATTCTTCATCGGGACGGAGTTTTTCCATTTATTTTCCGGACATTACAATATACTTGACCGAAAAAAGTGCATAGTCTTCAACTGAAAGGGAATATTTGTCTGATTTTAACAAGAGCCTTAATTTATTTATTTATATTGGTTATAATTAGCTCTCGAGCAGAAATTAACAAATTCCTCCAATAAGTGTATAAACGAAAAAATCGGTACAACATACATTGTACAAACTTTCTCATATACTAATTCGTCGTTTAGTTTTCTTTAGAAAATGAAGATCGTATGGGCCTGTTTTTAGAAAATCGAATTTTTGTTAAAGTTGCCCAGAAAAAACTAGCCTTATATTCATTTTTTGAGAAATATGAACGACACAGTATTATTTAAGACATAAACTGAAGTAACTATACGAAATTTGATTAAAATCGTTGAAGCCGTTTTTGAGAAAATCGAATTGTTGTTAAAAATGCGTAGAATAAACTACTCTTAATTATTGAGCAATGTCAACCATTTCTATATATACTCTGCTCAGTATGATAAAATGCCGAAGTACGAGATTTCATTCATTTTCGCTATACTGTTTAGGCTCTATCTCCAGTAACAGACAGGCAGACGGCATTGCGAAAACCACTTTTTCGGATTCAGCGACATCTAAAACGTATATTTCCGTAAAAATCTCGAAGTCGAATTTTTTCGCGATAACAATATGTTTCTCGATACGTCGTATGAGAATGTAAAAATTACGAGTGCGCTGGGCCATGCACTCGCCTTGATTCGAACCCACGGGTGACAGACAGGCGAACTAATTATCTATGGCCTGGCCCTATGACACATCAAACCTATTATTTAACAATAAAAATTATATAGGTATTTCGAAATAACTACAATTAATACTAATAGACTAGAAATCCATGCATTTTATTCTGTTTACTATTGTAAGACATTTCCAACAAATGTAATTTCTAAGTGAATATTAGAATGTTATTGTGTTTCATTTTTTATCGAAATTTTTATACTATGTTTTTAATAATAATTAAATGATAAAATCGAATGATAATAAAATAAATAAAATACACTATATATAATTACATTATATTATGTCATATACAATAATTATGCATTAAACGGACGAAGTTAAAATGATACATTATTATATAATTATTTTTTTACACTTTTCCACTTTACGAAAATTTAGTGAATACGACAAATTCCGTAACAATATGCGTGATAATGCAAATAATTTTTCAAATGAACTGCATTTTTCTGCGATTTGGCACGTTAATTATTTTATTTTCTCACGTAAGTTGTAACTCAGACGGACGAATTAATATTTTTTTAAAATCTCTGCGTTGAAGAGAACAAACACGTCAAAAAAAACCCTAATCCCTACTCTACACACCGAGCCCATTCAAGCACGAACGAGGGATAAAACAACCTCACTTTTAAAGCCTCTCTCTATAATTCTCTTCTAAAACTTTAAAGCATTTTGGGGGATTTTGCGCGGACCTTTCTAACAACATTACCGCAGACAATTTCCAAGGTGCTAAGTAATCCGCGAGTGCATTACTCCGACTTAAAACTTGTAGATATTTGGCGTCGTACCGAGGAAAGAGAAAGGTAGGGATTCTTATTTTTTTTATCCGAAAACCGCCTTCACTAGCGTAAATACATAGATTATATACAGCTCTCTCTCTCTCGCTACTTCTCGAAATACCTCATATCTCACGCATTCGACCAAAAAAAAAAGGACGCATGAATTTCATGGGAGACTCGGAAAACGTAGGATAAAGAAACTTGGTGCGACGGATCCTAAATCGATATATATATATATATATATATATATATATATATATATATATATATATATATATATATATATATATATCTTCTTCTTTTCTCCTAAAACGCGGAGCTCTTGCGGTTTCTTTCGAGTCCTCCGTAGTATGGTTTTCTTTTTTTTTCCTTCTCACCGTTTTATTTACGTTTAGAACGGCTGGAGATATCGTCCAAATCTAACACTTCCATTGGTCGCACTTAAAGACTCGCATCGAAAGGAAAAAAAGTGAATCCTTGTGTAAAAGCATTGGAGAGAGGCATGGGAGCAAATGGTTGAGAGCGAGAAAGAGGGGGTGGGAAGGGTAGAGGCACTCTTCTGGGAAAGGTGTGAGCTGGAATGCGATACGGAACAGAGTGGAAAGGCATGCGAAGAGAGACACGGGCTAAAAAAAAAAGAAAGGGAGAAGGCGAGTAAAGTAGTCAGGATGGAAGGGAAAAGTAAAGGTGGAAACTGAGGGTAGGGATCGTACCTAGAGTTGAGCGAAATTGAAGGTAAGGTAGGTGTAGGGTTGGACGGGCGCCGGAACAAAAAAAAAGTAAAAAGGAAACCTCGTGAAGTAAGAGGGGAAAAAAATAGTCAACGGGAGATTTATTTTTTTCGAAAATTGCGATTTCCCATTTCGCGCTCACCCACCCGTTCGCAAATCCCCGGATATTTACTCTACAAACATCGTTTTGGTTCTTCCTATGAGGTGCTCTCTCTCTCACTCTCTCTCTTTCTCTCTCCCTATCCACCTCCCCCCCTCTCTCTCTCTCTCCCTATCCACCTCCCCCCTCTCTCTCTCCATCCCCCCCCTCTCTCTCCCTCCTCCCCTCTCTCTCTCCCTCCCCCCTCTCTCTCTCCCTCCCTCCCTCTCTTCCTCCACTTCTTCTGCTAAATGTGTATGTTTTCAACTTATTTTATTAATTATCTTGTTCATTTCTCATAACATTAAAATATATTTTGTAAATCTTCTCTTGTTAAACTTGTATGTATTATTGTAATTCCACTATTGTTCTTTTATGTATCTAGGGTTTTCGCAGGTTTTTTTCCTCCCCCCCCCCCATCCCTTCGTGTGTATTTTCCTGCGTGTTCTTTTACTAGGATGGCCAAGTCAGGTCTTTCCTAGATTTTACCGCAATTACTGCCTTTTTATAGAAATTTTCCGAATTTGTAATTTGGCATTTTGCTTGCATGTTTTTATATTTATTTTATTTTCTGGTTCTTTTCTGTGAAATTATTATTACTAGTTTATTCTCATTTGTAATTGTTGACGCAGGGTTAAATGTAAGAAGGGAATACATAGTCTTAATTTCGCCCTATACTTCACGAGAAATAAGTTGGCCTCCCAGATGTTTACGCCCACAATGTAGAGGAGCTACGTTGTCGGATTTACGCTTAGATTCCACGCCCGCTACTGAACGAGAAAACGAAGCGACGCTACTAAGACAGTATGGCAACGTCGTAAGGCTCTGATAGGCCCAAACCCGAAAGGTACCCTCCTAATGCTCCCACCCTCCACTTCCTCAAAGGCCGAATTACGTCTCGCCTACTATAATAAAGTCGTTTGCCTGACTCTCTCTCTCACAGTCTCAATTTTGCCCTAAACAAAGTCGTTTGTCTGTCTCTCTCTCTCTCTCGGACTGTAGTGTGTAATGGAAGGGAGCGATGGGATGAAAATGCGCTATTTGCAAATCTTCCTTATCCCATTGGGCAGCGAGGATGGGAAATGGATGCTTCGCGGAGTGTTAAAACACATGAGGAATGATAAGAAGAATAACAGGAAGCGTAGATTTTTTAATGGAATCGGCAGGTCCCGTGAATTTTTTTTTAAGTAACCAGAAGCTGAACAAATGCACTTTGGTTAGATTGAAATACGTACCCAAAAGACGGTTTAATAACCTTCAAACCAACCACTCCGCTAGTGAAACGTTTTACGACGAGATTGAAATTGAAGATGGTGAAAACTGAATTGGATCAAAAATGGTGATTTATTTGCCAAAAATTACTTTTAGCGGGGTAGCAGGTTTTTCAGATAGCATGATTTTTCTCTGGAATTTGTTAAAATTTATAAATGGTGGCTAATTTTAATTTAGAATCGAATCGCTTCAGGGCCATAGATATTAAGACATTGGGTGTTATGTTTATTGGCCATTGTTGTTTATGCACATTTTTGGCACCATGTGAGAATTATCTATGTATTATCAGTCAGTTATAGTTACGACGCGGTCTGACCAAGAAACAGAAATTTTAACATTGGGTGTTATGTTTATTGGCCATTGTTGTTTATGCACATTTTTGGCACCATGTGAGAATTATCTATGTGTTATCAGTCAGTTATAGTTACGACGCGGTCTGACCAAGAAACAGAAATTTTAACGCAAACTAATATGAACTTTTAGGGGTTAAAAAAGTAAGTAACTTTAGCGTTGATCAAAGTAACTTCATAAATCGTCAAAAAATAAATTTAAAAGAAAAATAATTATATGGAAGTTCACCTGAGAGGTTCGTTAAGTACCACAACGAATAGATATAATTTAAAACTTAAAACATAAGACACGTGAAACATCTCGTCCAAAACTTTCCAGACAGTTTAACATAACAAAGGCTAGAGAGAGCGAAAAACGAAAAGGAAACACACGCGCCCTAACTTAGTTCTTAGGGAGACTAGGTCCAGATGCGATTAGCAAATGAGTATATAGTTAAACGGATGACCCTTTCGGCGGGATGCAGCTCCGAGAAGAGTTTCCAAGAGGGAAGGAGGCGGGTAACGAGATAAGATGCTAAGAGAAAACTTTGTAGACGCAGAAAGGGGAGAACGAAGGTACATACATAATGTTTGCATGCATGCGAGGAGTTTGATCTCAAGGAGTTGAGGATGGAGGAAGGAGTGTGGCGAGGACATGAGAAGAAGATGCTATAAGCGAGAGATTGAGGCGGGGAAAGGATTTATGAGCGAGGAGCACGCGGTGGATTGGGTATCACGGAACGGCGCGCGTAGGAGGGACTTTGCGGCGTCCATCTTTTGTCGGCCAAGTCCTTGCTCCCTTCCCCTTTACTTTACTCCTTTTGTCTCGCCCTCGGCGGTTTCCTCCCCCCTTCTCCCCCTCCTCCCCCTTCTCCCCCTCCTCCCCCACGCCGAGTCGGTCCAAGAGTCGATGGTCGGTAGAGGAGAGAACCCCTTTGACGAGAAGCTCATGGGACTAAAGGGAAATATGGTGGAGAAGCGCCGCCTCGAATATGAGGAGCCAGGTGAAGATAATATTTCTAAAAAAAAAACGCGAGACGATAAAATAAAAATTAGGACAGACCCGGGCGAGATTTAAAAAAATGAATAAACGGAGAGAGGGATGGAGGAAGGGCTTAGGACAAGAAAGTTCTCTTCCTGTAGCGTGGGATGCGATTGGGTGTGCGATGGTATGGAGGGGGGGGGGAGTATTGGGGGGGAGTGGGAGGAGGGGGGGGAGTGGGAGGAGGGGGGGGAGTGGGAGGAGGGGGGGGAGGTGGCTGGCCTGAGGGATAAGTTGATGTATTTCCCTTACGCCCACTCTGATATCGGTCAAATGGAAGTTTGGAAACAGGGACCTTTTGAAAAATTGGGCACAAATTCCGGGGTCGTTAAAGCTTTTTGTTAGTAGCGAGAAATTAATTCTTTATAATTCGATATCTTTACGTTCGGATTCTTTTACATAAAACGGGGTCAGGTCGGGAAAGGAAGATTAGGAAGTCGTGCAATGGAAATATTACAAATAATTCTCGATTTCATAGTAAAGCGATGGTGTTTGTATCGATTCAAATACAGTTTGGCAATGAAACATATGCTTAGGTAAGTTGTTTACTAGTTCTTAACTGCAAGTAGACGCAAGTTGATAGTTTAGAGCACGTTGGAACTCATTACTTTCAACAGATGCAATCCGTCCTGATCGTGTTTCGCCGTAAAAGGATCTAAATTACTTAGTACTTTCGCATCAATCGTATAATTTTTAGGAGGCTGAGTGAGCTTTCAATTAAAACTAAAATCTGATTCTTCTTACTACTTTATATTCATTTTATTTTTTATAATGATCTTTCATGGAGATAACACACTCCTTTTTAATCCGAAATGGCATTTGAAACTAAAAATTACAATGATAAATAATAAAATTGTTTTTGGCAAAAGCACGTTTATGACTGCGCTTTACCTAAAGTCAAGTTATACTGCTGAAAAGCAATGAAAGAACTGTCGCCAAATAGTCCTCAACAACATATATTAAAAATAAAAGCTTATAAATTGAAAGTGGCGCGTTACTTTTGGAACATCCTTCATTAAACTTAAAAAAGAAATTTTTAAAGAAATATACTGCCCATTCCGTTACTTGTACTTTCATATTTTTATAAAATCTTTTATATGCGTTCGTCCGATATATATTTATTTATATATTTTGGGTAGAACATATTTGTTCCCTCAGATCTCTTGAAGGAACTATCAGATCGAAATGAATGTTGCATTGAGAGAAAGTTTATGGCTCGTAGATAGTTCATAGACCATAATCAATTTCGTATCTCGTCTAGAATACCGTAAAAGATTCACATCATCAGTCAAAACCTCAGCTAAGGGATAATATCAACACAGGCTCGCGTCGGGCATATTTTCCGCCCGGGTGCAAGCTGTTTATGCCGCCCCTTACGGACCCTGACCAAGATTTTTTTCTATTTTTAGATTAAAAGTTGTATTTAATTTAAGAAATAAATTATGCAAAACACATTGCGCGAACTTTCTCGTGTACTAATCGCCCAGATGTATTACGTAAAAGTGTACTTTATTTTAGAAGCCGGTCTATCACCTGAGTTTACGAACACAGCGTCGCATTTTATCAAATCCGCAAGTTAGCTAATTATCAGATACGTCATTTCCATAATTCACTGCCTTTTCCTCATTCTTTTTCACTCGAACGAAACACTAAGAATACGTACATTATCTCCTCTCAGAAGGTTGAAAATCGAAAGCCCGCAACAAATTCCTCGCTTCATCCCCAATAACTTTAATCCCGAACTCGTATTACGTCCTTGCATGCGCGCATCTCCTTAACGAAACGGAGGATAGGGTGAGCGAGGGCCAAAAGGTCAAAAGAACTGAAAAGGTCAAAGGCGATGAAAGAGTGAAAAGGGAGGTCGAGATGGAGAGAGAGAGATAGAGAAAGAATGAAAGAAAGAAAGAAGGAAGGGTGTGTGTGGAGATTAAGGGGATTTCCTATGGGGAAAAAAACGATTCGAGGGAAGCAGCCGACAGACCAGTGGGTGATGTAGGTAGGGATATTGCGAGATTTTTGTGGTTCGTTCGTCCTCTTAAACGTGAAAAGGGGTAGAATAATTCAGGAGGGTGAAACAAATGATAAAGAGAGAGAGAGAGAGAGAGATAGCGAGGGTATTAGGAGAGTGAATTTTGGATAAATTCTCACTTTGTAAGATGTTTTGTTGTTCAAGCAAGGGGTATAGAAAAGAAGTAAAAACAAAGGGTAATGTACTGGAAATAAGTTGCTAATGCGGGGGCTCGCTGAAGAATAAAAATAAAACATTTAGTTATGCCTTTATTTTTTCGGGTTTTTTTTTTGGAGTTGCTCTTTGTTGAATCATCCTCATACTTTGGCAGAGCGCCCACGATTTTTAATTGCGGTTCTTTTTCGTCGGCTATTTCTGGTTTTATAAAAGATATATGTTTTTTCCTTTGCGAACATCCCACAATTTCCTCAAAACATTAGGGCTTGGCGATTAACTTTTAAAGAAAACCATTTTTAGGGTAAATATGGCAATGGGCGGCGAGAAAATCGACAGATACATGTTTAAACTTATGCATAAGTGTACGAGAACTTTAAAAAGATTGAGAGTTTAATTTTGCTATAACTTGTGTCCAGTTTCCTCCGAAATTTATTTGATTACATTATCCGTAATCAGTATGCATTTACACCAATATATTTAAAAAGTAGGCCTCCTTTATTTTTTCACAACTTAAGATCATAAAATCAAAGTAACGAAAACTTTTCACAAAATTAAGTAAACCCCGACAAAATTTCAGTTTTCTTTTATTTTTACTTTATTCTGTCTGTCGCGGAGTCAGTAACGAGCGTGATCAGAGCAACCGGCATAAATAATTATTACATTGTTACGGGGACGGGGAATAAAACGACCATTAGAAGCTATCATTACGTAGTAAACGCACACCACGGAACCAAATGTACCTATTCGCATTAAACTGCGAGCAATCACGCCGACGAATTAACGGAAACGACCGCAAAAATTAAGTCCAACGGCCGAATTTCTCGGGCGGAACTTTCCGAAGTAATGATACCCCGAGTTCCATTTGAAAGTGAAAAGGAACGGAAAAAATTCAATGGATTATGCCCCGACTCTCGTTACAATTAGACCGGAGCCGGAAAAAAAATAAATTGAGCCGAGGGAGGGAGAGAGAGGGAGAGAGCACTAATGAGGTAGGGATCCCGAAGGATGAAAATATAGTGGACATTAACGAAATGGTTGCAGGCGTATAGCCAAGGATATGTCCGAGGGAAAGGGCGGCCATTTTGCGCGAGATTTCAAAAAGGCGGTTCGCAGGAAGGAAAAGGAGCTAAGCGAGAGGAAAAATATACACTAAATTAGGAAATTAGAAAGAGCGGAGAAGGGAAGACTAAAAAAAATTACAGAGAGAAAATCTAAAATAGTGAGTACATTTTGGAGATAGAGAAAAACGAGAGGGAAAAATGGGAGCATTTGAAATAGTGAGTTAAACAAGGAAAATGAAATGAGAGAGTAATGTAGAGAATATGAGATAGAGGAGGATGAAGAGAGAGAGAGAGTGGGGGGGATAAAGAGAGAGAGAGAGGATCCGAGAGAAGATAAGCAGGTACGGAGAGCGCATACTGGAGGAGAGGAAGAAGAGAGATGAGAGAAAAAGATGGAGTAGAAAGGGAGAGAAGAAGATAAATAGGAAGGGACAGAGAAAGAGAAAGTGACATGGTGAAAAAATTAGAAAAGAGGAAAGAAATATATTTTTAAATAAAGCGAGTAGAGGTAGATGATAGAGAAAAATAGACGGTGATACAGGAGACAGAGAGACAGGAAGAGAGGCGGAGAGAAAGGAGAGGGAAGATTAGAAAAAGCCAAGGAGAGAGAGTGGTAAAAGAGGGAAAGGGAGGAAAGTCCCAGGGACCGGAACACGACTCCGAGGAATTTTAATATTGCGCATACCTACGTTAGTGGTGTTGGCCAGCAAAGCCTCAGGACAGCTAAGGAGGACAGCTGGATGAAACGAGGGAGAGTGCGAGAGAGAGAGGACGAGAGAGAGAGAGAAAAAGGGTGGAAATTGGATAGAAAGATGGATGGGGAAGGAAATCGAGAAAGGGAGGAGGAGGAGAAGGAAGCTGAGAGGTTTAGAACGATCGTGAAAAAGAGCAGAGGGGAGAAAAGAGACGAAAGAAGGAAAGGAAAAGGGTGTAGGAAGAGAATCTGCAAATGAATGGAGAGAGTGTGTGCGTGCGTGAGAAAGAGAGGGAGAGAGCGTTTTTGGAGTGAAAGGCGATTATAGGAAGGACTTGGATCTCTCGCTAGGACGAAGGATTTCGACGAATGAAGGGTGTGGGGGGGAGGAGGAGGGGAGGTGGTTCGGGGGGAGGGGGGGTGTGGTTGGGAGGGTGAGCGGCGTTGTCATTGGAGGCGTTGGAGAGCCATGGCGACCAATAGCAGGAGATCGGGAAGGAGAACTTGTCGAGTTAAGTTTCCAGCAGAATGGAAAATTCCCACACTCTCTCTCTCCCCCTCTTCTTTCTCACTTTATCCTCCTAGCTCTTTGCTCAACTATTTCTCGCTTCCATCCAATCTTCTTTTCCCCTTTTAATCTTGACTTTTCCTCCTCAAACTCTCTCTCTCTCTGTATCCATCTTGTTTCTTCTACGCCGACTCCCCATTTTCGTCCACTTTGCATAACCCCTTTTACTTCAAAATCCTTTCTCTCTCTATCCAGTTATCTATCCTTTATCTTTTCACCTTCCTACATTTGCGCTTCCTATAGTTCCTCTTTGCATAATTTATTCCTCCTTTCGACGTCCGACCCTATTTATTTATTTTTTTTAAATCTACGTTTTTATCGACACTTTCCACAATGTATCGCTGACCATATCGGAGTGCAAAAGGACCCTCATTTTCTCTCGTTATTTTTCTTAGATTTTCTCGTCCTTTGTACATCCTTTCCCTCTCGTTACTTTCAGATTCCTTTTGTCTCTCATTTCATCCTTTCAATTTATCTCCTTTTCACTTTCTCATTGTTTAGTTGTTTTTTTCTCTCTTATACGATTTATTTATGGGTGTTTATTTTTGATAGGTCAATGTTATTAAATTATTAGGTGCATCGTCACGAGTGATGATAAAAGTCATAGACCCAGAATCAAACGTAAATTACCCGCTCGGAAATTCAGTGTAATAAAGATATCATTAATGTTCAACAGTTATAATTTGGGCTAAGCACATTTCATTTTTCAATTTAACAGTATTTGTTCGCAGCATGACAACTGCCAGCAGTCCAATAAACGCCAATAATAACACGTATCAAAAATAAATAATTCACCGCTAATTTACGCCGACTATTTTCATGAATTGAGCTTGAAAATGACGAATTTCCATGCATGCGATCATATCGAGAATAGGGCTGATCGATAAATTATATAAACCGTTTTTATCATAAATTCATTTTCGATAATTTTTATTGTTTTAACGCGCGCGAGCAAAAACTCCCATTTTCATCTCTCCAGCATTTATTTACTTAAACTTTTAAAGGCCAGGTTGAGGCTACACAGCCCCTTCTTCCACCTAACCGTTTACAGTTTACAGACAAGGGTTTACAAGAACGGTTGTTTTAACTATTCATCCGCATAATTCCCTGAAAATCACCAGATTGGTGGGTGGCAGGGGGTAAGGCAGTTTAAAAATTTTGCTTTGCTTCTAACATACGACAGTTTCCACACTGATGGGACAGGAGGAATGTATTGAAGTTGATAGGAAATTGAGATTAGTGTTAGCGAAAGTAGACAATGTGGAGATAGGAATGGGGAGATCATTTTTGGAGAGAATGTATTTGGAGAGGATGAGAGTTTCTTTAGGGAGACATTTGGCGACTGAATATCATCTTCCTTCTTGCCGATTCCTAAAACTTTCAGTTTGTTCCACAAAATCGATGTATCTCTCCCGGGTGTGATAATCGAGTAAGCAAATTTAATTTTCGCATTTCTAATGGCCTGTTTAACAGAGTTGAGTAAGGTTATGTAATTCTCGAACTGAACTAAGGAGTTGCTATTTTTGAACCTGCGAAAGGCTTTGTCGCGTTCGGACATAAGTATTTTAAATGTCGTCCGCGATCGAAGGTGAGTGATTTCTGGTAACTCGGATCGTTTTAACTGGTGCGTTGTTATCATATAGTTTCAAAAGAAACGAATTTAAGCGGGAAACTTTATCGTCATTATTATTAATGTTTACAATATTATCCCATGGAGTGAAGAGAGCATCATCCGCTAATTTACTAAGGTCGATATTTTTAAAATCTTTATAAGTAATAATTTTAGGTCTATCTTTAGGAAGTTTCATCGCATAGGAAATGTAAATGATATCGTGAGAACTGTCCGTGTTTTATGACTTTATCGGGTTTGGAAGTAACGATAAGCCCGAGTAAAGTAGCAGATGATGAGGTTTGGTGCGTGGTATTTAGGGGAAGTATATCCATTCCTAGTGGGGAAAATGCGATTTAATGTAGTTATTGTCTGGGTTGATTAGATCGGAATAGAAGTCGCCCGTTAAGATGACATTATCAAAATTTGAGAGTAAGTCAGTCAATGGTATTTCAATGTATGAGAGATGTCAGATATGGGGAGACTTATGTACCACTCCAAATAACAATTTTTGAGAGTTGTAAGCTATTTCGAGGAAAAGGAATTCGGGCCGGTTGCAATAGGGATTTTTACTTTCTGAAATAATTCTACACGTTAGTTCTTCCCGCACATAGACACATGGACCGCCTCCTTTCTTATCAATCCGATCGTTGCGATAGACTTTGTATAATGTATTAGGAGAGAAGAAAGGGAAGGTTTAAGCCAAGTTTCGGATATCGCGATCAAATGGGCGCCTGTATCTGGAAGAATAGATCTTAGTTCGTGAATGTGGGGTAGGAGGCTCTGGCTGTTAATGTGAATAGCTTGGAAGCTCCGGGGGAAGGGTGAAAATGCATTTCTTAGAAGTAGACGAGTCCATTCCGGAATGTGGGGGAGGGAAAAGTTGAAAGGGAGTTATAGTGATTCCTGGAATTTTGCAGTGGTAAAGGATTATAGCAGGCATCGAAAGGGTTATTTTGGAATATAGGAAGAGAGTTAGTGAAATAAAGAGATATAAATAAAAATCAACCCTACCTACCTCAGAACCAAGAAACAATTTCAGGTAAGCAAAACTCTAGATTGAATTCGTAAGCAATCAATAAAGACAAGAATAAAAACTGAATAAAGCAAAATAAAATAGAGGGATTAGCACAAAACTTCACAGAAAGTACTTAGAAATGAACATAGAAAGCACAAAATAAAAGTAAACCCTCACACCGTAACTTGTAATTCCAAGTCCCTCAAATTTGTGAACTCCAACACTGCCGAAGATGATTTAAATCACGATCACTCGAGATAAGGACACTTACACCGTCAAGCTTCTTCAGAAAGATTTTTCCTTCGTGAGACCAAGCATTTCTTTTTTCGCACCCCAGAGCAGCTTTTGCCAGCGATTCTGTGAGTAAAAACTCTGATCCTTTGCGGTTCTTTTTATTTCGCCGCACAGTGTCCCTGTCTTGACCATTAAAAATTGGATCAAGATTGGACTAGGTTTAGATTGGCGAAAATGACCAACTCTATAAGCACGGAAAGGGATCTTAACGTCAATGGGCACTTGCAGCGTTTAACTAAAAATATTTTCAATAACACGAACAGAATCCTCCTGGGCGCTTTCTGGATGTCCGTGGTGAAGGAGGGAACTTCTCCTCGTGAGTTGTTCCACGAAATGAATTTTTCCATATAAAGCAAACTGTTTTGACTCCATGCTGTCCATTTTATCCATCAGGCGCTTAATATCCTCCGCAAAGCCGGAACGGAATTTGTGAAGACTGGCTTCGAGAGATGCCAGAGTGTTCCACTGTCGTGTGCCGTCGAGTCTTTTCGCCTCTTCTAGTTGTTCTTGAAATCCGGCCATGGTTTTGGTTAATTCTTCAATTTGTATGCAAAGATCCTTATTTGGGGTTTTTAGATTGCTGTTTTTGCGCCTAAAGGTCTGCCTTCGTGGTCATGTCATGCTTTGAGAGATGAGAGCAAAAGTAAAAGCGAGGGTTCAGACTCATCGGCACACTACGAACATTCGAACAATCATTTATTTGATTCGTATTATGTATTTAACTTTCCGTTTGACCTATTTTCTTTCGTTCAAATTCTATTTTTCTATCCTCTCATTATATATATATACATATATATATATATATATACTTATATATATATATATATATCCTATTGTATTTCTCCTTTGTCGTTAGGATCGTCTTTTTTATTTTTTTCCCTTTGTGCCAATCCTTGATCCCAAGTCTCCCTTCCTTTCCGATTATATTTTATCGATTTTCAATTTATTTCTCTATCGATTTCTTCCCGCCATATTCATTGCTGCTGCCGCTGCCAGGGGAGCAGAGAGAGAGAGAGAGAGAAAGTTTTTGATAAAAATATAAAAAGAGGAAAATGACGTCCGTAAGAGAATTGATGGAATATATTTTTCAATTTAAAAAAAAAATAAAAGACCGGAAGAAATAACACCATTTGTTATCTTGGGCAGTTCTTTTTATTTCTTCCTACAATTGGATCAAACGAAATCTTTTCGAAACGGGAAGATGGAAGTGAGATGCACGAATGATTGAATGACTTACGCCTCGGTAAAGATAAGAAAGAATTCCGTCTGGTGCTTCACATTACGACGTGTCCGGTTCAAAAATAAAATCTCAAGACTTCTGTTCATCATCTGCTTTTGCTTTGGGAAAAGTTATATCCGTCGGAGCGGAGAATATTTTATTTATTCGCAAAAATAGCTTCGATCGCCTTCGAGAGCTTCTTGCATTCCTGTTGCGGTTTCTTCCGTGCGAGGCGCATAAAATAGTGATTTTCTTCTATATTTACATATTCAGGCCGATAGCCTCGCCAAAGAAGTTCGCAGGCCACTCACAAAAGAAGGATTTCAACGTAGAGTAAAAAAAAAACGACGGATCGTAAAGATCCCGACAGCCGTCATTCCCTCCCATAATATAATAAACGACGCATAAATCATATTTAACCACGAGCTATAGCTATTTGGAGGAAAGTATTTTGAAAATAACATCAGAAAATTCAGTTGCGCAGTAGAAGAGTTTTGTAGCAGAAGGATCTAAGGAATAAATAGGAGTACTGACAGTCGAGAAAAATTCCACGAAAATTTATTTTGTCTAAACGATAAGTATTTAAAATTCCTTAAAACAAAAATACCCAATAAATGTTAAATTTATGTGTATCGTTAAATTTTGCAGAGGATAAAATATATTAATTATCGGTTTCCAATCATTACTAAAGAAAAGGATATCTGGCATTAATTTAAATCTTGTCCGTGATAAGGGGCGAGGAGGCTTCGTAGGCAGAATAGTAAGAAGTAGCACAGAACAGGTACGAGAAACGTGTTATTTATCATTGGTCAGATCTCAGGTCGAATACGCTTCCAGCATATGGGATCCGTACGAAAAGGGACAGATACTTGAGTTAGAAAGAATCCAACGCAGAGCAGCCAGATTCGTTAAGCAAAAATATGAGAAAAATTTAAGCGTCACATCACTCTTGAAGGAGTTGAATTGGATATCGCTAGAGGAACGCAGAATTAGCGCTAGGTTAAGGCTTCTGGAGAAATTTAGGTCGGAAGTTCTCTTAGAGGAGGTCTCAGGAATATCAGAGGCACCTACGTACATGGGCAGGCACGATCACGAGAATAAAATACGAGAGATCGACTTTAGGACCGAGCGATACCAGAGCTCGTTTTTCCCAAGGACCATACGGGATCATAACAGGAGAGTAATTCCCACGAGGGACGTTATTAGGTAGGTTTTTATGTGCTGCACCCCCTGCCACCTACCAGTCTGGTGATTTGCAGGGTATCATGTAGATGTAGAGAGTGGGGTGGCTTCAATGCGTGCCACCAGCGAATCTATTAGCCCGCCAATATTTTCTAAAGGATTAAATGTTGTTCTACGTTTCACTCCATTATTTTAAAAATATAATCACAAAGATAAAGCGATATATTTGACAACTCAATAGTTGAAAGATTTATACCGCTTTTTTTCCTTGAAAGTATAGGACGACGGTAGGGGTCAGTAAATTCATCGATTTTCCCACCTGAATGTCCCCCAGATTGCAGTATCCGAAAATGACAGTACCTATGATTATTAAAACGTAATTAACAATCCATAAAAAAGCTTAAATCACGAGTAAATATCCACATCCCGCTTTCTTCGCCAAATATTATTGCTATGATTCTAAAATGAATAGATTTAAACTTCTCAGATAGAAACTCGACATTTCCGACAAAAATTATTAACATTACCTATATATAGAATGTTATTATGTTAGTTAGAAACAAAAGCGCCCAATAAAGGAATGAATATGATGATTATCACGGACGGTTAGATTAGTTGCCACGTTATTTTTTTTTGGAACCAAAGCGAACACCCAAACAGACACCCGCTTTGAAACCCTCCTTGGGATTGCCGGAATGAAATCCTATAATAAGGGTATTTTCCATTCCCCTCTCAGTTCTTTTTCACAGCGAAAATCTGGAGCCAAATGGCGCGCTGTGCCACCTTAATCCCCTTCCACGGAATCCTCCTAATCGCGCTTGGAAGGGATAAATGAATTACAAACATTTAATTTCCCACCATAAATCCATCTGGATGAAAAACTTTCGAGATGATGAAGAAAAAAAAATGAAGGAGATTTCGACGTCCTTTAATATTATATGAAGCGACATTCATTTGGAAATTAATTCATGTAAATCTCGATAGATGGGGCTGACCATGAGTTTTTGGAGATTTCGGGAGATTTGGCGAAGGTTAAGAGGGGGAGGATGACTGCGGTGAGAGAGAGGGGGGGAGGGAGAAGGGCAGAAAATGGGAAAGTGCGGCAAAAAAGGAAAGTAGTGAAGGCGAGTTTATATTGTCAAGGATAAGGAACCGCGATTATTTTTTTTTTTTTGGGAGGTGAAAGATGAAGATGGGAGGGATGAAAAGGGAATGAAGGCCGAGAGGAGGGGGAGGGAGGAAGGTAGGAGAGAGAGAGAGAGGGGAAAGCATAGAGAAAGAGCCGAAATGGCGGAGCGAAATGGATTTTTAGTGGGGACGGGAAATTCCGAATGGTTCAACTCCATTCCTATGGAAACCACCGCGGCGCTACCCTTCTCCTCCATCTTATTCTCCTCCTCCTCCTCCTCCCGGCGCTCATCATCATACCACGAATCTCCCTTTTCAAAAACTCATCATCCTCGCTCTGTATTCTTTTTTATATATGCGAATATGAAATGGAGGGAGAATTCACTGGCGGCGTCGCCGAACCCAGTGAAAGATCGTTAACTGCCACCACCCCTCTCAGAGCCAAACTTTCTAGCGATAATTTAAAATAAACATGAAACTTTTAATTTATTAAGCTTCCGAAAATTATTCGTGATATTTTTCTTTTTGCGGATTCGGAGAATTGCGATTTTTTGCCTCGTCTTAGCTTTGTTCTGATTACTTTTAAAAAAACGGTATTTGATCATATTAAATAATTAAGTGGATGAACTATTCAAGAAAAAATTACAAGGATGACCTTATCACCGAAATATATTCTAAAATCTTTTTTCTCCATCTATCATGATAAGGTTGTGTACAGCACAGTTTGTAAACTGTGATAATTATCATTTGATAAGTATTACTATGTCAATACGTAAATAAAATGAGGTTTCATTTAAAGAATATCAGAACCGTTAATATAAAATAGAGAATAATGTAGGAACCTCTATATTCTATAACAAAAAAAAAGGATGTGTTCCCTGTAATATAATTTTACGAGCAATAAAATGAAATCATTTATTTATATTTTACCAACATTATTTTTTTAATAGCCAAAAAACCAACGATCACGAGTTTAATCGTAAATTTTTGCTGTTAAAAACGTTCGAAAAGTTTCGCAACGGCTTCTGAAATTTAGTCCCGCTGATTGAAATGGGAGAGGTCGAATGAAGTTCGATTCTGTAGGTTGTAAATCTATTAAAATTAAAAACAAGAGCTTCCCATTACTTTTCTCTCGTTACTTTCATTCGCAAATGAAAAAGAAATTAATTTAGTACGAAACATCCTGGCGGGAAAGATTGCGAGAATTTTTTCTATCTTCGAACTTCTCATTTCCCCAACGTCCTTATCTCTCCAGGAAGTAAATTTAGAAACACGAAAGACACCTAGAACTTAGCAGCAAAATAGAAGGTAAATTTAGTATGTGAGAAAATTCGTTTTTTTTTACTTTTAACCTTTCCAACAGACGGGACGAGAAGCTGAGAGAGAGAAAGGATGTGTGTGAGAGAGATGGAGAGATTTGCACTCGACTTTAGACCACAGAGGTTCCTTTTTCTTTCATCCATATATATATATATATATATATCCCCCCTCCTCTCTCTCTTTTATTCTCTCAATTCTTCTTTTTCCTCTCTCTCTCTCTCTTTCGCATACCTTCTCATCCGACCACTCATTACCTTATTCTTGCCTTCCCCCTATCCCCTCTTTTTCCTCCTCCAATCTCTTCAAAGTTCTCACTCTCGTAATCATTCCGGCGCCTATTAGAGGCAACCTCTCTTCCTCTCTCTTCCTCCCCCTCTCTCTCTCTCTTTCCCGCTTCTCACCCCAAGGCGACGCAGGACAAAGTCGAAGACGAACTCCACCACTCTCGCGCCCTCCTGCGGACAACCCTCCAAAATTCAGGATTCCTCCGTCTCCCACCACCTTTACAACCCAACCTTACTCTCCTCTCGCTTCTTCCCTCCCTCCCCCCTCTCCCCCGCAAAACCTACACTCCACTTCATTCTACAACATTAACTCTCTTTCTTTCTTTCTCTCTCTCTCTCTCTCTCTCCCCCTCTCATCCAATGGCATTCCGCCACCTTTTTCTCTCTCTCTCTCTCTCAACCTCTAACTCTTCCCGTATCCAGCCCTTCAACCCAAAGAAACCACTAACTCTTATTGTTAGCCATCTTCACCCTAAAATCTTTCGCATTCCACCCACCCACCTCTCTCTCTCTCTATCTCTCCTGCCTCTCCTTCTAAACTATCTCGCTCTTCCTTTAAACCCTTGTTCTCACAATCCCCTCTTACTTCCGGCTCGCACTCCGTTCCTCATCTTTTTTTTTCTCTCTCTCTCCCTATCCTAGTACATTTCCCATTCGGTTTCCCCGTGCTATTCTCATTTTCTTCTTCGTCTCCGTCTCGCCCCGTCTCATCCTTTTTTCCTCCCCTCCATTATGTAGGTGTTCCCGCATTCTTGGTATTTTTTTATCGTCCTCTTGCAAACTGAGCTGTTTTTCTATTGTTGTCCATCCCATTTTCTTCCCTTTCTTCAGGACGTAAAGCTCTTGGCTCGTTACTTTTCTACAGTGGTTTCTATGCTTCTATTTTGTTTTTAATCATTCTTCCACCGCCACCATTATGCGTAATTTTACGTCATCCGGTGTAGATTCGAGAGGAAACGAGTTTGATTATTATATTTATATGCATTTGTATTTACGAATGATTCGTAACGAAGCCCTTAATCCGTCTCTGCACGAACCTACGACTTATGAAATCAAATTCTATACCATGACACTATCCAAACATATTTGCCAACGAATGGAAACCTTTAAATATATATTTTTTTCAATTTCTACCAAGGGGATAACGTTAAATATATTGTAATTTTATCTGTAAACTCATTAACGGTCACTACGTTAGGAAAATCACTCCGTTATATTTCACATATAGTATAGATACATATGAGAGAGGTATCTCAGCTTAGATTGTTTTGCAAATATCTCCTGAACTATTAAATCAAATCAAACGTAAAGATTGTATGTATTTTCATAACTTATTTTTTTTTAATTGTTACACAAATATAATTACCTAATAAGACTTCTATCGTTATTATTATCACTCAATTGCAATAAATATGGCAAAGTATATAATCCAGGCATTCTATACAATGCCTATGAAATGTATAGATTTCCTAGGCATTGTATAGAATGCCTGGCAGTTTTTAGGTAAAGTATGACCTTCCCCTTAGTGCCCCCTACAATCGTGCCAAATTTGGTCGGAATCGGTTTAGAAATGCTGGCGTGTATAAAAGGAAGAGACAGACAATTGCCCGCCATTTTGAATCAGGCGGACAGACGGACACTAAAACACAGCGTTGACCTTCCCTTCAATGCTCCCTACAATCGTGCCAAATTTGGTGGGAATCGGTTTAGAAATGTGGGCGTGCTTAAGTTCACAGTCACACAACTCGTATATTTCATACTTTGCCTAAAAACTGCCAGGCATTCTGTACAATGCCTAGGCAATGTATTGAATGCCTCGATTATACACTTTGCCTGTAATATATGCACAATTTATATGATTTTATTGTTAATTCAAATTACATTCCTCTGCTATTTTTATTCGTTTTAAAATATTATATTTTTATTTGACGGACTCGATTCAATTCAACGCGCATATAATTATTTATTTGGATTGTTTGTCTTTTTCACATGCTAGGTCTACTTTTTTATAGCACGTACTTTGCGCAAATAGCCGTTTGCTTTGGAATTTTAATAATCTCCCATCAACAACTTAATGCCATAAAAATTCCTAATTGAACTAAAAACCCACACATTTTCTCAGTCATTAAATCGCCATAAAAATTCCGCTCCGTTTTTCCATCCTTACTTATTTTCTTCCTATTTCCAATCCCATTACTTCCGGTCGCTTTGCCTATTCCAAACCGTAATACCCCAACCCCCTTCCTCACTTCCTCTCCCCTCACCCACCCTCTCTTCCATTGCCTTTTCTTACCATCACTCAATATCATCCCCAATTTCCCTTTCAGAGAATCTGCCTACTTGTAATCCCTGCCTCTTCGTCTTCCTCTTTATCCCTCTGTCCCTGCCTCTCTCTCTTCCTGCCATTCTTTCTCTCCTATCCCTATTGTACCTCAGGTTTTCTCTCGCCAGTCCCGAAAATCCTTACCTATTCCGGCCCTTCGTCTTTCTCTTTTCTCCAGCCTCTCTCTCTCTCTATTCCTCAACGCGGCACCTCCGTTTCCTCCTCACTTTCACCCCACCTCCCATCAAAAACCTCCCTTCTCCTGTTCCCGACCTCCTTCCATCTGCATATCACATCTTTATCTTCCTTCATTTCCTCCCTCCTACGTCTCATACCTACACAAACTTTCCCTCTTCGCGTCCCATACCTGAGTCACGCATAAGGCGCATAAGTCCTCCGTTGATCCCTTTGGGAGGACTGGAAAAGGGAGTTCGAGAGAGAGAGGGGGAGAGGGAAAGGGAGAGAGACGGAAGACGTTATAGGAGGCTCTCAAGAGTGGTGGTTGCGCACCTTGAGGCGGGAGCAGACTCACGCACGCACTACCCTTCTGGTTTCACTCCTCTTTACCCTCATCCCACATTACCGTCTCTTCCTATCTTCCTCTCTCTCTCTCTCTCGCACGCACACACTGATACCGGGGACAAAAATAGCCTAATTGGGGCTTTGACATTCCTTCCTCCTCCTTAAAGCGTCTATGTCTCTTACCGTCCCGAATCTTTCCTCCGTATCCCCGTAACCGTCTCGTCGAGTATCTTCCCCTCATAGAGAGGGAGAAACAGAGGGAGAGAGAGAGAGAGAGAAAGAGAGAGGGAGAGAGATAAAGAGAGAGAGAGGGATCTCCATCCTATTCCAATCTGCCTCAGGGGTTTGTGTGGAGGGTTGGAGGAGTTCAATCCTTCCTTACCTCTTTCCATACCTAACACCGTTCGCAAAACGGCTTTCAAGTTGGGAGGAGGGTGACTCCTTAAGACCTACTCTGAAAGCCTTACCTCACACGGTCTTCATACATACACACACACACACATATATATATACACACATCATCGTAGGTAGTCTGTCCGTTGACAGGTCCGTATATATATATGTATATGTATATATGTATATGTATATATATGTATATATGTATATATACATATATGAGATCCCTTTCTCCTCCAACTTACCCTTTCTCTTTCTCTCTCTCTCTCTCCCTAACTGTAAAGGAAAGACAGAGAGAGAGAGAGATGAGGTGAAGGCTAATTGGGATTCCACAACAAGGGCTTCCTGAGACAACTAATACAGTCAAAAGGTGATTATACGTCATCGAATGCGTCCGTCTGCGTTAATGAGGAGATTTCGGGTATAATGCCCGCTTCACGGAGGTTTCCAAAGGATGAATTTGTGGATGGCGATTACTATTCCCTCGCTGAACAGTACGAGTTTTGAAATCAGTAGGCAAATATATATTTACGGTGGTGCAGAATTTCAACCGTATGGTTGTTTTCATTAACCATTGTCTTTAACGGATGAGCGATTAAAGCAAAGGAAATTACCTTCCAATTTCAAGTATATAGCTCATAATAATTTTTATTAATGTTAGATTGACTAAAACAAGAAAATGTGAAATATAATTTGTCAAGTACTCAGGAGCCATTTTTTATTTGACCGTATTAAAAATTTTAATACAACTACGCCTCATAATACGAAAACTGTATCGTTCTCCTAGACTGCGAGGGAGATGTTTTTCTAGAATGGCATAATAGCAATTTCTCTCTTCCGCTTCTTTTTCTATACGGCGGTAGGCGTCGTTTAAAACTTTAAGTCAACTTTTAAAAAGTTATTTCACGGCCATTTAAAAATGTAACGATCCGTTTAGACGCTTTAAAAGAAAAAGAACGGTTCCGGTAATTAACTCGACGGAGAAAAAATATGAAAGAAGGTGCAGTCATTACTAAATTAATTAACTTCCGCAAATAAAATTTTAATTTTACTGATTGTTAAATATTAAGCCCTTTTAATCCGCAAAAAATAACGTCTTAAGGTTTTCATTCGCCATCACTCTTAGGACTTTTATTTTCCTCTTTTTGCAACTACAGAAAAACGTCTCATTCTTTATCGTGAAATTGCTTCCCATAGAAAAAAAAGGAAAAAAGTTGGTACATTTTTTTCCATACATTGTCGCTTCGAGTCCAAAAAACTCTTTGTAATTTCCAATCTAGTCTACGTAAAACTCCTTCTTTTCTCGGAGAAGCCTCCATTTTATCGAGAATTCTTCCTCATTTGGCACCTTTTTTTTTTAAAATTAGCCAGCTTGTTTGTGTTCGCCTCGACACTCGCCAAATTTCCCTAAAATAATTCTCTCCTTTTCAGCACGCCCGAAGCCTTTTCTTTTTATATAAATGTGGATTCTGAGTGGGAAGATTATATTCCCTTAAACGCGTCCCGCTGCCAATAAAACTGTAATAACAGTCCTATTATTCTCACTCGACATCGAGCTCGATGGCCTTGATTAACTATGGCGATGAAAATCGATGTTTACGCGAAGGCTCCCTTTCTGCTGATATGTCAGTCGGTTCGCGTCAACACACCTCGTTTATTTTTCTTTCGTCGTCGATGTTTTTCATTAAAACAATCCTGCGCCCCTTAAGTCTTTGAAAGGTATAATGAGAAAAAGATTTCAAAGCGTTTCACAACGGAAATTCATTTCGGTAATTTCGATATTTGATAGGGGATAATCGATCCGACTTAAATTATAAGAAAAACGTTTAATTTTTTCTTTTCGGTAGTGTTTTATCCAAATGAACCACAGGTATAATTTTTCGATTAATATTAATGCAAATTACGATTATTTAAGAACAAATAAATTGACGAAAGGAGTAGATATAGTTGCAGAATATTAGTTTATCTGCTAAACCTAGGAGAGGTTATCCATTAAAATGGAAACATTTTGCATTATCTGCATGCGTAGGAAGCCTTAGACTTAGACCAGGGGTGCACAACCTGCGGCCCACCGCCAGTGTTTCATAGTTTTCAAAACGTTTATCATTTATTTTAACACTAGGACGGCGGGACCGGACGACGCCCCGTGAACGGCGGAGGCGGTCATTTTGACCGCTTGTTATTTCTCAGTAGATTTTAAGTGGGAAAATTTACACAAAGATTGAAATCAACTTAATTAATTAGCGATTGGTTATTTGTTTGCCTTTTTGCCTCAGCTTCAGTACATTTCTTTATGTGCGCGATCATGGAATTATCAATAAGGTGTCGCAGAGCACTAACCGGTGAGCGTACTAATATTCGTCAGCATCATTAGTGTGGAATCAGATAATAAGTTAGATACAATGTAGATACGACGAACATAACTGCCGATGACAAAAAAATGAGAGGCAAATGAAGATCTGCTGTAATAATCTAAAGACGGGTGAGGAAAAACGCGCAGCGGTCAAAATGACCGCCGCCGCCAGGAAAGGTAAGGCTTGTAAATAAAAAAGTATTACAGGGATCAGCGTAAAAAAAAGCTGAATTGTGCTTGACATTAATATAATAAAAGTCAGCAAAGGGGAAAGAGATCGGAGAAAAAACAAGAACACATCGAGATAAAATGCAAAGCCCAGCGGTCAAAATGACCGCGCCCGCCGTTCTAGTGTTAATTAACTATGAAATATTATTTTCCATGCAGAAAATCCGTTAAGATATCCAACGTTGAATTGCGATCTCTTATTAAATATCTCTCAATTCAAGTTAAACTCTTTTTAACGATGTTTTTGATTTTTTCTCAAAGATTTCTAAAATTGTATTTCATCATGATTTTTAATATTGAAACGTTAACCCTAAAAAGCTAATTCAAACTTTATTTCCACGCATATGGTGCCTAAGAATCTCTAGGTAACGTACCAGTTAACTATAATCCATTGGCCATTTCCAACGCGTTTCACCAAAGGATTCACTGCCCCCAATGCGGCCCACCATGCAGAAAAGTTTGCCCACCACTGGCTTAGGCGATCCGCGCCCTATTCCTCTCCAACTTCTTTTCAGGTGCTATGAATTCTACAGAAAGTCTACCGTATGCACGTTAAGATTTATGCGAGCTAAGATTGAGAAAGTAGTTTTAATTAGTTTACGGATTATAGCTCAGGAACACTATCGAAACTTCCAACAATGCGAGATGATGATAGGTATATTAACCTGTAATTTTCCCTATCAGAGGATAGCAAATAGTATGTATGTAGTGTAGCGCCACGTCGGGGGAAAAAATACACACGCGCACAAGCCTATGAGTCAAGTTTTTTTTTTTTTTTTTTTAGGCGTTTCGGAAAACAACCACGCAGAAGGAGCGCATGAAAACTTTCTCTTTTTTCCTATCTCGCTCTCCTATCTACGCGAGCGGATTTAACTCACTTTCTCCCATAAATTCGCGCCACGTTTTTTTCGTGACTTAGGTACATTTTTACTCGCGATCTTGCGAGAAATACAAAAAAATAAGAAATTGCTTTCGCTGACGCGCGAGACAAAGTGCGCGCCTTTCTCTCCCTTTCCCTTTCGGCTCAACCGTGGCGAGGAAACTTTTGATAACAAGCCATTCATTGTTGCGCCACTCCCTTCCTTCTACTTTTGCATCTTTCCGCATTTCGGTACGCCATTTTATCCAACTATCTTTCTTCTTCATCCCATGAATTGTCTCGATATTCCGAAAATGTCAGTCGGAACAGCCTACCGCCTGGTATTTTAAAACGTTTTATTTAAAAAAAATAGCTATAAAATATTATTAATATTCTTATTCTCTAATGAAATTTATGAATGAACTTTGTATATACGTTTACACTTTTACTTTTATCAAGAGGGAAATTAAACAGTCGAAGGTTATTTCACAATATCAGCATGGACGACTTGATTTTCATCACTGAATAAATTTTGTCAAATTTATATGAGGTCCTTTTGATGCGAATCTGACAAAACACTAACTATAGGAAACCTTACTTGATTGTCTGGGATATGGGAAATGTTCCGTGTTTTTTGTTCGAAATTATAAAAAATGTCCTGTTTTTAAGGCACTGGAATATGATCACCATATTCCTATGATTCTCAACCTTTTTTTGGCTTGCGACCCCCTTTTGCTTCGTTAGAGATTCGCGACCATCCCGTGACCCCCGTATTGGAACACTCTTTCATCTAAATATTTCAAAAATATAAAAATAACACAAAAAAATATAATAGTTTAGAACAAAGAAACTGTAAAATAAATAATTATAAGAAAATCACAAATAAAGTAAATGTAAAATAATTAATAACGAATATCTAAGAAACGCTCATAAAATCAACGATTTTAACACGACAGCAAATAAACACAAATGAGACTGTTTATGCTTATGCAGACCGACTTTCTTAAGAAGATAGAGAATATTCGGAACTTACGTATTATCCCCATGCTATACTTACGTACAACATTAACAGAAACTGTTTGGCCTGTCTCGACATTTACAAACCCAATCACCGGAATACGGGGAGGGATACTTTGGTTCCGGACGAGGCGAAGGGCGCGGTAGCGCCCGGAGACGACTACCCATTAAAACAAAGCGAGCAGAAGGCTCGCCAATATCCTCCCCATTTGCGGCACAACAGTCAAACGAGATATAATTCGCGGCACAACAGTCAAACGAGATAAAAATATTAACAGAATAACAACGTAATGAAGTTTATTACTCAATACGTTGTTTTCTGTTAAATTTTTACGGCATGGGGATAATACGTAAGTATGGCATGGGAATAATATGTAAGTACCGAATATTTTAGCCTTGAACGGTAATCGAACCTAGGACTTTCACGTGTCAGGCGGATGATCTACCACAGATCTACCGATGCAGACTAATCTAATTGCTTCAGAATACTGATATCAGGTTAGCCAAGCTAATATCAACATCACCAATAAATGAATTCCGGGGGAAACGACTTTGTTGGGACGAATTAACGAAATGAGAGAGTCTCCTCGGCAACGCCCGGAATGAGTACGAAAAATGCGCAAAATTCCGAAAAAGAATGCGTATTTCTGAAAAATTCGACCGTATAACATGTAAATATCGCAAGAATAAGATAGTATAGAGCAGGGGTCGGCAACCTATGGCACGCGTGGTTTTAGTTGGCACGCGAAGAGATTTGAGATGGCATCATCATCTAATGACTAAAGTACACAAACTATATTTTTAAAGAAATACATACACAACAAAAGAGAGTACCCTTCTCAAAAAATTAAAGAAACAGGTATCCCTAACTTAACGTCGTAGTTATATTCCAAAAAAATAGCTTAAATTGAAAAATAGCTAATTTCCTGCAAGGAATAACTAAAAGTGAAGGTGTGTATGCAGCCGTAAAGCCACAGCATTAATGACGTTGCTCGTTTGACATTGTTTGCACGATTTTATTCAGCAAAGCTTGGCTGCGATAGAAGAAGAGCGTGGAAGTGGCATAGCAAACTCTTATGGTGCCTCCGTGCAAAATTCGATTTTGGGGCCCCTATCATTAATTTTATCATGAAAGATATAATATCAGGGGCATTTTGGGGCCCCCTTTGGCAGGGGGGCCCCGGTACATTGCACAAGTTCGCTACATGTACGCTACGCCTCTGAGTGCGTGCTGTTTCTCCGATGCTCGGAACTACAAAAGGGGAAGATTTCTAGATTCATAGATTTTGATTTAAAAAATAAACTGTTTTCTGTGATTATCGATGGTTTACCTGCAATGATAAGTAAAACTATTGGTTTTGTTCAGATACTCCAAAAATAGCTAGATAGGCCTATTTTAGCCCTTTCGGTGGCTAAGTAGGGGAAACGTCCTCTCGTTTTGTCAATTGTTTTGATTAAAGTAAAATCTTCCTCCAAGGAATTGAAAAATCAGTTGGAGACATTTCCTTATGTACTCGGTCTCAGCTTCCAACAAAATTATCAGCAATGAATAAAGTTGTCTCTTTTGTCTGCATTTACTGCATTTACTGTTGCGAGTAAGCATTTTCTTTAATGAAAAAAATACACTTAATCCTGTTCGCAAACGGCTGACAGTAGAACATTCTGGAAGTTTGTCTTTGTCTTCAAGCTACCAATTATCAACCAAAATTGACAAAATTGGCGTAAAAATGGAAGGGTAAGGAAGTCATTAATTATATTGTATTAGTTTTCTTCACCTCAAAACAGTAAAAACTAATAATTAAAAAAAATCATGCTTGTAATTCACACTGACATGTCTTATTAAAAGGTTTTATGTTGGACGCATTTTTAGATGGCGCTGTTAATTATGAAGGAAATGTTTTTAAAATCGTTTCAATGAGAATTTTTTAAAGCGATTCATTAGTAATTATTGTAGTTTTATTATAAATAAATCCTGCTTATCAAAAAATGAATGTTTTAACCTGTTTTTCATAAAGTGGCACGCGAAGAAGGACGCAAAGAGAAATATTAATAAAAGGGGCACGCGACAGAAAAACGTTTCAGACCCCTGGTATACAGCTTTAGCCGTCGAATAAAGCAAAAAAGAAGAAAATCGGTCCATATTTATGTATTTGAATGAATGACGGAAAAAACCTTCCACTCTGAAAAATCAAAAATCCCGTGTAAACTTATGGGAAAATATTCGAACCCGGGACAGTTTAGCAAACGAAAATATTTTTCCAGGGACGTGTACGGTTCTCCAGAAAGACGCCGATAGAATTATGCGAGGCTTCATACGCACGCACGCAGCTTCACTACGTGCATAATAATGTATACTTATATAATGTATATATAATAATGTATATAGGATTTTATTTTAACGTGATGTTTATTTAACCCACACAGATCATATTTGACGGGCAAATATGCCTGGGCTGAGAGGAAATCAAACATATTCTAATTCAAGAAAGTTAAATACATTTTTAATAAGTAGTTCTTATATACATTATTATATCCTTGTTAATTTATCGCTTTTCTTTTGCTTTTCAATAGTTTTTATGAAAAGAATTTGTAATTTTTTTTGTAGAGCAGGACCTTCCGAATTATACTATGCTATTCCCCTGGAGGAAGCGACAAACCGGTCTCTACTGCCATACTTAAAACTATTATTTCCACATATAATATTCTGCGCTCGTCGCGACATCTCTCCTGATTATAGGAAACTATAATGGCGCATCTCTGTAATGTTGTACTCATAATTTCTACAGCAAATTCTTTCACCCCACGAATTTATTCATCGTATCTCTACTTTATAGAACGTATAGTATCAATGTCAGCATCGAGAACAAATAGTCAATCATGTTTTCTGGCTAAAATTAAATGAATCAAATTAAACATTTATACGGAGATTCTGTGACATCACAAAAAATCAATTATCAACATGTACAAGCGTAAATATTCATGGTTTTACTGCTATAATTTTAATCCAAATGATAATTATGAAGTCCACCTTATAGCTTAAAAAAAAAACAATAATCACGCGCATCCAGTTATCCAACCTATCTGTACGGTTATAAGTTTGACAACCAATGCCTCCCGTCATTCCAGAATTTTCCCTCCTTTCTTCATTTAAAAGAACCAAAATTTCTCCCTCCCTTTTTCTCCTCATCAACCTACCTCTACAATATTAATTTCCTCTCTTTAGCACGCCACTCCCATTTGCTCGTTGACATTATTTTCCTCCGCCTTTCGTCACCTTACTTGGCGTGACCTCCCCCGGTCTTACATCCCCATTTCCTGTCTCGTTCCCGCTTCCCCTCACCAACTTCCATCTCTCTCTCTCTCTGTTCTATTTTTTGCTCCCAAACTACTTCTAACCTCCCTTACACCTAAAATAAAAAAATAGGCTACTCATCCACTCCTTCCTCAACCGCACAAACGACTCGAGAGAGAGAGAGAGAGAGGGAGGTAACCCAGGAAGACGCCCGAGGCATTGGGAAACAGCGCCCGTTTTCCTAACTTGGAGCGTGATCGACGACTTGTACGTGAGTCGTGCTACAGTTACGCGACCGCATTAGCGGGATCTTGGATTCGGAGAGGGGTGTAAAACGGGAAGAGGTAGGTGTACGGTCCCAGAGAGAAGGGGAGGGGAGGATGGGGACGAAGGGGGCGGGGCGAAAGGGGTGGAAGCAGGGGGAGGAGGGGCGGGGGGGAGAGTTAGAAAAGTGGAAGGGGAAAATAGGTGAGAGGGTAGTTCGTGAAAAATATAGAGGGAAGCTTATTGAAGGGTTTGGAAGTTAAGTGGTTGGAAGCGGTAGAAATGTAGGTGTGGGACGGAGGAGGGGAGCGAAAAAAATTTTACTTGCCTTTTCGAAGAGACAGCTAAGCCACTTTAACGAGGTGATATATTTCTCGTTCCTTCTACGGAAGAGAAGAGTTGTCGAAAGGTTTTGTTCCAGACGTTCCCGATCCTCTAAATTGGATTTCTCCTCCCTTTGAGTAGTTGATTTCCAAGATCCTGACGTGGTTCGAACCGGTGAAATTAGGTTGTTGCTAGGTAAATGTTGTTTTTTTTAAAAGCTAACGACGACTACGACATTCCGGATGAAACTGAACTATTTAGTCGCTTACTGCTAAGTGACCAATGATGTATGTTTGCCCTGAATAAATGTACCGATGAAATTATGTTCTTGAAATTTTGACGGATGATTTGCGTCGCATTTTGGACGAATATAACTAAATGTGCGTTTCTTTTTCATACGATCTATGTATCGGATGACAAACCTGGGGTGGACAAAATTTTTACGAGACAGGTTTCGAAGTTTCAGGACGCATTAATGTTCACATCTGAATAAAAAATACTTAAAGATCATGTTTATACGACCTGCTGATTCCCTCTTACCTACGGACAATGGGTATCTAATAGTGCAATGAATAGCTGTTCAGTTCAAAATTTTAGGAAGGAAGGTGACTACCTAGGATATGGAATGTCAATAATGTATTTAATAGTTTTATATTGTTACTAATTTTAGTAATTCGTTAGGAAAGAGTTTTTATATTTTTGTTTCGTCATATGCATGATTATCAGCATGAAAATAATGAGAAAATAAATATCCTGATGCAAGAAAACGTATCTGACCCACAGAGAGCACATGGAATACATTTATTTTGAAAATAGTGATTTTTGTCAACATAATGAAATAAATACATTAATGTTGCAAAATTAAATATTACAGAATTTGTATGTAGTACTAAGAGACATAGGTGTGAAACAATTAATTTATCTTTGAAAACGCTTCATATCCAGAATTAATTCCTCCCCAGTCGATTGCATTGCCATCTAATTTCGAGTCGAGGAAGTTAATGAGCTCCTATTTATTTGTGCAGTAATAAAAATGCGTACGGTAATTAACGAGAGTTGGGATACGTATTCCGGAATATCCAAAACAAAAAAGGAAAAATGAGGCACTTCCAGATCTGCAAGAAGCATGAAATTTGGTGCATACGATAGGTAGGTCTAGTGGGAAAACCGACAGAAAAAATAGAAAATTACAACAATGTTTATTTTCTTAGCCGTTAAAAAATAATAACCTATAAAAAACATTTCACGATTTAGGTACTCCTAAATGTGCTACAATTCTGAATTTTTTTCTAACGGTAGTATTTACCAAATAACAAAAAGGGGATTAGGTATTACGGTACTTTCCTGTTATAGCTCCACAAATAAACTGTCCCATAAAAACATTATCACGTTGTTAGGGTCACGATTAACAATTGAGGTAACTCTTTATTTGTAGATCGAGTTAATGTCAGACCTGATTGGCCGGTGTCGACATTTACAAACCCAATCACCGGACAACGGGGAGGGTTTCTTTGGTTCCGGACGAGACGAAGGGCGCGGTAGCGCCCGGAGACGACTACCCATTAAAACAAAGCGAGCCGAAGGCTCGTCAATATATCCTTCCATTTGCGGCGCAACAGTCAAGGATATATTGACGAGCCTTCGGCTCGCTTTGTTTTAATGGGTAGTCGTCTCCGGGCGCTACCGCGCCCTTCGTCTCGTCCGGAACCAAAGAAACCCTCCCCGTTTCCGGTGATTGGGTATGTAACTGTCGAGACCGGCCAATCAGGTCTGATATTTAAGTGTCATTGCTTGAAAGTTCATCTCCACGTTACTATGTTTCTTATTTATTTAACATTTCCTAAGCCAAAATTAGGTGGGGCGTTAACAGGAAAGTACCGTTATTACGTTTAGGTACTTCTAAATGTGCTACAATTCTGAAATTTTTTCTGACGATTGTATTTGCCAAATAACGAAAACGGGATTATTATCATTATTTGCTTGCAATCTTTAAATTCCTTAACTTGCATCTATTTATTTGTTTTGTTTTTATTTCTTTTTCTTGATCAGTTATATGTGGCAACAAGCATCCATTTAACTAAAAGATTGGAAACAAGAAATAAAAACAAACGGAAATAAGTAAAAGCAAGTTAAGTAATTGAAAGATTACAAGCAAATTATGTTCAACATATTAGTGTCGTCATTTTAGACCCTAGAGTCATTATCGTAACCGACTCTTTCCCAGTATAGTGTTGCCACATATTGACAACTTTAAACACGTTTTCTGAGGAAACTAAGCGTCTTCCGAAGTTTTTACAAAGAGAATTTTCGACTTGAAATTTCGCAATGATTCGCATGGTTACGTCCGTAGACGCGAATTCTGGAAAACCCCGTATATGATTAATTAAAAGGAAAAGTAATTATAAAGGTGTCAACAAGGTCTTGGAGGAAGCCCAGTGGATATTTACAAAAACTGGAGAAACGCTGATGGTGGTGAAGACGAGAAAAACAGCACAAATTTGAAAGTTCTTCGGTCCGACACCTTTCATCAGCAACGTATAGAAAAGTACTGTTTTCATCCCGTCACCTTTTAGTAGACGTTAAATGAAACCGGTATCTTGTGATTTCATTAACACTAGTATCTTACTTAGAGTTGGAAACTTTCACGTTTGGTTTCCAATCAAAATAAGAAGACTTGCGTACAATGAAGTGCCCTTGACCTCTAATATTTTTCTAGGTATCGAAATGTGTATATCAAACCTGAAATATTTTTCGGTCGTATAAAACAGCTGATGGTATATTAATGACGGGGTTCATATCAGGCTAGCCGTTAGCCTACCATGAAGTATTTTGACACAGAACATATTAACATCGATAATAAAAGATATAGTCCATATTTTACCCCTATATACCTACGTCAAACCAGCCTAAAGTTACATATACAGGGTGTTTCAAAAGTCTCTGTGCAGTAGATTGTCAGAAGAGCAGCTGAAACGAGTATTTAATAACGTCACTCAACGCGTTCAATAATGTTTACAGGCCAAAGGGCATATCCTGTAATTTTACTAAATTCTGTAAATTTTATTTTAAATTTCCTTTTTGATTCATAAGTGGATTGTGTTCACATTACAATTTTAAACGTTTAATCAAATAATGCGAAAGAAACCATGTCGTGTATAATCTACTGCACAGAGACTTTTGAAACACACTGTACATAAAATAACAGCCCCATATATAACTTATAGCTATGTAAAATTTAAGAAAATCATGAACCATAACGTCAACTAATTTTCAACTTTCAAAATCATGGAAAACCAAACCACTTCTTTTTTTCTTTCACCTCAAGCACTGCATATATGCATTGGTGCATTTACATACGTACACGCGTACACATACGCACATGCAAATTCACGCAGAAATTAGAATGTTCGTGGACTTCGGAAACAAAAAGATAGACGGCAAAAGACGAAAGAAAGGACGTAAAAAACGGGAGAAACCGAAAAAGCAAACGTTTTGGATCTTTCCTCTCTCTATCTCTCACTCCACCTCTCAATTCTCGATATAGATTCATGGTGAGAGAGGAGTGGGGAAGATGGAAGGCGAGCTAAAGAGATAGGAGGGGATATGTTTGCGCGCGTATGAGCGGAGAGGGGAGAAAGTCGAGAAAAGAAGAGTAGGGAGGGAGGAGAGAGAGAGAGAGAGAGAGAGAAAGAGAGAGAGAGAGAGAAAGAGAGAGAGGGAGGGAGGGAGGGAGAGAGAGAGACAGAGAGAGAGAGAGACAGAGAGAGAGAGAGAGACAGAGAGAGAGAGACAGAGAGAGAGGAGGAGATCCTCCAGGCAAGAAGTTGGAAATACGGAAAGTTTAAGGAACAAGTCGCGGTCGTCGGTAGAGGTCCGGGTCAAGATATGGGATGACTGTGAAATATATATTTCGGTGGGAGGACAAGGAAAACGGAATAGAGGGCAAGGGGACGGTTTTGAAGGTTAAGGGAACGCTCCTAACCAAGGAAAGGAATTAAATAAAAAATAAACGTACAGAGTAAGTTTCCAGAAAACGTGGTGCCAGGATGAGATATGGAACGGATGTGGGATGGGAGGTAGGAAGGGAGAAAGGAGAGGTAGTCGGAGGGAGGAGAGAAGAGAGGGAGGAGGACCCCTGCGTAGCTGAGAGGAGTAGGTGTGGGGAAAAAAATGGTGGGTTGCGTGCGAATGTGGGATGAGAGGGAATCAGTTAAAGAATGAGGCAATAGATAAGGGAGATAGCAATAAACGGAAAGGACGTATAAAGAGGGAGAGTTTTCCATGGAGAAATATTACCACTAAAATTTATAAATACATTTATTGGGACGCCCGTTATTTGTAATAAGTTTCATAGGTTATCACACACAGACGCACGTGTGGAAACTTTGTGATCGGGGGAGGGGGGGGGGTGCTAGGAAAGTGCTTGGCATGGACATGCTGATTCGTAATTTCATTGATTTGAAGATCCATAATTGTTATTCCATTTTAGTGCCATCATTATTTAGTTGCAAATATTTAGAAATATTCGTCATCATGTTGATCGCATCCCTAACATCTGGATATTTTGGCCCACTAGTTAATTTTTAAATTATAACAATAAACTAAAATCCAAAGAGGAACTTATATAGCAAATGAAAATTATTAACTAGCATAAACAGGTCTATTTAACTATGATGAACGAAATCCACGAAAGTAATGCGGATGATCACAAAAACTTACCGACGAAAAGTAGAAACGCTAATAACCCTTTAAATGAAGTAATCTGGAGAAAAGGAAAATCTGGATGAGAAAGAAAATAAAATATATAAAGGATTGAGAAAATAGTGTGAAAATATAAATATCACGGTGATATATAATGGAAGCGCTGTTGTCAAGGACTGAGTGATCAAATGATTCATCAGAGGAAATAAAATGTTTTTTTTGGCGGATCGATGTGGCTATCTCGAGAACGAATTTCAACAGGGGGGGAGACAAATTATATATCCTCCTGTCTGCCACGCGAGACCATTACTGACACGTGAAAAAAGGAAATGGGATGACAAATTGGAACGAGGCGCTAGAAAAGCCACGATGAATTCCATTAGAAAAATATTAGAAATTGAAAGAGAGAGAGGAGAGGAGAGAGGGGGGGGGGAGAGGGAGAAGGAGAGAGAAAGGGAGAGAGGGGGAGGGAGAGAGGGGGAGGGAGAGGGGGAGAGAGAGAGGAGAGAGAGAGAGGACAGAGAGAGAGGGAGAGGGAGAGAGAAAGAGAAGCGACAAGACACGAAAGCGACGATCATATCAACGTGGTAGGCATTGAAAAAAATGGTAGATGAGGATAATGTACGTGAGTTAATAAATGTTATTATCGCTTTAGGACGAAGAAGAGGCAATGCAACGGATTCAGGAATGAAATTTTTCGAGGGAAAAGTGTTCGAAGATTTGAGGATAAGACCTTAAATTTACGCCACAAAAATTTTAAAATAGAAAATGTTAATGAGGTAATGATTTATATCAATAGTTCAGATAACGAGAAAATACTCAAAAAAATGGACACCCGTATTTTTAATTGCGTTCGTCAAAATGAATATTTTCCTCCTTTAAGATCCTACTTTTTGACTTGTTACATACCTTCAAGCAATTTTGAGGCGATCGATTTAAGTGTCTGCGTCATTTCAAATGTTTTAATAATACATAAACATCACAAATTTCGTGACTATATGCATTTCAGACACATTGAGGCAGTTAATGCAGATTTATTTCAACGTGTCCGTATTATTTTCAAAATCGTTCATTCCTTGGCAACCCAGCAATTTTAGTCGTTTGCTCAAATAGGAAACGGTCTGAGAGATTTAATGATAATTTATTTCAACGCGTCTGTATTTTTTAAAAAAAGTTTATTGACAACCCAGTAATTTTATTCATTCAAAGATCAGTTGGGTTAACTATCGATCAGTCTACGACTCCGTAGCGCAGTGAAACTTTTGAATACTTCCAGACTGAGATAAATGTACTTGTGAGACGACGTGGAAACCCCTCAGGGTTCGGAGATCACTTTGACAAGGAAACGACCCAGAATGTTTTCTTTTCCGAAAGACTCGCAGGGATAAGAAGATGGAAATGAAAAGGAAGAACCAGTTGAAAAATCACATCAATGTGTGTGTTACAAACGAAAAAAAAGAGGATTCTTTTTTTTTTTGAAAAAGGGGATTAATTCAAAGCAGGCGGAAGAATAACGGGAGAGATGCCAATAGGATGAGACGCGTATAAGGAAAGGAAGAGGATGGAAGAAGGGCGTTAAATGGAGGAGAAGATAGGAGATCAAATCAAGCGAAAGCGGAAAAAAGGAGGGATTTGGAAGAGGCGGAATAGGAGGAGGCAGAAATCGGAGCAGGATATATAGTAGCTCAGTCGGGTATAATCTAGATCTCCTTTCGGGTCGAAAGTAAAAGTAAGGGGATGACGCATTCGGAGTAAGCTTTCAGGAAATCGGTGAAAAAAGTGAGAGAGAGAGGAAGAGATGGAGAGGAGAACGGTGTGGATGGAGGAAAAGGAATGCGAAAACCTAAAACTCAAGTCAATTAAGGGAAAAGATAGAGTAAGGAAGAGGGTAGCAGGATGGTCGGGAGAGCGGGAAAAATGAAATATTATCGCCTTGATCAGCTGGTTTAAGGAGATTAGGTATAATGAAAAGGGTGGAACAAGGACTGTGTGTGTATATATATATATATATATATATATATATATATATATATATATATATATATATATATATATATATATATATATCCGCAATGTATTTATTTAAATTAATACAAGAACAATACAGAACTCGCAGGTGCATCATTTTTCAACACAGTCACCCTAATTTCCAACACACTTGGTCCAGCGTTGCACAAGGTTTTGTATGCCTTCAGAAAAAAATGTTTTCGGCCAAGCGGCAAGCCACGTTTGCACCGCCCCCTTCGGATCATGGTCGTTGGCAAAACGACTGCCTCTTTTAAAGCATCTTCGAGGTGTTCAAACAGATGATAGTCTGACGGGACAAGGTCAGGGCTGTATGGTGAATGTACTAGGACCTTAGAGCGTAGCTGCTGGAATGTTTCAACTTTGTGGACAGCATTACGAGGACGGGAATTGTCACGCAGCAATACAACACCTTGGGACAGTTTTCCTCGACATTTACCCCGAATAACGATTCGGAGTAAATGTCGAGGCATTCTCACCGTTTGAACTGGCACACCGTATATATTGTAACAAATAAAAATTTGTTACAATATATACGGTGTGCCAGTTCGAAAGGTGAGAATGCTTACGACAGCAGATAATGAAAAGAAAAACTTTTGTAGATAAATCTTTTGGTGCTGGTGCACTAACGTAGCATAAAAAAGTCGTGCTACATCCCCAGTACGCATTAAAATAAATTTCAGTTTGTATGAGGAAAGAGTTTCCATAGAGATAGAGATGGTAGTTAAAGAATTGCGAATAATTAATAAATTTGATAAAACATTTTAAGAGGTACCTAAATAATAATGATGGAAATTCAACTTAAAGCGTGATACTAAAGCAAAAGAGATAATTTGATCATTTAAAAATGTGTTTTAGATGCAAATCAGTGGTTAGTGATAATGTTATTTAACAAGTTAGGAAATTACTGCTAAAGCCGACATTATAAGGCGATATATTTTTACGAAAAATCCAAATTTCAAATTTTAAGAGTAGATTTTGCAAGCATTTCCACCTATTTTGAAGGAACACTCTGTACAAATAAAAGCATTGAACTCGTCGCTACGGTAGTACATATATATAAGTATTTCTTTGTTGAAATCCAGAAAATCTCCCACTTTTTTCCGATAAAAACTAAAAACTTCCGATATATCTAAAGGGATTTGTATTCCGTCTTCAAAAATAAGAAACTACAATTTCTAAACTTTCCGATACAGTTCAAATCCCGAGTTCGAATCTGGACGGGAAATAATTTAGCGAACACGTTCATAAACACTTTAATACATGTACCACATTGGACCAAAGCGAAGTAATTTCGGAAAAAATAAACTTAACAAAACATATTATTCCCCGCATAAACCTTGTTCCGTTCCCACGCTAGACGTTTCGTGGGAGGGGAGGGGGGGAGGGGGAGAAGGGGGGGGAGGGGAAATCATTTGCAGCCAACGAACATTCCCGAGGTTTTCTCTCACCGGGTAAGAAATGCCGACGGGAAACTTCCTTAGCCAAGAAATTTATAATTCAAGCCACACGACGTTTTTTTTTTTAAAGTCGACGAAATAAACGACGCCCTTCTCTCTCCTCATCTCTCCCCTTTTCGTTCGTAAAAATCATCTCCTCGATTTACCACACTAACTACCGCCATCCTTTTCTTCCATCTCTCTTTTCCTCTCCCTAGCGTTAACTTTCCAGAAACGCTAGGCCCAGCACCCGTGTCCTTTAAAGAGGTAGCAGCAAGTCTATAGAAAGAAAGGCCGAGAGTGAGAGAGAGAGGCGATAAAAGGACAGAAAGAGAGAAAAAGAGGACGCGAAGAGTGTGAACGGAGGGATAGAAACAAACGGAGAGAGTCGGAAGACGCGAAAGACGAAAAGCGGAGAAAGAAAAGTGTCGGACCGCTTTTAACAGGGAGCTCATTAGTGCCGCTTTTAAAAGGGGAATCGCGCGACTTTTGATCCCTCCTTCTCCTTCTTCTTCATACGCCGGCATAAGTTTCCTCGCTATCTACCGCGTCGCCGTCTGCGACAGTCTTTTTTTTCTTTTTCACCTCCGTCCCTTTTATTTCTCGCTACCAAAAAGGAACCTTTTTTGAAAGCCTTCATCAAAGAGTGTACCTCGGTTACGCAATCTTACTCTTTTTTTTCTTCTCCCGTTGGTACTTGGTGCTTTGTCCCTTTTGCACGTTTACGCACGCTTAAATACGGCGTTGATCAAGCACCACAAGCGATCAGCGTTTTAACACGGTTTTCTCTCAGATGGAAGGTGCTAATGACAGCAGGACGAAAAAATGCCGAAAAAAATATATTGCAGTTTTGGCATGTTATGGCCATTATTTCCAATACGAATTCTCGCCGAAGAGAAAGGCACGGCAAGCCCGCGCGTTTCATTTTGTTTGTTATTCCAGGTTATTTTCGATGGAGCTATCCTTCGAACGCGGTATTGGCATCGTAAAAAAAGAAAAAGAAACCTTTACGAGTGAACCGAAATTTAAAACAATATATTAAGGTTTTTCCGTCGATAAACGGCCGTAATTCTATCGTTGTCGATCGTAAATATTTCGAGTATTTATTCGCGGATTTTTGCGCATTCGTGAAATAGAGCCGTAAAAGAAATTTATGCCTCGGCGTATTCATTTATATATCCCAGTAACATATTCTAAAATACGAGAAATTTGAAGAATCCTTGACATTTTCATAGATACTTCTATCGCTGCCTTTATTCCAAATGTTAAAGGTAATGTTGAAATGACGGTTTTTTTTAACGATTATCGCAAAAAAAAGGGGAAAAATTTTTAAAAGACACATTCCACTAAAATCACTTTCTCTCTCGTGTTGACCTCCTTGGATGTTTTAATGCGCCACCATTTTCTCCTCTCGTCCGCCAGATTACCCTTGACGTCTTTTTTTCGCTTTTTTTCTCTCTGTTAAATCGGTTATCTCGGCGGATCCTCGGAAAAGGGCGCCCTCAAACGGAAATAACGAAATCAAAAACGTCGCCCATTCAAATGTCAACAGGGACGTCTTTTCTCCCCCTTCTCCTGTCGTTTTATCCCCTCCCCCCTAATCCCCATTCCCCGCATCAGAAGTAGGAATGAAGTGTACATTAGGTTTTTTTTTGTCTCTTATTATAGTATTGATTTTTTCCCCTAAAGTTCATGTTTGCTGATGTCGGGGAAAGAAAGAATTGGTATTCATTCCACCGCATTTCTACTTTATTTTTAACTGGAAGTTTTTATTTTGAGAAGGTGTGTTTGGTCGGATCATTTCGAGAAGAGAAAAATACCGTACATGCCCGAATATAAGGCGACTCCCCCCCCCCCCTCCATTTTCCTAATGAGAAAATCCAAAAAAAAAAGATTTTTGGCCAGTTTGAACATATAAAAATTTTATTATATTTAAAAGTTTATTTTCTTATTTTTTATCAATAACATACTTTATTTAAAAAACCAAAACTCATTAAGTGACAATTTTATTCAAACCTTTCACTCGCATCTTCGACATCAGTGTCTTCGTCATCACTAGAGAATTTAAAAAAACATAACATCGATATAACCTACTTACCGTCAAAAAGGATTTCAAGAAGAGAAATTTTCAGATGTCGGACTTATCGTAGGTGGAAACGCGGACTACTCTTTGGACTTGGGAAGTTTGTGTAACACTGACGGATTACCGACTAAACTTTCTATTAAATAGTCCGAAAAGAAATGGACACCTCTTGGATTTGTACGATTGACAAAACACATTAATGTTATGGACAAAGTATCTAGAAAGCTTGATTATACTACTTTGTTGTTCAAAATAAAATGATTGAGAGAGCTCCCCGTAATATGACTCGAATATAAGGCGACCCCCTCTTTTCTGAGGTACAATTTTGGGAAAAAACATCGCCTTATATTCGAGCATATACGGTAATAATTCAACGTAAAAACGAGTGAAATCTCGGTTAATCGCCATTTCACTTAGTTTCGCAACGATCCTTTCAGGTGACGGATCAATTAAGTAAAGTAGTTTAATCATTTTTTGGTCACTTTGAGGCTCTCATTTTATTCGGCCAATCATGCTGACTTCGGACTGACGGTACGTAAAAAATTAGATTAAATGAGGAAATATGGTGCGTGAGTGAAAGGAGGGCGACGATAAACAGGAAAACGCAGGAAGAAGTACACGAATGTGTATGTCACCATTATAGTATTTTATAGATTTAATGAGTTTTTTTTACAGATAGAATGAGGTTAATTTAGTACACCTAACTCTCGTTCTACGAACGCTCAGTTAACAAATTTTCTCAATAAAGGATCTGAAAAAGTAATACCCCTTTTTCGGCACACGCAATGAATTTTCGCTACAGCGAAAATACAACAAGCAGTACATATGTTGCAAGCCCTGCCAATTGGCGATATCCTGAATCCTTGTCCATGCGGTACACTGCCAAAGAATCTAAGGGTAATGAGGTTAATACGAACAGCGTCCTTGTATACAGTACTATATGTTTGTTTTAATTTGTAATTTCAAATTAATTATTGCTCCTTATAATAATGTACTTTATATTTACCTTTCTTTAACATAATTTATGTGTGTATGCATTGTCTCAAGTCATCGTATATTTAATTACTAAATTTAAATTAATTGGAAATTCATTTTAGTTGAACGAATTTTCGTTTAACGAACGCCTTTTAAGGAACGCATCCGTTTCGTAAAACGGGGAATTAGGTAAGAGTATTCAGTTTATTCACGTGATAAATATGATGGATTGATAATATACACAGCTTAAAATTTCTTTCAAACAATACTTTCAAAATTCAATCCAAAAAGGTAATATTTATCCGATAAAAAGTATTACAACTCCAATAAACGATTAGTTCTGGTTTTTATTAAGGTCGTCCGTAAATAAAAGAGAAAAGATAATTGGCTGTTAGAAATTGTTAGTGTTACTGCCGAACCACAGTTTACAAATTCCCGACTGACTTAATGCTTACAAGGCCACGGTTCAAGGAACGCGAGCGTGTCCGCCAAAACATCAGATTCGTCCGGAAACGGTTCGAAAATAAATTAACGACACCTGGAGTCGTTAAAAGTAAGTACGGCCATCTGGGGAGGGGGGGCATGTCAACATTTTTATTCCCCTTGCGGCTGTCTCGATCTCTCAAAAACTCTCAGTTTTCCTCTAGAAAAAAATAAGTAAAATGATTTTACGAGAAGTTATGGACAAATACAAAAACAAATTTGCACTTTCCACTATTTTAACAAAGTTTTATCGCATTTTTTCTTCATGGAGCAGTTCCTTGAGGCTACGCATAACAAAGTAAATTTTATTAACGAAAATGTTTATACTATTTTAATGCCTTCGAGTTTATATAATGGAACCATAAATCTTCCTTTATTTGAAATGGGAGATTTTTGTTCTTTTATCACGCGGAAACCCCTTCAATTGAGCGTTTCTGCGTCATGACTTACGGATATTCCTCCACTTCTCTTAACGCTATCCGCTCTTTCCCTTTATGCCAATGAGATACGATTATTCAAGCAAAATGGATCAACGACATAAAATTGTTTGCTAAATTAGAAATGCTATGCAGAATTACGATAAGAAAATCAAGCCAACAAACCATTGTCTTCCAGGCGCCATAGACTCTTTTGGATATAAATGACATTCTAACGACAGTATGAATAAAACGTCGCGTTGTGAGAAACGTCTGATGGGTGAGCTGACTAGCGGCACAAAGCCTACGATTGAAAAGGTATTGGGTGAAATGTTCCGTGGGCGAAATATCTCATGGGTGAAACGTTATGGAACATTTATGAGGCTTTTCATACACTAAAAATTGTCAATTACACATTTAACATTAATAGGATAAGTAATGGAGTGCAATGTTGTTAAAAAAATAAATAGTTATTTCGTCAATAAGACCCGGAGTTAATTATTTAAACAATATGAATCGTAGGAATCGATGAAAAAACTCAAAAACTACTGCGCCATTTTATTTTTCTTCACTAGAGAAAGTGAACCCCGCAGTGGATGAGAAAAACCCTCAATTTTAGCCGGGGAAAATAAAATATTCCTCTCTGTATTTGCATCTTTCTTATCGGACCGAAGAGAGCATAATTAATTCCGAAATCTCCCCTCCTACGGATCCGTTTAGGTTGCTAACCAACGAGAGAGAGAGTGTTCCAAAGGGTATTCATCAGCTGCTTGGCAACCACATTAAAGCCCCGGAGGGTCAACACTCTCAGAATTACTTCGGTTTTGATAGAACTGCCCCACCGCTGCCCTCCCTGCTCTTTTAACAATCTCTGCCACAGCCACCCTTAAAAAGGTCTTTGTGCAAAATCCTCATCTCTTCCATCGCACCTAAATTGATATGCCATTCATCGCAAGGTGGGATGCTTATCCGGAGGCCACCAACTTAATTGGATACGATGCCTGCGCGTGGTCTCCCGTTGTTGTTTCTGCTGTCGCACGTCTTCAAACGCAGGTGTCACGTCAGCGGTTATGTCCGACCGTCGAATAAGGAGCGATTGCGGAAATGGCTTTCAGAGGCCCTTTGGTAAAAGAAACATTGCGTGCGATATGACCGGCCGTGACCGGGAATTGCGCAAGACGCAAACGTTTGTGAGTTCATCTCCTATAATGATATTAAATAGATTAAAATCTCTAAATGTTTCGTAAAGGCTGAGTTTACCATGAAAAAATGGACATTGTGAAACATACTGAGATTAAAGAGTGATATAATGAGAAGAAACTCGGGTAAAAAGTAATAGCGTCACCACAAAAAAAATCTTAGGTACCCTAGAAAGGTTATTCGCAAGTATGACGGACTATGGGATTAACCATTTAGTTTTACTAAACAAAGTTGTAAATATTATTTACAAACAGTTCGCAAGACTGATAAAAGAAAAAGATATTACCCGTTGCCAGAGGTGTGCCGCCAATCATATAACAACCGGGTCGCTATTATCGCATCCTCTGGATGTTAGGCATCCCAATCAGCATCAAATTCCTGACCTTCTTTTTTGCGGCCCTGAGATCACGTAATCTGATATTTGCGGGAATTAGAAGGGATTTCAATAAAAAAACAAGATAATATTGTAAATAAAAATTAAATTTGTATTTTAAATGTTTAAATATCATTAATGACTAATATATATATCAAGGCTTCGAATAAGCATATTCCATGTAGAATTGTTTGGCGTCTTTCAGATAATAAATTGCCGCGTAACACGATATGGAAAGCGCCCTTAAAATTTTGGCGTCCTATTATTATCAGACCGTGATTAATCGCTAACCTCCGGATAATGTGAAATTCTTAGCACAACAACCGGCTCGCCGAGCATAAAACACTTTAACAAACGACTCGCGCGAGCTGGACGGAGCCGGCTGCAGCACACCGCTGTCCGTTGCTTTTATAAAAAAATACGCTCTTGGTGAAATTCAATTGGAATTATGGTAACGTACTTTTAATAGAAATTCATAATGTCGACAATATCATTGATTTATCAACTGTTTTAATTATATTTTTGTAATAAATATTATTTTTCATTATAGATTAACATCTTAGTTTTGAGATCATAAACTACTAAGTTTTGCGAACATCTATACATATATCAAAATTTCAAAATACTTGGTCCCTTCCATTTAGATATATTTATTTGTCTTAAAGTATTAAATAAATATATAATCAAAATCTAGAGTTTCAGCAACGTAAGAGCAATATGTACGATATAATGATGGCAATATTTTTAAAATACGAACATTTTCGCTGAGGTTTTTAAATGCCAGACTTTTTTTTATAAAACTATTACAATACCTTTTTTCCTTTGAGGTAACTGCGTTCAATATCACGCAGTTTCAATGCGTATTTTCACAAACTTCACTCCCTAAAACTTTTAACCTTCAACTTTTGTCATCCTAACGCTTCAAAACAACCGCTTTTAATAGCAGCGAGAAAAAACCTCCATTTCCTGCTGGGGTTTTCATTCACCGTCACAATTTCGCCGTTTCACCTGCACGGGGTTTCATATTTTAAACCTTCAGGAAAAAAAGAAACAATTTTCTACCTTCATCACGAGACACCTTTAAAAATTTTAAGCGAGAGTTAGAAATTTAAAAAAAAAACATGATTCGAGCCGGCGAATTAAACCAACAAATTTGGTAAAAAAAATAAAAGACCGCGTAAATTTTGAATAAAACCCGACCCCGTCGGAGCGAAATATGTAAAAAAATAAAATAAATAAAACATTTCAAGTTCCTGTCGAGATGGGTGAAGTATAATTAAATCAGCTGCCTTGCTGCGTTTTGAAAAATTCACTAACCTCTCGTCCCCCCATCTGGCGGCGGAGGTTGGAACGAGCGGGAGAAAGGGGAGCGGAGGAAAAAGAGAGCCAGGAAAGGAGAGAGAGAGAAAAGGAGGAAGGAAAAGGAGAGAGGAAAAGAAGAGAGGAAAAGGAGAGGTAAATATGTAGAGGGGGAATGGCGGATAGAAATAAATAAATAAACCGAGGGCGTGTTGCATGAGAGGGAGAGAAAGCTAACCGCGGACAACTTTCACCTCGTCCATTTAAAATAAAATAAAATCCGCCAAAAACGTCATTGTTGGTGGAGCGAGGGTAAGGTTGGATAGTATCGGGTTTCCAAACGAGAAGGACCTGATTACGGGGAATTCTTCTTTTCAACCCCCCCCCTCTCCCCTCCTCCCCTTTCCCCACCCCCATCCCTCCCCCCACACTCCCACATCTCTCCTCCCACCCCCCTTACATTCCCGCCGCATTGTGCTCTCAGTTTGAATTGAGGGTGTCGCTTTCTTCTGACGCGGCAGTGCTACACGGTACGACTGATTGGTAATCCGATTGATCGCCGGAACTCAAAGCGCCGGAATTCTTCGGAGATGCTTCCAATCAGTGTGATTTGTTTTTCACCCTTCGGCTTCGGCACGGTTAAGTAATTACCTTCTGTTTTTATTTCGAGGTTAGAATTTTGTTTAGATGACCATAAGCGCATTCTCCTTTTATGTTTTAAAGTTTATTCTTACATTTTGTAACTATATATAGTATGATTTGCATTGTTAATGACGTGTTAGAAGGAATATTGGATGGAAAAAGAGAAAGAGGTAGGAAAAGGTTTCAGCTGATAGACGACTTGAAAGGGAAAGAGAGCTATCAAGACATGAAGAAGACTGCGGAAAATAGGAGTATATGGAGAACCAAGTTGAACCATGAATAATTACAGGCCTGTCTACAGACAGACTACCTATGATGATGATGATATATATAATTTATAAGCACCGCGTTCAAGTACCCCAAAAAGACAAGGTTTACTTTACTGATTATAACATACACATTATTACAGATCATAACATCAACATCCCTTGAAGTTTTTACTAACGAGGTTATACTACGTGTATGCATGTGGGTGTTTACGTCTGTATGTTAAAAGTTAACATTTACGGGGTTCGTAATGTATAATGACGAATCATTATGCGTGAAAATTTTAATTCCAGAAGAAGATTCCTATTTGAGGGGGGGAAATATTTTTCGTCGAGCGGACTGACGCATTCATTAAATGATGGAAAGCGTTTACATATTTTCCTTTAAAAAATGACGATACCGATGGAAGACATACGAAAGCACTTAAATTTGTAGTTAATTGTCTGTAATTCTAGAAAAATCACTTTCGAAGCTATTGCGAAAAGCAGTCCGGATTTACATAGGGATTCTTGGGTTGATCGTTATCCTTAATAGGAGTGCCAAGGTGCCATGTTTGTATTTCCCCCATTTTTTCCGTGGAAATGATAAACACGGAGATATTTTTTTACGAGAGAAATTAATGACTTCCGTCGTTAAGGGCTGTATCATCGCTTACCAACACTTTCGCCTATTTTCGCTTTTATGTTGTCAGCGGAGCTTTTTTTATTGAGCCCCTCTGAAAATAAACGCTAATAATACCTAAAAATATTTTTCTCTTGATAAAAAATAACTACTAAGGAGCTATTAAACAACCCGAGACTACGACGGAACAAATATTAACAATTTCCAATATTTGTTTTTCTTCATGTTGAAAATAACAGGAAATTCAACGAAAAAACCAAGTTTTAAGAAATGTTGCTAAATTTTCCGCTTCATCTATGATATTACTTTGCAAACATTACTGAAGACAGTATTAACAGAAAAATAATTTTAGACATTTATCGTCCTCAATGTTAGTTGAAATACTTCAAATTTATCATGAATGCCACACGATATTAAAATCTAATCTGAAGTCTGCTGCATTATTTGAATGTTTAAATCAACCCTTACGACTAAATACAATATTTAGGCGGCACAAACATTTCGAACTAAAACTCTAATGAATATCTCATACCAAATAATGATTTTATTAAAAAAAATTCATTCCCTTTGTACTTGCGATGGCAACATAAACAAATAAAAAAATATATAGAAAAGTAAACGATCAAGCGCGCGAACGGCTAAAAGGAAAAAATAAACTTTTGAGAGAGATTACGTGAACAAATAAAAATCACTCCTCCCGCATTTCACCTTGCTTAAATCCTGGAAACGAGATTCCGAGAGAAACCAAAAAGACCTCGACGTTCTTTTCTTTTAATTTTTTCCCCTCCGCGTTAGCAGAGAGGAGATTTTTTTACTTTTTTTCTCTCGAAATTTCCAGGAATCGGGCGGAAGTAAAGCTACTATTTTGTCTTACTGCTCCTCCCTTTCCCTTCTCCCTCACATCTCTCTCTCTCTCTCTAGTAATCGTTTCCCTTCTCTCCTCTCCTCTCCTCTCTTCCTTTCTCTCCCTCTCTCTGACCACAGCGGAGAAATCACTCCGTACCGTAAAGGCAAGTTCGAGAGACTCCTGGATACCCTTTGGGTCCTATTTATCCCGTCACCTCATCCTCCCCATTTGACTCCTCTTCCTCCCTCTCACTAACGCCACCTACCTTCCTCCTTCTCAACCACCCACCCACCCCTCGAGGTCCTTACGGAACCTCGGCCAATCTCGTACCATCGGAACCCGTCTTTTCCATTCGCCCCCAAAAACTCTCTCTCTCCCCCTTTTTTCCCCATTCCAATTCCACATCACTTCCCATCTCATCCCCATGGTTTCACGCCCAGCTAACAAACAGTCCTCTCTTCCCCTCTCCCTTTACCACACCCCCTCAGCCTTCCCCCAAAACCTCCAAAAAGGCCAACGGAATCAACGAGGCCTGTGACAGTGCTTGATTACGCTTTGGATGGGAATCTCTTCCCTCTCTCCATAGCTCTTCACTTTCTTACTCCCTTTCGGTTCATTTCTCTCTCCTGTATTCTATCGACTTCTCTCTCTCTTCCTCCATTCCACTCTTTTCTTAACACTTTCGTTCTTACTTACTCCGCCCGATTCTCTCGTTTTTTTCACAGATCATTTCTCACATTTTTAGGAAAAACAATATTTCTTCGCACGCGAAACTCAAGGGGATCGACGCGTAATGGTAAGGTAGTGTCTGTCTGTCAGCAACTTTAATCTCATAAAACGCTTTACTGATTTTTATGAGATTTAGTAAGGGTTGGTCTAAAGCAGGGTTCGGTAACATTTTTCCTAAGAGCCACTTTTTCAATTTATGTATAAAACGCAACATAAGAAGAGCCGCAGTCACTGACGGAGGGGGGGGAGGACGATTCTCACCTCCTTAACCTTGCTGTTGTTTTACTTTCTGGAATTATTTCTGTAAACCAAACGTTTATTCTACGTAATGCGTCCATATGTTTTTATGGTTTTCTGCAATTTCTATTAAAATAATTTACGAAGCCAATTTCTTTCTTGGAGGTTTTATCAGGGAGAGTTGCTGTTGAGAGCCGCACGCAAATCCTTAAAGAGCCACTTTCGGCTCAGTAGCCGCAGGTTGCCGACCCCTGGTCTAAAATATAAAATTTCTCCGGGTGAAATTCGTTTCGGTGAAAATTAGCCGTTGGGAGACTCCCCCTTCCCCCCCCCCCTCCCCGGCACCCTTCTCGTTAATGTGATGCGTGTAGTGCACGGCGAATAATGACAGTTATCACCCTAATGATGATAATTGATCATTTCACATTTTTCACCGGGAGTTGTAAAATTTGTATTGTTCAAGTTGGTATTGGATACGATTTCGGTCTTGCCACATATTTGTCGTCATGTTAACCATTTACAAAAAACTTCTGGGAATATATAATTTGCAAGGAATTCGTTTGGAACACCAGATCTTCGTATAGCGCTGATTTTCGCAAAGCCTATATAAATAACGATTATTTCCACAACGCAAAATTTTTATTTTATGACTTGATGAAAAAATATGAATTACACATTGAGATTTACGAACGAAAGAAAGAGGTCGGGCAGCAACTCTCACTGGATTGTTTAATTCGCAAATCAAAGCAAAGGATACCTCAAGAACATCAAGTGGAAAACCCTGATCATCCAGTCTCTCTAAAATCATATTGTGATTAAATTATAAGGTGATTAAGATCTTTCAGTATAGGAGAATCAAACAATGACTCAAATTTTCTGTATCGTTTCGGAGAAATTTTAGTTTTTTTAGATATTGGCATTAGTCATTTTATGTTAACCATGAAGTATTTTTTCCTTTTTATTTTTGCATTGATCTCCATTATGAAAACGTATATAATTGTATACATAGTTTTTTTTTAATTTGAACTTTTTCGTACTTTTCTTTCCATATTTTCTGATAAAATTAACTTTTTCAAGGTCCGCTCCGAAGTAACCCTCCTTTATTAACGTTGTGATTATGGGAAATAATGCTTCAAATAAAGCTGATCTGCATGAAATTTGCTTTTTCGGGAACGCGACTAGAGCGGTATGCGAGGACCAGGAGTATACCCTGCTTATTCCGTACTTTCTCATTTTTCCCTAGATCCTTCAATGCATTTCTCCTTTATGTACCCACATCTCTAATTCTTCTCTCAACTTCCCTCACTCACTCCCTTTCTTCTTTTCTAACACTTTCTTTCATTTTATCATCTCTCCCACCTTACCACCTTCACTTTCTCCCTTCCCTGCCGAACTCCTTCGCCCCACCCCCCCTCTCCCGCCATTTAAGCACGATTTCTTAAATTAAAAAACGTATAATCACTCTGTCTGTCATATATTTTCTTCTAAAATATAATTGGAAAAATTATTTTAGAATTTTCCCGGTAATTCACATATAGTCCGTCAGGTAGCTTCAGAGTCGGAAAATTCAAAAAATTTAAATGGTATTGCGGGAAAACTACTAAAGCGAAGCATTGACAGATGTGAAGGTCCAGCGAGGATCTGCATTCCAACGGTGCAGGCTGTCGCCTAACCTAAGTGGGGGGGGGAGGAAAACCAGAAGTCCGAAAACTTTCAAGAAAACGGAGTATAGGGAAAGCATTGTGATCACGAAAAAAATCGACTTCGAGATTTCAACGGAAATACACGTCCCTAGAACACGTTTAGACTATTTTCAGAATGATGTGTGTGCGTGTGTGGATGTATGTGATTGTGGGCGCTTTAACACAAAAAGTACTTGCCATATCGTTACCAAATTTCATATATAACACTTTAGCATGATTACAAAGAATTGATTAGTTTTTAGACAATACCGGTTAACCGAAAGTCGAGGTTTATTCGAAACCATATTCGGTTTTTGCGATATTTCTCCGACAATACTTCAATATTCTGTACAATGATCATTACAAAAAATGTACAAAATATAATTTTATACATCTTTTATTTCAAACAATTTTCCATATCAATTATTGTTTAGGAATTATTTATTAAAAAAATAATCGGTTTTTTCGGTTTCCGTCAAATACCTCCTTAAAAACGGCGTTATTGGTAATCTTCGTGAGGATCAAAGTTGTAGAGAATAATATTTCTTCCGGGTTTTGTTTGAAACAAATTTTCGTAGAACCATCCATTTCGGAGATATTCAACTTTTTCCTAATTTCCAGTATACAGCGCCACCACCATGTAGCGGTGAATTCTGTAAACATATTCAAAATATACCTAATTTACGGCAATAAGGACGACTGTATTCTTTTACGATACGAAATAACAATTTTGCCTCGTAATAATAATTTAAATATCTATACCCCAAATATGGAGAAAGTCATGTGTTGGCCACATCAGATTTTATTTTAGCTTGGGTATCATACTTGTTCTCTCTTCCTTTCACTTTCTATCCTCACACTTCCCTCTCTCTCTATCACCTTCTTTCCTCCCATTCCCACTCCCCCCCTTCCCGCAGGATGCCGCACCCAACGAGCTCTTTTTCTTCCTACCCGATGTTGCTAGGGATGGAGGGAAGTAAAACAGGGGGGTGGGTTAAGGGGGAGACGTCACTCCCTCTCTCTCTCTCTCTTCTCTAACCCTCCGAAAGTTCCATCTCCGTCTCACGCTCGTTATTGTTGTTTTGTTTTCTTTTAAGAAAAAAGTTTGCGAGGCAGGAAGAATGGATGCGAAGAGAAAGAGAAGACGCTGAGAGAGAGAGGATGAGTTATGGCTTAAAGGGGTCCAATTGATGGCCCAACCGATATGTCTTAACGCAAGAGAACACGTATGTGTGTGTGTGTGTGGGAAGCATTTGTATGTTTCCCTTAATGACGCATGTTTTAAGAACTTTCGATATATCTTTTTCATCGCATTCAGACGAATGGACTTTAATTAGTCCAAGACCAATGGCATCCGTCGGATATTGTCCGAGTTACGACCAGGAAAACTTTTGGTTTCAGAGGTTCTTTTATTTCTGAATCACAAGTACTCATTGTAAGAATGCACTTGTGCTTGGGAAGAACGCGTAGATTCGCATTTTTACGCAAGATCAAAAATGTGCTCATTCTTGTACACGTGCGGATTTGCTATTATTAAAAAGACAAAATACTTGTGATGAAATATTTTAAATAGTTTACCGATTCTAATGTTATACGACAATTTCGTATAGTGGCATTTAAATTTTTCATAACTTCTACATGATATAGAGGAAACGTTAGCTTACTCCTCCTTTAAATAGATAAAGATATAATTCACTTTCAACTTTGTACAACTGCATTATAATAAAATAAGGTGCAACATAACCATATCTAATTAAAATGATTTTAAAATGATCGGTAGTTGTATAAAACAATAAAGAGCAAAGAGTTCTTTAAATTAATCATACAGCATGAATGGGTTATCGACAGTTTACTGTTCATTAAAAATACATTTTACGAAACAAATATTTTTCATAATAAAAACTACAGGTCAATGACTTTTGATACAGAGTTCAGTTTTTCCTTGATACGAGGTCACAAACTGCAATTACCTTAAAAGGAAGAAGGCGTTGGCGAGAGTTTCAATTTTGTTAAATATCCATAAAAAATCAAGCTTAATCTACTTTCGCGAAGAAAAATACCGAGCGGGGAATCATACGATAAAAGGCGAAATGAGCACCTATCAAAGATCGCCCACGTTAAGCAGAGCGTAACAGATAAGAACGTCAAGGTTGAGGGAGGGAAAAAAAAACAACAGCCCAGATATCTTGACGCGGAGGCAAAAACAAGTGACGAGAGAAACAATAGCTCGGCTGACGTCACGGAGAGCTCGGTTTTCCCGGAGGAGGATGGAGTGGAATATCAGGTAGATAATATATTGGAGTATCTCCCCCCCCCTGTGTTCAAAGTGAAAGGGAGTCGAGAGAGATCCTGGGATGAGAAGACAAATGGTTGCGGCGGGGACTTTAGGATTGTGTTCTTTGAGAGGAATTTATCGAGATGATTGATCAACGACGACGTTTCGGAAGGGCAAGAAACTGATTCCTCTCCGGAGTCCCTCTTTCTCTCTGGATTTCGCCCATGCTACCCTGTTGAGTTCAATCTTTCGGCCTGATATTATAATCCTACGTGCGGAAACTGAATTGGTTTTATCTCGGGCTGCAAAACTTGGGATGGAGACAAAGCTGCACGTACAAGTACGCGCATGTAGACATCGCCTCGATTCGATACCCTTCATCGCGATGACGGGCTTAGTGATCATCATCCCACGTGGGTTGGTGACGTATTCAAATTTTTCTGATTTTTATTTTATTTTTTTAAAAAGGTTCCAATGGTTTCAATTTTGTTCATACTTCCGTCCGTATAATTCCGCGGAATATAAATACAGTCCGAGACGAAAGCTTTATAAAAGGTGTAACTTTTTAAGTGTGCGCGTGTAGTGAAGCCATCCATAAACGTGCGCAATATCTCGCTCTCTCCCGGTTTATCCACGCGTCGTACAAATTGAAATTGCGCTCAAAAATGAAGGCCAACGAAAATGAAAATTTTAAGAGAAGACATTTCAGTCCGTGCAATATACATCGCCATTTTCCTCAGGGAAGTCTGGAGGGAGTGGAGCGAAATTTCAGATTTATAGGCTATAATTTTTACGTGACGCCAATTTTCCATGACAGCGACTCAAAAAAAACAGAAATAATGAATGAAGAGATGCAAACACATTCGTTTCGCGATGTACATTTTATAATTTTTATTTATATATATATATATATATAAGGGTAGGAATATTCGCAATATACGCTCATATGCGAACAAAATTTTTCCAAGATTGAAACGAAAAAATTTCAAAAAAATCGCTTTAAAATTCAAACTGAATATTTTACACCCGTCTCTGGGCAACGCCGCGATATTTCCGTTAACAGAGAACTCGGTGGAAATTCAATATCGGTTTCATTGAGTTACCGAGTTCAGTGCAATACTCTTTATATGTTTGCGCAGAGTTCACAAATGATCTTTACCTTTCAACCGAAAAATTCCGACTGCGGTCGACGTAAATAACTGTTCAATTTTCCGGCCAATTTGTAACACGAAATTACGCCGATATTTATGTGTGCCCAACTTTTTACCTCCATCGCATAATGATAGCCCCGGGAAAGTGAGATAGTATGTTGATATTCGTATCGAATGGGGAGTTATAGAGACACGAACAGGTTCCAAATGATTCATGAGATATTTTTCGGTAGCCGATCCATCATGATCTAGCTCTAAGGCAACTTTATCAGAGGAGTAATTTGTTACCATTCAGTTGGAGCAGATTAATCGCGGAGATTAAAAGGAATATCACAGTTCACATAAACTATTCCTTTAAAGAGAAACTTGAGCGAAAATAGAATTTCAAACGGGAGTTTTATCCGATTGGCAAATTTTATCTTGTTTTTGGTAGTCTACTCTGGAAAATATACAAACCGCCGCTAATTTTTCGATGTTTTTCTATCGAAAATTCCACAGTTGATATTTATTGCATTGATAACCCCTGTCGAGAAAACGATTACTTTAGACTTTTACTTGTTCTTTAGAACGAAAGTTTTAAATTTCATATCTAGGTGGAAATATTTCCACACACGGCTCACGTTTATACTACTATTTCTCTATTAATTTTTAATATTTTCCAATATTATAGAAAGAAAATATACTTTTAGCGATAGATAATGCCCGAAGGATTTATTTTAGCATTGGAATTTCTCTTCACAATGGAAACTCAATCCTTGCATATCCAATTCGTTGCATTTTCTCCGGAAATGGTTATGCATTCCTTTTCTTAGATATGCAGTTGCAGGAACCCATAAACGAAATTATGTCTTTAAACAACTGTATATAATATTAGATTTATCTTTAATGTTCGAATCACATTAATTGAAACTTTTCTTTCTTGCAGGTGAGTAATTTACCGAGTCCAGTATGCATCCCATTTTAACGTCTCGCAAGTTTTCAGTCGTTCCCGCGCATATGCGAGGTAAATTTGTAAGTATGCATACATTTAAATATGCGGAATAATTGAACCGTAATAAGTTTTAAAATCTCTCCTGAGCGATAAGAAAAACGCATATCGGTTAATTACTCGGAGCGGAGAAAAAAATTTCTTTCTACGTTGACATACTCATGTTCGCTAAAAAAAATCAAGTAGCGCGTTTAATTCGAAAATTGTCTCCGGTATATTGGTTTCAATAATAATTTAAGCATTCATAGTGGAAAAATGGTACTTTTAGATCGAGTGTGGAAAAAAAAGAAAGGTACGCTCTTTAAATGTCGCATGCACGACGTCAGGTAAATTGTCCCAAAAAAATTATGAACGCTGCTGCCACAGAAAGTTCCCACTTGTATGGGGCTCCTCAAACTGGATATCGCGTTTTAATTGAGAATTTCGAGAGCATTGAGAGGAGGATTTCATCTCTTTCACATATAGCACCACAGAAATATCCCACTGGAGAGATCCTGGAGGAGAGTGAGTCGGGAGAAGGAGAGAAAGGAGACAGGAAAGAGGGCGAGAAAGAGGAATGGAGCTGAATGACCTACTTTTGCCCATACACGCCCGTAATTGAATTCCAAAAAGGTGCAAAACAGCAAGAGATTACGCCTCCGGGGCGTTCTTCTCTCCTTTAGGAATTCCGAGAACTGAGAAATAGCGCTGGCAAGAGAGGGAGGGAGAGAGAGAGAGGGAATCTTTTATTCAAGAGGGGATAAAATTCTCTTGGATAGTATCAATAAAACAAGCAACATCGCGCAGAGAAAATTTTAAAAAAAGGAATAAGCGGGGAGAAAATCTTCGAAGCAAAGATCAAAGGCTATGAGAAAATTTAAGTTTTTATCGGATGGGCTGGAGGGATTTGACTCGAACTTCCTGATATGAAATTAACGCCGTATATAAAAATCCTTGTTTTTGATCGATCTTGTAGAGTAAGGGTCAACTTCCTCAAGTACCAGTCTCGCTGTATTACCCAGCTTTTATTTTGGGGTTCAAACTAGGTAGTACTTATGTGACGAGATAACATAAGTTCAGAAATCTAATAAATTTAATTACTGTATCGGATATAGCCATACAGTTATCCGGAAAAATGAATTGTATTGCACCGACAAAGATTTTTATAAATACAATGCTGCACGCAATACTATCGCGTAAATTTTATGAAAATATTTTTATTAAAAAAAACGGGGGCCAGACGTAGCCCGTAAAGCCGCAAGTTGGCCATCATTGATCTAGCTTCTCACTTTTTTTTTCAATTTTTCCCATTTTTACCGATTATACCACGTGTGGACTCCAGCCTTGCTAGATTATTGGTAAAAAGAAATCACCGTGAAGGTTAATTTCCCCTTCTACCTAATTTACACATTTATTCCTTTATAAACAATCTTAATAAAGCTACAGGCCAGTTACGCTTGATGTATTAACATTATATAAGTGAGGCAGACGTGAAAAAATGAACGCGATGGAGAAATACAAAATAAAAACCATAAATAAGGCTATACACATCGGCTTGTACAGCTAATTATTTACCCAAGTAGTTTGTTCGGAATTTTCAATCCCCAAACGAAGAGGAAGATGAATAATCGGATGATGGAGATTTCGATTATTCTGCTTCGTGAGATGTCTAACGATGCCACCAAAGTGAGCCATACTTTCAAGGCGAACGTCCTAAAAACACATGCAGATGTGCGGAAATGCGGCGGGAGAAAACGAGCGCGTGTGAGTGTGTGCGCGCGAGAGAGAGAGAGAGAGATAGATGAAGAGGACGAGGAATAAAGTGAAAATGAAGAAAGTGCGGAGGAAGCGACCGAATAGACTTTTATAAGGCGGAACATTTTCCAGCTCACGAACGGAGTAAACTCATAACCGTCTCCGCGAGCGCGCACACACACACAAACATCCCTGCGTCTCTCACTTCCCCATCTTTATAATCCAACGCTTCTCCTACGACGGAATAATCCTTCCCCCTCTCTTTTTTTATGAATTCCTTCCTATCCTTTCCTCTTTGCTCTTTCTTTCTCTTTCTCTCTCTCTCTTTCTCTCTCTCCTTTCCTTCTCAATTTCCAACGCTTCCAATATCCGAATCTGGGTCCGCACGAAGCGGTTGTGGTGTCAAATTGTTCGATATTATTGAACTCTTCTCACTCGCCATCTTAATACACACACACGCAAAGGTGGCGCACAAAATGATCTTATTTGTTTTTTTTTTACAATGAAGCAGCGACGATGTTATGGACAGAGACTGAATCGAATGGGTGAATGCAATAGTTTGTGGAGATAGTGCTAGGAGGAATATTATATAGTGGCTAGCACGAGGTCGGGTAGCGCGAGTTTTCCAGCCGGTATGCGAGATGGCAAATTCTATGCAAGGTTTTTATATAATAGAAGGTAATTTACATGCTCCAACTTGTATCATACTCACCTGCTAAAAATACACCCGTCATCCTCTCTTCCCCTCCCCCCCCCCCCCCCCCCCCCCCTTATTCAATTCTTCCTTCCGCTTCACATCCGTAAGTTACTTATTCTCCTTAAGCTCTTAAAAATTTTAAAGAGTATGCACCATGCGTTGTCCTACAGGACACACATTGCAAGATTTAAAAAATCGGTACAACATATATTGTACAAACTTTCTCATATATGGGTACTAATGTGTCGTTTATTTAACTTTAGAAAATGAAAATCGTATGAGCCTGTTTTTAGAAAATCCAATTTTTGTTAAAGTTGCCAAGAATAAACTAGCCTTATATTTATTCATTGAGAAAAATTAAATACGTAGTATTATTTCAGAAGTATACTCAAGTAACTGTATGAAGTTTGATAAAAATCGTTTTAGCCGTTTATGAGAAAATCAAATTGTTGTTAAAGTTGCCTAGAATAAACTAGCCTTATATTCATTCATTGAGAAATATGAACTATACAGTATTATCGAAGACGTAAACTTAAGTAACTGTACGAAATTTGATCAGAATCGTCAGAGCCGTTTTTGAGAAAATCGAATTATTGTTAAAGTTTCCTAGAATAAACTAGCCTTATATTCATTTTTTGAGAAACATGAACTATACAATATTATTGTAGACGTAAACTCAAGTAACTGTACGAAATTTGATCAAAATCGTTATAGCCGTTTTTGAGAAAATCGGATTGTTGTTAAAAATGCGTAGAATAAACTTCCCATAATTATTCAGCAATGTAACCATTACTTCATATAGTCTGCTCAGTACGATAAAATACCGAAGTACGAGATTTCATTCATTTTCGCTCAACCGTTTAGGCTCTAGCTCCAGTAACAGACAGACAGACGGCATTGCGAAAACCACTTTTTCGGATTCAGCGACACCTAAAACGTATATTTCCGTAAATATCTCGAGATCGAATTTTTTCGCGTTAACAATACTTTCTCGATACTTCGTATGAGAAAGTAAAAGCGATGAGATTATATATGTAAAATTAATTTCATCGAGGGGGGGAAGGAGGAAGAATCAGGCATTTGATGTAGACAGATTAAGCGTCGTTATGACACCTCTCGAATGATTTTAGGGATTTAGAACACGCCGCTTTTGAAAGTTATTCCATCAATTGCGACGAGTCGATGCCTTAATACGGTTCAAAATTTATTTTATTATTTATTAGGATTTTTCGCTTTGATCGATGCGGCAATCATAAAAGATGGGAGAGAACCTATCGTGGCGGCGAAAGGGGAGATATATTGGGAACAGGAGGTAACAAAGGAAGGTCGAGAAAAACCAGGTTAAAAATAGATGAGGATTAAAGAGGTACGAACGTGTAAGAGGATGAAGTAGGTAGGAGCTTATTTAAGCAGAACCCTGCAGAATAACAGGAAATGCGGCGGTCGAAGATATATTTCTGAAAAGTTGGAAACGGTTAATCCGAAAATGCTCACGATATTGGGAAACGAAAGTAAGCAATAAAGAAAAAATACATAGAAATTATATACGCGTACATTAATCTAGAGGGCACATATAAATTGGCTCTTTCTTCCTTCACATGGAATAATCAAAGTCTTATTCGTGACGCTAGAAGTAACGGTTCCGAATGTTTTGAATAGAGCATACGGTTCCTCTAAATTAATCCACGTAATGCTTCACGCAGAAATTTGTTTTACGATCAAAACATGCTGTGTTTAACTTACGCATACCATCGGGATAGTTCAAGAACAAGCAATTTAAGTATTCAAAAAAAACAAACAAAATAAACACCTATTTATTATAGGTATCTCCAATAGTTATAAGGAAGTTGTGAATAACCAGATGCGCATTTCGGCTACAAATGCAGCCTTGTTTAATGGCGATTCGCCGGAAGCAGATTCTCATAAGCTATGTATTAGCCTTGAATTTGTAATAAGACTACCTCGGCAATCCCCTAGTTCAGTGCTCTCCAACCATTTCTGCTCCACGGCACACCTAATACATGTTTAAAAACATCGCGGCACACCAAACCACCCACAGTTAATTTCACTACGTAAATACACATTTTTAAAGACAAAAACTAGCATAAAACAAGTATAATTCGCAATTATATCAGATTATTATGATTGATAAATTAATAATCAAAGTACATAAATAACTCGTGTAAAAATGTTACATTCTTCGACAGAAAAGATAGGCTTGCCATTTTGGTACAAAGACGCTTTATATTTGGCTCAATAATAGAGAGAGGTACAAGAACTCCATGTATGCCCTTTTGATATTTTTAATATGGGTCGTTGACGAACAACTAAATTCGTATAAATACGTTGCTAAATTTGGAACATCACATATACAGACAAAATACTTCTAAAGGTAATATACTGATTTTAAGTCGTATGATTGTTGATAAGGTCTATCAATTCCTCATATTTCAGGATAAATTCCTCGGATGGTAACATTTATGCGAATTTGTTTGTTCCAAACGCTTCTGTGAAAATTAAATATCCTCCGAGTGTGCGGCACACTAGTGCCATCCTTGCGGCACACCGTTTGGGGAGCACTGCACTAGTGAATCAGTAGAATGTTTAACTCGGATTCCTTTGATGCAAAAAATATATTGCATACGCACGCAAGGTTCCACGGACGAACACACCCTAAGCAAATGAACGGAGTGAGAGTGAGTTATCCGGAGATAAAGATAGTTAGGACAAGAGGGGAAGACGGCGGAGTAATGAGCGTGACAAATGAAAGTTGAAAAATCCTACGGATTAGGTATGGATGCCGATAACGAGTGAGGGCGGTGAGAGAAGGTGGGAAGGATAAAGAAATTAATTAAATGGGAATGAGATGGAGGAAGATGGATGGGAGAGATAAGAGTGAGGCAGAGAGAGAGAGAGAAAGTAAAGAGTATGGAGAGAATACAAGACAGGAAGAGAATGAGATAAGGGAAATGGCAGAGAGCAATTAATGGAAAATTGGCTTTTGGCGGTGAGTGGAATTATTGGAAAAAGCGGAAAATAGAGAGAGAGAGATGAAAGGAATAGGAGAATCTCGTAGATGTAGACAAATGAAGAGAGAAAAGACAAGTTAGGCGAGCTGAGTTCAAAGGATTCCAAGGATTTTCCCCCCCTCACAGGCTTATGCCATAGCCGCACTTGCCCTCTTTTTGCCCTTTATAAGGACTCGCGCTTATTGAAAAATTTAATTACAATGGGATTGGAGAAGGGTCGTGGAAGCAGGAGACGTGTTGAATTATTGAAGGGGCGCGCGCAGTACGCAAAGTATGAAAAAATTTATGACACGCGATAACGACTTTTGAGGAAAAGGCATTGATGGCGGGGCAATAAAGGAATGCATCCAGATAAAGACTGGAGATTAATCAGGAGATTGTTTACTCTAGTGGATAGAGAATATCCGGAAAGGATATAAAAACTTAGGTCAGTCGGTTGAATCGCGCGATTCAAAGTACGAAGATCAGACAGATCATCGCACGCTATCTTTTGATTGGAACTAAAAGAAGGTATAATGCTTAAATTAATTAGTAATAAAGATGTATAGGATATTATGCAACAGATACGAAGAAATTTCACCTTGATTTCATTACAATGGTAAATAACAATGTTGTGATAGAAGAAAATTATTGCCATTTGTTAACTGTTTAATATATCACGAGTAGGGATTTACAGTTGCTTCTTTTCGGTTATATGCATATGAATAAATACATTTCATTCATTTTACTTTGGTTTAAGTGGTGTATTTATGGGTATCCCTATATTGATTCTAATCTCTTAATTTACAGCGTCCATAAAAGCAGAATATACTTAAAGGTTGATATGTATATGACTGTGTGTGTACGCCAAGCTAAATAAGATTAACTGATCACGTATACACATCGAAACGAACAGGATGTAGATACATGAAATTTCGAACCATTTTGATAACCCTTAAAACGCTTCATTTTATAACAAAAACAGGAATAAACTTACACTTTAAAAAACGAGGTTTTGGGAGAAATCACTTAACCCTTTGATTCCCAAATAATTTCATTTTGTTAAATTTATTAATATTTTTGTTATTTATTCAAACAAATAAAATGTACACCTAATTCCATTTATCGAACAATAAAGAAAATTACGACGTGGTTTCACCACTAAAATGTATCGTTATTAGTTAAAAGTTAGCAAACAAAATACTTTCAGTGTTGCATAGAGTAACTGAATATCATATTTTAATTGTGATAACAACATTAAACTCACTTCCTTTTTTCAAAACAATCAGCGGTAAAAAATAAAAGTTTACCGTGGTTAATGTACCACACACATAGGCGACTTGCAAGAGAAAGACAAAAGATATACGAAATGAGTAGGTACACAAATTTAACTATAGGGCGCTATATGACAGCAGTAAACAGGCTTCCATTTGGTTTCAACGTTTGACCACTGGGGGTGTGCTTAGTACATATATAAGCATATAAAATTATGGTTTCACCAAGAAACCACTGGGGATCAAAAAGTTAACAGGATATATATATATATATAGCGAATTCTGAAGATTACGAGAATAAGGATTCAATCAGGTATGATTCCGCCATTGCTCTGACGAATTTTATGGATAAAGAGTGGTGGAGATATGTTTATTTCTCTAAAATGTTCTTGAATACGCTAGCTGAAGGAAAGGTTTGTAATAACTTTAAAAAATTTGAATAGTTTTGATGAATGAAGTCAAAAGTGCTTCATGGTTATAAAAATGATTGGCCAAAATATGTAAATATTTACAGCATTAATTTTAGAGACAATAACAATAATATTTTACGTTAAAAGAAAATATAATAATTGAAATCGTCATCATAAATTTAAAATGTAAATTCCATTATACAGATGTCAGAAACCGGTTTTTGGCCAATTTAAATTAATTCCTCGAACAAAAAAACACCCAGACTAAAAGGAAAATCATTATCGCAAAAAATATCGAAAATGTCTTCTCAAAATATTTAATATCTTATTATGTTCTAAAAATATAATTAACTGACAACTTACCATCAGTTTCTCATATCTTGCACGAATAATAATTGTTTAATTATTTTTATTTGAATTCAACATTTCACAAATTCGTTTGCTTCTCATAGTTTGAAAATGGGGATATTTTCATCAAAGTCGAGTGAACGTAAGAGAGAAAAGTTTCGTTACCAAACGTTTTTTTTTCGCCTACCTATTCAAATCTCATGAGATTTATCGTACAGACATCTGGAGGCCTGGAAAAAAAATGTATCTGCCAGGAGATTTATAGCTCCAATCGAGATGGATCTTCCTGTTGGATTATGTGATTAGACCGACCGAATTTGTTACTGCACACGTTACAAATGAAGACGAAAGATTTATAAGCAAGACATAAAACCTTGGTTTTTCGAGATCGAACTTAGCTACTCGTAAAATAATCGGTGTCGCAGCCATATCTGTCTTATATTTCAAAGGGGCGTTTGAATCGCAAAGCATAGAGGGGAAATTTTTATGGCGCTTTAATAGTTACAAGGCGAAATATTAAACCGCGGGGAAAATTAGCTCTTTAATTCTTACTTTGAAATTGCATTCTTAAAAACGAAATACTTACTTCGTATCATATCGTCGAAAGAAATGTTCATTAAAACATTTCGGCAATAGCTTTATCACAGTTCTTTAAACTTTGTGTAAATAGTGATCTATCACAGCAAATTCGTCATATATTTCAAACGTTCCCTTCTTTGCTACATATATCTCATCGTACTTTTTTGCTTTTTGCCCAAAGTGCATCGTTTCAACGTCTCGAAATTTTTTTATCAATATGTCGATATTCTTCCATCGTATTTTACCTTCCTCCAATTTTACGAATATTTTACTAGAACGACAATAAAAGTTAAATCTAGAAGCATCGATTGATAAAAAAATCTTCAACTTGACAAAATTTTTGCGGCGTGTTTTTCAAATCATTTCTCATATTCTTAAAGATGAAAAAATTTCCGCTTCTGAATAAATTATTTGAGACGTTTATTACACGTAATCTCGGCTTCGGTGGCACGTCATCTATAAGAGTTTTACTTAAGCACATCGACGTTTGAGAAACGTTCAATCTCGACCCTTATTATAACCCTACTTATCAAAAAAATAATATCACGGAAACAAGTAGACATTTCATTTTTCTCGAGCGAAGAAAAAAAACGATTTAAATGCGGAGAAACGAAATAAATTCCTACCTAAAAAAAAATCCCATTCCCTTCTTCTCTAACTCTATATTTCTCGCATCCAACTTTGCGATGGAGGCGAAGGAGAAGAAAATATCATTTTATACGTCATCATTTTGTGATTTCCAATTACTTTCGGTAGGATGAGTTCACGACCTCTCTTCCCTCGACGGGCATAAATCCTTCAGCCGTACCACCTCCTTCCCTCCACCTTAGAAACGCCTCAAACCCTTACCCTACCCCCCCCTCCCCCATCTTCTGTTCCACCCTTAAAAAAATGTAGGGAATCCTCATCCCCTTTTCTTCTCCCATTTCTTCCCCCCCCCACCTCTCTCTATCTCTCCTAACGCACTCCTTTCCTCATCCCTCCCCTATTCCCATAATCTTATTTTTTCCTCCTCTCCCACATCTCCGAAGTCGCCTAGAGTTTCTCTTTTGTCGACATTCCCTTCCTCTCCTCCCATCCTCCCCCCCCCCCCCCCCCTCTCGAATCGTATCTTGCCCGAATGCTTCAAAAACCCTATTCCTTCTTCGCACTTTCTCGATTCCTTCAAATTTTTTCGCTGTTCTCCTTTTTTTTTGTTTTTTTAAAGGTGGATTTGGTTTTTTTTCTTCGTTCGCCTCGCCCTGTGTATGCCTTTTGAGACATGCATCGATTCCCAATTTTCTCACTCCACCCCATCACATTCATGTGTTTGTGCGTGTTATATATATATATATATTGGAATGTGTGCTAGTGTAGTTTTCTGCCTTTTCGTGGAGAGAAAAGAAACTTTTTTTTGGGGGGGGATGAGTTTATTTCGTATCTTTTTCCCTCTCACACATTTTTCCATCAATAGAGATTTTTCGTATTTTTTGGCCGTTTAGATATGGGGAAAACGTAGATGGACGTTAATTTTTCCATAGGACGTAACGGGCTACAGGAAATTAATTTAATATTTTGTCCGATCGACCTGGAGAATAAAGTAAATTGCGGAATGTAAAGGACCACATTTGTTGCAGATTTTGATAGTGAACAATTTCCATGTTCATAAAATATTCCTGAAGCAGGATGCTATTTGGGGTTATATACGTAGAACGCTCGATCACGCTGATTTTCGGAAATGACTTGCAACGATATCTTCAGTAATGTTTTTCGACTTTATATATACCAGGAATTTCTCACTACGCAAAGCGAACGTCGCATGTGTATATTATTTATTTTTCGGTTGTTAGGAAATATAATTTACATGAATTTCACGCTTTAATGTTTATTCTCACTCATCAACGATCCATTTAAATGTTGTCTGGTACAAATTAAGAAATATTCTTATTATCTTCAAAGAGTATCATTTAATAACAACTTTTCCCTGGGATTGAAAATGTCTAACAATTCAATTGACGTTTGGGCTATAGTTTTGCCATCATGTGTTAATAAATATTTAAATCACCCTTCAACATATCCAGGTATCGTGTCTTGACGGGTATAAATACCACAAACTGTGACATTACGAATGATATGAATTAATTTTAGTTAAACTGCAGCCAAAACTGTATCATTGTTTTTTATTTTAATATTAATTTAATCTAAATGAAACATCGAGTTTGCATTTAGTGTTACCTTGGTTGATATCTGGACTCCTTCCAAAAAATATTATTTTATGAATAAACTAGAAGGTATGGGCGCCGCTAAGATATTTTTCAAGGGAAATGAGGGGGGCGGGGGAGGGAGGGGGGAGGGGAAGGGGGGGGGGGGGAGCAGCCAGAAAATTTGCTTAGAAAATCGGCCTTAATTTTCACGACTTTTCCGATTTTGTTAAGGAAGTTTTGAAACACATTTGTATTCAGGATAGGAGAATAAAATTTTTTAAATATAATTTTTATTTTTTTGTATTAATATTTGGTATATTTCCTTCTTTTTTCAACTTTGATTTTTTTCCAAAAAAGCATATGCCTACCATAGATATTCGTTATAAGTCCGCATCATGGGTTTTAACTGATTTTTAGTTTTTTAATATTATGAGCATAAATACCGCCTTTGTTAGCTAATTTCCATAGATAAGTCACCACTGATCAAACAGTGCAAGTCGAGTTGAAATTGGGCCGGCAGTTCTCGAGCTATGAGAAGACACAAGGACGCGTATACTCTCTCTCTCTATTTCGCCCTTATAAAGTCGTTTATTTGTCTATATATATATATATATATATATATATATATATATATATATATATATATATATATATATATATATATATATATATATATGTATATACACCAAAGGATGTGTATTTTAATAAAACACTTCGATGAATTTAGCTTCCATTAAACTCAGGTACTATATTTCCTGCAGGATGTTGCATAAAGGAGGTCAAGAACGCACGGTTGGAGGGCATCTCTTGAAAGGGGGAAAAATTGCAGCGAAACGCAATATATATAGTTTAAGCATTTGCTCCTAACTGCAGGAATGGAAATTCTCCGCCATATTGCAGCGAGGAAGCTCGTGACTGCGCAACTAATAACGGCCTCATCCTACCACCGTGCTCTTGAAGAGAACGGTTATGTTGCCTGTGCACCGGCCATGAGGCCGTGTGTGTCTGTGTGTATGCGTGCGGCAAAGTTTCGTGGCGCACTCCCTTAAGTGGTGGCTTTTATGTGAGAGTCTGCCAGTACATAGACTTGCGACCGCAGATGAGAGAGCGCAGAGCCTTACGGAGTGCGCAGTGGGGCAAAATGCGGTCGCGCATTAAAAAACAGTAGCTTTCCGTCGAAAGAATCTAGCTCAGATTCTTTTCGAGCATGCGTCAACATAAAAATATTTAAATCGCCCGATTAATTGCGAAAGTTGGATAAGCCAAGTCCTTCGGATTTTGCCCTTTATTTTATTCACCTCGTACTTTTTTAATCCAAAAGTGCTGTAGATTTGAAGATTGCATTTTTCTCACGGTCTCGACGACGGCTTAAGATCCCGCGTGAAAGTGTGAGCGAACTTTTCCCGAGAAATCCGTGACGAATAAAGCTAAATTGAAAGATATCAAGGTTATCTAATTTTTTTAAGCCTCCCCGGGTGAGGTATGCTATATGCGTATTTATTTGACCTAGTAAATTCGGCTTCCACGCGTGACTAGCCAAATATTTTTGGCAGTTCAAAAAATTTAATTATCGAGCTCAGTTTTTTAACTGATGCATGTAAACAAAGACATAGGTCAACAGTAATTTATATCAGCGTATCCCAACATAGGGTATGAGTTAACTTTGCGCTTCGCGAGGTTATTTCAAGGGGTGGACCAAAGTACCCCAAATTTCAAAATATAATTTTGGTTCACACAAAGATAAATTCAATAGTCAAAATAATGGAAAATATCTATGTATATGTTTTTCTAAGAAGATGTAGCATAAATTTAAGGTTATAAAACGTTAATAAATAACAAATGCTGTAAACTTTAGGCCGCCGAGCGGAACGCTGCAAACCACCCTGAGAACGAGATAGCGAATATTGCTACGTAACGCCACATATTGGTTAAACTAAAAAAAACTCTTATTTTATTTAAAATAAAATGCTCGTGAGTGGAAACGTTGCCTGTATAACCGCTTTCTGTTAGTGATGAAGATGGATGTATAGGGGGAACGTGATAACCTCAGGGAGCGTGAAGGGAGACCGTGATGCAGAAAAGTTTGGGAACCGCGGATTTACATCATCTCCTTGGTATAAGCTGATTTTATCCGATGAAGATAATTCGCGAGATGAGTCTATTCGAGAAACGTCGTTTCGCTTAAACGCCGTCGAAGAATTAGGAACGAGATTCATGCATGCATCGCTTAAGTTCAGCTGAAACGTCATTTCACGTCAGTTGAGAGCATCCTTGTCTCGGGAGAGTCGGATAATTGAACCGAAATATCTTGCAGTGGATTATTTCAGAATGACATTAATCGACTGCATATATACCTACGTCTTAGTTTCTGTCTGAAACTTAGCTGTCACGTCCCTCTCGACCCTATAATTTTCGAGGCCATTTTATCATTAAAGATGCAATAGCATTTATGTCATCAACGAAATTTGACCGAAAATGTTAACATTAATCTATTTATGAGTAATTGAAAGTTTCCATCTCGATAGTGGACTGCATGTATAATATGGCAGTTAAATGAAAACATGGGTTTTAAGAAAAGTCATTCCGAGATGCGTAGGGGACTGAATGTAACTGGAAACATTTACTAAACAAATATTTCCGATGCAGTAGTTTCCTTTTAAAATAAATGACTTCCGAATAATTTGGAAATATTTCTTTTAGGGCTCTCTTTATCGAAGGTTTCTCTCTTTTTAAAGAGCTTAATAAATTTAAAGATAGAAACTAAGATACCTTGAAATTGGTTCATTATAAGCAGTAATATATTACTAAAGTGTGCTTTTAGATAAATACTCCATTTACTAAAAATAACTCTTAATAATCAATATTTCCTAACGGTGATTAACGCGTTTATTCGTTGCTCAAGTTAAGAACTTCTACCATTATACTGACAAAAAAACTTACCAAGTCCAATTAATTCAATGTTTAAGTTTCGTCCAATGCCAAGACTTTTTTTCACTCATTCTCTTATTAATTTAAAGGTATTGATGAAGAAATTTTCTCGGGTTTCTAGGCAGGTTACAGCGCACCTGATGGCCGACGTTTCGGCGACTAACTCTGTCGCCAATATCAGGTAAACGTCGGCCATTAGGTGCGCTGTAACCCAGCTATAAACCCGAGAAAATTTCTTAATGATCATCCGCCGGGAAAGTTTGAAATCAATTTAAAGGTAAGTTGGAAGGTGAGATAGATTACGTACCAGACTAAAAAAATCGGTACCACATACATTGTACAAACTTTCTCATACACTAATGCGTCGTTTAGTTATCTTTAGAAAATGAAAATCGGATCAGCCGATTTTTAGAAAATCAAATTATTGCTAAACTTGCCTAGAATAAACTAGCCTTATATTCATTATATGATAAATATAAAGTATACAGTATTATTTAAGACGTAAACTCGAGTAACTGTACGAAATTTGATCAAAATCGTTGGAGCCGTTTTTCAGAAAATCGAATTGTTGTTAAAATTGCGTAGAATAAACTTCCCATAACTATTGCGCAATGACAACCATTACTTCATATACTGTACTCAGCGTGATAAAATGCCGAAATACGAGATTTCATTTATTTTCGCTCTACCGTTTAGGCTCTAGCTCCAGTAACAGACAGACAGACGGCATTGCGAAAACCACCTTTTCGGATTCAGTTACACCTAAAACGTATATTTCCGTAAATATCTCGAGGTAGAATTTTTTCCCGAAAACAATACTTTCTCGATATTCGTATGAGAAAGTAAAAAACGGAGAGGAGGAATGAATTTGGTCTCGACCGAAAATCGATCCCGGGTCTAAGCAATCGTCAGTAGGATTATCTAGCATAGAAAGAAACCAATACCTCGGTTACTGAGCATATTCCCGGCAAGTAAGAAACCCTGTTTCGATTCTAGTAAAAAAGCCCCAACTATTCTCCTCTTCTTCGAATTTTATATTACTTGAAAGAAAATCGCCTTCGATGTCGACTGACAGCGATACAAAAGACGTGCACGCGAAATAAAGAATTAAGTCGCCCTCTCTGGGTTTGTTAAAGATAAAATGCGCATTATTCTGAAAAAGGGAAAGGTTCGAAAAAAGAACAATAGACTTTTACATTTTCGGGAAGAACGAACTAGAAAAAGAAAGAAAATCCTCCCAGTTTCTACCTCATCCCCTCCCCCCCCCCCATCCCCCTCACCTCCTCTTAAAATCAAGCTCCCCAATCGATTACAATAAGAGGCGAATTCTAATTTGCTCTCGCCTTAATTTTACCTCCAATGCTACTTATTGAGCCGGATTTTTTTTTTTAATCCGTCCTACTGTACGCGCGAAGAAAACGGAGACCCGAAAGAAATCTCTTGATAAGAGGGAGGTTCCAGTCCCACTGCCAATAGACCCTTTCAAGAGAGAGGTCCTCAGCTCTCTCTCAAAATAGGGACATTGAGAGAGAGAGAGAGAGAGAAAGGGAAACGAGAAGAGGAAAAAAAGAAAGGACGAATAGATGGCAGCAGCAGTTGAACTCTCCCAGCGATCAACAAGAAGCTTTTGTTTGCCTTTATGACGGCGAATCCTTACCTTCGTCTGTCTCCGCATTCTCTCTCTCTCTCTCTCTCCTTTTCTATCCGCTGTATCTCTTTCTCTCTCTCTTTCCCCATTGGCTCGATTTCAGCGAAAGGGAAAGGCAGTCAGTCTCCCACCACACGGCGACGTCGAAAATCTTTCCACCTTTGTTCCTTTCATATTTCCGCCTCGAATCCTCTCTTATCTCTCTCTTCCTCTATTTTTCTCGCTCTTCCCTCTCTCTTTCCCTGTCAGTTGCTACTATATTTCCCTCGTCCGTTCTCTGCTCCTCTTATTATGTCCGTTGGCCGCCACAAAACCGACTCGCATTTCGTCATCAATCCCACCTTAAATTATTTTCCTTTTTTCTTTAAAGTATTTATGGATGTAAGTGTAACCATTCCAAAATTTTTTTTAATGGAAGCTATTCGTTATATTTGACATCGCCCTATTGCACTGGAATAAATATATACTTCAGTCACCTTGTGAGATGTTTGAAGTCATTAGCACCGATCTTTACTTTCTCATACGAAGTATCGAGAAAGTATTGTTTTCGGGAAAAAATTCGACCTCGAGATATTTACGGAAATATACGTTTTAGGTGTCGCTGAATCCGAAAAAGTTTTTGCAATGCCGTCTGTCTGTCTGTTACTGGAGCTAGAGCCTAAACGGTAGAGCTAAAACGAATGAAATCTCGTACTTAGGCATTTTATTATACTGAGCAGAGTATACATAGAAATGGTTGACATTGCTGAATAATTAAGGGAAGTTTATTCTACGAATTTTAACAACAATTCGATTTTCTCAAAAACGGCTATAACGATTTTGATCAAATTTCATACAGTTACTTGAGTTTACATCTTCAATAATACTGTATAGTTCATATTTCTCAAAAAATGAATATAAGGCTAGTTTATTCTAGGAAACTTTAACAATAATTCGATTTTCTCAAAAACTGCTATAACGATTTTGATCAAATTTCGCAGTTAAGTTTACGTCCTCAATAATACTGTATACTTCATATTTTTCAAAAAATGAATAAAAGGCTAGTTTCTTCTAGGCAACTTTAACATTAATTCGATTTTATAAAAAACGGCGACAACGATTTTGATCAAATTTCGTATAGTTACTTGAATATACATCTACAATAATACTACGCATTTCTTTTTTTTAAGGAATGAATATAAGGCTAGTTTATGCTTGGGTAACTTTAACAAAAATTTTTATTTTCTAAAAACAGGCTCATACGATTTTCATTTTCTAAAGAAAACTAAACGACACAGTAGGACGTGTATGAGAAATTTTGTACAATGTATGTTGTACCAATTTTTTATTTCAATTGAAGCAAGTTGTATTATATGTATATTCCTGAAAAAACGGATAGGATACAAGTTTACATTTCGCTTTCCGCTTCGGTTAAGTAATCCGTAGAGCAGTGATCCGAAAAAAAACTTGTACCGTAATGTTTGCTCTAATAGACGAGAAGTTAAAACTAAATTTTTAAATTATAAATTAGTGACATCCAATTCAAATAGTAAAAGTTAATAGAATCAGATATACCTTACTCCTAAACTAAATGTTTTATATGTGAGAAGGGTAATATATGTCGGAGCGCTGAGGGCAAGAGGTTGGATTTTTGCGACATTTATTCAAGGAAGGGATAATTTTAGCGGCAGCTTCAACCTCACTTGCTATTACGGAAAGGGGAAATGTGTCAATGCGTCATATACCTTTATCCTATAGCCTGAAGTTTGGAACATAGCTATGTTAAGAATCCTGTCGCACATCCAACTGTACAAAAAAAAATCATCCCAGTTTTTCTTTTGGTCTCATTCTGTCAGAACCAAAATTATGGAATTCCTTCCATATTTTAAAATGAAAGACAGATAAAAGCAGATCTCGACATAATTTTCTCCTGCTCTAGGAGCCAGCTTCAAAAGTTAGGATTCGGAATGGGTTTTAAATAGTTTGGTAATATTACTCTGTAGTTGTAGAGAAAAAATTGTTTGAAATCTATCAAACGACAAAATGTATATAAAGAACATTTAAAAATAAAACGAGAAAATTTAAGGCAACGCGACAAAATTTCCAGAGACCGTGGCGAGCTGGCATTTGTCGAAGCCTCTTTTAGAAGTGTCCATCTTGTATTTGTCTACAAATTTTTCGAATTTTATAATAAAAATGGCAGGCTATTCGTAATTTTAAAAAATCCTAGTTAAGAGAATTTTTGGTTGGAAAATATTACTTTCTTTTCAAGTATGGCGCTAACCCTGATAGCGACGACAATACTAAAGATGGTGCAACCTTAACGATTCACCTAAGACGGGAGTGTCAGAAACGTCGCTAAACTGAATATAAGTTCGTCTAAAGTCAGCCGACGCTATATACATTATTTTGCATATTAACCTACCGTGGATGAATCAAATCGGACCAAATTGCGTGCCTAGCGTGAGAAGGTTTTCTCTATGCGAGCACTTCCTGTTCCATTCTACGTCTCTTTCTCTCTCTCTCTCAATTTCGCCCTAAATAAAGTCGTTTGTCTGACTGTCTGCCTGTCTCTCTCAACCTCTCCTCCTGCCTTTCCTCATCTCCCTCTCTCTGTTCCTTTAATGCTTTGATATCTTCCTTTGAAAAAAATCCTCTTTTTCATAAGTTTTCGCGAATACCCAAGGGCCATAATATGGGAAGATGGTTGCTAAGCTTCAAAGAGCCAACTTAATAATTCTTTCGCCGTCGTGAATGCAAGGGGTCAACATTTTTCACGCCATCTCGTTCACGTCTCTTGCACCCGCTGTATCTCTTTTATCTCACTTCTTTCTATAATTTCGCGACGTTAACGAGACTCCCATAACACGTGGGAGGGGCTTTTTGAAAAAGTGATGTGTCATGAGAACCCGTGTTATGTGAACCTATCTTTACATTTAAGCAGAACTCCTATAGATCCAAAATTCTGAAAATCTTTCTCCAATGTACAAATAGTTTTTTTTGTCGGTTATCTATCGTTATGATCAATGTGCTCGGGTCATCCAAAATGTCTTTCTCCATCAGGTAACCCGCATTGTACGAATTTTTTGCATAAAAACAAATCGCGCTTTTAGAAAAACCGTGTTATAAGAACCAATGCTATATTGTGGCCAGATGCATCAAACACCTCAATTATTTTTTTCCTCTTCCTATTCTTACCGTATCTCTCCTTCTAGGCCATCCATCTATCTAATATTCCATCGCATAGCTACTGCCCCCTCTTCAACTAGAGCAAAACTGTGCGCTTGAGCAATGTTGAGGACGTTGAGCTAACCTTCCGTACTTAATGTTAAGTAAAATTAACGAAGTAACCAACTTTGGGGAATTTTTAATTATTCCCAACTCTTCCATCCCCACTAATGGGAAATAACGAGCTATAAATGTCATTTATAGAAGATCCGATTATCTTTTAACAAGATTATCTTAGAATATGTGACCGTGGAAGTTTCACGTATCGTCAACTCCGATTAAAGAATTATCGAGCGGAACCTTTAGGCAGAGGCAAAAATAGCCTGCTTAACTTTTGGCATAATATTAGTACACAGCATTTGCGTGTCGCGGTGACATGTGTGTAATATTAAGCGCATTCAACGAGGCCATAAATTAATCATGATTTCTTTTCCACTGACAACCATATATTTTCATAATGTCATAAAGTTTTTATATAAGAGGGCCACTCAGAAAGTTTTGCTCCACATTTTTTTCTCAGCAGAAATTTATTGAAAAGAGCTGAAAATTTGCGTAAAGATATTTACAAACTTTATTTACATTATTATTTTTCTACGTAATCTCCGTCATTTTGTATAGCTTTGCGCCACCTGTAAACAAGGGCTAGTATTCCAGGTCGGTTTGAAATTCTCTTCAGACTGTCGTAGCCACGTTTTCATTTCACCAACAACCTCGCCGTCATCCCTAAACTTTCTTCCACGGCGAACGGCATTCTTCAGTTGACAAAAAAGATGGAACTCTGACGGAGTGAAATCCGAGCTGTATGGTGGATGGGGGGCAACAAATTCGGATCGAATTGACGTTGAAACTTTTCAGATCTCTCTTTCTACATACGATGGGGATAGCCGCGTCACCATAATTTTAAGATCTCCAATATAACTGTTAACTATAATAATAATAAATGAAAAATACAACAGCTGTTATAGATCAACAATATTTTTTCCAGATTTTAGTTTACGAGATTATGAGAGGCATTAAAAAAGACGTAATCTTCGGCAACTGTATATATTTTTTTAGAAAAAGTGCAAATAAACTTATTAAGTCCAAATGAATTGTTTTCGGAAGGACCGTTTTAGCGGATTATATCATTAAAGTTACGAAACCAAATTTATGCGCAACCTATTTGATTCACTCTGACACATGAAAAGGTATTCCTTTTAAAGCATTAAGAATCCCTTTAATTCGCATAATATGGATTGTTAGAGGAAATATAGAGGGAGTAACAAACGGAAAAATTTCTTTCTTTCACCGCTGCATGAATCGTTCGAGAAGTCTGAAAACGAAGAGCGTTGACCATCCTTACTAAATGCAGAAAAAAATACACGTAAATACTTAAAACGGGTTTTGTAAAGGATTTAAAACTGGCCGAAGGATAATACGGAAAGTAAAAATGATGACGCAGAGGAAGAATTTCGAATAAAAATTAGGAAAAGGACGAACCTTACTTATCCAACACAATAATCATTTATTTATTTTACACAAACAGATTCCCCCAATTACATGTGTCGTAATACATTTCTATGACAAGCACAAACGACCATGCCCTCGGAATGATTCGAACCCGCGACCCTTGCAGTGGGATTTAGACACGCTAACCAACCCTCTACCGAGGCCGACAATTTTCGTTGTTCAAATACTTATTTGATAGAGAAACCGAAGGCGATCACGAGGTGTTATTCGTCAATCGGTTGATAAGCTTACTCGCCACGCGCAAATACAAACATTTTAGACTTTTAAATGGCTCTTTTATGACCGAAAAAGTCTCTCCGGCTCATAACGTTAGGGATAATGATGTCTCGTGGAAAGCGGGAATCGCTTACCCTCTCTTTACTTAACCTACTGTCTCTCTCTCTCTCTCTCTCTATATATATATATATATCCTTCTTCCCTCTCATAAACATCCCCCAACTCTCTTCCGGGGCCTTTACTATCATTTCTCGCTCTTTTTTATCCCTCCCTCTATCTCTCTCTCTCTACCGCTCCAATAACATCCCACTCAATTTCTACTCCTAACCCGCATGAGCGGAAGTCAGACGGTTCCCTTTGAGAACTGCGGAAAAGAGGGTCTCATAGACCAGTCACCTCCTCCGTCAAAAACTCTATACGCTCTTCCCTTTTAGTGGAAGTGAATGGCTAGCTTGAGCATACGGGGGATTAGGAGGAAGGGAAAGAGGGCAGCAGTCTCTCTCTCCCTCTCTCTCTCTTTATATATATATATATATATATATATATAGACTGCTGCTGCTGCAGAGAATAAAACGCTTCCGATTGCTTTATTTTCACCATTTTTCCCACGGATCTTTTTCCTCCAAAGCGGCAACTTTCTGAGAGACTCTTCTTCTCCTTCTCTTGCCCCCAATCGCAACGTTTCGTATGCTTTAAGCTAACGACGAAAGTGAAATGCTTTCCGTTAACCGATATGGATTTATACACAGTACTTACGTATCTATAAATACATAAATAAATAATATATTTTTTAAATTTATTTATATATTCATTCGTACCTGTATCCTGTGTGTCTACATATGTGTGTGTGTGAATGTGCGCATAGAAGCTGGTGACAAAAAATGAACTTTCCGTCCTACCTCGTAAAGTATTGCTCATATCAAAATATTTTTCAAATAAAACTTGTAGAACTAGGAAAGAAGAGTATTTATTTTCCTATACATTTGTATCGTAGGATTAGCCGTTATCAAGAAAATAAAACCAGAATTTCTTAATTCGAGTTGAACTTAGAAATTTTCTTGCATGGTTACTTCTTCATTGTTGCTAACATAAACAATCTCACAAACAAACGTTTAATTTCTTTACGTGTGCATGCAATATTTTTAAACAGGAATAAAATGGATTATTTGTGATGAAGAAAAGGACTTTAAAACGCTTTTTCCCTTGCGTATATCATTTCTTTCTAATACTCCATTGCACGAAACGGCCCATTTGTGATACGCTGTACACTTTCCTAACTCGTTTTGCGGTTCATTACACTTTCCGTCATTTTAATTCAAATTACTTCGCGGCAAGGCTAAGGAAGCTTTTAACTCGGGTTTTCCTTTTTATATTGAAGAGTCAATTTCACTAAGTCATTTATGAACTGATGGTCATCTTTCCTATTTAAAAACTCATGAGGGCCCCTTTAATAGTAAAGTGGCGTAAAAAGGAATTTTCTACGGGCCGTATAGGCGACCACAAGTTAGACATTTTAAAAAACGAGCTGACCTTAAAAACAACCAATATCCAGGCCAGAATAAAATATCCTCTTAAAAGAGCTTATATGGAAAATATTAAATATAGGAAACATTTTCAGTGTTTGTTGAGAGGGAGGACTAAAACGAAAAAGAAATATTTCCGAAAATTTAAAGTAACTATGCATAAGGCTATTACTATTATTCTGCGTTATTCTAAAATTATTAATGAATTTAATAATTCGACGCGGTTTATTTTCATGAATTTCGCGATCACATTTCATCCTTTTGAAAATGTATATTACCGCCGTATTAACGATGTTAAATAGCATAAATTGTGTTGATTTCGGAAATACAGTTTTTGTTAGGTTTGGTTATAATAGACTTTTAAATATGGATAATTCAGCTATATTCGCCGCATTCACATTGTTTTAAAGTAAAATGAATCGCTATACCAAATCATAATTCACGTTCATAACTAGATAACGAATGTAATTAGAATACTAAAGCAATTTATTTCATATAGCAAAATTCATAGATAAATTATACGAATATAGCTTAATTTTTACGGTTTTAAATGGCAGATGAATATATATATGAACCAGAAATCAGGATTTTTATCTGAATTCAGAATCATTGGCATCAACGTTTAAAGTAATAATACTAAGATATGTATTTTCAAAATATTTAAATCAATTAATATAATCCAATGTAAGATTGTACACTAAAATCTAGAGCTAGCCAATTAAATATCATTTCTTTCCCCGAAGCACGTGGTTATAAATTTGCCTTCATTTTGTTGCAAATTATATTCCATTTGTATAATTAACAAAACTTTTCGGAGGGCTCTTTACGAACGAGTGTACTTCAAACGAAAACGTCAAACTTTGAAGTCAATGAGTAGTTTTTACAGTTTCCCAACTTTCTTAAATTTTTCATTTTACTTTACCAGCGGTATAAACACACCGCCGATGAAAGGATAGCCTTTTAAATATGCACTCTTAACTGTTCCTGGTTTCGGACGACTACATCCTTGGGCCGGAAGCAGGAGAAGGAAGAAAGGGATACCATCAGGAACCTCGCATGGCCGCCCTCATTTCCTCCAGACTTCCCAAAACCCTCCCCTCCTCCCTCTCACCCCCACCCTCTTCCCCCTTCTACATCCCTCTTCCTCCCCCCTTCCTGCACGCGCGAGCCCCCTCTTCCGCCTTCCTCCATTTTCATCCTCACCTCTCATCAACCTCGCCCCTCTCCAACGCACCCTCATTAATCTCTCTACCCTTCCCACCCTTAGAGACCACCCTCTTTTTCCTCCCCTTTCCTTCAATCCCTCTCCACGTCCCCCTTTTACATCCCCCCCCCCCAACCTTCTCCTCCGTCCGCATTCTAAAGTAGCTTTTTAACTCATCCCCCCCCCCTCTCTCTCTATATATCCCTTGACCAGCCGAAGGTTGCTGGAAGGGGAAAGGGTGTTTGTGCGTGTTTGCGTTTGTGAGCAGGACGAGTGAAATTTCCTTGCCGGAAGGGGGAGAGCTTTCCTCCACCTCCCCTCCTCCTCCCTCCCTCTCTCCTCCCCTCCCCCCTATACCACCAAATCACCGTCCCTTTACTTAACCCTTAATATTTTTAGACGCTCGCCTCTCCCCCCTTCCCTCCCTCCCTCTCCCCTTCCTTCCGAAAAGTCAAGAGAAGCTTGAGGGAGATGAGTGAACGTGCGGTTTTATTTGGCGACATTAAAATGTAAGACCACTGGTTGGTTGAGAGGGACGTAGAAGAAGGAATTTAACGCGGGACGTTTTGTGTCGAGCGTCCGGTCGTTTTATAAATTGTTCCATTCCACTCGGCTCACTCTCTCTCTCTCTTCTCTCTCTCTCTTTCTCTCTTCCTTTTCCATCTAAAACTTCAACCGTTTCCTTCTCGCGTGTTATGCCGTAGCAAGTGCTATATAAAAGAAAAAGAAGAAGAAGAAGCGAGGTCTAAAAAAAAACGTACGACTCGTATATGACTCTCTCACTCATCGTCTTCATTCGAAGGATGCTCACAGATTTGAGAACTTTCTCTTTCGTTGCAAATGGAAGGATGGGTTTTTGTTTTACTATTTTTTTTCCCGAGCGCAATCTTTGCGTTTTGTTGCGCGATAAAGTGAAAGGGGAATGTACAGCGAAGAGAGATGAATCCGGTGTCCTTTAGATACTGCAAAAAAGGAGGTTTCTGTGCACACACACGAACGCAAGCACACGAACCCAATCCAGGACAGCTTTATTTGTAAATAAACTATAAAGGCAATAACTCATTCACGTTTTGGTTATAATTTCGCTAGAATTATTTTGCTGTAATGACTTTTTTGTTCACATTAATACCTAAAGAGACTGAAAGTCGAGCAAGATATGACATGGTAGTCTGAAAACCATTTTATGCCTTATAGGTTAAAGGGAATTGGTATAATTATACCTCTTCTGATTGGATTTTGAATAAGCAAAGCGTAATTGATTACACCACTCTTATCTAAATCATTGAATAGCGTATAGAGTCAACGAACTGTAAGATGATCGTTCCCAGAAATACGGAGCATAGAAAGAACATCAGAATGCGCTCGTTTATGCCAGAACCGTATAAATATGTTGAGTTAATATTACAATTTTTGACGGATTTTTTTCTCTAGTTACATATGACATTTTTTATCACCCGTAAAAAAATCACTGCGATTCTTAGTGGTTGGAGGTAAATCGAAGCAATCCGTGCTATCAAGTTAAAAATTCAGATTGAATCACGTTCCTTATCTTATCACAGAAAACTATAAAAATAGCATACACTCCTTAATAAATAATTAATGGAAGATGAATAATAACGTAGTGTACATACTTAAATTTTGTTTATATTATTTGATTGCAATACGATGTAAGTATCCCTGGCACATTTGGACATAACAGATTTATACTTTATTGTCTAAGAGTACACCTCTATGATATATTTTATTTAATGGAACATAATTTCAATTTTTATTAATGCGTTTAAAGTTAAAATAAATATCTTCCCTCTCAGTTGCGAGGTGGTTATCTTGTATAGCACATAAAAGTTGGGTCACGGATTTGATTGTATGCGAGAAATGGCAAAATGTTTACATCTTTGTTATCTTTGTTCCATCCTTAGTTATAAATAAATTAATTAAATAGAGAAGGTCGCATTCATAAAAAATTAATGTGTTAATTTTTATATGTCGAGGTATTCCCAAGAGAGAGTTTGGCAGTTCGAAATGCTATTAGCTATATTAACTTTAAATAAAGAAAATATTCCGTAATTAATCTTCTAATTTACAAGCCTTTTCAACCTGCGGACGCCTACTGGAATATCTGATATCCCACGGACCCCTTGAACACGAGGATTTGACATTGGACAACACATTGAGGAGTGGGAACAGGTGTTATTTGCTTTGAAAGATCTGATAGCTTAGTATTGATTCCATGGAAACAGATTCCTTTTAAATAGATTCCTTTTAAGTAATTACTAATCAATTAATTACCAATCCTCTATATTAATAAAGAAGTATTTTTCTATAAGCTTCCCGGACCCCAATTGGAAAACCTTGCCTTAAGACTTATGTAAATGTTTTTATTACTACATTTAAGGAGTTTATATCGAAATTAATTTCACTAAAGTAGCACATTCGTGGCAATTCGTTCTTTTTAGAGCATCCTCTCCAACGGTGAGCGTCTCTGTCTCTTTCTCACTAGCCTTCTTTTGTCCTCTCTCCTCATTTCCCCTTCTCTTCGCCGTTTTTTTCTCTCTCTCTCTCCAATCTTCTCTCTTCCTCTCTCAATCCCTCTCCCGACTCCTCTCTCCCCCTTTCTCTCTACACCTCTTACCTATTTCCGCTACGATACCTTCCTCTCTAAACTTCCTTGTCTTTCTTCGTATGTATCCCTCTCTCTTCCTATCCTGTCACTCCTCTTTCCTTCCTCCTCTCTTCCTCTGACTCCTAACTCTGACCTCTCTCTCTCTCTCTCTTCCTCTTCCTGAGATTTTTAACGTGATAACCAAGCCTCAGTATTCAGTTTTTTACTTCACGAACTCCAAGTTAAAGACGGTATTTTCTCTGTCTCACTTTCTAAGCAAGAGATAAATTTAAAACATATACGTTGGACTTTGTAATGGTGCTTTATATTCACATGCTTTTGTGTTTCGTATGTTAAAGGAATGCATTTGGTAACGGCCAATGCTTTCCGATTTCGCTTTAATAAATGTTTTTTTTTTAAATCTCTGTGTCTCTTGTTCTCCCTCATTCATGTCCATCGTCTTCCGACTTGCCCCTATCTAAAAATTCGCCTTGCCTTTCTCCCCTCTCTCCTCTATTTTTCTCCTTGCCTCTATCTCCCTCGTACTGTTTCTCAACCCTTCTCATTGCATATTTTCAACCTTCCACTTCCCAATTCCGCACGACAAGACGGTCCCCTTTCATAATATACTGCGCGTGCCGCATCGCGCTCTCGAGCTGCAACACTCGTATAAAACGGACGAAGAAGCCCTTAGTTTACTCTCTCTCTCTCTCTCCGGGCAGTTTCTTACCCGAACGGTTTTCTTAAATGGACTTTTCTCCAAGAAAGTTATTCCCCCCACCCAAGTCCGCCTTCCCTTTTTAATCCTTTTTTCATTATTTTCTCGGGAAGAAGTTTCGGTGGAGATGTTGGTGGAATTTTTCGTTAAAAGGCGTCTTAGCATCCTCGTCCGAGTTACATAATCGAGAAAGGGCTGGTTGGCGTTTGGGTATACACATGCTAGGCAAAGGAATTTTGTTTGTGGAGGAAGCCATTCAAAGTCATAAAAAGGCTTTTCGTGCCGCTACTGCTGCCATTATGTACCATAAGCTATTTGGGAAAAAATAAATAAACGCCCACCGGTGGAGAGGATGCTCTAAAAAGAACGAATTGCCACGAATGTGCTACTTTAGTGAAATTAATTTCGATATAAACTCCTTAAATATAGTAATAAAAATATCAGCCTTATTACATAAGTCTTAAGGCAAGGTTTTCAAATTGGGGTCCGGGAAGCTTATAGAAAAATACTTCTTTAATAATATGGAGGATTGGTAATTAATTGATTACTAAAAAATCGGTACTATATACATTGTGCAAACTTTCTCATATATTAATGCGTCTTTTAGTTATCTTTTGAAAAATATGAACTATGTACAGTCATTATAAACATCAACTTCAATAACTATTCGAAATTTGATGAAATTCGTATGAGCCGTTTTTTATACAATCCAATTGTTATTAAAGTATTCCAAGAATTTACTTGCTTTCATTCATTTTTTCAGAAATTTGAACTATGTGGTATTATTGCAGACGTAAACTTAAGTAACTGTACGAAATTTTATCAAAATCGTTGTAGCCGTTTTTAAGAAAATCAAATTGTTGTTAAAATTGCCTTGAATAAACGGCCCTTAATTATTCTGAAATTTCAACCATTTCTTCATAGCTTATATTCTGTATGATAAAATGCCTAAGTACGAGATTTCATTCATTTTCGCTTTAGATGGACAGAGAAACATACGGAATTGCAAAAAACCACTTTTTCGGACTCAGGTTCACCTAAAACGTATATTTCCATCAAAATCTCGAGTTCGAATTTTTTTGCGATTACAATACTGAATATGCTTCGTATATGAGAAAATAGAAATGTGTTCGCTATTGACTTTCTAATCAGACTCCATTTATTCCAGCTTATGGATTAAGATAATTACGTAAATGATATGTAAAGTAATGGCAATGAAAAGAATACGACCCCAAGATCTCTTATAACGAACAAAAAATCTGAAAATTTTCTTGTTCTATCCCTTTAAGGTCGCCTATTGTGTAATGCAAAAAGATTTTATTTTTGATTTTTTTTTATTCTTAATTGTTTTCATCTTTTAAGAGCGAAAATGAGTAACATTCAATGAAAAATAACGATCGTAAATTATGTACATGTCTCAATCGCTTTCTTAGAATGATTGATGTCAAAGTTTGTGATTTGAGGAACTTTGTGACTTCATACGACTCTAGCGCTGGTAGGCTCGTCAGTCTAAATCACAAAGAAAATAAGATGATAAACCTGGTACCGGCATTAGCCTACTCTTTTCGAAAAGCACCAAGGAGGACCGACGGCTTTATGTCCCTTCCGAAGGATGAAGAGTTGATTCGCATGCTATCCTCTAAACACCTAAATAGGGGGCCGCAAGATCTGTTGAAAAAATGCAAATTTAGCAGGTTTTCAACGGGTATGCTCACCGTAGCAGGCCAACGCGCTCACCACTACGCCACGGGACCCCATTTCGCAAGTTTTGAAATTTCGAAGATACTTTTCTACCCAGAAGCCATCTACCGCAGCGTGAGGAATACAAATACATTCCCAAATGAACCATCTACTGAGTACGAGTTTTTAATTGTTTTGTGAAAATTTCAAAGTTTTTAAAGCAATAGTGAACATTACAGAGGTATAAAATGACATAATAGAAATAAGCTCAAACTTTCGTATAATTATGCGTTATGACTACCTTGGCCATATATTGGTCAAAATGACAACTCACGCTGAAATCAGTAACATTTCTAAGATAGAGGCAAAGAATGCTGTGACTTTGTACGTAGTAGTTCAATTTCTTGCTACTAAAACGCCCTCAGACACACCAGCAGAACCACCCAAACCAAATAGACTTTCGGCAAGTTTGAACATTCATAGTTTAACATCTAGATGAGACACGAAATTGTTAATGTTCTAAAAACCATCTGCAAGCCATAAGATTTCAGACAATGTAACATTCTTTACGCTCTGATCATTCGTTCAAGAGATGTGAGGGAACATAAAATGGTCTACAAAAAAAAATATACGTATTATATATAAATGAATAAATATCGAACGAACGCATTTAAAAGATTTTATAAACTAAAATTTTCGTACAATTAAGCTTTATAACTTCTCCCTCCATATATTGGTCAAAATGACAACTCACGTTGAAATCCTTATTTCCTCCTATCATTTCTAACTTAGGGGTACAGAATACTGTGCCTACGTACTTGTTCAATTTCTTACTACTCGCGTGCAGATAAACCGCAACGAGATAGAATTTTGAAAAGTTTTAACGTTTACAATTTAACATCTAGATGAGATAATAAATTGTCAGTGGGCTATAAACCACCTGCAAGCCATAAGCTTTCAAATAATGTAACACTCTTTACGATCCGGTCATTCATTCGAGAGATATGAGGGAACAAAAAATGGTCTAACCAAAATATATATATAAATAAATAAATATAGGACGAACGCATATAAAAGATTTTATAAAAAAACGGTTGACGCCACATCGAAAGGAATTGCGCGATCAATTTTATCTATGGGATACGTTTCAATTAACTTCTGAGAAAAACTTCCGACGCTTCCGTGATGGCGGACCTAGCATTTCTCTTTTGGCAAAATTTATAAGGAACTCGCAGGAAACGGACTTTGTACGTATTAATATATTAAATTCTATTCGTTTAGGATATAATTTTCAATGCGTGAAGGACGTTCGAGAGGGCGAAATGAAAGTCGCCTTTCTCTTCAGTCCTCCGAATTGCCCTTTTGATTTTGCGGCCATGGTTACCGGAAACCGTTCATTCCCTTCCCCTGTTATTTATATTCTCCGACCATTAACTCTAGATCTTTTACTCCTCCTCCTTCCTCCGCGCACATCAAAAGACGATCAGCTTACCCAATGGTCTTCGACGTGAGTGCGTGTGTGAGCGTGCGTGCGTGCGGCGGAGGATTGGTTTGAGGAGGGTCCGACACCGCCGCAATGTGAGAGATGGCAGCTCAGGAGGATTTGCGGGGTGTTCGCAGAAAGTGGTAGAGAATGTGGCGAAGAAGTAATGGGAGAGAGAGAGAATTGGTAGAAAGAAGAGAAGTAGGTATAATGGGAGACAGAGGAGAAGGACGCAGATGGGAACAGGAGGAGGCGAAATTACCGATCATTCCGTGAGTTATGTGATGCCTTGCGATTACCTATCGACCCGATTCTGCCTGACTCTAAGAAGGAACACACACACACACGCACACATGTGTGTGTGTATTCAACCAATGCCTTTCCATATCTTTACGTCTACAATAATACCACAGAGTTCAAATTTCTGAAAAAATGAATGAAAGTTCAAGTAAATTCTTGGAATACTTTGGTAACAATTGGATTGTCTAAAAAACGGCTCATACGAATTTCATCAAATTTCGAATAGTTATATAATTTGATGTTTACAATGACTGTACGCAGTTCATATTTTTCAAAAGATGACGAAACGACACATTAATACATGGGAAAATTTGTACACTGTATATCGTACCGATTTTTTATTGAAGCTCGACCTTGAAAACCTCCGATCAAAGCGAAATTACTACGTAAATGATGTGTAAATAACAGTAATGAAAATAATGACACCAAAATTTTTTATAATGAACAAATAATCTGAAATTTTTCTTGTTCTATCCTTTTAAGGCCGCCTATTTTGTAAAGCAAAAAGGTTTTATTTTTATTTTTTTAAATTCTTACTTGTTCAGTATTTCCAAAGAGTCGATGATCTTACATTATTTGGAACATTCAAGGGAGATTTATGTTGCTCACCATATGGCTGAAATCAAATGAGTAAATTGCCTCTTCAACAGTCATACAGAGAGTAAACCTGATAAATTTTAGAATCTACTGTAGAAAAATCACAACTGATGGCGGTTGCTTTTAGAATTTTGTACAGCATTTAGAGGAACAGTTTGTGGAAAATTGTAAAAGTTTATACAATAAAATACAAACGTTGTAAATTTATTTTGACTTCATTCAACGGAATATGTGTGTAATAATTGATTACTGGATGTAGATTAATGTAGCTATTTTTAGAGAAAACGATTATAGACTATCATCCATTCTGATTCGAGATGAGGATTTTTGTCAATATTTAGAAAATGAACTCTCAGAAATCAATGCTACTGTTGTATATTTCCATTTAAAAGTGTAAAAATTAAACAAAATTTACTCTTAAGGTCATAATAAGTATTACAGCTAAAAGGGTTTCCGATTCTCAGTTTTCATCATAAAAAATTTGCGATACGAGAGATATATAACTCACTATGATGAAAGATTCTCTGTAAAAGGCAACCCAAGCTCAAACAGTTTCACATTTACATTTTTATTATGAAAAGTTTGTGATACGAAATATATACGTTTATATATACGTATATATATGTGTGTGTGTATATATATATATATATATATATATATATATATATATATAACGTAATAACGTACTATGACACCACTTCCTCTGTAAACGCAGCCTAATTTTCACTCTTCCAGACAGCTCGAGAAATAAAAACGGTCCCAGTTCGGAATGCACTCACAGACTTCTCAAATTTTTATACGCCAGGCCAACGCCGATAAAACGGTTTAAAATACAGCGAAACTTGAATCGGAAGGAAGTCCTTGGAAGCGTATACGAGGACGCAACGGAAATAAATACCCCGACTTGATGCACCATAAACGTCCTAAATTATAGGCCGAGTTTCGATATATAAAAAAGAATCATATCCGCTATGCTGTTTACTTCGCACTTTAAATCCGGAGAGAAAGATATATATATATATATATATATATATATATATATATATATATATATATATAAATCTTTATTTTTTCATGTCTCGAAAAAAAGTTCGCTTCATGCAAGGAAAAAAAAAGTTCTCTCGGCAGTTTGGGCGAGACTTTCTTTCTCCTTTATCCGTTTCTGTCTCGCCGTCTGTGTCTCTTGCTATGTCTGCCTGTCTCTCTCTCTCTCTCCTTCCTTTTCGAGAAATCTATCCTCGCGTGAAAAGACTTAAGTCTTAGAGTTTCCTTTCCTATCGCCTCGCTTCCTTTACACAAGTTTTCTTCCCTAGAGAGAAAGGGGAAGGGAAAGAGGGAGGGAGAAAGGGGAGGTCAGGAAGGAGAGAGGAGTGACCGCGTATAAAAACCGACCAACCGCCGCTACTATTTACTCGACCGCCCAAAACCTCCGTTCTTTTAACTCCCTTTCTCTTTTCATCCCTTTCCCTGCCTTTTCTTCGTCCCTTTTCCCTCCTTTTATCCACCTTTCCTTCATTTTATCCCTTACCTACATCCTCACCTCCTCGACTGCCAACGTTCGGCAATTATCATCACGTAATATGCCGACGAGTGCGTTGCTGAGTGACTGGCGTCGACGAACTCAATTGTCAGTTCGCTTACGAAAAGAACACCGACCGAACCGAACCCTTTTACTTTACTCTCTCTCTCTTCTATCTTCTCCTTTAACTTTCCTCTCCTTTATCTCACGTCTCTCCCCTTCTTTTCCTTGCTTCCTACCCGATTCCATCCCTCCAATTCCCATCACCCTCTCTCTCTCCATTTCCCCCCATATCATCCTACCTCTCTCCCTATCCGTTTTCGGAAACCCATCCTTTCTTCTCGATCTTCCTCCAATCCAGAGGAACGTGACCGGAAGATCTTTCGGTGGCCACTCCCGTAGAAAGAGAGAGAGAGAAAGGAGTAGTTCGAAACGGGATGGAATTTATAATCCCCAATTCTTGACCGAAAAAGAAAAAGGACCGCGCCCTTTTAAGGAGGAGATGGTGTTTTTTGAGGGAGGAATGGGGAAAGGGTCCATTCGGATCCATGTAGCGATAGAGTTTATTATATAGTGCGCTTCCTCCTTTGAAACCCAAGCAAGCCGAGTTTCTTCCTTTCCTCTTGTGGCGATCTAACGTTCGCCGGTCGGCTAGTGAGAAAGTCTTTGGATTCGTTTCATCCTACGCCTTTAACCCGATTACCTTTTTTCTCTCAAAGTTCTTCCTTTTTTTATATTTTTAGACCGTGCTCCTCTGTTCTCTTTATATTATGCGTTTCTTTCCTTTCGCCTTTTTTCACCTCCATTACCCGTCTCTTTTTTTTTTTTTTTTGGTCAGTAAGATGAGTGGTCAGATGACCGTATTCTCCTTTTAACTACCTAACCGATATAAAAGGGATCGTTTCCTTGCATCGCGTGAGGAGAGAAAGGATTCAAAGAATGCTTACGCGAGGAGTTTTTCGTTTTAAAGCTGATGCGGCATGAATGATGACTCGTGCTTTGAGACGCTTAACACCGGTCGTTAGAGAAGGAAGGGGATATCTTAACTTGAAAGATATTGTCGTTCGGACCATACTACTGATGTCAAATTTAAAATTATCTAGTTTAGGGAAAACTAAATCGGCGTAATTCATCCCGTTACTGCCAAAGTTAAATCTGCATAAAGACGGAATAATATCCGTGCATGTTCAATTAGCTGCTTCGTTGTGGTTTCGGTGATTGTACAACAGCAAAAAGTAATACGTTTGTAAGATAATACCTTGTAAAGAAATTTAATCATCGCTGGATTATTCACATTTCACTCTGTAGACGATATTATTTTCTCGGTATTGCGCAAAAAATGGAGGGGTTCCTATGATCAATTCTTAATAATAATAAAAAAGCTAATTTGTTAACGTTTATGCGAGAAAACACATTTAAAAAAGATAGTAGTTAATAATAATTTTGCGAGAGGCGACCACCAATTCTTTCCTACTCTTACGTCTAATTATTCTCTACCCTTCTCAATCTTTACTTAATCCCCCTCGAGACTTGCTGTCATCGACCTTACCTCCTACCATCCAACCAAGAATCACTTTTGGCTCAAACAAAAACCCCTTTTCGCTCCCCGTCGTTCTCCATCGCCTCGTCGACAACCATCATCCTCCCTCCCTCTCTCTCTCTCTTGGTAGCCCTTAACCCGGAGGTTACCCCGGAAACTTCCTCTCTCAACAACCCTTCCAAGGGGCAGTTTTGGCCTCTGTACCCTCGAAAAAGCCCTCCTTCCTCGATGCAACCGGCAAAAAATAAAAAATAAAGAGGCATACCCCCCTCCTCTCCTTTCCCTGAAATACCTCCGCCTCCCCTACCTGTACCACACCAAAGAGCTGAACACACGCACCCACCCACCCGCACCATACACCCTTCCATCCTCCGGCTTCAGGCATCACCGCTTGGACATGCTCCCATAAGCCTTACGGGGTACACCGCACCAAGCCCATGACGACGCGCTTATCTACGCAACCCACGATTTTGACACACGTACACACGTATTAAACGCGACGAGAAAATTACTTTGCCAACCTCGGGACCGTCTTCCTGACACTTTATCACCAAAAAGAGGTTTTACGTAGTGGATCCCCTCTTCGTTCCGCCCCTTACTCCCATTAACGAGGGTAAAGTTGCGTGGTTGGGGTGGTTACGCCAAGCTAGGATCATGACAGTTTTCCCTTCTTACTACCCTTTCCCTCCCTCTCATATTCTCTTTCATCTCTATCCTAATCCACTCTCCCTCCATCTTTACCCGCTTAAACCTCTTTCCCTCCTTTATCTCTCTTACCCCCTCCCTCTCTCTCTCTCCCTCTCTCTCTTTCTTCTCCCCTACCGTGCTCTTCTCACTTGAACTTTGTGCATCCTTCCCTCATCGCCTCCTTTCACCCGTCCTAATAGTATTCCCATCTCCTGCCACTTTTCTCTCACAACTTTCCTCCCTCATCGCATCTCTAGTCTGCTCCAATTCTCAACACACACAACTCCTCCTGGGGTATTACCTATTCCCTTTTTACAGTCTCCCATTGAGCTCTGTCATCCCCCTTTTCTCTTGCCCGCAGAGGGATTTTCAATGGCGCAATACTTAAATAAAATGGGTAATAGGTTTTTTTTTTGCGCCAGGCTAATTTACGTGCAACTTAAGAATGAGAAGTTGTGTGTGTTTGTGTGTGCTCTCCTCCGATCTAGGGTGCACGTTCACCTGTCTCTGAGGCAAGAGAGTGGTATACGAGATGCTAAAAGCAGGCCTTGTTTAACGAGACTAATGGAAGCGACGCATAAGGAAAAAAACAAGAACGATCCAAAGGGGGTTATTTTAGCGCATAAAAGAAAATTCTGCTTGCTCCACTTATTACTAGTGCAGATAATATTACAATGGTCGTGATGGAACAAGCGAAGATGATTTAACCTTGTACAGCAACTTGAAATAAGATGGTGAATTTCACGTATTAATTGTATATGCTTTAATAGATTCTCTTAATCGATGAACTAAAAACTATCCATTATAAACTTGTTATTTTCGTTGAAAAACGAGTATCGTATACGTCGATAAATATTTAATCCAAACCGGAATGCAATTTCATCCATATTTTAATGATGACGGACAACGTTTATATAAATACGTATATTTAAAATGCTGATGAAGAGATATTTAAAGAATGTTACTGTAATTTGGTTTATAACAATTATTTTCTATATTATTCTGTTCCTAACATAAGAATACAAATTTTCTTGCCATTTATATACTTTGCATAAGATATAATGAAGATCAAACATAAAAATATATGGCCACTTATAAAACATTGAAGGAAAATTACATTTTGAGACGCAGGAGGAGATATTGGGTACGTAATGGGAATCAGTCTTTTCAATTTGCCTTTTAAAATGAGGTGAACGATAATCATGATTAGTCGTAACTGTTGAGTACATACGTTCTTAGGAAAAAATAAAGAAAAGAAAATATAGATGTACATATGTATAGAGAACATAATTTAAAAGTACCAATTTCCAATACCTAATTCATAAAATCAATTACTAACTTTAGCGCCGATGGAACCGTTCCGATAATCTACTACGAAATTATTCGCCCGATGTTAATATATACTAAGGAATCTTATTGTAAAAATATTCAATAAACTTACCCCAGCCAGTCACGTGATTCACCACCATCCTCTTCGTCCTAAAAAAAGAGGAAAAAAATATTAAATTTCATTAAATAAACCTAAAGCCATCCATTTGTAATATTTTAAAAGTTTTCTCGTGGAAAACAACGAAAAATGGCTTTGAATGCAATTTTATTTATATTTCTCTCCTGTTTAATTGGAAGCGCTCTTCAGTATCGGAAGTCGGGTATCCGTAGAATCATAGTTCATGAAAGTTGGAATTACGTACGTCTAGGACACTAATACGTATAATTACGAAACTATTCCCATCTATATTCTTATTCTTCGCGTATTTTAAAAATGGATAATCAGCTGTCACAAAAATTCCATTCTCAAATTATAATTTAAATGAAAAATATTCAGAATCCATAGTCACAGAAATGCCCGACACAAAATTTAATCAAATATTTTCCATTTTGAATTCTTTCCGTTTCTCAACTTTTTGTTTACGATATCAACCGCATAATGTAAAAATTTCTTCACTATATCCATTTTTGACAACCCATCCATTCGTGACACACCGCTTCAGATACGCAGCCAATTTATTTTCTCGCTAAAAACAATTTAATAAATCCTTTCCGTATTTATTGGCACGTTCCTTCGTTTTGAAACGTTAATCCACATAATTCGGGTGCCGTAAATTTCTCTTTCACTCTCCCGATTGACGAATTTATGTCTTTTTTCTCAAAAAAAAAACAAATTTTCACTTTCATGGATCTAAAAAAAAAAAACAGGAATTTCGCTGAAAAACGAGTTTCCGAATTATTCATCGTCATGTTTTTCGATACGGAACGCGCGTTCTTTAATTTAATTTTTTCTCGGAACGGATCCCCCGTAAATAACTTTTTTCGTAAATTCATTACCGCCTATCTCTGCAGTTCTTTTTTTTTCGGAAAAAATAATTTTTTCTTACCTTTTTAAATACTAATTTAACGATATCGTTCCCTTCTCTCCCGCTCTGATATCCAGCGCGAGTTTTCCGCTCCATAACAGAAAATTTTCGTGAGGGCCACGTGGAAATCACCGGTCGGAAAGGGCGCTTTATGATCATATCCATTATTCCGGCATTAATGATCTCGTGAGAAATGCATGCGATTCCACGATCCACGAAAACCCGACAAAATGAAAAAATAAAAAAAAAACCCTTCAGCGACTGCTGTTCGTAATTGCGTCCATCAGAATCAGCTTACATTTGAGAGTTGGAGGAGGAGGAGGATGGAAATAAAAAGGACTCTAATGCATTTCGTTTCGGCCTCCATTGATAAAAAAAAATGCATTGTGAAGGGTGAGCCCTTTTTCACGCTTCGCGAGGCAATCAAATCTTTTCACTCCTTATCGCCACGCCTCACTCCCTTTTGCCACGCCACTCATCTCACACTCTCACTCACTCACTCACACGTCTCTTCCCTCCTTTTATTCTGCTCCTTTATTTCCGTGTCTCTTCGCGTCATTTTCTGAGCTCCCATGTCCATCATTTCTGTCTCATCTTCATTCGCTCTTTCTGCGCGTCTCGGTCTGTTTTGTTCGTATTCTTTCGTCTTTCTACAGCGGTACTTTTTCCGTGTCGATCATTAAGTAAGTAAGTTTATTTAGAAAAAAAATTAACAATTACATTTCTCCGAAAATACATAGAAAAAACATATTAAATACATAAAAAATACATACATATAAAAATTTTATATCAACAAAATAGATAAAAAATTGTTAATATCAACAAAATAAACTGATTTTAATTATCTACAAATGATTTATTATTTCAACGGACTCCCTTCTAAAATTTCTTTCATTCTCCACGCATTTAATATGTTTTGGGAATTTATTAAATAGTTTAAAGCTATTTACCATTATAGACTTTTTATAGAATTCATTTTTACGGTCTTAAATATCGGCCCTCGGCATAGAAATTACAAACTGGCTGAAACAATTATGTTCAATTTATTTCTCAAGATAAATCATACTCCTTATTAGGATGATCGATCCTTAAATATTTTTTACAATAACAAATTTTATTTACTATGGCTACCGCACACATCGCGATTCAATCTTTATTGCGAGGGTTTAAATGAAAGAGTTTAATTTCCTATTAACTACTTTACAGTAACCATTATATTTCAACCCCTTTTAATTAAATTAACGGTGATTATTCACCGAATCGGGTCGTGTTTATATAATGTTTTATGTGGAAAAAGACAAGCAAGATTTTAAAAATAAAAAATATTCTTTTTAATTTTATAATAAAGAAGGATAATAAAATTTTCATATCAAATTAAAATTTCGCAGATGATGCCATTCTACCCAGAAGCCATCTACTCCAGCGTGAGGAATGAAAATACTTTCCCGAAGGAAATATTGCTCTATCTTCTACTGGTTAGGAGATAATAATGACTTTCCGAAAAAGTTCAATTTTTTAAACTAATAGTGAACATTGTAGAGGTATAAAATGACATGAGCGAAATAAGTAAAAATTTTCGTTGAGCGTTATCACTTCCCTCGTTATCTATTGGTGAAAATGAGAGCTCAATTGGAAATCCGTATTTCCCGCTATCTTTTCTACAGTCAGGGCACGACATCAACGTTATGACTATGAATTAGTTCAATTTCTTGCTGCTAAGGGCAGGGCAGTCTATTCTGGATAGCCAATCAAAGGCTCCCAGACCCACCGGCACCGTTTCGGAAAATTTGAACTTTCACAGTTTAACTTTTAGATAAGATACGAAATTGATTATGGTCTAAGAACCAGCTTTCAGTCAATGCAACATTCATTTCGATCCGATAATTCGTTCAAGAGGTCTGAGGGAACAAAAATGGCCTGCTACAAAAGATATAAATAAATATATATCGGACGAACGCATATAAAAGATTTTATAAGAAGTCTAAGCATTGCTAAAGTTTTGTCTGAGTTTCATTTTAATTTTAACAAAGCCTCCGTTTCGATTACGGACATCACTCCCCTTTATTTTTGCTTTTACTCTAGATGTTTCACAGCTTCTCAATTCATCCTCCATTTTACCTGCCTGGCTTCAAAAGTCTCTTTTCTTCCTCCCAACATTTAAAACAAAATTCACATTTTTTCTCTTGGAATCCTTTTAATTTCGAATTACTTCTTATCTCCACTCTCTCTCTCTTTCGCATAAAAATAAATCGCTTACAATCATCTACCCTAATAATTATTCTTCCGCTATCATCCACCAGACTAACCTTTTCGAATCAAACCATCGGGTAATTTTTACCCACCTAAATAAAACATCCACTCGGCAGTCACTCCCAATCCGGCCAAACGAATAATTTCCAAGCAGCGTTCGAGGCTTATCTCTCCGTACCTGACCGCGCACACGAAAACTTCCTTATCCCCTAATAACCCAAAAACAAAAGGCACAAACACCTACCTCCCCGTTTATATACCCTTCATTAAACATCTGAAAATCTTTTAATCCTTATCAGCCTTTATTGGTTACGCCTCTTTTATTTATCTCCCGCCGTGTAATGACGATAAACTGCACGTACCAACCTCCGTATGGCTTTTCTCTCCTACTTAACGTCTAACGTTCCCACATTTTATTTCCCTACTTTCTCCCATTTCCCCTAAATTCCCTTGCCCTTTTTAACTTTCCCTATAAAATACCTTTCTCTCTCTCTCTCTATCTTTCTACGTCGTACCTTTTTATAATCTCCCACCTTCTCTATGCCTACCTGTTATCGCACCGCCTCCTGGCAGAGAAAGAGGAACGAGTGGAATATATAAAGAAGAGGGAGAGGGTTATACATGGCATGGGAGAGGTGAAGCCGATAACGCCGTCACTCACTTTCGTCGTCTCGTTCTTTTCCTTTCTACCTTTCTTCGTCTCGCCGTATTTCTCTCTCTCTCTCTCCGCATATCCCTTTTAATTGCGTCTCTCTCTCTCTCTCTCTCTCTCTTTGTCTGTCTGTCTGTCTGTCTCTCTCTCTCTCTCCTCTCTCTCTCTCTCTTCTTTCGCCATTCCCCTCTCATTTTTTTTTGGCTCATTCAGCTCTCGAGCGACAGGATTGCGTGCGCGGAAACCATTCGAGACCTTCGAGATGTTGGTAGATAAGCATGGAAAAACCTTCCTTTCTCTATCTTTGTCTCTTTCTCTCTCTCTCTGTCTGTCTGTCTGTCTGTCCGTCTCTCTGTCTGTCTCTCTCTCCCCCCTCTCCCCCCCCCCCTCTTTCTCTCTCTCCCTCTCTCTCCCTCTCTCTCCCCCTCTCTCTCCCCCTCCCTCTCTGTCTCTCTTTCTCCGATTTCTTCCTCCCCCTCTATCTCCCACTCCTCTTTTCTCTCCCACGCTCTTAATGTACAGGTTGTGAGCGTATCGACCTCGGATCAATCCAACAGCTGCTCACTTAACCTCTTTAGCGAAAGGAAAAGATGTTTTTCTTTCTTTTTTTTCCGCTCCATCTCTTTCGCTAACGCTCACACGACCCCATGTGCACGCACTCGAATACGTTCACGCAGACGCATATTATTAGAGGATTTTTCGGGGAAATCTACGCAAGAAAAACTCGTGGGAATGGGTCTATGATAAAAACAACGGTTTTGAAAGTCATTTCGCCAATTTCTGGTGCAATGAGGTAGTCATCTGCTAGGTTAAGGATTAAGGCGATCTAAGTTTATCTTCTTTAGTCGTTACTGCCAATTCAGCTGCTACTTGTGTCTTAATTGCCATAACCATTTCTCTAATAAATAATTAGTGAATAAATAAAACAAGTGAGGGAAGAACTTCAGAGTAAATTATATACTGCGCTTTTTTCACGGACTGCTTTCTTTTCATCAGATGCGATATATTTCTGGTTGACAACATTTATGACAGCGATTGTTTTCTATTACTCCCCAGCATTTGATTGTAAATCCTCTTACACTAAACTTTGACTTCTCCAAGTTGCAGGATTCTCAAGATATTGCCCGCATAAACGGACAGAGACACTGAATAAAACGAATAATGAAGGTGCAAGTAATGAGGATGAAAACCCTACAGATCCTATAAATAAACAAATTATTCAAACAGGCGCAAAAGCTACCATATCCATACACACACAGATATTTAACAATGTACGCACAAGTTTTTTCCATAATAAACATTCCCTCTCTCCATATATTTCTCTTTCCTTTCCTCGCATCCGTAAATACGGTCCAATCTCTCAATTTCCTCTTTTCGCCCGCGGACACTTTTTTTCCTTCTCTAGAAGTGGCAACACTCCCTCTCTCTTTCTCTCTCTCTCTCTCTCTCTCGCGGGCGCGTGTTCGTGCGTGCGATGAAGAGGCGGAACGAATGGACGCACTCCCGCAAACGCACGAAACAAGCATTTAACCTTAAATCACCGGTGGAATCTCTTTTTGAATGAAAGTGCATTGCTCTGGAACTCTCTCACAATTCTCTCTCTCTCTCTGTCGTTGCGAAATTTCAATGAAAAAACGAGCGACCTGAGGACGGCGAACAGATCGAATCTTCCGCAGTTTTTTCTCCTTCGTAGCCCGTTCGTTTTATCCCATCGGTCGTACCCGACCCTTTGCTCTTTTTTTTTCTTTCGAATATGACCAAATTTTATTTATATTTTGCTCGATCTAATTAATCGACTCGTTCACTCGGGCGGATAAATGATAAATTCACCGTCCAAGTCGATGAATATGACTGCGTGAATTATTGCGAACCCGCCTACATTCGCCCCAATATTCCGCGAATCAATTCGCATCGAGAATCGTGATGTAGGTTTGCAGTGGTTTGGGACTACACGTCACAATGGTAAAGAGGACTGCATGAGAAATGTTAATAACGTTACTATTGCTCTTAACGAGCAAGTTGAAAATGTTTCCTGATGATTTTATTTCGCTTTTATTTTCGTAGCGCCATTCGTTTTAAATTTCGCTGTTTTTAGATAGTCATTCACTTTCCTCCGGCGTCCAACTCTGGCCGGTTACCTGCGAATAATTTTCAACCCGGACAACTCGGTCGCCGTAAAAGGGATCTCTGCGTTTGGCACATTAAGACAAAAGATTTCAAAATCAAATGTGAAAAAGCATGGAAGCGTGAATAGAAAATGAAAATATATCACCGACGGCGATAGAGGTTTCGGTTTTGCGTTAACATTTTGCAAACTATGAAACAGGCAGATTTAAGAGAAAATATGTTGTCTTATATTTTCCCCAACATATTCCTCTATTAGGATTCCATAAGCTGCGCAAACCTTAGTAACACGTAGTTACGAAAATGTCAGGTAAAAAACTTAAATTGACGGCTATACAGTGGAGGATATTGCAGGGAACGGGCGACCTCTTTCTCTCCCCCCTCCATATTTAAAGGGTCCCAAAAACGGTACGAAAATTTTTATAGAAAATTAATTAAATGGAAACGAGTGGTATTGTGTGAGTTTCATTATCCATTCCAAAGCTGTATTACATTATTATATTTTATTAAGATGATGAAACATTTTTACAGGCTCTAACTCCTAGTAACAAAGGTTCTCAGAATTTATCTATCGCCCAGCGCCTAATAGCTAAAATTCATCAGAGGAATCATTTTAAAAAAACTACATTTTCGTCGCTATTTGTGAACATTTTAGGAATGCGTTCTCTTTAAACAATGGAGAAATTAAAAGAAGTTTGATTAGTATCTATTCTCTACTGATATACAGATTTGTTCTTCAACTAAAACCTAAAGGTTATTGACGTAGCACCGCTCGTTGCCTCGTTTTTTGTTTTTTAAAATTATAATCAAAGAAACTCCGTACATTTTCTTTTTGCCCATTCCGTTCGTTTTAACGGAACGCACGTCACCTATCATTTCCGTTTATTAAGCTATCCAATCGAATGGTCGAGACCGCCACCGTATCTTCCATGTGTGTCCCACGGTTCGTTTCATTTGGGGGGCAAAAGGGGGGTGGGGGGGGGGGCAGCGCAGCGCGGGCAATAAAAATGAAAGTGTTCCGTTTCGAATTTTGATCCCAATTCCGCGGAATAGGGAACTGAGGTCCTTCCGTTATTCGAACGGGTTCGATGAAAAATTCAAAATATTTTGCGAAACAAAAAAAATACACCCCGAGTACCAGAAGGTTCCATGGAATCCTGAGAGAGATAAAAAAAACTCGCCGATAACGAAAGAAATATCGAATTCTTTGTTTTTTTAAAAATACATGAATAACGCAACGAAACGCGAGAGAGAAAAGTAACGGGTTTTTTTTGCGTGGCGGTTTTTCCAGTATGCGAATCGCCGATGGGAATCTCTGAATAGGCGAAAATTTGTCAGCGCACTCGACAGTTTTTCGAAACGGGATTACTCTGCACGCACGTCTACGGTTTTATTTTTAAAAAACGTAGATGAGGAATTCTAATTTAACCGACGTTTTTTTAGTTTATGCGCTCGAAAAATGTTACATTTTAAACTTTCTGGTCGATGTTTTGAGCATCCAAGATTTTTCTGACCATTCAATTTCCTTTATTAACAAGAAGTCTTTGGCTCGAGGTTAATGATTTCCCTAAAGCATAGGCATAGGGCAACGGAAATTGTGCATTGTTTCATGCATGAATGTCAAAAATATGTGCATTTTCCTTCAAATGTTGCATTGTATCTTAAAATAACATGAGTTACATTTACATTTATATTATATCCTTTCTTCACGGCTGTTAAAAGAAACTATAATAATTTTTTACGTACTCAAGACCGCTATCGCAGATTAAATTCTGATCTCACGCGACGACGATATTTTGACCATATATTGTGAACCTCAAAAATAATTAATAATCTGGTTATTTAACGGCCACTTTCGTGTTCCCTGACGGTATCGCCAATCTAGATGGGTACACGCTAAGAAAGCGTGTTTGAATGTGCTGACGCAATACATTAACGACCGATTGCTCTCTTATAAAATTATTGCGTGTTTCATCTGTTTTTATGTCCCTTTTTCGACTCTCGTTTTTTAACGAGACGTCACAGGAGAGAGAGGATATGTCCTTGTCGTTTTTCCAGGCTCAATCCCCCGTTGTTTTCAGTGTGGTGATAACAAGGTTCAAAAATATAATCTCAGTATTAATTTGGTTTTTCTGGCATTGACAAAAAAGGCGACGAAGGGATGATTCCGGGAAATCGAGCTCTTCTTCAAGTTACTGATCGATATCAAATGAATGACGACAATTTTCATCCGTCGAAATTTGCAGGGAAATGTGTATACAGAATGAGTTCGTTCACATCCTTACGCATATGCAACCCAAACAACAACATCACCCTTGATCATATACAGTCCGGAAAACAATCGCCGAGGACTACCATCGACAACCTCAATACCAGCGGTAAAGAATAAAAAGATTTACATAGTAGTAGCAGAAGGCCAGCGTATATATTATATGGAGAATTTTTCTTTAATTTCTGATAATCTCGGCCCCTATAAGAAAATCAATATATACTTATATGTGCGTATCTTTTGTAAAAAATTGACTTTATTTGTACTCTTTTGTCAAGCGCTCTCTATTAATAATTTACGTCGTTGGTTTGTTCTGACGCCACTCTAGAGACCAAAACATGAAAAACAAAAAAAAAAGACCTTACTCGTTCATATGCCTGCTGACATGAATAATACATAGAAAAAAATAAGACTCCCTAGTGAATCAAATTAAATGAGCAAAAAATAACCCAATAACCCTGCTCCTCAGTTCGAATCTGTGCCAAAAAATCCAGATGGCTAAAACAGAAATTATATGAAGGAAATAAAACAAAACAAAAAGGCACTGTGTGTATCTCTGCATTCCATTCCTCCTGAGTGACGTCAGCTCAGATTTTCTTGTTGCCCCAATTTCTTTTATCCTTCTATACACCGAAGACGCTTTGCTGGCCTACTAAATGACGTCCCTGCTATCCCAAAAATATTCATCCACGACGAGGATAATGATCATACGCATGAAAATCTAGAATCCTAAAAAATCTATCCTCTATTCTCCAAAGTATTCCGATATTTTTTTTTGCGGGATCCAGATCACTGTTTTCAGCGCGACATTTGACGCGGTCATCGGTCTCTTTATACGCTCTAGGACTACGTTTCGACGCGCATTCATGCCGTTTACTGACGCGGGTTGCGACACCCGGAAATATCTCCCCGAAGGCGAGCGGCCCGTTGTTCATTTTTTTCTTTGTTATGGAACAATGTTCCTTCGTGGAGAAAAAATCTGTCCCTCTCGGAATGGCAATTCGTGTTTTTTTTTTCATGGGAAACAAAAACAGAAGCATTTCGGTTAGAAAATCAAAACTCTGGACGTCAATATGGGACGGAGGTGGATACAATTCTCGGATGCGTCACTCTGTTCAGAGATATGATGTTAAAACTTGCCCTTAGGAATCAGGTGATTCATTTCTATATTCACCGTATTCCTACAGTTAATTATTTTACATATTTCAAACAAAGATTAGAATTATTGTAGAATATTCTAGGAATCCTGCATGACGGAAGAAAAGCGGAAAAAATCTTTTCAAAAATCGAAATGCGCCATAAATGTTAACGGCTGTTAAAGACGAACGAAAATTTTTCCACTTTATATTTTTCCTCTGTTACAATTTTTATAGCATTTAAAACTTATATAATTCGTATTGTTTGTAATGGTTTCAGCACTGATAGTGAGGAAAATGATTATCTGAAGGATGCAAATTTAAAGATTAATTCTTGAAATGTTACTGATAACAAATTAACATTTAGTTAATTAAATTAATAGAATTTGGCAATAAAAACCAGTTACCGTATCCATCCGAATTGATATGAAATATGTTTACTTTAATGGTTACTGAGATTCGTGTACTGTACAATGTACTTTCAATTAGAAAATAATTGAGCTCATTATGCTTACTTTAAGATAATATTCTATATAAAATTAGCATGGTCATGAACTCTTTGAATAAAAAAGGGAACAGTGAATACATGAAATAATATAAAATCCTAACATCCAAAGAACATCCGTTTGCCCGGTTAACCCGAAAACGGACATTAGGAGTGTTATTTAATGATATTATTTAAAAAAAGGTTGAGTTGGTTGAAGGAATCGTTCGTTCTGAAACAAGAAGTAAAATTTCACATAAGGCTAACTTCAATAAAAGGCAACCTTCAGTCGAAGTAACACCCCAAATTCAAACTAGAACCAAATATTGAAAAAAAAAAACACATTTCAGTATCCAAAGCCAGAGAGAAAAAAATAACAAGTAATACATTTAGATGCACATATTCATTAATTTTAATCAATAAGAACGCATCCTTAATATAGCGTCCGAGATGAAACGGCGTAGATGGATGTTGACGTACGTAGTTTCGACGCCAAAAGTGTATCCAATTTCCATTTTGATCTGGAATTGATCATGGATCGCAAAATGTGAGATTGATCCCGTCATAAAAAATTCACTTCATTCCCGTGTTTGCGAAACTCCTCTCCAATCTCTTTTTCCCCCCTCCCCCCCTTTCGTTCACCCGTCGCGCTAAAAAGCGGTTCGTTTCAAACATTTTTGGGGGAATTTATCCGTCAAGAGATTCCGCGTGCCAATCACTGCCCTATTTACCGTAGAAATTTCATCGAGATCCCTGATAAAAACTGACGTCAAACGCTTTTTGCCCCTATGCTTACAAAGAAGATCGTCCCTTATTTATTTTTCGCCGCAGTAACCTCGTCGGCACGTTGATACACACGCCACTCCGATGAGTGGTATTATTCAAACCATAAAATTCTTTTTTTCCCGCTGTTTCCGATCGTTTCCCTGTGAACTTTTTTCGTATTTGGCCGTGCGAAAACATAGCTGCCAAAATTTAAGACAAACTATTTTTAAATTATATATTTTATATGAACTCGCGTGTTTGTATGACGCGACTATATCTGCGATATTTACAGTCGAAAGAAGAGTAAATCAATTAGCCAACGATTTTTGGCATTATCGAACAGGAAAAAATGCCGTTTCCTGCAATTATTCCAAATATCTACACATACTCCAAGATATTTTATCTGAGCGGATAGCTTACGGGAATGATTAAAAACGCTTTGACCGGAAATCTGTATTGAATGCGATACTGCTTTGTTGGAGCAGCTACGTGGATTTTTTCCAGCTTGAATCATCACTCGTAGTTACATTCACATGTCAGAATTACATCCATTGGACCTTATACAAAAAAATTCCGACGTTTGGTTTGATTTAAACTCTTGATTCGCCGTTAATTTTGAAACAAACAAAATAAAATCCAAGGCTAAATGATATCTCCTAAACGTTAGTATATTCACCGCTTGGGGGAAAAACCGAAACCCACAGACCTCCCGACAGAATGATTCGAGAGTTGCGGGGAGCAACAAACAACTCCAAAGAATTAATTCATTTATCGGAAACTTTTCCTCATCTCCCCTTCCTGTATGCCATGCGGGAAGAAAAAAAATCACGTGTAAAACATCTGGCAGTCCCGATTCTAATGCCAACGAAAATTTTGACGTCTTTCCGATACTCGCGGCACGGCCTTGCTTCTCCCATTCAAACGGTCTGAAAAGAGAAAATGTGGAAAGGGAGAGGATGAGGATAGAGCGAGCGAGGACGAGGCAGCGGTGAAGTGGAACCCGCCAAATTTCGCTATAAAGTAATACAGTGCGTTCTAATTGGGTCGCCACACTTTTTTGCTCCACGGCACACCTTCATGCATGCTTAAGAACATCGCGGCACACCAAACCACTCCTAATTAATTTCACTGCACAAATACTCATTTTTATAGATACATCTACATCTACAGTTCACCCTGCAAGCCACCGCAATGGTGTGTGGCAGTTGGTGCAATAGCACCAAGGGAAAGAGCTTAATAATGAGGATGTATATCACCCTACGTCGGCTGATTTGTTATCGTAACTTCTGTTCTGCTCAGCTATCGCTCTAGCAAAAAAGAAGCCTTTGTACCTTTCTGTCCTACAGGCTATCTCTCTTATTTTACGAGGATGGTCCATTATACCAATATAAGTTGGCGCTCTTATTATTTCTTCGACGTCGTTGGAGAATGTATGCGTTCTAAATCTTTCAAGAAGTTTTAACTTAGAACGTGATCGGCGCTCAGTTAGTGATTCCCATTATAAGTCCTGTATGAAGCCTGTAACACTTTTATTTCTATCGTAACAGTTTTTGACGAATCTAACGTCTTTTCGCTGCACTCTTTCTAACTCTGAGATTGATCCTTTCTCGTACGGATTCCATATGCTCGACGCATACTCTAACAGCGGTCTTACTAAAGAGAAGTAACATGTCTCTCTGACTTTTTCCTCACTTTTACCTACTATTCGTTTGATGAACCCTAGTTTCTGTTTAGCCATCCCACATATATTTCGTATGTGTATATCCCACGAGAGGTTACTTGTTCAAGTAACGCCTAAGTATTTGACGGAATCGGCTAGTTTTAGCTGGACGCCTTCAAAAATGTAATTCGTCGCGTCAATGTTTTTGTTTCTCCAGAATCTCGTAAAGGAACACTTTCCTAATTTCAGTTCTAACTGCCACTCTTTACACCACTCAATAATTGCATTTAAGTCGTTAGAAAGTAATCTTTGATCATTAGGACTGTTAATCTCTCTGTAAACTACTGTATCATCCGCGAATAACTTGATTATACTTTTAACAACCTTATCTAAGTCGTTTATATATAAAAGGAATAGTACTGACTGAATCCGATTTAAATCCAATTATAACTACTATTTGTTCACGGTCATTAAGAAAGACATTGATCCACTCGATTATCTTTCGATTTATTCCACAATCATGTAATTTGTTCACTAGCTTACTATGAGGAACTTTATAGAAAGCCTTCTTAAAGTCAAGGAAAACCGCGTCTGAGTCTTACGATCTCCTGATCATAGTATATCATGAATGAACAGAGCGAGCTGTGTTTCACAAGGTCTCGTCTTCCTGAAGCCATGCTGATATTTACTTAGCAAGTTCTGGCTATCTAAGAAGTCCATCACGGAACTAACGATAATGTGCTAGAGAACCTTGCAAGATTTTGAGGTAAGCGAAATTGGCCTGTAGTTTTCTCTGTCTTCTTTTTTCCCACCTTTATGTAACGGCGTTATAAAGGCTAATTCCCATTCCTTAGGTACAACGCCATGACTAAGTGACTTACTGAAAACTATTTGGGGATAAGGTGCTATTTCCAGTGCTAACTCTGAGTACTCTAGCTGGTATCTCTTCTGGACCCGGAGATTTATTTGGCTTGATATTTTAAAGCTGTTGAGCCATCCCTTTCGCTGATATGACAATATCGTTCATTATTTCCTTGCCTGGTTCGGGCGACACGTCCTTCGCTCTCACATCAAGATAAAAGATCTCAGATAAAAGCTAGCGTAGCAATCAAAAGTCGCAGTTATATTAGATTGTTACGATTGGTAAAGCAATAATTGTATAATTTTATCGTACATTAAATACATACATAATTAAAAAATCGGAGTGTGCGGCACACTAGTCCCTTCCTCGCGGCACACTAATGTGTCGCGGCATGCCGGTTGAGAATCACTGATGTAATAAGACGGATGAAAATAACCACGAAGTTTCCGCAAACTAATGAAATAGGTAGACAATACGAAATACGGGGCCGCTCTACCCAACCCAATCAATCTAAACCGACGCTCAAAGTCCATAACAAGTTCTCTTAGTTTTCCGGAGAAATAAACCGAATTGTTTTCTTTCCCGAAGGAATACCCCGTCTTATTAACCCTAGATAGGCATCGCCGGTAAAATATACCCAGCGATGTTGCAACATTGTACCGTAATTGTGCTTCCCGGCACTTGAGAATCTTCTTGCACTGGGTAGCTTCAGTATTTGTCGAGAGTCGGTAATAAGATGTTGCGCCGTGCTGATTTCCATCTCCTTCTTTGTGGTTTTAAGGGGGTCGGGATATATTTACCCGGCGATGCCAACTACGGGAAGTTTTTTTATAAGTACTGAATTGTTATGCAAATTCGACAAACTCAATTTACAGAAGCAGCTGATGGCCTTCTTAGCTCTCGAATATTTTCATATACAAGCCATATATTATAGTAGTGTATTTTTGAAATAATTTTCGTAAACTTATTTTCAACTTTCAATTACGGAAATTTATTCATGATTTTTTATATGATATGACTCCAGCTGTGTAGTAAAAATATGAATTTATATGCCGAAAAATTTTTATAAATAAATTACTATTAGAACTTTTTTTTCGATTTTTTCATGGGCCGGGTAAATATTACCCAGTGATGCCTGTGGTGTAACTGAAAACAAGCGATTCCTATCTAGGGTTAATAAAGAGTGAAACATTCCATAGTCGACTCGCAGATGGCAATACATTCCCTCATTCTTCCCATTCCTCTTTATTTCTCCTCTTTTGCGATATCGACGAATTACAACCTTCACTCCCCCCATATTTTCTTTGAGAGTTCGCAAAAAGAAAAGGAAAAAAGTGTTCCTCCCCCTCCGGCCTTCACGTGCGACACGGGTCTCGTATTAATATAAATACATTGGCATATTCTTCGTCTCTCGCCTTCTCCCCATCTCCGCTCCCTCCCAACCTTTCCCTCCTCTGTTACCTCATCCTTCTTCTCTCCCTTCTTCTGACTTCGTTCTCTCCAATTTAGCTCGCTGGAATTTTTAATGGGAGGATTGACGGAGACGCTTCTCCGCTCAGAAATTGCCCGTTTTATTTAAATTTTTGTTCAGTTTTTTTCCGGGGTGAGAGATCGCGACGTGATCTAAGGTTCGGTTCGGATATTTCCATGATTTTGGACGAGATAGGGCAGTGCTCTCCCCAACCGGTGTGCCGCGATGAAGGCGCCAGTAGTGTGCCGCACAGTCTTGAGGATATTTAATTTCCACAAAAGCGTTTGGAACAAACAAATTCGTATGCATTTTGTCATCCAAAGAATTTATTCTGAAACTACGAGAGGAATTGGGAGACCTTATTAACGACCATACAACTTATAATTATTGCGCTACCTTTAGATGTATTTTCGCTAAAAGCTTAAGGTTAATATGCCATCGTTATGACATTCCAAATTCAGCAACGTATTTATGCGAATTTAGTTATCCTTCAACCCATATTAAAAATATCAAAAGGCCATTTTTAAAGAACCTAGATGAAGAAATTCTTGTAGCTCTTTGTACGAGGGCGAGTCAATAAATAAGGTGGATTCGAAGTATAGCATCAGCATAGTTTATTCCAAAAACATGCACATACGCTATTTTTCAATGTTATTACCTCCTCTCTCGACACATTTAGTCCATCGACTGACAATCTTTCTGAGTCCATCAGAGAAAAATAATGGGTGCATACGTATGTCTGCGAAAAATGTAAATTCACCTTATTTATTGACTCGCCCTCGAATTAGTGAGCCAAATATATAGCGTCTTTGCACCAGAAAGGCAAGCTCAAATTTTCTGTCGAAAAGTCTAACATTTTCACATGTTGAATTATGTGCGCTTAATTTACAATAAAATTTTACAATTATTTAAATATTTCTTTACCAATCATAACAATATAATATAATTGCGACTTTTATTTGTTTTATGTTAGTTTTTCTTTAAAAATGTGTATTTACGCATTGAAATTAATTTGGGGTGATTTGGTGTGCCGTGATGTTTTTAAGCATTCATGAAGGTGTGCCACGGAGCAAAAAAGGTTGGAGAGCACTGGAGTAGAGAACTGATGAAGTAGGTAAGTTTGGTTAATTAGGAGATATGTGTGTGTGCGTATATATATGTATATATATATATATATATATATATATATATATATATATATATATATATATATAGAGAGAGAGAGAGAGAGAGAGAGAGAGAGAGAAGGGGGGGGGAGGAGAGAGGATTCACAGCAATTATCCCGAAATAGAGAAGAAAAGAGGAGAAGTGAAGATTTTACTTTCAAAACATTTAGTTTAACCGTAAAGCTTGAATAATACCGTTTTTCGTTGCTCATTAATGTTAATTTTTCACGGATTATTATGCTACACTTGCTTTTTTACGAGTTATTCCTTTACACATGAATTTTGAATCTAAAGTAAATATTTATTCGGTGTGATACGGAATAAAATTCAACGATGAAGAGTATTCGGAGGAATTTCATAGTTATGGAGATTATACGTATGATTGGTCATTCATAATAATTTTATTGAATCCTTTAGGAATTTAAAATAATATGGGAATTAAAAAATAAGTTATAATTTTCAATTCGTTTACAATAATGTAAGTTAAGGTATAATTTTAAAAAAACTTCTAATATAAAAATAACAAATAGTTTTGTATAATAAACATGATATTTTTTCTTTTAAAATGTAATAAATAAATTATACAATGCCTTAATTAATGAGACAACACACTTAGTGCTTAATGTTTGACGTAATCTAAAATCCATTGCTGATGCATTGGTACTGCGTTTATTGTAAAGCGCGAAAAACTAAGGAAAAATTATACAATATGAATGCAACTTCCTTTAAGAGTTATTCAAATTCGCACAATTCAACTCGAAGCTCGATTTTAAGGGGCATCTTCATTAACCATGATTTGTGATCCGAACGCTTCGTTCTACGCAAGCCACTTAAATGTGAAGTGCGCCCGTAATTCCCGGCAAACTAGCGTTCATTTTTGGGAACACTTTGGAAATACTCTGGCGCACTCACGTTCCGTATTAATCTAATCGAGCACTCAGTCGGGCGATTTTGATTTGCTCATCTCGCGGCGTAGACGCGTAACGGCTTGACAAATTGTTAAACAAATCTCAATAAAAGCTAAAAGGGGGCGAATGAGTTTCGGGAATATATATATATATATATATAGCGTCGTATTTCAAACCAATCATCTCCAATAACAATTAAACCCCGAGTTTCTAAATAATACATTTTTCATTCCTCCCATAATTGGCGGTTTATGTATTTTTTCCATTCTTTCCAGCCCTCAAAAACAATGAAGACATTTTGATCTCGTCCAACCAAAGCCAAACTTTTTTCCTTCCCTCCCTTTCATCGATTCCATATAAAAAAATAAAAAAGAATGCAGTCAATCAAAACTCTCCTCCCCGCTCCCCTCCCAAACATTCCGAGAAGGGGGAGGGAATAGAGGGAAGAGAAGATATTCCTCCTCCTCCTCCTCCGCCCTTTCCAAACTTCCGCTCCATAAAACCCACCCAACCCAACCCCCCTCCGTGTTTTCTCCATCGCTTCCTTCCTCGTCCAACGAGCTAGAGAGCACTCATTAGCACTCTTCCGAAAATTCTATTCCGCACACTCGCTCATTTCTCATTTCGTCGATTTTCGTTCTTCTTTTTTTTTATTTTCCCGCGCACATCTCCCCCCTCCCCCCATTGAACCTGATATTTTTCTCCTTTGCGAGCCGGATTTCTGACCAATCAGGACTTTTAGGGACTTTCGCCTTCGCTTCTTCTCTCCTCCTTTCCCCCTCCTCTCTCTCTTTTCCCTCTCGCTCCGTCCGATGTGACGGCATTCAAAAAATTCGTCCCCTCTTTTGTTTTTATTCCAAAACCCTCCATTGTCTTCCGGCTATGAGGTCGCGGTTGGTGGATAACGTGAGGTGAAATGAAAAAATGGAAGAGAGGAAGAAGGAGGAAAGGAGAAAATGAAAGGTAGACGAGAAGGAATTAAAGATATATATATATATAGAGAGAGAGAGAGAGAGAGAAATTTTTCAGAAATATCGCCAAATCAGCTTTCGACATGAAAATACCGAGGTAATCCTTCCGTTAAAAAAATATATTGTTGGTTCTAAAAATAAAAAATATAATAATAATATCTCCATTTATTCCATCTCGTTCCCTCCCTTGTTCATTACATATTCCGTCTCCCTTACCCTTTCTGTCTCGCGCTCTCTCTCTCCCCCACCCCCCCTTCTTTTTCCCCTTTTAAGGATTTAATGACGGTTCCCCAAACAGAGAAATTACTTAATTGGACGGTTTTCTTCCGTTCCTAATTCCTCCTTCCCCACGTCTTTCGCCCTGGCACTCTTTGCACTGCTTTCCTTCCTTCCTCCCTACCTAAAAGATATTTTTCCTCTCTCTCCCCACCTCCCCCCCCCCCTGCTTTCATTCCCTGGCGCTGAATCGCTGAGTTGCCCGGAGATATTCCTCCTCCCTCTATTTCTCTCTTTCTTCCACCTTCCCTCTTCCTTTTTTCTCATCCTTTCTTATTTTCCTTCCCTCTCTCTCTCTGTCTGTCTGTCTGTCTTTCCAGCAAAGTGGAGGAAGGACGCACGGGTAGGATCCGTGCGCTCTTTTTAAATGTGTATATATATATTCGATGGGCGAGGAGGATATGGAAGGAGGGAGTGTGAAAGGGGGGGGAGGGGGGGGGGAGAAGGAGGGGAGGAAGAAGGGCCACTGTATAAAATGGTACCATTTACTCAAATAAAAGGACGTTACGGTGTCTTCTTCCTGGTCGGTGCACGTACGGCTCCGAAACGAAGAAAGTTTCAAGCTAGGGTCCGCGTGATAAAACGATGACGAAAACGAAAAGAGGCAATTCGAAACTCGTATCATTCCTTTGTTTTCGAATCTACAAATGTTTACAGAGCAACGATTCAAAGGACGCTGTATAAACATTGGGTCCGTAATATTAAAACAGAATTACGTCCAACTTGGAATGATAAAAAAGGGAAGTAAATTTTCGCTGTTTTAAATTTAGAACCAGATATGCAAATGGTTCTGTTTCGTGACTAACGGAATGATCCGAGATGGGGAAAAATGCGATTGATAGGAACGAATTAAGAAGGTTCCACTTTTAATGGATGCAAGTGCAAAATCTGAAGAGAAAACGATTATGTATAATGCGAGAGAATCATACATGTAGAACGAGTACTGTGTGCACCTAGCCTTAATGAAAAACTCTTAAGGTACACTATTTTATAGGTCGAGATTGAAATATATATTATTTTCATGCGCGTACACGTTGATGCGTGCGCGTAATATAATTTTATTTTTTACCATAAAATTAAAAATGACTTGAATTATGGATTTAGTTTTTTTTAACTTAGTTCATAAAAACATGTCTTTTAAACGTTCCGCGGCATAATTCAGATATGATAATTTGTATTATATTTTTCGGAGTCAGAAAATTTCAAAGATAGAGAGAAATCCGTTTTCCAAGTCCTCTCCTACCTCCGCTTACCTCCTATACATCGTTGTTTTTTTTTTTCCTTCTTCGCCATCGATCAAATAAGTCTCCCTGGCGGCAAATGGCATGTATCTCGAGAAATAAAAGATAAAGAAACAGGGAACAAAAAATTTTTAAAAAAACATCCCTTTCCGCCGCCGCCGCAAATTAAATTTCCAGAAATATCCAAGTCGCCTTAATTTCGACCGCATCGGAAACAGACCGAACGGACCTTGATGGGGGAGAGGCGAGGGATTGAGGAAAAGGGGAATGCGAGTAGAGAAATAGGGGGAGAACGCCACCTTATTCCTTTCCCTCGGCGCTAACCCCCACCCACATTTTCCCCGCATCACCTACCGTCCTTTTTCTTCCCCCTCACCCCTCTCCCCAAAAAGACCATTTCCTTAAAAAAAAAAGAGATTCCCCATTCATCCGTACATCGCTCCATTTAAGTTCCTCATCTCTACAGAATAACGAATTTCGAAATTCGAGAAAATGTATAAAAATTTAATAAACCAGCTTTCCTCTCATTTCGTGAAGACGATTCCTTAACTCGACGTGTCGAATGAATTTACACATTTTGAAAAATGACGATATTGGCTGCGTCGAGTACAAAGACGGAAACGACTTGTGATGCCGAATACGCGAGAGAGAGAGAGACGGAAGATTCACGCATTTCGTGAAGATATATTCATTCGCGTTTTCCAGAACGCGTTTCATAAATATAATGGAGATCCTATCTCGTTACAGCGAGCGAGTTCTAGTTCCGAGCTCCTATATCTATTTATGCCGTTTTTTTTATAGAAAGAAATGCAATTTCGAACGTCTTATTTCTGTCGGGTATGGAATTTATGAATAACGCGATCTCATTAGCTGTCTGGAAAAATTTGAGGAAAAAACTGCATATTTTAACGCTCCTGTAATACCTATTTAATATTAAATTAGGTTAAAGCCCGTTAATTAAATATTATTTGATAACTATAAGATGTTGTTATGATCATAAAAATTATTTTTATTTTCTAAAAAATTACTAAACGTTCCATTAAGCTTCATCTAATAATTTTGAGGGATTTATTTTGGCCAAAATAAAACCATTATGATGATTTCCATAATTTTTATATCTGTGCATGTTGAACTGACCTAAACTTCGTTATATTCTGAAAATACCGTAGTTCTCTAGAATTTCTGTGCGCACATTGTCTTCGCTATATTGGTCTTCTGTAGTGACGGTTTAAATGGACAGCCATTTAGAAGTTTCATAAAAACCCTCCCAATAGAGCAAGTAAGAATTTTTAAAAATTTCAAAGATAAAATCTTTTTCCTTTATAAAATAGGCCGCCTTAAAATAATAAAACAAGAAAGTTTTCAGATTATTTGTTCATTATAAAAGATTTTGGTGTCATATTCTTTTCATTACTGTTGCTTTACATATCATTTACATAATAATTTCGCTTTGACAGGAGGTTTTCAAGGTTAAGCTTCTTTGAAGATGTGTTTTGCTATTAACTTTATATTCAAAATCCATTTTCTCTAGCTTATGGAATGAGATTATTACTTAAATGAAAGGTAAAGTTATAGTAATGACATGTACATGACACAAAATCTTTTATAACGAACAAATAAAAAGAAATTTTTCTTGTTTTATTCTTTTAAGGCCGCCTATTTTATAGGGCAAAAAGATTTTATATTTGAATTTTTTTAAATCCTTACTTGTTTTCAGCTTTTAAGTGCGCATATAAAAGATTTTAAAATAAGCTAAAATTTTGTACAATTAAGCGTTATAACTTCTCTCGCCATATATTGGTCAAAATGACAACTCACGTTGAAATTCGTATTTCCCGCTATCATTTCTAACGTTGGGGTAATGAATGCTGTGCCTATGTAGTAGTTCAATTTCTTTCTACTAAAACACCCTCAGCCTCGCGTGCAGCGCCACCGCAACGAGAGAGACTTTTGGAAGGTTTGAACATTCACGGTTTAACATCTAGATGAGATACGAAATTGCTAATGGGCTAAAAACCACCTGCAAGCCATAAGCTTTCAACCGATATGACATTATTTACGATCCGATCATTCGTTCGAGAGATATGTGGGAACTAAAAATGGCCTACCCCAAAATATATAAATAAATAAATATCAGACGAACGCACATAAAAGATTTTACATTAAAAAGATCTTATGTTTTTATGTGGCATTAATCTGACTAAACTGAAGTTTTTTCAGAGTATTCTAATGAATTCAGTGATGTACATGCTCCGGAAATATGTTCCGGGAACTGTTTAAGAGAGCTAAATACTAGGCCCGATAATAAGTCTAAATGTAGCACGCGAAAATCGTTAAGCTCAATTTATTTTTCCGCTTCGCATTCGCACCACTTAAAAATTTTTATTTTATCTACGTTAGCCATAAAATTTCCTTCGCATTTCTTAAAATCGTAATTGAAACCGAAAAATACTGATTTCAAGTTAACCGCTGGACTCGCACGTTTAGAGGTGAAGTATATATCCATAAATTTTTGCCCTGAATCGTAAAGTTACCGAAAAATTCTATATAAATAGGGTCTATATATACGCCTACATGTGCCTGTGAGTTTATGAAGCACTTTATTAAGTTAAATTTTTAATTGTCTCTCTGTAAATATATAACTATAAATAAAAAACTAATGAAGGATAGATCAAAGAATATAAGAAATATTACGTTCATCTAGTTATGATCGTCTAACGAGACACAATTTTCATATAAATTCTCAAATACTAGGATAATGATTGAATGAAACAAACAATTCCGATGTATTTAACAGATGGCTACAAATATAAATATCAGTCGACGAAGGAAATTGAAAATTAAAATTATGTTCATTGCTTAAGCATATTTAACGGAAAAAAATAAAGTACTATTAGTACATGTGCGTGTGAGTTTATGAAGCACTTTATTAAGTTAAATTTTTAATTGTCTCTCTGTAAATATATAACTATAAATAAAAAACTAATGAAGGATAGATCAAAGAATATAAGAAATATTACGTTCATCTAGTTATGATCGTCTAACGAGACACAATTTGCATATAAATTCTCAAATACTAGGATAATGATTGAATGAAACAAACAATTCCGATGTATTTAACAGATGGCTACAAATATAAATATCAGTCGACGAAGGAAATTGAAAATTAAAATTATGTTCATTGCTTAAGCATATTTAACGGAAAAAAATAAAGTACTATTATTCCTATTTTATAAACTAAGTTCTCACATTGTGAAGTAATCAGTAAGGAAAAAATTTGAATGCTAGCATTATTATAAAAAAACAAAACTACAGAACAGCATCTATAAAAAACGGATTTATCACTCGCGTTCAAACTTTAATTAAATTGTGAGTTCTTATAATTGCTGCAGTACATTCGTAAGAATTTTCATAGAGCTAAAATGTGTTTTTAAAACATTTAAATATTGTATCTACTTCGCCATTCCAGGTAAGTGGCAGCATAATTAAATTTCATAGAATAATAGAGAAGGAAATGGATTCTATCGCGGGAGGATAGAGCACACCATAGCATCGAGAGACTTCGTATGATTAGATTTTCCAGAGCCAGAGTTACGTAAATAATAATAATAAACGAAACAACGATACTATTCAATATACGTCTTCTCGTCATGCCCTTTGACGGGAAATTACGCTTGGCTTGTGACGAAAAACATTCGGAAGATTTCAGGGGTATGGGTTTCGGCGCTTCCTTATAAAGGTCGCGTATCACATGACCTTGTTTCGCTAGAGATTCCCCGCGTTGCATCCAAATTCAAAGGGGCTTTCGGCCGGAAATGGGAGATGCGTGGGGTATTATATATTCTCCGATAGAAAATCCAAGCTCGGAATTGCTTCCGTATCCTGTCTCTCCTTTGCCAGCCACCCTCTCTTTTCGTCCTTTTTTTTATGCTGTAAAGAATGAGATCCCAAATTGATTATACCAAAAACATAGTAATAAGGATCACTCTCCCAAGAATTTTTCTTTTAAACATTCCACATGTTCGCCTTTCCTTTATGTCACAAGACTCTCTCTGGATGCCTTTCATTCTCTCTCTCTCTCTCTCCGTCTCGATATCCCTCTCGCCACCTCCGTGTCTCACCCCTTCTCCCTGCCAGGTCGCCAACTCCCTCGCACGGAGCACTTTCTTTCCCCTGTTCTTTCTCTCTCTCTCTCTCTCCCTTTTATCCTTAACCTATCTCCCAAACCTTGCGGCTCTCGTCCATCCTCCGTCCCTCCAGATTCCAGATACTCTACACCTCGCCCTGCACATTCCTCCCATTTCTCTAACGCCGTACACTCGCGTACCTCCCTTTTCTCCTCTCACCATCTCTGCGTTCCTACAACCCTCTCAACCTTCCCTATCCGTATTCTTCTCCCTCGCGCGTCCATCTCTCTTTCTCTCACTTTCCTCGCTCTTCACGTGCATTTTCTTCTGCATACCTCCCTCCGTCTCTCTACACTCTCTTACTCTCTCTCTCTATCTCTCTCACGCTACCTCCCTCTCTATCTACATCTACTTAACACGATTTATACAGCAGACTGTTTTAATGTGTTTTTTTTTATCATTCTTGTATTTTACTTGTACTTTTTATCTAAGATTTTATAAGTTTTTATTTCTTTGTAACTGGCAATTGGTTAGACCAGAGGTCCCCAGACTACGACCCGCGGGCCACATCCGGCCCGCCATCCATACCCAACCCACCACCCCCCCCCCCTTCGAAATAATAAGTAACGGTGAAATTTCCCGATAACCACCCCCTCCCCCCTCGAAACTTGCTCTTTGAAGTTTTAATCAGTCATTTGAAAAAGTCTTAAGTGGCTCGCGCTGTCGTACATAAAGCCTAATGTGGCCCTTTCAATAAAAAGTTAGGGTACCCCTGGGTTAGATGGTAGAAGAGACTGTCTAGTCTCCTCCCGCTCATCTCTCCTCTCTCTCCCACCTCTTTCCCCTCCCCTCTCTCTCTCCCCTCCTACTCTCTCTTTCCCTTTCTGTATCTCCCTTCGTCTCTCATCCCTTTCTTCCTCCTTCCCTATCTTCTGACTCTCCCTCCCCACCTCCTATTATCATTCCCAGCACCCACTTTTGCTTCCATGTCTCCCACCTTCCTATCTCTACCTATACTTCCTTTATAACTATCTCTCACTCTTTCTACTCGTCTATTTCTCTGTACCCTACTCAAGTGTCCCATATCATCCTCGTTCTCCCCTCCCCCGCTCGCCAACGCCCTCTATCCCACCGCTCCTTCCCCCTTTTTCCTTCCTCCAACACACTTTCCTTCACCATCACCTTTTTTTTCCGTTTCTTAATTCCGAAATGGAAACGAGTCTTACCAATCTCTCTCTCTCTCTCTCCCTCTCCCTCCCCTTTCACGCATTCATCCTGCCTCGCCGTCCTACTCTCACGGGCGCGGGGACTTAATTTATTTTTCCTCTCGGTTGAAGGTAGAAAAATACGGAGCGGGAAGAGCGTGGAGAATTGAACAAGAGGAAGGGTGGCGCAGATGGAAAGGGAGGGAGGGAGTGAGAGAGAGAGGGTGAAAGCTCATGAGAGAGAGAGAGAGGTACGGAGGGTTGGGAGGTGGAGCAGGTGCGGCAAAGGGCAGGTGGATATGGAGAGGTAGGGTAGGCGAGACTCGAGGGAGGAGGTTGAGCGAGCGAGAGAGAGAGAAAAAAAAAAGCAAGGGGACAACGGAGTCGCGTCGGGAAGACACGTTGAAGTGCGGAAACGCTAATGGCGTACGGAGTGTTGCGGTGTTGGTGATGGTGCTAAGGGAGTGAAGATGTAGATGGGAGGAGGAGGGAGAGGAGTATAGGGGGAGAAAAAGAGAGAGAGAGAGAGGGAGCAGAGGGGGCAGAGGGCGTGGCTCAGAGGCCTAGGCGGAAGAATGGTTGTTCGTTGCGAATGAACGCTTTGAGAAGAGGAGGACGGAGGGGGTTTCTCGTTGCGAGCAGCGCGAGCGAGGGGGAATTAACGCGGAGGAAGCGCGACGCAGGTGGCAAAGAGGAGGAGTAGGAGGAAGGCATTATATGCACGGAGGGATTGAAGTATGGCATACGGTGCCTGGATGCGGCGGCGGTGGTGGTGGTCATGCGACGAAGTCTCTTGCAAAAGGAGGAGAGCGCCGTAAAGAGGAATTTGGTATTTGGGCCGGCGAAAGAGTGTGTAAAGTGGGGGGGAGGAGGAGGGTTTTGGTTTACAGGATATAATAGAAAGAATGAGAGACGGATTGAGGGAGGGAGGGAGAGAAGAGTAGCAGGCGCTTGAGAGGTAGAGAGAGAATGGGATAGAACAGGAAGAAAGGGAATATCAAAGGAGACGAGGGCGAGGACGAAGCGATACAGGGAGGAAGGATAGATGGGATAAGGGAGAGTACGACAGAGGAGAGAAAAAGGGTAAGGAAAAGAGAAAACCTTACAGAGAAAAATGATAGAAAAAGGATTTGGGTGAGAATAAAGGAATAACGGGAATAATAGCAAAGAAGACGAGGGTGAAAACGAATTCATATATATATGGAGCATGGATGGAAGGGAAGGGAAATGATAGAAGAGGATGTTAGAGACGATAAGGGAAGAAAAGAGAGAACGTTGTAGAGAAAAGTAAGAGAGACATTAGAGATAGAGAAGAATATGAAAGAAATAAGAGGAGAACACGAAAGGATAAGAGAGTTAGAAGTAGGGGAGAGAAACAGAGACGAAAGAGTTAGGAATGGAGAAAAGATGTTAATGTTTGAAAGAGAGGGATACAGTGAAGATGATATGAATAGCTAGGAAGGGGGAAGATAGAGGAAGAGATGGAGGGAGGGAGGTTGCGTGAGAGAGGCAGGTGGGGATTGGGGGGTGGGGAGAGAGAGAGAGAAAGGAAAACGTGAGTGCGGAAAGAGGTTGGGGAAAATGTTAATGCAGGGTGATGAAATTGGATGTAGGAAGGTGGTCGGAGAGAGGGAAAGAGAGAGACAGCAAGAGAGAGCGAGAGAGAGAGAGGGAGAGAGAGCGAGACAGAGAGGGAGAGAGAGTGAGAGAGGGCAATAGAGAGCGAGAGAGAGTGAGAGAGCGAGAGAGAGAGCGAGAGCGAGAGAGAGAGCGAGAGAGAGAGAGCGAGAGAGAGAGAGCGAGAGAGAGAGCGAGAGAGAGAGCGAGAGAGAGAACGGGAGAGAGAACGGGAGAGAGAGTGAGAGAGCGAGAGAGAGAGCGAGAGAAAGGGAGAGAGAGAAAGGGAGAGAGTGCGAGAGAGAGAGCGAGAGAGAGAGAAAGCGAGAGAGAAAGCGAGAGAGAGAGCGAGAGAGAGAGAGCGAGAGAGAGCGAGAGAGAGCGAGAGAGGGAGAGAGAGCGAGAGAGGGAGAGAGAGCGAGAGAGGGAGAGAGAGCGAGAGAGGGAGAGAGCGAGAGAGAGAGCGAGAGAGAGAGCGAAAGAGAGAGCGGAAGAGAGAGCGAGAGAGGAAGGAAGATGTAGGATTAGAATCGCGAATGGGGAGAGGGAGTGTAAGAGGAGAGAGGTGGAGCAGTAGCAGAAGCGAGACTTGAAAGATCGTAAGGAGACGGAGTGTTGGATGGCACAGGAAGGGGGGGAGGAGGAAGAGAGGGGGGAGGGAGGGAGGGAGAGGCGAGGTTTCGAGGGATGTCAGATGTGGATGAGTGGCGTGGTGTGTGGAGTGGTGGAGGATGGAAGAACCTGGTGGTGGACGGAAATAATGAAGCAGGATGAGAAGGATGATGAGTGGGCGGCCGTGGAGGAGGAGAAGAAAGAGACGGGGAGAAGAGAATGAAAGAATGCCATTCCTCTAGAGACGTAGGAGGAGGTTTGCGGGGGTGGAAAGTGGAGGCAGAGGGAAAGAGGAGTCTGACAGGAAGAACTCGTACCATCTCTTCTCCGTCTCTCTCTCTCTCTCTTCAGCTTCATCCTCTCTCTCTCTCCTCCCACCACTCTTTTTTTGTTTTTGGGCGTCTATGCAGTTATTTTTAGAAGACGAAGTTCACTCCACGTTTTGGCGAGAGAGAGAGAGAGAGACGCGGAGAGAATGAAGAGAATGAGGGAGCGAATTACAGTCGTTTGCGGGGCGTACTTTTTTTATTATTCATCTGTCTATTTTCCTTTGTTTTATATTATCTAAATTTCTGACGACCTTACTATTTTTTTATGCATTTCGCGAGATCGAATGTGCTTATTTTTAATTTTACTCGTGACGACTGATACTACATGTGGCAGTAAGGAGAATGTGCATTGTGGCAGAGACCGTAATTAGGATATTGAAAAGGAAGACGCTAGAGATGATAAGATTTTCCTGTTCCTAAAGTTTGTTTAAAAAATCGGATGGAAGTAGAAGGATTTCCTTCTGAAGTGACTGATATACAAATAAAAATATTTCGGTTTTAACATTTTTTAATTTAAGAGGGTGTTCCTGATGTTATCTTTTATTAGGCTACTTTCAAATTTGGATTTAATTCATTAATATACATATATATATATTAGATTTTAAAACATTTATATATTTATTTATTGGGTGAAGTTGATAAAAAAGACTATAAAATAGTGATGTTTTCGACAGCAGTCAATTTATAGCAAAAAAATTTCAAATAGATTTCTAGGACATTTTAATTATTAATAAATGTCAAATACTTAGTTTTTAAGCATATAAAAATAACGCATTCAGAGGTACTTCGTCCAATCTAAGGTTAACGAGATAACGTTAAACAGGCACCGAAAAATACGTTTTTCGAAGACAAGCAAAAAAAACACTAGATTTGAGAATTACGACAGGCAAATATTTTGTACTAACAATAAGAGTCATTTTGTCTAAATCACAGCCTATATTAATCCAAAAATTATTCCCTTTAAGACAAAAATTAACGTTTTTCTGAGGCGATTCCGCATGTATACCTGCGTTGAAAAACATATTAAAAATTTACTAAGCCTTCATGTTAAACAAAATGTGAAGCAATATCAGCGAATTTATACACGCGCGCGCACGCACGCAAAAACACAGACACAAAGTAAGCACACAGAGGCTTACATTTTTTACCCCTTCCTTTCCTTTTCCGAAGATCAAGTGCCGAAAAGGACACCGAATACCATACGCCAGAGAACAGACAGAATAGCCGAAATATCGAAGGTAGTAGTATCCTTTTATACGGATCATGTGAGTGGGATAAATAAAATAAATAATCAAAAAAAGGAAGATAAAACACACCGGACATCAAAGGGAAAAAACAAGCACGGGACGATACATAAAGACTCGCTGGGAAGGCACCTTTAAAGGTCGCTCTCACGTTCGGCATTGGCTCTAAAACATTTCTGCTGGCTATGGGCTAGTGAAGAAGAGAAATTTACGGAGAGAAATAGGTGTATAGTATATGAGAGAGAGAGAGAGAAACTCGGAACCAAGTTTTTTTCCACACTGAAGAACAATTGAGTTTTTACACCCTCACATCCTCTCTCTCTCCTCTCTCTCTCTCGACTTCGCCACTCGCTTCCTTCCATTTTCACGACATGGTCATTTTCGACAGGAAAACGATTCGAACTGCGGTCAGATGAATCTATATAGCATGTCAACCGTAGGCTTCCTTTATTGCTTTTACCTTGCAGTGATGATAGAGAGATAGAGAGAGAGATAGAGATAGAGAGAGAGATAGAGATAGAGAGAGAAGGAAGGGAATAAGGGAGAGCGACGAGCTAAAAAGGAGAAGTTAATAAACAGTAAGCTCGTACAACGAGTCAAATTTCCAAATTGCGTAATATTATATGCCTGCAGTGGATCCGACTATAAGTAAAACATTAGAAAAGAAAATGAAATACTATAATAAAATGATTGTGCTCGTCTTATGAGTTGCCACGGAATTTCTGATGGAAATTATTTTTTTTTCCAAATTTTATTTATTTTTATTAACTTAGCCTAAAAGCCTTTTACAACAGCTGTAACAAACATGGAGACATACAGCAGTGCTCTCTACAATATTCGACCCTTGCGATTCCAATATATACGGAGCTTGATACTTTATTACACTACCGTTTATAAGTCAATTTTAAAACCATTGAATTATATTATTTCATATTATATTATACTAGCAGGAGTGCTCGTTGAATTTCAACGGATTTAGTTTATCTAAAACTTCGACCGTGTAACATGTAAGCGTCGAAAGAATAAGATAGTACACAGTTATACCCGTCGAATAAAGCAAAAATTAAGAAAACCGCTCCGCATTTTCCTATTTAGATGAATGAAGGAAGAAAATCTTACGAAAATAACGTATGAACTCCCTCCTCCTCCCTTCCACCATCTCCTTCCCTTCTCCCCCTCCTTCCCCTCTCTCCCTCTCCCCTCTCTTCCTCTCCCTCCCTCCCCATCCCTCTCTCTAGCCCTTCCCTCTAATTACCTCTCTCCATCCCCCCCTCCGTTACCATCCATCTCTCTCCCTCCCTATCTCGTATTAAAAGCATTCAAAGCGAACAAACAAATTTACAAACATTCTCCTTTATGTTAGATTAGAAGATAAATCAATTAAAAACAACAAATATTTGGTTTCCATGTAAACAAATTAAAATCGTACACACAAATTGACTTACGATATTAAGTTAAAATTTTTCCCATATAACTCCCATTGAACTCTCAATTTCGGCGACAATAGGAGTTGTCATGGTAGCTTATAATGGGTATTGTAATAAAAGTGATAAAATCACGTATTTTAGTTATTCTAAATGCATTTTTATACTAATTCGATCAGGATTCGGATTCTGTCTTCAATAAAAATACACTTTGTTCTTTTATTCGTAGAACCATTCAAGTCTCAAGTTCGTAACATGTTTCTAAGTAATTTTAAAATTCAAATGAAAAATAAGCTGCACTCGTCCCTATGTTATTCAAATGGAGAAAATGAAAAAAATAAAACATTTTTTAAATTAGACAGGTCAATCAAATCGATATAAAAACTTCACTATACCACCGTACTCGTTATTCCGGTTAAAATGATGCCTTTCTCTTGCTTCTACGATATGTAGTTTTCGAGTTTTAAAATTATGATACACACACACACACTCATTTTTAAATATTAGGTTCCTTTTAATAATTAAATCTATAAGTTTCCTGAGAGTAAAGAAGCAGTGATGGAATAAAAATCTAATTCATTTAAAGGCACATTAATAAAATCCCCTTAGCAGTAATAATATCTCAGAACATGACATCGCTTAAGAATGAGAGCTTTCGAAATTACTGCGCCAACTCCGCATTGGGCATTGGGAGAAGAGTTTACTCATCTCGAGAACCAACAATGGCGGTGTAAGGAAACTCTTATCGGCACAACGAGTAACCAAGGAGACGGTTTTTTTTAACCCTCTTAAAGGAATATTGGGCAACACGTGAAAGGGTGGAGCAGAGAGAGAGAGAGGGACGAGTGAGACAAAGAGAGGGAGAGAGAGAGGAGAGAGAGAGAAACTCCTAAGATGGAGTTCAAGCGTATCCATAGTTATCAGGATATATCTCTCCCTCTCCGCTCCTACCCTTTCTCTTCCTCAAGTCTATCTTCTTATTCTCCCCTCTATTCTTTCTTTCCGTATTCTTCTCGCTCTCTTTTCTCTTCTCTTACTCCCTTCTCTGTTCAATTTCACTCCCTTGCTCCTCCGGATCAATGTTCTTTGTTATCATTTCCAACTTCATTTCTCGCCCAGCCTGGTGATCCACGTAAGAGATCTTTTCCGGCGTACGGAGAGAGTGTGTACGGCGCTGCTTCTCCCTACCCACCACGTTATCGCAACGTCTAAAAGAATAAGAGACGAAACGGGGAATGATACGAGGGGGGAGAGAGAGAGAGAAAACAAGTTAGGAAAGTATACAACGTATCACAAATGGGCGCGTTTCGTGCAATGGAGTATTAGGAAGAAATGATATACCTGCACGTAAGGGAAATAGCGTTTTAAAGTTCTTTTCTTCATCATAAATAATCCATTTTCTTCCTCTTTAAAAATAGTGCATGCATACCTAAGTAAATTAAACGTTTGTTTGTGAGACTGTTTATGTTAGCAACAATGAAGAAGCGACCACGCAAGAAAATTTCTGTTCAACTCGAATTAAGACATTTTTGTTTAATTTTATGGATAACGGCTACTCCCACGATCAAAATATATAGGGAAAGAAATACTCTAATTTATTAGTTCTACAGGTTATATTTGAAAAATATTTTGATATGAGCAATACTTTGCGAGATATGACGGAAAGATGATTTTTTATCACCAGTAAAGTGGTACCCCTGATTGGCGTACGTGATCAATTATTGCGATTTTCTTACTATGTTTGATTGTAAGTCCTTAACATCAAATTTCATGAAAATCCGTTCAGTAGAAGTCGAGAACGAACATGCGTACAGACGGTCAGTAAGACAGACCGACGATAACAGTCGCTCACGCTGGAAGCGAAACGCGCATAAAAAACAGTGAAAGAGAGGAGCGAAAACGAGAGATGTACCCTTTTCATCTAGTCTTCCTTTCTCATCTCGATTTGCATACAACAGGCATCTCTCCGTTCCCCTCTGTACGCACGCTCCCTTAAAAAGGACTTCCCTGCATCTTTCGCGATCGATGGAGGATCTCTCTCTCTCTCGTCTTGCAAATTTCTTTTTCTTAGCTTTTTCGATCCCTTCTTGTTCCACATCTTTTTTTTTATTAATCTCGGCCGTTGTCTGTTCCCCCAATCCTCTTTGTTTCACACTCATCTTCCTCCCACTTTCACTTCCTCCTCCTTCCTCCCTTCTAATTCCTCCTCCTCATTTCAACTCCACATCACTCAACCCTTCCTCCACCCCACTCCGCTACTTTAATTTGAATCCGTCTTAAACTTACCATTTCTTATTATGTTTGACTTTTATACCGTTCTCTACTCCTGTAATATTGTATTCTAACTTCAACTGAAATTAACTACCGTATATGCCCGAATATAAGGCGACGTTTTTTTCCAAAATTCTCCCTTAGATAAGGGGGTATAGCCTTATATACGGACCCTCAAATTTTGTTTATTCAATTTTTTTCCAAATATTTTTTTTTAGTTTTCTCGGTGGGAAAATGGGGGGTCGCCTTATATTCGGGCATATACGTTATATGGAGAAAGGATTAAATGAAAAAATGGACCGTATGGTCTAAATTTCGCCCGAATAAAGACGTGTATCTATTTATCCATCTATTTATCTATTTCCCCAATCCTTCTCCTCCTCCTTTCTAATTATCAACCCCTCCTCTTTCCACCCTCCCCTCTTGTCTAACTCCTCCATCCCACTCCTCTCTCCACACTCTTCCCTCCCAACTCTTCCGACCCATTCTTCGACCCCACCTCCTCCACCCAACTTCTCCACCCAAATTCTCCTCAACATTCCTTCCTACGCCTCCTGCCTTTTCTTTCCTATTCTTCAATCTTCCTCTCCTACTCACCCCACCACCTTCAGCCCCATCTGCCTCGCTTCCCCTCCATCCTCCCTTTCTTCTCATCCCCTCCCTCTCCACCCACACTGTGCTCCTCTCTCTTCTCCTCTTCCTCTCCTTCCTAGGTTTTTACCACAAATACTTAGTCTTCTCTTTTTAGAAATATCCGAATTTGTAATTCAATCTATTGTTTTTTGTTCTTTTTTCACTTGTTTAGTTTCAGGTATTTGTCTTCTGTTTGTATGTTTATATGTTATTACTTTTATTGTCATTTGTAATTCATAACGTAGCGTTAAATGTAAGAAGGGACTGTGTAGTTTCAATTTCGCCCTAAATAAAGTCGTTTGTCTGTCTGTCTGTCTCCTCCACTCCCACTCCTCCTCTACCCCCTCTCTCCTTCCATATTTCCTCTCATACTCCCCTCCCCTCCCTCCCTCTTCCTCTCTCTCTCTATAACGTCCTCCTCTCTCGTTTCCTATCTGCAAGTGCTATTGATGGAATCACGGATGAAGTCTGCGAACTCATCCTCGGCGGTCAGGAACTGGCCTTTTATGTCGAGAATACTTACGTCACGGTCGTATCTCGGACGACAACAGTCTTAACGATCGCTTTCCGTCCGTTTCTTGTTTCGGAAACGGCGCTCATTCATATACACACACACACACACTCGTATATATTTTTCAGAGAGGGAGGATTCCATAGCGTGGAAGAGAATGGAGATAAAAACGGAGAAATAAAATAATCCATTTCCCTTTTATCGTTTTTCGCCAGTCTTTTCGTATTGTAATCGCGATACAAAAGTTATTTGCCGGTTCCGCCACTCCGAATCCCGCGGGAGTCATTCTTATCGTTTATGAAACGTTGATTAACTCCTGCCTGAAACGATTCGTATGTATAGAGATTTCAGAGGAGGCCATCACATTTTTTTTTCGATCGGACAAGATAAGAGGACGATTCTATTTTTAAATTGCTCCTTATCATGGACGCGTGTGATGCATTACGGAATTTTTGTCCATTGTCGGACCGTGTAAAAAAATAAAAGGGAGCATAATTTCTGTCGTGATAGGGTATGGAGACAACGGGAAAAAATTAATTTGACGAGGGATTTTTTTTATAGTATCGGGATTTCGGAACCCCGACAAAAAAAGTATGGAAATAAACGATTATCGCAAGACTGTTAACGCATCAATGCCTATGCAAAATCGTTTAAATATTTTTTGTCAATTTTGCAGAGGAAGGTGATTGCAAGCCATGAAGATACAAAATCTTTAAAACAAGAGTATGTGATCGTTAAACATTTAATGAGGTTTTATTTAACGAACTTTTGATTTTATATATTTTATAATAAATTGTAAATGGGTAAATATTTGCTTATTTGTTATAATAAATATTCTTAGAATTACGCTGCATAGCTTTAACTTCAGGGTTTTTCATTGATTTAACATTTTATACGATAGGAATTTACGTATCATGTTTATAAGTGTATTGGTGAACTCATTACGAGGACATATTTCCTACTAATTGTATTACATATAGAAGTTAGTAGTAAATAATTGTGAAATTCTATGCATTTTTATGGACATATAATCGTTCGAACTAAAATTTTAAATGTCATCATATGTGTATACGCACGGGAAATAAAGTAAGTCTTACAATTAGTACATCATAATATATACTGAATTAATTTCAGGGAAATGTATGAAACATTAAATTGATATTACCCTGCTATGTTGTTCAGTGGTTGAATATAAGGCCTCATTTAAATTCTCGCGAGACGAGTTTAAATGCTGGCTTAAATATAATGACGTTTTGGTTATGCGTGAGTAAACGCATATGTTTTCCATTTTATGAATGCATTTATTAAAATTTCTAACGTTTTCCTGTTTTATTTGCAGGTATGTACCACTTTCCCAAGATAGCGGCCGAAAATATAATCGTGTTCTTCATAGGGACACACTGTAGTGAGTAATAATACATGAAATTATTCTAGCATGAGTTCATCTCTAACGCATAAGATTTTTGAAACTTGATTTTATTCCTCTTATATGTTTCCAATCTACAGTATTAAAGTATAACAACTGCATGTCCTACGCATCAATATATGATGCTTCCAATTTGGATAAAAATGAAGCGAAGTATTTTTTAAAATTCTTTAACTACGTGCGCGTGCGCATTTATTTTAGATTTTGTGGCTGTCCCTTCCAAGAAATACTGAACTTGCAATATTTGGAGTATTATCCTATCCTTTACAACTTTATTGTATAAGACTGCATTTTCAGCGAATATAAGCACCTTTCCAAATCACTATCAATGAAAAAACGCTAAGAAAAAGAGTAATGAAATTGGGCACAACATGATTTTTATTATGCGTCAAGTGTAATGCCTCGAGCAAACTCCGAGCGTATTATAATAAATGAACTTCTATTCTTAAAAATGTATCTTATTCGAAGCATTTTTAATCCTCATTGTCAGTATATTCCACTTGAGCTAGTCAAGCTCAGTACGATCTTTAAGACCAGGGATCTCAAACACGTGCCCCATCTCTCTTTAAAGTGCGGCCCTCTCATTGCTGCAAGATGAAGCTTAACGAAGCAACCATACAGTGAAAAAGAGATAGGAAAAGATTTTTTCGGAATGCTTAACATTTAAGAATTCAGGATAGTTTGGTACCTATTGATTATTTATGTTACTGATCGTGTGCCTTTAATGTTCGGCAATTTGTGACGTATTTATTAAAATGACCAAATGCGGTCCGCTATTTTATTTTTCAAAATTATCTATTATGGCCATATGATCTAGAGAGACCCGTTTTAGTTTAAACATGCCCGTTAGGATAAATTAAATTTTATCCCCTTCTCACTCCAAGTCCGTTCGAACAAAGAAATTATGTTTCAGCACTCTTTACAAAAAAAACGAGTCCGTCCCCATTAAAACTTAAAACGCTCCGACGACCACATATTAAAGAAGGCATAGACAGAAGCGACACAATTTTTACTTCCCCCCAAAACCCTTCTGTTTTTTTCTCGCCTCGTCGTTCTACGGGAAAAAAATTAATCCCCTCAAAATGCACGAGTTGGACTTCCAGGACGCAAGAGAAGTCCTCGAAAACGTTCGTTTTTCCTTCCTTCCTTCGTCCTCCTCTTGCATTTTCATCATTCATAATGACCCCAGGAGACACTCCGAGCGACTCACCCTTCACCTTGGCTCACCGGTTGCGTCTCTCTCTCTCTATGTAGTATACATACATGTTCCTCTTTATTCTACATTCGATTCTCCCCACCCCATCTCCCCTATCTCTCTCTCTCTCTCGCTAGGACGTAACGGGTATTTTTGTGCACGTGAATATCTGGAGGGCTTCCTAGCAGCACCGCGGCGGAAAATTGGAGGAAGGAAGTTTCATCCTTTAAGTGGGACTATAGAATGGTAGCAAAGGGAGCTGTGAGAGAGAGAGAGAGAGAGAGAGCAAACGTTGAGAAGGAAGCGAGAGAGGTGGAGGATGATAGAGGTATATATCCGCAAGAGTGGACTCGCTTTCGAGTGTGCATAAACACCTTACTGGGGTGCGATCCCGGAGGGGATCTGGCACTTGGAAACCCTTGTCCCGTTCATTTGCACTTTATACGAAAGCGTTTTCTCCCCCCCCGTCTCTATCTCTTTCTCGCTAAAGCTCGAGAACAACTGATTCCTCTCTTTTTTTTTCTCTTCTTCTGAAGGTGGGTTCTTTAGAGCGATGGGTGCTCGAAGGAATATGCATAATACGAAGAAAAAAAAACACTCGAACGAAGATCGCGCGAGGTAGGAAAATGAAGACGAGGGATTAAGTTTTTATTCTCCCGCGAAACGCGACGAACGGTTAAACCGGAAATTAATTGTACGAGTCGGTTATTGTTTCGAGGAGGAGTTTTAAAATTCTTATGCACTTTCTACAAGGTGCGAAATGACGAAATGTCGGAACGATTTAAAAACCTCGACTGTTCACAACCCGCGTTAACGAATCTGATTTAGCTGTGGAAGATATCGTTATAGTCACTATAGGCCCTATGCATTCCGCAGTTTGTTTTCTCCCTTCAATCCTGTAAAGGCATTCGTCAACAATCGCTCCTAGTTCACACAACAATGGTGATTTCTTTTTAAAAAATTTCTCGTTTCGTTCTTTTTCACGCATCAAATATATGAGTTCGACAAACAGTGACAACAAATCACGATAATGAAACTATGCTCAACTATGCGGAATTTATTACTATAATAGCCCACGTCTGTTGGTTGGTCACGCTATTGCGTAATAGGTATCTGGTGGCGAATTATGGTTTAACGCGAATAACTCGAGAAAGAATCGAGATGGAAACTCTAAATTTGGCAGAAATGCTCGATTTACATATTTTAAGGTGATGACGAAAATAAATCTCGAAGAAAAAATCCTGGGTTCGACTCCAAGGAAGACATTTCCATTTTCCGTAAGTTATTACATAAAAATCGACTGTTCGACGTGCAGGCTTTTATTGTTTTGGAAATTAAAATTAGAAGGAATTAACATAAGATCTTCGGATATTATTATTAAGAAAAAAATATAGTTTCTTATTCTGTTCATATATTTTCGCCTAAAGTTCGAAATCGCTCATGTTAAACGTGTTATTTACATATTTTGTGGAAATCTTGCCATTTTAACGGGATGTTGCCTTGCCTACCAATTACATTGTTAGGGCCGATTCACATTGAATGTAAGAACTTAACGTAAGAACTTAAGAAACGCAACTTAATTCGGAGTTCAGCATGTGCGTGGGAACGGGACCGTTCACATTGCGTCTTAAGAACTTAACGTAACGCTAAAGATGGCTCATGTTCATCTTTTAAGTCCAAGTCGTTAAACTGCCCAATCACGAGCGAGAACGAGTTCTTAAGTTCTCCAATCACGTACGATCATGGCTCGTACTCCAGCGCCACGAGTGACCAAAAATTACAATACCTCTGTAAACACACAAGATCTTAAACATGGAGTCGAAGTTGATAGAATTGGTGAGGGAAAAGCCGTATCTATACGATAAAACTAACTCCGAGTTCAAGAACCAGAAGAAGAAAGTCAGATCGAATAGTATTCCACAGTGAATTCAAAACAAAACATCAAGTCATAGATGGAGTGTTTATATTGGTCAACGTAAGAGAAGAGAAACGTTTACTGATTGGCTCAACTTACAATTAGTAGGCATAGGTCAATGTGAACGATGCGAGAATTTCACCTTACGTTACGACTAAGTTGTGTTCTTAAGTTTCTTCCTTAAATTCAATGTGAACCGGGCTTTAGACCTCAAAATCCTATCGCTATATCAATCCTTATGGTGCTTTGTATGCTGTTAATACGAGAGAGAGGAGGAGAAAGGAGAGAAGGGGAATAAGGGGGATGGATGGGGAGAAGGGAGGGAGAGAGAGGGAGTGAAGGGGGGAGAGAGGGAATGAGGGGGAGGTAGGGGAGGGGGAGGTAGGGGAGGGAGAGAGAGGGGGAAGGAGAGGGGAGAGAGAGTTAACTATTTTAAATATAACTAAAGATAGGCCGTCATATTGACGGGCTTTTATACTACTTTACTCATGATAACAGAATAAAAACTTTTTATCTTCCACTGAACAGGTTTTTAATAAACCACGTCCGGTGTCGCTACGATCGTAGCGTCATCAGCGTAGCAAAACTGGTCTGGTTTTATTATAAAAACCTTTTCAGTGGAAGATGAAAGTTTTTTATTCTGATATAATGAGAACAAACATTATCCGCTTGATTATGGCGGTAAATCGCTAAAATTGGTAGTGATACAATACAATATGCAAAAGCAATCCAATTTCAAAATACATTTCCTCCTTTCACACAATAGATGCGCTCCGTGTTATGGAATTTAACAAAACACCGACCTATTCACTGAACCATAAACGATCAGTTGTTATATCTGTACATAATAAAAACACATTAGAATGACGAATAATGAATTTATTATTATCACCAACCCGTTCGGCCTGTCCGTCTGTTGCCTCTTCCGTCAAATAGCGAGTGATTCAAACACCGAAACCTTAACGTGTTTATTCCGAGGAACACGTGCCGAAAACCGTTTTATTTTTAGTCCTCTCCCTCTCGACCGCTAAATAGCTCTGGTCACGCGTTTTGACTCCTCTCCGTCCACATAAATAAAAAGAGCTTTATTTAGTTCGCGAAACGTAGTTCACGTGAGTGAAAATAAAATTAAAGCGACCCCTCGCGTTTTCGCGTTTGCTATCCTTTTAAACATTCTCGCCCGAATCCCGCTCGTTTCCTGCCGGTTAACGAAAATAAATCATCCGGATCCATTTTCGCGATCTCTCTCTCTCTCTCTCTCTCGTCACGCGTCAAATGGCGCGTGGCAACGTGCACTCGTACTAAAAGGCGACGGCCGTTCTCAAAGAACCCCTTAGGAGCGTCTGTTGTGTGTGCGTGTCGGACCACACGGACTCAAAAAATGCGAACCAGATGGCGCTTGAGAGAGAGAGGACGAGGAAATGAATCAAGGATCGGAAACGCTTAAAAAAAAAAGGAGAGACGGTTTATTATTTCGGACGAAGTGATTCGAGTGGATTTTTTTAAACAAAAACAAAAGCGAGCGACTGATTCTCTTTCCAAAGGGAAAGAGATTCTAATAAAAGGTCAGACTGAGCAAAATTAGCGAAAAAAATACGTAACAGAATGGAATGTGATTAGAAAGAGGTGTTGTATGAGAATTTGCCAAACAAAAACGGAAATAAATCATAACGCTTTAAAAAGGAGTATGTATGTATGGATAGGAGAGAACCACGAGCAGCATCGAAATAGAAATTTTATCTCCAGAAATTTTATATGTTCAAACGGAGAAAATATCAGAAGAGTTCTTTTGGAGATATATATATATATATATGGGAAAAAATTATTTATTTTTTTAGTGTGGAGGACTTTTCAGGAATCACTTTAATTTTCCGGAGGGATGGCGCGCTTTTGTTTGGGAGGGATGCGATGGGAGCACAAACAAGAAAAGAAACTACTTTCGATTTTACTTTCACCGCTCTCGATACAAATTCTCGTTTCATTTTTTTTCCTCCCCGGTTATTTCTTATCCTGCGCCATTCCGAAGTTTTAATCTAAGCGGTAGAAAGTTCGTAATGTTTTCTTTCTTCTTTTTTTTTTCCTGGAGGCAAACCTCCGAGAGCGAAATTTGTCGGAGTTAAAATATGCGCATACCAAAAACCTTGGAAGCATCTAAAGTGAGCTATAATGTCGTTAAAGGCATCGGCGGAAGCGATCTCGAGCACTTTACGCAATCAAGGCCGGGGATTCGAAATGGTGAGTCAGAAGCTGTAAGCTTGTTTGCCGTCAAAACGTAACGATCTCACACGTCCCTTTTAAACGCGCGCGTTTCAAAAGAGAATCATAAAATATGCCTGCATGCATACGACGATGAATACTCGTTTTGCTACATAGTAAATCCGGTCGTTCTATTGCTTCGAGTCGTGTAAATGAGAATCGTTGTGTCACAGCATTTAGTCGGGTTCCACCAGATTTATGTTCGCGTATTTTTTTTAAATAATTAGAATTAAAAGTACGAAGGAAGGCTAAGATATAGAGAGCTCTAAAATCACCGACGAATATAGTTACTGAGAAGTTCCTTCTATATAAAATCTACAAAATCTTTTTAAAATAAGATATATGCGTATTCTATTGCATCACGTGTTCCTTTGCAGAACTAATACAAGAAAAACTCTTAAAAGACAAATGCTATAGTAATATTGACCAGTTATTATACATACACACATAATAAATGCTTAAAGAAAAGGAAAGGGAATAATAAAGGTGGCAACTAGGTGTTGGAGGAAGCCCAGTGAACACTTACCTAGATTGGAGAGCTGCTGGGGGTGCTGAAGACACACGAAAAACAAAAACACAAAAACAACACAAATATAGAGCTTTCGGGCTGACGCCCTTCTTCAGCGATGGAGAGACGTACTCCCGAAAGATCCATATTTGTGCTGTTTTTGTGTTTTTGTTTTTCGTGTGTCTTTAGCACCCCAGCGGTTCTCCAATCCAGGTAAGTGTCCACTGGGCTTCCTCCAACACCTTGTTGCCACCTTTATTATTACTTTTCCTTTTCTTTGAGCTTTTATACATCGTATCCTCTTCTCAATTGTTTATATATATATATATATATATATCATCGACTCAGTTAAATAAAACTTTATAGTTTAACTTAAGAAAATATGAGATAAATTAACGGGGTTATTTTCTCAGCTTCACTTTATAAACCATAGACCATTGACAACTCGGTTTCCTATTAATCAACTTACGAAGAAAATAAATTAAATAAAAATAAAGCCATATTCCGCGATTGGAGTTCAATGAAGGTATCACGCTGATATATTGATACCTTTAATATTGTAATCGGAACGAGAAAAATAACACGGAAACCGGAAGTAATTATTATCAAATATAACGACAAACGAAACAATGTGAAAATACAGTTAGTCGCCATGGATTTCTCTTCCTCCGCGGCCATAATGAATACACATTCCTCTTCCACGGATACCACCCGAGTATAAATCACAATTACAAAAAAAAATAGAAAAACCGGGCGAAGGAAAAAAAAGCATTTAAAACATCGGATTCTCTTTCGGAAGCTTTTCAATCTAGCAATGTTCCCCCATACATTCCCATTGAGGCCATCCATCTTCCTTCCTATAGCTTTATTTTCTCTTCCAACCTCGATCTACTTTTATTTGTATTTCTATCCTCTTCACCTATCTTCTCCCTCTTTCTCTCTCTCTACATCCCTCTCTTTATCTTCCCCTTCTATCTCCCTTTCTCCGCCTCCCTCCCTCTCTCTACTTATGTATGTACCCCTCTCCCACTCTCTCCCTCCCCTTCCCCTCCTCTCTCCTCTCCCCCTCTCTCTCTCCCTCTCTCCTCTTTCTCCCTCCCATTCTTCCTCCACTTCTTCTGCTAAATGTGTATGTTTTCATCTTATTTTATTAATTATCTTGTTCATTTCTCATAACATTAAAATATATTTTGTAAATCTCATCTTGTTAAACTTGTATGTATTATTGTAATTACACTGTTGTTCCTTTATGTATCTAGGGTTTTCGCAAGTTTTTTTATTCTAAACCTCCTTCCCTCCGTGGGTGTTTTTCAGCGCGGACTTTCGCTAGGATGGCCAAGTCAGGTCTTTCCTAGGTTTTTACCGCAATTACTCTTTATTTTTATAGAAATTTTCCGAATTTGTAATTTGGTAATTTGCTTGCGTGTTTTTCTATTTATTTTATTTCCTGGTTCTTTTCTGTGAAATTATTATTGCTATTTTATTCTCAATTGTAATTGTCGACGCAGGGTTAAATGTAAGAAGAGACTACATAATCTCAATTTCGCCCTAATAAAGTCGTTTGTCTGTCTGTCTACTTCCATCCATCTACTTCCCTCCCTCTACTTCCCTCTCTCACTCCCTCCATTTCTCTCCTACCTACTATCTACTTATATTACTTCTCACTCCCTTTCTCTATCCCTCCATAACTCTACTACCTACTTAGGTTCCTTTGCTTCCTTTATTTTCTTCCATATCTCTCCCTCTCTTCTCTCCATCCCACAATACCACTACACACACACACTCTCATTCCCTCTCTCTTCCTCTCTCCCCTATTCGTCTATCTCTACCTTTCTCTCTTCTCTCCTTATTCATTTCTCAATTTCACTCCCTTCACCTCTTTTTTTTCCTGCGTGCACGGAGCGAATCTCCCTCGAACACTCCCCCAATTCACTCCGGAAAGTCCGAAAGCATTGTTAACTCCGAACGCGTCTCCATCTCTTCCCTCTCTCTCTCCCTCTCTCCCCCCTCCCCAATCTTCCCCCCCCCCCCCCCCAAACCCTGCTTCAACGTGTCCCCTGCTGGTCACCTCGGGTCACTGCAACCTCGCGACCTCCCACAGGAAATATGACACAGTGGCATTATTTATGTCCCTTTCCTGCCCCTATCTCTCTCTCTCTCTCTCTCTCTCCCTTTCTCTCTCTCTCTCTTCATTCCTCATTCCCTCCCCCTTTCTCTCCTCCAAGCATCACACCTACGTTCGCTGCCGGTTCGCTCCCACGCAATTCTCCCTTTTCACGAGCCCCTTTCATCAAATAGGGAAATCCAGAGTTATTCCCCCCATTGCCACGATTATCAGTCTTCCATTTTCAACCCCGCGCCATCTATTTGCGATCCGTACCATTCTTCCCAACTCCCCGTCCCTCTTAACCTTTCTCGATATCAGTCGGTTAAGAAGGTAACAAAAGGCTGGGGACATATATCATCCCTTTTTCAAACCACATCTGCGGCACACGGATTTATACACGTATGTATATCTTTCCTTCCTTTCGCCTTTATGAATGTTGAGGGAGAAGGTAAACGCACAAACACACAGACACAGGAGGTGGCAGGCACAAACTGGCCGTAAAACCAAGATGGCCGCGGTCGATATGGGGTAGGGGAAAAAATCTCCCGCGATAAAAGTGTTGATCGAGGAATTCGCAAGAGAGAGTTTTCCATACAACGCTTTCCGCCTCCATTGTTTCCATGTGCGTTCGTCACCATGGAGGAGAGTAAACGCGGCCGAAAATCGGGATAAAAGTGTCTTTTTATGCTCATCTTTCTTCCCTCGCGAGTTTTTTTTTATATCTCCAGCGCTGCTAAGAGACGGCGTCTTTTCCTTTTCAGAGTTTAAAATAAACAGCATAAGATGCGAGACGGGCAGTGACATCGGAAAAGTTCGAAATGCTGTTTCATATTTTATTTCTTTCGTTTACACATATGCCTTATCGTTTTATCTTTGTCTTCTGAATGTAATATATATATATAGGAATCGAAATTTTATGCTGGAAGTATATTGAGCTTGAAGCTATATCTAAGGTTGTACTTTATGAATAATATTTTAGTCCTAATCCGTCCTAATCTACGCCTAGATTCTGTGAAACGCACATCTTTTTCCGTTTCTTAAATCCAGAATGTTGACTATCAAAAAAAGATATAGTACTCATCGCGGAACATTTTTCTGATTACGATTTAGTGAGGTCGATTGTCGCAATTAATTTTCAAACAGCTATATAGAACTACATATATATATATTTTTTTTTTTTATAGACGTCATATCATTTTATTAATCTTTCTTCGGTTGGCATTCTCTAAATCGTGTTTAACACTGCTATAAAATAACATTAAAATGATTATATAAGACATTTGAATAACTAAACGCCGGAATTAAAAATTTTGAAATACCGTCTTATTTGTGAAAATGAGTGATCATAAGTTGAAATTTCTTTCCTGTCATACTGCTGATAAAGTTTTTAGACTTTCATAATGGAATAACTTTGTATCTCGGAATAAAGAATAATGGTTCGTAAAAAAAGCACAATTCAGTGAACTTTTACTAAAATAAGTACGATGCACCTAAAACTGTTATATAGCTTTTCCCATACTTTTATGGGAATATAAGCTTCCAATACCATTGCTATGAGTACGGGTAGATGGACTTTGGAAACGGTCGTGATTTTGGAAATGTCAGTAAAAAGGAACAGCTTCCTTGTTTTTTATGGAATGCTAGAAAAACATGAATGTATATCGAATAGTGAAAACTTTTCCAAAAAGAAATTCCAATACATGCAAGAGCAAATAAAATTTCCCCACGTATGCATGTATTTTGAAGTTTCAAACTGTTTCCAAATAATAAAGTAAGTTCCTAAGTTGATAATATTAAATCACTAAGATTTATATTCAATACATAATTTCAGTGGAATCCGCTTCCTACACAGATAAATAAGCCCTTATAAAAGAACTCTAATGCATTTGATTTATAAACGTCACCTGTATAAGCTTTTATGATATAATGACTGATTTGGTCTTCATTTTTTTTTCCTTCGACTTCTTCAGTAAGTCAGAAACATCGTCAACCTTTCTGAGTTCGGCTCAGAACGAAGTTAAAAAAATCGAAAAAACTAGCAATTTTACAAAGGCGAAATTTATAGGATCGACAGAATAAAGAAAACGCGTTCGTGAAAAATTCCTATAGCGGACTATATATAATTTTGGGCTGAAAAGTCAATAAATATTTCCAAGCCGAGAATTTCGAATTTCTCAGCGGATTTCCTCTATGCCTACGTTCTTTGGGATCAAAATAACCGAGAGAGGATTTCGCAGAAATAATTCTCCGAAACGCAACCAAGTTCTTAACATTTTATGGCTAAATTTTCATCGCTTCGATAAAAAATGAAGTCAAAAGTTTCGCGCGAAGAGATGATAGAAATTATTATTTTTATCTCTATGTAGTACCAGGAAAAAATTACGAATTTCTATTTGAGCGTGAACAACGATTGTGATTTTATTTTCAAAGCGAAGATCGTGGTCGCTGATAAATATTATTTTCTGCTTAAAGCGGTTGAAACGGCAACTGATGGAGCGGAAGAAGGCGGATAATTAACTTAATAAACTCAGGTTGCTGGTGAGTGTTACTATGCGATCGTGTGTTTTTATCAACGTGAACTATGCATATGTATGTCGATTGTATTTATGCGACAGAAATTTCGAATAAATATCGACAAATTTTCAATTGGATTTATTTCGCCAAAAAAACCCAATTAGTCGTACAAACTCGTGATATTTTATTTATTTTTTATATCTCAACTGACGCAATTGTTACGAGGTCCAGATGTATACGTATAATATCGCAGGTATGCGCTCTGGCATCGAGTTTTTATAACACCGTAATTTAAAAAATTCCTCTCGGGAATGCAGGTTTCCGAAACAAAGGCCTCTGACGTTTAAACCTAAGCGATTGTAAGCAAACCTCTGGATTTAAAACAAAAAACATTTAATTTAAAACTAGTTGCCTGTTGCCGCAATTGCGGCAAGTAAGTTTCGGCAAGTTCTAGGTTCCTATTGTAAATAGTAAATGTTTTCACGCTACTCCGGAATAAACGTAGCCCGTCGTCTATCGTTCTTTGTCATTTAGATTATCTAAGAGGAGAAGATGACCATGCCACTTACAATATGTTAAAAAAATATCGTACGTCCCTATTTTCATCTAACTTTTAATTTATGCGTGAGTCTATTTGCGTTAATAAGCATTCCAGATGTATAATATAATGGTTTTACTTAAAAAAGATAAGATTCCAGCATACAAACGGTGAATTAATTGATTAAATCGTTAGAAAGGCTTCTCATATGCAGTCAACAGAAGAATTATCCGTAAATATTTATGTTGCTATGCTTCATTAATTTCGATGCTTAAGCAAAAGTTCGAAGCAAATACCGTCGTCTATTTCAAGGTTTAATTGGCACTAATTGAATCGCCTTGACAACGCCCGGAAAGAGTACGAAATATCCGCAAAATATCGAAAAAGAATGCGTATTTCCGCAAACTTCGACCATATAACATGTAAACATGGCAAGAATAATGTAGTATAGAGTTTTATCCGTCGAATAAAGAAAAAAAAAGAAAATCGGTCCATATTTACGTATTTTGATTAATGAAAGAAATAATCCCTGAACACTGAAAAATTTAAAACCCCGTGTAAACTAATGGGAAAATATAATTGACGGTTCTCGAGAAATACGTCTCTGTAATTCTTCACGTACGTACGATTAAAATTTTAATATTATAATAAGATAGTGAATACATTATTCCAAATCGTGCATTTGTTAAACAAGAAATTGTGACAGGTGATACGAGAAATGTTTAATAAAAATAGAGGGGTGGTTAGCGTGTCTAGTTCCCAATGCTAGGGTCGCAGGTTCGAATCCTGCCGAGGGTATAGTCGTGTGTGTTCGTTCTTGTTATTGTTGTTGTTACGATATTCAGTATAATTGGCCTTATGCTGTCTCTGAATTCTTGCCAATAAATGAATAAATAAAGACCTATATCCACATAATAGTTATTCGCATAATCTTTGCGGAAATAGCCCCATGTTCCTTCAACAGAATGCTGATATAGATGTTAGGAGAGGGATGCATTAATGAACGGATATCTAGATTAAAAATAAAACATACCTTTTTGTTTGCCGAGAATTCTCATCGAGCTTCGCATAATCTTTTGAGGAAATAGCCTTCGAAAAAAAAATAGACCACGTCGAAAAGGACCTTTTTCGATCAGAGAGAGGGAGAATGAGAAGAGGAGGAGTAGGAGGGAGTAACGGGCGAGTAGAACCGGAGGGAGTTAAGTAGAGGAGGGAGATTGAGCGGAAGGGTGTGCTAGGAACCTTCGCCATCGATACATCTCCCGTCCACTTCCTCAGACGATCCTTTTCTCGGGTTTGGGCAATAACTCTCCAGACCGCTGCCTATTCGCGTTCCACCAAAAATCTCCCCTCCCTCCCCCCTCTTCGCCTCTTCCCCCACTTCCAACCTCCGCCATTTTCTCCCTACCTCTTTCTCCCTCTCCTTTTCCACCGTCCTTCCAAAAGCTCTTTCCTCTCTCTCTCTCCTCTCTCCCCTTCAGACCCTTTCGTCCTCTTTCCCTCATGCAGTCGGTTCTGGGTCGACTTTTTTATTGGTTCTCGTTTTACAGTAAGGCGCGCATTCTCTCTAAAAAAAACCTTACTTCCTCTCTCTCTCTCTCCCCCTCTCTCTCCCTCTCTCTCTCTCCCCCTCTCTCTCCCCCCTCTCTCTCTCTCTCTTCGAATCCCTACATCATTCGAAAACTAGACCGAAACCACCTCTCCTGCGCGTACTCAAAAACAGTCTTTTTACCTCTTTCGATTTGAACGATAGCCGTTCCAAAAAAAGAATATTCACTCTCGCTCTTTTCCTCTCTCCCTCTTTCTGTTTATTTTCGTTCGTTTTTTTGTTTCCTCCGTCTCCTCTCTTCTCTTTTTCTCGCACACCCTTCCATACCATAACTCGGGGGGGGGGGGGGGTAGAGGTTTACATTATGCGGGGAGAGGGGTTGGAGGTTTATCTCTTTTCTTCACGTTCCTGTCTCGGCGTTGCTATTGGTTTTTCCCTCCATCTCCTCTCTTTCCCCTCTCTCTCTCTCTCTCTCTCTCTCTTCCTCTCCTCTCCCACGCTCCTTCATCGACCTCGACTGTAACACCTCTTCCTTTGCATACGCGGTGGAATGTCTCTTAGCGACCACCCGTATTTTCAACGACCTCTTAAACGAGCATTTTTCTTCGGGACCGCCGGTGATCCATTAAAAGGGTGGTTTCTCTTACGTCTCTGCGAAAAATTGTTTTTTTTTGCTTTCGACTTGCTCTGTCTCTCCTCGCTGCAAAAAAAAACCAACCGTACTTTTTTTTGACAAAAATTCTGTCAATTACAAACAAAGATAAAGGGGCTGAATGGATCGTAATGTCAGACATGGCAGTTTCAACTTTAAAGCTCAGCAAACGCCACCTAAAATGGTTCGTACGGATAGTTATTAAAAGGATACATCTCCGATTTAACGGTTTCCGATTCGTCGTTACTTTTTTTTCATAAAACATGTTTATCGCTTGCGCGGATTACTATGAAATTCTGTTTTAATATTTATTCTCGATATTTTTTTTATTCCGGAGTATCCTTGGATCCGATACCCACCTCAGCAAAGCGTCGATTATCCGAAGTGTTTGTTGATGGCTCTTGTTCTATTCATTGATTTCATCGGATAATGAAGCAAACAGTAGCGAAAATTAACTAGACGTACGTGTATGTTTGCGATGAATTTTTTACGGCTTGCATAAACTTTCTGTGGTTGACGCTATAAGTTATCTCCAATAGCCATAATAGTCAGTTTGATTTCAGCCATAACGTGACCTCCGTAACTCTCTTATCGAGTTATATGCCGTAGCGTAATAAATACCTACGAACAAGTCTGTAACATTTCTCTCTCTTAAAACACCAGTTATATTTTAAGCCGTAATAAATTCAATCAGAGTTTACTGCTAAATATCGAATTATAGCGTGACGGAATGAGCGCTGAATGATTTAAATGTCGTCGGATGATTGATGCACGGATAATCGAGGCCGGAGCGCATTTAATTTATTGCCGCGAGAAGTTAATTTCTCCGTGGAAAGCTCCGCACTCTTTTTCTATCTCTCTCTCCTCAATAAAGTCGTTTGTCTGTCTGTCTGTATGTTTGCCTCTTTTATCATTTCCGCGGAGTTTATACGCAATTTCTCTACGTTCTTCTCTCTCGTTTCCCGTCTTCTTTCTTCCATATCTCTTCCCCCCCCCCCTCTTTCACTCCAATTCTCATTCCAATAAACCTTTTAGAACCACACGTCTCGTCCATATGAGAGAGAGAACGCATTGGATTTGCATCCGATGCCTCTGCCATCTTTTATGCGGACTCATTCCCATCGAGGGAGGTCTCATCCAACCCATTCTCTCTCTCTCTTCCCCTCTCTACCCCTCCATCGACTTCCCCTCTCTCCCACCCCTCCCCTTCCCACTGCTTCGCCCCGCCCTGGAGTTGAATACGGATGACCTACGCGTTGACCTTGGGATGCGACCGTCTTTTATTATTCTCACCCTCTCTTCCTATCTCCCCCTTTTTTACGCGCCATTTTCCCCTCTCTTCTTCCCTCTTACTCTCTCTTCCTCTCACCCCTTTCCTCTCAATCTCCTTTTTACAGTCTCGCTCGCAATCTTTGCATACGTACATAGCCCTTTTTCTTTTAGAGGTCCTCCCTGGTTCTCTATTCCTCCCCCCTCCCTCCCCCCCTATCTTTGCCATCCTCCTTCCGTTGCCGAGGTGACACGGACCATGCAGATGATAGACGCGATGCGGTCGTGGACGTAATGCCGTGATCATCGCAATTTCTCCATGTTAGGTCGAGGCGATGAATAGGAAATTTATTCAAGGAGAGAAGATATAAAGTAATAAAATTGAGAGCCTATTCTGCATCGAAATCGTTGGAATAGACACTCGCTCGCATATATTAAATATGGATAACGTGAGAATGCATGCAACATTCATATACCTACGCATGCGTGCATATGTATACAAAGCATCGTTGAATAGGCCCATGCGTTTCTCGCTTCAAGTCTGCTGTGACGTCTTTGAAAGTGTTAATAACCAATGTTATACTTCTCGGATTGATCGTTCATACGGTGAAATAAACATCGTGGATATATCATCCGCTTTATTTTAATACAGTAGTACATAGCCTTGACATATATTACGAGTATAAAAATTTTACTGCATGTCAGCATCATAGAAAGGGGAATGTCACATACGAAAACAACCTTTCCGTTGAAAGATAGGAGGCAGATTATTTAATAACTGGTAATATAAAGGAAAATATGCCGAAAGTGACCATCAACATCGATCCCTTGAATGATTATGATGATGATCTCTAAAATGTTTGTAAATCACGGTATAGCGTGACAATATCTTTTAAATTTTCACTAATCTTTTGTTTCAAACACCCTTACTTCTTTACAACTGCGTTGCATTGTTTACAATTGCCAAACTGAGTGAAAACATCTGCGCCTCCGAGTTTAGAATTTACCAAGTGCCTAATACGCAGATTGAACGCGCGCATTCATCAAAATCCGCGCATTGTCTCGTAATTCACCAGAACGATGGTTGGCAGGGGATGCGACGCACCGCATTGTCCCTAAAACGTTTTGCGTGTTGGCCTTAATTTTTTGCTATTACCTCTGATTGCCCATGGGAAAAACGAACTTCGGTGATGCAATGTCCTGCGATCAACAACATGTATAGATTTGACGCTATAACATGATTTTTTATATTCCTCTCGCATTAAGGAGCATGGTCTTCCATCAAATTCATGTTTAATCGTGAAGGATGAGAATCCATTTTTATCGTTTTACTTTTTAGACAAATTCATATACAGTTCACCCACATTGAAACACATGTAGCTGGAGATTCATAATACTCAGGGTCTGTTAACTATTGAGTATATCGGTTTTTTTCCTTGAATTTGTTAAATATTTATATACTTGATATTTTTTATTGATATGCATCTGTGTCAACAATAATTATACCTTGCTATTTTAACTTTATTATTTTTTCTCCGGTAAAAGTTAACGAAAATTGTTGCTAATATATCTTTTTCTATGAGCTGTATCAATGCTCAAGTAAATATCAATTATGAACAGCAATACAATTATGCGTGATTTTTAATTTATAAAATGTGTTTCTTTTACACTGAGATTTTGTTGAACAGTACGAACCGATTCCGAATAGTCAAATTCTTACAGATTTTACATTTTATTCCATAAATATTTTGATAAATCCGGAAACAGGTTACTTGTCATCTCAACCGCTAATTAATTGAAGATAAGCTATTAAAAGTAATGAAAATTTGTAATGGCTTAACTTATAGCAAAATTATCCCAGTAACAATTAATTTGACACATAAAGTAAAATAACAGGTTACAACAATATTTCTGAGCTAAAGTTGCCAGAAATATTTTTAAATATAACAGTATTTTCCAAGTCCAAGAGAAGCGTTCAAATGATCCGTAGAATTTTAAATATATGGAAAGGGTTTTCCATTTTTGTCCTGCGAATCCGATAGATATAATTCTTCTCGGATTTTCGAAGGCTTCTGTTTTTAAACCTAAGCGTTCCTCCCAAATGGGTGTAGAAAAGTGGTGCTCAACCATTTACTTAATTTTCGTTATTTTTTCAATAGTAGATGTACGATGTTTCACTCAATTCTTAGGACGAAATAAACAAACATGTCATAGTGATGCATCCTACCTTTAACTCGCAAACGAAGAACAATGCAAAATTGAACAAGACCTCAATTTTCCTTCCCCTGAGGGAACATTCTCGTCCGAAAGCATTGAAGGAAACTCCGCTTTCGGAAATACGATGATTAATCTGCCTCGATGGTTCAGAGATAGCATATCCAATTTCGTTTCTCGATCAAGGCAGAATACTTCCCCTGCTTTTCATCAACTCTTTAAAGGGTTCCTCGGCTTTCGAAAGTCAGATGATCCCTGGTCTATAAAATTAACGGCAAGAGAAAAACGGCGCCTTTTTCGTGAAGACAGAATTAAACAAGAATGTCTGCCAATACTCCTACGGTAATATGTGGATTGATTCGATTTCCAGCTTGAAAACAAACCGCTAAGTTCCCGGGTTCGCCAGATTCGTCGCGTCTAATCTTTTCCGGGGGCATTCGTAAACCTATCCCCTCATCCAGAGTTCATGTTCCACTTTAGTTTATTATTCAAGTGTGACTTTCTTCCTCGTCATCCGCGACCACCGTATCAATCCGTTTTCACAGGGGCACACTTCCGTGACGCACTCACTTCCCGCATAGCTTTCAGCATAATTGCCAATCTGTGCTCGGCCCACGGCGACGGAAGAGACGGGAATAAAAAATTGCTCTTTAGTGATTCAAAAATACCGTAGAAACGCATATATAAAAATGTCGGAGCAGCGGTATCATTTCGGAGCGTCGTTTCGCTCGATAGAAAGTGTTTTTCCGTCTAGGCACGATTAAACTAGTAGATGCAGGTGGAAGGAAATAGATACGTAGTGATTTTTTATAAAATACTTTTATATATACATATATATATATATATATATAATACACTATGATTTTGTTTCAATTAAAAATTTATTTAATTTATATATTTCCCTATAATTAAAAAATATATAATATATTGAAATTTTGTTTGAATTAAAAATGCAATTAATTTAAATATTTCCCTTTAAGCTAACTTAAAGACCTAATGCAATGAACGTGTCAAATATAAAAACGGCCGTATACGTTCATTTCCTTCCTAGTATTTTAACTCTCAACCCTAGCACTGGAAGCCAGACACGCTTCCTCAGTCCTTTATTCAAGGTCGGATAATAAAAAGATATCGAATATAAAAAATTTTATTGGTCTGTTCGTAAACACTCAAAAAAGGATGAAATTTGTATCAGAGACATGAGTTGGCAAACAATGAAGCGCAGTAGAACGGAATCCAAGAGGAAACTATTCGAAAAGTTTAATAGCCCTGCTTCGTCGAGGACGTGCGCGGAATAGTTATATAGACTCCAGTGCTAGTGAGAGAAGGGATAGATCAAAGCGTACCAGAAAATACGTCGAAAAAGTCGCTATAACAGAGAGAGAGTCCGTAGACTGTTTTTACCAGACGCGATAAGGCAGACCACTAGAGGTTTCAACTAAATTACATGTTTGCGGTAACCGTACCTCCTACCAAACCCTATTGGCGGCTTACAGGGTATCTCTGTATTTTTAAATAAGCCAAGGAATGAAACGCATTATCGGCTTAATTTAAATTTTTCCGTATAAGTTGCAACTCTATCCAAATACACGACGTTTTCATTTGAAATCTAAAAGGCTTAAAAATTTCCTAAGACTAAAGAAAGAAACTGAAACGTCGGTCGATATCTGTCACTTCTACGACCTTCAAAGTGACAGATATTTCGACAGGGAAACCTTAAAATGGTTGCTTTGATTATTCCTTCTCAGCTATCTCATCCACGAAACAAAACCTTTAAATCCCGGTATTAAAACGCTAACGAAAGTGCTCCCTCTCTCTCTGCCAACACACAAATGCCTCACGTTCAAACGACTCCGTTGGTAAAAAAAAAATTGGATCAATCGATCCATTTGACGTATTTTTTATTCGCCGCTCACTCAAGATCTCACAAGGTTATCCTGGCCGTAAAAAATATAAAAAAAACGAAACACTTTCTCAGGGAAAAAAATTATAATGACACGTCACGAATCGATACGATTCGACATCTAGGGCAATGCCTAATTCGTATCGGGGCGAAAAAGCTTTTTTTTATCTTTCATCGCGCCCCCTTCTCCACATCTCTCCGACTTCTTTACTCCCCCCTCCCCACCTCTCTCTCTCTCTTCCACGGTCGCCAACTAACGGCGCACCTCATCAACGGCAACGCTCTCATTAGTGAGAGAAAAAACCCTCTCTTTTCTCTCTCTCCCTTTTTTTCACACACATACACACACTCTCTCTCTTAAACCCTTTCTCGCATCCAGCTACAACATTCTCTCTCTCTCCTAATCATTCTCTTTTCTCACACTCCTCCACATCATCTGTACCCCTCCAAGGCGCAACTGACATTGCGTGTGTGTGTGTGTTGCCTGTTTGCGGAACCTTCTATTTTCCACTCCCGTTCTTGGGCGTCGGGTAATAGTTGTACACGTTTCCCTCGGTGAGGACGGTGGACGAGGAAAGTACTCACAACGAGCCTCTTTCTCTCTCTCGTTTCCTATCTATCTCTCTCTCGCCTCCTTTTTCCCTTCACTCCCCAGAGGGGGGCCAGGTGGTACTCTGTTAAATTACCCACGAATTCAGGTTAGCTTCATTTTTTTCTCTCTCTCTCTTTTTCCCCCTTTACTTCCTCTCCCACTCTTTTTTTCCCCAACCTTTTCTTCCACGGAACGACCGAATTTATTTCCCTTCCAAAAGTGAGGTGAGAGGGGAGAAAAGGATTGGTTTATACGTGCGGGATGATTCTAGAGGTGTGTGTGTCCGGACAATTCTACGAAAAAAAAAAGATAGATCGTTTCGAGGACAAAATATAGTATATATGTACCTAGCACGGAAAACGGTTCCTCTCGTATTTTTTTTATCAGCTCTCTACCACGCTGTCAAGAGGAGGAGAGAGAAAAAAATATATACCGACGACTTAGGCGTGGAAGGTAAAACTGATAATTAAGAAAAAAATGGAAATCTTTTAACGAGCGCACTCAAGTGCGATACTTTCCTCTCCCTGCACTTTGCGAGGACATCAGTCGCTTAAATAAATACTCTTTCCGCCACATGCGCCTCAATCGCGCGAAAGAAAAATAAAATGTCGCGCGCACAAGTGGAAAACGTGCTCTTTGCAACTTGAGGAGATACGTCGAGCTTCAATTCCGCACTAAAACTAGGGAGAAGACCACGCTTTTATTTTATTTTTAAAAGAACCAAAATTAAGCCGTTAAATCACTCGGCCTCAACGTGTATCCTTTATTTTTTCGTCAAATTATCATCAACATCATAGGTAGTCTGTCCGTAGACAGGTCCGTGATTATTCATGGTTAAACTTGGTTCTTCATATACTCCTATTTTCCGCAGTCTTCTTCGTGTATTGATAGCTCTCTTTCCCTTTCAAGTCGTCTATCAGCTGAAACCTTTTCCTACCACTTTCTCCTTTTCCATCCAGTTTTCGTTCTAGCACTTCTTTTATCATGCACTCTCTCCTCAGGTAATGCCCAATCCAGTTCGCCTTCCTCTTTCTGATAGTCTGTATAATCGTTCGCTTCTCTCATATTCTTCGTAGTACTTCCTCGTTTTCCACCCTCTCTGTCCATTTTATCTTCGGCATTCTTCTCCATGTCCACATTCCGAAGCTTTCCAAGTATTTAATATCATTTTTCCTTAGCGTCCATGTTTCTGCCCCATACAAAGACTAATTATATGACGCATTAAAAATAACTCGATCGATATAAAATCCCTTTTTTATTTTAATTGGTCGCGCAGAGAGCATCCGCGAGATTCTAGCGTCTTAATTATCTGCAACTCCGCTCCTTGCAACTTCGGAGATCGGTAGGGGAACTGCGCACCTTCGTAAGACGCGGAGGGTGAATAGTCTTCTAGCAGGAAAAAAAAATAAATCGAGGAAGTTTCTCTTTATTTGCGGGTTCCTCGTCCGAGGATACCATTAATTAACGTCGTCTCACCTCTCTCTCCCTTTCTCTCACTTTCCGTGAAAGACGAAGGAAAATGTACACCTTCTCCTTTCTGAATACCCTTTTGAATATCCGGGTAAGGGAGCATCGTTCGAACCTTTTCTGGAAATTTATCGATCGGACGAGTTTTAGCCAAGTCAATTAACCCTGGGATGCATGCCTGAAAAAACATACACAGTTACATAGACGGAGTGAAAAAGACCCGCTGTGAAATAAAAATGATCGCTGCAGCTTTAGTGTTGTTTATTGCAATATTTTGTTATAAAAAATATTCCTGCTAGCTTTAAATGTTGTAAAATATTTTTATTTTTTTAAAAACAAATATTCACATTGACTGCAAATGTATATTGTATGTTTTTTTTACATATTTCCATGCAACACTTTGAACATCTCCTTTCACATTGTCGATCCTTCTTTGATGGTCAAAGGGACATTTTCTTTTTCCTGCTCTAGGTGTCTCATTCTTTAGATTTTCGGAAACGGAAATGATTGTTTTTTTTATGTGCTCCATTGCAGCTTTCCACAATCGAGGATTTTTTTTATCTCCTTGCCGTGTAAAACAGCATATACTCCGTGGACAGCGTTTATAGAAATAGCCTTCTTCTGCGATTTTTTCCACGTTCAAACTGTGGTTGTCTATATAAAAATACACGCATTCCATTGATTGCTGCGGCATCCATAATGTTGCGCCACACTGCAAAAGGCCATCTCTTCATTTGCCGCTTGCACGTATGTTTACTTGTTTTCCGATCCATAAGATCAACGGTACCTTATGTTTTGTTATAAAAATTAATTATTTCTGGCTTTTTTTCAGGGTTCCGTCAATGACATTATCATAATGCTGTGTACTCAGTAATAGCAAGGAATAGTTCTTTCTTGGTACATAACTAAGGTCATCTCCTTTTTGAACCCAAATAATGATGAAAAATTTTCTCTGCCTCGATTTGGTAACATTTCCCTTGGAACGTCCCTCTTATTTTTTCCAATTGTTCCTACTGCTGTGATACCAATGCTTAGCAATTGCTCAAAAAGTGGAACGCCAGTAAAAAAGGTTGTCCACAGTAATATTCCTTGCAGAAATTAGAATTGATTTTGTTAGAATCAGTACACCCATTGTATGGAAATATGTAGGGTCAGTCATTTTCCCAATATATACCAATGACATAAAAAGTTATTACTCCGAAATAAAGGCTGAATGGCGCAAAGGAGTTTCTTAAGGCATTCCTAAAATATTATTTTCATACCTTAAAAATTGTTTAAATTATAGCAATTTTTCATTTCGCCCGGGCCTAAAATACCCCACCTATGCATCCTAGGGTTAATAGGCGTTATTGCGACAAATTACATGCATTCTGGTACACTGCAAAAAACATACCGTGTAATAGGTCGGTGAATAGTGTATTTACAGACATGGAGGGCTCTCAACAAAGGTGGAAAGTATGCGAGCGTACGGAGGGATTTATTTTTGGCACATCAACGGCTTAAGAAATATTATACATTCTTGCATTTAATACATAATGAGTATAGGAAAATAGACAATTCTCCTTCCGGACTTATTGATGAAATTAAATTTACACAAAATGTCTTTCCAACACTCGTAAAAATAAATTAGGAAAGTCGGAAGTAGTACATCTCGGCTGCAGAGTAGCTATCATCAGTGGTGATTCGCAGATAGTAGATTATATTAGGAATAATAGAATGGGATCTCTATTATAGGCGAATAACCAGTGATAACTCTTGATTTTCAGCCGAAATGAGAATCGGATCTTCCTTAACTTTATATTGCTGTTGAACAGATACATTGCGGCAGTATTTCCTCTGAAATGTAATGCTTTAATAAATCATTGCTAGATTACAAAAATTTAATAATACGGTAGACACGCAACATTCGGAATGTTTGCGTTCTCGGAAATCTCCACGAATAAGTTGACAGCAAAAATTCACACATGACGCCGCGGACAAGAACAGCAAATAATCACGTTCACATGCCGCAGATGTCAAATCGATATACTCTTTTTTGACAAACGCGAATAATCAAAACAGCAAATGTTAAATGTTCACTGTTATTAACTCTGAAACGTTTATTTTTGTAAACTTTTTAACACGCGTTTTTTCTTACAATTTGACACGTAACGGAAAAAAAACATTGGCCACCTCTTGTCCAAAATATGAGGTAAACAAGTTAGGAAAGTGTGCAGCGTATCACAAATGGGCGCGTTTCGTGCAATGAGTAGAGCTATGCAAATTTCGCATTTAGCGAATAAGTGCGAATAAATGCGAAATCGGCCTATAAATGCGAAATCAGATAATAAATGCGAAATACGAGCGAAAACTACCGTTTTCAGGCCCAACGCGTTGTAAAATACGAATATATGCTTCTACATTAATTAAAGGACTTCACCCATCAGTACGATGTCGCGGCTCCTCCACTGGGGTTAACAGCGCGAACAAAAATGTGATCAGCCACTAACTTAAATGGTGTGGAATGATACTAGTTGCTATAGTGTCATAATTCCGATGGGCGCCAAGGTATTCGTTAACATTGTTGCTGTCCCAGCTTAAGTTCAGCTGCTAAACGGCCGCGTCATAAAGCCAACGGGGCTCTATTTCGAGAAAACGGCCGCGTGGGGACCAAGCGCCAAGCGGGTGGCGCGTTACAGGCGAGAAAGCTTTATTATAATGTGGATAGTGAGAGATCGCTCTCGGCATATTCACTCGTTTTTTCAGACCGACGGCGATCTCTCAAGGCTAAGAATACAGAAATATATACTATGGTGTTGTTTAACAGCGAGAATAGATCGCTATGTTTGTACCATAACAGTAATAAATTGTGTTTTCTATCAACAATACCTGTAATATCTTGCAATGGATCCATAACATCACTTCCTAAATGCATTATCACCAAGAAATACATTAAGTACGCATATTTTCCTGTATAAAACACACAAACGCGCGAGGGCTGGACAAAATTTAGGATGTTTTAGGCATTTTTACGGCTCAAGAGGACATTTTGCAAATAAATGCGAAAGACGGGTTTTTAAGTACGAAATTTCCAAAAAATAAATGCGAATTTTGCATAGCTCTAGCAATGAGTATTAGAAAGAAATGATACATCAGTACGTAAGGGAAATAGCGTTTTAAAGTTCTTTTCTTCATCATAAATAATCCATTTTCTTCCTATTTAATAAAACTGCAGGCACACGGAAGTAAATTTGGTAAACGTTTGTTTGTGAGAATGTTTATGTTAGCAATAATGAAGAAGTAACCACGCAAGACATTTTCTAAGGTCAACTCGAATTAAGGCATTCTTGTTTCATTTTCTTGTTAACGGCTACTACTACGATAAAAATGTATAGTGAACGAAATACTCTTATTTACTAGTTCTACAAGTTTTATTTGAAATATATTTTGATATGAGCAATACTTTACGAAATATGAAGGAAAGTTCAGTTTTTATCACCAGTAAAGTGGTACTCCTGATTGGGGTACGTGATTTATTTTTGCGATTTTCATATTTTCTTTGATAGTAAGTCATTAATACCAAATTTCATGGAAATCCGCTAGGTAGAAGTCGAGAACGAACATGCGGACGGACGGACGGACAGACAGACCGACGACAATAGGCGCTCACGCTGGATGCGAAACGCGCCTAAAGATGCTAATCTCGCCTTTTCTCTCTTTCTTTTCCTCCCAACAGAAAACCTTTCTAAATTTCCGTCGCTCTATTTAAAACAAAAACAAAAAAAAATCAGGAGAACACGATTATACCATTAAAGCGAAATTTTAAATAGATTTCCTCCACTGTTACGTGGCGGAATCAGGTTGAAGTCTAGGACGAGTAAAAGTAGAGAAAAAGACCTTCTCTGGAGGGGTTGAAGGCTGCCCTCCTACTCCGATGAACTGTTGAGGTAAAAGGAGCCGCATTTATAGACCGTCACACCATACTTTTCCTTCGGTGTCAACCCTAGTGAAAGGAGAAACCCTTTGATAAAGGGTGTCGACTAATGCTCAGAGAAAAAGAGAGAGAGACGTAAGCTGAGCACGGGAGGTAAAAGGAGATTAAAAACGGGAATAAATTCAGTGGAAAAGAGAGAGTGAGAGAGAGAGAGAAAGGGGGACGGAGAAGGGCGAACGGCAGGGGACGTGATTGAGTGAGAGTGAGAGGGAATTGACGGGAAAATTATTGAGGTAAGTAGAAGTCCTTACGACCCCCCTTTCCACCGTCTATTCCAACCCATATCCTTTCAAAAGACCGATCTACCTCCCTCTCCAACACACCCATAGGCACAGTGGTCTCGGGTCGTGGGGGCTGGTCGGCATGTGACCCCTCCACTCCCATTATGGCCCAATCTCTCGAGGTCACACCCTTTTCGGCCTGTCCTATTGCTTCCATCTCCGAGCTCATAGCAGCCTCCTCTCCCTTTTCCTTCTCATATCCTCCCCCTCCGAGAAACACGTTAAAACAATAGCAGCCTCCATCAGCTTCTCCTCTTACATCTCCAATCCCGGGCCACTCTCGTCCCTCCCTCCGTCTCCATCCGGGAGGATGGGGGAGAGGGTATGGTGGGGGAGGGGTGGGATGGCGGAGGTCGTACGTCTTTCCCAAAGCGACCAACCCATACCGATTTCCTCCAGTAAACTCCATCTCCATCCCGATCTCGGCAACAAATGCCCTGCCATAGCTCTCGAGACCTCTTTTTTTTCCCCTCTTGTTTTCTTATCGGCAGGCAATGACCCTGCAACCGACCAATCATTCTTGGCCATGCTATGGTACCGGTTCAAGAAACGCGCTTGGAAGTTCCTTTCCTGACATTTCGTATGCGTAATAAATGAATTGGAGAGCAAGACCAAAGCGAAGAACTTCAATTAAAATTTAGATGGATTAGATGTCGTTTAAGCTGCGTTTATTGAAATATATAAATAAATATAAAATATTTGTCGCGATCTCTCGTGGGTGAGAGCACCAAAATAAATACAAGATGCGTGCTATCTGTCATTTATTAGATACCAGCATGAATAACCTTCAAGTATTTGGGATCCCAACGAGAAACTCGAGTTAGACAGCGTCACACCCAATGCAGTAACTAGATTCATCATATAATATACGATTCTAATCAAATAGCTGCCTAATCATTAAATAAATTGAATTAGGTATTGCTAGAACGTCGCTGAGTGAACACTTGAGTTTGCGTTTATGGAAAATTTAGTTGAGTAGGTTATTAAAATGTTTTCAACACTCTCTCGTAGACGCGATCACGCCGATAAAATAAATTAGATCGACTGTAGGACAGAGCGATATCGAGATTCGTTTTAGTAGAGTCAAATTTGGAAACACATTGCAAAACCTGCCAGCCTTGTGAATTTCAGAGTAACGTATGTATGTAGCCCATAAACGGACCTATCCAAACAAAAACTCTTCCTTCTGACCGACCCCTTTCACATACCATCCTTCCCTTATCCCATTTCGCGGAACCTTTCCCTCGCATTTTTTCGGTGATTCTTTTTCCCGCCATAATAAGTGCCTCTTACCTCCCAAACTTTTGCGTTTCCTTGCACCGGTCATTTCCCTCCCATTTCTCGCTTCTACTACGCCCCATCACCTAATGTCCCGTGTCTTCAAACCTTCCACAAATTCTCCAAACTCCTGCTGTTACCTTTTCCTTCCCATTTATTTATTTCTTTCTCCCTCTCTCTCCCTCTCTCTAATACTTTGCCATCTCCTATCGTCGCGAAATTTCTGGCTTCCCAAAACTTTCTGACCTCACCTTAGATTCCTCTCTCTCTCTCCCAATTTCATGTTCTCTACATCATATTTCTCCTCTTTTCCCTTCATCCTTTCCTATTTCCGGTGTAATCTATCCCCCGATCCCTCCTTCCTCCAAGTTTCAGCTCTTTCTTACGCTCCTTCTCTTCAATATAACTATTTCCCATTCTTCCTCCTTTTCTACTATCTTCATTCCATCAACACACACATTTCTCTCATTCCCTTGTGTTTTCTTATCCTGCTCTCTCTCTCTCTCTCACTCTCTCCGCATCTTAAGAAAACTCGCCTTTCCTTCGACCTCTCCCAGTTACAGGAGTGGATGGGATGTATCTTTCCGCGTGAATCATCGTATAAGACCGTCTTTCTTGCGGTTGAAATTTTTGAAAATGAAACGCCTACCGATCCACGATACTCTCAGATTCACACAAAAAAGACTCGAAAGAACTTTGGTCGTACATGCGAGAAGTTCGAGGAGGTCAGTCCCCAGTATTTCATCCACTTACAGACAACAGTGAAAGTGTGCGCGACTCTTTTATTAAGGCCAGTATGTTAAATCGGTACTTCGAAAATTGCTTCACAATCGACAGCGGTCATTTCATTGATTTATCTATTCGTATAGATTCAAATATGAGCGACATAGAAATATCCGATGGCGGTGTCGTTAAATTGCTAAATCAGGTCCATATACCCATACCTGCGTTCATTATAAACTCGCTAGTGAACGAATTATCTCCGTACCTTAAGATCGTATACACAAAATCTTTAGATGAGGGAGTAGTTCCTTTGATATGAAAAAAAGCCCATGGTACACCTATACACAAAACGGGAAGTATATTTAAAGTGGAGAACCCTATATCATTGACATCAATCTTCTGTAAGGTTTTTGAGCACATTATCGGCAGCTCAATAATGCGATTCCTCGAAAGTAAAGGTGCTCTGAATAGAAACCAGCAGGATTTCCGGAGAGGCAGATCATGCAAGACACAGTTAGTTCTATGCGCACATGATATTGTGAAAGCAGCGGACAAAGGAACAGGAGTTTGATACAGTATTTTTAGACTTTAGGAAAGCCTTCGACACCGTTTACCATGCGAAAATAGTGCAAAAATTAATAGCTTATTCAATTAACGAGAAAATTGTAAATTGGATTGTTTCGTTCCTTTCGGATAGAACCCAGAGAGTAGTTATCGGTGGTGTTGCATCAGACGTCGTCAAAGTGACTTCCGGAGTGCCTCAGGGAAGTGTAATCGGACCGCTGTTATTATTGATATATATAAATGATTTAGCGGATAATATAAAGTGTAAAGTCAGATTCATCGTGGATGACACACTTGTGTATGGTGAAATCAACACAATATACGACCAGAAGACTTTGCAAAGGCGCCATCAGCGGTAAAGACTGGCAGGATGACCCGAATATAGAGATAGGCGCCGCAATGAATTTCACGCGGTCCATGAATTTCATCCGTTATCCGTACGAAATATCTGGATTAAAGCTAAAATACGTCAATAGCTACAAATACCTAGGAGTAATTCTCAGTAGCAATTTGTCTAGTAGGGAGCATATCAAAACCGTCATAGCATCGGCAAACATGGTTCAAGGGCTTTTCTCTAGAGTCCTGCGGAGATGCCCCTCGAAAATGAAGGAAATCGCATACTTTTCCCTAATGGAATACTGTTGCGCCGTCTGGGATCCTTTCGAGGAGGGCCTAACTAGGGAGCTCGAAATGGTTCAGCGTAGAACGGCCAGATTTGTAAAGGGAGAATATCGGTATGACGCTAGCGTATCAGAGATCTTGAGGGATCTGAAATGGAAGACGTTGAAGAGTAAAAGAAGTGAGCACAAAAGGAAACTATTTGAAAAGTTTAAAAACTCCGAATTCGTTGAAGACGTTCGCGGCATAATTTTAGGCATCGATGTTTGTGAACGTAACGTTAAATCAGAGCATACGAGGAAATATGTCGAAACAATCGCTAGAACGGAGAAATACTACAGTATTTTCCCAAACGCGATAAGACAGTCCAACAGAGGAATTAATTAGAGTTCATTTGGTGCTGTGACACTCCCTGCCAAACGCTTCTGACGGCCTGCAGGGCATTAATGTAAATGTAAATAAGGATTGCCCTACGGCTGTTAATAAATTGATGCACACAATGATGCACTTACAATTAGCCAAGAACACCAGATGCGTGTTTCCGCTAAAAAAAAAAAGCAGCTATCCTCAAAGTTGGTCCATGGGCCGTTGATTCGGAGAACGACTATACCGCATCAGAGGTGTGTAACTTGTTTTCTCAATCATGGTGATTTAGATGTTTCAACAAACCTGGTAACTATAAATAATGTACGAAACAATGATCGAGCTCAACTTGTATCTTTCAACAGCCATAAAATGTTGTGAAAACCAGATGCACGTTTCGGCTACTATGTAACAGCCATCAATGGTGATTATTGAACCAAATAAACCCTGGTTTATTTATTTCTAAATATTTTCAAAACAGTATCATCACAAAGACAGTGGATTTTGTTCCAAAATCTGCTATCAATGAATTACTACTGCTTTGTAGCTATGTCCCTCCGACCTTTTTGTGGGTATTAGGGAAAGCATTATTTTGACGGTTACTAACGTTTAATATAAAAGATGGTGAAGAGCCGCTTATGAGTTAATGATAATATAAGATGATAAATAAGACCTCACAACACATCTCCTTGCTATCATCCGACCTACTTTTCCTCTTCCATTAAGCCTCTCCAAACCCCAACTCCACTTGAACTCCGCACGCGACCCCTTCCTTCCGTTTCACATACTTCGGTTCCTTCGTGGGCAACCTCTTCCTCGTCCGGGCATCCCGCCATTTCCTCATCTGGGCTTAGTGGAAGGAGGGTAGGGAGTAGCGGGGGAGGAGGGCAAGGCCGCGGTAGAGGGGATTCCCATTTCTAATTAGGCCGGGCTAGGAGGCGGCGGGACGGAAATACGGAAGGAGAAGTTGGTCTTACATGGCGATCTGGAGTTGCGCCCATGTCCGGCGAACTTCTTCCTCTATCTACTTTGCCCTCCTGTTCTTCTTCCCTCTCCCCCTCTTTCCTGGCGCACGTTAGCTAATGCGGGACATTCTGAGACCTAAAAAGGCTCTTATCACAGTTTCGTATCTCACGATGCGAATCAATAGTAACAATAGAGAATGACTGTTTCAATCAAATGATCGTGTTTTTTTATTTTCTAGCAAACGAAGTACATAAGTGGAAAGTATTGTGCGCTTAACAAAATTTGGCTTCGAGATTTTGACGAATTAGCATGTTTTAAGTGGCGGGACGCAATTTCTAGTGAGCCGTCTGTCATCTGCTCTGGGGGATGAACGGTCAAATGCAACCTGAAGGTATCTTGCAGTCAAACGGAGCATCATCTGATTGTGATATCTTGTTGAGATCAAACATATAGCAAAATCAATAGTGGATGGTTTATCCTCGTCGACAAAAAATCGATCGACTCAAAAACCGGTATAAAGGACTTTGATTAAAATTCGCCCACATTGAGATCTTGTTACGTGGGCTAAAAGCCTCCAGATGACGAAGTTTGTCCAATTTATGTCGCACCTTTTTTTTTCATTAATAAAAGATGCTGGGATATCTTGATTTTTTCCTGGAAAAAATATATGGTATTTCTTCCAGCGTACATCCCCCATTTCCATATTTTAAAAAAAAATTCTAATCACGGGGTCATGTTTTTCTTCTCAAACGGGATAATTAAAGTTGGAAAAGTTCGACCTTTTTTTATTTTCTTCATAAGGCCCGGAATAAGAGGAAATGAAGATTGGGGGGAGGGAAGGGAGATTTGCATCCGATTTATCCACAAAGGAAACTAATGATAATTCGGGAAGTTATTTTGGCGGAGTATAAAAAATGTAGGGAGGATATAGAGACTAATTTTTTAATGAATTCCCTTTCCGAACGAAATTGAATACCCTTGGCGAGAATGGTAAAGAGAGGAGGAGGGTCAACTTATGCCGGGACTCCGCTTCGTTCCAAGATTCGGCGCCAATCCGTGCAAGTTTTTCGAATTTCAAATAAGGAATTCTATCATAAGAAGGTTAATCGCCGATTCTGCGTCATAAAATCTTCAGCAATTTGAAATAAAATCCACTAATTAAGTTAGCGAGGAAAAAATCTAAATATGTCGGTTAATGTATTGTTAAATGAAATTATCACTATTACAATATCAATAATAAAATAATGTGTATTGTAATGTGCACATATGTCAACGGTGCTAGAATTACACATACTACATGCACAACTGAACTCAAAGCAATTGTATTTATTAGAATATTTTACTTCACATTTCTCTATCACGTTCCTTAAACTTTAAGCCGTTAAAATTCGCAAAACTTTTAAGCAGACGAACGTAAAATTTTAATTAATGCGTAAAAAAATCCGTAAAACTTTATTGTGGCTGCCGGGTCCTAAACCAAATCTGCAGACCTGGTTTCAGCTCAAAATCGATTAAACCAACCAACCACTCGAATAATCACAGATTAACTCCACCGTGGATGAAATAGAAAATGAGCAAAGATAAAAAGATCTCGCCGTTTAAGTCGTTTTACCCCGACTAGTAATTAAGAAACTTGACGTGGTCCTTGTTCCATCCGAGACGCTTAAACTTAAGTCTCTGACCACTTTTAATGATGCCACAGCTGAACGAGCGACGATCCATCTTATCCCGCTCTCCAATCTGTTCGAGTAGGAAAACTCTTCGATCACTCATCTACCTTCTTCTCTTCCCTTATCTTCCCCTATCCCTATCTTCATTTTATTCTTTCCACCACCCACTTCTCCTCCTCTCTCCCACTCTTCTCTGTTTCTATTACTCATTCCTTTTTTATATCCTTCTCAAAGTTCTTCATTCATTCGTTCCCTCGAACAAATTATATTCGTCTCACTTCCTGTCTTCCCCCCACTCTCTTCCTCCCTCTCAATTTTTTTTCTCTGCTCCTGTTTCTTCTTGGTGCGATGACGCATAAATCAACGATTCGAAATTCACGCCGATTGGTTATTGAGGTAAAGGTGGTCCATAAGGCCCAATTGGCTGTGATGGATCAAAAATGAAAAAAATATATGTAAATTAAAAAAAAATACATTTATAAATATTAACTGATTTTTAAAAGTAAAAAATATTACTACATCAATAAATAATTCTAGGCTTAATTTAAAATTTTACTTTGATTTTTTCATTCTTCCTCCATCATACCCGACTATAAATGTCGAAATGCACTTTCTCCGAACGCGGAAAATTTTATATAGATGCGATAGTAAAGTCTAAATTTTAGCTGTATTATATAATTCGTTTGAAATTTATGTAAATGTTAATTCAGACATATTTTGGTATCAATAACCCATTTTTAACCGAATAAAGACGTTTAATTCTTGCGTCTATGTATGTCTACTTTCATCTCTATTCTTCTCTTTGTGTCGTCACACTTTCACTGTCTATCCTTTTTACCATATTTATCTACGCGTTTCTCTCCGTTCCCATTTCTCCGCCTTCAGCATATCACCCCAATCCTCTCATTCTTACCATCTCTCTCTCTCTCTCTTTACCTCTTCTATCTTAAATCCCATCATCCACCACACCCTACGTTTTATTTTCTCTGCCATTTTACTAGTTCGTATTAGGGCTGCCACCTCTCCGGTTTTCGTCCGGAGACTCCGGTTTTCGCAGTTCATCTCCGGTGTCCGGTTTTAATAACCAGTCTCCGGTTTGGGGACGTTTATCGGCCAATTTTCCTCAAATGTCCCTTATCCTGCGTGAAATCAATGCGGAACGGACTTTGCGACGAAGTGCGTCCGGTATTACTATTACGAGTTCTTCTAAATTTCGCTCATCTATAAGTCCTTCGAATGAATCTTATTGTTTGCGTATCTTGAAGACAATTTGATCAACTCGTACTCCTCGTTGGATTTCACAGGCCACCGAGAACAGATGTGCGATGCAATGTTATACATTGTTGTAACATCATTGAAGAACTAAACATTGTCGCATGAGCATTTTTTTCGTGTAAATATTTAATATAATTTTTTTGCTCATATCTCCGATTTTGGAATTCTCGTAAGGAGGCAGACCTAGTTCGTATCCTCATAAAAATTTCGTCCTAACAATCATACGTTTCTCAAGACTCGACGCCGTTTTAACTTAGCCTATCAGTCAAGAATTTTAATGAAGAAATATATTTTTTGTTTCGATCCTAATTATTAATACACGTCAATTCATTTACTACAATTTTAATCAATAGGCAAATTTATTATAACCGTCTATTCTATCAACAACTGTGCTTAAAATATGCACCAGAAGTTATTATAATAATTCGATTGAATGTCTATAAGAAACGGATATGGTGACTGTTAAGAGTTAAGTGGATCACATAGCCTCTTCCTGACTTATGAAGAAGTGGCTCCTTCATTTTGTATCTCCATACATTCCTCATTTTTCGCCCTCCAACTTATTTTTGACCTTTTTCCCGCGACTTTCCGAATCAAATCGAGCCTGCTATATCTTCGGCGAGAATATATTAAACACGACGCGAATGGGGTTCACATTTTCCGTCCTCCGATCCTAATACGCTTCATCTCTTCGAATTTGCTTCAATTTTCACCTCTTTCCGACTCATTCGCCCAGCCCGGACAGTATTATAGGAATCTTCTACGGTCCTTTCTCCTAGCCATATTTTTTCCTATTTCTTTTTCTTTCCAATACGTTTCAAGTTTAACTATAACATCACATTAATAAACTGTTTATAGTTCTTGTACATACTAGAGGGAGGAAGACTTTTCTTGTGCAGCTAGATGCTTACAGGCTGATAAAATGAGGCATATTTTTACATTTTGTTAACTTCATTCGTACCTGCACATTTTCAGTTTTGAAGTTATTTTTATACTAAATACGCATTTCTGTTTATGAATGTGTGCGCATGTGAACATATTCAAGTTTGAATGTATGCATACGCCTACAAAGAGTAGAATATCCCTTTATATATCTTTACATATATTATATACGGATCTAGGAAAATTCACCGACCACATGTATATATATATATATATATATATATATATATATATATATATATAAAATAAAGGTGGCAACAAGGTGTTGGAGGAAGCCCAGTGGACACTTATCTAGATTGAAGAGCCGCTGGGGGTGTTGAGGACACACGATACACACACACATATATATATACACACACACATACATAGATATATATACCTATTACACATTTATATGGAGAAGGATCACTCTTACAGCTAATAACATAACGTTAACATTTTTATTTCAACAGAGAGCTTTCGGGATGATCCCTTTGGGTAAGTGCTCACTGGGTTTCCTTCAACACCTAGTTGTCCTAAATATCCTCATTTACCTTTCCTCTTCCGTAGTATATATATATATATATATAATATTATATATACATACATACACATAACTCCCGTTCTGTAACCTTCCCTATTCTCTCCATTTTCTTTCTATCTCGGCTGAAGTGATTTCTGAATTGGTTTAAGCGGAGGGATCAAAAAGTTGGTTCCCTTCCTCACACTCTATATGGCTTCTACCGTCAACCCCCGCCTCTCCTTTCACCCCTGGCGTCCCCTTAACCGCTTCCCAGTCCCTCTCTCCCCTCCCAATCTTACCTCATCCCCCACGAACCCCGGGGAAGAGATCTGCGGTCCCGGGAAGATAAGGTGCGGAAAAGGTATGGAGAGAGAGAGAGACAGTGGGAGGGAGAGAGAGTGTGGGGAGGAGGGAACAGTCGAGCGAATTAGAGGGAAAGGGAGACAGATGATGATGATGATGTGAAGGGTGCGGAAATTGTTCAGAAGGGTTCGAAGTAGGGGAAGGGGAAATAATGGAACGACCGTTTGAGTGGGTAGGAGGGGCGGGAGGGGAGGAAATCTATTCGAATTCCCTCCTCTTTTTTATTATTTAAAATTCCCCTCCTTTCTCCTCCGCTCCTCCTCCTTCCTCGTCCTCCATCCCCCTTTCTATTCCCTTTCTCTTGAGCACGTTCTGCCGACACCTTCACCACCTCCTCATAATCAAATGCAATGAAAAACCTGACGATTTCTCTAGCGGTATGGGTGAAGATTAGGTGCCCTTCTCCCTTTCTTTCGCTTTTTCCTCTCCCTCTCTCGAAGTTGAAAGTATGTGTTATTAATGATACGCGTGGTCCAATCTCACCTCTCCAGATTTGTGTTACATTTGATCGCATAATCTCGTCCTGCGTATGATGGATGGGATGGTTCGTTTACTTTTTTCCACGGATCTCCCTTTCTAAAAAAAAAATAAGAAAAAGCTCGGAAAGTAATTAACTATTCTTTTGTTTTCCAAAATACAATCGATTTCACTCTAAAAAAACTGCTGTTATTTCAAAGGCGTGATTCAGTATTTTCTCCCCTGTAAAGCGAAGGTTCTCCCAATGTTCTCCGATGAAATTATTATTGGTAAGCATTCAACAAATTCTTCCCTGCGTTTAATTCCCTAAAATGAATACATTATCGCAATTAAATTTTTAATTCGTAGTAAAAGATTATTCAAAATGATCAATAGGAGTCAAGAATTAATTCATGAATTTGTTCGTTAGCTTCACGAGTAAACTACTAAACTGTATTTTAACACATTTTAGACCAAATATAACATTGAAAAATGAAACTTATTTCATTTGAAAACATAAAATATCGAGTTAAACAAAAATTTCTTCTATTATTTATTTACCATTGCTTATCTTGTAATGTTATTAGATTTTAATTACAGGATATCTTAACGGGGAATAATATTCAATATTCCCAAATGGAATGTGTATATATAAATAAAAATTTACACTCAAGCAAACAAACCTATATATCAGTTAATGTACTAAGTGTTCCACCATGCTTCATCATCCAAATTAAACATTAGCTATTTCAAATATAATTAAAGGATGATTATATTCAAGGTGAAGGAAATAATCGCATTACCTTATTAAATAACCGGAATTAAATGACTGATATACATGCCTATGCTTTATAAACAAAGCGAATGCTGCTATTCAAGATATTAAAAGTACTTTTTCAGATCTTTATGCCCTGATGTAGCGGAATAATCTCCCAGAAGAATCAATAGAGCTTTTCAGACAAAATATTTGCTCTCCGAGGACAAAACAAATTTTAATTCCCCGACAAATAAGCCTTCCCGAACGGGATTTTACGCCAATATGTCACTCTAATTGTTCGAATACTAAGAAAATTACCGGTTAACCCACGCAAGCATTCGAACTTCCTTTCTTTTTTTCGCCTACGGTAAAAAAAAACACGGCATCCCCCGGATGAGAATTATTCACGCACCGTCGGAGGAAACCAAATTAAATCCCCTTCGGAACTTTAAATGTTATCTTTAGAAATCCTCAAGAACGCCTCACAATTTTTAAGCAAATACAACGATCTGGATGGCAGATTAACGGTGCAAATTTAAAGAAATTTGTTCCGTTTTTAAAACGGCACACTTTCATCAAATTTTTCCACAGCCTCATACTCAGTTCAGTTTTATTAAGGATGACACTTTTACTAACGCATAATATTTTGACTGAGAGAGAGCTTAGCTTTTCAAACTTGAAAAAAAAAACCTCAGGTGATTTTATAGCCGAATAAAAATATCGACCCTTGACTAATTTTAGGTACTATCTTAAAATATTTCGGCAGTCCCAAATTCGGTTCAATTTTTATCAAGAATAACGCCATTATTATCGTGTAATACTTGAGACCTCAGCTATTAAAAGATTAGGCTAAACAAATGACGGATAAATTTCGAGGGTAGATGACCTATGTAGCAGGATGAATAAATTTAATCAAAATAACAAATCGACTAATTTTCCTATCTAAAGACTATTTAGAGGCAACGCATTTTAAAAGAAAAGCAAACTGCTTTTCGAACCAAGGGCAACGCGAATTTCGAAATAAAATAAGACACTAGAATTTTAAACAAATATTTGAAGCGACAGGAAAGAAAAAAAGAAGAGGAAAACGCAGCTTCATAATCATTTTCGCAGTCCAAGGACCACGGAATTAAACAGGGAGGATCTGGAGGAGGTGAAAAAAAATGAGTGACGAAAAGCCCTTCGGAGATATGGTGTTTGATAAAATGGCCGCGGGGATTAGTACGCTAGAGAGAAAAGAAAGAAGAGGGGAGAATAACACGGGAAAATAAAAGCGTAGAAAGTCGTACGACGCGAAAAACGGACCGTCGCGTGGAAGAGGTCACATGAAAAAACTCGATTCGGGAAACCCCAGAAATGCCATTGTTTCGGCTCGCCCTTCTCTTTTCATTTTGTTTCGGTTTAGTTGAGGTCAAAATTCCGCAAAATGGAAAGTTTTTTGTTTCACCCCGAGTTCGGCATAACTTCTCGTATCACGATGGATGGAAGGTGCGCTGCGAGTTAAAACTTGAAGCGGGTGGAATATAAAATTCCAAAGAGTTTTTCGGTTAAAAAAAAATTCGTATTGAGATGGAGCGTGATTCCTCGCTGAATTCCATGGAAATTACGAGGTGAGAATGCGGGAGGAGGAATAAAAACTTTTTTTGTCGGTGGATACATGTATAGTACATATCTAAACTTGCGTGTTTGCATCAAATACGACATACGATAAACCGAGACTTCTGCCTAAGGAAACGGGTATCGACTTTGAAACGAGCAAACGAAAGAGTTTTTGGTGCATTTTTTTCCTCGGATTAATTGAAAAGTATTTTGTCATGGCATTTTTTTTTTCATTTGCCGTTACTCGAAGAGAAATTGGAGTTTACAGAAGGTGAATTTTTTAATCTCATCCACGTTCCTCGTAATTTTCATTAAAAAAATATCCGGGTGTTCCGTTGCTATATATTATCGAAAGGCGTAAAATGTTAAATTTGAAACAATATAAAGGTTGGTTTGAATATAATCTACTCTACTATAATATACTTTGAAGTGTGTGTTTGTGTATTTGTGTGTTTGTTCATGGAACTCCTCCTAAACGATAAAAGCTAGAATAACCAAATTTGGTACGATTCTTCCTTACATCCTAAATTAGTGAATGGTCAAGGTTTGGTCAACCCGGATTAATTAGTGCTGCCAATATTGGGAATTAACATTTTTCCATAAGATAACACGTATGAATCCATTTCTTGACTTGCAAGGTATTCTTCCTTCAAGCACCAAAATACGTAAATATGGACCGATTTTTTTCATTTTTGCTTTATTCGACGAATAAAACTCTATACTATCTTATTCCTGCGAAGTTTACATGTTACACGGTCGAAGTTTTCAGAAACACGATATTTATTTCGAAATTGTTTGGATTTTTCGTACCTCTCCCGGGCGTTTCCAAGACGGCCGTCATTGTTACCTCCGATTCAATTAGCTTCAATGAAGCTTACAAATAGACGATAGTTTAGCGTTATTCGATTCGAACTTTTGTTTAAGCAACGAAACGATCGATGTTTATCGATAGCAACGTAAATAGATACTGATTATTATTCAGGAAGCGTTTACTGATGAAAGTACTTGAACCTTCTTTCTTCTATTGAATACTGGAATGTTACATTTTTTGTAAGTAAAATCATTATATTCTACATTATAATGTTTATTACCGTAAATAAGCTCACGTCTCTGGTGTACATTTACCGGAGTCAGTGTTCAATCATGGACAACTGTATGTTGCTTTTTCACGGGTTTCTTGCTTACAAGACATAAAAGTAAATATTTCAGCGAGGTATAATCACACAAGAAATGAAGCTGGATTTGAGGAAAGTAATATGATAGGAAATAAAATTATCGTTATATTTGAATGCAATACGTTCGGAAACGGACTGTTATAAGCAAATATGATTAATTGTTAAGAAAACCTAATTGTAATTTTAAAAGTATCTACTATACAGGTATTTTAAAGAGTTTATATGTTGTGCTGTAGTAGCTTCACTAAATCCGTTGAAGTTCAACGGGAAATTCTGCTAGTAATGGGTAAACCAGGCAATACGTAAAAGCATCCTGTGTTTCTCTTGATCTTTCGAATAGGGTGTCACCGTCGAAAATGGTTCTACAGAGAAATGGTGAGCTCACCATATTGCCAAAATTTTGTCTAAACAATGGCGATAAAAGTCAAAGAATACCAGTTGCGTATTTTGGTTACATTGATGATAACAGACAGTGGTTTTTATAGGATCTACTATCGTTGAATCATTTCTGATAATGGCCGAATTGCACATCTGATTTCCCTACAACTTCATCTTCATTTTGCCTCCGCCTTATAGCTACGCCTCGCCTAGCAAAATAAAATTCGGTATCATTTTGGGAAGTAATTTTCGGATGTTTTTCTTTACATATTAGTAACGTAGGCTTTCGTCCGGTGAAAACGGTACCTTAAACTGTGAAAACAACCCAGGAATGACGAAGATAGCCGAAGTTTGGAAATTTAACAAAATCGGGTATTAATGTTGCATTTATAAAATAACACTACCGGATTCTTATTTTCAATAGTTATGGGTAAATTCCATTAAAGTTGCAAGTTTATATATTTTAGGACTTCCGAGTTATAAACATTAAAATTAGTCATATCGGGTCAAGAGGGCTAAAAACCGTTCTTTTTTCAAGTATAGCCCGATATAAAACAATTACGATAAATATAAACTAAAAATTTTAAACGTACATTTATTAACGTGAAAATGAATGCTCTACTCGCTACTTTTCATCCCATTAAAATCGGTCGGCCTGTTTTTGTGATATAGCGCATCAAACTCGGGTATCTAGACTTTTTGCAAGGACATTAGAGCAATTGATTTCGTCAACGCGGCATTTTTCAATTTTGTTATTGATGAGGTCTTCTGAATAACAATTTTGATTATTGCGCTTTTTTCGAAATACCGGGACATGAAATCCCTTGTTGAGTCTCCTCTCGTACCATTTTCTTACGAGGTAAAAATAGATTGAATCGCTTGGTTGGCACCTTTCATAGGATACGCGGAAATTTATGGCTTTAGTTCTTCTATTCTATCATCGGAAAATATTGGTAACTGCAAAACTTTGGGAAAGGAAGGGGGGCAAGGTGGACTTAGAATAACTCGCACGAAGAAGCGTCTCCTTGGAAATGAACCAAATAAAGTCCTGATGGAAAGGGCACCTGAAGCGAAGATGGAAAAAAAAGAAGCGAGCCTAAGATTCTTTGTGGAAAACTATTTGATAAATGTAATCTCACAGACTTCGATGCTTCGCCCAAGTTTCCTTCTTCTCACGAGCCACATTCATCTCTTCTCTTCTTTTTTCAATCTTTTTATTCCCATTCACTTATGAGGAAAGTCATTGCTCGATGAAAAATTGTAGCGACACTTCATTCGTCAACTTTTTTTTATCGTTCTAGGAGTTACATTCTGTTTTATTATTGAAAGGAAGCTTTTTAGCAAAGATAGATGATTATCTGCAAAAAAAAATAAATTCCTATTTTGCTCCTAATGAATGGAAAAACATTGTTCGATCTTCTATTTTAATGTGTTCTCTTGATAGTTATTTGCTGACTACTGCTTATGTTGAAACTACACATAGTATTGACACGGAGTTGAGTCAGACTGATTAATAATGCTGCATATAATGACATTTTAAATGTTATTTTTATTCGATTAATAATAGAAATACATTCTAATTGCAACAAATACTTCCAATTAAAATATTCGTTTTCGGGAAAATTTTAATAATTCCATTAAGCTATCTTGTTAGCTTAGATTTTTTTATTAAACAGGTTACGCATAAAATTTTATAAAAAATCTCCTATAGCGCAGGCTTTTCAAACGAGTGTTGCGGTATTTCAGCATTATTTTACACGGAAAAGAATCCACCGCGTTTCAAAGAAAAAAATTCCGAGGATAAATCCCAGCGTACAAAGAGTAAGTGTTTTGTTTCCCTAGAAGATTTAAAAAAAAAAAGGAACACTGGCCGAACGAAAATCAAAGGGACTATCAAACGAAAAAACAAAACTAAAAAGGAAAAATAACCGAAGGGAAAATGACGACATAACCAAAGAAACGAGTCAGGAAACATGCGGACCTTCGCTCGGGGGGAAAAAAAAAACAAAATAAACGAAAAATTAAAAAAGCTAAGCGAGAACATCTCCTACGCATAAAGTACTCGTAAATGGCATTCGCGGAGAGACGACATTAACAGTTGTTTTTAACCGGATAACTTTCGAAAAGCGCTTTATGCTCAATGAAACTGTTTGTAAGCAATACCTCATAATATTTTTGTTTACTAAGAGCAATAAATCGCGTCGGGGGAAGTTCGCTGCTTTCCCTCTCTCCTTGCCTCGCCTCCCTCCCCCCCTCCATCTCTCACACACACTTTCCCTCTTTCCTCTTTGGAAGCTTTAAAATTACTGCTCCACTCATAAATTCCGCTACTTCTACTGTCCAATGTTAGAATCCCTTCTCCTCCTCCCCCTCCTCCTCAACACTACCATTCTCTCTTCCTTTTTCTCCCCACCCTCCCTCAACTCCATCTTTATTTTCGTGCCTCTCCCTCTCTCCCTTTCATCTCCAGACTCCGAAATTTCTCTTTATCTTTCTTCTTCCTTTGATCCTTATTTACTCTTCAATAAAAAAATACCTTCTCTTCCACATCCAATGTTTTCATCCCCCCCCCCTCTCCCTCTCTCTCTATTTCTTACCTCTCTCCTTTTCCTCTCCTTTTTACTCCTCTCTTTCTCGCCAGGAGGCACAATATACAACACCTGGGGCTATTCTCTCCCTTATTTTTTTTGTTATCCTTGTGCAAAAGTTCTTTTCCTCCCTTCCTCTCTCTCTCTCTCTCTCCCGTTTTCCTTTTAAAAAAACCTTCCGTTTTTCCGCACCTCAATTCGTCTTCATCCCCATTCTCCTTTCGTTTTTTTCCACCGACACTTTCATGTCCTTATAATCTTCCATCGCGCCTCACGTGTCTCATTGTCAGATTTCCTTGTATTCTTTCCTTTTTTCCTGCATAAAAACTTATATATGCTACCTTATCGTCTACTATACGTTTCCCCAATATGTCCCGATTTCATTTTTCGGTTACCAAATTTTCCTCCTTCTTCATTGCTCCCACGTTCAAAGGCTACATAAATTTTCAGGAGGAATTCCTTTCACTTTCTATTTACCACTTTAGTTGATTTTATCTCTATATGGAGTATGAAATATGGCAAATACCTCTAGAATCTTTACTTAAGGGTTGGGAAGTTGTCCTCTCAAAATATTCCGGCTTAAAAAAAAAAGAAGAAAACATGCGCCTATGCTATTCATACTGAAATTTATAGTCCACTTAGATGTCTTTCGGTACCATGGAAGTAATAAATAGGGAGGTGATAAACTACATTATTTTATAGGAAGGCAGCTCCGTAATCAGGAAAAATGCGCTACAATGTATAAAAACTAGCTGCAGTACCTGGCGTTGCGCGGGTCAATTTGTCTGAGGATTGGGTAAATTTAAATCAAAATTATGGGGGAACGAGGAGGCATAGGCCCCCCAAATTTTGTATACGCATTGTAGAAGGGATAATGTACGACTTAAGTAAAAAATATGAAAATTTAAAAAAATCTCCAAGAGAGTGGGGTGTTATAGGGGGGAGATGGGGGAAAACAAAGTTGCCTAAAATATTTTCAGGGATGATATAAAATCACGTGCAAAGTTTGAAAGTTGTGGAACTTTTGGTTCTTAAGTTATAAACGGGCATACAGACAAACACACTAAATTATATATTTAAAGATAACGTGTCATTCTGTGTTTGAGGAATTTACCCGAAACGAGATGCTTCGCTTCGAGTTATCTCGGGTTATCCACCTTAAAGTATATCGTTCCAGGAGTTTAATGTTAAGAGCGACACAATGTGGCAGGGTCACAAGTTTTTACAAAAGCGTATTTATAAGGTGATGATAATTGGGCACTAAACATTCTGTGGCTACCCTAAGTGAAATTTTCGAATCCTCAAAATTAGTCATTAAAAAACGAACATCTTTTTATCCCATCCGTCTGTGAAATCCGAATAAACATCGCATCAGGATCCGCATGAGTTCTTTATTAGCTAAAAACCACGAAAGACAAGTCCTTTATTTTAAAATTTAATACGAATCCCTTTCGAGGATATAACTTTCCTGCTAAATAATATTAAATATTCGTCGTTTATTTGTTTTATTTTTTTCTAGCGAAGACTCTAATTGGCACACAAATGTTGGAGGGGACGCAAAACGCATCATCGCTCGCGTTTCAAAACCCCTATGAAAAACATCCGTAAATTTTTCGGTCGAAGAGACATTGAGATAAGGAAAGTGAAAACGTTTTATTCGTTCATTTATTTTTTTAAGAGAGTGCCTTCCTCTCAAATTATCTTTCCCTTTACTTAGCGCGAAATTTGTATATTTTCAGTCTTCCGTGGAAGCAGTGTCCGGAAAATTTGAAAATTCATCCTTCCGGATAGACGTTCATTTCTCGTCTCCATCAAATTCGTCCTCAAAATGTCGTCTCCTATTTCGAAAAGCTTTCTTTCCCGCTACGAACCGCACTCAACTCGGTTTAGAAACGTAGCTGTTTGGTCCTACGCTCTGGCCAATATATATTTGTCGTTGTTACTTCAACCGTTTGTGAGACTGCGCGTAAAATTATTTGAAACATCGGAGATGCTAGCCGAAATTAAAACATCTGTATCTGGATAACGAGTTGTTAGTTAAGTAACTGATAAAACATTCCTATGGACTTTTCAGAAGCTTATTTTGACCAAACATCAAAAGCATCACATATAATTTTATAGAACGCTTTCAATGTATCAAAGATTTCATTCACGGTCGACCTTTAAAAGATTATCTTTTTCCTTTGTACCGGTCTTGGTAATTAGTGTTTTCCATTAAAAGAAGTATTTGAATTTGTTTCAGAGAGCTTTTGCTATCTCTTATTCCATCTATCATTTTCCTAAAACACTCTGTTTTTGCTTTGAAGCTTTGACTCGACTATTACATAAAGCCAACGGAGCTTCATTTAATATACGAACTCATGTCTCAGATTAATTTATGGGCGTGAAGCTTTTTTCATCATAATATACTTACTATTTAAATACAAAGTCGAGAGTCATTTACTTTTGATTTTATTTTCCGTTCTATAATTCCGGTAGTAAGCCGATGACAGTTAAATATAAAATTTTAATTGATAGTAGGTCCTATTATTTCAGTTATTATCCTGCGTTTTATTCAGAACAAGTTTATACACATCGTCAAAACAAAATTAAATTAAATACAAAAGTGGTATTGGCGTAGTTTAGATTTTGGTCTTCCGAATATTTTCCACCGTCAAAGAAAAACAACATTAAACGGAATATTTTTTAATATTATTACCACATTAAAAAGGTTATTATTGCGCAAGCGTAAATTTCGGCTTAATATTTCATTAATTTAAGTTTAATATATCTATCCACGAGTATTTTTTAAAAATATTTCTTGTCCTGCTGATTAAAAGAGACATTTAAAAAATATAAATCATACCAAATATACCAAAAAGGAAAATTACAATCAAATAGCCAGATTGCAAAATTTCCCTCTCGGCCCTTTCGTCCTCCCCCCCCCCCCCACCACTCTTCCTACCGTTCTCCCACTCTCTCCTTTACCTTTCTTCAACCTTTCTCTCTATCTCTTTCTCTCACCGTGACAGTACCTCTTCAACAATCTATCAATTTATAGAATTTATTTAATGGTTAATTAAATCGAAGATACTTCCATAGACATTTATTGCTCAATATTATTTTAACATAGACTTTATACAACGTTTTACTCAATCTATGTGTAAATTTAAAAGTAAAGTCGAATATTCTTCAGAGCAATTCCTTTTCGCAACAAATTCTCGACTTTTTTCCTCGCCTGCCGTTTAATCCAAAATTAATGGACGTGGTTTGGCCAAATCAGCAAACAAGGCGGTTACTCTCGGCGCCGAAAGCTTTTCACTTCAAAAGACGTAAGCTTTTTCTTTTCCCAAACAAATGTCTGTGCCAACTCGACGGATATTTTTAAAAAATCTAGGAGAAAAATGAGTTTTCAATCATTTGGGTGTTCTTTGGCTCAAAATCCGAATTTGTACGATGATTACAGGTAATTATTTTTAAATGCAGGTCGAAAAAAATACCCTGCATACATTCCCATTCCGATCAATCAGAGTAAGTAAACTCTTTTGGAACCGAACCCATGCCTTTAATAATGGATTGTAACCCGTTTAAAAATTATTTTTAAAATAAAAGATTAATCGAAAACTTACATACCGTCCTTGAGTTAAAGGTATTCATTAATAAAATCTTATTCACCTAACGACAGAATGAAATATGTCTTCATTATAATGCGAGGATGATAAGTGATTGACGTAGATATTGCGCGATATAATAGCCCAGGTCTGTTGGTTGGTTGGTCACGCTTTCACGATGGCCGATATAGAGCGTTTTAACAAACTTCCCCAATAGGTAGAAGATTGAAATTTGTTTGATTAACTTATTTTAAGGTAATGACGAAAATAAATCTCCAAAAAAGTCCTGGGTTCGACTCCAACGAAGACATTTCCATTTTCCGTAAGATAACATGTAAAAATCTCTTTTTTGATGTGCAAGCTTTTATTGTTTTGGAAATTAAAATTAGAAGGAATTAACCTACGATCTTCGGTTCTGAACCATTTTTAAGAAAAAATTACAGTTTCTTATTCTGTTCATCTTTTTTCGCATACAATTCGAAATCGCTCATGTTATACGTTTAGTTCACACATTTTGTGGAAATATTGCCATTTTAACGGAATGTTGCCTTGGCTACCAATTATACTGTTAGACCTCAAAATCCTATTGTTGTATCAATCCTTATGGGTGTAAGCGTGCTTTTTATGCTTTTAATACGAGATAGGAATGGAGAAAGAGGGATGGTAATGGAGGAGAGAGGGAGGTGGAGAGAGAGAGAGAGGGAGGGAAGGGGGAGAGGGAATGAGGGGGGGAGGCGGAGAGAGGGAATGAGGGAGAGGCGTGGAGAGAGTGAGGGGGAGTGAGGGGAAAAAGGGAGGGAGAAAGAGGGAGGGAGGAAAAGAGAGGGAGAGATGTGGAGGGAGGGCGAAATTGAGATGGAGAGGGAGGGAGGGAGGGAGGGAGGGGGACAGAGGGAGGTAGAGAGATGGAGGGAGGAGAAGGGAAAGAGAGGGTGGAAGGGAGGGGGGGAGAGAGGGGGGAGGAGGGAGAGAGGGGGAGGGAGGCAAATATTTTAAGGTTAACTAAAGATATCCCGTCAGATTGACAGACAATACGCTAGTATAAATATATCACGTGCCAACCTATGAAAGCGTGGTATTATAACTTATTTGTTTGTAACGAATTCCCTAAAGTCTTGTGATGTTTACGCGCAAAAATCTCAGCTATGCAGCAGGTGAAATGTCCGCAAGAAAAGAGAGAGAAAATTGCTTTTACACCACATCGCCATCTTCTATACATTACGCAGAACTAAAATTGTTTCTCACTAATACGCAAAACATTTTTAACGCCGAATTGTTTCACCACATTTGGCTTTAAATTAGCGTCACACTTCCTCAATCAACCCTCCGCGGTATAAGGAAATTAATTCAACTGAGGTCTTTTATTCGCACTCCCTTCATCACCTTTTTACCTTTCTTTCCATTAAATTTTTTACACGGGAAAAGTTGACCCAGATGATGCCCAAAGACTCTTAACGAGTTCTTTTTTTTAAATGAAACGAGCGATTTTATTAAATTACCCGCATGATTGTCGGAGGTGAATTGAAGGACGAGAGAGACAGAGAGAGAGACAGAGAGAGAGACAGAGAGAGAGACAGAGAGAGAGACAGAGTGAGAGAGACAGAGTGAGAGAGACAGAGTGAGAGAGACAGAGTGAGAGAGACAGAGTGAGAGAGACAGAGAGAGAGAGACAGAGAGAGAGAGACAGAGAGAGAGACAGAGGGAGAGAGACAGAGGGAGAGAGACAGAGGGAGAGAGACAGAGGGAGAGATAGAGAGAGAGACAGAGAGAGAGACAGAGAGAGAGAGACAGAGAGAGAGAGACAGACAGAGAGAGAGAGACGGAGAGAGAGAGGGTGAGAGAGAAGAAGAGAGATGGGGAGAGAGACAGAGACGGAGAGAGACAGAGACGGAGAGAGAAAGGAGACGAGTTAGCCAAATAACGAAATAAAGAGGTGGAGAGATTAAATGTATAACCGAAGCTTCGCACTTTTTTTAAAAATATTGGATCTCTCTGAAGAAAAAGGAAGAAAGTGAAACGTCAAGAGAACAAAGGTAATTTGAAAAAAAAACTCCTCGCTCTCAGGATTAAGGAAAGCTTAAAAGTTATTCGACTTTTTCTCTCTCTTCCTAAATTACAGACGGATCCGGTATCTCTTCTTATCTCTTCACAACTGTTAAATTTCGTCTCTTATCCGTTCTCCTACAGGAAAACTCCTTTGGCGACGAAGACGCGAGGATTAATTTATAGATTTTTTTTAAAGCGCTTTATTATCTAAAAATATTGGTTACGAATTCGGCCTGTCCGTCCGTCCGTCCGTCCGTACATCTATTCTGGCATTATCTCTGGAATTCCGACTCCTGGAGAGACCAAATTTACAGGATTGGATACATGTTGGCTAGAAATATCGTAGTACAAGTTTAATGGATCTAGGATAAATGCTGAGGGTAATCGAATTATTTTTCCAACTCTTTTGTGTTTCATTTACGCCCCAAATAAGAAAAGCATGATATCAGTTCGGGGAATTATTAAATTAGTTAGAAGTAAGATGGGACATGTACACTGTTCCGTAGCTGGAAGCTTGACGTTTATGTATAAAATATAGAATTCAAATCAACGTAAAATGAGAACGATCAACAAAAACATACAAAAACAACTTTTATGATTTAAACATATTTTAGGAAATGTACAGAGTAAAGGTGAAACACCAACCCACACCAACGGTTTGATTCAATGATTTTACTGTTAATTACAAATTGTACGGCCTTTTCTTAGCTTCCAAACATTCGCGTAAATTCTTCAAGAGGCGACATTTCCATTAATCCCACAATAAGAAATCCACATTTCACCCTTACCCTTACATGATCTGTAAGGCATCGATTAATAGATTTAGTCCGACAGAGGACAACATTCGCGACATAAAAGTCCGCGAGGGCATATACCGTGTTTACTCGGACATACGCCGCCACCGCAAATAAGCCGCACCCAGGGTTTTTCAACATTGAAAATAGAAAAAAACTTCACTCGATATAAGTTGCGATTCGAAATAAAAAATGTCTACAATCGGTGGCTCCGGAAATTTTCTTATTTGCTGCCCAATTGAAAAGTTATGGGGTAAAATAGTTGAAGTTACGAGTGCATTAAAATGTCGATTTCCGATTTTCTCAGCTGTCTTTGCCCGGGTGCATACGCAAGAGATTCGTGAGTAACCTCTTCTTTTCCCTGCCTGCTTTAGATGAGTAATGCGAACGAAGGAAAATTATGATTAAAAAAATAATCGAAAATTTCCCTACCGCAGATTTCAGTGCGTGCGCGTCAAAAAATTTCACGCAACTGTCGCGTGGGGCACGATTAACCAATATTACTAATAAAAAACTACTAAAATGGCACAATAAATTCATGAAATAGGCGAGGAACTGCGCGCGTACACTACCGCGGTGACTGCGAGACATCGAGAAAGAAGGTTTTGAAAAAAATACCGCGGAGTGAGCGGCACTTGAGCGATCATTCGCGGATACGCGAATTTCTGCCTCGCGAATGAAAAAAACGTACTGAAAATGAAAATCGCGGATACGCAAATTTCGCGTATGGCGAGGGATTACTGTATATACCTTAGGACTTCTAATCGAAAATGACGTATACGTGGAAATTCTGATCGTAATGTGAGAATATTTCACTTTAAGAATGTTTTTCCTTTGTATTCGCGAATAATCCGCACCATAATTTTTCCAATAAAAATGTAGAAAAAAGTGCGGTTTTATGCGAGTAAATACGGTAATTACGAATTATTGCAGTTTAGGAGATAAAAATTCGAGAAGGTCCCCCGCGCCCATGTTATCCAATTGGGAGAATTAAACGTCCCTGGAATCGAACTCGGGTCGTTATATCGCATGGTGATTAGGCATAAGGGTTTTTATGTGTGGCACTCTTTCAAATTGAAATAATGGTTAAAATACATGCAGCCGTTCTCGAGTTGTCTCAAAACTAACCTACCTAAATAAAATATATATCGCGGTAAGTTAATATAAAAGTTGGTAAAAAGAGGGAAATGTTAAGAAATGTTTTAACAATAGGAAATAAAACTACCCTCACAACGAGTGCAGTGCTTTTAAATATTATTACATATCATTGATATAATGCTTTTAAAGGAAATTTATAGACTATGAGGCAATAGATCATAACCAAAGATGTAATCTTATGCTGACGTCATGATCCTAAAACAAGGAAATAATAGCACCTTACATAGTTTGTCCTACAATTCTTCCCTCACTTGTTTATTTACGTTTTCAGTTTTACCCAGCCTCAACCGTCTACCTAGCCGCCAGCTCTCACCTTTCTTATCCTACTACTTCATCTACACTCCCTGATGGTAGGCGGGTGATGTTTACTTTTCCCAACGCTTAGGTGTTGCATCTTTTTTTTTATAGGCGTTGCTCAGACTTCGCTCCTTTTCTCCCTTTCTCTCAATAGCTTCTTTTACTGCATTTTCTCAACCTTCCTCGCTCGTTTGTGGCGGTGCCAGAGACCGCAAGACCGCTTGTAAACCCCAGTAGTTTCTTTCCTCTTTTCGTCTGGTCCCAGCTCACCTGGACGTGCCGGGAGGGAAATTGCTCGGAGTTAAAAGAGAAAGAAAAACGCGAATTTCCGGAATAAATTCGTAAGGGAGAGGAGTTTTATTTCCTTCAAGCCGCGCGTCTCGGGAGGAGTTGGACAAAAAAATAATAAAGTCTAATAAAGTCCGTCATGGGTTAAGGAATTAAAAAAATAATAATGACGATGATAAAGGGGCGAGTCAAGCGTACTAACCATCCTAATAGGGAACGTATATATACGTGTGTGTGTGTGTGTGTGTGTGTGTGTATATATATATATATATGTGTATATATATATATAAAATCTTTTCCTCTCTTTCTATGGCTTTTAAAAGGTAAGCTCCTTCATGGTCACTTTGCGTGAAAAAGAAACTGCGCCGAATATACTTTTCTCCTTAGTGGAGTAGACGGAAAAAAGAGAACGTGGCGTTATAAAAAAAGAAAAATTCCTTTTTCTATCTCTCTCTCTCTCTTTTCTTACTCGGCGGTGGCAGGAGAACGTCATTGTTAAACTGCTATAGCATTGAAAAGAGTTCTTTTTTCCTTTTTCTTCTTCTTTTTCTGCTGCCTAGAGAGCTCGAGGACTGGGAGACCCGAAAGGTAAAAGTCGCGGGAAAAAAAAGGAGGACCTTTGTTGGCTTCCTTGAGGGTTTAATCCGAAACGGATTCGAAATTTCCAATACTGCCCACTGCCTTCGAAAATGACAAAAAATAACTAAATTCCTTTCAGACCTTTTCATTTCCATTCCGTCGGAAAGAAGCGGACTGGTGAGAGTGGGGAAATTATTTTGGCGTTTTTAATTTTCGAAAAGAGAAAGAGGAAAAATGGCGCCCTTTCATTTTGCTACTCATTATTTTTTTCTGAGAAATGTTTAAAGTTTAACATCCTTACATCTATTTCGTAAAACCCTAAGCAAGAGTCGAATGTATAATCTCCCTTATCTCTTGGGAATAAATGGAATAAAAAAGAAACCCAAAACCCGAGAATCGTACAAGAAGACCCTTCAAAATTCGCACCCTCCTCATGAAAAGAGCACGATGGACTTCGCGCAACTGAGAATACGGGATGAGGGAACGGTCAAGGCGTGGCAGGACGATGGATTAAGGGGAGGATGAAGGGAAAACGGAATAGGAAAATAGGGGATGGTCACTGCGGAGTGCGTAGCAGTGTAAAAAAAAAAGATAGGGATAAAGTGGGCGTGCGAGAGACGGATTTATGACCGTGTGGTATCATACAAAAGGATCGTCGCACGCACGCATACAGAGCGGCGATACAACAGCACAGGGCGAAAATGAAAGAAATATAAGGAGAATGAAATCCGCAGAAAAGGAAGAGAGTAAGAAGAGGTAAAAAGAGGAGACGAAATAGTAGGACTGAAGATGGAACCTCCTGAAAATTCACTTGTGCGGAGAGAGTGAGAAAGAGATGAGTGAAATGGAAAAAAATAACGAGAATAGGATACCACGAGGGATAGCAAGAGTGCCCACCAGACTCGGGAAGACCAACAAAAAGAACATTAATTATATATATATGTAGGGCCGGATTAAGAGACCCATGGGCCCCACGCACAGCGCGTTTAAGGCCCCACCGAAATCGTCAATTTTTTTAAAGTAACATTATGCAAGGTTTTTGATCTGAGCGGCAACACTTGGAAAGGGTTTCGGCAAGACGGGGTAGGGTCAGCTCACTTTGGGCCCACTTGTCCCCGCGTGTTTCGCATACCGCCTAATCCGGCCCTGTAAACAAGTACGCTATAATAAATCCAATTCTCTGGGATATCTGCTTCGTCAACGGCCATACCACGATGAAAACACCGGTTCTCGTCCGATCACCGAAGTTAAGCATCGTAGGGCCCGGATAGTACTTGGATGGGTGACCGCCTGGGAACACCGGGTGCCGTTGTCATTTTTGCAAAATTTTTACCTCGTGTTTTGCGGATTCTGTCGCAACGATTGCTATTTTTCCGACTTACACCATTTCCGCTTTCTTTTCCTTGAGTGCATTTTGTTGCACTGGATCCGAAAAGCATCTATTCTAGTTAAAACTCGACATATATCTAATACTGTCATCTTTTTTTTTTATATTTTTTAAAAATAAAAATTATGGTTATCAAACCTTTCTGGTGCCGTTTAAAAAAAAAAAAAATGGTAATAAGCTCCGTTAAAAACGGTTATTCAGCCCACCGTGAACCGAAATTTATAATGTGTAAATAAAAAGGTTGCACACACATTTAATATAATATTTCAAAGAAGCTGATGTTTTGCAGTATTTCAACAATTGGAGGAAAATAGAAGAAAGAACAGCTAGATGAACAGGAAAACTTATGGTTTGGGAGTCAGGAGCGTAATTTAATAATTCTATCCGCGATTAAGAGACCCATGGGCCCCAAGCACAACACATTTAAGGTTCCACCCAAATAGTAAATTTGTAACAAGTAACAGTTATTGCAAGGTTTGTGATCTGTGCGGCAGCACTTTGAAAAAGCGAGACGAGACACGTACGACCCGCAGTGGGCCCTCTTGTCCTCTGGGGCCCCACGCGCTTGCGTGTTTTGCGTACCGCTTAATCCGGCCCTGTATGTATGTACGTATGTATGTCTGTATGTATGTTTGTATGTATGTATGTGTGTATGTATGTATGTATGTACACACAAACATACAAGGAGTTGCCAGACCCTAAGGAACATGGAGGATTGATTATGAGGGTTGTTTCTTGGAGAGGAGTATAGGAGTAGAAAAAGTAAGGTCTAAAGGAGGGAGGGAGGTAGAGGAAAACCAAGATAAAGAGTGAGGAGAGAGAGAAAGGATGAAAATGATAAAAAGTGAGAAAGACCTAGGAGAAAGGGGAGAAATGAGAGAGAAAGTGTAAGGAGAGGGAGATATTGGGAGGGAGAGAGAGAGAGACAAGTCGGAGAAAGAAAGTAAGAAAGAAAAATGAAGTAAAGAATGAGTAGAGAGAAAGAGTAGGACGGGGGAAGGAAAGAGTTAAAAAGGAGAGATATTAAGGGAGAATGAGAGAGGAATAGTGAGAAGGAGAGAAAGAGTGAAAAGAGAATGTGTGAGAAGGGGAGGCAGAGAGAGAGAGAGAGAAAAATTAGAAAAATATGGAGAAATAAAGTATAAGAAGGGTAGAAAAAGGGGAGAGGGAGACTTAGAGAGAAGGAGAGGGAGGAGGGGGAGAAAAAAAGGGAAAAATGATAGAGAAGACGTGAAAATGAGAAAGAAAGAGTGGAAGTGGAAGAAAGGGAACAGATAAAGAGGGAGGAGGAAGGAAGAAAGCAAAGAGGGAGAAGAAAAAGGAAGAGGAGAAGAAAGAGAAACAGAGGAGGAGAGAGGATGGGTGGGGGAAAGAGAGTTATACGGAGGCTCAGCTAAAGGTCGGCCGTATAACCCGCTACGTCACCATACGCACAGAAATACATACCCCCCCCCCCCCCCCACAGCTCAAGAGTGACGGGACTGTGCGGTCCCACCAAAAAAAATAAGAAATAGGGCACGTAAAGTTCTTCAAAAATCTTCCTCTCCCCACATATCAGGTTTGCGAGTTTTTTCTTCGCCGTCGAGGCTGCGTTTATTTTTAAGGTGTTCCTTCCCTAGCGTTTCGAACGGTTTGGGTTTGTTATTATTAGTTCCGTTACGACAGTTAAGGAAAAAGGGAGGCGGGATTCGGCATGGAGAAGAGAGATGGAGACTGAACGATGAATTTTTTTGCAATGGTAAACCGATTTAGGAGGATGTGCTGGCTTAAAAAAAGTTATAGGAAAGCCAGAGCGATGTGCCAGTTCCCATTAAGAAATTCCCAGTATATATATATATATGTATATAGTACATATATATATGTGTGTGTGTGTGTATACACACACACACACTAGCTGGAGTGCCCGTTGAATTTCAACGGATTTAGTGAATCTAAAACTTCCAAGGTGTAACATGTAAGCATCCAAAGAATAAGATAGTACACAGTTATAACCGTCGAATAAATCAAAAATGAAGAAAACCGCTCCGCATTTTCTTATTTAGATGAATGAAGAAAGAAAATCTTACGAAAATAACGTATAAACTCCCTCCTCCTCCCTTCCACCATCTCCTTCCCTTCTCCCCCTCCTTCCCCTCTCTCCCTCTCCACTCTCTTCCTCTCCCTCCCTCCCCATCCCTCTCTCTACCCCTTCCCTCTAATTACCTCCCTCCATCCCCCCCTCCGTTACCATCCATCTCTCTGCCTCCCTATCTCGTATTAAAAGCATTCAAAGCGAACAAACAAATTTACAAACATTCTCCTTTATATGTTAGATTAGAAGATAATTCAAAACAGCAAATATTTGGTTTCCATGTAAACAAATTAAAATCGTACACAGAAATTGACAAATGACATTACGTTAAAATTTTTCCCCTATAAATGCATTGAACTCTCAATTTCGGCGACAACGGGAGTTGTCGTGGTAGCTTATAATGGGTATTGTAATAAAACTGATACAATCACGTATTTCATTGATTCTAAATGCATTTTTATGCTAATTCGATCAGGATTCTGATTCTGTCTTCAATAAAAATAAACTTTGTTCTTTTCTTCGTAGAACCATTCAAGTCTCAAATTCATATCATGTTTCTAAGTAATTTTAAAATTCAAATGAAAAATAAGCTGCACTCGTCCCTATGTTATTCAAATGGAGGGTGGCCTATGTTACTCGTAGAGTCATATGAAATCAATTTGCAAAGTTTGGTCCCGATAGCTCAAAGGGCGTGGGAATGTATATGGAACAGACAGACAGATAGATGGACAGACATTCAATTATATGTATCTATGTATGTATACACACAAATTCCCATTAAGAAATTCCCAATATATGTGTGTGTGTGTGTTCATACTAGGAGGTTAAGACCTCTGCTCGCTCCCGCTCGCCAACCACCTTTTGCTCGCTTCGCTCGTAGTCACTTCGTTCCTACCATGCATTGGATTTAGATAGGTATAACGGAAATATGTTTTGAAAATGAATTAAATAAATGTATTTGTTACTGAATGTGTTTAATTTTTAATAGCAAATTAAAGAAAATAATGAATTTCAGAGAAAATTAACTTAACACTTCATTATAAACTATATCATTAATTAACCCCCGTTTCGCTCTATATAGGGAGATCATCAGTTTGATACGAATATGCATGCGTACCTCGTTAATTTTCCAAAAGCACTTTACACTAATTTTATTGTGTAATTACGTCATTTCTTAAGTTTCCTTGTCCGTAGCTCTATGAAATGTTGATTTTGATGTCTTGTAAGGAAGAAATCCTTCAATGAATGAATGACTGGCTCTGGTAAATGTAAACCAGATACGTGGGCCTATTTGCGTTAATAAACATTAAAAATGTAGAATATAATCATTTAATTTACAAAAAAGGTAATATTCCAGCATCGATATGATGAAATAAGATTCAATTGCTTTAGTCAATCGTTTTAAATTCTTCTCACACGCAATTTCCAAAATAATTATCAGTAACTATTTACGTTGCTAAGTATAAAGACTGACGTTGTTACAACGATCATTTCGAAGCTTAAACAAAAGTTAGAAGCGAGATCCTAGGTCTATTTGAAGGCTTAATTGAGGTTTGGCAACACCCGGAAAGAGTATGAAAAATCCACAAAATTTCGAAAAAGGATGCCTACTTCTGAAAATCTCGACCGTGTAACATGTAAATATCGTAGGAATAAGATAGTATACATAAAGTAAAAATGGAGAAAATCTGTCAATATTTAGGTATGTTAACGATTGAAGGAAGAATCCTTGCACTTTGAAAAATGGAAAATCCCGCGTAACGTGAAACCTGGAAACTTTTCCGAGATATTTTAATTTTCCATGCCATGAATCGTAAAATATACAGTAAAATATAAGTTTTCATTCTTTTGTACGATGATTCTAAGTAATTTTAAAATGCAAACGAAAAATATAATGCACTCATTCCCGCGGCGTTACACATGATGATGGTCATCATCATGATAATGATCACTACGTTTTTCGCGATTTTTACAAATCGCTTATGTACGATATTCACTTTTTCTGTCGTCCGTCCGGTTGTGCAGACGATATCTCTGAAACTGTTCAACCTATTGAAACCAAATTTTCCGGATAAGTTATTTCAATTGAGAGCAACACGTGGCAAAAAGTTGATGAATCGGGATCAGCTGCTGGGGCTAATTTTGCCCCATTATCTTTCCATTAGAAAACCACGTAAATCGGTGATGAGATTTATGTATTTGGTTTTTTAAATTATTTCCCGTCAAGATTCGAACTCGGGACTTAAACTGTCGGAAAGTTTAGAAACTTTAGTTTCTTATTTTTGAAGACAGAATTCAAATCCCTGTACCTTTAGCAAACAGTTTTAGTTTTTATCGGAAAAAAGTGGGAGCTTTCCTGGGTTTCAACAATCGACTACCATGGCAAAGAGCTCAATGATTTTATATGGGTAAGCTTTTAATAAGAATCAAGATGGCTATATTACCCATAATGTCATTAATATTAAACAACGACCAATCAATTTTTTGGAAAAAAATCGCATACATACATATATATACCAAAACGTCAGTTTTGAACGGTCTCTCGGTTTCGTTATAAAATACAACTCACACTATAAATAGCAGTCGGAGGTCTCTCTTGAGTTTATTTACAGATCAAAAAGGAAAAGAAAACGTAGGCAAAACTTTCGTCTTTTTTTCTCGCAGGCAGAAACTAAATCCGCAAATAAGACGTCCGTTTGCGCTAATCACGTCTTAAATCCGTTGATTTACCGCTTTTCTTGACCACAAGTACGTCTCTCTCGGATTTACGATCGTCTCTTCCGGTTCGAAAATATTTTCGTTAAGTTAAAAGTAGTACTTGGCGTTTGCCGTCCATCACAGTCTCAAGCATTCGAAACGACTCGTCTGTGGACACGTTTTCTTTCGCGCACCGATCACAGAGATGCACGCTCACGTGAAATCACTCGACACCTAATATTTTAGCGGCAAATTTTCCTTTTTTTTTTCTCTCCCGTGGCGGAAGAGTTTTTGCACTCGTCCTTAAGATACAAATATTTTTTCATTTTTTTTTTTAGATGACCCCAAACCTTAGTTCTAAAGAGCGACAAATCTTCCTGCTCGCCGGTCCAAATAGCTTTTCGACTTCCACTCCGTCGCGTGTTTTCCTTCTCGTTCATCTGTATTCCTCCGCTCGGAATGGATTTCGACGCGCGTTTGGAGAGGATATAAAAATAGGAACCGTAAAACATTACTTCCGTCTCACTAGTCTCCCTCAAAAAACAAAGACGCTTATTAGAACGTTTTGCTTATTTGTCAACTTTCGTCCGAGTCCATATATAAAAACGCGTTTGTTCGTCGCTTTTCCGTTTATTTAGGTAATTATTTCTTCCGCTTCGCGGAATTTTTCTTAGATCTCGAATTTGGAAGAGAAAAATTAAATGCGTGTTTTTTTAAAAAACTATAAGAGCGTATTATTTTGGGCGTCGGGGGTAAAATTTCCGTCATACAGTTAATTAAATGATTAAAATAAATTAACCTTTTGAAAACTTTTCAGGCTACCAAGTATGGCGATAAAGTAACTCCAGAGGATGTTCTTTGGAATAACTTCGTCGATTTTTTTTTACTTTTAGCTGTCCAGGTATTTCAGGCATGTCAAACTGGCGGCCCTTTCTCTGTCCTACTGCGACCCGAGCGCTCATTTCTCTCTCGATAAATTGTTCGAGATTTTATATAAATTCTTTATTTTTGTGAAAAGGAGGCAAAAGTTCTTCGTAGTTGTTGAGATACAACAGAACGCAAGTTTCTAAATCATTGTTTTTAATAGCAAAACAAGTAACCAGTATTATAGGTAAAGTCTATTTTTGCCAATTCTGTAATCCTATAACATCTATCACTTCAATGCGGCCCTGATGCTTCTTCGAGCTTGGCATGCCTGATGTATTTGTTCCATAGGGTTACATCGTTAACATTCAACGCACTTTCCAAATATTTCGAAAATCACGTTGAGGTAATTTGAGTTACCCCCCCCCCCCCCTTTCGAATATTATGAAGGAAAATTATTCCAGCCAGGAAAAATTTAATCTTTTCTGTCTAGCAATGTCTCGTACACTTCTGACCTACAATTTTAGTATTTACTCATTATATCGCAATATTACCCTTCGTGCGACCTTTCGCATTGTGTTATTCCAGCCGTTTCATTGAAACTCTGCAGAAATTCCTCCAATATTTGGCTAGCCTGGGTGTCTCACCTTGACTCGTTACGCATAAATAATGTTTTAATTGTATCAAATTTCTTAAGCTCTATTTTTTTAATCGCTATTCTTCGATATTTCGTCTTCCTTGAAGGAATAAATCATAAATGGTATATCACAATATGTTTAAAAGATCGGAAGTACAAAAATGCTCGCCAACATTCATTAACAGAGTGATGTAACACGAAAAATATCCTGGGGCAACTCAGCTTCTCCCCTTGGTAGGATTCAAGTGTCAAATACCTCAGCAATAGGGTTGAAAGCATTAAATTTCGGAAATATTGTACATAAATGCCTTGAAAATTACCCTTGACAAATTTTAAGATATATTTTTACCGAAAATAAATTTTTTTAATCTGTGAACTCAGCTTACTTTTGCAACCTAAAATAATAGTCGAACGGCCGCGTAGAATTTGAATTTAAAAATATAATGATTTTTGTGCTTATTCTGGAAGTGATTTTCGGAGATGAGCTCAATAATTCTCCATTGAATGTGTTATTCTCTCTCTTGATATTCAGATTTAAACTTGCTTTTATCGCTTCTTCGAACAAAAGCAGTTTTGTTTTTTTACTTATTTATCAACCGAACTATTTATCCGGTTAAGGCGTATGACAAGGAAGTCGCATATTTTAAAGTCACTTTAGCACGATTAAGTTTATATGGATATTTATTTCAGCGTCACAAATCCTTTTAACTAAAAAAAAAAGAAAATATTGGCGAATTGGTAACCTTAACTACAAAAGATTAAGTCATCCCATCATTCCCGGTCCCAAATATGAGCTTTGAAATCCTTTGAGGATTATTCTAGTAATTGGACCATCGGGTATATCCTTGGAGTATTCGTCCTTTTAAATCCATTTCAAGTCCATCTCCGACGAGTCTATTGAACGGGATACATTGTCGACGAGGAATCGAGTCGAGGAGTCCAAGCAAATAGACCGATCGGAATAAATGAATCGGCCTGTCGTAATGACCGCAAATCGGTAACCACGGCAACCCGAGATAATCCCTTTTGTACTGAGGAGAAAAAGAAATGTCATCGCAGATGTGATCAGACTTAGGATTATTTTAACGTCATTTCAACCAAACTAATTTTTATTTAAAAATCTGGACATTTTGTGTTGTTCTACTTTTCATGGAGAATTTCCGTTTGTTCGACTTAATTTGAGTTTATTTATTATGTTCGAAGCTGCGAGAAAAATGTGTGTAAGGTACATGAATATCAATTCTAAGCGGCGAAACTCGGATAAAAATAAAAGTTTCTTTTATTTAAGGTAGTTTTCGTTGTTTCACGCATGTTCACATTAAAAATAAAACGAGCTTTTCATTTTTTTAGTTTAATTTTTTCCGATTGGCAAACAAAGAACTCGACGAAGCGAATTAGTCCTCAAATCGAAACTTCCAAAGCACACTGGGCTGAAAATAACTCTAAAAATTCTATCGGATGGGCCTAATTTTTTTTAGAAAAACAAAGCAAGCAGAGCATCGGGTTAGCTGCGAGGAGATGGCATTTCAGATCCCTGGCCTTTATTCTGAACCGATTTAATCACTTTAATGCATCCTTTGCTTTGCCCACATGTGTCTGACGTTAAATAACATCGAATTTCGTATTCCTAGCCCGCCCAAGTTGAATTTCGTCCATTTCCGATCAGATCGCAGATGTGCCCAAAGTTTTTTTTTTTATTATTTAATGGGATCCGAAACAAGTGGGGCAGAATAATAAAAAAAATCTTTTCTTTTTTATAGGATGGGACGGCCTTGGCTGTTTGTATTTTGGATATGTGAAGAACACAGCTAAATCCTATATTTAATTTCCCTTGCATAACAGACCCTCCCCAAATGTATCTCGTTTATCTCTTTCTCAGGGGCCGTAGAAAAAAAAAGAACTTTAAATCGATTGTTTGGAATTCGTGCGTTCTGCTGATTTTTTATGCAGATACGAAAACGCAAATCTCCGCTCCCCATTATATGTATATTACCGTCAAAATCTTTTTCGACAACGGTTTTAAAAGTTGTATTTCGAAATGCTTTGACACGAATCTAACAAGGGTTTGATCACCGATCTATACCTAATATATATTGACCTCATTTTCGATAAACCTGCGCCGCTACGATTGTGAGCCGTATCGATTCGAAATAGTCCATCATGTATGTTTATAATGCCATATTCAAGGCCAAGGTTATATAGGAATCGATCTTTATCAATATTGATTAACGTCTAAGTAATTTGAAGACAGATTCGTTTTTTTTCGAGTAATTGTGAAAATAATCATGTATTTATTTAACTTAAAATCAGTTCCAGTAACATAAACAAATTTAATTAGAAACGTTACTTTAAATAAGAGAGGTAATGTATTTGAGACGATGGATAATAGTGGGCTGATCCTGAGAGTTTATTCAGTTGCGTAATTTATTTTTGTATGTGGATGTATTGTTTCCCTATCGCAGACAATGTTATAAGTTACTAAGCAGCATAACAAATTGTACCAAAGTAAAAATACAGACGACTATTAATCAAAATTTTACGTTTCCATAGCAATTTCATATTTTTCTGCGTAAACATTAACTTGTTGATGTTGACACTTTGCCACATAATAAACTTCATTAACAAAATAGCCATAAAAATCGTCAATTAAAGTATTTTAACTGCTTCCGAAACTTCCCCGCTGAGTTATCATCTATTTATATATATATAATATGCGTGCTTTTGGATTAATGGAATGCAGTCGACACACAACGCTTGAATTTTAAAAAAATTAACCAAGCCAAAGGGAAGCGAGGGAAAACGAAACCCGTAGAGGAAAATAAAACGGTCCATTAACGGTACATTCCATTAAACAAAACAACATTTAACGCGCCCCGTATCATCTCCTTTAAGTATTGATCAACTCGAAAAGCAATGAACTCACTCGCCCTGCCGGTTCGAAGAAGCAAAACACCACACCCAGGACAAAAAGTAAAAAAAAAAGAAGAAAGAAAATCCCGCTAAGACTCCCTACCTCCCCCATCCTACCGAGGATTCTCGCCATCATTATGCAAACTAGATATCTTGGTATTCTTTTGTTTCTCTTTCGCGAAGACGAAAAACAGATACATCGTTCCGCCATACTTGTTGATTCAGCCATCCCGAGACTGCGATGGGATTCCGAAGCGTTTCGAAAGAAAGGGAGAGAATCGGATGAAATCCTGCGGTTCGTTCTTCCTTTCTTTTTCTTCAAGATCAGAACTATGTACTTCGCATACGGAAAGCCGCTTCACTTTTCGTCGTCGGGAATTTTGTGGGGAACGTTTTTCTCCTCGAAAGATTTATGCACGGCAGGAAAAGAAGGGTGTCTGCCGACATCCCCAGGGGCGCGCTGGATCGATCACGTTGCAGGGACATACGTAAAAATGGGAGCTTCATTTGCTGACGCAATATGAACATACCGCGTTTTATTTATTTATTTTGAATTGCAAACATACAATTATTTATAAACTTAGTAATATAACGTTATGTCAGAATAATAATATTAATTTACCGGCCTTGGAAGAGGAGTGGTTAGTGTGTCCAGCTCCCAATGTTAAGGTCGCAGGTTCGAATCCTGCAGAGGGCATGATCTTATGTGTTCCTCTTTGTTCTTACACTCACTAAAAAGGCCGATAAGTGCTGTTTATGAGATTGTAAAAAATAAATTTATCCAACGATTGATTTAAAATTCAAAGCCATTTGTAAAAAATCTTAATTTGAAATTTTTGAAGGCACCCATTGCCGCCCACTGAGATGTTTTAAATTGCATTAATAGGCACACAAAATGTTGAAAATATTACCTTCCTATCTATAATAATTTAGTCGTAAATTTAATTTGAAACGTTTGAAGGCGCAACCATCCCCCGCCACCCACCGATTTCTCCAAATCATCCCTTGACAGCGTAATGAATGGCTTCATACCGTTTCATACGTTCTGCAAAATTTAAGCCTTCTGTGTATTACAGTTTCCTTACTATTATGATGTAATCGATTATATACGGGCAGACAGAGCGAAAACATTATCGCATTTATAAAGAAATAAAACGCGCTAAAAACTGGAGTCTTCGATGCTATTCCGAAGCTAGCGAATCTTTTGATCGTGATGCAACAACATTTGACCTACGATACATTTAATACTATGCGCGTGCTCTAAGCCCACACACACACACAAACGAGCTGAACAAAGTGGTTAAATTAGGAGAAATATGTTATATTCGAAAGGTAGCAATTACTTTAAGTTCCCGCGAGAGTTCATCAGGAAGGAATAGGCTCACCAGTTATGCGAAGTCGTTAAAAGAGGTTTAATAGCTAACAGTATCGGCTAACATCACTATGGAAGAAAGATAATGGAATCTATCTATCCATAGAATTAACGGTATTGTAATAAGTGTTGGTAGTTCTTAGATCTCCGCCGTCAGAAAAACACTATGAAATTTGAAAATACTGAGCGGGAAGCTGCGAAGTTCTCACTCATAAGTGGATATAGCGTTAAGAAATTTTGAAGGAGCTCTATGATAGTAATCGCAGAAGGTTAGAAGGAAAGTAAACACTGGTGCTCTTTAGATCCTGCTTATGAAGGTAATCCGACCTCAACCTTAAGGGATAAACGATCAAGCGTATAAAAAAAGCACTAAAATCTAAAAGAAATAAAATTTCAGGTAAACATTTCTCTATAAATAGAACCGCGGAATTTGTATCTGTTTTCCAAGAAGCGGAAGATCATTCACAATTTCGAAAAGTTTGTTATGAATTTTATGTAATAGTGTCATATCTATTAAATATATAGACGCTTCTTGCACATGATATATATATATATATATATATATATATATATATCATCATCATCATCATAGGTAGTCTGTCCGTTGACAGGTCTGTGATTATTCTAGGTTAAACTTGGTTCTCCATTAACTCCTATTTTCCGCAGTTTTCTTCATGTCTTGATAGCTCTCTTTCCCTTTCAAGTCGTCTACTAGCTGAAACCTTTTCCTACCTCTTTCTCTTTTTCCATCCAGTTTTCCTTCTAGCACTTCTTTAATCATGCACTCTCTCCTCAGGTAATGCCCAATCCAGCTCGCCTTCCTCTTTCTGATAGTCTGTATAATCGTTCGCTTCTCTCCTATTCTTCGTAGTGCTTCCTCATTTTTCACCCTATCTGTCCATTTTATCTTCAGCATTCTTCTCCATGTCCACATTTCGAAGCTTTCCAAGTATTTAATATCATTTTTCCTTAGCGTCCATGTTTCTGCTCCATACAAAGCTATACTCCATACATAGCATTTTATCAACCTCTTGCGGATTTCCTGCTTTATATTTCCCGTTAGCAGGAGTTTCTTTCTTCTGAAAGCAGCTTTTGCTTTTGTTATTCTAGTCCTGATTTCATCTGTACATTTTGCTTCTCTTGTTATATATATATATATATATATATATATATATATATATATATATCATATACTACATATAAGGATACAAAATTATGAGGCACTTCCAGATGAGCTAGAAACTTGAAATTTAATACGTGGGTAGGTCAAGTGGCAAAACAGACAGAAAAAATCGAAAATTACAACATTGTTTATTTTCTTGGCCGTTAAAAAATATCAACCTTTAAACAAACATTTCATGGTTTAGTACTTCTAAATGTTCTACAATGCTGAATTTTTTTGTAACGTTAGAATTTGCCAAATAACGAAAACGGGATTATAGAAATTTGAAAAAAGTTTATTATTCGGCCGTTAAAAATTCATAAATGTTAAATTAACTAATGTTTATGTATTTTCTGTTGAGCTAGGGAGCTGAAATGTTTGAGAAAGTTAGGAAATGGTGTCCCAGCGGTAATGGACATTGAAAATTACAGGAGAGTTTATTATTTTGGCTGTTAAAAATTCATAAATTTTGAACAATTAAATATATATAAATGCACTTTAAGAGGTGCTACATCGATGAAATTCTGCAGAAATGTGAGGTATCCGTAACAAATGATGAAAAACTATAATATTTCAATAATTATAAATTTTAGAGGTTGTTTTACCCAAATATTTTTCAAAGAGAAAAACACGTAAATCGTTGCAGATGTGCAAACTTTTGCGTTTAAAAATAATTTTCGGCTCTTACTCTTTATTATAGGGTGACATAAAATGCTTGCAGAATAAAAGCACATATTACTTGTATGCAATGTATGGGTTCCGTGTGTCCAGTGCCCATTTCGCTAGCCGTGTTAGCCTACTCTAAAAATCCTCACGCGTGATGCAATTAAACATTATAATTAATAATTGTCATTTAATTTTAATAATACCGAATCTATATATTTATCGTTCCATCAGTTTGTTCAACCAAATAATAATACATGAAATTTTAATGGAATGCACAAAGATTAAAAAGTCGGTTTTATTTTGCTATCCGCTGTCTAACAATATGTATAACGGCACACAATTATTTAAAAATATATTCTCGTTCTAAGGACAGCATGAGAGGTATCTGCCCTCTTATTTTATATGCAGTTATCGATGATTTAAAAATGTTTAGTGTTATCATAAAAAAATAATTTGCATGGACATTATCGAAATCAGAAGAAATAATAGAAGAGTTAAGTTGTCACTTAAAAACGCGTTTTTTTTAAATTTAGATTTGGATAAAATACTTAAAATCCTAATCGTCCATGCATAACCAAATAGTAAAAATTTTGTAATTATTAAGAAGATTAAGGTTGAATTAAATGCTGTCATAAGAGGGCACCTACAACTTCCTTATCCACATTATGGTCAGCACTTTTAAATTCACAACAATGAAAACTATATCTTTTCACACTTTTTTCAAATAAATTTACCTTTTTGGAGAATAAATAACTGTCGCACAGGTGCTTTTTCCACTATTTTATTTGCATTTAATAACAAGAGACGACCATGGTTTCGCTACACAGATGATGCTACTGTGTAGCGAAACCATGGTCGTCTCTTGTTATTAAATGCAAATAAAATCGTGGAAAAGGTACTAGTGCGACAGTTATTTTTTCTACAGAAATGGATATATTCCACAAAGTAACGCCTAAAACAACGGATTTTATTTTAAATTTATTTTTCTCAACCTTGGTCAATCCATCGTTAAATTAATCATCTTCCGAGTGTTATTCCTTTTCTGTCTCACACCAACAGCGAAACGGCCTCTCTCCTCTCTGAATTTGAATTTATCGAATGATATGTGTGCATGACAATTTTATTATCATTATTTATGTATAAAAAAGACCATAAAATCCCGCAAAACGAATAGTCTATGAGTGGCCGAGGAAGTATTTATGTTCTTCTAGCAAAGCAAGATCCTGAAAATATTTGGTCCGGGTCGAGCCTGCACGTAATGCTAATTTGACCTTCATTTTCGCCTGGCGATCCGACCGAGAGTCGAAAATCGTCGCATTGCGTTGCGCCATTGTCCCACAGCCGCAGGGCAGGACGGCCGGACACACACAAACACACAGCTCCCGTTTATTTTCTTAGCGTCGCTGCAACAATGACGAGCCACGAGCTGCACTGTCGACTGTCATGGACAGAATATTTGTCTCGCGATAATTAGGAAACGGGTGCTTCGTTGGTAATTGGAAAACTCATTAAAACCTTAGCGGAGAATCTCAATCGATCGAAATGAAAATTTTTGATTAGAGGGGTTGGGGACCAAATTTAAAAGGATTTTTCATTTTGAAGCGAGCCGTCATTTGCATTTTTACTTTCTCATACGAAGTACCGAGAAAGTATTGTAATCACGAAAAAATTCGACCTCGAGATTTTTACGGAAATATACGTTTTAGGTGTCGCTGAATCCGAAAAAACGGTTTACGCAATGCCGTCTGTTACTGGCTCTGGAGCCTAGACGGTAGAGCGAAAATGAATGAAATCTCGTACTTAGGCATTTTATCATACTGAGCAGAGTATACATAGAAATGGTTGACATTGCTCAGTAATTAAGACTAGCTTATTCTACGCATTTTTAACAACAATCTGATTTTCTCAAAAATTGCTATAACGATTTTGATCAAATTTCGTACAGTTACTTGAGTTTACGTCTTCAATATTACAGTATAGTTCATATTTCTCAAAAAATGAATATAGGCTGGTTTATTCTAGACAACTTTAACAACAATTCGATTTTCTCAAAAACGACTTTAACGTTTTTGATTAAATTTCATACAGTAACTTGAGTATACATCTACAATAATACTACGTATTTCTTTTTTCTCAATGAATGAATATAAGGCTAGTTTATTCTTGGGCAACTTGAACAAAAATTATATTTTCTAAAAATAGGCTCATACGATTTTCATTTTCTAAAGATAACAAAACGACGCATTAGTACCCATATATTAGAAAATTTGTACAACGTATGTTGTACCGATTTTTTTTCTTATAATACATACTATATAAATTCTCTCGTGCACTGAAAGATCCAATTAATATACACAGATATTTTATTCATTTGCACATTTTTAGCTGTTATTATCAATTTTTAATAAATATGTGACCGACGCATGCATGCATTTTATAAATTCCGGGGTAACTGATAATTAAAATAATACGACTCGTATATTTGCATGCGTCATGTGGTGAAGTGTATCCATATCGCGCACGATTGCAATGGGTATGCGTAATTTGCAATTTGCACTTCATGAATAAAATTATACTTTGTATTCGTTTAGCAATTTAATAATATTTAATATATATAAATATAATAAACGTGTTTTCTTAGTTTGTATTTGGCACTTAAATTCGTTATGAATTTACAAAGCGTAGAAACTGCACACAGATATCCGCAATAGGTCACAACAATTTTTAATTAACAAGATTAAACTTCAATAACATTAAAGAACAATAAAAAATGCCTATTCGTATAAAATGCGATAAAATATTTCATTCGGGGAATGGATATGAGCGATAAACAAAACAAACCCTGGGAATTAATTCAAAAAAGCAAAATACCCCGGCGTTGCTCGGAAACCTTGGTTTTCATATGCAAACGGTATAGCATGTGAGATCGGTTCCCATTTAAAAGAACTGATCTCGTTGCCATAGTATTTAGCATTTTCCATTGTTACAAACCTATAAAAATACATTTTTTCAATATCAAAAACTAAATTTTACGCTTAATCGGCTTAGATTCGAATTCTGTCTTTAAAAAAATATAAAGCTTACTCTTTCAGCTTAATACATGCTTGCGTCCCGAGATCGTATCCAAATTTTAATTAATTTAAATTTGCAAAAGAATAAAAACCTGCACGCCAAGCAATCGATTTTTACACGTTATCTTATGGAAAAATTTTAGCCCCCTATATTGGCAGCAATGACTAAAGACAAACAAACACTCAGAAACATATATATAAGATTTGTACTTGCACACGCAAATAAACTGTTGCACTGCCATTTCAGACGAACTACGGTCCTCGTCAGGTAAATCCTTGAAACGTACAAAATTTAAATATTTATTGCGCATATCTTATCTTGTCTTATTCGCCTCTCGCTTTTTCTTTTCTATTACGGAGTGCCACAAAGTGTTGACTTCACAGTGGACCACATTCTTATAGAATTAAGCCGTAAATCTACTAGGGAGTTTTAAAGCGAGAAACGCGATGAAATTTTGTCCACGAATATCACGCGGTTTTGACTCTACTTCCTTGCATTTTTCACTTTCGTCCCTTTCACATCTATTTATCATTCGAGTCGAGTGCTTTTCGCGTGGCGTGGCGACAGGACCTCTCTTCCGCCCACCACTCCCCTCCCCCTCCCCTTTCCTACGCCCTCCATCCAATTATCAATCAGATATGAAAGAGCTCGTTCGTCGAGCCACCCGCGCAGATCTCTCAGAATAGTTTTCCTGTTGAAATACGCCCCATAAACACCGCCGGTGGTCGAGAGAGAGAAAAAAAAAAGAGGAAGGAGAGATGACCGACGAAAATGTACGCGAAATAACGCATGATGACATAAGCAAAAGGGGCGAGATTTAAATCGCGTATCCGGGTACAAGATTAAACAGGCATACATATATGGAGCGTGGCCGAAAATGGCAGCGAGATACAGGTTTTAAAAAAATTACCGAAGGATAGAGAAGCAATCGATCGGCTAATGATAATTAGAATTGCGAATTTTTTTTTTTTTTTAAGCAGCCTCAAACCTTAGCGGTCGGTCCGATTGAAGTGTATAGTCCTCCGCCCCCATTTCCATTCCCGACACGCCCTTTTCTCTTTCGCCGTTTCCTCGCCCCCCCCCCCCCTCTCCCTCCCCCCTACCTCTCTCTCTAACCCTCTTCAATTTCCCCCTCTCTTTCGCATTGGCATGACCTAAATGCCTCGAAAACCAAACCAAACCTCGGCAATCTCTTCGTTTTGTTTTTTTTCTCCTCCTGATTTTCCATTGTCTTGTCCTTTTCTATTCTAAACAAAGTCATTTTGTTGCCAAGGTTTCTCTCTGAAAGAGCAATGTGGCGATTTTTTTCACTTTATTTCCTCTCCATTTCCCTTCCATTTTGGCTAATGCACTCTCGGAGTTGTGTGCTAGGAGGTGTCGGTCGTGCCCCCAAAAGTCTGCCACCGTCCCACAAAAGCCCTGATGGTGATGAGATTTTCGCACCGTTTTGTGTTCCTCGAAATCCGTTATTTTGGTCGTCTTTTATTCAAATAACAACATATAGGTTTCCGACAAAGTTGTACGTTTTTTTTATTACGTATCACGTGGCATCGGGCCCTGTGTATCGCTTTCCTATCGGCGAAAAGTTGGTCTGAGTATCATTTCATTGTTAGCCAGTAGAGCGAAACCGATAATTCGGAATCTGTATAAGGTAAACCTATCAACACGTTTACGGTCATTGGCTATCGATCGTGAATTTTTAAAATATCAATATGAAACGTGGATTAACCTGAGAATAATACAAGTGTGATACAATCAACAATAAATTAAGCAACAATGAAAACCAGGAACGATTAATTTCAATTCGCTTCAATTGCGATTATATGCGTTTTCATTTACCCTATTTATAATCAAAATATGAAAATATATAATCTGTACAAAAGTTAATTTGTTTTCTGTCAAATAATAGTTTACGAGAAAGGGAAAAGGAAAATCTTTTGCGCGGGAAACTAGAGTAAAGAAGGGAATTTTCCTAAAACGTTAAGTAATTAAGCCAGCTTGGATATCGCAAGAAGAATATACTTCGTGATATCTTTTTAGAAACATTAAATAGAAAAAAGTTATCATTGGTTTTCATGAACCACGGTTTCAATTTAAGAAAAACCATTTACTGTGTGTCGTTACTTTTTTAAAAATTCTTGATGTTGGAAGTACATAAAACTAACATTACCAAGCACTTAATTCGGTTCTTGTCATTAAATAGAAGTGTATTCTGTCATAGTTTAGTAATTCATAGTAAAAGACCTTGCATATATTTCCCATGAGAAGATGATAGACGAAGTGATTCGATTTTAAATGTGATTCTTGTAAGCCGTCGTGTTTTTCCCTAAAATTTTCATTTTTCAACATCTCTCCTCCTTCCCTTCCCCTTTCGACCCTTGCTAAAATTCAATGCGGATGATTATCTGGCCACCTAAGGCATCTCAAAAGGAACAGAGACGCGGGAATTTGCCTAATCTTGCGAAAGTGCACAGCGTGGTCAACACCAGGCTTAGCGCCCTTGCCTCTTCCCGCCCTTAGCGCCAAAAAAAGGCCGGCAGTGGCGCATTTGCTCTTCCTCGTTGCACAACACATGCAATTAGGGAACGGGGCCAAACCGGGTCGAAAATCCGGAAATTGCGAAATTCAAACCAGGGAACTTTTCGTGGAGAGAGAGAGGGAGGGGGGGGGGGGAACGAGAGAGGGAGAGAGAAAAGAGAGAGATGTAGGACCACTCGCTTCATCCCACACCGCCGATCCTATCTTTATTTCCATTTCGGCGGAATAGAAAAAAATATCTACCCATGGCACACAAATCCACTAAAGGGAAAATGTTACCTTTTTACACAGTTATTTCCCCATCATGACGTTTTTATATTCGTATTGTAGATTATGTGACTGGGTTTACTTTGTTATAAACTGTTTTCTGCGACAAGAAAATAATATACGGTTTATGTAGCAGATCCTGGGCCATGTTTTGGAAGACTACCTGCTCTTCTGTTCGACCCTCATTAGTGAGGATTAGCGACTCTCACTCGGACTCGAGTATCGGCCTCTAGCTCGGTGTAGTCTACTCTAAAAGCGGGTGGTGAAATTACCGATCTATCATTGCATAATTGCAATACTTTTGTAAATAAGACGATTGAAAGGTACATCATTGCATTGCGGTGAAAATGCTGATTATTATTGGCGTTTTTTAAACGAAATTATACGATACATATCAACGGAGTTAGGAAACGAAGGGAGAGTGAGAGGTACCAACATAAGCGCTTCGACTTGCCTTAAGCTTTTTAGTAGCGAAATTTGAAATCGACATTGCCTTTCCGAATTACAACACGTACAGCGACTCTGCCCTTTCAAATCCCTTTCAAATAGTCTACAGGGCCCAGAAAATATCAAACATAAAGCAACGACGACGAAAATATGATTGTTTCCATTGTCATTGGGTTATGTTTCATGATTTTTTCGGGATTCCAAATTTTCTTCTTTGGAAGAAATAGGAGCAGGGTCTGATACGCGTTTCTGTTGCGCTTTTCTAAGATGATAAAGTACACCTTCAGGAGATGCGAAATGAAAAAAAGCCTCATATGCGCAAAGTATGAGAGTTCTGCACATAATTCAAATGATTCAATAAAGGCATATATATACGCTGAAAACATAAATGCAGTTTTCTTTGGATCACCATATCGCTTTGACATGAGGCAATCAAGTGCTTCTATAAGTTCACCTTTTTACAACATGCGGTAAAACTTGGTCCCAGTTTTTTTGGTTTTTACTCGCAAAGTTCAAAAATTAAAAATTTCAGACTTCATCTGGAGCTTTTAAACTTTACAAATCGTTTCCTTTTGTATTCAATTCTTCTACTCTTCAAAGTCTGCAATTTCAGGTCCCTCAAGATCTTTGATACACTCGAATCATACCGACATTCTCCCTTTACAAATCTATCCTCTCTCTGCTGAACCAATTCGAGTTCCCTAGTTAGGCCAAAAAAATATAGAGAAATGCGTCGCAAGGAATTTCACGCGTTCCATGAATTTCATCCGTTACCCGTACGAAATATCTGGGTTAAAGCTAAAATACGTCAATAGTTACAAATACCTACGAGTCACACTCACAATCAGTAGCAATTTGTCTAGTAGGGAGCAGAGACGTACCTTAGAGATATCGCGCCTACGACAAAATTTTAGAAAGTACCTTAGTTGTGCATAGTATTGTTTTCTTTGCATTTTCATAGAGTATATTAGAATTCTATTGAATATAACTTTAACATTTCAGTATTAGCTCAATACTTATTTTTGAAAACAGGTGAAAATCTGTTTTGACCGCTGTCGCATAACGATCTTCGGATCATTAATTCCATCAATTTACAATACACATTTATTGGAAAATAAACTTTCGGCATGTTTTGAGGGAACGTTTATTCGCCTTTTGAAAACGGCGCCTATGGCAAATGCCATATTCGCCATACTCTAGTTACGCCACTGGTTGTGAGCACATCAAAATCGTAATAGCATCGGCAAACAGGGTTAAAGGGCTTTCCTCTAGAGTCCTGCGGGGATGCCCCACTCGAATGTGAAGAAAATCGCATACTTTTCCCTAATACGACGTGCCGTAGAATACTGTTGCGCCATCTGGTAAGAATTCTGGTCATTATAATCCCAGCCGCAGCCTCTTTATATATATATATATATATATATATATAAACGATATTTCAAAGAATTCATTAACAATCAGATATACATCGAAGAAAGGTAATACATTGATCTTTTTCTAAAGTATCCATCAGTGGTAAATAAAAACCTCCAAAAGACTCCGACCACAATCATATTCTCTCTTTTTAAACGAATATTTTGATGAAACGATTAAAGAATATCATAGCACGTTTTAATGTTTAATTAGCTCAATTAACTGAGACTTAACATAGCGTTTTTTCCTGTAAGCTATGTGAGTGCGATTGCGTAAATTGAATTTTTTCTCTAAAATCTTGGATGATCTTATATGTCGGGAAATACAGAACCTTTCATTCCAAATAAAGAAAACTCGGTAGATACCTCTTAATGGTTTTCAGCGAATTATAAATCGAATCAGATGTCTCAAGTAACGTCCAAGACGTTTCACGTTCACGTTACTGTTGAAGGTACTATTTTCTCTCGATTCTCCTAAATTCATAGATGGTTTCCAGGTGACCTTCCCCGCTTCTTATTATCTAATCCAGAAAATAAAACCGCGCCGGACGTAGGAAAGATGTTTGCTATGTATGAAATTTCTATCTTATTTTGCGCCGAGCGAATTAATCGGAATTAGAATTGGCAACCCTTGGTACGGAAAACGAAATGTGCTTTGCGTAAACGACTTTTTTGCAAACCGGTTTAATACTGTGAAAATTTCAGTAATTAATTTATCATCCGATGGATAATGAAAAACATGAAATGATGCTAATTACCGTGACTCGATATTTAAACGCTTTACTCCATTAAAGAGGTAAATTAAAGCCGCTGATTACGTCCTTAATTTAACGTTGTCGAATAGTCGCGTAAACCTATTTTTCCTATAATAAACTCCCAAATTACCTGACGCCTCGGGACATTGCCTATCCGGTTCATCTACGTATGCCTAATCATGTGTATCTACTACAAACAAGCCGGCAGGGTTAGACTGGTAGGCAGTGCGCCTGCCTTCTAACCCAAGGTCGCGGGTTCGAATCCCGCTTCGGGCATGGATTTTGTGATGTATGTTGATTTTCTCTAAGAGAATTTGACTGTGCAAAATAACCTTAGCCGTTGACGCACCTAAAAACCTAATTACCACTACCACTACTAATTCAAACAAATGAAAAGCTTAAGTAAATATTCATACACCAAAGGAAACACTCGAGAAAAAGTATGTAATAGATAAGTAACTAAAAAGAACATTAAAACGCCTTTACTAGTAATAGGACGAGTAGACAACCTGCGTAAGTACCGAACAATTGAAAACTTCGAAGTTATATGTTTTTAAAAAAACTCCGTTCGATAGAAAATCCGGCCATTCGATACCCCGTCAATCGGAAATTTCATTTTTAAAAATAGAAACGCACCTTTTTACCTTTGTTTTTTTCCTCGCTCTAAAGTGGAGGTCGTTTACATGTAATACGGAGGCTCACTTGTTGGTTATTCGCGAAAGAATGGGTTGCGGGGGGAAAAAGAAAGAGATGAACAGAATCACTCTTCCCTCTTTCTCTCCCTCCCTCCCCCAGCGCCAATCCCAGTTTCAGAGGGAGTTAGGCATCTGCATCACTGTGCTCTATCCATACAGTCCCTCTGGACCGCGTCCGACCGCAATCCCAATCCCTCTTCTCTCTCTATCTCCCTATCTATCCTCCTCTCTCCATCTCTCTCTCTCTCTCTCTCTCCCCCTCTCTCTCACTCTCTCTCTCTCTCACTCTCTCTCCTCACCGCCCGCGGGGAACGGATCTCCAGTCGATGAGGCTGTCCGGCGAACATCAAGCCCTGGAGAAAGGCTCGACAAAATGGAAGGTTTAGAGGATTCCGGGATTGTAGGGAGCGAGTGCTAAACCGAGAAGAGGGACGAAAGAGAATGGGGGAAGGGGGGGGGTGCGATGGATGAGGGGGGAGGGGGAGGTGGCGAGAAAGAGAGAAGAAGAAAAGCAAGAGGCGTTGGAATAGGGGAGAGAGATATTCTGATGAGAATGGAAAGGTCGTAGCCGGAGAGAAGCCATTTCCCTGCCCTCCCGCCTGACCCCGTTTTGACCTCCTATCTTCCTCTTCTTCTCTCTCTCTCTCTCTCTCTTCTTCCCTCGACCTCGCTCTTACAAAGTAACTTTCATTGAGTCCCATGTAAACGATCCACTCGGAGTTGCCCCGAGGCCTCTTCACACTTTCTTGCGAGAACCCTTGCGAGGAGTGAAGTCAGTGTCTGTCCCTCTCTTTATCTCTCTCTCTCTCTCCCTTCCTCTCTCTCTCTCTCTCTTGTTCTATCTCCGTCCCGTGGAGATAGAAAGGGTAAGAGATGAGAGCCCTATCTCCCTCTCACGTCATTTCCATGCGAGGCTCTTTAAAAAGCGATGTGACCGTGTAACCTTGGAGCAGAAGTCGTGTTTTTTATTTCAGGAGTTTCCTTTCGCAGTTGGGGACCGAGACGGGAACATTTGCTTCTAATTTTTTTTAAGGACAAGAAGGATTTGTCCTACGAAAATTGGTTCTAACGCGGACAAACGTTCAAAAAAATGTTTCGCGACGATATTATACTCAAGGATGACCGCTTTTAATCAGCGGAGACGGAAGACGTTTACGCTGATAAATAGTTGAAATTTGAGGCATACTGTTATGGTTGCAAATTTACATTTTCCCTCATTAAGTTCTCTGTTATACATAAGTATAAAAGGCCCGATATTTCTGTCCGGCAAACTCTTTGTTTACATAGTAGCCCATAAATGGGAGTACTTTATATATCGGTAAGTCTAATATTTTATTTTGATTTGTTTAGAATAAAAATTGTAATATTTTGTGATAACTGCTTTGTAATCCTCACTTTAATAAATAGTCTGCAAATTATTCCGCTGAATCATTAATTAGTAGTTGCCTAAATCGGTACTTTTTGTTTACATTACTACCGAGTTTCATTGTTATAACGTTTCATCGGAGTTTGATTTAGATATCGGTGTCTAATAATTTATTTTGATTTGTTTAGAATAAAAGAAGTAATATTTTGTGATAACTGTTTTATAATCCTCACTTTAATATATCGTCTGTATTATTACGCATAGCCAACTTTATTCAGAATAGATTTCAAATCAATTTCTCTTCGATAAATTCTTCACGGAAAATTACACTTTTAAGCAAATTAAAGCATTTGAAAGATAATATTTAGGTAATTTTGGAATGTGAACAGTTTAAAATGTTGAAATAAATTGGTAATTTGTTTTCGTACAGATAGTTTTCAAAGAAATTATTCCGATGATTAATTAATTAGTTAGTTTTTAATTTAAATCTTTTAAAGAGTTTTATTTATATAACGACGGAGAAAATTGTTGAGGATTCGGGTAAGCTTACTTCCTTCGTAAGTACAGGGTACAATTTTAAATCAATCATAACGTGAGTGCACGAAATTTAATTATTTTCCCTATTTTATATATATATATATATAATTATTTCCCTGTATTTGCACACCGACAATCATATGTAGCATTGACGAGAACAAGGTGGGAGAAGAATATCAGAATTTTATAGCCGAAAATAAAAAACAAAGACATTTACTAAACGACAACAGAATATTCGCTATAAATGTTGTATATGACGAAATATTTCATATGTAAAAGTGTGCTATTAATTATTTTAAATGCAAATATTAAAAATCTATCTATAATTCTTCCGTTGATATTTCAACGAGCATTAAACTAGTATTTATATAAATGGAACTAAACAAAAGCATTCAGGCGGCCGCCAATGTTTTGTTATTTTTCATAAAACGAAAAATGATTTTTATAATCGTCGGTGTTTTAACTCTGGAGTATTTATCTTACATTTATCAACTGATTTTAACCATTTGTCAGCATATTTTAAAAAATAAATAATTGAAGCAAAAGTCAATTTCTTATGGTACTTTTTAATTCTAGAAAGTTAGCTTAAACACAATATTAACGTAATGGGATAAAATCACTTAGTAGAATAATTAAGCAAATCGGTATGAAAAAAACATGCACAAGAGAGATAAAAAAATAGTTTTTCGAAGGACAACGGAGCTTGAGCCAGACTCGAGTAAATCAATTAAGTGGTTAAAGCTTTAGTACTGCTATATTTACGCATTCTTTTATAATAATCTTTCAAAATAATGAGCGAAATGTGAATAGTGAGGAAAAATTGTACTTTCACGAATGCTTCTTTCATTTGTTATTTAGCAGTAAAAAGTTCGCCTTTAGAAGGAAAAGTATTACTGTCAGAGGTAGAGAATTTCTCGCCGAATTAATTCACATTTCCAGATTTATATTATGCATTAAGTCTGTGCGGATCCTATAACGACCATAAAGGATAACCAGTCCCAATGGATGGAAAAGGCGACGGTTCCAAAGGGAAAACAAAGGGAGAGAGATAGAGACAAGCGCGAGAAGTAATGGTGGCAATAAAGAGAAGGGACTAGGACAGGGGTGGGTAACCTGCGGCTCCTTAAGCCACATGCGGCTCTTTCTAAAGACTTCCGTGCGTCCCCCCCACCCCCCAAACCAATTCATTCTTTTCGCATTAAACACCGCGACCTTAAAAGCCAGAAACTGCGGGTTTAACTTAACGAGACATATCTTATATATGAATTGATTTTTAAAAAATAAATACTGCTTGTGCTGCGGCTCTTGTGTTTTACTCTGAATTTGAAAAAAAAATGGCTCTTTTTTTTCTAATTCTGTAGCCAAGTGTAGTAGAGATAGTGGAAGTTGAAAAAAATATAGAGGCCAAAAGAGAGAAAATAAATGAGCAATCTGGGAAAGGTGGATAACTTGGGTGTGACGCAATTAAAATAAATCTGAGGGAAAGTGGAGAGAGACGAGATGGCGGGGAAGTGGCCAGTTATGCAGTAGAGCGGAAGTGGAAGAGTGTAGAGAATGACAGAAAGATAGGGAGAGAGAGGAGAGGAAAAAGGAGGTGAAATTGGATGAAAGAGAATAAATAGGGAACGTAGAGGGCTTGGATCGCCATCAAAGTTATGAAGGATATGATCCAGAGTCTAATCGGAAAGGACGTGGAATGTATGTACTAAGAGTTAGATATGAAAAAGAAAGCGTACAATTTGGAAGATTTGGAGCTAACCGAGACCTTAAACGGTGGCAGGTAAAAATTATATACCTTAGGAATTAAGAGGGAATGGACACCACACATATCTTCAATGACCTTTTCATTAAAAGACAATTTAATAATTTAAAAAAATCCAGTTTGCCAAATGTCGGCGTTATATGCAAGAAGATATGTGTTTCCTAATGTACAGAGATATAATTAAAATCAGATTTTGATAGAGCTAGAATTTTAATACATTTTTATTTACTAGTAAATGAATTATTTGCATATTTAAACGAAAAATGTTTTACATAGGTACTACCGTTACCATATACCGAATATAATTCAAGAAACACTCCTTAAATCGAATTGAAAAATCGTACTTCTGCAATATGCATGAAGGGAGTTTTCAGGTACAAATCAGACCTCGTGAGTGATGATTCATGGATGTTATATTCTAATATGGACCACTGCGGATGGATCTCCAATGATGACGGCTGCTTTGTAATGTGCATTTAGTTTTCCTAACCTATTGGCTGTTAGAAAGGCATGCTGCGTCTATTGGATTTTTAGACATAAGGCGACCTAGAATATTTCTCTATTAAACTATAGAACGGAAAAAATTAAGGGGATGCGAGTGAGGACATATAACTGGAAGTAAATTAAAACGAGCTGGAGGTGAAGAGCTTGGGGAAAGGAGAACGAAACAAGAGAGACAGAAATAAGAATCTTGTTCCCTCATTCGTGTACTGAATCCGAAGCTTGAACGATGAGAAGAAAACGGAAAGCGGTTCGAACGATTAAGGGAAAGAGAACGACCTTAGCATTTGATGTGTGTCACGTCTCAGAAAGTGCAATTGTGAAATTAGACACACATTAGTGTAACATCCATCTCCATAATGGGATGGATTTTAATTGTGAATCTTAAGATCACCTTTGAGAAAACCGACGTGTTATGAATACAGATATTTTGTGAAAGTTGGCATTCCACGTAAATCGACATTTTCTGAAAATAGACATAATTGAAAGACCTAGCTTTGTTTTGCGATATGGTTCGCCTCAGTGAGTTATATGCTCACGGTGACACCATGCATAATTACAAGATTTTTTTTTTGAAATTCAGTTCAATAGTTTAACATATGGAGACGCGCACAAAGGACAGACAGGAGGAATTTCCGCAAAAAAACAAATTTTTGGACAAACAAAACCTGCATAATCACAAAAGGAATCCCTAAGTAAAATCGCGATGCGGTCTGTTCATATACACACTTCGTTATGAGTGAAATTAAAAACGGAGCATTTAAAAATTGAAGAGAACTAAAAATAAGGGCAAAACGGACTAAAAGGTGAATGGGATAAAATTAGAACGAGCCGAGCTCGGGGGAAAAAAAAGAGGACAAAAAAGAAAGGTTCGCTTTTCTTCCTCGTGGATAAGGATGGACACGCGTAGAGTGATTTAGGAGGCGAGAAGTGAGATAGGGCATGATAAAAGAGAAAGTGGCTAAGATGACGGAGATGAAAAAGGGGGGAGAGAAGAAAAAGGGGCGACGCGAAAGGACACGGGCAGCAAAGGCCGAAAAAAAGAGGAGGTATTGAAAAAAAGGACCGCCGTGAGATGGCGTGGCGAAAAAGAGATGCTGAAAGAGAGAAGAGGTAAAGGAAAGGACAAATAAAAAGGACGAGGAGAGAGAGAGGGGATGAGAAGAGATCTGGCACAGAGGGGAAAAGGGACGCCGGCTGATGGCGCCTCTGCTCGCAGATCGTGGATTCCGGGAAATCCGCCAAAGGAGCTCCCCCTACACGCAGTGTGCGACGAAGGATAAGGAAAGAGGAGAAGAAGAGCAAAAGGGGAGAATGTGTGTGTGGTGAGAAGAGAGGGGTCAGAAGGGAAACGAGGAAGGGAGAGAAAGAGGGAGGGAGGGACTATAAAAGGGGAAGGATAATGCAGGAGCAGTGAAGGGGTAAAAAGCAGTGGATGGGCCGCAGAGGGGTAACGGACGGATGGAAGAGAGGAATATAAATGAAGAAGGGGGATAGTAAGGGCGAGAAGGACCAAGGAAGAAGAAGATGCAAAATAGGGCGATGCAATGGAGGATTAAAAGGAGGAGAACGGGTGGAGAAATTTCAGAGGAGCCGAGAAAGGGGTATTGGAGGGATAAAGGAACAAGAGGAGGGTTGAACGAGGGGCGGACAGGTAGAAAGGGAAGGAAAAGAAAAAAGGTACGAATGATAATCATAAATCATATATAAAAGACAGTGTCACTTTGTCCTTTTGTCCGTTTGTCATGTAATGCTTTTTGAAGCTTAATATCTCCCAAACGACTGAACCGAAGTTGATGAAATTTTCAGGATAGCATTATGATATAATAACAAAATGTTTTAATGTATCGGTAATATATAAAATCCTTATTCTGTCCCTTTGTCACTCGCTCTGTCACGCTCTGAAACACAGAAATATACCTGGCAAGAGGGGACTAAGGTCAGCTTTTGAAGCATATATATATTCGCGTCGAGGGTTTCGAACCTTCGCTCGGATCGAAGGCAACCCTCTCAGCAGGAGGTATGATTTCAGGTCAAAGAAGACTGCCTCAATTTTATTTCAGAATAATCGATCATCCCCGTCATTTTTGACGGGCACTTATACTTACTAGTGTCATAATAATCTACGTAGAAGCGAAGTAGTGAAGGATTACGGACAAAGCTAAGGCGAATTTGTGACAAATTTAGCGATAACTTGGGACGATGCAAACACGAAGTTGGGGGAAAAAGGAAGGAAAACAGGGAGTCGGAAGACGGACACTGCATGGGCGTGATTTGGTAGAAATAGGTGTGGAAGAGGGACACATTAGAGGGTAAATATGGTAAAAGAAGGGGCTAAAAAGGGTCAGAATAAGAGAGTAGGAAGGAGTAGGGTAGAAAGATGTATATCCTCTTTATTTCTGGGCGAGATTGAGATTGGGCAGTCCCTTCTATCATCTAACCCACTGTCAGTTACAAAAAAATTAAAAACTTACAAAAATTTTAATTAAAAAATACAAAGAACTCGAACAAATGATATATAAAAAAACCATTAGGCAGCCTGATATATATATTTACAAAAACGAATTAAGTAGACAAAGATAGTTGTTCGTGAGAGACGGTAAGAAAAGAGGATGAAGGAGAAATGGAAGAGAGTAGAAACGAGAGACATAGAGGAAGAGTAGAAAGGAGAGATGAGAGGTCGAATAGAAAGGAGAAATAGGAGGAGGAAGTGGAAGATGGAGGAGGAAAAAGAATGGAATGAGGGAGAAAGGGTGGAGGTGGGGGGGGGGGGAAGCTGAAAATGGAAAACGAGGGCGAGGAAAATAAGTAAATAATTGACAGCGAAAATGCGAGGGAGAGGAAGATGAAAAGTGGAGGTTTTTATTGGTTTTCAAGACACAAGAAGAGACGAACGGCAGAGAATGAAATGGAAAAGGGACAGATGAAAGAGGGCGATAGATGTGAAAAAAAGGAGAATCGCGGATGGGGAAGAGCTCTATTACTACGCACCTACGGATTTTGTTTTATAAGCCGTTTAGGTATTTCACGTAACGAGGTTTTCGAAAAAAAACACACAGGAAAGGATTTTAGGATATACATCGAGACCGGATTTATTTTTCGATTAAGCCTTTTCAAGTCTGTTACATAATTGGTATATAGTTTGGAGGGATTCCGTTTTTAATAATGCGTCCGATTTTACTTTCTCATATATGAAGTATACTGAGAAAGTATTGTTATCGCGAAAAAATTCGACCTCGAGATTTTGACGGAAATATACGTTTCAGATGTCGCTGAGTCCGAAAAAGTAGTTTTCGCAATGCCGTCTGTCTGTGGGTCTACCTGTTCGCGGCTCTACAGCCTAAACGGTAGAGCGAAAATGAATGAAATCTCGTACTTAGGCATTTTATTAAACTGAGCAGAATATACATAGAAATGGTTGACATTGCTCAGTAATTAAGACTAGCTTATTCAACACATTTTTAACAACAATCTGATTGTCAAAAACGACTCTAACGATTTTGATCAAATTTCGTACAGTTACTTGAGTTTATGTCTTCAATAATACTGTATAGTTCATATTTCTCAAAAAATGAATATAAGGCTAGTTTATTCTAGGCAACTTTAGCAATAATTTGATTTTCTCAAAAACGTCTCATACGATTTTGATCAAACTTCGTACAGTTTCTTGAGTATAGGTCTGCAATAATACTACATATTTCATTTTTCTCAATGAATGAATATAAGGGTAGTTTATTCTTGGGCAACTTAACTAAAATTAGATTTTCTAAAAACCGGCTGATACGATTTTCATTTTCTAAATATAACTAAACGACGCATTAGTATATGAGAAAGTTTGTACAATGTATGTTGTACCGATTTTTTCTGATGTTTTCTGCAAGGCATTGCGGGATTGGGTATCCGCGAATCAAAAATAAATGGCGAAAGGGATTGAGGTTCCCTCGCGAAAATAAATATAACTGACGATTTATTTTTCTGAACTCTACCCGTCTTCGCTGCGTGCTTAAAAGTTTTTCGAAATAGCATGCAGAAAGCGGGCGAAATGGGGAGGTGTGGGAAAAAGATCGTCAGCGGACGGAAAAAACAAACATAGATAGGAAGAACCAAATGGAAGAAGTGACGGTTTAAAAGGCGAGGCAAAGTGCGAAATGGCGAAAGAATGGAGTCTTTTCATTCGAACGGGGATTTTGGAAACCTCCTATTCACCCGAGATATATCCAATTTTTGGGATGGATCCGCCCAAAATCACGATGTATGATCGCGCGATTCATTTTGAAAAGGTTAGGACTTGATTTTTTTATTCGTTAAAACGTGACGTGAAATTTCATTCATGTATTATTTGTTACGAGATGTTTTGAAAAATGTTAGAGAGACATCAGATCGATGGCCGCGGGAATATGAATCCCTGCCTTTCATTAAACATATCAATTTGTATGCGAGTTTACAAATGTTAAATCATTAAACATATCCGTGGTGAGGAATATCAGTTTAAAATATATACAGTTTTTTTTTAAATGTGAAGAGGTTAGTTTATCTAACGTATCAAGTCAACTAAATCAAACAAAAAGGTGTAGTATACGATTAAAAAAGTGATTATGACCTTTCGCAAAAAAAATTGCGAAGGCTTCCTTTTTTTATAGCTTCAAAAACTGCTCGTGCTGTAACCAGTTAGTCAGTCACGTGTGTGTGATCAACCCCCATGATAATCACCGAATTTAATTTTTACGAAAAAATACGCCATAATAATACAGATATAAATGTCGCTATCAGCAACGCGGCTATTGAACATTGAACTTACGATCCAATATTAATTCCCGACATAAGGCTTACTAATATTTTGAATATCTTTTTAGTCTAGCAATACTCACTTATGTCGTTGTTACTCTATAGAACTGTGATACCGAAAAATAATGAAGCTCTCTGCTATGGCAGCATTTTACACTATGATATTATACGTTTCACTTGAAATTAAATAACTGTCTGAATGTTACAGACAAAGGTCTTAATAAACACCTTCCTTATAGCATACATACTTATTTGTTAAATTATTATATTTACGTGCGATATTTTTGCAAATTGAAATACGGCGATGACGTGAATTGGAGGAAGCTTTGAATAAAATTGAATCCGGAGCGTGTTTTACAATTTACTATGGAATACAAGAGGAAATTAACAATACCAGTACAGTATGTTACTTCAACGTCATAACATTATTTATAAATGAAAGCCAGGCCAATATTTTCAGTTTCCGTCGAAATTCCTTAAACGTATACTTCATGAAGATTAGAAATCTCAAAATAAGAAAATTGAATCTTCAAAAAAAAAAACGAACGAAAATACAATCACTTTCGTAAAAAAAAAGACCAAAAAATGGATTATTTCCGACAGGGATAATCTTACACCATCTGCCTCAGCAGCTAACCTCCTTGCAAAAAAATAAACTAAAGGATCCAGAAACCATGGTAACGATTGCATTTCGAGCAGGAACACACGGGAGCGCGATTAACTCGTAACGCACAGCCTGAGAGTTCTAAGCGCGGTCTAATTTAGAATGCGTCAGGTAGGGCACGCGTTGCATTGGCATAAATCTGCTAGTCACGCCTTTTAGCCCTTGACTACTCACGATGTCTGGTGCGTTTTCCTTTTATTTTCCCTTCAATGCAATCCACTGCCTCCCGAGTTTCTGAATTAATTAGCACGCCGGCGTTAGGATTTTAAAAAATGTTCGGTTAACGACGCTGCTCGAGTGAAAGTTGTCTTTTTTAATTGCTCGTGCATCTCGGGAACGATTTTTTAAATTTATTTGGTAAATATTAAATTGCTCCTATTTCTTATTTTTAGTTTCGTTGAGCCTCGAATCGTCGGATTTGCGAGTTTTTTTTAAAAAATGAAATGCGTCTGCTCCTCTTCTTTGTTCGAGAGTTGTGCAATTTAAAAAAAATTAAAAATAAACTTTTTCTGTAAACAGATGGTTCTGAAATTATTATTTTCGTGAATTTTCTAAACGACATTCGTCCTAAATGGATATTTCGCATGGATAAACGGCATCTTTCCATTCGAATCGTGTCTGAAAAAATAAATCTTTCTAAAAATCCTCGGGGAGGGCATAACGTATGTTGATGCATTTCAGCGCTAGCGTTTTCAAATGAAATGCCATTAAATTTAATGAAAAGGTGTTAAAGTATCAAGGCCAGGAGTAAATAATGAAATTTTTCCAGCTAGCTTTTTGATACAGAGTTCACTATGAAAGAAAAGTAAAAATATTGCTTATAGTTTATGAGCAAAGTTTAACATGTATATTACTAAAGGTAGTAGATGCTTCATTATGTTTAATATTTCCATTATGATAAGCACTGAAATAACCGAACTTAAGGAAAAATATAAACACACACACACGGTTACTAAAAAGTGGTGCGCAAATCATAAGTGTTTAAAGATAAAATCGTAAGTAATTTCAAAAGTCCCGAAAACAAACGGGTCCTTACAATTAGTAATTTGGAGGTCAATTTTATCCGGATTAAAGCACCATTAACAAGACATGTTTCCTAATTATTAAAGTATCCCTTTGGCTCCCCTTCTTGGACCACGAAATACACCTCCCACGCACCCTTTTCTGTTTCTCCTATAACTGTTTCATTTTTTGCATGGAATCTCATTGAAAAAGACAAAAAAATCCCACTCAGAGGTTTTTCTTTCTTTGCCGAATTCCTTTTACTAGGTAATAGCACCCTCATTATTCTCAATTGACGAAAATGCAGTTCATTAAGGGTATAGGAAATATGGCGATGGTGTGCTAGTATGGTCATGTATTTGGCGAATGGCACAATTAAGCTAAAACGAATCCGTCGTAGGTAATGGATGATTGTGACATGACGCTGCATTTCAAAAATGAAGAAAAGCAAACAACGTGAAAACGGCGAAAGAAATGAATTTCAGTGCCGGAGAGGCGCATTTTCTACATTGAGAAAATTTTCGAAAGAAAGAATGTACTATTTTAATTAAGAATATGGCCGGAAAATATATTTTGCGACTCATTTGGTAGACGTGACTTTATGGAACTAACGCTTACAAATTTCGGAATTTATTTAATTAATCCACAGCGATAAACGAATGAGCTGAAATCAATTACCATAAACCCTCTCTTATCATTAGACATATAAACGCTAACTTTAAATTTTGTTACAAATTGAAATTGATAGTTTTATATTTTATGATACTATACATTCATTTGTTGACTTTAAAAAATGTTGCTTTTCGATCAGGAACACACGGGAGCGCGATTAACTCGTAACGCACAGCCTGAGAGTTCTAAGCGCGGTCTAATTTAGAATGCGACTCCAGTCGTGCGTCAGGTAGGGCACGCGTTGCATTGACATAAATCTGCTAGTCACGCTTTCAGCCCTTGACTGCTCACGAGGTCTGGTACGTTTTCCTTTTATTTTCCCTTCAATGCAATCCACAAATTCAAAACCGTTTCGCTCAAAATATTAATTTTTTCTTATTAACCAAAGCGATACAAGTCGTGGTCAAGCTGACTCATACATGTACGAGTATGTCAATAAAACGGAACCCAGGAATATTGATATTTATTCAGTGCTAGTCTATAGCCCGTCAAAAATGACGGGAGGGAAGGATACGATCGTTCAAACTATTTAGGGAGTTCATATTAACATCAGAAACTTCAACTGTCTTGAAAATCGTTTTCCCTCTTTCCCTCACCCTTCTCCCTCCCTCCCTCTCCCCATCTCTCCCCCCTCCCTCACCCCCACTCTCTCTTTTACTAGGATGGCCAAGTCAGGATTTTCCTAGATTTTTATCGCAATTACTCTGTCTTTTTATGGACATTTGTTATTATATCATAATGCTATCCTGAAAATTTCATCAAATTCGGTTCAGTCGTTTGCGAGATATTAAGCTTCATAAAGTATTACGTGACAAAGGAACAAAGTGACACTGTCTTTTATATATGTTTTATGATTATGTTAATCCTGTTTAAACATCATGCAGTTTCCACATTGAACGTCAGGTCGAAATGTCGAAAATTGTTTCATCCATTTGTTCGTTAAAAACTCTTCCCTTGACCATCATAGAAAAGCATCTCGGCAATAAAACAATCCGGAAGGGCAACAAACGAAACCCCCTAAATAAATCTGAGAGAGAATTCTGTTATAAACAATTCCACGGCGAGTTCGAATTCCACATGCCTTCGCCATCAAGAGAGAGATAAATGCTATCTCATCTCCTCCTCGCATTACAAGGGGTCGCATGAGAAATTCCATGGAAACGCTAAAATACTTCAGTAGTGTTTTAGGGAGGGAGGAGGACGCAGAAAGAAGTCAAAACCCCCATAGCTGACCCAAATTGTCTGACACAATTAGTGCTGAAATAAAAAAAAAACAAACGCGCCCGGATATCGTTGAGTGTGGGACTCAGGAATCTTGGGATTGGTGGAAAGAGTGGAAGAGATAACACGGCTCGCGTTGAAGAGAGGATGGCGGTTAGGGGAGGAAGGAAGGAAGGGGGAGAGAAATGACTTAGCTTGGAGATCGGGTAAGAGACCAAGATCTTGCGGCGGAGAGAGAGAGAGAGAGAAATAGCCCAGAATAGAAATGGGTGTTGGCGGGCTGAGGTCACCCGCATATCTTCCGACGCCGTCAGAGAGGTCACCCTCAGCGCAGCTTCTCCGAATACCTCTCCTTCCTCCGTCCCATACCCACCAGATTCCTCAATCCAGCTTTTACCACCCTGTCTCTCTCTCTCTCCGTCCATTTCGCAGCCTTCATTTTTTTCCCCCGCAACTCGCTCGCTTCGTTTTATCCCCCCCTCACTCCGCCTCCTTTTGCTCATCCACGCGCTTCGTTCCGCCCTCAACTGCGACTTCTTTCATTCGAACGCTTCTTCGACTCTTTATTTCTCCTCTTACAGTCTCCGCTTTCATTCCTCCCTGCTTTCTTAATCCGTCTGCACTTTCGGTTGCCACGTCGTAAGGTTGGACCCAAAAGTCTCCGGGGTTTATACTACCGTAGAATACGTGGGACGAGGGTTGCATTTAGTAAATCGTTGGGTTTTATGCAGCGGCGTGGCTAGGTTTGCGCGGTCCCACGGGGATGGCTTTTTTTTTCGGGGCCTTCACGTTCATTCTCTTGCGTGGCTCTCTGTAGCGAGGGACCCTGGGCTTCGTCCCCGCTGCCTCGGCAGATAGTAAAACATCAGGGTTTATATAAATTGAGCAATTCCTACGCCAAGAGGATAGTATTTTGCGGTGATGGACAATATTTGCCGGGCGGATGAGATTAATTCATTTAATGAAATACGCTAATCGTTACGGATGGTTTTGAAACGAGTTGTTTGGCAAAATTTTGATCACGGCAGCGAGGTGGAAAGATCTTAAACTTTTAATACAAGCAACGAAATTTTTCGCGGAAGTTTAAGATGAAAAGTAAAATATATTTAATGGCAGATCGATTGCAAGGACTTACAAAAATATTCATCTCGGGTATTCCCAAATGCCACAACGAGGTTGTGAAAAATAAGATTTAGAATCTCCTTTTGTCAGTTTCCACTGAAGACGGCTGCTTTGTAGGCGAAATGCGCATCTGGTTTACCATAATCTGCTTGCGGCTATTGGAGATACCCGAGATAAGCACTTTTATAAAGTGTTTGTTCTTGGTTCTTCAGCCATAAGATGTGCTCTATAACATTCTGTTGAAGCAGACTGAATTATTTAATGACATTAATTTATATGTTTAACTATAAATGTTACGAATAGCGATATTTTTTTCTCGTTTGATTTTTAACAATCTACCAGTAGAGATTTAGTCCGATTCCAACCCAACCGAAACCCTAGTCTCATTCCGTTCTTATTTTTCTTCAATTTCTCCATATTATTAATTCTTCCACTCTTTCTTTCCCTTCCTTTACAATCTCCTACCCACCATCCACTCTCCCTTATTTCTACTTTTTTCCCGTCTCTCATCACTCTCTCTCTCATTTACTGCATCTCTTTCATTTTCACGTCTTTCCAACATTCGACATCTATCTTCATCTAGTGCAGGGTTTTCCAAACTGTGTTCCGCGGAACCCAAGGGTTTCGCGATAGACAAGAGGAAGAGACCCGATACTCTCCTCCTCCTCTCATTTACAGCGAGAAACGTGAGCTGCACTTGTAAACTGCATAATGTAAGAGACACAAATTATGTAAAAAAAATTACAGTGATTATAAAGTTAATTTTATTGACTTATCTTATCTAATCTAGGGTTTCCGAGTGAAAAACATATTTGAATGTAAAGGGTTTCCATGGTTTCACAAAGTTTGGGAGCCCCTGTTCTTGTACATCTTCGACTTCCCCTCCTTCCCACCCTCTTATTCTCTCTATCTCTCTTTCTCCAACAATCACTTCCTATTCTGTCGCCATGACAGACTGCTGCGTGTAGTATAGAACGGATTTCTTATTCAGAAAACCGAGTTTCGTCACATTTTCGAGTTAAGGCTCCTCCCCTTTGTACCACTCCGTTTGCTTGTCTATTTACTTTACTGATGCGCGCACCCTCGTGGTAAAGATTCCTCCGAAAGAGCGTAAAGACGGAATAAAACTGACATTGTTTAGTCTCTCTCTCTCCGGGGCGTGTATTTTGATTGGATTTTTTTCCTTTCTGCTAATGGCCATTTCCCGTCGCTGTTTTTGTTTTCCCCTTTGCGTTGAGAGGAGGTTTGGTATGGTTCCAGTATATGCACGCGATGGGACGAGTGATGCGGCACATCCGGCGGCTTAAGTAGTTTCCATCGCATTATCTTTTAGGGATTTATTTTCTCCGTTGATATGGGATCATTTCGCCGCTGTTTATTTGACATGCGCGTTGCTTTCCCGGCGTTAAAAAAGATCCTTATTTTAAAACAAAGACGGCGTCTCGTTCACAATTGATTTACTGCGCCTTTCCAATTTTAATGGCAGTTATATTTCAGCGATGAATGCGCTAACAAGGCGTATATTGATAACTCAAAATTAATTCGGAGTGTGTGAATGTAAGTAATGTTAAAATAGAATGAAAATATTTTATAACGTAGCGCCTATCTTACCGTATTAATAGCTGACATGAATTTTATTAATTTTGATATATTACTTATAATTCACATTTATTATTGTGTTAATATTTTTCCAATTTAATTTCATCGCAAACACTTTAATCCACGAAAATAACTCGGATTTCATCGCAAAGTTTCAAAGATATTTCTTGATTATTACGGAAAACGTAGGAAAATATCGAGTTTATCAATAACTTTTAATTTCCGAAGAGAAAGTATCGAAAGTATCTGTCATTCCAAAACTTTCTACGTTTCCCAAAACTATCAGTTCAACAAAAACGGCAAGTACATCATTAAATGTTTTACAGCTAACATTTCAAAGATTCATGCATTTAGTAATAAATATTCACTTGGCGCGAGACGAATAAATTAAAACAGTTGAACTGACATTCTATATGGATGGCAGAGTCAAAGCGGAGAGCCATAAATCTGGTTTGGTCAGTCAGTCAGTTGAAAGTAAAAGTACCAATGAAATACTGCCAAAGATTCCAAAATTGTTTTTTAAATTGACGGATGATTACCTCTAATATTTTATGACTTTATCATTTGACTTTTTCATCGATTTCCTCCAAGCTATGACCTCCCGTCGCTCATTCTGTATTTTAAATTCACCACTGATGAAGGTCGATTTGGGGCCAAAATATGCATCCGGCTCTCCGTCCCATTAATGGCCTATCGGAGTCAGTAGTTATGAGCCATAAATTGTTACCGCTTATTCAACTTCGAATCATTGATGAATGATGTCGATATCAATACAGTGGAAAATTATATAGCTCGCGTCAGCATTATCTTCCTGAGGTTACATGCAAACTAAAAGAAGGTTAATGGGCACTCAAAATTCTAGTTCGTGTTTTTCGCATCGTATATCGGTTGATGGCGCTAGCGTCGGATGGATAATATTTATGCAAAAATTTTAATGACTCTGCCACGAGGTTAAGAGCTGCCGTTTTCCAATTCGGTTATTTTTAAAAGCATGCAAATTCACACACCCGGTCGTAAAAGGGGGCCGTTTATTATATTAAGAAAAAAATAAAACACCAGCAGCTGCTATAACGTAGTTTTTTGAGAATAATATTTGCTAACACGCATTCGATGTTATGTTGTGGCATTGTTTAAATAAATAATAACTAAGTTACGTGAGAAGACGTATTCGAACTAAGAAATAAACGTGTACACTGAATATGCGAAAATTAACTTTGTGTGTATATACGTGGTGCAATCCAAAAGTTCCCGGAGTGGCTCAATAACCAGGCACCATCATAGGTAATCAATCCGTAGATAGAATGGTTTGTAGCAGCTTTCCACTCAACCCTGTCCTGGGCTAGCCTTTTCATCTCGTATGTCCTGCATCCCACGTCTTTTATATTCTGTTCTATTTATCCTAGTCTAGGGCATCTTCTTGCGTTTCTTTCTGCTACTTTTCATTCGATTATATCCTTCAAAAGCCCTTCATGTCTCACAATCAGAGTGTATCCAACCAAACTTCTGCGTTTAATGGCCTTCCATAGACTCCTGCTTTCTTGTCACCTTCTGAAAACTTCTTCGTATGTCACCTTATCCACCCAGCTAATCTTCAACATCCTTCTATAACACCAAGTTTCCATGGCTTCTAATCTTTTTTTCTCTTGTGTTCCTATTGTCCAAGTCTCATAACCATACAATAAAACGCTCCATATGCAGGACTTTATAAACCTCTTCCTGGTTTCCAAACTTATTTTGCTCGATGTCATTAGCTGCCTTTCCATGTAAAACGCCTTCTTCGTTTGTGCGATCCGACTATGTCCAACTTGCTCCTGTTATCGCTTGTTATCCTGCTTCCTAGATAGCAGAATTCGTCTACTTCTTTCAATTCGTCAACTTCTTTCAGATTTATCCGTAGGTTACCCGTCTGTATTTTTCCCCAAACCATCACTTTTGTCTTGCCTTTATTTATCTTCATATCGTAGTAGCTAGCAAGTATCATCTCCATTTCATTTTAAAACATCTCTACCTCCTTCGGTGTCTCCGCTATTACAGATATATCATCCGCGAAACGGAGCATGTCTACCTTTTGACCCTAGATCGTTACACATATTTGTTTGCTCTCTCTGAGCTTGTTCAATGCTTCCTTGATATATACATTGAACAATATCGGTGAAAGTGAGCATCCTTGTCTAGTTCCTTTTCTTAACCTTGCTTCTTTTTGGCTTTCCTCGCATCTCACCACAGCAGTTTGGTCTTTGTATAAACCATGTACAGTGGGTTGCGCTTATTAGAAACGGTGGTTAATTGAATCAGCCGCTTTATTGAATCAAAACTGGAAAACCAAAACCATTTTGTATCTAACGTTTTCAAAAACCTCCCTCTATTGGAATCACTTATTTCGGTTGATTGATCACGCGGCGATGAACGTATTTGGGCTGTATACCTAAGGTTGCTAAATGCTACAGAAAATCGGAATTTCATGACATCGAGCAGAAATGAAAACCGAAGTGGAGGAAGTTGAGGAAGAGTTCGGTGGAATGAATTCGATAGATGAGGAAATTGTTGTAGCTACTACTGACAGAAGACGACATTGTAGATGACTTTCGAAATAACAATTCAAGTGTTGATGTAGAAGTGGAGGAAGATGTATACTGTTTACTGCCTAAGAAGTCAGACGTGCTTTGGCTGTCCACAGAAGAAACCTAGAATTGAGTGGAGGACTGGCAGAGAAGTTTGGACGTTTATACAGGATGGAAGGTGACTCGATTCCTCACCTTAAGGAGAGCAAGAACTTTGGATAACTATTTTTAAAATAACACGAAAAGTGAAATTCGTGTTTAAAATTTTATTTGTTATAGTCTTTCTTATATCATATCTAAAAACTTAACCATGAAATTATAATATATGAAATGGATGTGAACTTTATTTTAACATTTTCTTATTTGTCATAACTAAGACACGCAGCCTTCGGATTATTGAATCAGCCGTTTAATTGAATCAAATAACTGTTTCCCGACTTCATTCTAATAAGCGGAACCCATTGTATCACTCTTCTGTCGCAGTATTTCACTCCTATCTTCTTCAGGATTCTAAACATTTTGTTCCAGTTGACGTTTTCAAACGCCTTCCCCAAATCCACGAACGCCAGGTAGGAGGTAACTTTTCCTTTTTTTATCCTCTTCTCTACCATAATGCGGAGTGCTTGTGCCCCTATTTCTCCTGAATCCAAATTGGTCTTCACCTAAAAATTCCTCTTAATTCTGTTCCACCCTTCTGTATACAATCTGCGTCAGTATTTTTGAGCCGTGTGCATTAAAGCATAGCGTTCGGTAGTTTTCGAATTTACCTGCTCTTGCTTTCTTTGATATCGGCTTACCTTAATTACAGATCGTTGTTGTCCCTTTCAAAGTAGCCTCCTAGCGAGTTAAGACAAGCCGCGTTCTATATTCCCTATAATTTTTATATTAAAATAGTCCAGAAGAACTAGAGCCAAAAGGTCAAATAGCTGAGCTTGTTCAATCTCAAAGATTTATAATAACAGAAGGATCTCAAATTAAGATTAAAAAATAGAAACTCAGGTATTGTGCTTTTATTTACAAATTTGCTTCGTTTTTTTGGAAATATGAATTTATATTATTAAAAACGAGATTCGAAGCCGTCATCTTTAACTACAGTGTAGGCATTGTGATTTAATGGAAATAATGGCAATAGTTGAACAGCTTTATGTCGGATACTATAAAATTATAATTAGAAATCGCATAGTGATATGATTATGAGTGTGAGATATATATATATATCACGTGTTTTTGGGTGATAATTAATAAAATGACTTTATTTGAAAATTGTAAGCAGAACCGATGAAATTCCATGGCGCTGTCTTACATGACAGCACTAAAATTAGATAAAACTTCACTACCCCCATAAACGCCATGATCTCAACTTTTCCATCCCACGTCGAAAGCTCGATTTAGCAGACACCGATCCTTTTAATTTTGATTCCAGACATTCGACCGCCTTTGTTTACTTATCGATTCGAAACGGAGCATTAAACCAAAAAATAAAATAAAATAAAGCAAGTCGCGTCAATCGCTCCATCAAAAAATGCCAGATCCAAAATAAGCCCAATATGTCATTCATTCAATGCTCGGAGCGCAGAAATGGACCTCTGCCTTTTTTTATTTATTCTCAAAAAGCCTCCAAAAAGGCCTATCTTTCGAGCATTTCTCTCTTTCTCGCGCTGAAAGGAAGAGACATGTCTCCGTGTTTTCATTCGAACGTCATAAAAGTGGAACTCACTCTCCCTCTCTCCACCTCACTCCCTTCCTCTCTCCTTGCACATTATTTAAAAATTTCCTGTAAAAAAAGGTATATATATATATATATACCCATATACATACTATACATATACTATATATATATATATAATATGTTCTGTGTATGTCTATATTACTTCTTTCCTTTAATTTGTTTATATTCAAATCCTTCATTCTTTCATTTTACTTTCTCATATACGAAGTATAGGTATTGAAAAAGTATTGTTATCGCGAAAAATTTCGAACTCGAGATTTTGACGGAAATATACGTTATAGGTGTACCTGAATCCGAAAAAGTGGTTTTCGCAATGCCGCGGCACAGATAGACGGCATGCCGTCTGTCTGTGGATCTGCCTATTCGCGGCTCTAGAGCCTAAACGGTAGAGCGAAAATGAATTAAATCTAGTACATATTGTTAGGCATTTTATCATACTGAGCAGAGTATATGAAGAAATGGTTGATATTGCTCAATAATTAAGGGAAGTTTATTCTACGCATTTTTAATAAAAATCTGATTGTCAAAAACGACTCTAACGATTTTGATCAAATTTCGTACAGTTACTTGAGTATACGTCTTCAATAATACTGTATAGTTCATATTTCTCAAAAAATGAATATAAGGCTAGTTTATTCTAGGCAACTTTAGCAATAATTTGATTATCTCAAAAACGGCTCAAACGATTTTGATTAAATTTCGTACAGTTATTTGAATATACTTCTGCAATAATACTACATATTTCATTTTTCTCAATGAATGAATATAAGAATAGTTTATTATTGGGCAACTTGAACAAAAATGGGATTTTCTAAAAGCCGGCTCATACGATTTTCATTTTCTAAAGATAACTAAAGGACGCATTTGTATATGAGAAAGTTTGTACAACGTATGCTGTACCGATTTTTTTCTTCTGTATCTATTTGGGATTTTTCGCGTTTTTTTTTACAACTTCCTCCTCTTCGTAGGTGTTTCTCGGCAGTGGGACTTTTTTCTGTGCTAAACAAAGCGATTACAGTTTTTCTTTTCAACCCACAAAACTAACATTATTCCAAGGTAATTCTTTATGTTCAACTAACAAAATCTGTAATCGACATGTATGTGAAATTTATAATTAACTTGTATACCTATAACATTCAACACCGACGAAAGGGTTAAATGTAAGAAGGGACTTTGCAGTCTCAATTTCGCCATAAATAAAGACGTTCGTCTGTCTGTCTGTCTGTCCACTTTCCTTTCCGATCGACTTTTTTTCCCCTCCGAGATGCAAAGTTCTGGGAGGAGAATATTTCGTTTCCTTTCCCCCGCTTACATATCTCTCTTCATTCCCTTTTCTTTTTAAACCTCCCTCTGTCTCTCTGTTTCTATCTCGCCATTTTCCTTAAATCAATTCTCTCTTTCTCCCTCACCGTCTTCTCCATGCGTCGCCAAGCGACGGGTTTTCTCTTTTTAACTTCTTCCTCTCTCTCTCTCGCTTCTTATCCTCTTCTTTTATACCTCAACTCCCTCTTTTCCTCTACACTCTCTTTCTCTCTCTTTTTTTCCCTCCCCTTTTATTCTCTTTCTCGCTTCTGTATTTGGCACGGCCCTCCATTTTTTTTGCGGCCTCTGCAGGGGGTTGATATTTATGGAGGATAATTTGATTTTGAGGAGAGAGAGAGAATTTTTTTCGAGTGTTCGACATTATTGCGAATTCCTGACCATTTCTCGTTTTAACGCCTTCCTAGCGAATAACCGTATACATATATATATTTTTTTTTTTTCTTCGTCCGCCTAATAATGCTCGATTTATCGGGTTGATTGGCGCAACTGTTAGTTTTTTGTTTCGTGACGCGATCGCTGTTTTGATTCGCGGAAGGAAATGGTACTTGTGAAAGCATTTGTGCATACGAGGAGCGTCTGCTTCACTTGTAAATGCACGAACAGCAAAAGTGCGCGGCGCGTATAAGCATGTTTATCACGAGCGTCATTTTAACACATTAGTTGACTGCAAATAGCATTTGTGCTCCGCTGTTAGCAAAGTTACAAAAATTGAATTTACGCGAGAGTGCACGTTCTGCTGATTCGAAGATTCGATATGAAGGCGCGGTCGAAATTTCATCGTACACAAGTAAGAACCTGTCATAGGAATTCGATGGACTCTTTTTAAAGTATCCTTTATTTTTCCAAGAAAAATTGTGCGTAGAATTATCAAGAGTGGGTGGTTTCAGTACTTTGAGTGTAATAAACCGGACGCACAGCCAGCGATCAGGAATACTGTTTTTAGAGAATTATTTATAACGGCGATTAAATTTACTGTTTCTCCGTTGGTAAATAAAAACTGCGAGTTTTAACGCTGACTGTTAATGTACATACATATCAGTATGTTAAATCTCGAACGTTCCTCGAAAGTTTTTCACCGAGAAACTGGGAGTTCTTTTAGTAATACACTCAGAATTATAGCAAAATATACAATTATTCGATAAAAATTATTGCACATACCGAACGCAATAGCATCTTTATTATAAATAAATAGAGGCATCTACTCTATAAATTTTCTTCTAGGATCTTAACAACATGTAGGAAAAATATTTTTCGCGAAATTTTAAAACAATTAATAAAATTTAAATTTTAATAAAAGCTGTCTAATGACGAATTTTTTTCTGGGATTCTAAAAGTAAAATTTTCAGCACCGATCCTAAGAAATATTGAATGCAAAATAACGAGGAAAGAAACCCAAAAGGGGAGTTACTGATTTTAAAAAAACTTGGTTGGTAAAGAGAGGGAGAAAAGAGGTCGATGCTAAGAGTGAGATATGAAAGATGAAAGTTAAGGCGATTTGAAAAGAAGGAAAAGTACTGAAAAGGTTACGAAATGTAAAAGCCAACGGATGCGTGCGTGGGAAGCGTGGAATCGATGCAAATTAATGCTTCTCCTTCTTCGGCAATATAAAAAGGACGAAATTAACAGAAAATGCAAGCAGCCAAAGGAATTAGGGGAAGACGGACTGGGAATTCATGCTGACATTTTAAGGACAGAGTAACATAAATAGAGTTGTCGAAAGGGGAGAAAGGGCGTAAGGAAATTTACAATTGCAGGTAAAGTTCTCTTATGGAAGGATAGAGATTAAAGCCTATATAATATCGATCAAAGTGAATAGAATTTCGATTTTTTTAATTGGAATCGACCGAGTATAAATCATTTCGAGTGTATATTCTGTTTGAATGAGTACAACGTCCTTCTCTTCTGAAAACTACATCAATTTTTGCACGATTTTCAACAAATTCGGTGTTGGAAATACGACAGCTGGAATAACGTGATATACGTCCTTCTTCTCTATTTAATTCGGACGGGGATTGCGTATGAACCAACCATGTACGTCTAAATCACGGACAGCAAAATGTCTTTTCTTTTTTAAATAACCTTTATCAGATTATATTCCCTTCGTTTTTATGCTGCGCCTAAGAAATTGAAGCTATCATTAATTAAATGCCCGAGAGATAATTCCCCGGCTGAGATATGCATATTATTTGTCATTAATTTTTTGTCTATTTAGCGATCTTCTTTAATAATCCTAGATGAACGCGAAATTTTCCGAGAAATTAAACAAGAGAAAGGAGGTCAGTGAATTATGGACTTTAGGAAAATTTCGACTGAGCTAGATAGCTCTCTCCGGCGACGCTATTAAAGAATGTATCTCAATATCATAGCCAGGGTTCTCTCTTTAGGAATAAAAATTGGAGAGGATGACACGAAATCAAAGAGGGAGAGAGAGAGAGAGAGTATTAAAGAGTGTTTTATGCAGAGAAAGGAGCGAAGAACAAGCACAAAAAATAAAGAGATACATTCTAAAACGATAGGGAAGGAAAGGAGAATTACGAAGGGAGATAAAGAAGAGATAATCCTTCACATAGCGACGCTTCGCTTAAAGACGTGGTTACGACGCCTTAAGATTTCAATCCTTTTCGCTCAACGACGTGCATAATTCGTGGTTGCGACGCATAATTCGTGGACGCGACGCATAATCCGTGGATACGACGTTGGAGCCAGTCTTCTCGCCCATCACCGCAAGGCACTCAGCTTCAATTTTTGCGCAACGACCGACGTTTCGCTTAACGACGCATTTTATAGAGACCGAATTGTCGTCGTTGAGCGAGGTACAACTTCGAGTATGGAGAACTGAAAAGGAAAGAGCAACAATAAGGGAGAAAACGACACCAGGAAAAAATCTGATGTGGCCACCACATGACTTTCTCCATATTTGGGGTATAGATATTTAAATTATTATGAATAGAATTATAACGCAAAATTATTATTTCGTATCGTAAAAGAATACAGTCGTCCTTATTGCCGTAAATTACTTATATTTTGAATGTTTACAGAATTCGCCGCTACATGGTTGTGGAGCTGTATACTGGAAATTTACGAAAAAGCAAAATATCTCCGAAATGGATGGTTCTACGAAAATTTTTCTCAAACAAAACTTGCAAGAAATATTATTCTCTATAACTTTGGTCCTCACTAAGATTACCAATAACGAAGTTTTTAAGGAGATATTTAACAGAAACCGAAAAACCGATTATTTATAAATAATTCCCAAACAATAACTGCTATGGAAAATTGTTCCAAATTGAAGTTGTAGGAAATTACATTCTCTATAACTTTTGTATAGAATTGTATATAGAATAATGATGTTTTAACGGAGAAATATCGCAAAAACCGAATCGGGTTTCGAAAAAACCTCGACTTCCGCTTAACTGTTACTGTCCAAAAACTAATCGTTTCTTTGCGCTCATGCTAAAGTGTTATATATGAAGTTTGGTAGCGATATGGCAAGTACTTTTTGAGTTAGAGCGCCCACAATCACATACATCCATCCACACACACACATCATTCCGAAAATAGTTTAAACGTGCTCTAGGGACCTCAAAACGTGTATTTCCGTCGAAATCTCGGTCTATTTTTTTCGTGATCACAATACTTTCCATTACTACGTATGGAGAAAGTAAAAAGTGGGTTAAGAGAAGGGGAAACTGATTAAGACAAAATTGAAGCGAACGAGAAAAGGAAGTTAAAGAGACCTGAAGCGAAGGAAATAAAGAGGGAGGGAGAGAGAGAGAAAGAGAGTTGGGGTGCAGCAAAGAAGCGATAAAACAAGAAGATAAAAGGTCGAACGAGAAATCCGTATATGAGTGGAGATTAAAATGGATGGAGAAAAGGGGGCAAGTGGAGGGGGTTTGGGGAGGGGTTTTGTCGGGAGGAGAAACCGTTAATGAGATGGGGAGAGATGGATGGGAATGAATTAGCAAGGACAAGGTCAAGTAGGAAAGGGAGAACGGTTCGCAAGGAAGCGAGAGGGAGAAAATTAAAGGAAATTGATTGACTTAAGAGAGAGGGCGAGAAAAAAGTGCGAGGAGAAGTTGGAGGTGAGAGAGAGGTGGGGAGAGAGAGAGGGAGTTAATGCGATAAAGCAGAGGCAGAAAACGACCGCGGAGAGAAAGAAGATGGAGATGTAGCCGAAGAAAGCGGAAATAAGGCAATGGTTAAACCGTCATTGTAAATTTGGAAGGTATGTGCATGATAAAATCAAGTTTCTTTTAGTTGTCTTAATACGTTTCATCAAAAGAAATTATCAACATTAGAAATAATATTAGTAATCATAAAAATATTCTATAAATTCAAAAGCTATTAACTTACTGGAATAAATCAAATATCACGTTGCTGGGAAATTAAGAGGATCGTCTGAGAGAAGTGGAAGGGTTAGTCTCTATTGACACTTCAATAACGAATATCTACTTTCCCCGCGCAAGAATTATACAGAGAAAAGTACTGCGGTCGCGAAAGTGTTTCCTCGAAATTTCGAGATTTTTATGAACGTGTAAGTTTTATACAATTATGTCCGCCCATCACAATGTGCGCGGCTAGACGGTGAAAGAAAAATATTTGACAGAATCTTAAGAAATTTCGTATACAAGGTTTCCCGAAAATTAAGGCAACGGCAATTTTTTAAATTTACAATTTAAATTAAATAACTTTGTGTTAGAGGATTTATCATCAGCGCCTATTCGACTGAAAATTATGCGAGTGGAAAAAATCGGAGGTGGAGAAGAGATGCTTAAAAAAAATCGAACCGAGTCGACGCGATCACAGCGCAGATGGAGAGGACGTTAAAACGAGTAAACGCGTTATTAGAACCGGAAGTACTAAAAAAAAATTCCGCGCGCGAACACGTCAGTAGGTAGCGGTTAAAAAGTGTTATATATATAGTAAAGAGTGATCCCATGGGGAGAAAAAAATTATTTTTTCCGACGAATATCAGAGAAAGAGATATAGAGAGAAAAGGATACCAGGAAATAAGAATCTTTTCCCGGAAGAGAAAGATGGAAAGGGAACGAGCGAGCGAGAGAGAGTGAAATGAAGCTTAAGTGAAAAATATTGGTTGCCTAAGCAGGAAAAATGGCACATCGACAAACAGAGAGAGAGAGAGAGTAAGAAGGGGTAGGGAAAAAGATTAGGCGAAGGGGGAAACAGGAAGGAAATAAAAAGGAGGGGAGGGTATGAGAAATAGCGGGTTATGGGGGAAATGTCGAAAACAGGAAAAAGGGAGAGACATTAGGAGGAAACACGGATGGTTGGATAAATAGGTGGAAGAAGAATCATCGACAGAGAGAGAGAATGGAAGAGAAGAGTTGCGGATGAATGAAAGTGGTAAAATGCCAACTGGTAGAGGAATGTGAGAAACAAAAAATATAGCGAATGTAAAAGACTCACGAGGGCAAAATAAAGTCAGACAAGCGACAGAAGATACTTTAAAGGGAAAGAGTAGAACTGATAATAAAATTCACTACGTCCGACGAACACAAAAATGTTGAGAACGTATTAATTACGGCTTCATAATCATTGGCGATTCACCAACAGTAAGTAGACATCGATAGAACGACTTATGTCGGCTGTTACATCGCCAGAATGGGAATATGGTTTTCTTAACCTATTTATGTCTATTGTAGAGACGATATTTATCAGTTAGATTTCAGCTATTGTGTGTGTTCGATAAGTCTTGCGAGGCTGATAAATGAATGATTCAAAATATAAACAATAGAGAATCTTTATAAGAATCTACAACACGTTAATGATCACTGATGGCGCCCGATTTAAAGCCAACATCAGTATTTCATTGCGTTTAACCACTACTTGGGAGGTATATTGGGTCAGTTTGAAAATGTAGTAAGAAAAAGATAAGAAAAAATCGGTACAAAATACCCATTGTACAAAATTTCTCATATACGATTGCGTCGTTTAGTTATCTTTTGAAAAATTTGAACTACGTATGTAGAATCGTTATAAACATCAACTTAAATAACTCTACGAAATTTGATGAAAATCGTATGTGCCGTTTTTTCGAAAATCCAATATTTGTTAAAGTTGCCCAAGAATAAACTAGCCTTATATTAATTCTTTGAGAAAAATGAAACATGTAGTATTATTTCAGAGGCAAACTCAAGTAATGGTACGAAATTTAATCAAAATCGTTGCAGCCGTTTTTAAGAATATCACATCGTTGTTAAAGATGCCTAGAATAAACTAGCCTTATATTCATTTTTTTCAGAAATGTGAACTATTTGGTATTATTGAAGACGTAAACTCAAGTAAATGCACGAAATTTTATCAAAATCGTTAGAGCCCTTTTTGAGAATATTTATTTATTTATTAGCAGGAATTCAGAAACAGCACAAAGGCCAATTACACCGAATTTCAAATCAAATTGTTTTTAATTATTGAGCAATGTCAATGTCATAGATTCTATTATGTATGATAAAATGCCTAATTACGGGATTTCATTAATTTTCGCTCTGCCGTTTAGGCCTTAAGAGCCGCGAACAGACGGACAGGCAGACACACGGCATTGCGAAAACCGCTTTTTCGGACTCGGGCACACCTAAAACGTAATATATTTCCGCCAAAACCTCGAGGTCGAATTTTTTCGCGATAACAAGGGGGGGGGGGGGGGGGAACTCATGGCATGTAGAAGGAATGAAAGGAATGAAGCCTATAGAGGGAAAGAGGGAGACTGAGAACGGGGCGAATGGCAAGGAGAGAGAGAGAGAGAGAGAAAATGCGATTGGGGAGGTCGGGAGGGAGGGAAAAGGGTGAATTCGGATTAAGGGCGAAATGGGAGAGGAAGAGAATCCGAGCGAATAAGTACGAGGATTAGAGGGACTTTCCCTCTCCATATTGAAGCGGAGAGAGAGAGAGAAAAAGAGGAGGTATAGTGGGGGAGGGAGGAGGGGGGAGAGAACAGAGAGGGAGTGGTTAGAGATTAAGACCAGCGAGTCCACCCATTGCCCTCTTTTCTCTCTCTCTCTCTTTATCTCTCCAGCCCTATACCCGTCCTTCTTTCCTACCTTAGTCCTCTCTTTTCCTAGCCTCGTTCCCTCCCCACCCCTTATGCATTCTTCCTTCCCCTCCTTTCTCCCACTCCATTCTCTCCATCCCTTCCTGCTTCTCCTCCTTTCACCAAACTTATATCCTTTTCGTCACTCTCTCCATCCCGCTCTCCCTCCCTCCCTTCAATTACTCATAAGATTAAAATGTTTTTTGTAAATCTCATATTGTTAAACTTGTATGTATTATTGTAATTCAACTATTGTTCTTTCATGTATCTAGGGTTTTCGCAGGTTTTTTCCACCCCCCCCCCCCCCCCCTTCCTTCGTGGGTGTTTTCCTGCGTGGTCTTTTACTAGTTTGGCCAAGTCAGGTCTTTCCTAGGTTTTTACCACAATTACTCGGTCTTTTTATAGAAAATTTCCGAATTTGTAATTTGGTGTTTTGCTTGCATGTTTTTCTATTTATTTATTTTTCTGGTTCTTTTCTGTGAAATTATTATTACTATTTTATTCTCATTTATAATTGATGACGCAGGGTTAAATGTAAGAAGGAACTATATAGTCTCAATTTCGCCCTAATAAAGTCGTTTGTCTGTCTGTCTGTCCCTTTCTTCAAACCTATCCACCCTCCTTCTCTATTTACCTCCCTATACGCCTCTCCTCTCCCTTCCTATCCATCTACCTCCACTCTTTCTCCTGTCCTATCCTTCCAGCTTCACTCTTTCTTCCTCTCTGCCTCCTTTCCCTCCCTCCTTACCCTTTCTCCTCTCTCTTTCTCCCCATCTCACTCCCTCCCTTTTCAACTCCCTCCCTTCCTCCACTCCCTCCTTTCCTCCACACCCTTCCTCTCTCCTATCTCCCCCAACACTTCCTTCCACTACCTCCATCCATCCACTACCTCCATCCATCCTCTCCCTCTCTCCCTCCGCTGCTCTCCTCTCCCATCTTCCTAATCCATCTCCCACCCTTCCCTATCCACCTCCTACATTTCTCCTATCCTACCCTCTCTATCCCCTCTTCCTCTTTCTTCCTCTCTACCACCCCCTCCTTTCCTCCCTTTCTCCTTACATATCTCGCTCCCTTCCTCCACTCCCTCCCTCCCTTTCCTATCTACCTCCTATCTTTCTCCTATCCCATACTCCCACCCTATCCCTCCTTTCTCTTTCTCCCTCTCTTCCTCCACTCCTTCCTTCCCCTCCCTCTATTCTCTCTCCCTTCCTCCCGTCTCTAACCCACCACTCCGATTCGCGGACTCTCACGCCATAACTCTCGTCCCAAGTAGTAATTCTAGATCCTGTTCTCAGAGCCTCTTTCTCTGTCTGTCTCTCTCTCTCTCTCCCTCTCTCTCTCTCCCTCTCTCTCTCTCCCTCCCTCTCTCTCTTTTTCGCTCTTGCAGTGGGATCCAACCCTCGAGGCGTATATGGTCGATGGAAAAGTGAAAGGGTGGCGCGGAAATGAGGAAGAGGGTATTGGGAGCCGGAAAAAGAGAGAAAGAATATGTGCGTGTGAGTGCGTGTGTTGTGCGCGCGTGTATGTGTACGGTTGGTTGGCTGAAGTGGTAGGAAGTTTGTTCTGGCGTTCATCCGTTATAAAATTTTGGATCATTTCATTTATTTTTTATTCGAGAGCGAAAGATGGAGCGGGGGGAGGAGGGGAAGCGGGGGTGGGAGGAGAGGGAGGGGGAGGAGGGGGATGGGGAGGAGGGGGAGTGGGGGGGAGGAAGTTTTAGAGAGAAGAAGAAAGGAAGGAGGTATCCGTTGGAGCAAATATAGAACGTATTTCGGGAGAGAAAGAGTTTGCCTGGTTGATGCGACGTATTTTTTCTATAATGGCTTTTTTTATCTGATTTTGGTAGCCCATGGAGATTTTTTTCTTGCGGGATGCCGTATATTACCGCAAATAAAGCGCGTAGCTTAAAGGTATAAAATACAGGGGATGAGTTACTAATATTACTTCCGAGAATTCTGGGTTTTGTCCCCGGCCAAATATACAGGGGTGTATTTATATGTAACTGAAACGATATGTATCTTTATTTCCAATGGCCGTAATAGGGTTAGGAGAAACAGACGAGCACTACGACTGTTAAGCAGCCATCATCAGCATTGCTTTACTCGCGGTAGATTCTTGCCACGGTGAAAAAATATGAGTTAATGGATTACCAAAACGAAAAATTGTGTGCTTTTCTTGTGGAATTTTCGCTTTTCATTCAAGGATCGCTCGTGCGATAGCGAATTCTCTTTAACTACAATGACATTTATAAATAATCAAGTTTTAAGGATTTGCCAGAGGACACACACAACGGACATGTGCGTCGACGTCTATTTTTTACAGCCACTTTATCTACTTGAAGAAAAAGACAAACTAAAGCGGTCGTTATTTCATATGTCAGGCCGAATGAAATATATATATACGTATAGTTTATATATAAGTTCATCGGATAAGTATCTTTCAGAATAAAACTCTGGGAGTGAAAGGATGAAAATGAATTAATTGGCTAGCGATGTAAGAGAAAGACAACTGCATTTGCACCTCTTTCTCTCGCTCTTTTCCAACTCTCTCTCACTAGTCCAGATAAAGCCATCCTTCTCATGTCAGTCAATGAACCTATTTAAAGCCGCCGCGACATCTCTTGGAACACACAGCGAATATAGACGATAAAAGCCCAAAAGCATGCATACGCGAGCATACGAAAGCGGAGAAAGCCGGATGCGGAAAAGGATTGAAACACATGCTGGGGATTTCCGCGTACTCAAAAAAAAAATAATCTATGGGAGCGGTGGGAGGGACAAAAATGGATCCCGAAAACAAACGACAGTAGCACATAGACGAAATAAAGTCTGGACGACTGAACGCAAAAGAGAAAGGACCGAATGGAGTTTTTAGTCGTCGCGAGAGAAAGTGTATGAATATATACATGTAGGAGAATAGGAAGTGAAGGGTATTTCGAATTTGAAGAGTCTATGAAGGAAAGATATTTTCTGAAAAAAAACACTCAAAGTGGAGAAATTGTCGTTTTTGCGTCGTCATGGTTCGAATTTATTTTCTCGGAACACTACCCATTCGACATTTTCGGATTTAAATTAGCGTTTTACATACCAATTAAGGTGGGTTGACCTTTTCTGCCGCATTCGGGACCGTGACTTCTTCGTTGGACCGCATTGCTTGCTCCGATGCTTTCGACGGGCGTCGTAGTAACCTGAAATTTCAGTAAAGGAAGTTTTGGTTAGATATAGTTTAAAAAAATCAAATATAAAAGCATTTTAGCTCTAAACATTTAACAGATGATTGTTTCAATCGAAGATATTAAATTTTCCACTTAAATATCATTGGTCGCATTTTCATAACAGTTTCTCTGGCCTTTAAGTAAATAACATACGATTTCAAAAATTGTTTTGAAACGGAAACGTACATTAAATTGTGACGGACGATAATTTAGGATACTTAAAGACACCATTTGACAAGGCGCAAGTGTACAAACACATTTATGCATTGGGCACGTGCCATTTCAAAGCGCCACCGTAAACATCACAGCGTCAACGCGAAAAATAACCCAACCTCGCGCGAGTTATATAGGTACAACCCTCGAAATTGATACGGACTTTACGAGAGCCCACATTCGTGCGCGTTTGTTCCGAGCGCTTACTCGCGTGATCGCACGTTAAAATCTCACTCGCTCATGATTTCATAAATCGTTTTAATTGAGTGATGGAATGGAGTGGACGCAAATCCGGAAGAAGTGGATCCATAAAAGAGAGAAAGAGAGTATGCGAATTAGAGTCAAAGGGAGAGAGAAGGCAAAGTAGGATTCCGAGCGTGGTTTATTTGAGTGAGAAGGAGAGAGAAAGAGTGAGAGTGGAAATAGGAGGGATTTGTGGGCTGATTGGAGACTTCCATTTCTCTCGCCCCACTCCACCTCTCTCTCTCTCTCTCGGTCTCCTCCACATCCTTCCCCTTCAAATTAACGAAAACCGTTTCTGTGAAATTAGCGATGCGTTAACGCGGGAATATTCTGAATGGGACTGATGAGGGCGTCCGTAAAAGTGATGGAGTCGGAAGGATTAGAGAGAGAGGGAGGGAGAAAGAAGGATATATATATATATGTATATATATATATACACATATATATATATATACATATATATATATAGAGAGAGAGGGGGGGGGGGAGAAAGAAGCATATATATATATATATATAGAGAGAGAGAGAGAGGGAGAAAGAAGGATATATAGAGAGAGAGGGAGAAAGAAGGATATATATAGAGAGAGAGAGAAAAGGAAAGAGCCGAATCGTCCAGGCAAGAGCGTCACGTTTATTCTCGCCTTTTGCAGACGTCATCGTTCGGACGGAATTTAATGCTCAAGTTGGTAAATTAGCACCAGACTTTGCGCAGTTTTTAATCTTTATTTTGCCCAAACGGGATTAGGAAGTGAAATCGTTCCTCTAGCGAACGTTTTGGAGAAAATGATGAAAATGACGTTAGGTTAACGTAAATGAAATGTTGTTTTCGCAAGTTCTTCCATCGTGTCGTACCTGGCTGTCAGATACTTATAATATATGTATTTATACGTAGCTATATTAAGTATAAATTAGATCTTATCAATTTAAGAGGTTTTTTATTTTTATTGAAGAAATTCAGCGTAATATTTAAGTAAACTCCTCAAAGACAGAGGATTTGCGCGGAGCATTAATACATAAGACATAAACGCTATAAGTACGTATCATTATGGATGTCTTGATTAACAGTTTAAAAAATCTAAATTTAGTATGAAATTAATCACTCGAAAAATATCGAGATCATGAATATATTTTTTTTAAATTGCGATGAAAAATTATCCCCAATACGAACGCACGCCATACGTCGGACAGGATTTAGAGGTCATGCCTTAAAAAAATGCACGATTCCAGCGAGTCGGTAAATAACTTTCGTTCATCATTATTTAGCAACATTATTTCCTTCGTCGATTAGCTACGGAGTTAATAAAAATTACGGACCTTATCCTAGTCTAATATTTCTCTCTCTGCAAAATGAAGGTGATTTATGTTTCTGCTCATAAATCCTCAAAAAGCCCACCAAAGAAAGAGCGAAGACCGCGGAGAAAGGTCTCTAGCAGAACCGCCTCCCAATTCTGCTAAGGCGAGGTTGCGATGGCAACAATATGGCTGAGAGAAGATTAAACAGTTTAGTCCGGGAGAATACAATCGACCTAGAATAAGGATTTTTTTTTAAAAAACCGGCCGGTGACATATGCGAGCGCAGGAAGGAACGTGATGAAGAAAGTGCTGGCTGTGTCGCTTCGTGAAGCATCTACGAGCAAGAAACGTGAGTCAGAGAGAGAGAGAGACAGTTGTATCGCCAACCGCGACGGCCTTCGCATGAAGAATATAGACTGGAGGCGGAGCGAAAACATAAGAGAGAGAGTGAGAGAGAGAGAAAGAGTGAGAGAGTGAGAGAGAGAGATAGATAGAGTGAGAGAGAGAGTGAGAGAGGACGCTGAAAGAGAAGGTAATATGGCAATATAGCGAGATTGAAGATGATAGGGGTCGACTCTGCTCCCCCGTCTGATAGAAGAATACAGAGGCAAAGGATTAGAGGGACATGTGTTAACGAATAAGTATAGAATAAAAGAGAAAATATACAAAGAAGAGAGATATAGGGAGCTAAGTGGAGAGAGGAGATAGACGGAGTAATAGAGGAGGGATACAGGAAGGGGGATGAGGGAGGAAGAGAAGAGGGAGAGGGAGAGAAAAAGAGGAAGAGAAAGATGGAGAGAGAATCAGAGAAATAAATGAATAGGAGAGAGGCAGAAAAGTGATAGGTGGATGAGAGAGTTAGATAATTGTCTTCATTTTCAATGGAGACCATAAGGTCCTCTCTTCAATTTAACCCTTAGTTATCGATCGCAAGATAATATCATGAATAAGTGTGTGTGTGTGTGCGTGTGCGTAAACAGAACTAGAACAAAGAAAAAGTTGCGTCAAATAAATATAACGAGAACAGAAAAATAAATAAGAAATTATACATTAAACAAGTTTCTAAGAAAGATATAATATTTGTGGTAAAAATCCAGGTAGAGCCAGGCATGGCCAACCCAGTAAAAAAAAACCACGCAGGAAAACACCCGCGAAGAGAAGGAGAGATAGAGAGAGAGAGAGACTAGCAGAGAAAGTGGGAAGCAGAAGAGGGAGGGAGACAGACATAGAAAGAGACCAGTAGAGAAAGAGAGTAAGAGAAGAGGGAGGGAGATAGAGAGAGAGAAAGAAGCAAGCACAGATAGAAGAGAAAGGCGAAGAGAGAAAGAAAGAAAGAAGAGAGAGGGAAAACAAGAGGGAGAGAGAGAGAGAATGAGAAAAGGGCATGAAGAGAAAATAGAGAAGGAAAGATGGAGTGAGAGAGTGATAAAGAGGTAAGCGCAGAAATGTAAAAGGAGGGAGAGAGGGATGGGGGAAGGGAGGAGAGAGGGGTGGGGATAGAGAGAGAGGGAGAAGGCGAGATAGGGGTTGGGAGAGATACAGAGAGAATGATAGGAAGAGATCGAATAGAATAGGAAGGATGGAGTAGAGAGAAGGGTGAAGAAGGTAAAGGAAAGATAGGAGCTACTAGGTTTCTTACGCGGAAGGTTCTGAGTGCCTCTAATGGAAGCACGTTTTGTGGAATAGCAGGAAAAGGCTGCGGTGGAGGGGGGGAGGAGAAAGGTAGCAATCCTGGAGGGAATATGGAGGAGAAAGGAGCCATGGTGGAGAGGGAGGCTAGGTTAAGGAAGAGTAGGTTTAAAAAAAAAAGGGAGTGGGGAGTAGGGACACGCTTGCGGTGTATACGTTAGAACGCCGTGCCTCAAGGGATGGAAGAATAGAGGAAGAAATGGATGGCGCCAGTGAGGAAGGGTGGAGGATAGGGAGTGGGTTGGGTTGGGCGAACCTCACGAGAGGTAAAGAGAGGAGGACAAGGGAAAATTGATAAGCTAAACGTACGAGGGAAGGAGAAAGGGTAGAAAAACAGATGAAGGAGAGCGAAGGTTTCGAAGAAAGGGAGGAAATGGAACGGAAAGAAATATATCGCAAGGGACGAACAGACGAATTAAAAAAAAAGAGAAAAGGAAGTCGTAAGAGCGCGCCGTTGGGTTTAACGGGTCGACTGATAAATAAAAACGAGGGAAAAACATTTGAGCGACGAAGCGTAATTCGAAGACAAATGAAAAGCGGTATTAATTGCGAGGTGTCGATGATGGATATAATAGGACCTATACGGGGGACTAATTTCTTTTGCAAAAGCCTAATTAGAGGAACCGAGAGGAGATAGGAAGGGGGCAGAGACAATTTCTAGGGGAAAGGAAACAAAACATAATAAACTTCGCATAGTTATCATGGAGGAAAGAGAGAGAGAAAAGTGAAAATTCCGCGATGCTCGTTAATTACCAGTCAGGCAAAAAAATATTCCGCGGCTTAAAGTCCATCAGTGAAAAAAATAAGGGCGTCTCAAAGGAGGATTAATTAAGTTTAACATCAAGAACGATTTTGTTTGCCACGTTCGACAAAGGATATCCTTATAATCGCAAACAGTAATGAAAGATGGCGCCAGAAGTTCCGGAAACAAAAGCGGAAAAGATATGTAACACAAAAAGAAAAATCGGCAATTAAGAGAAGATGTTTAAAATTGTATTGGAGCAGGAAAGACTAATAAAACTGATTATTTGAATAGCCGAAAGGTAAACTAATTTTCACGTCGCGAAAGGGAGGCTATAAACTTTTTTTTTAATGATATTCGGATGAAACGCTAAACTCCTAAATACAGGGAAAATAACAATATATAAAGGAAAAAAGGAGATACTGTATTTCAATTTAAAAGAAAAACGAGAGCTGGAAGTAATATCGGAAACCTTGAAGAATTCAGGAAAGAGTGAGGAAGATGAAAGAACGGGAAGAAAAGTGGGATAAGCAGACAAATGACAGGCGAAAATTGAGAGAAATGCGCACGAATTGGGAAGAGAGAAAGATAAATTGCAGGGGAACTCTGGGAAGTCTGTCATGCTCAAATTTCGAACACGCAAAAAAAATTAAAGGACACGAGAGGATGGAATTGCGTAAAGGGCAGACAGATGAATTACTAAAATGAAAGGGAAAGGAGGATGGCGACAAAAAAAAAACAATACGAGAAAAAAAAAGAAATCCCACGTGAGAGAGCGAGAGCCAGTATTTGCGAGGACCCCTAGCACACGCGAGAGAATTATTCAGGCAAAAAAAAGTACGAAAAGGAATCTTGTACAGACAAATGAACGTCGAATATAAACGAAAGTGACGCAAGACGGAAGTACTGTTAAAGATCAAGCATCGGGGGGGAGGGGGGGGGGATTTAGATTCGAGGAAAAAGCGAGAGATAGAAGGTGACGCGTGACAGAAGTTTACCAAACTAACAAATGACGTACGAAATAAACAAATAAGAGAAGCCGATGTTAACAGAGAGAGTGGGAAATATGGAATAAATGGAAGAAAATAGGACGTAAAAATATAGGAGCACAACAGCAAGAGAGAGGGGGAATGCACGGAGGAGGGGGAAGGGTAGAATGAAAAAACTTTAAAAAGGTTTCAGCTGATAAGACGACTTGAAGGGGTAAGAGAGCTATCAAGACATGAAGAAGACTGAGGAAAAAGTCGTTTGTCTGTTTATATCATACTAGAAGTATATGGAGAACCAAGTTTAACCATGAATAATCACGGGCCTGTCTACGGACAGACTACATATGACGATGATGATATAAACAGACAAACGACTTTATTTAGGGCAAAATTGAGACTGTGAAGTTCCTTCTTACATTTAACTATATATATATATATATACATATACATATATACAATATACATATATATATGTGTGTATATATATATATATATACATATATATATATATATATATATATATATACACAGAGAGAGAGGAGGGGGAGGAAGAGAGAAAGGGGAAGTGAGAGATGAGAGTGAAAGTAGGAGGGTGATGCAATTGGTAATAATAAAAATAAAGGAAGAAAAAAATCGGACGATGAAAGGGGATACTTTTGAAATTGGTTTGGAATTCTTTTTTATTCGAGTGAGGGAGAATGGATCGTGTTGAAGGAGGATGAATGCTCTCTCCGGGAGAGAGGGGGGGGAGGGGGGAGTGGGGAGGGGGGGAAGGCGATGAGAAGGGTCGTTTCATCCATATCCTGATTTTTCAATCTCATCCCCTCTCGTTTGCATTTCGCTTCTATTTTTTATTAGTAGAGAGAAAGCCCACAATCATTCTAAAATTTCGACAAGAAAAAATTTCTCTCTCTCACTCTCTCTCTCTCCACTGTTTGCATTCATTGTCCGAAATCTTTCCGAGAGAGAGGGAAAATAAAAAATATCCGGGAAATGATGTACTTTTTATCGATTCGACAGATTTGATAGTGTCATTAAATGTTGTCTCCCTTCAAGTTTGGAAGAGGATATTCAAAGGATAGGAATGTCTTCTTTTGTGTTCCATCTATCGGAATGGAAGACTGCATGAATGTCCATATTAACCCATCGAGCCGGTTAATACATATATTTTAAAAATCCCTGTTCGCCACCCGAAGCGGTCAATTTAATGCATTTCACCAACCTCGGTATATATAGTATTAGCTCGAATAAAAGGGGAGGGGTTTTTTTCAAAAATTGTCTTTCAGGAAAGTGGGGGTCGCCTTATATTCGGGTCCTTAAGTACGAAGAAGTTACTTGTTTTTGGATTTTCTCATTGGGAAAATAACGAGCCGCCTTATATTCGGGCTAATACGGTATGTTTATTTATTTTATTTGAGGAAAATGTTATTAGAAGGCTGGGATGTAAGTACGGAGGTCGTCCATCTTCATTTAATTTCACGCTGTGGAGGGGAAAGCGTATCACATAATGATTATCCTGAAGTAAACATTTGTTTATTTTTCAATAGCTCCTAAACAGCCTTTTACAATGGAAAACTATAACGAGATGAAAAGGATGACATAGGTGAACATAAATGACCATGCACTCACCAGGATTCGAACCCGCGACCCTATCATTAGGAACTATACACGCTAATTACTCATTTGCCAAGTCAGGTAAAACGCAGGCGTTTTATTATGAATTCAATTTTTAATGGCAGTATTTTTAACAATCTATAATATTATTATTATCTTTCCTTTTTTTATTAATTAAACTGGAAGAAAGTCAGTTATTATCCTGAATTTGTAATCAATAATCTTTAAATTTCTGTTCGCGTGATAGCTCATAAAAAACAAAAATATTTAATCTGTATCGATAACCAAATTATTATTATTTTTATTTCTCAATAAAGTCCTTTTATCTTCAAAATAATCTACCCAGTCTCAGAAGTAGCGATAATAAACTAAATATTAGATCTGAAGTTATTATTCGAAGGCCAAGTTACTAATAAAAGTAAGCATAATTTCTTTAACAACGCGAGATATCAACCGATAACAGGGAGACCGATGAAGTTTAAAAGTCTACGCAAAATCAACTTGGCGCGTGCGGATGTTTTCATGTTGGGAGAACGTCAATATTGAGCGAACACGAGTCAAGTCTTTATTTCGCATGGGCGTTGAGAAAATCTCCACGCTCGAGGATTGGCCTTTTCTTTTGAAAAATCACGATGGCGCTATTGTTGGAAAATCAGGTTAATTTTATTTCCGAGCCAAGAGGAACAGTATATTAGTTGCAAAGAACAAGCCGTTTCATTGTCTCCGAAATAATTTAGCTTGATCTACGTAAATGCCAATGAATTTCTCTGTATCATATCCAAGAGAACGTTAAAAAGGGAGACTAGGCGTATTCACTTTTTAGTAACCCCGAACTTATTATATATTCAAATTTTCTTTAAAATGTTTTTAATTCAACTTGGAATGCTTCTAAATGTAGTCATATTAACCTTACCATAGGCATAGACCATTAAAATTTCATCGTCACAATTCTCTTGCCTTTTAAATATATTCCGAGAAGATTGCTAAATTGCATATGTGCGTGCGTGTGTGTGTATAAGGGGAAATATAATTTCTACGTTAACGCGTAAAGTTCATGCAAATTTGCATATTTGGTTTTTCTAATTAATCAATATCAACGTGAAATTATTGCAGAAGAAATGTTGTGGCTTTGTTTCAAAGATGAAAAATAATAATGAATTATAACAGCGGAGTATCTAGAAGTCACCATACTTTCGTGTCTATTATACGATTTCACGAAAGTTCTGGTATAATTAGTTTACATAATTACAATCCCTTAAATATTTTTTTCGAAATTATTACATCATCACAAAGCTGCTATTGTGGTTAATCTCTTAAAATCCTGAGAAACATAGAATTATCTGTAAATACGCAATAAATATCAATTCCACAAATATGAAACCGTATGTGATAAATGTAATGTCATGAAAACCACTACACCCGAAGAGAAAGGAGCGTAAATTGTTCAAAATGCCAATTTTCGCGTATAAGCCAACTCACGAATAATGGATAACAAAAGTTCATCGAATTTTTTTTTTAATCCTTGAAAAATCCTGCTAGCAATTCCTCAAACCATTTCGTAATAAATTAGTGAAATGAACGCAGAAAAAATCATGAAATTTATCATCCATCAGAATTCGGAAAATTAAAGTGATTTATCTCCCAGTAACATTCATGTAGTCACTTGTAGTCCAAGCAGAAAAGATTCCACAAATTCCCACGGACGTCATAGTAATAATTTCAAAAAAAAAAAGCTGCGTCATTTACCGCAGACTCGTCCTCAGATGAGTATTTCTTCGACGGCAATCAAAGAGGTCTTTCGGTTGGCTACGGTTGATATCCTCCTGGAGATCCCTCCTCGAGAAATGCAGAATAAGAGGTGTTTAAAGGACGGAAGGGATGAAAATAATGGGGAGATAAACGGAGTAGGAGCAGACTCCTTCGGTCGCTGTTTCGCTGTTAAATTTACCACGAATTTTACATTCACTCAAACTAGAAGAAGGGAAAACTTCCTTTTCAACCGTAAAGAGAGAGATAGGGAGAGATTTTTGCCTAGGTATTCCATTTCATTTTTGTGCTAATTTTGTCCCCTTTCGTGATGTCACGCTCAGCCAATATCGAACGATAAATATCGAAGAACTGCAAGACTGTCTTCCGCGATGTTGATTTGCCAGTGTTAATAAGAAATTTCTACTCTAATTACGTTGTTCGCATTGAAATCCTTTCATCATTTTTTAAAAAATATCTATTCATTTAACATATATGGAAATATATGTTCATACATATATAATTTCCGTCCTATGCTATATTAAGATAGAGGTGCTATACTACACGATTAATTTTCTTTTAACAATTATATGCATACATAAGTAATACTTAATTCGTACTTAGACGAGCTTATCGTACCCGCGATATCTATTCATTTATGATGATATATGATAATTTTTACAACACCAGGAAAATGAATTTATGTTTTAAAAAATCCGAAATGAAGTCAAAGTTTTATTTCAAAAATCAAATAATTTCCGCAACTTGGGGTTAAACTTCCCTCCAAAATGTGAATTTATATGCCATTAAGCACCTCAAGCACAGCCATATTTCATAATAATCTGAGAAGATTTACAACCGTAACAACTACGAGGAGAGTCTACCAAACAAGGCCAGATATGCTATCAACAGATTTTCAGAAATTTAATTAACGAACAGCTTAATAATTACTCGTTAATATTTCGAATTACGATCATCCTTTATAATTATGAATATCTAGTGCAAATTCACCAAAATCTCATGGAAAATATAGTCATTAAAAATATACTTATCAATATTTATTAGTCGAAAAATTTATATTCCTCTGGTTCCTATAATCAAACTATGCATACACCTGGAGGAAATTTTTCGTTGTACATATGAATAAAATTCTAATTATGAATACATATATTTCTGTTGTTAGCTAAGCTCCGAACTAAGTTAACCATAATCAAGTCACCCTTTTCTCAAATTTAACTCACAATTGGCGTGAGAATGAGCTTATTTTCAAAGGGAGGAGGGTGGCAGACTGAAAAGATATATAGTGTCTCCGTCAAAGGGACAGAAGATTCCAGTGATTCAAGGGGCATATATATATATATATATATATATATATATATCCCGCGTGAAATAAACGGAGAAGTAATATTCCCGGAGAAAAAACGTGCCCATGGGAAATTTTCCGAAAGAAGAAGGGAACAATGCAGCTTCATTTTCTCGGTGTCTGCAGTAGAACAATATGTCCTCGTCCTAAACGACCGCGGTCGGACATATCCCCTTGCTATTCGGGAAATTGGAAGGTGCTCCTTTTCCACCCCTCTCACTGGTTTTCTGGCAAAATCCGCGCATGTTACAGGGACTTTGGGCGACAGATCGAAGTTAGGGTTTTTAGGAGGGGTGAGTTGGGAAGAGATGGAGGCTGTTGCTCCCTGTATTCCCTTTTAATTAGCGGATCCATCCGAAGACAAGGCCGTTTGTAGTACATCGAAAGCACGTAGCACCTAATCCACCGCTAAAGCTTAGTCCTCACGGGTACGATTTTTCTTTTTTTTACCGTTTCACCCTCTATCCGACCTAAGAATTAAAGACCGTCTAAATAACAGGCCCAAGGTTTAAAAAGGATTACGTCGGATTGAGGATCAAACTTATAATGGAACGAATATAGCAGCTGTGCGTGCTCACTAGCCATAGACCAGGGTATATTTTCTCACCATACTTAAACATGAAATACGCCAACATACATGGTGTACTTAATATTTACTTTCTCATATACGAAGTATATTGAGAAAGTATTGTAATGGCGAAAAAATTCGTTCTCGAGATTTTGATGCAAATATACGTTTCAGATGTACCTGATTCCGAAAAAGTTGTTTTCGCCATGCCGTCGTCTGTGTGTGGGTCTGTCTGTTCGCGGCTCTAGAGCATAAACGGTAGAGCGAAAATTAAAGAAATCTCGTACTTTTATCATACAGAATAGAAACTGTGAAGAAATGGTTGACATTGCACAATAATTAAGGACAATTTATTCTATGCAACATTAACAGCAATTTGATTTTCCTCAAAAACGGCTCCAACGATTTTGATCATATTTCATAGTTATTTGCGTTTACCTCTGCAATAATACTGCATAGTAGTTCATATTTCTCAATAAATCATTATAATTCTAGTTTATTCTTGGGAAACATTAATAAAAATTGGATTTTCTAAAAAACGGCTAATACGATTTTTACCAAATTCCGTATAGTTATTTAAGATGATGTTTATAATGATTCTACATAGTTCATATTTTTCAAAAGGTAACTAAAGTACGCATTAATATATGAGAAATGTATATTGTACCTATTTTTTAAGTTATAAATATGAAATTTTTTAGATCCAGCCTCTTCAGTTGGGAAAAATTTCTGATTCGACCCATATATATGTACCATCTTCACTTTCATAGAAAAATAAAACAAGCGTATTTATGACAAAATAAATGAAAAATAACATCCAGATATGTCAAAGTAAATTCAACCCAAGTCGAACTACGCGCGTTTTTATCAATCGACAGTTTTTTCACGTTGCTCATTCCGATTTATTTTATGACTGTAATGCTTCCTTGAATCGGTAATGATGTTTTTTTTAAATTAATTTACGAGGTATCATCATGACTTAAATTAATATTCAGACTAACATACGATGTTTCTTTAGCTTCATGAATTTTCTCTCTTCCCCCTTTGCTGCTTTCCTTTCGCCTCCATTCCAGCCTTTTCTGCACCTCTCTCCCCCCCTCTTTTCATCGCTCTTTTACACCACGGAGTAACTTCCATATATCATCAGAGCAGACTCGCGCTTTAACGATCGAGGAGCCCCTTTCCGATAAAAGGCAATGTTTTCCCAATTCCAAAGCTATCCGCGTTCTAACGCAAGCTTTATTTTATTCGTGTTGATTCATTATCAACTCCGGATGTCGTTATCTCCATCCTACAGTGGTTTCATTATCGGATACTTTCCATTTCAAGAGAATAACATAAAAGTTTATCTGAGGAAATTAACGTCTAAAAGGAAAGAAGGTACAAGCGATAGGAAATTAATTAAAAATTAACCGTTATTTCTGCGCGCTACATTAATTGCGTCGGCCTTTTTTTAAAGATTTTCAGAGAACAGCTGGAGATTCTTTAATTCCATTCCCGCTTTCATAAAGGATACGTTTGATTACACGGCTAATGTCCGCTTGTACACATTTTTAATGAAATTTCTCTGAAAAACGGCACTCGTGCCTTTGCTGTTAAAAAAATGGTAGTGTAAATTCCATTTTTTTTTCAAAACTTGTTATCGCAATTAGTATTAAGTTTTGAATTATATGATGGAGTGAGAAATAATACCGTGACCGCCTATACATTTAAAAAGATAAAAAAATGAATTCTCGAATGAAATACTACCGATTCTTTGAAATGATTTGTAGAGTCTTGCGTAAATTATTCTCGCATGCGGTATCTTTATCTGTGCCCACTGAAAACGCATTATTAATGTCTGGGCACTTTATTTATTTTTATTAATCGTAAATTACCTTCTACTGACAGCCGAAAATTCAAACAGCGGTTGTCAAAAATGTTTCCAGCACGTAGGATTGACGTTTTCTTTAAGATAATGGAATCAAATTTTCCATCATCGTCATAACCTTATTCTAATTTCTACCCGAATAATGGCATGTTTATTAACGTATCAAATAAAAACGTTAAAACAAGCAAAATTTGAAAAGAGTTATTTAATCGGATGGAAAATACAGTGTTCAAGTCTGTAAATGGCGTTTTTGACCTGTGGAAATTAATTTTTAATCCTAGATCCCAACTTAATACGGAATCATGTGCAAGTTGTGAGGGAGGCAATTCTTTTTTTTTAATTGGAAGTTCCGTGAAGTTCCTTTCACGGGTAATGAATGATCTAAACTTCTGAAACGATATATATATTTAACGTAACGGGTCATTCCATAAGGAAATATAAATTTAAAACAGAATAATTTCAACATGGTCATGCAACTTAACAGAAAAATAATATTATGACTGAATTTCTCCGCAGGTTTAATTTTTATATAGCTTAACTTCAACGAAAGTACAAACTCGATAAAGGAGTTGCGACATTAATATATAAAAATAATTTTGGAGTAATATCTTTAACATTTATATTTGTGCATAAAGTAATACAACTCGATCAAACGAATTTAGATTATACAGTATGGTTATAATTCGAATCAAAGTGAATTGCAGGGAATTGTACATATTATATTTTAAATAAAGGCAAATATTATTTCATTTCATAGAGCACCATTTTCCATCCAAAACACCGAAAGTAACGTTCAAGCAAGTTTTGGATTAGGGGGCGTTTGAAATTTTTCTTCTAATTCTCAAATGCAATAAAATATTTCCACTGAATTTACTGAGATAAATGAATCGCTGTTATAAGATAGGAAATGCTTCACCATTTAGAATGTCTCAAACAACGGCTTAGAAAGACTTTTGTTTATTTTTACTTGAAATTTATATTTATTTGCACTAACTATTTCTGAATCTGTGTTCGAACGCCATTTAATAAAATCAATTATTGTAAACTTTTACACGAAATACAACGGATAAATATGGACATTAGACATAGATAAAACATTATAACATTTGTATAATAAATACAAACATATTTGCTATCACATGTAGAATTGTAAAAGTGAGATAAAAATTCACTTGATTTTAGACCTACTCCATCCCTTCAAAAATATTTCATTAGACACCGTAAGCACAACATTGAAAAATGAATAATTGAAACTCTTGTCCCTAGAAGTAAATACAGTAATTTATATACGTTCAGATATGATTATATATTTATACGATGTTACCCGAATGCTACACGTTTTCCAAATAGCATTGCTATCGATTAACCTTATTCCTCTTTCAACTCCGAGAAATTTCAATTCAAGAGTCCGCATGACCCGAAATTGATCGGATCTCCCCATCCAAACTGCGCGTTCTCATTTCTCCTACGTCTCCATTTATCCAAAAAAAACCTATCTCCGGATTGAAACCCGAAAGAATTGAGAGGAAATCCACCTTCCTCTTCAACGGCATAGTCGTCAAGACGGTTGCTTCTTGCTCTCTCTCCCCCCCCCCCTCCCTCTCTCGCGCCCCCTATTTTTCTCTTTCTCCTCCCTCCGCTCCAATCTTTATAGTATGCGATGGCATCCCTGCACCACACCAGCACAAACATACACACACACACGTACGGAGTCATTTCGCTTCCGCGGATGCGAGGTCACATTCCCATTTTTAAAGTGGTCTTCTTCTCCTACTGCAACTTCATCCTTTCCTACTCATTCCCCCCTTCCACCCCCGTAGGGCACAAAGTTTCATTACACTCGAGAAGAATGTGTGTTTGTCTGACTGTGTGTGTCTGTCTGTCTGTCGGTGTGTGTGCATGTGTGTTCGTATGCACCGTGCGAACCGTTGCCTCCCTCTGTCTCTCTCCCGTTTTTTCTCCGTTTCCCATTTCTATCCTTACTCCTGGAAATATCCTATTCCCACGACTCCTTCCATTTCGAACCATCCTCCCTTCCGCCAGTACATCGTACTTGACCGCGGCCCTACATTTCCCTTCGCCATACCCGCAGAACCCTTTTAAGTCTATCCCTATATATATATATATATATATATATATATATATATATATATATATATATGTATATATATATATGTATATATATATATGTATATATATATATATACACTACGGAAGAGGAAAGGTAAGTAAGGATATTTAGGGCAACTAGGTGTTGAAGGAAACCCAGTGAACACTTACCGGAAGTAGAGCCGCTGGGGTGTTGGAGAGACACATTTGTAGAGGTTAGAGCTTTCGGGATGATCCCTTCGTCAGCACAAGAGAGACATAACACCTAGTTGCCCTAAATATACATACACGCACACACACGTTCTCTTCTCATACGTGCGTTCCCGTTACTTTTTCATACGGCGCCTTCTCTGATAATCTCCTATACTACACTTCTTATACGCCCCATCTCTTCCCAAAAAAAAAATAACTTTGCAATCCAAACACTCTCTCTCTCTCTCTGCTTCTTTCGCTCCTCGAGTTCGAATGCGACATTTTCCCATCCGTCCTTCGTTGTATCCATAGCTCTCCAATTCTCCACTTATCCTCCCCCTACGTGCCTTAAAGTTAACTCATTCCCCGGAGCCTTATAACCGGAACTTTTTTTTCCCGTCTGAAAAGCTTTTTCCCGGGAAAAGGTGTATCTGACGCCGGAGATCTATCGAAGGACACATGGCCAATATTTTGTTCGCATTCTAGAGGAAAGAATGTTTACTTTTGCTATTTTTTTACTCCTTGCACGACCCTCTTTCTTCGTTTTTAAGATAATCTATTTTGGTGCGTTTTTTTTAAGGAACACGCCGACAAGAATCCAATTAATCTCCATTAATTAGTTTTTCTAGTATAGATAAAAAAAGAGCATTTTGAAATATGCACCTTTTTTATGGAATTAGATCGATGAATTTTTAATTGTAAATTTTATTTCCCCCGATTTTTCCGAAAATGGAATGCCAAAATTTAAGGGATACCTTTTTTGAGTTATAACATCCCTTTGTGCAACGCGGATGTTATATTCTTTGAAAAGACCGCATTGTGAAAAATTGCGTTACGTAGATTTAATACATTATGGGAATCGAGTTAAACGTTAATGTTAAATGTTTTAATTATAGTGTATTTAAAGCAAACTGAAAATAAAAATATCTTTTTGGACATCCAGCGTATGTTAAAACATTTTGGTACAAGTGAAATCATTTCTAACCAATCGTTTAACTGTAACATTCATAAACAAGGAATAAGAAATAATAAGCAAATGTATTTATTTTGAATAAGATTTCCTCAACCTGGTATTTAATAATGTTTAAATATATTAATACATTTTTACAAACAATATGACCCTTGATAAAGCATATTCGTAAAGCTTTGAAATGTTCTGCATGATATTTTGTGGACTTCTAAGTTTAATTGATCCAGTTTTGGTTTTTTAATATATTTGAGAATAATATAAAGTTAGAAAATTTTGATCAAATTAAGGGCAATACGCATCTGCACCAAAATGTATTAATATGTCAATTTCGGGTGTCCAGAAAATTATTTCTTTTTTTCAATTTACATTAAATTAAACTGTAATTCATCCAGAATTTATTTATTTTTAAATTTTCAGTTCTATAATTAGTATACATAATTTGATTTTGAATTAAGTTTATCAAGTTGAATTAACAAAATGTATATTAAAATACGAAGATTAGAACTTGTCGGAATTTTGTGATCAATTTCAACGGAAAAATAAACAATTTATCGTGCAGCACCTCGTGGAGTTTATCGATGCCATTTTTTTGGATAGGTCGACAATATAGAGGTCAACAGGATTTTAAAAAATGTATATCACAATACAGAATCCACCTAGTAGCTCTCGACAAAATTGCCCTAAGAAATATGTAAACAGGCAATCGGGTTAACCGAAATAAAAAGTTTTAAAAATCACGCGTTCTTACGCGCTACGAACGAGCGCACACAGTCCACTACCTCATACAACAAAATTTTACACGTTTATGGGCAAACAGTTATAGTTTATATAGCCGTGTAAGATAAAATCCACGTTGGGGAAAACCCGCTTCGGGGAAAGGGACCCTGATCCTTTATTCCCATCCAGTAATCTGACTCGATGGCTCAAAACCGTTCTCCCATCCCATATTGATCTCATCTCTTTTTCCTCATCTATTCTTTTCTCCCTTTCAGATTCATCGAATGATATCCGCCGTAATTTAATCTCCCTGCTCCTTCGTGATAGGCAACCCATCATACACGCCCTTATGACGCGACCCCGCAGTTGGGGGAAAGAGGGCCTCGAGATAGAGAGAGGAAAATCGAATAAAATAAGGGGATCCTTCCTTCAGGAGGAGAGGTGGGGGTCAATAGGAGGGGGGGAGCTGCGATGAATAAATCAAAAGCTCTCAAACCAGCGTTAAATCGTCTGAGCGACTCCTTCAGTCCCAAGAATAGATCGTAGATCGGGTTGTAATCTTTCGATTTTTTTCTGCTCTCCAAAAAGGAGAATTTTTTGCGTACGATATGAATTGTTTTACGTTACCTGCAGACTTACAAGAGAAATGAGGAGAAATTGGTCTGGTTGGCATAATTAAAGCGACGCGGGATTTGAATCGGACATCAGTTTGTTGACTTTGTACTAGAATTGCCGTAGGACTAATCATTTAAGGCTGTCCGGAGAGTGAAATTGAAGGAAGATGGCGAATAGTCTCATAGAATTTCTCTTTTCATGTAGCACCCAATTAAATGCATTTTTTTGTCTGGAAACATATTCAGCCAGCATAGCTAGTAACAATAGCTATAGTCCACTTTGTAGCAACGACTGTAGCGCCGATTTTATAATTACTGACAAAAAGTTGGCACTTTTATAATTAGTAATATTTCTTACCAATATTAATATAAATACGCAGGTTTGTTCACTGTCATCAGTCACTTCTACGATTATTCTGGAAAAAAGTATTCAGACGGTGAATTTAAAATTCAACTCATGTTGAGCTCAAACGACTACAATTATAAGAGGTACATTGACATGGTTTTTTGGGTAATAATTTCTTAGTTAACTTGGATGAAATTTTTACTTTTTATTTCATGTTGGCCTAACATAATTAAGCACAATTAATTAGCAAAATTGGAACTGGTGGAGTTTTTGCCGGATAACGCATTTCACGGTAACATAACCGCAGGATTTCTAAGCGTCGTTGGGTTGACGAAATCTAAAAAAAAATAAATATTTTCGCTATGACAACTGAAAAAAGATCATTCATAAAGCTACTGAGGTACATTGAAGTGAACGGTATGTAGAAGAAAAACAGAATTTAAACCATATTTTAATTTGCATACAAATATTTCAGATTTACTATTAATGTCCAAGAAATGTTTTTCATGATCATTAAAAATGTTTTGTCAAAATGATATTATACGTAATATTGACTGAGATATGAACATTCAGCATAATAAAAATATTTATATGCATTTTCACTATACTGGATGGTCCACTTTAATGAATGCTACATACAAAGATACTACTTGTTTAATAGAATGGAATAATGAAAGGTAGAAATAATTTGGTTTTAATGAAATGCTTGTCCGTATAATGTATTAATTGTGTACTTGGTCTTTAGAAACTAAAGAGTTTAATTAAACGTTTTCTTACGTTATTTTCCTCGCCTTATTATTTGTCTGAGATTTTAAAACGATTTGATAAAAGCACTGGGCTCTGATATGAAGTTTCAATATATTTTCCTTAATGCCGTGATATTTAAATAATGAGAAAACTTTGAAATGTCTGGAAAAATTTAATATTTTTTAAATGTAAATAAGTAAAATTGAACAATAAGTGTCTTTATTAATAAGAATTTTTTCCATTACAAATTATACTTTTAAAAATCGTAATTATCCATTTGAATTAATCTCTCCTAATAAATGCTGCTCGTAATATGTTTTCCATAAAAATAACATGCAGCGCTTTAATTACACTACAATTCAGATAATATCTATGTCGACAAAGTTTCATATAATAGTTAAGACTCGACCGGAATTCGAGAATTAATTTCTTTTAAAAGTACTTCATAAATATTATGGAAGTATCTAGTTCCTGCTCTGTTTTTTGCTACCATAAAAACATCGCAATACGTTCATAATTTGAAAATCAAAATAATTTCAGCACAGATAAAGAACGAGTCATACATTTGAAGAGAAGTAGAACAGAGTTATAAAAACGTAATCTCTCCGTTCGTGACTCGTGAAGGAGACATGTGGGGGGGGGGGGGGAGGAGTAGAGTAGGCACAATTTCACAATCCAAAATTCCCTACACATACACCATCATTACACACACATCAAAGACATCCAAAAAAAATAAAGGTTCCTCTCCTCGCATTCTCATTCCATTTCACCTCTTATCTCCCCTCAAAAAAGAATCTCGAAAACCTTCCGAAAATTACCTCTTTTCCTCCCCCCCTCGCCATCTCCTTTTATCTTTTTTTTTATAACCTCTCCGTCAAACCTCCATCCACTTCTACTACTACTTTTTCGCGAGTTTTACCCAACTACCAAAAACTCCGCCCGCTCCTAGTCTTCAGCGGAAAAACCCCATTTTTTTTCCTCACTCCCTTCCCTTAAACAACCACCCTCTCCCCCCCTTCCCCTCTTCGCCACCATCTCCACTCGCTCACTCTCTTACTCATTCCCGGGACGACTCGACTCGCATTCCTGCATTACTTGCCTGACCTTTTAATTAAGTTTAAGAGCCTATCCGCTCTTAATCCAGATTCTCGCACTGTCTCCCGAGCCACCCCAAAAAAAAAAGGCCTTCCCTTCCACCTCCCCCCCCCCACCCTCCCCCTTCAGCCACCCGCGTCATCCCGTCCGCCATTCCGACAAAGACTCATTTTATCTCCTTTCCTCGCCTCTACCGCCGCTTCCCCTACGGTGTGCACGCTTTACTTCCCTTTAATCTCTCTCTCTCTCTCACTCACACACACCCCATCCTCGTACGTATATACCCTTGACCTTCCCACACCCCTGAACCCAACCCCCCTCCCCCCAACTTCTCTCCGTTTTTTTTCGTCTCTTTCTCTCCGTGGAATTTTGCACTGCCTCCGGACATCCATCACTTCCCTTCTCATTCTCTCTCTCTCTCCCTCATCTTCCATATTTCTTTCTTTTTCCTCCCTCCTCCATTTCCCCCAGCGCCTCGCCCTCTTCCTCCCTTTTCACCCCTAATTAAACACACCTCGCCTGATTACTCTTTTTCCATCTCCTTCTCACTCTCTCTCCTTTCTCTCTCCCTTCCTCTCTCATCCACACACAATCCCCCCCTCCCCCCCCCGCTTTCTGCTTTTTCCTTATAAACCTCCATCTTCCTCCTCTTGGGTTTCCTTTCTTATCTCCCATCCGGCGTACGCGTTGTTTTTCCTTTTTCCTTCCGACTTTACTCGGTCTCAAGAGGGGGTTGTTCTCTTTTTTTTCTTTTTCCTCCCTTTTATTTTCAGCCGCTTCGCTCTCCTTCATACGTTTCCTCTCTCTCTCTTCTCCGTCTCGCTCATTTCTCCTCTTTGATCCTCCGCTTCATAAATTCCCGTATCCACTTTCATCGCTGTCCTTCCCTTTTTCCATCCCATTATTCCATTTTTAAATTCCCGTGCCTCCTTCCCTTCTATCCTTCTCTGAACCTTTCTCGCTCAACCGCGTCCTCTTCCATTCTCTCTCTTCTTCTAACTTCCTCTCCCCCCCCCCCCCCCCTTATATCTCTTCTTTTTATTTTAATTTTGTTTTCCTTTATGCAACATTATCTATGACTGTATGGTAAAAATTATACGTTTATGTATTTTTGTTATAATCAAACCACATGATGTATTTTTCTTACTCTTGTATGAGAAGTTTTCCCTGTAATTTTTGTTGGGAGAACTTTAAACTAAATAAATAAATAAATAGTCCTCTTTCCTTCTCTCTATCTCCCTTTTCCTCTCTCTATATCCCACTCCCTCTTCATCTCTCTTCATCCCTCCCTTTCTTCCTCCTATTTCATCATCATCTCTCTCTCAATCTTTCGCTCTCTCTCTCTCTCCAACTTTCTCCAACTCCACCCCTCCAATTTTCTCTCTCTCCTGCACACTTCTCCCTCCATCTCACTCTCTCTCCCTCTTTCCCTCATATCTCTCTCCCTTTCTCTCATGCCGTAATAAACTCATAACGGGCAAGCCAGAAAAATCTGCAACGCAAGCCTCCTCGCACTAGGGGAAGAGAGAGAGAGATAGAGAGAGAAACAAACACCCGTCGACATTTGGACATTAAACGTGGAAATTCTGATGCTGATTGGTAGAGAAACTAATAATGCATCCAACAGTTGGGATGTAGAAGTTAAAAAAGGGGAGAGGAAACGGGGGCGGGTCCTTCTCGCGGTCCTGGAATAAGGGGGCTTTCGGGGTGTTTGCGAGCGGGTTGAGGGGAAAGACGGAGAAGGGGAAGGGAAGGTTTTGGAGGAGCGAGGATACAGGGAGAAGTAAAAGGAGGACAACGGATGAATGCAAAGAGAGAGAGAGAGGGAGGTAGGGAACGGATCGGAAATTGGGACGAGGGACGCTAAGAGGTTCTTGGAGGGAGTGAAAGGCGGATAGAAGGGAGAAAGGAAATAGAAAATGTGGCTAAAGGGAAAGACAGGAATAATTAGTTTGACGGAATTTTGCAGGCACTGGATAAAATCAAGACAGAGGGAGGGAGAGTAACAGAGAGAGAGAGGGAGAGTAATAGGGAGGGAGGTAGGGTACGAGGATGGAAGGAGAGGGAGAGAGTAAAGGAGATGGCGAGAGAGCAAGAGAGAGTGAGGGAGAGGGTAAAAGAGGGAGAGAGAGAGTAATAGAGGAAGATAGAGTAGCAGATAGGGAGAGAGAATAGAGATGGGGACAGACAGACAGACAAACAACTTTATTGGGGCGCAATTGAGACTATATAGAGAGGGAGAGAGTAAGAGAGAGGGAAAACGCTATAAAGAGAGGGTGAAAGAGATGCCGAGAAAGAGAAAAAATGATAGGGAGAGAAGGAGAGATGAAGATAAATGAAGTAAAGAGAAAGGGAAAATACATACGGAGAAAGAGAGACAGAGAGGAAAGAGATAGAGAGATATGGGGAGATGGAAGACGGAGAGACAAGAGATAGAAAGAGGGATGAGGATAGGGAGAGGGGATATAGCTTGAGCCAAACAGACACAGACAAAAGACATTATTCAGGCGAAATTGAGACTATATAGTCCTTTCTTACATTTAACCCTTCAGAGAAACAGATAGATAGGGGGAGAGAAAGAGAGAGAGAGAGAGTGTAATGGAAGGCTGAGAGAGAGAGAGGAGGGAGATTTTATAGATAGAGGAACATTTGGTGTACATAAGATTGAAGTGCGACTGCGAGAGAGAGAGAGAGGAACAGTAAAAAAAAACTACGCTGGCTAAAAGAGCGGACTACAAAGGGAAAATGATTGGGGGAAACAAATGAGAGCGTTAGAGCGATGAATAAAAATCGAGGCGACAAAAAAGGATCCCGAAAAGAACAAAAGTATGAGGCCAAATGGTGCCGAGCAAAAAAAAATTAAAGAGGGAGAAAAAAGGACGAACGGATGCGTGCGTATGTGGGTATAAGTCGGGACTGACGAAAGGGAACGCGAGACGAGGATTGTGAAGGTCGACGGCGAAAATACGATGAAGGAAGGAACTCCGTGTAAATAAAGGAACGATACGGGATTGGATGTTTGACGAAAGGAAAAAAAAGTTCGAACAAAATGAGAGCGGCGCATTACATGACCGGTGGGAGGGAAGATATAAAAATGGGCGAGAAAGCAAAAAATTAAAGAAGTAAAATTAAAACGGTAAAACGAACAGAGGAGTTGAACAGTGACTTCGCCAAAAAAAAACCCTGTAAATACGCTCCTAACGTTACAATTTGCTACAAACGATACCCAACGATTTAAAACGAAATTAACGAGTTTACCATAGGACAAAAGTATTACATTACAGCTTGGATAATGGGTATTACGCCTCAACGGGAAAATCTCATGGGTAGGCAAACCTAACCTTTCAAGGAAATTAAAAAAATATCGTAGGAACAGAAAATTTCAATTATAAATACGTCCTCCCACCTATACGTTTCTATACTGCAAAAGAAAAAGAGTAGAAAGTAATAGCCATCACCATGACTATTAAAATTACATAAAGAGAACGTCGTAGATACCGACCGAATGTTACAACTCAATACAAATATTATACAAAATTATATCGAAACAATTATCATTAATTATTATTGTTATTGACTCAAAGTGGGTTCTTCCTAAGTGGATTTTTTTAATAACCAAATATTAAAACAAAAATTAATTCGTAATATGTTTTGTAACAGTTAATATAATAATTATTCAAATCAATATAACATATATTAAAATATTTCAAAATTGGAGGAAGGATTCTAAGAACAGTGAAATACGCGGATGATCAAGTACTTCTAGCAAGAAAGGAAAAAGAACTCCAGAAAATTATAAATAGACTAGTGATAACAGGTAGAAAATACGGTATGGAAATTAATACAGAAAAATACAAGGTCATGCGAATATCAAGTAGAGAAGAAGAAAATTTGAACAAAAGTATTGCAGGAAAACCATTAGATCAAGTTTCACACTAAAAATATCTTGGAAGCATCAGAACGACAGAAGCAAAATGTACCGATGAAATCAGGACTAGAATAACGAAAGCAAAAGCCGCTTTCAGAAGAAAGAAACTCCTAATAACGGGGAATATAAAGGAGGATATCCGCAAGAAGTTGATGAAATGTTATGTATGGAGTATAGCTTTATACGGGCTAGAAACATGGACGATAAGGAAAAATGCTTTAAATACTTGGAAAGCTTAGAAATGTGGACATGCAGAAGAATGCTGAAGATAAAATGGACAGATATGGTGAAAAACGAGGAAGTATTAGGAAGAATAGGAAAGGAGCGAACGATTATATAGACTATCAAAAAAAGGAAGGCGAACTGGATTGGGCATTACCTGAGGAGAGAGAGCATGATTAAAGAAGTTATAAAAGGAAAACTGGATGGAAAAAGGGAAAGAGGTAGGAAAAGGTTTCAGCTGATAGGTGGCTTGAATGGGAAAGAGCTATCAAGTCATGAAGAAAACTACGGAAAATAGGAGTATATGGAGAACCAAGTTTAACCATGAATAATCACGGACCAGTCTACGGACAGACTACCTATGGTGATGATATTAAAATAAATACTTTATCACTGAAATAAGCACGTGCAAAATTTAATCAGAAGTAGATCGCGTTAAGAAAATGTCATAGAAAGGATATACTGTCTCTTCAAAATTTATATAGTTCGATTCAATTCAAAGATGTAAAATAAAGTGTCCCCACAAAATAATTTTTAGAAGCGGATGAGAGAGATAAAATAATTCAAAACAACGAACTAAAAGTCATGAAAAATTCATTTAAAGAATTCTTTATTAAAATAGTCCTCGCGTGAGAGCAAATTAAAACTGAGGGAGTAGCTCGACACGAAACACGGTTTAATACAGTCCACTGAATAAATACGAAACATTTGAAATTGGCGAATAGGATAGAGGATATACCGGAGGAGTATAAGAATAAAAAAAGGAGGCATTATTTATATATATATATATATATATATATATATATATATATAAAGAAAGGAAAAATGAGAAAAATAACGGTAGAAAAAGTATATATAGCAGGAGATGGTGAAGAGAAAGAGCGCGGCAGCGCGTGTAGAAAATGGAATTAGAGAGGAGCATTGTGGGATAGAAGGCGAGTGAAATTGGGACAGAGGGAATGAAAGGGAAGCGGAGTTAAGAGACGGTGGGCGAGAAGTAAAGGGTGAAGGGGGAAACTAGGAGGAGCATGTAATGGGATAGAGAGGGAAAACAGCGTTAGAGAGGAAAGCAGGGATGGGAGGGAGGGAGGGTGGATGGAGAGGTAGAGGAGGAGAGAGAGAGAGAGTCGGCGGGACGCTGAAACGTAGCAAGAGTTGGGGAAATTAGATTGGGAAGTGGTTGAAGTAGGAATTGAATGAAAGAAGAGTTTGTCGATATGGCCATGGGATGAGAGAGAGGGAGGGGAAGGGGTCTGAAGGGAGGGAGAGAGTTAATAGAGAAGGAGGAGTAAAATGGCTCTGAGGTGGGGGTTAAATGGGGAGAGGTGCTGAGATAGAGAGAGAGAGAGGTGCTGAGATAGAGAGTGAGATATGAGAGAGAGAGGGTAGATAGGAGACTCGAACAAAGTGAGCTGGCAGCAGTAGTCGAGTATCCTTGCAAGCTTAAAAGAGTTTTTGGCTGATTAAGTGAGTTAAATGCAGAGAGGTAGAGAAAGGGTTCGGTTGTTCAAAAATAAATAACTTGCTTGCTACTGTAACTTGTCTATGACGCCAAGTATTATTATATTTTTTCTACGTGAAATATATATACTTAATTGCGAAAAGGATTTTAAGGAAATGAGTAAGGATGACTCTGGCCGGCATAGCGTCGGCCGTTTATGCCGCGGCGTCCTCGTGTCGATGGCGGAACTGTTTTTAGCCGTGAAAATTGAATAAGCAACAATTTCGCAACTTCCCTTAAATTGCGACGCACGGAACCGAATTTCCTTATGATTTAGGACCGTTTTCCTCGGTTTCCCTGAAAAAAATGGAGGTTTGCGAATGTTTTTTTTTTATTTTGCGTTGGGGTAATGGAGTTAACCCAACTCTCTCAACCTGGAAAACCCGAGATTCATTTGTTTTGCAGACAATTTCGTTAAATCATACACCACTTCGTAAAGGAGACATATGATTCAATTATCAAATTTTCTCATTCCATGGATTATTTTAAAGATATCCTCGCCAAATTTATTTAGCTGAACTCAACAACGATGCGTAAATTTAACTAAAAATATTTTATACAAATAATGAAAGGAACTAGGAGTGTAGCACCATACTGAAAACTCAAATTTATAAACTCGTAATAAAAGATTTTGCCAAATATTTCGTTAACTAATGACACTCTCTCGACTGTAATAGTTAATTTGAACATTTATAATTAATAAAAAAACAAAAAAAAAACAAAAATACGAATCAAAGTGTAAAATTAATTTATCCTCCTGTAATTCAAGTATGCCTAAATAAATGATTTCTTTTTATTTTACAAAAGTTAGATAAGAATGTCATCCAATTGTGATTTTCGTAATTCTTCCTGTTCTAAAAACCGTTAATGGCCTTTACTAAATCTTCCTTTTTCATTTTTACTTTATATAAATTGCGTGAATTATTCGAATCAGTCTCGCTATCACATCTGCACATTAAAAAATCTTTAATCCCTGATTGGAGTGGCAAAAAAAGGAGCTCAGACTTCTTACCTCGTTAAAAAGAATCTTAACTCCATCCTTTTTCTCTTCCAACGAAATAACTGGCAAAACTTATATCGTCTATAGGTTTTAGTGGAAAAAAGGGCGATGGGAAAGGATTTTTTTTAAATGGACAATCTTCCTTAATTTTTAAGTATTATTTAATTTCTACGAATGAGATTTATAAGGAGCAAAACATTAAATGTCGAGCTGAATGAAACATTAAATTTATATGACGGAATAAAAAAATCTCACGGGTAATGGAATGAAACTTTTCCTTTTTCCTTTGGGATTTTTGGCGATTTTTTTCGGAAGAGCGAGAGATGAACAGAGATGGGACAGAGATAAAAAATAGACTAATAGCAATTTGGAAGAAAAGAAACGCGTGGACCGATTCTTAGAATGCGAATGGAAGAGCCAACCTTTTTAGAAAGTGAAAGGACTCGAGGAAAGAAAGTACATAATTGCGAAAAAAAAGAGAACGCGGCAGATGGAAAAATATTAATTGAATGGGATTGATAAAGTTTTCCTTAACCCGATCCGACGTAATTTTCGTTTTGTACACTTCGTGAATGTTTGCCGAGAATATATATTGACCGAACTTCCTTTTTTTCTACCTTCCGCTCTTTGCAGTCCAGTTTTCGGTAAGCTTTTTTTCGGGATTTACTACAAATTGCGCCGATAATAAAAACTGATGTCTTTGCGAATAGAAAGAGACATTAATTAGAGCTTTAATTGAATCGTGAATTCATATAAATTTATATAAATGGTGTTTAACCTTGCATCGGTCGTAATACTAATTGGTCGCGATGGATCTGACGCATACAATGTAATTTTTAATGCATTTTCAGTACACTTTACTAAAAAACTATTCAATTTGATAATGTTCTGTAGGTAATCACGTTTTTATTTGTAAATTTACATTCAAAATTGTCTGCAATTATAGGAAACGATGATAACAAAACTAAAATGAATAAAGTAATACAACTTACTTAATACGGAGCTATTTATATGAAGCAACAAAAATTGAAGTTATTAGAAGGCAAAATTTTACATTAATCAGACTTTAAATCATGAGACTCATTTCAAAACTATTTTTGCACACCGTTGTATTATGTTAAATGCTAAATAATTCCAGACTTTCGCATAAATATTTCGAAGATATTCTTCCTGAATCGAAATTAAAGCTTACACACCGCTTTCTTTTGACATTAACATATTTACTCGCACAAGGTTCTATGTAATTGTTATTTGTATTACTGCAGATGTAGGGATTCCTCGCGTGTTTTCAATCCTCCTTATCCTTTCTTCAGATGCTAAATCAATTACACGTTTTTGTAAAAAATATTTTTATAATATTATTACTATCATCTTGATAGTAACAAAAAAATCCATATTGTTTTAGCAACTTTTGCATATCTTTTGATCTCTGGCAAGTAGGTTTTGGAAAACTGTTGTTCTCTATTTAGTAACCTCTCCTTGCACATAAAGTAGTTTAACTTATGTTCGCCTTTTTATTATCATCAAGTTTTTCTTCGACGTACCTGCTGTAATTTATGTAATTAAGTATATGTAAGTATATGTTACCGTTAAAGTATATAGTTCAGTTGATGCATAGAATAACTAGTTACTCTATACAATAACTAAAACCGGGCTTACGGAAAATTCACATACCACAATTCACCGAAACACAATTCACCGAATCGCAATTCACCGAACCACAATTCATCGAATATGTTTCGGTGAATTGTGTTTCGGTGAACTGTGGTCGGTGAATGTTCCTAGACCGCGTGATACTTTTCTAATCCTAAACTGTAACATAACACACAAGAGAGGACGAGAAAGAACACGCATTAACCCACTTTTCGTGCGGCAATATGCGTGGTTTGAAACGAACATTTTGAAGAGCAATGAATGAGAATATAGCGGAAGAATGGCAAAGAGACGTTAGGAGATAATTAGAGAAAGAAAAAATACGTGGGTATGGAGAACATGCGGAGCCATGCATGGGTAGACAGCCAAACTATAAAACTTTTTCCACTTATTCTATAATGCAATATTTTTTGTTCGTAAAACCAGCACATCCCTCCCTCCCCCACCCCTGCAGTGCAATTTTCTCGCTTCAGATATCCAGCATCGCAACCCTTCGCACATTTTCTTCCTTCCTTTATATACCTCTCCTGTTTCAACCCGTTTCTCTTCCTTCCCTTTTTTCCTCCATCGTCATTATCCTCCCTCCGTCACCCTTAACCTCATTCCGCTCCCCTTTTAACTGCCTAATTCTCTCTCTCTCTCTCCATCCTATTATATCGTCTTCCTCTACATACAGCCCAACCTTCCTTCCATATCCCCATTCCCTCTCTCAAGCGACTCCCTCTTGCAACCTCCTTCCTCATTCGCTTTTTTTTTCCATTTATGATATTCCTTCCCTTATCTTACTTGCTACTCTTCCTCTCCTCCATCTCCACTCTTCATTTTAATCCTCCATCTCCACCATCCATTTCCACCCTCCATCATCCATATTCATCCTCCCTCTCCCTTCTCTCTCTACCTTCTCTCTCTCTCTCTCCCCATTGATTGATTGATTTATTAGCATTCCATTGACCATATACAGTAAGATACAATGTATAATTTGGTGTGGACATTGTAAAAGAAAAAGAAAAAAAATACTACTAAATATAAATATATAATGGAGAGAGAAATAAAGTATAAAATATACATGAAATTTATCACTGTACACTATGTTCAAGATATTCTTGAACTGAATAGAAGCACTTTTCTAGTAGTCACAATTTCAACATCCTCTTTAATTTTACAAAATTTCTTCCATCTTTAACATTTGTAGGAAGTTTATTATACATACTAATGCCATTTCTAAAAAAGCTATTTGAAGTTAAATCTAGTTTTTTACTAAAATGTTGTAATTCATCCTTCTTCCTAGTTTTATAACCATGGATATCTGAGTTTTTTTGATACGTAGTTATATTTTGCTTTACAAAAGAAACACATTTTAGAATGAAAATGCTAGGTACAGTCAAAATTCCTAGTTCTTTAAATATACCCCTACATGAGCCCCGTGGACAACGCTTTGTCACTATCCTTATGGCTCTTTTTTGTGGATTAAATATCTGTTTGATGTTTTTATTGTGCATACCCCAGAACATTATACCATATGAAATAATAGAGTGAAAGCAATCATGATAGCAGTGAATCACCATAGGTCTGTCAACAACTCTAGTCAACATTCGCAATGAAAAACAAATAGAGCTCCAGTCTAGATACCAAAATTTCAACGTGTTGTTGGAACTTAAGGTTTTGATCAATGATTAGACCTAAAAATTTAGTTTCCGCGACAGATGAGATAAGATTACCACCCATATTTACAGGAAGATTCTTATTTAATGAGTTTCCAGCCGAAAAAGATATATAGTTTGTTTTATCATAATTTACAATTAGTTATTACCCAGTTTTCCAATGCACCTAACGTGTTCTCACCATTCTCCTTAACCAGTTCATCATTCTTAATTCTCTCCCTACTCTCACTACCCACTCTCCTCTATACCAGTATTTTCTCCTTCCCTATCCTTTTAACCTCCCTCCCCCTATCTTCCCTATCCCTCACCACTTTCCCCATATTCTCTTTCCTTATCAATTCTTCCCTCGCTCTTTCCCCTCCCCCTCCCACCATTTCCTTCTTGCATACCTCTGTGTGCCCCCATCTTCCTCTCTCTCTCTCCCCCATCTCCCTTCCTTCTTCCTCCATCTCATTCCACCTATACCTTTCACCCCTTCTCCTCTGATCGTTCCCATCGCCTTCCTTTATCCCTCTCACCTCTCACTTATATCCTTAAAAGTAACCAGTTCTCTCTACACACTCCTCTCCGCGGTAAAAACCTCCCACTCCCAGAAATTCTTATGGCGGCGATGGAGAGAGAGAGAGAGAGAGAATTGAAAATGTGAAAAGAGAGAGAGAGTACCATTGCCATAGATTGGAAACGCATCTGGACGCGGGCAATTGAGTCAGTCGGTGGAAGGAAGAGGGCGATATTTGGGCGAGAAGGACACATATAGAGAGAGAGAGAGAAAAGATAAGAGGGCCGACGGGAAGAGGAAATGTTTTTTCAGTCAGGAGGATTGCGGGGGAAACGGTTGGAGAAACTCCGTTTTGAGTCTTTTTGGGGTCGAAAAGGAGGAGAGTTAGTGGGGAGCGTGAGGGGGGAGGGGGGGAGGGGTTTTAGTCGTGTGCGAGGCCGAGGTAATGGGTTAAATGGGGAGAAAGGACTGTTAGACAAGCATCCCCGGTTCGGAATGCAAAACGGCGAGAATAAAAAAGGAGAGTTAGAGGGGAGAGAGAGAGAGAGAGGACGTTAAGGTTGCATCGGCAAAAATATAAGGTTAAAGAGTCAAAGATGGGTGCCGCTCTCGCAAACGAGGGAAGTGCATGATGGGTAGCCTCTCCCGAAATAATCGGACATTTTGTTTTTTGGGTCATTTAGAAGATCGGACCGATACGATGATAAGGACAGGGACGGGAAAAGAGGAAGAGATACGCAAAGGGATGAATCATGGACGGGAAAATACTTAAGAGAAGGGGAAAAAAAGGGAAAGGAGGCAGAATCAAACCATATACATCTCAAATGATTCGGTAGTATGGGTTTAAGGTGAGAGAATGGGCCGTATAGGGAAGAGATATGGAGATGTTTGTTTGAACGGGGATGGGTACAGTAGAGTGTTCAGAAAAAAAAGAAGGGAAGAGGGGGATGGGGTGGCGGAAGAAGGCGCGGAGTTGATAAGGGAGGATGTAAAAGAGGGAGGGAGAGAGAGAGAGGGAAGGAAGTGAAGTGCGGAGAGAGAGAGAGAAGCAGGCGTAAAGAGATAGGTTTTTGAGGATGGAGACTGATGATAATGAGCGTCGGTGTTAAAGGTTGGAAAGAGGAAACGAGCGGAGAGACAAGTGGGAATTGCGAAGGAATGGATTGGGAGATGGTAGATAAAGGGGAGAGAGAGAGAGAGGATAGAGAAAGGAGAGAAAGGGAGAGAGAGAGAGGAGGAGAAAGGTCGGGTCCTTCGCGCACGGGTAGCATCGCCGCTGACGCGGAAAAGGGAGGAGGGAATGGAAAATAATGGGTTTAAAGAGGATGGGCGGATAAAGGTGCGAAGGAGAAAGGATGGCGTAGCTCAGGATCACGAAAGCGTAAAATTTGCAGGTGGATATTGTAATTGTTGCGCGTCATTGCCGATAAGTTTTCAATCAAGGCGGGAGGTTTTTTTACGACGCCATTTTCATTTTAACGGTCGAGTTTTATGGCGGTTTTAACGTCTCGTAACGAACCGAACGGATGGCGTTTGTCGATAAGCGATCGTGTGCGCGCGAAATCTATGCTCAAATTGTTCCACCGTAGTATCTGAAAGCATAACTGTGATTAGGGTAATTGTAAATATGTATTTTTCACTCTGAAATTAAATTGACGATTTTGTTAATCGTTTAAGTCCATGTTCATAGGCACAACGAATGAAATTATTACAGTTATTGTGCGCTTCTTATACCGTGCTGTTTCTGACCTTCATAACGTAGTTTTGTAAGCTACTTCGATGATTTTTTTTATATTTATGCTCTTCTGAAAGTCTATCGCCTTGGAAATGATACCGTAAGATTCTGGCCCTCTATTCCGTATTATTGATATAAATTTTTAATTTTTAACTTTTAGTTTACATTTTGATAGATTTTTTATAATTTTTTCACCTCACTTAAAATTTTATACACGTGTCAGATTAAATGATCACAGTTCATTAATTTATTAAAAAATAAAATCCATCAATGCAGCTTTTATTTTATTGACAACATTATCAATAAACAACATATCATATAATTTAACTATTGCGTTGAAGCTGTACGTATGCCACTCGTATAACGTTCAAAACTTTTAAACGCTTATAACATAAAGAAACGATAATACAGAAACAATATAACTGCATTAAACACCATATAAATTAATGTGACGGATGATAAATTCAAATGTTAGCAACTTAGATCGTATTTAAATGTTACAACTACCATAACGTTATGAATAAACAACTAAAAATGGTAAATGAGGCGAACTAAACAAATAATAAACGAGCCGGGCGGAGTAAAACGAGGGACGGGAGAAACGACGCGAGAGAAGAAAAAAAACAGCCTAACGAGGCAAATTTTTTCGTTTACATTAGAGAAACTCGACGGACGCGGGAATTATTAAACTGCTCGACGCAATTTTGGAAGGCAAAAAAATAAAACCTCTACACGCTTGGATGGTGAAGTTATACGCTCGCAAAGTGCTGAGAGATGACTTATGCTATGAAACGAGTTGGAGTTCGCTGACGTAGGTCTAGGCAGAGCGAGAGTGGGAGAGAAGGAGGGAGATAGGTGAACATAAAAAATAGTGGAGAAGGTAAAGGAGAGGTTTGAAGAGTAGGATTATGGCGAAGAGAGAAGGCAAATACAGCAAAAATGGACGATCCTGGATAAAAGCCTTTCTTTGAGGCTAGATTTCTTTTAGATAGCTAAAATTAATCCAGCATAATGAGATAAAAGAGTTATGGCGTGAAAAAATCTTTATTCTCCTTTAAAGTTTCTTACTCTGACTAATTAGATTATACCTTAGGACCTAGTTCTATCTAAAATTATTTCACGAAAAGAGTTGAAGTTTACATTACGTAGATTTGAGGGTAAATTTCGTTGGTATACGCAGAGAAAACCTCGCCAAACGATAAAAATCTGATGTGGCCAACATCACTTTCTCCATATTTGGGGTATGGATACTTAAATTATTATGAATAGCATTATGAGGCAAAATTATTATTTCGTATCGTAAAAGAATACATGTGTTGGTCACATCAGATTTTTTAGATTAGCTTTAATAATGTAAAGGATATCATCCCCTAATTTGGACTATTAGAGACACAGATCGCCAAATGAAGCACGTACAAGCTCATATTTTTAAGTTCTTCCATTTGAGAATCCAATTAACATTTAGAATGAATATTAAAACTAATACACTTTTAAAGTTTAACAGAAACCTCTCATTAAGATTCGATTAAAATATCAAAATTAAATTTTACTGTTTACCGAACTCTGCAATTAAAATACGCTAACCAATATTATTTTGTGTATTCGAATAAAGTCATACGTATGAAATTTCAAATTCCACTCTTCAAAACTAATTAAGGATTGGCTGTGCATACCCCGAAAAAATATACGTATATGTTGGTCTAGATGGAGTTGTAATCACCGTTTTATGGAAACCAAATGAGCCGAGCGGGAAAAACACGTTTTCCGTTTAGAGATTTTTAGCAAATATTTGGCGTATAACAACAGTTCGAATGATATAACCTCGAATGATATAACCGGAACGGAGAGAACATTCCTAAAAACTTTTATTGGCACATTTCGCAAAATCAATATTGCCTTTTTTATTTTATTTTCACTTCTATACATCATGAAGGCTTGTATCACCCTAGCAAGATTGTTAGCAGCCCACTGGAAAGGTGAAAATACATCCGGTGACGCTTCCGACCCGAATAATGCGATATGGATTAATTATTGATTATTTTAATAACTCAGAATCTGTAATATATCCTATTAAAATGACAATTACTTGTCATTTTTACCTTTACTCTTTGTCTGGCATCTAGCGGTAAATCGAAAAATCTGAGGTTGCTCAGATGGGCGATAGATGGCGAGGTACAAACAGCGTAGTTCAACTATGAAAACGTTGAGGAAATGTTTGTTTATTACATTGTATATTTCTACATAGTAAACTATTTCGTAGTTTGACACTTTTTATAATATAATTAATAACTGAGAACCAGTAAGGGATAGAACAACGATTTCTTACGTATAATTAAGTATACCGACACTCGTAAATGTAGTTACTCGGTTGTCTTCATTCGCTTGTTTCGGGTTGTTATAGAGATTTCAGCTTACACTTTTAATTATGCTACGTCATACTGGTTTACAGGGCTTGAATGATGAATGTTAACATTTTTATTTACATAAAAAATTAGTTAGAGATAAAATTCTGAATTTAACACCCTTACCTATAGAAAACATGGAGGAATGTGAAATTTCATTGATTGAGATTAAACAGAAAAAATAAATTAATTAAAAAAAGGTTTTTTAAAAAATAACATATTATGCACTAAAAAGGAAAAAATAAATTTTTATTTATTTATCGATCGTGAGTTCGGCTGGTAAGGAGGAACAAAACTGACCACAATTTCAGTGGAATAAATTCCTTCTTGCTCAACAATGTTGATTTACTAAACTTTATTTAGAACTTTTGTAAAAGTTATATGGCGCAAGATAATAAAACCTGTAAGGCATTACATCCCATATTCATGTATCTCCTTTCTTCTCTGCTCACAAACTTCCTTTCTCCTTAGCCCTCTGTTTTTCTATCGCGGCTGCTGAAGTCCTAGCTCTCTCGCTATTAACCGATGTTACACGAAACTCCAGATACACGACCTTCTCCCAGTTCTTGCCTATACTTGCTTCTCCCAACCGAAGTTATTATTCCTATGCTACACTAAACCCTCGAGCCTTCCTTTACTCCCACTTCCTCTCAATAGAACATTTTGCACGAAACCGAATGCGGTGCACGCTTATTTAGGTAAATATTAATTAACGAGTACTTGTGCTAAAAACTTATAAGGAAAGTAATGAAACTAAAGCAATATTTTGGCACCTGTGATTAAATTAATTAAAAATTGTTCCACGAATGACCTATGATTGACAGTGCAGTTAGACTGCATGCGACGCGCACTTTTTTTTTTAAATCCGTAGAAATGAACGTGAAACTTCTCTTCACCATATATATCGTCCTCTCCCATTCAAAATTGCGGCCCGTGGAAATGCATGATTTTTTTTTAAACGTGAAGCGAGACCTATATTTGTTACACAGGAGTAGGATAGGATACAGAGCAAGGATTCCCAGCCTTTTCAATTTGACGTGGACCAAGTTACCAAGTGTATATTTTATACAGTATCAAGCGAACGCCACAGTATTTACACAATTTCGGAATAATAGTAAATGAAAACAACAAACCAAAGTCAAAGTTACTATTTATACTGTTAATGGAAAAAAACAAATTAAATCCCTGATGTGGGATTTCAAGCATCGTGGAAGAGCACCGCGACGCATTCCGAGAGCAACAGCGGTGCTCGCGAGCACCCAGGGGTTGGGCACTTCTGATAAATATGCGGAGAAAAAGAGGTGAGAGTTAAATGAAAGGGAAGATAGATGGCAGCTGTAGCGAGAGAAGGGTGGAGAGCTCCTGTGCTCCAGGTAATACGGAAAAAATACAACGTGAACGCAAGAAAAAATAAAAGAGTCCATCCTCGTATAAACATAAAGCATCGCATTTCATTTGCCCTCACTAAAAGGTAAAGAAGGATGAGTGCAGGTTATAGGGAGTTTTTAATTGCAAAATTTTGCGTCAATTTCTGAAGCCCGCGTTTGCTGTGTTCCGGTTCTTTTTCATTATCTTTAGTCACAGCATCGCTGTCATATTTTGGATCCAGTTGTTTTCGTTGGATTTTTGCGTGAAGTGGAAGTTTTCAACTGGCGACTTAAGGAAGATAACCCAATGTGCTTTTTTGCAAATGAGGTGTTTTAAGTTTGTCGTTTTTTAATTTTTTTTTACGCGGATGCTTTTTTACAGTGTAATAATAACCGTTAAGAAATTACGAGATAAAGAAAAATAGATGCTTTCCATTCTTATTTCATAGAATGCCTATAGATCTTTCATCTTAATCGCTCTTTCACTTATGCTTCAAAAGGATTTTCGCAAGAATTTAACATTTTTACCAAGGCGGTCATAATGCATTTTTATTTTAACAAACTACTATAAAAGCAAATTCAATTCCTCAAAACGATACTATTTTATGAATGAATATTATATCTCGAAAGTAATTTTTTCCATATCTCATAGCCATTGGTGAATTTCGGAGTTATATGTTTATTGATATTTGCGTGCCCCGTAACAAAAAATTAAATTAAAATACGGGGAATATTTTTTATAAAAACTTGGTTGAAATGTTAATGACTATTGTTTATTTCTATGGTTAACACGATTTTAAATTATTTTTGCGAAACACGGGTTTCGGGACCCCAGAGCCTTGTTAGCCCTTTTGTAAATCGACCGCTGCTCACGACTATAACAAATATCGATTTTTCCCACATGGGAAGGTCTGTCTTCTAACCCAAAGGTCGCGGGTTCGAATCCCGCTTTGGGCATGGGTGTTGTGATTAGTCTTGGGACATTTGTTAACCTCCAAATTTCCAATAATAAAGTATAGTTTCAATTTTACACTAATCCAACCCCACTTTCATGGTAATAAGGTATGTACAAAATTTCTAATTTTTATCCGTAAAAAATATCCTCACATCTATCAAAAAATGGCGTCGTGAATTACCAGAGTTTTTTTCCTTCATATTACATGATCGCCATTAACACAAAAAAACGCTATCGCTTTCGACCTTCGCCTCTTCCAAAGTCAAAAGTGGAAAGGGGATATGACAAGAAACAAGCTCCATCTGTCAAACCTTGTGGCGCCTGGACAAAAGAGGGAATGGGAAAGGGGGAGGGGGTGAACGGATGAAAGTAATTGATTTGTCCGAAAGGAGGAGAGGACCTTTTAGGAAGGGAGAAAAAGGTAGAGAGGGGGGGGGGGAGGAGAAGGAGAGTGAGGGAGCGGCGAAAGAGGAAAAATTACCCGGGACGATTGAAACTTTTTGATTACGGAGAAAAGGGGTGTGTCCGAAGAAAGGATATGAGATTTGGACGAGATATCAGTAGGTTGATAGCGAGAGAGGGGGAGAGATCGATAGGTGATCGACCTTCGGACAGACAAGGGGATAAAATCACTCTCGAGGAAAGAAAGTGAGATAGAACAGAGACATGAATAGAGAAAGAGAGAAAATTTATGGAACAAATGATAGAAAAAGAGACGAAGAAAAAGTTGCAGTAAGATTTAGAGGAAGGCTTTAATTTAAAGGTACGGGGTTAAGTAGGGAAAGATATGCGGAAAAAGAAAAAAAGAATAGAAACAGCCAAAGATAGAGATAGAAACAGAAATAAAAATATGGAAAGGAAAGAGTTGAACTTCTTGAAGCGTGCGAAGACATAAAACTTGAGTAGTTTCCTTCCCACCTTGTAAATTAAGGTGCATTACTCATCTGCGATTAAATGATGGATTATCTCTCCTTCTTCGGCGAGGATGTTTTATGTGTTATCATTTACTTCAAATCTGGAATTTTCACTCTATCAACTCTTTGATTTGAGAAAGTAGAATCATATTGGCTTAATGTTTAAAGTATCCGTTCTGAAAGTGGGACACCAAAGTTCGACCCGTATACAATTACAGAATTTTTCTCCTTCGAACTCTTGAAATATAAAGAGAGAGAGAGAGAGATATGTCCATTCCCTTATGTTAAGACATCTAATATTCCATTTCCTTTCCATTTTCCTCTTTCCCGAGCATCCTTCCTTTTAGGACTTCTTTCAACAGATTGTTGACTCTCAAAAGTTGGGCCCGACCAATTCTTCTCTCTTTCCATTATTACTCCCCATTTAGCTCCTCTCTTCCTCCTTTATGTTTAGAAACTTCCTCATTCGTTTTCCTCTCTGTCTCACTAATTTCCCTCGGTTTAAACCATATCTCAAAATCACCCAATCCGCTCAAATGCTCTTTTCTCACAGGCATATCTCATCACACCTATACAACGCTACACAGTTGCATGTGATCAAATCGACATAATATAAAACTGCTCAATTGAAATATGTAAAAATCTATATAAGATATAGAGCTTTCAAAACAATTATTTGCTTACGAATTTTAGAGGACGAAATTCTTACCTTTGCTTTCAGGAAATGGAAAGGAAGTTGATGACATATTTTGGACGGATTTCAGCAGCAAAATTGAATTTAGCGATAAAGAAACTGGGAGAAAATCAGTGGAATGGAATTGTAGGTAGCTTGAAGATTGAGATATGTAAAGGTAAAATGAAGGGATCTTTAGATGTAGGAATTTAAAGATCTGACGGAATTTAGGATACCCACGTGAAAAATGTTTGCTTACATAATACCTTATTTAAAAAATAATTCTTGTTTTCAATGTTTTAGGAAAACATTGTGGTAAAGCTACGCAACCTCTAATCAGAGCATAAATAACTTCCTCACTTCCTCGGTGAGCTAATATGTTATAACGGAGTGATATGTCAATTTAAAAGAAAAACGTAATAGGCTCTGTCCAACCTTACCAAAAAGAGATATTTAAGATGAGACATGAACGTATAATCGAATAAATTTTCGAAAAAACTCTTTACATATATTAAGTTTGAATTTGACAGAACCTACAAAGAGTTCATCATAGCATATATATTCCCCGTGAGATCAAAACACCAGCGAAATAATGAATGCTATACAAAAAAACACACGTTAAATCAAACCAATGTTGACGTTATTAAATCAAAATCTCGTTAGAATTGAAACGCCGCTGATAATAGCGCATTCGTCCGCCGTCCTTAATTACTGGAAATGTCGAATGCCATCACGTTTCCTATCATTCTCAATCACCTCAGTAATTAGTTGAGCGAGGCTAGAGATTTTAGGCATTATAATTCTCCGGCCACAACGATCGCTCATTTCCTCCAGAATCGACGCCGGAGGGAGGGAAAAATAAAGGACAATCGGAAAGCAAATGGAAGGAAAAATAAACAACAGCGCCGAGTTAATCCGAATCCGTTTAACCAACCGACCATATAGTATGGCGGATTCCGCGCGTGAATTATGCGCGGATTTTTTCTTCTCGCGTAACACGTCATAACGTACATAAGCGACGTCGAGATAATAAGCGATATGCGTTCGTCGGCCGACTCTATTTTAATTAGGCTAATGAGAGAGAGAGAGAGAGAGGGAGATAGCGGGTGAAGAGTAAAAGGGGGAGATGGGGAAGAAACGAATTTTGAAACGACGATGACGTCACGAAGCGGCCAGTTTTATTTGTTTATTTTTTAAACACTCCGTCCCGGCCGCTTCTGATCGATAACCGCGAAGTACGGAAGGATTAGATCATTTTTTCATGCCGTATTAATTCAAGTTGTTTTCGGAAAAATAACACGGAGTCCGCGAGTAAATGCGGTGTATATGCTCGCGCGCCATGCGACCGAAAATATACACTTTTTCGCGCGACCCTTTGAGGTTTTCCGTCCCGCGCTTCAGAGAGAGAGAGAAAGATCGCGCGGAATACCAGGAATAATCAAACGCTCGAATTGGAAGTAAAAAAAATTCCTCCCCGCAAAAGTTAAATAGAATTTCAATTAACGAATGCGGAATTTTAATTAAAAGCAGCTTTTTGACGAAGGGAGGAAGGGGTTTGAGGGCAAAGTTGTTCGGCGAGGGGACCCCCCCTTGGGCGTGTTACAGTGCCATCTGCCGCTTGTTTATCGAAGTCGAAGAAAATGGCGACCGCGCCGAAGCAAGTATTTTTTTAGTCTGTTGAACATTTAAAAAGTATATATAGAGCAGTTTCCTCGTGGAACTTGCGAGAGCTTCAATTTTTATTGTAATCTGCAACACTAACGTGTTTTACGTGCTTTACCGCACCACCTCAAATTAAAATGTGACAGGTAAAAATAAAAGTGTTCCTGGAAAGACAATATTAAATGAAAGCTAAAAATGTATATTAGGTCTCCCCATCGGAATAAAAGACATATTGGGATATACCAAATTATTTCCTCTCGTCTACGCCAGATCCATATCTTAAACGCCTCTAATCTGCTTAGGTATATTTTTTCTTCCATATCTCGCATAATGATACGCTCCATATCAAAGTTCTCACTAGCACCCTTTTAAGTGTACTTATTTAACAAGCTTGGAAACAAACCTCGTCGTCTCGTAAACGGCTAATTTGCTCTTCCTATGATTGTACTGATCTTATTCGTACTTCTTCCATTCTAGATCGTTATGTTATCTAAATAAGCAAAGCATTCCACCCGCTCCAGCCTTTCCCTGTCCACCGTAACATTGGCCAGTTTTATTCCCTTAAAGAAATAAATATCTTGCATTTATTATGTACTACATAGTAGGCGAATGTTAACGGCATATTATTCGATCCATACCTAATGTGCAATTTCGTAACCCAATGAAAGCGTAATTTTACGTAATTAATTTATCGTTATGTAATCAATCCTTACATAAACACGTTAAGTGAGACAATTTCGGATCTCTTAGATATGAACCTCGCCCGAGGGAAATGAGACATTTAAAAAATAAATCCTATCTTGCTCTAAAAGTATGAGAACTCGATTTTGGCGGCCACCGAACACGAGCCCTCCGAGAGAGTGGCTGTATAAGTGCTCGTATGGAACGACGAAATCTCACACAAGTCATATGCGACACGCCTGAGTCCCGTCAGAGAAAAAAAAAACAAACAAGCGATCGAGTGAAAACAAAAAAATAATAATAATAACCCAAAAAATCTCTCCGGCGACGACTGAAAAAAAATAATAATAATTCAACTTCGCGCGATCGATTGAGAGGGACACGCACGCGCGTGTCGTCGGACCGTTCCCATTTTCCCTTGAGATTTCTTCGCGTACCGCTCGTCGAACAACGAACAAACCCACGCATCCGTCGAAACTTGGCGAAGATAGGGAATGGACTTGCATTAACGCGGAGAGCCGGAGAGTTAAAAAAAAATTCGGAAAGTGTTATATTTCATTGGCGAGCAAAATGAGGGCGAAAGAGAGAGAGAGAGTAACAGGGAAAGAGAAAGGACCGAGATTGGGAGATGGGGGGGGAGAGAAAAGGACATGGAGACATGAGAAGAGAAGGGAAAACGTGAGGGTGGAGAGAGATCGAAAGAGAGGAGGAGGAAGAAGAGGAAGAGAGAAAGGGGAGTGGATGAGATAGAGAGGATGAGACAGACAGTCAGACAGACAAACGATTTATTAGGGAGAAATTGAGACTATATAGTCCCTTCTTACATTTAACCCTGCGTCAACAATTTTACAAATGAGAATAAAATAGTAATAATAATTTCACAGAAAAGAACAAAAAATAAATAAATAGAAAAACATACAAGGAAAGCACCTAATTACAAATTCTGAAATTTCTATAAAAAGACAGAGTAATTGCGGTAAAAACCTAGGAAAGACCTGACTTGGGAGGGAAGAGAGAGAGAGAGAGGAGAAAACAGTAGGAGAGAGGAGAATGGAGGAGAAAGGAGAGAGTGGGAGGGGGAAGAGAGAGGAGGAAGACAGACAAACGACTTTATTGAGGGCTATATAGTTCCTTTTTACAGAGAGAGGAGAAAGGAGGAGGAGAGAGGGAAGAAGAGGATTAGGAGAGAGTAGGAGAGAGATAGGAGGAAGAGGAGAATACAGGAGAAAAAGTGACTGATAGCTAGAGCGCGGAGAAAGGTGGAGAGGTAGATATTGATAGGATGGAGAGAGAGAGAGGGAATGGAATGTGAGGAGATATAGGAGGGAGGGATTGGGAGGGGAAGAGAATGGATTAGGAGTGAGAGATGGCGGAGAAAAGGGAAAGGAGGAGATTAGGGGGAACGAGATGGAGTTGGTGGGGGGGGGGGGCGACGAGAGAGTGAGGGAGAGGGTAAGGGGGAGAGAGGATGAGGGAGAGAGGGTGGGAGAACGCGCGGGTGAAGATAAGGAAAATAGAACCTGGAGTTGCGGCGGAATTCGATAATAGCTGCAACACGTGTTGCTGAGGGGCGAAGAGATAACGTTGGATCGGTCGAAATAGCTTCACGCAATGCGAGCTTCAGACACGCAAACCTCATCGCCGTTCCCGTAGGAGGTTATCTGGCGTAGGAATGGGAACGCTCGCAACAGCGGGCGAGTCGATAGAGAGGCAATTGCGCATGTACGCAAGTATATAAAGTTTTTTTGTAACGTACGCAATGCCGGGGAGGGGAGGAAACGATCAAAACGGTGGGCCCATTTTTATTCTGACCGTGATTAAAACGCATTCGAAATTGTGGTGGGAAGTCTACGTCCGTTGCGGTCGCGAAGTTTCATTATCTCTCACACAGCCGACAGATTTATGACACGGCAGCAGAAGTAAAGAAAGATGGCATCCATGCTCTTGAAAAATTATGCATTGTGCGTTTTGTCATCGCTCTATTCCTTATGGCATGTCCCGGTTTTGTACCATTCGGAGACAAACCTTTTATGCTTTTTTTGTAAACGTCTCCTCCTTTTGCTCTGTCTGGAATATTTTATCTCTTCAGTCGTACTTGCTTCTTTGCGACATTTCTCGTTTTGATAAGTTTTTCAATGTTGCAGTCCACTAAATATTCGTCTTAACCTGTTGTTTTTTACTTCGAAGACGATTCTTAAACATTGATTTGACTTCTCTCTTACTTGCCAATGAAGCTAATGAATTCTAAAGTGATATATAGAGAAGGAATTTATGTAAACCAATATGCATTCGATTGCTATATTATGCGAAATTACAATAATCGCTTAGTTTTAAAAATTAAGAATCAATTACTTGTCTCCGATATCCCCAATAGCCATAATAGAGTTTATGCGGCTATTGTAGATACTTTAAGACAAGTAAGTGATTTTTCATTTTTGGTACCTATGAGCTTAGTCTCGATTTATTTCTGCCACTAGACGAGCTCTATAAATCTCTAGTAGATTAAAGCAATATTAAATTTCACTCCATCGGCTCTTCATTAATTTTTTCCGAATAAATGTGCTCTTAAAATATTTTTTCCTGTTTCCTTTGTCGTTGCCTTGATTAAAAAAAAAATCTAATTGCTAACGAAGATTAATCCGATATCATAAGCCTTTTTTTTTCATATGAATCATGGCGATTATCGATTATTCTTACTTTCTTTGCCGATTTCTCTCCTGTCTCTATTAAAATCTTCTTTCCCTGCCAACATCTCGAAAGTATCTCAAATACTTATAATTTTAAACTCAACTTAATCCTCCGATTAACAAAATATGCCTCCTTTATAGCAATTATATACAAATTAGCCAATAACCAATGGCGAATCGACATTAAAAGATTAAGATAATATTCTTAAATAATGACGGCTAGTTTGTAAGTGTAAATCATTCATCGCTGGTTGATGGGCATATTTTAATCGTAAGGCGGGTTCGACAATTCTCTATCGAACTAACTACCATGTACAAGAACTACACGAATAATTTTGGATTTCTCTAGCCCAGGATACCGAAATTTTTCTCTCCATGTTCTAACCTTTTTTTTCCGTTTCATTTTTCATGGGATGTCTCTCTCTATCTCTCTCTCTCTCTCGACCCGCCTTTATACCTGGGACGTAATCGTGTCTCTCTGTTTGAAAACACTGAGCGATTGTCAGCGGTGAAGCATACAGAACGATTCCTTGCCAAAGAAAACTGAAAAAAAAGTTGATCGCTCCGGATTTTGTTTTATTCAACTGACGTCGGATAGCGTAGCATTCGGCTTCCTTTGTTTTTCGTTATTCGGACGGGAATGTTTTTTTTTCGCAAGGAATGGCGAACGGCGGTAAAATGGCAGTAGGTATTTGCCATCAGGCTGAGTGCTCCCGACTGCGAAAGGCATTAAAATTTCACGGTTAATTTGGAGTTTGATTGCTCTTGAAAACCGGGCGGAACATGTTCACTTAGCCAGTTGATGGACTTTACGTCGGGAAATAATTCACGGATGTATAGATGGAAAACATTTTCTGTTCCACTGGTTTCAGTTTCTTTTTTTTCGTATTCGATCTAAGGCGTTCATTAACTCTTTTGGAAGGGATTTTCCGCAACTCCGTCGGTACAGTAAACGTTGATTCATATTTTTTCCCAATCCCTTTTGATCATTTTTACGCCTACATACCCGAATTATATGCTCAGCCGAATCAACAAATATTTCATTTCATTTATGTTTCTATTAACTGTAAAAAATATGCCTTAAATTGCGTTTGTAATTAGATTACTATGAACAGTTAAAAGTAAATATGTATCAAAAATATTCCAGGGCTAACCACGTATGAGGCTTCCAAGAAATCGGTAAAAATCTAGCACTCTACGAAACGCATTTCCCATCGTAATATAAAAGACAGAAAAAAGTTGGCTAAATGAAAGTGCACTGATTGCCTTCAACAATGGCGAAATATTTTACGAGTATTTTTATTTTTTCGACCAAATATTGCACTTAGTGTCAATATCATACATTCTCCTAGATTCAATCGTGGGATATGGAGAGACTGCGCGAAGGGAAGCATTCGTAACTATTGTTTTCTGCATTCTCTTCGCCCCACTGAAATTCTGATAGTTATTCTGTTTACCACAGAAATTTTAACAAATACATCAAAATTAAACGTAGAATTTGTTCTTAAAATCTCCAACGCCCAAAAATCGCCAGTTACAAAGCATTTTTACGGAGTTAAATTGATAATTATATATGAAGTAATTATAAATCTGACTTTTTAGTTGTGAGGTGGGGCATTTCCGAAAACATACTTAAAATTCATAGAGAATGTTTGGTTTTGACTGCAATGTTTCATGAACAGTTATGAATTGGTAAAACTTTATGTCGAGTATCACGCTACTTTAATGTTTCCCTTCAGAAATGCTTTAAAAGCAATAATATGACGAATAAAATATCTAAAGTATCCGAAATTACTGTTACTACTACTACTAGTAGTTTCAAACCTTAACTAAACAAAACTGATAGGAAAAGTATTGCCGCAGAACGCAAATTCCTTCTTTCCCACACTCGACACGTCTTAATTACGGCTCAATTCATTTCATCGTATGCATTTTGACAAATGACCAAATCTCCTAACGATGTATTTCCCTCAAAAAATACCATTCCAACCTTAATTAACTGTCAAGCTCCAGAATCGTAGAGGAGCCGGTGGCTTTTCTCCATACCCTAACACGTCCCTAACCGCATCCACGAAGTCAACCGTCATTTGTTCGTACGACTCCCAATCGGCGACGTCTCTCCTTACTTTTCCTTCTAAAACGTTTGTTAATATATATGTGTGTGTGTGTATGTCTCCAACCGCGTTCGATATGGTAGTTTTGCTACGAAACCATTCGGGGTTGAAAAAATAGAAAAAACGAAGTTCGTCTCACGCAGGCATTCCCTGAAGGGCTCGGTGTTTCCATCGACGATAATCCTCCCCTTTCCTCCTCTGAAATGTGGCGAATTTCGAAAGCATTCCTTGCATTTTCATCCGCGCGCAGAAAAAGCCAATCTCTGAAAGATGGAAAATGACAGGCGTGGGTGGGAGACCCGACGTGGGAAAAAAATAAATCGGGTTAAGCAATGTGTTATTCGGGAGGCGCTTGTCCGTTGTTTGCGCATATTTGAATGGGAATAACCGCTGTTTTCGGCCGTTATATTTTTTGCAAGGAGACCGATCGGGCAAAACAAGAAGTTTATATATATATATATATCTATATATATATATATATCCCGACAACTGTTTTTTCTTTCCCGTTAGTGTTTCCATATCCTTTCGGAAATTGTTGTAATTTTTCTGGCAGCTAACGGAACATGCGTTTCGGCGTCCAATTTGCGGGATCGTTTTTTTGATCGGGGCTTAAAAATATTCGGTGAATGTTTTCCCTTTTTAATTTGACCAAGTAATGTTTAATTATATAAGCGGTCAAGAATTCTGGAAGAATTTGACGTTTTTGTTTTTGAAATTGGATACGGCATTGAAATTTTAGAATTTTTCGATCTTGAGGGGTTTTGAATGAATTTGACTTGGTGGTTTACGAAAAAATTGGGTCGAAGAAAACGTTTAACTGATTTTTTAAATTCTGTAACGCAGTTCGCTTGTGTAACTAAGGCAACAGGATAGATACATTCCTGAATGGCCTTGACAAATAAAATTATTCTATCCAAGAATGGGAGTTAATTTAAATTAAATAGAAACAAAAATTCTAAAATCTTCGAAAATATACAAGTAAGCTAATACACATAAATAGCCTCTAAAACTATCTTACTCAGGATCAGTTAAATTTGCCATTTACATGATCATGTCTTAAAAACGTATTCAAGTCTTATTAAACAGTTGAAAAATACTTAACGAATTACCGCACAACACCTTGTAATTTTTAACTGGAATATTAGGCCACTAATTGATTCGTTACCGATGCATAATTCAAATATTTAATGCTTATAAAGTAACACAAATCATAGGCTAGAAAAACAGAAGGATGGGAAAATAGATTCTGCATTTTAAAAAATATGCACATAAAAATAATATGGAAATTTGCATATCGACAACTCATCCGGAACTAAAAATTGTTCCCAGCAATAAATCGATACATTTTAAACCCAAATAAAATTTCTGTGCCTCAAATGACCCTGAATATTTATAGCCGGAAACATATGTCGGAATTCATTACGTTCCTGTTTTCTTAATATATGACTCGAGACACTAAATCGCGGTTTTATGTATCAATTTTAATTTGGAACCAGCTCGTGGAAGCATGCCAGGTTACACTCAATAATGCTTTCAACGCAGTTATTCTCTACCGAATGCTGGTATAAAAATATGTAACAATTCAATTTTGAGTATCCTTTCCAAGCGCCAAACTTTCATGTGCCCATGCACTCGTCCCTTGCGATTATTTTATAAATAATATTTTTGGCGTAAAAATATATTACTCCCGACTGTATAAAGCACCATGGAAACCATTTTTTATTTTTAAAATCGTGCCACATAAACGTAATTAAATAATTTTCGAATTATCAGTATGCCCAGTTATGAAGGTTAGGCTTTATTTTAATTTCGCCGGTAGATCAGAACTATCACAACACAAAAATTTGTAGCTTCTAGCTTCTGAGAATAAACCGCAAACGAAAAATTACATGGCATACTCACTTTAGAAAGAGAATGTATTCTGACGATGGATCAAAGGCATAACATTAAGTTCAGCATGAATAACAACTCCACTTTTTTTTAAAAAGGTTATCCCTAAAATGTACGATGTTTTTGGTAGACGTTATTCTAAACTGCCAAAATATTACTATGGTGAGATATTTGGTCTTTTATTTCAATGGTTCCCAAACTGGAGGGGAGCGTGAGACCATGAGGAAAAATAGGATTTTATGTCAATTTTGCTGAAAAACATTATTTACATAACCACAACCATATTATAATTGTTAATTAAAGTACAAATAATATATTGAATACTGTTTTGTTCATTTGGAAAATTTCAATTTAATCTCATGTTTTTATGCGTATTTTTCATTATAATGATACTTATGCACAGATGTATGCTGTCAAATAATTACGCGTTGGTTGATAAAGAATAATAATACAGATTTGTTACAAAATATTTGTATAATAAATAAGAGAAAAATTATTACAAAATATCCAATAAAAGGCAAATGAACGATAATATTATGTACGCGCGTATCGCGTTGAATTCATGCTAATAAAATAATTGTGGGGGGGGGAGGGGGGTGGGCGTGAGGGTTTAGTGAAAACCAAAAGGGGGGCGACATCTCAAAAAGATTGGGAACCGAGGGCTCAAGGCATCTCATTATTTGTGAATAATATCTTTCCCTGTACTTTCTTTTTTGGATGTCCGTTGGATAAGCTTGGATAACACAGAACGTGGTGTATTCTAACTTCCTTGTAGTATAGGGGTTTATCAATAAAACTCTCAATTCCTGTTGCTAAGGGCCGGCGCGAACGGCATCCAAATAACCGTAACACTTCGCGATAGGCACCCCCGATATCACCGCAGAATACGTCCTCCGCTCGACGCACAACTCGACTTTTATCTCCACGGGTTGAATAAAAAAAGTAAAGGAGATAAAGTAATATTTTATAATATACTGCCTTTAAAAAATAATCATAAACAAACGGGGTAGGAAGATCCTAACGGCATCCTAAAAAAAAAAAAGGAAGCATAACCTCACTTTTTTGTTTTTTCCCCCCTTCACATGAAGCTCATCCACCTTCGAGGAATTTGTTGCAAGGAAAGATCCGGGAAACGATTCTGTGCCCTCTCTCTCTCTCTCTCTCTATATATATATATATATATATATATATATATATATATATATATATATACACACACGCACGCACACACACCCCTTACATTTTTCTCTCCATCCACCCTCGTTCAGAAGGGGTAATTCGAAGCGTTAACGGTATTCAAACTCACGTATTACACTCTTCTGTGTGCACATGAATATTCAAAGCTAAGAAGCCCTTTTCTTTCCGTTTGCGAGATCGGCGTAGGGAGAGACGACGGTAGCGCCCCGCGGTGAGAGGAGAGGGAGGTTAAAAAAAAAGGGAGCGACTTCCTTTGTGGGAGGAAAGAAAAGGGGGGGAGCGCACGGTGGTGGTCCCCCATCTTAACTACCACCAGGCCCTGCCAAAACCCTCTCTCTCTATCTCTTTCCATACTAGGCTTCCCTTTTTACGACTCTCTCTCTCTCTTGCCCCGCCTCCATCTAAAATCTTTCATTGTCTTCTGCAGCTTGGCTGGGTTCAATCTTTAAGTTTTGCAACCCGAGGATTTTAAAGGCGGCACTGGGTCACGTGTCTCGCTACAAGGACGGATCAAGGAAGTTTATGAAGATAGAAATCAATTTCGAGACGGCTAATTTTAACGAGACGGAAAAGGGAGGGAATTGTTTTATTTTCGTGGCAGTTAAAAGTTGTAGCAGATATATATATTTATATATATACATATACATACATACATATGTGTGTGTGTATATATATACACACACACATACATATATATATATATATATACACACATACATATATATATATATATATACACATACATATACATATATATATACACATACATATACATATATATATATATATAGACACACACAGTGCTTTTTATGTGAGAGTCGCGACGGTACGGCGTACCGGCACCTTTATTTCAGAGCTATGTTGGCACGTCCAATTTCGGCACATTTTCATTTTTTAAATTCTTTAAAACTTAAAGTAATAAACGGCTTCTATAAATGATTTTTATTACCAACTTTATTATTAAAAGTTCATCACAAATTCAATAGAGAAGGAGAAGATATGAGTACCGGAACCTCTTTTTTTTTACAAAAAAGCACTGTGCGTATGTATGTGTGTGTGTGTGTATATTTTTTAAATTTATTTATTTAAGAACCGTTCATATTCTTACCTGGCGATATTAAAGTTGATCAGTGGAGCCATTTTTGTAATCGTCTTTAGGGTCTATTATTGATTAAAATTTATGAAGAGAATTATACGGTGCCAAAGCTAATTCCAACCGCCTCGTAATAAGAGATTATGGGTAATAACCTCGCCTTTGTTTACGGATTTATAGCACAGATGGCGCTGCGAGCATAACAAGATGTGTGAGCGCAGTAATTCATACATGCGCAATTTATCACTTCATATTTTTAATTTTGATATGTACTAGTATTTTATTAATGTTGATTATTGAACACAATTTCAAGAATTAGAAAAGTATGTTTTAACGTTTAACACTTTAACAGATCTATTAAACCTTTCAAAGTGCTTCCAATGTTCATTAATACACATTTTCTTAAGTTATGATGTGAAACGTAGCACAGTCTCTGACAATACTCCGTAGTAAAACTAAGATGCAAATATTTGTGCTATAACGTTTTCGTGACAAAAATTCAAGGGGCTTCCAGTTCATACACACTAAAAAACAGGTAAACTTTAGGTATTGCTGTATAAAAGTATTTGCATTCACCGAATTCACTCATTTCAGTTTCTCCTTAGTATTAATGAACAAATTCAACGAGTTGAATAGTTATTTTTACATCCCTTTATAAGTTCAATAAGCGTAGTAAAAACATTTTCGCTTGTAACATCTAGATCAATTTAAATTTGTTCTCACGTGAGTAAAATTTATCACGAAATGGCGATATAATTGTCTTTAAGTTCGAGAGGAATAATCATAAATTCATACTTTATAGTTTCAAGTTTCCTATTAGATGCCACCTATCGACATGTTTCATAAAAATGCTCAACAAAATAACACAGAACCCTTTCGATTTCCATTAATATTAAATCCCTTGCCACTCTAAGCGATCGTTCGATACACCTCGCTTGGAATTTTAATAAAACTCGGGCGGTTTTCCATCCGACGCTAAAACGTTTGTTGATTATCAACATGGGTTCACCTTTATAATAGCCTTCCGATCTCGTCGATAAATTCGTTTTTCGTTCAACCCATCTAATTCGTCGATTAAACTAACATATCCAATTAAAGATTCGATTGGATATTTGAAACATGAAAAATATTAAAAAATTGAATTCCTGCTAAAACAATATTACTCGGTTGAAACACACACACATGCCCTTTCAATTCGCAGCGAAATCGAATTTTACTCTTCCGACAAGACCATAAGATAATACTGCTGGGAAATGGAGTAAAAACTTTGGAAGCCAAAAAAATAAATATACATTTTTATGAATCAACTTAAATGTGTAATTGAACAGCGCTAAAAACTAAGGACAAACGAAGATTTATCATACTATCGATAATTTTGCTCAGTGCCCTCGTGAAGATAAATTAAGGAATTAGAAACTATAACGTTCGTCAATCAGCACGAAAATCAGTACATCATTGTTTCTATATCGGTCTCAACTTACGTCGTAAGTACGGCACATATTCTTGAAACGAAGCCTGACGTAAGTCCCGAGACCGCCTGTACATAGAGTTAATTTTGGCAAATTCGACGAAATTGGAAAATTCAGCGTAAATCAGTACGATCGGTCTTTTTGGGTAAGACCACGAGCCTGAAACATAACGCAAAAATCTTGAATGGAGAGGAAGAAGTCGATGGAACGCGGAAAAATGATCAATCACTAGGACGGCGACAAAGCGTATCCCTCCGAAGACGGAGGCCCTCACAATTTTTAATCATCCGCGATACCCCATTGAGAAAAATACAGCACAGGTCGCAACTTCGAGGCGGGGAGAAGATTGGACAGGGACGGGGGCGAGAGATCTCGACGTCTCTCCCTCCTAAAAACACAACCCTTCAACCGTACTACATTTACCGAACTTCGAACACAATCCCACCACCTCGAAAATATCTCCCTCTCCTTTTCATCCCCTTGCAACCCCCCCTCCCCCCCCCGCAATACTTTTCTCATCTACCCATAAAAATCTCTCCCGCGGGGGTGTGGGGTGACGTATATTCACCCTCGCACTCGCACGGACCCCACGATGGCACTACACCAGCCTACTCCTCACACCACGTTTTTTTACGTCCGAGCATAACGAACGTGACGGCGTGAACACACTCCTCCTCCTTCTCCAGGATTTTTATCCGGATTCCTTTCTCGTGGGAAGCTACCGCTGCGTGAATCCGAAAGGGGAAGAGGTCGAGTGGGGGGGGGGGGGGGAGTGGCGATGGTAGTGGCTTTTGTGTTGCAGGGGCCACTACCGAAACAGCCCCGCGCCGGAGTTTCTCCTGCTCACCCCCCGCCCCGGGAAAAACCATATAGAGCTTTCACGTCACTTCCATTCTCTCTATCCCTCTTCTCCGGATCGATGCCGAAAATGCCTCCTGGCCTCCGGGCCTTCGGGCTCGCCCTACACTCTCCTCCCCGCTCCCTCCCTCTCTCTCTCTCTAACCCTTCGGCTCCATTCTCCATCCCCACTCCAGGAGCCTTTTCCAGCCTCCACCAATCTCCTACCCCACCATTCCAGTCTCTTCCCTGGGAGAACTCCCTAACCCTTCTACTTCTTCTCTCTCGCGGACCTATCAGTGCTATGCCCCCCTCTTCCTCCCACCCCTCCAATCCTTGCGATTCCCTCTCGGTCCTATTGCCAGCTCCATTTTGACCCTCCTTACCCGGCCCGCATCGCGGTAGCAAACACCAACTCACCCCCCCCCCTCCCCCCCTTCTATCTTAACTTCCTCGTACACTAACCACGCAGAATCGTCGGACACGTTGTTTCTGAGGTCCATAGTGACGTCCAGTGACTCCCCAGCGTACAGTAACGAGTTTCAATTTCGAGACGACCGAGACCCCCCTCCCCCAAACACCCAGAAAATCCCTTTTTAGAGACACGAGCAGTAGTAAAATGCAATTCGCTCCCGTTGCCTGCGTGTTCCCTACTTTCGCGGCTCCTGGGACGTGTGCGGCAGAGAAAAGGGAAGGGTTGTGTTTGTAACGCCATCTGCGGTGAGGCAGCGAGGGTGTTAGAGGGAGAGAAGGAGGAAGAGAGAGAATTCAACTGCAAACTGGTGTCTTATGGTAGGAGAAAGACGGTAGAGGGAGAGATAGGGAGGGGGTGAAGGGGAAGAGGAGGAATGCCTAAGGCTGAGGATCCCCCAAAGGTGGAGAACGGAACGGAGCCGTAAAACTTTTGATGTCCGATCCTCCGAGTAAAAGAATACTGGGCCATTCCTCCGGGAGAAGTTTTCGAGATAGGGAGAGAAAGGTGAGGAAAGGGAGGGGGCTTCCTCCCCCCCCCCCTGTTCCCCCAACCATCCAATTTACCTTCCCGCGTGTTAGTATCAGGAGGAAAGCCGTGGCCGTGGTTGACCCGACCTGCTTGAATAAGCAAGATGCGGTTGGCTTGTTACATCTACCGCGTCCTTCCTTCCCCCCTTTAAGGCTGCTGGCTGGCGATAGAGAGGAGATTTCATTTTTTTTTTTAAAGAGAAGGATGGAGGAGGAGGAGGTGGTGGCGGCGGCGGGGGTGGTAGAGTTAATGGGGGACTGTAGGGCATCAGAAGGTCGTTACGGGCGTTTTTTTTTTTCCTCAGGCCTCGGCGGGCTGCCGATGAGAGGCTGGAGGGAGAAAAAAACAGCACGAAGGGAAGAAATACGAGTTAAATTATAATGAAAGTAGGAAGGCGACGGGTCATTGCGGTAATTAATTTTCCTGGACGAAATGCTGCCTCTAGCCACTCCCACCGTGTTAACAAGCGTCAACTTTCGCCGGGCGCTTCATCCCCGAAATTGGTCGAAGGGAGGTGGCGGTTTTGGAGGGAATGTGGAGGGATAGAGGGAGCTGTGGAGGACCGGGATAAACGGAGAAAACGAGGCACAGCCTGCGGTCTAGAGTTAAAGGAATTCTGTATTTATCGGCGAAATGAGGTCGAGTGATGAAGATGCTAGCCTCCTATTATTTCGAGCATACATCACGTGAATCTCGTTCACGGTTTTAACGGTGCGAAATCGGATGAAAATTTTATCGCTTTCGCATACACGACGGCTACGTTAAGTCGTTGCATAGAAACAATACGGCTTTATCAGTTACGATTTTATCCTTTGTGATGGTAGTTTTAGATTCTGTGTGTTTGTCTGAGAAAGGTTTGGCGGGTCCTTTAGCGGATTAATTTGATAAAGGTTTGGTAGGATTTTGATGATTTTTTCAAGGTATGCTGAGATATACCTCTTACATCTTTTAGGAAAGCCAAATACTATCGAAAGATTAAGGTTTCATTTTCAGAAGCGTTTATTTTCTTCATTTAGTTAACGCGGGGATGAGTTTAACACATTGATCTGCATTTAAAATTACTTAGAACATTGCAGGAGTTAGACTTGAAACTACGAACGCACCAATGGCTACACAGGACTCTTGTGTTGGGAAAATAAATGACACTCGTTAAAGAGAAAAAGCCAGTGCTATGCATGTTCGGTTTTGCCATTACGGCCTTGGTAGAAGGGTGGTTAGAGTGCCTTCCGAAGGATACTGAGGTAGCGGGTTCGAATCCCGCCGAGGGCATGGATGTTTGTCGTCGTCGTCGTGTTTAGATTAGGCGCACAACAAGGGGGGAGGCTGACGGGCTTATCCCCACCCCCCTCTCCTCCCTCCCCCCCAAATACGCTAAATTTTCTGATTTAGAACCTTAAACTCTAAAGAGTTTGTATAAACCAGATATGTAGGAGATTTGCTGTTTCCATTTCATATTTCTCTCACAAAATATTTTATAACTATTATACAGACATCTCTTAAATTAGGCGCTGTTTACTTCATTTTTCATCTTGAAATAGACGGATTTTCTAATATGTCGTCGGAACTACCCACTTTCACAAGTCTCTCATTTATTAGAACAGCCTCTGCTCCTGCCTGTAGTTGAGGGGACCCAAAATTGTCCAAATGTTTGGTGGAATATTTTTTGTTAGAATTGAGCCTCCCCCCCTCCTCCAAGAGAAGATACTGGGTGCGCGCCTGGTTTAGATCCATAAAAACATATACAAGTGGATCGCGTCCGTATCAAAAGTGCTTTATCGTCGCTTCGTTGATTGCCGGAAAACTTTGCAATTCATTTACTGGTAATTGGTGGTCGCAAAGGAATTAAAAAAATCGCAGTTCGCCGGTAAGCGAAGTTCGAGTTATATTATTTGCGTTCGTTAACCATAATTCCAAGCAACGCAGTAGAAAATTATAAAAAGTTATCCACGGATTGAACGAGAGCGATAATAAAATGGCTACAATAGGATGATCCAAAGAGAAAGGGAATTAAAAGTTTTAATGACGGTACACCGATTTTATCTTGCTGCTGGTGTATGTGCGTGTATTAATTGCATTATACGTTGGAAGTATTTGAAAATCCTCCCGGATGATAGTTCAAAGTGTGCATTCTATTAAAAGTGATTTTCATTTATGGCGGATTGGTGAATGCCTAAAATTTTGATGAAAGCTTTAAACTTCCGAATTAAAAAGTTAATTGCATCCATCAAAATCTCTAAAACGTTTTAATCACTGAATTATTGTCCTAATAAACAACCGTTGCCGAGATTTAATGATTTTGATGCGAAGAAAAGCTCCATGGAATTGAAAAAGATAAAAGGAGATCGAATGTACCAGCTTAGTTAAAAGTCTGAGGAAAAAATATATTCCAGATAAACAGTGTAAATTCATATGACATAACCTTATTGAAGGTATTAGAAATCGGTTAAATGTCAAAAGGGCGAGCGTCGAAAAGAAAAAGAGCGAATGGAAAAAAGGATGAGCGACAATAAAGCGAAAACAAAATGGACGAATGGAAAAGGGAAATTAGTGAAGGACTACAAGGGGGGGGGGGGGGGGGAATTTGGTTTTTGGCAGGGGCTGCATTCCATCAAACCCAACCCAGCCTTTTGAAAATCATAAGAGGAAAATTAAATAATAGGAACTCCAACTAAATGGAAGCGTAAAATTCTGTGAAACGATGCGCTTTATTCTTCAAACACAACCATGGTGGAAAATCTATAGTGTCATCATCGGCCGCAAATACAAGATATTCCTTTACTAATTTACTTTTCTACTTTCGCCTCTTTGATGTTCGCCCTTTTGGCGTGATACCTTATAAATCAGCAACAGTTTAATACTTAGAGAATAATATTAATTTATGAAGACATGCATTTAACGAAAAGAGCCGCAGCTTCGTTGTAAACGTTCATGGTAATTCTGCAAAGAAAAGAAAGCTCTTTCGATCCGTCTAAGGCAGTGGTTCCCAACCTTTTTCAGCACAACGCCCCCTTTTTGCGGAAAAAATATTTGCCACCGTCTCCTTAATGAATACCGCCCTACACAGCTAAAAAAAACTACAGTCAGCCCCCGGTTTTACGACAGGTTAGGTTCCAGGTCACCGTCGTAAAGCGGATTCCGACTTAAAGCAGAACCTGTGATTTTTGGGACATCACAGAAATAATTCAAATATGTATAAGCCTATATAAAATTTACTAAAAACAAATATGTGTACATTTTCAATACATAAAAATTTAAAAACTATTACATAATGTACACAATATTTCACGGTGGCATAAAACTAGATTCGGCGACTTAAAACTGGATTATTGGTTTGATGGAGAAATCGACGTAAAATCGGATCGTGGTAAAGCGGTGGTAGAATGTATTCGCAAACCATATCACATGTTAAAATATATCCGAGTATGGTTTGTTCGCCACATGCGGCAATTGGGGACGTGCTAGATGCCGTTCACTCGTTGTCATTAGGCGTCTCTAATGTCGAGTCGTCGTTACGGTCGCCCCCACGCCTAAAACCGACTCCAATTAATACCGTACGCTACACTTCTATAGATTTGTATTAGTACAACCTCTTTAGTCCGGAACCTTAGGGATATAGGCTATGTCGTACTATGGAATTTTCCAGACCACGGGAATTAGCCATAATGAAGGGTAAACAAAATCTATGCAATAATTTTTGGTTTTATGCAATGAGCGATTAGGCGTCCAACTGCACGCATCATACGCGAACACTGTTCTGTATTTTCCTATCTGGAATGACCATTTCACTAAGCCATTCTGCCTATTTTATTTGATTCGTCAAGCTCAATCGTGTAAAAACTTATAGGCGATGCCCAAAAATTTTACATAAAGGTGATTGCTTGCGCGCAATGTTTTTATAAGGTGCGCTAAATTGTAATAGTTTGCAATGAATTGCCAATGAATTATCTTAACTTACGTAGCTTTTCTCACAAATGACTTTCCTTTAGGGATTTAATAAATTTTAATATTAGTTATGGGCCTTGAAGCGAAACGTCCGATGTGAGGAGAGTGTTAGATTCGACTCGACAAGGAAGTTTGTTAACATAATCACGAAAGAAACGTGTTACAGGGGTTCACTATGGATAAATTTATTTTGCGACAATTAATTATTCTTTGAGGTGTTTCATATTGCCTATTTTAATGATTTTATAGGTTGCGATTAATAAATGTTGTTTGCTTACAATACCTATTCGGATAGGAAATAGGCAGAGAAAAAAGGGAGAATGTTAAACTTTTGGCGTCATTATTCTTAAGTGATTAGGTTTGAGTTTTCGCCTTCCTATTCGGATAGGGAGTTTATCTGTTATAGGATGTGTATGAAACAATTTTTTGAGTTTTTAATTTAAACGCATCAACGTGAGAGTGACGGTATTGGGACTAATCCGATGATTTTTCCCAAAGCACGGGAGTTCCCGGTTTAGAAGAACGCGGATTAATGAGGTTGCACTGAATTAGTCTTCAATTAACAGTTTTGATCTCTCATAGGCTATGTATACCATACTATTACGATTCATAATGCCAGTTTCTTAAATTCTCACCTGCAACCACCTTGATGTCCATCGCCTCCCCCCCACAAAATTCCTTAACGCCCCCTAGGGGGCGGTACCGCCCACATTGGGAATCACCGGTCTAATGCCAACCTCATTTCCTTTTTATTTCCGCAGTTAAGCGAGGACATAGGATACGTCCTCTACTCCGCCCTGGGGTCATTCTACATCCCAAGTTGCATCATGGTGTTCGTCTACATCCGGATATACTTCGCCGCGAAAGCGAGGGCGAGGAGGGGCATCCGAAAGAGGCCGAAAACGACCGCCCCCACCGCCCAGCAGCAGCGAAACACTATGGAGATGGCCACCATAGTGTCCCACAGGCCTCCCGGCGATGCGGACAACAACAGACCCCAGGGAGGCAAACACGTCCGACTCTCCACGTCCCTGTCCACCCCCGGATCCGGTCCGAACCCGCCTCCGGTCATCATTTCCATCCCCGTCGTGACGTGCGACTACGCCTCCGACCTCAGCACCAGCGACCAAGGGCAAGGAGGATGCGGCGGGGATCCCGGTAACGGGGTTTACCTCGAGGCACCGCCCACGGGCGCCGTCCTCCATCAGGGGAACATCAAGACGTCGAGGCCCGATCAACACCCTATGGCTAGTCCCTTCAGGGAGTCGACCCTTTCCGTTAACGGGGACGTCCAAGGTCGTAGGGCTAAAGGGAACGAAGAGAACAACGGCGGGACTACGACCATCACGACTGCAGCCTCTTCGACGTCCTCTTCTTCCGCCAAATGCACGTCCTCCGCCCTGTGCGTGCCTCCCGTCATCGAGACGGACATGGTGAGCGAGTTCGATCCTTCCTCGTCGGATTCGGGAGTGGTCAGTCGGTGCGCCGTCGTCAAACCCTTGAAGCTTAGGCTGTGCCAGCCGATCTTCGGGAGGAGGTCGGGGGCGGCGCTTTCCGGTGCGTCGTCTTCGAAGGCAAAGAGGGAGGTGGTGGACACGGGGAGGAGGCTGTCGACGCAAGGAGGGGACGGCGAAGTGGGGAACAGGAGAAAGGAGTCCTTAAAGGTGACCTTTTTTTTTAGGTTTAAGGGATGTCGGTCTGGAGGATACCGCCAAATCAGAAATATCGGCTCTCTTGGCAATTACATTAGTATTATAGTCTGTTCACTTTCTTAAGTCTCTTGACCTTCATAGAGCAAGTAGCCAATCACGAACGTTTCCCCTTCCATCGCCCCTCACAATTTTTGCGCGGGAGGACAGACACCGGTGCGCGGATTTTTGCATTCAGATGTTATACTACACTATTTCTAAATAACAATACTTCCCTCCTGTTAGCCATTGTAAATCACGAACTCAGTAGGGTAACAAAAACAACAAAACTAATAACAAAAATAATAAAAAATAACAGTAACAATAACTTAGAACTCCACAGCAAGGAAGCGGCGGTAGAAATGGCAACGCAGACCGATGTGAACGCTTCGAGAGCAAGAGTAAGACTGAGTTCCTCCCCACTACCTTCCCAAACGAACCGTCTCCTATTGGCTGCTGCTAAGTGGCGTACTCCCCGTATTCAAAGTCAAGAGATTTTAGATAGTGAACAGAGTATAGCAGTTAAAAGATAGGTAGCAATGAGTAAAAGATGTGCAAATAAATCGAACTGAATGCAATAACGAAAATATCTTCTATGTGATTAGATTATGTGATCAAAGTGATTTTAAGAATTACTTCCGAATGAACGTCACAATTCAAAAAATCGCTGAAATTAGTGCCTCCTATTACGATAATCATACAAAATACTACATATTTTCTAGCTCCTTAGATATCCTTGGCGTGATCTTCATTGTGTTTTATAGAGTAATGTTGCGATATTAACAACATTTGCTTTAAATCAATCAAAATCAATTTATTATCCGTACTCGAAACATTTTTAAAACTCTTCAATGTTAATATTTTGTATTGACTACGCCGTCAATATCTCACAAATACGATCAATATTATTTTCAGGACCAAAATGCCTGTTAATAAATATTGATCGTACAAAGGAGGCTTAAGATAAAAAAGGCGATGTAGTTTTGGAATTTTTCCATTGTCGTTGGCCATTATTAGAACTTAAAAAATAGACATTTTATTTTTCAAACGAAGAAAAAAACGAGGAAAGAATCACAAATGGGTGCATTTAGTGCAATGGAATATTAGAAAAAAATGATATACCTGTACATAAGGGAAATAGCGTTTTAAAGGTCTTTTATTCATCATAAATATTCCATTTTCTTTATATTTAAAAATGCACACATAAGGAAATAAAACGTTTGTTTGTGAGACTGTTTATGTTAGCAACAATAAAGAAGTAGCCATGCAAGAAATTTTAGAAGTTCAACTCGATTGAAGGCATTCTTGTTCGATTTTCTTGATAACGCCTACTCCTACAATAAAAATGTATAGGGAACGAAATACTCTTCTCTACTAGTTCTACAAGTTGTATTTGAAAAATATTTTGATATGACCAATATTTTACGAGATATGACGGAAAGTTCATTTTTTGTTACCAGTAAAGTGGTACCCATGATTGGCTTAAGTGGTTCATTTTTGCGACTTTCTTATTACCTTTGACAGTAAGTCCTTAATATCCAATTTCATGAAAATCCGTTCAGTAGAAGCCGAGAGCGAACATGCGGGCGGACGGACGAACTGACCGACGACAATATGAGCTCACGCTGGAGGCGAAACGCGCCTAAAAACCGCTGTGAAGCCCCAGTCCCTGATACTTTAACTTTTTGCATATTCAAGCAAACGTTGGCTTCAGGTAATCTATCGATCCCTATTTATGATTTATTTTAGAGAACTACGTTCGTTTCCCCCTGTAAATTCCCACTCTATTTAAACTAAAATAAGAAATATTAGAATTATTTATATAAATATTTACGTTCCAAACATAAAAGCAACACAAGGCGAAAAACATGAAAGAACTCCTGAACTTTATATTGGTGATACATTTCTTATCTCAACTTTAAAATGACAATTAAAGAAGCAGACTTGTAAGATGTTATTGTTGTTATAGAAGTCGCAGGAATTTTGCTTATGAACGGTTCCGGTACTAAAATAATCTTAAGGCGGCAATTTAAATTATAGTTAATTGCAATGCAGATGGCACTATTAAATAGTGGTTCAGTTGCTTATAACAAGTAATTATGTCCGTGAAGTTCAGGAGGTTTAATAATGCTGTCAATGTAACTGACTGTGAGATGACCTACGGAGTATTAATGCGGTTGTTTGGTAATAAAAATAATTCATTTCGTTTATCTTACCGATTTAAAATAGAAGATGACTTGTAAAACAATTTTGTGAGGACAACACATTCTTGAATATATTAATCGTTAAAGAAGTGATCTCTTCTTTAATGAAAATTTTCGCCGAAATTGCACAGGCGATTCATTTTAAGTGTCTTTCACAATTTTGCCAATATTTTCAAAATTAAATCCCATGAAAACAATACGTTAGTGAAGCAGATATGTAACAGCTCCTAAAACCCGCCACGTTTATTGCATTCGTTCTATATAATCACCAGAAAAAATAACCCCATAATATCCATTCCGAAGTAACTAGAGTTCTTGATTATTTCTCAGGGTGGCCTGACGCCCCGCTCTGTGATGGCGTCCGCTGAGGCAATATCCACGGCCTCTGCGGACGGAGCCGACGTGGCGGGTGCTGGGGTAAGGGGAGGCAGAGGGCACCACGGATCGGGTCACAACACCGTGCCGCAGCAGAAACCGCGCGACCCGGAGAGGGAGAAGCGACGCATAGCGAGAAAGAAGGAGAAGAGGGCCACTTTAATCCTGGGACTCATCATGGGATCCTTCATAGCTTGCTGGCTCCCGTTCTTCTTCTTGTACATCCTGACGCCCATGTGCCCCGTGTGTCACATACCGGGAAGCGCCTTCTCCACCGCCTTCTGGCTTGGTTACATGAACTCGGCACTGAACCCGGTGATCTACACCATATTCAACAAGGATTTCAGGAGGGCATTCCGAAGGATCCTGTTCAAATGAGAGTCCTCCGCCCCCTCCTTCCTACTCGTCCCACCCCCCAACACGCTTTGTGTCCGCGATTTAAAAAAAAAGTGCTTAAAAACAGTAGGAAAGGGAAATTTTCAAACCGATGACTTCCTTCGGATCCACGCATATTCTCTGCCCTTCCTCTCGCCCCATCTCACACTGATTAGGTTTTCTTTTTTTTTTCACTTTTTCATCTTCATTCGTTTTTCAGCTGCTGATGAACGAAAATTTGTATGTCGACGAGTAACATCTGTTAGGAATCGTTCTCATCGAAACTGGAAAGGTATCAGAAAAAATCGAGAGAACGGCCGTGTCTCGGTGATTTAAAAAAGAACTACTACTACTACTCCGAAGCGAAATTGATGGAAACGTTTTGATTTAAGCCATAAAAAACGTTTTGCTATTTTCGCTAGCGACGAATTTGTGTCTTGTCCCCGTTATATGTTCTTTGGTTACGGAGTTTTTACGCCGTTTCCTAAGGGACGGTCGTCCCGAAAAAGCATTGTTCATAGTTTTATTTCCAACTGCCAGCGAAACATGAGAAATGTTTAATTCTGATTAGTGTTATACGGTAATCCAAGGATGGCCGACGAAGATCGTGGAATGAGGTTTTAACAAAACCGCAATTTTCTCCATTGCGGTGAAAAGAAATTGCTAAAGTGTTTATGAATCGCAGTGCGAGCATTAGTACATAATTCGTACATAATTTAGTCGTAGGATGATTATTTTGCCAATTTTAAGTGGATATATAATTTTATTAATAATGCAAACGTACATTAATTTTGTGTAAATTACACGGGATACCGACTAACCTACGATCCCTTTCATAATGCGAAGTGATGGTTTAATCTTGTCTTTCCTTATCCATAATCTTTGACACAAGAGTGTTAAAAAAGGATTATTTATGTAATCAATTCATCAGCATACTTTCGATGTTTTTTATGTTTTATACCCGAATGTGTACCAAAAGATCGAGAGGATGATCCAATTCTAAGTTTCTACTCATTTATATGCAGTGAGGAAGAAATAATAGCTCGCCGCCACATCTAACGGCAGTTTGCAGCGCTTCGACTGAAATACACAATGATCAGAAAGTACAGCGACATTGTTCGGTCGTCTTGAAAAACAGCCCAGAGCGTATTTTGTACTACATAAGGAAAATATCGCATTGGTGGACATTCGGGTTTTAATTAACATTAAATCATTCATCACCGAAAATTACATTTCATTTCTAATACAGAGAGAGCCAAAACCGGGACTTTTTGAAGAATCGCTGCGATTTTTAACCGATAGGGTAAAGAGGAATTTCGTACGGCGGAGTTTTTGGTGTGTTTGAGTGACTGAATGTGTGTGTATGTGTCAGAGTGTGTGTGTGTTCGTGAATGGGTTGGCATAGTAGAGATACAGATGGATAGAGAGGGAGAGAGAGAGAGAGAAAGGGAAGCAAATGAAGCAAAAAATTGGAATGTCACCGATAAAGTGTCCAATGAAAAGCAGAGGAAAAGTCGTAGACGAAGGTTGATAGGTTCTTGATGTGGCGGAAGGAGGTTTTGATGGGAAAGAAAAGAATTTGTAGAAGCAAGCCCATTGTGGAAGAAGGAGTGGCCGTTGGTAGGATGAAAGGAGACGAAAAGCTTGGGAAAAAGAGAGTTATTCGGAGAGTACTCGGAAGGAGTTTCTCCTGGTGACGTTATCGGCATTAAACAGTGCCAATTGTTTTCGGTGAAGGTTATGAAATTGTTTCCGGCGGGATATACACTGAACCTTTTTGCTTGGGTACAGACGGAGCGAGAGATTCGTGACGCGAAACGGCAAAGAATGATGACGTCAGATGTGTCGGTAATTTTTCCCAAACTTTCGTTTCTTTGTATAATGTGGATAATATTTTGCGATAAGTAAGCGTAGCTTCTCACTTCTTCTTTTTCGCCGTGGAGCTGAGCAGGTTGTAAAATTAGTCCAATAATTTACAAAATTCTACTATTGGTTATTTCGCTGTTGAAAGAAATTTGCTTTTATATGGGTAGCTTGTTTTTCTTAACACGGTTGCTGTGATGTGTGGGGTGATCCAGTACGAAGAAAATCTTTTCACCTTTTCTGCACGTATTTTAAAAGTGGAGCCTTAGAGGAAAGTAATGCTAGATTACGGATGTCTAATGTTGCGTTTTGTCAGACTTTTTTCTTTACATACAGTGTGCGTGCGTGTGACAAGTGATTTAGAGTGGATTTAAACAGGTTTTAACACCAAAAAATTCTAGTAAATGTAACATATATAAATATATATATATACGTGCATAATTATATCTTCCTTGAAATAAATGCATTCTTCGGCAGGTCACTGGCGTAGTTTTTAAACCAATTTTGAAAGTAGCGGCACAACTTAGGAAAGCTTTTACGTTGATTTTTTTACGGGATGTCTCTACGAAGGCTGAATAAAAAACTCGAAACGGTGGACGATTCTCAACATGTGAAAGCAATGACTTAAAAACTGTGATAACATAACGCTTATATAAAACTGTAATTCAAAAGATACAAATCATTTTTCTCTCCCTTTTTTCTACTCCGCAAATCTACACGATCTCCGTGATTCTTTCCTAATATATCGTTTTCACGACTCAAAAAGTGTTCCTTTTTCCTTTCGAAGACGCTCGTTCAGAGATCGACTGGTTATAGCGTGCGCCGGAGGTGTCTGAAGATTTGTTTCTTTGACAGAAAAAAAAAACGAAAAGTGTTGCTTAAACTGTTATCACCGTTAACTATATAACCATAGGCATTTTCAATATAAATCGTTTCTCCTAAAGCAAATCGATAATGCATTGCGTTATGTGTCTTTCTTTTTTGATGGAGGTCCTCACCCTCTAACATTAGTTAGAGCGTAGTTTGTTGCTGAATTTCTATGATTCCGGTCCATCTGTCGAAGTAGCTAAGGCATCGCAAGAAAGTTTATGTTGAGATATATTATTTAACTAACGTTACGTGATGTACAGGAGCCCGTAAAAAAAAGCTATCGATGGAGTTGTTTGCCTCTATTAACAAATCAGTTTCACTTTTTTCCACTTTGATTAAATAATACTTTCAATGGTTTTTATTTGAACAGCAAATAATTCTACAGTTATCTTACGTATCTATCGATTTTTGTTCACCGACACTAACTTCCGCGGCTCGTTTTTAAACCTACGTTACGTTAAACAGATTATAACTGACATTATAAAATCCATGTGTAAAATCAACATCATAAATTTTTCATAGAATGGCAAAAATATTTCCTGGCTTTACTTTCATCGGTGACGATCATTATGCATTAAATCTCTACCAGGGGCTTGAAATCGTGAATAATTTGCGGTAATTTGTAATAATCGAGACATTGAAGAGAATCGATATATTTTTCCAATTCAACCATTAATTGATGCCGATCACATTGAGCTACAGTAACAAAGATGATATTACCCGGTATATTATTGTTTGTTTGTCAGTTGGAACATGATAATATTATTCCCAAATGACTGATTATAACTGTCGTTGCCTTATATAAATATATATAAATACTGTATTATAAATTACACAAGATGTAACGTGTACACACAACGCAATCAAAAACTAGTGATTTTTGAATTGAAATCCCTCAAATAATTGTGTTAATAGCATTAAATATATGTGTACTAAAAATTTCACGAGACGATGATTTCGTCTTAGTCTTCCAACCTTCATTTACCAAATCCATCTCAACGCCCATTTCATTTTGTCAGTGTTGCTAGGGACATACACAGTTTAATTTCGATGCGTTTTCGAGAAATTTCAGTTTTTCCTCGACATTTCTGTTTCGCATGGCCTTTAAAGACACTTAAAGTGTTTGTTTAATATGACGGATATCATGCGTGAGTAAAACAGACACCGAAGTCTATTTAGGTTAAAGTAACTCTTGCACGCTCATGTTCTTCTGACTTCGATCACCTTTATTTGCTTAAAAAACGCTTAGAGTTTTATGGCTTATATATATATATATATATACATATAAATACAGCAACCAAACGATTAGCTCTATATATAAAATCCATAATCTCTATCTTTCCCAATGGATGATACATATATTTTTAGAATCGTAACTTCTGCTACCAGTACGTTTTTTTTTTTTGGATGTTTCATTCTTGTAAAAAACAAATGTCGAAAGCTCCGGTAACGAAATGCATTACAACAAGAGACTATCAGATACACATGTAGCGTAATAATAATTTAAACTACAGTTATTTTAAACGTCGCAAACGTGTTTATGGAGACACTCGACGTTTTCTATCAAGGCAGATAAATTTATTTTTTTCCTTAAAAAAATCCTGTCAAAATACACGCAGGGAGACATTTCACATTATAGCTAAAGAAAAACTGAGCAGACCATTTTGATCGAGCAGTTACCAGGAATATTGTTTGTAATACTCAAATAAGTCCTCCTTAATAGGAAAAGAAATATGCTTCTTGTCCCGAATCACCGTGAGTAGAAAACTATTTTTTCAACGAAAAAAATATGGTGCTACCCGTTGTAGTAATTATTTTGTGAGTTTTTTTGTGTGGGTGCTTTTAAGTGCACTTTTTTGCCAACGCTTCTACTCTTTGGCACGAATCAGCGAAAAAAATAAATGATGGAACGTTTGTCTTTTTTTTTTTGAAGAAAAAGAAGAGAACCCTTTAAAATAATTTTGAGTCCTCGCTGAAGGTCGTGCACTAAAGGCACTCAACAAAAAAAATTAATAATAATAAATGATGTTGTAAGAAACGATCGCGTTAAAGAAAAAAATGAAACGCGTTACCAACGCAGTTTTATTTCGTGTGCGAGTGTTAGGTAAGAATGAATGAATGCCAACAGTGTTTAGAGGTGATTTTTTTTAGATTTAAGTGTGTGTTTGAGAAATATATAGGTATATACGTACGTGTATATTTAAGAAAAACTACAAACGGTCCTCTTCGAAAACGCTTTAGGAGAAGATTATGTGAAGCAGCGGTGGTAAGGAAGGAGAGTGTACCGAATTTAGGAATGGAGAAGACTTTTAAAAGAAAAACAAATGAAGGATGGACTAAAAAAAAATAAGGAGATGGATGAAAAATCTCAAAACGGGTATTGAGCAAATCGTGAATTTGACAATCCCCCTACTCCAAAGTCGTCGTTCGTTATGTTAATACATTAATAGAAAAATATATATATATACACTTATATTCGGTGTGTGTAAAGATTTTTAAAATGTCGATATTCTTCCTAAACAAACCCATCTCATCAATCGTGTGCATTTAAGAACAAATAAAAAAATACTCCATATTAAAAACACTTCAAATTAAAAAAACAACTGCTCTCATATTTCACATTAAGGCAAAGTTTTTTTCTTAAGAGTTTAAAAAAAATTATCTGTGTGTGTGTGTGTGTGTGTAGCCAAATAAAAAATCGTACGTGAGAAAAAAGTGTTCAATTACGGATTCCATAATGACGTCTGATCGAAAAGATAATGAATGGGAGATGTGAAACCTTCTGCGTATGAGTGTGTGTGTGTGTCAGCCGGAAACCAAAAAGAACGTCGGTTCGAACCCTACTTGCATAAAAAGCAAACAAACAAAAAACAACCGACAAGGTACGACTTTATACGAGTGAACAAGGTTGACGCTATTGAACAAAACTGCGCCCGTCGTCCGTCACATTTCGTCGCCGGAGACGGAAACAAATGGACGATCGTAAAAAGAGAAAAGCCCTGCCAGACAAAAAAAAATAAATAAATGGCGTTCAGCATTCGGATAGTAGGCCGAAAAAATCGCGTCAAATTCGTTTTTTTTTATCATCTCTATCTCTTTTCCTAGTATTTGACGTCGACTAAAAAAAAAAGAAAAGGGTTTATCCGGTGATACCATTCTTTCGGGGAGAGATTGTTCTCTTTTTTTTTAAATTTCCTAATCTAGACAAGTGATAGTCGATAGACGCACGCGCACGTACCATTTCTGTGGAAGAAAGAGAATGTTTGTCTGCATGAGAGAGAGAAACGCAAAAATGATTAAAAAATTCAAATCCTCCCTCCAGACCGATAGTTTTTTTCCCAACCAAAAGTGTACACTTAGTTAGAATCTAAGCCTCCTGATTCAAATAGTTATCCGCAGATGAAAGTTGAAAATAGATATCGAAACTTTCATTGCCTAAAGCCTATGATTAATACAGCTTTACGAAGTTACTCGATTTTTTCCGATCTTTTGATTCGACTTTTATTTCGTAGGTGGGCGAATTGGCCTCGTCCGAAAGTTTTATTAGAGGGATGAACTTTCGGACGACGCCTTCAATTGTTCGCTCGGAATATTAATCAATTTCATATCTTATTTTCGCCGTCTTTTCCCCCGACTCCCACCTTCCACGGTGGTCGCCCAAAAATTTTGTAACAAAATCGGAATGTACGAAAACGCTAAAAAGGGTCGCCTTGCTGAGCCCCGAGGCCCCTGATTGGCGTTTGGATGTCGTAATGCTGAATATTTGCTTCGTTTTTTTTTTTTTACCGCCCTCTTCAATTTTTCGACCCCTTAAAAAATATTAGGCAATACCCAAACACGATCACGTTTCTATTTTCCTACAAGATTGTGCAAAAAAATGATAATTTTCACCTGTCTTTGTAGCTATTAAAAACACCAGATATTTAGCATCATATGTATCGATTATTATTATAATGGTTGCTCTAGATATTACTAATTACTAACACATGTATTATTGACATTATTATTATTATTATCATCGAAGTTGTATTGTCTGTGAATATAAGGAAAAAATTTTCAAAAAGTTGTAAACATATGCCTATACCTATATATATAATCTGAGAGCCATGGAAATGGTCGTTAATGTTTTACTGTTCATGACTATCTATTATGGTCTTTTTATGAAAAAAATGTGTGAACATTTATTGAAATTTATTGAATATATATCACCAAGCTCGGCAAGTTCTTATGTGTCATACTTGCGATTGTGTAAAATAAATGAAATATATATATATATATGTACATAGACAAACGTGTGTAGGCTAAAATGCAAGAAATTTTTGTAGCGGTGCAATCCAGTAAAAGTCTAATCCCCAAAAAAAATTAATTGGTGTGTGAAAGTGTGTGTGTTTTGTCATTGTTCCCCATTTCTGTCGTTACAGGTAATCAAAACTACAAGATCCGATGGAATAAGACACTTTGATATCTTATGCAATGATTAAATCCTCATCTTTAAAAAAATGTATATGAAAAAAAACTGTCATTGCGTTGTGTGGCATTTTATTTGTGAATCGTTTCTATGCAAATTCGTGTGTAACAAAATATAACTACTATGTAAAAACAATCTATTAATAGGAAAGGAAATATTCAATGTATTGCATTTCGAAAACTAACAATAAAGTGATTATATTTCACGTTTTATTTCTTGTGCTAAATCAAACAAGTTAGGAAAGTGCACAACGTACCACAAAGGGGCGCGTTTCGTGCAATGGAGTATTAGAAAGAAATTATATACTTGTACGTAAGGGAAATAGCGTTTTGAAGTTCCTTTCTTCATCATAAATAATCCATTTTCTTCCTATTTAATAATACTGCATGCACACGTAAGTAAATTAAACGTTTGTTTGTGAGATTGTTTATGTTAGCAACAACGAAGAAGTAACCATGCAAGAAATTTTCTAATGTAAGTTCAACTCGATTTAAGACATTATTGTTCGATTTTATGGATAACGACTACTCTTACGATAAAAATGTATAGAAAAAGAAATACCTACCCTAATTTATTAGTTCTACAACTTTTATATGAAAAATATTTTGATATGATCAATATTTTACGAGATATGACGGAAAGTTGATTTTTTATCACCAGTAAAGTCGTACCCCTGATTGGCTTACGTGATTTATTTATGCGATTTTCATATATTTTATTGTAAGTCCTTAATAATAAATTTCATAAAAATCCGTTCGGTAGAAGCCGAGAACGAACGTGCGGACGGACGGACGGACAGACCGACGATAATAGGCGCTCAGGCTGGAAGCGAAACGCGCCTAAAAAGTTCGCCTTTGCGAAGTTATCCTTGACCTAGCTCAAAACCGGTAGTATAAGAAATGATATGTATGTATTTCTAGAAGTTCCTTGAAATATCGTACGTTTGGAAATTATATTCACATACCGCTGTGGCGACAGCAGATAATAATTTAACACTATTCATTTCCTAAGTTACATTTTAGAAACTACTAATGTTTATCAATATATAGTCTTATTTATTTATATATTTACAAATGTAAATGCCGCAATTAGGCACATGTCCAGGTAGCAAAGTATTACAGTATATAAATAATAAACAGTGAAACAAGTCACACATTAAATACCTATAAAATAGCCTATAAAATATCCTGTACCTCAAGGGCGGATCTAGAACCTTCCCAAGGGAAGGGGGCGATTACTGACTATTTTTACAAGGGGGTGGGGATATTTTTAATTTGTACACTAAATCCTTGTCAAAATTATTTTCTATTCATAAACCATGGTACACGATAGAATAGTATGATAATTTTAACAGTGAAGCCTATTGTGGAAAATCTCCTGCAGCATGACAACCCTCTCGGCTTCCCCTTTTGCTAACCCTAAAGAATATAAAAGGGGGGGGGGGCGATTTCCCCATCGCCCCCTCCCTTGGATCCGCCATTGCTGTACCCTCTTAATAACGTCTCATTATAGAATATGTGTGTGCGTGTGTGTGTGCGCACACACGTATACAGTGGGTTCCGCTTATTAGAATCAAGTCGGGAATCCGTTATTTGATTCAATTAAACGGCTGATTCAATAATCCGGAGTCTGCGTATTTTAGTTATGGCAAATAAGAAAATGTTAGAATAAAGTTCACATCTCTTTCGTCTATAAAAATTTCATGGTTATGCTAATTTTTTAGAGATATAATATAAGAAAGTTTATAACAAATAAAATTTTAAACACGAATTTCACTCTTCGTGTTATTTTAAAAATACTAGTTATCTAAAATCGTTTGAATTGTGATCTCCTTAAGACGAGAAATCGAGTCATTTTCCATCGGTGTACGAATATTAACAAGCGGCCGAACTTTTCCACCCGTCCTCCTATCAATTCTTGGTTTTTTTCTAAGGACAGTCTGGTGATTTGCAGGGTATCATGTAGATGTAGAAAACACGTCTGACTTCTTAAGCAGTAAACAGTATACTTCATGGTAATCTTCCTCCACTTCTTCATCAACACTTCAACTACAATGTCATCTTCTGCCAATAGGAGCTACAACAATGTCGTCATCTACCGAATTCAATCTACTGAACTCTTCCTCAACTTCCTCCTCTTCGTTTTTCATTTCTCCTCGATGTGATGAAAATCCGATTTTCTGTAGCAATTAGCAACCCTGCATTCATTCATTGTTGCGCGATTCAATAAACCGAAATAAGTGATTCCAATAAGGGGAGGCTTTTTTAAAACGTTAAGAGACAAAATGGTTTTGGTTTTCCGGTTTTGATTCAGTAAAGCGACTGATTCAATTAACCACTGATTCTAATAAGCGGAACCCACTGTAGTATATTGGAAAAACGGAAGGGGTAACATTTACTGCCTTGGGCGCTCAATGAAAGATCAACCTTATAAAGATCATGACGCATCATAAGGGCATCAAACGATTCTTATGAACCGAAAGAGCTCGACGAAAATGTGCGATTTATTACGAGATACAGCAAAAACTTTTCTTGATTTTGTACTTGTATTATAAAAGGAAAATATAATTGCAGAACTGTCGTCTAAAATATTACTTCGATACATTATAACTTCAAATATAAAATAAAATATAATTACAAATTAACGCAATGTAATCAGGGTGTTAAACTTTTACGAGTATGATAAATTTTAAGTTTAATAGTTAAATATCGAGCTATAACACGGCACACCTTTATAAGCAATCCATTACTGGATAAATAAGAGCATTTTAAAATATTTTGGCGTCACATCGTATGGTAGAATTAGGTAGTAATAACAAACTTTTTCCCAATACATTTTTACCGAATCTAATTGTAATTGGAACCTGGACTTAAAACAGTTTCATATCCAACATAAGCCCTCTGCACGAGACTTAACATAAACTTCGGTAATTGCTGCATATCACATTTTTCGCGAATGAATTCCTTCCCGATCGAACGATCCAATTTCTAAGTAGCCGGCATAATTAAAACCGCGCCAGGGGAATATTAGGCAGGGATCTCTCTGAAACGGGAGAGAAGATGCTTAAAAGGGAAGAGTGGGGAGAAGATGGGAAGAGGAGATGCAAGAAACGAATGAGGATGAAGGGGAGAAAGAGAGAGAATATGGGAGAAGGATGGAGGTGGAAAGAAGGAAGGTAGAATTGAATTCAGAAGATGGAAGGAAGTGTGTGTGTATATATATATATCCGAATGTTTGTTTATTTGTTTATGTCTCTCATTATTCACGCCTAAACTATAAGACCTAGAACAACAAAATTTGGTACGGCTCTTACTTACATCTTAGCTTAGTGAATGATCAAGATTTGGTCAATTGCGAATAGTCAGTGCTACCAATATAGGGGATTAACATTTTTCCCTAAGATAACGCGTAAAGATCGATTGCTTGACATGCAGGCTTATTCTTTTTCAGATTTATATTACTTAAAACGGAGATACGAATTCGAGACAAAAACGTGTATTAAGCTAATGGGAAACAGCTTTATTTTTTTTAATACAGAATTTCAATCCAAGCCGATTTAGCATAAAAATTAGTTTTTTATCACGAAGAAAGGTATTTTACAGGTTTTTAACAAAGGAAAACGCTAAATGGCATGGCAACGAGATCGATGCTTTTCAATGGGAACTGATCTCACATGCTAGACTGAGCAGAGCTAGTTAAAGATAGAAGGAGAAAGAAAGCGCAAAATTTCGAGAGCAGAAAAAGAAATAGGGAGAAAGAAGTGAGCATATATATATATATATCTATAATATGAGGGAGGTTGGTAATAGAGGGAATGACGCAAAAGATGGCCAAATTCCTGGAAGTTTTAGGTAGACGGTGAGGAAGCAGCCGTAGAAATAAGAGATTAGTTAGTTTCGGATGAAGTCGGATAGATTAGAAGATAGAAGGGCAAATGTGCGTGGGGGTAGGGGGAAAGAGAAGGGAAGCTAAACGGATAGATTGAGGTGGAAATCTGAGTCGCTCTGGAAGTTTCCAGAGGACGTCTCGGATTAGTGAAGAGCACTTAGGTTTACTGCTGGCATAGTTTGGAATTTCTCGGTTGGGAGACGTTTCCGGAGGATGGAGGGGGGGGTGGGGGAGTGGAGGGGGGACGAGGGGGGAGAGAGTAGAGAGACGAGAGTGATTGGAACAGATAGTAACGTAGCTTATTTCGGTGGGAGGGGAAGGGTTAGGGGTGATCATGTTTGGAACATGGGAAGATCGGCTAATGGACAGCAGCAACATCCTGCGTGGAAAAAAAAGAAAGAAAGGTTGGCGAGGGCGAAGGAAAAGCTGGATGGAAGGCGAAATTTCGGGAGCGGGATGGAAAGGAAGAGGGGGGAGGGGAGGGATGGGAGCGGAACAGAGAAGAAAGACCTGCTTGGAATCGGAGATAGGGGAAGAGTAATTTGCAGAGATGGCAGGGGACTCAAGAGTCACGAAAATGGTTTCCTGCCGTGAAGAGTCTAATGAAAGTATCGAAAATGGAAGGAGGGAAGTTAGGGAAGGAGATGGGACCCGGTAAGGACTCGAAAACATTAAACCTTCAGCGAGAAATTCACAAAATGCGAAGGGAACGGAAAAAACAACTCTTTCATCTCTTTGGGAGCAATTTATTAAATGAAAATTTCTCGTTGCCCTGGAGCTATTAGGCGGAAGTCAGATCGAGGTCGGTTACGCTCGGAGTATCATAAAAGGAGCTTCTCTTCCTGAGTCATACGGATTCTGTTGTTCAATGTTTTTTTCTCTACAAAGCCGCCCGGTAATTCGACAAATAATTAACATTAATTTTCTTCGATAAATCTCTAAATTTTTTAAAACATCCATTGCGGTATATTCGCCATAGTTTTTATAATTCGAATTTATGGGAAACGTGGAAACAGGCGAAAAAATTTGCTACGACAGGGAATCGAACCCGGGCCTTCCAGTTAATGCCTTACTGGAGAAGGGAACGATTTTAAAAGGTTTTTCCCATCTTCTTTAATTAAATAAGTCCATGTGTACCCTGATCTACAAATAAGTCCACACAACTGGAAATTTGCAGACATTCCATAGAGCTGTGTTTAGATTAGGCGGACAACAAGGGGGGGGGGGGGCTGACGGGCTTAGTCCCCTCCCCTCCTCCCTCCTCCCTCCCCCCCGCCCCCAAACGCTAAATTTTCTGACTTAAGAACCTTAAACTCTAAGAGTTGGTATAAAACTCTTACAGATATCTCTTAAATTACGCGCTGTTTACTTTATTTTCCATCATAAAATAGATGGATTTTCTAATATATCGTCGAAACGATCCACATTCTCAAGTCTTTCATTTATTCGAACAGATCCTGCCTGTAGTTTAGGGGGACCCCAAATTGTTCAAATGTTTGGTGGAATATTTTTGTTAGAATTGAGCCTCTCGCCCCCTCCCAAGAGAAAATCCTGGGTGCGCGCCTGGTGAATATAAATCCACCTTCAGCCCTTTCGATAATAATAAAGATTTTCTCAATATCGCGCAAAATTCCGTTTAAATAATATGTCAATAACTTCGGAAATGAATATAAAAATGCGTCATTATAGAAGATATAAAGAATATATGAATGAGCAATGAAAAGAAGAACGTTTCATGGAGTTTACGATAAACAGATACGAAAAACTTCTTAAAAAATGATTGGTTCATGTATCTACATCTATGGGAATATTTAAAACAAATTATTACCTGTAATAAGCTTACGTTCATTAATAAATGTTATAATAAAGAAGTTGTCATTGAGATCACATCATTCACGCAACTGGTTCGTCTTTCCGTGTTTAACATGCATTGTATTAAGATTTTTTAATATTATGCATCAGTTTTATCGTATATCTTACGCTGCATAATGACTTGTAAACATGGAATCACAGGATGAAAGATTAAAAAAAAACAACCTGCAGCATAAACTGGACTAAAAGGAAACGTTTACGGTAACATACGATTCCATGCGCGTTCGAGAGGATTTATGCAACGTAGTGCGAAAAAGGTAAACATGTACCTACGCATTTTGCTCGATAAATATTTAAGGGTTATTTTTAAGAAAATTTCATTCGAAAATTTTCATGACTGTTTTGATATTTCTCGTTTTCTGCGAAATATATCCCGCCCTTTGCGTGAGACTTTGTGCTCATTTTGATGAAGTTACATGTCAAACGGCAATTTGCGTTAAATTTCCTTCCGTTTAATACCGAATGAATACATTTCTACTCTCAAATGAGAATCAAGATAATAATTTCTCATTAACCCTTTTTCTTCTCTTTAGGTCTACAGATTTCGTAAATTAAGTATGCACGAACCATTTTTTGCAACAAAGAACACGCCTTCCGACGTGTTGATAAGTATACAATAATCTACTCTGCTTAAAAATCAGTTTCAATCACCGAAGAGGACTTAAAACGCATACAAGCCTAATTAAAAATATGTATACCAAATAGTTGCGGGACAAATTTATACACCGCTACTAACTAAAATTTCCCAATTTTAAATCGACTAAGTTTTAATAGAAATATGCAATATTTATAAACGACTCCTCTAATTGTATATTTAATATGATTTTGCCTAGTGCAGGAGTCGACAAAATATTTGGCTGCCAAACTAAATAAATGCGCAGTTCACCAGGATTAGCAAAAATAAATCATTATTTTTCCCTTTTCGTTTAGATAAAAATTACACATAACATGATACAACCTCAATTTTATGCGATCAAGTTAAAAATTCGGGGTAGGAATATTCTTTGCGGCACTTTATCTGCGAATTAGTGTCCCATTTAAGGTCCCTTCGCGTGCCAAATTTTTGTTTGCATGCTACGAGTCTTCGACCCCTCCTCTACATGGTCTTCTACCAAGGGTAGAATATGATTTAGAGTATATTGTTCTTAAGTTTCACGCCTTTTAGATAGATTTAAAAAGTAGCATTGGTTACATTTCCTTAAAATTTATGGACCTTCCTCGAGAAAGGATAACTCCGTCTTAATTAATGATAATATTTTTATCGCGTCGATCCATACATTTTTCTAACCCGTTTTAAACGCATTAGACGACAGTGTTTCTCGCAATTAATCATTTTTTTTAAAAACATAAATCTTTTGTCCAGGAGGAGGACCTTTTTCCGTTTCCAACCACAAGGCCTATTGAGCATTAAAGACTGCAAAAATCAACAATCATCCGTGATAAACGACCGTCTTTCCGTTATTAATGACTCCGTTCACCACTTCCTCCATCTCCACAAGCTGCTGGTTTTCTTTTTGTCTTACATTCTTTCGAGAAAATCCCTTCTTTCTCTATCTCTCTATCGGTTTCCATGACGTGCAATTTCCTTCAGCTTTCACTCGAATTATAAGAGAAAGCGATAATTCCCGGATTCCCCCGGAAACGCTGCAGGATATCAATATTCATAAAAAAAATTTTCTTGAACGTTCTCTTTCCGAAGTATCTTACGGCTTCTTTTTTTGAAAAAAAAAACCTTTTTCTCGTCAATAAAATGGCATGATCGTAAAATCATTGCATTTGCCACGCGCAAGTGTCGGAAACAGGTCCGGCTACACGGAGGCTTCCGATTAAAACTCACGAGATTTTCTTATTCGCAAGACGATCTTAGTTATACATCGCCGTCTAAAAGTTAATAACGTTAGAGCATTCGATATTTAGAATTAGCCGTAGCACCTAAAAAAAAAAAAACTCTAGACAGAAGCACCGCATGTGCAGAATAAAAAAAATCGCTATATTTTAATCGAGTCGAGTGCCTAAGTCGTAAAAAGTTATACTCGTCCACGCGTACGTTTAAGATGTGAACTTTTTCGAGTCCAAGAATCAAAGATAAAAAAATATAAGAAGAAATAATTTACATTTCTTGCAATTCGGCATACCTATTCAGCAGTTAATACAACGTAACATGAGATAAACAAAAAAAATCAATTAGCTTGGGTACAATTTTTCTTTTTGACAACTTCAGCTGCATCACATTTATCGGAACATTTTTATAATCGCTCTATTTAAGATAGCAAAATGATGGTCCATTAAATGGTTGATTAAACAAATTTCTTTCCTGTCTACATTTCTATGTGATAACGCCAATCCATATGAAGAAACGAGTTTTTCTTAATATTTCTTACATATTTAGGACCCTCATACTATTATCCTAACTAATGACCAAGATAGGCGTTCAAATCCTTAGGAAAAGGTACAGTGTGTTTATCCTATTGTGGCAATGTGCTCGTTATAATACATAGGGATGCATTACGATTTAATCTGATAAATTCGATTATACTGTGTACCTACCTATATTTCTCCGAGAAAGGTTGAAACTTAATTTCCGTATTTTGCGGAAAGCATACGAGGGAAATGCTAACATCAGAAATTATTTCCAAATCGAGCTCTTAGAATATATTAATCTTTCATAAAAATAATCAGCCAGGAACGGCTAGTTATTAAAAACAAAAATTTCCGTTTGATTCGTACATGGGTTTTATTTATACCAGAGAAGAACCTTAGTCTGGTTTATTTCAGTAAACGAAGTCTTGCACGCAAAACGTGTCTCTTAAATTTTCTTAAACCAAAAATACTAAAGATTCTGTATTGCCTGATGCGTTTTTTCTATATTTTCCCTTATATATTTTCGAAGTGTACTTATTAGTTTCAGTATGCAATTTGCTTCTTGGGAAAAATATGGAAACATAGAAATATTCAGGATATATACCAGCAATTATACGGAATGTTTGCAGATAAAAGTGTGTTATTAGTATATCCATCTGTTTCTCTCCTAATTACACCCCTGCTCTCCAAATGATTAGAATGGAACATTTCGCCGCATGAACATGCTCGTAATGGTGAAATATTTCAGTTACCTAACGTAATATATCATTTATCTAAAAATGGCAGTCGTGAATGTTGAAGGAGCCGAGAAGTGGATATGTAACGCGAAACTGACGATCTTTGTTGCAGCACACTTAAGAACGGATTGTTTTTTAATTAGTTTCGGAACTCTTTATTAGCTTGTTTTCCTTATGTAGCAATAGCCTTGATCTTTACCTCAATAACTTTTGGCCTCAACAAATCATCTTTCATTTCTTACGTTATTTACATAAATTACTATGCTGAAATTATTCTCTCGTCTGTGCAATGCAACTGGGCCATATCTGTAAAGACCGGTGGATTTCCACTAAAATTGCAGCCTAAAAAAAATATATTTATAAAACAAGACGTCCGATGAATAAATCCTACACGGGAGATTATATCATTCCTATCCCTTTACATATTATTTCTCATAGTATACTATAAGCACCTCGCAAAGAGATGTACGCAAGAAATAAATTTATCAGTAAGTCATTGCTTACCTCATTACATATGCCTCTATCTCAAAAAAATGAATGGCGTCTTTCTTAATCAGTAACAGCCGCCTTAAGTTTCTCCCAAAATAATCATTCATACACCTTAACGCGTTTTTAATTGCATGACTTTTGACTACACCTCACGTTCTTGAATCACGCTTCCAAATCGTACCGAAATGCTTCCATGACAACGTTCATTACTTGCTGTGTTATTGCCGTTTCAAATTCAGCCGCTAAACCGTGCCAGCTTCAATGAATATGATTGACCTCGATGCGATACTCCCCCATCCAGTGAACCCCCTCGATCGTTAACGCGAGCGATGAAAAGACGAATTTAAGTGACACTCCACTTCATGACAAGATGTCGATTTCAGTGTTCCACTGACTAAGGAATTGAGACTCGTCAAATTATACGCAGGCACCATTAATTAGCGCGTTCTACTTTCGCTGCAATAAAATGGTCTTAACAATTACAGGATTAATTATGCTTACTGTGTAACTTTGGAAATAATACTGAATTTAATTGTTTCCCTTATTTCAAAATTATTTACGTGCATCTTATGAGGAAAGGTACACTAAATTTTTTGTAGCGTAGTTAACTCAAAACGTTCCTCCATCTCTGCATTAGTAATTTTTACGAAATTTAACCCCGTCGCGATTTAATGCGTGAAAAATGAATTCCCATGTATTTTTTTAAGGTAGCCAACGTATACGATGACAAGATCCTTCCCAATATAAAACTGAAGCAAATTATTACTTATACCAAATATTACTCAAAAATGTTAAATGTTAGGATGGAATCCGTTCGGTTCCCATTAATAACCGGCGACCTCTTCTTGTATTACAAGCTCCATTCAGAGAAAAATAAAACGCGCCTACTCAGAAATTACGGGAAAACAAAGGCACAATGGCTGATACTCGTGGATTCAGGCAGCGGAAATAAAAGCGAAAACAAAAAAAACCCTTTCTTTCGTAAAAATGGGAAGAGGACCAAAACTCTGAGGATAAAAAAAAAGACATCCACAAAATAAAAATCGCTACGCTCAGAAATAAATTTACATGGCGCAAAGAATGGAGACATCCAGACGTCGAAGAAAAAAAAACGCGAGAAATCCTGCGGTTTTGGAGGATAAATGAGCAAAGTTGGAAAGAGGGATTGAGATGAGTCTCTGGGAAAAGGGGAGAAGAGGATGAGTAAGAGAGAAAGAGAGTAGGGGGAGAGGGGGGAGGGGGGAGGAGAGGGGGGAGAGGGGGAGGAGAGAGGTGGGAGGAGAGAGGTGGGAGGAGAGAGGTGGGAGGAGAGAGGTGGGAGAGAGAGGGGGGGAGAGAGGTGGAGAGAGAGGTGGGAGAGAGAGTGGGGGAGAGAGAGGTGGGAGAGAGAGTGGGGGGAGAGAGAGAGGGAGGGGGAGAGAGAGAGAGTGGAGGGGGGAAACGGAGACAGGAGAGGATGAAGGAGCTCGAAGAAAATATGGAGAAAGAGGAATAAGACGAGTAATAATATGATGAAGAGAGAGAGAGATACACGAGAATTAATTGGAATGAAAATAGTAAGGAATTTGTGGGATTATTGTACTGGAGGATTTCGAGGAATAGGAAAGGAAGGTGAGGAATAGGAATGGGCGGATGGAGAGATGTAGGGAGAGAAGAGGGATAAAAATATAAACGGAGAGGGAGGGTGGGAGAGACGGAGGGGGAGAGAGGGAGAGGGAGGAGGAGAGGGGGAGGAGAGGGAGAGAAAAAGGAAGAGAGGGGGAAGGAGAGGGGGAAGAGGGAGGGAGTTACTGGAATTAAAGAGGGAAAGGGAGAGTGGCAGAAGAGGAGAGACAAAAAGAGAGAGATTAAGAGAGAGAGAGAGATAAGGAAAGAAAAGGAGGGAGACGAAAAGAAATGGAGAAATGTCGAAAGAGTGAGAAAGAGAGAGATAGTGCTAGAGAAATGGAGGAAGAGAAATCGAGAGAGGGACGGTGGAGTAAGAAAGTTAAAGATATAATAAAGAAGTTTATGGTAAGAGACAAAAGAAAGATTGGTAAAAGAAATGACAGTATATGAAGAGAGAGAGAGAGGGAGATAATGGGACGGGAACATAAGAGAAAGAATAGATATACGTAAAAACTACATAAAAAGGAATGAGAGAAAAATAGAGAAGCGTGTTAAAATCATGGAAAAAGACGCTGGGAGGAAAGAAGAATCTCCAACAAATAGAACTGGTTCTAGATAAATAAATAAATGCGAAGATGAGGAGGAGGCACGGGGGGGTGAGACGCGGGGAAGGGATGAGAGAGATGCTTAATCTACTGAGGAACGTAGGAGATAGAGAGAGAGAGAGAGAGAGAGATAGATAGAGAGAGAGATAGAGAGAGAGAAAAACAGGAGAGCATCCGGAACCATTGCTTATTGAAGAATCCCACTCCAACTGCGGTGCAGGAAATGTAGGATATCCGAGGCGAGAACCGAACACGTTTCCCCACTCTGCTTCGGGGAGAGACGGCCTAGCGGCGAAGACTGCGCTATGACGCGGTGAACTCGCTAGGGATTTTTATATTCCGATGGGTACGATATTTACCCCGCCTCTATTCAACAACGCTCTCTCTCTCTCTCTCTCTCTCCCCCTCTCTCTCTCTTATTTTTAGGAGATAAGGCGGAAAGAGCGTGATTGTGGGAGACGGAAAAAAAAGGGTGGAAAAACGAAGAGAGTTCGAGATAAGTATCGAATGGCTAAGATCCCGGGAATCGTTCCGGGATGTTATAGGAAGGAAGGAGGAGAATGTTGTTGGAGGGTTGTGGGAGAGATAGAAGGTCGCTGAAGAATAGAGAAGAAGAGGATTTTTTATGGGCGAACAGTTCGGGAGGAAGGTTAGGAGAAATTGATGGGAGATGAGAAAAGAGAGAGAGGGTGCTAAAGAGAGAAAAACGAAAATGAGAGACGTATTGAGAGGTTGTTGGAAAGAGATCTATATATAGAGAGAGAAAGAGAGAGAGAGAGGGGCAGGGAAAAAATAAATGGAGAGATAAGGAGGAGATAGAAAGGGATGGAGAGAGATGAAGGTGAGAGGAAAGAGACAGTTGGGCAGAGAGAATGACAGATGTGAATGAAGGAAAAGAAATGGAAGAGGGAGAGATCGAAAGAGAGGGAGAGAGATGGAAAGAGAGGGAGAGAGGTGGAAAGAGAGGGAGAGAGAAAAGGGGGAGAGAAGGAAGGGAGTGAAAATGATGTAAAGAAAGGAAGAAAGAAAATTGTCTTTATTGCGAAGTTGAGGCTAAATAGCCTTCCATCTAACAATACAAAGTTGAGATTGCTTTTGAATTTATAGCATGAAATTGTATAAACTACGGCCAAATTAATAAAATTAAAATAATAATACAAGAGAGAGGGGGAGGGAGGTAAGACAAAGATGGACATAGGAGGAGAGAGAGAGAGAGGGTTAATGTGGATAAGTACAGAGAGATGGGGTGTTAAGAGAGGGAAGGAGAGAGAAGGGAAAAAGGTGGGGAGAGAGTGAAGGAAAGAGAATGAGTGAGAGATAGATAGATAGATAGATAGATAATTGTCTTTATTTTCAGGGCGAAATTGAGACCATAAGGTCCTCTCTTCCATTTAAGTGAGTAAAAAAATGAGAAAGTGAGGGAGAGTGGATAAAAGAGAAAAATAGTGAGGGAGAGAGTGAGGCAGAGAGAGAGAGAGGGAGAGAGCGTGAGGGAGAAAGAGGGCGTGACGGAGAGAGGGATAAAGAAAAGTAGAGAAATGTAGAGAGAGAGATGCAGTGAGAGATATGTAGGAGATATGTGTAGAGAGAGGTGTAGAGAGAGATGTCGAGAGAGATGTGGAGAGAGATGTGGAGAGAGATGTGGAGAGAGATGGTATGAGAAAGAGGAAGAGAGAGAGATGGAAAATAGAGGTGGAGAGAGAAGGATGGAAGAAGAGTGGAAGATTTATGCATATTGAGAAGAAAGGAAGTGAAGAGAAAGTGGATACTTAGAAGAAGACGAGGGAGAAAAGGAAGAAAAGAAAGAAAGAGAGAGAGAGCAAGCGGATATTAAAAACGAATGGTTCTCCTGAACAAAAGTATAAGGCTGTGTGAACTATACATATTCCTGCGCGGGTTTCATGAAGAGATTAGTGGAGAGGATAAAAATGAGAACATAGGGAAAAAAGAAGAAAAGAGTAGAAGGAGAGATGTATTCCCTTAGTGGAGAAGGATCTTATGGCCCAGTTATGGAATGTACGAGTTGTTTTATAAGGGTGGTTAGAAGAAGGCTTGATGGATGTAATGAGGGAGATACGTATAAAGGTATCTTGGAAAATGTTTCCCTCGGGACAGACAGAAACACACAACACGAGACTTAAAAGGGTAAAATGTTTCTTGCTTTATATTACTCCTTAAAGAGGGTTTTTAACAAATAAATTACTCAAAAAAAGATTTTTTTAGAATAACTTTTGTATTATGCATTAAAAAGGACAAAATAAATTTTTATTTATTTAATGAACGTGAGTTCGGCTGGTAAAGAGGAGCAAAATTTACAACAATTTCAGTGGAATAAATTCCTTCTTGCTCAACAATGTTGATTTACTAAACTGTATTAAGAAATTTTGTAAAAGTTATATGGCGCCTTACAGGTTTTATTATCTTTTTGAGATACTCTTTTAAATTGTGTAAGTTTCATTCCTGTATACCGTATACTTTTTGTTACATAAATTTTTGAAACGGCTCAGATCATTTGTGTACACCCTGTGTGTGTGTGTGTGTGTGTAATCGGGTGAGGTTAATATAAAAGTTATTAAAAAAGACCCCACTAACGGGGCCGTGCCATCGTTACGGAAAGAGAGCATTTACCTCGCGCCTTCTAAAGGAGAACTTCTCATGCCCGCGAGAAGAAAAATAAAATTTTCTGAATAGATATCGCGATACTTCTCTGTAGAGCAAAGTTTGTGATGAATGAATCTTTTTAAAGGAATATAAAAGAATTCGTCGTGGAGAAGTTTTTTTTTGATCAATTTAATTTAATTAAGAGTGTGAGTTAGTGAGTTAAACGTTATTAACGAACGAAAGTTAAATTAAACCGTATTCCTCTACTGCGTAAATAAATTTATACCTTAAATGCAGAGGCATACCTAGGCGATATGGCAAATTTTAGGAAACGCCTTGGTTATGTAGGATATAATTTTTTCTTCGTTTTAATAAAGACCAATAGCGTTTTTATTATAAACAAATCAACGTTTCAGTGTTAAAATAAAACTTTTTCATGGGAAAATTAACTTTTGGCACTTTTTGCGGTAATGTTTGGCGCATTTTGCAAGCGGCGCCTATGGCAAATACCACCTTCGCCATACACTAGTTACGGCACCTCTCAAATGAGAACAAGAAATTTCAGCAAACGAATCAGATTCGGTTAATTTCTCATGAAACAAAGTTTTAAATAACGGCCTATGTTTTATTGATAACGTCAAGTAAAGGCTGGCATTTCGAATTATACTGAGATATTTCAACAAAATGGCTTATTGTGACTCATGTGAGAGTGATGGATGTAGAAAGTGAATTGAGAAAATAATCGATAAGTTAATGTAATTATATTTATGTTCCCCACCTAGTGCTATTTTTTTACACTAACTTTTTGAAATTAAAATTAAATAAAATTACGTTATCTTCGATGATAGTTTCACTTATGCTTAAGATGCGTAAAAATTAGACATGGCTGTCAAACTAATCCATATCCTACATACATATTATATATAATACTAGCTGCCCGTTTAATTCCAAAATCGGAGCTCTGATGCAGAATTATGGTAAGCAGATGCGTAAAAATTAGACATGGCTGCCAAACTAATCCATATCCTACATACATATTATATATAATACTAGCTGCCCGTTTAATTCCAAAATCGCAGCTCTGATGCAGAATTATGGTAAGCAGGCTCTCCGCTGCCCTACCAGCGCACCCGGAGTTCTACTTTATCTTATTAATTATGCCCGCCTTTGCGCCTCCAATGAACTAAGCACTGAGCCTCGGAGCCCTATTCAATCTACCCGCAGGACCTCCTTCCGCCACGAGCATTACCTTTCCCTCCACCTGCCCTCAAGCGTGGCTGATTTAAAATGTATGAGAAGAATTTTCTTACGAAATGGCTACGATTTCAGTATTCAAATTGAACTGCTTTGGCCAATACTTTTACTTGTATAATAATCATTTAAGTCGCTGCCGCCGCCGCGAACTGAGGCTCGGAGCCCTATTCCAGGTACCCGCAGGGCCTCCTTGCGCCCCGGGCATTACCATCCCCTCCACTTCCACTGGAGCGTGAATGAGTGAAAGTGGAGGGGAGGCTTCGCTTTGGGTTGTGACGGACATGACCTACCCTTACTCAATTAATATGTACGTTGATGCTTGATTGTGTGTGAAGGGTAAATGCCGCGTGGCCTTCCGAGGTATATGCACCACCGGTGGTATAAGATACCGGGGCACACTCTTTCGCTAACGTGGAAAAAGGGAGAATAGGAGGGAGAGAGGGAAAAGAACGAGATAGAGGAAGAAAAAGAGGAAGAATAGGAAGTTTTTATTTAATTATTTAATCATGCCTACCCGTCATTTTTGAAGGGCTATTTTCACTAGTTACATCATAAACGAAAGCAATTTCCTACAGCGTTTCAGCCCAATTATTTAACAGAGATTAAAAAAACCTACCCACAAACTCCGCCACTAACTAAAAATACAATCTATAAGGTAAATCGGGCCGAAACCCTTTTTCGGACCTTATAAGGTGTTCCATTTAATCGACGGACGTCTTACCATCACGCATTCCGCGGGAGGAGAGAGAAGGAGAAAAATATATAAATGCACAGCCCCTCGCACATTTACTCCGAACCAAACCTACCAATTCCCCGGGGCATTCGTGACCCATTATCGGCAGAGATACGACCTCTTAAGAGCATTTTGTGTGCGTCGGGAAAAGGGGTGAGGAAGGGTGGAGAGAGAGAGAGAGAGAGAGAGAGAGAGAGAGATAGGGAGGGAGGGAGAGGTGTGTTGAATCAGGGTAACGCCACAGAGGCGTTGATCTAATGAGGCGTAGAAGAGATGAGTCTGCGTATTCCATTCACGCCCTCGGTCGCCAAACTACCTCCCCTAATATAAGCTTTATATAGGGAGAGAGCGGCACTTAACTTTGGAGGAGAAGAGAATATGGACTTCGGATGCAGGCGAAGAGGTGTCTGGCACGAGTTCGCGGGAGGGGCGACGTTGACTTCAGCTGAGTCATGGAGGAGGAAGGAAGAGGGCAAAAGAGAAAGGGAGGAGGAAAAAATCGAATAAAGAGTATAACGGGTATCGAGAGATATTGCAGTAAAGAGTACGGAGAAGTCTTTTGTGTTTCTTTTCTTTATTTCTCCTCTCCCGATTCGCTCTCGGGGTTCGTCATAAAATAGAAAATCGGAGGGTTTTTATTTTATCTGTATATAACTTTCTTGTTTTTTCTCTCTCAGCTCTTGTTAAAGAAAATGAAGATCCAGGATTACTGATAAAGGTAACCCGAATTTCCTTCCGACAGACTTAGAGGGGAAAGGATGAATATTACCGTTGGAAAAAAAAGGAAGAAAGTTTAAGCGCCGACGATCGGAGATTGTGACAGTTAATCCCACTGATTTACCTGATATTTTCTGAAACAATAATAGGAATAAAAATAACGCCATTTAAGCAAGAGGGCCACAGATCACAGTGCCAAAATATCTTGGAGGCCCTTTCCCGTCGATCTATCTGAAAAGTAGATAAATTACGACGAGCAATTCTTGCTGCTTAACAGAGATGTGTCTCGATGGCATTTAAAATATTTTCCTAGTCACTGTTTCAATTGATATCACAAGCTTAAAGGAAAATGGATGACACCATTCAAACGTGTTCGTTAAAATTATAGAAAGCGGGGATTGTATGGATTCTAGCCTGGTCCGGACCTGATTCTGGATAATTAAAACTTCTTGAAAAATCACGCACTTATAAATACTAACGCTTATTGGTTTCAAAATAAATTGAAATAGAAAATTTTATTATAATTTTAAATTATTACTTTTTCTCGTGTAATCAAACGGACTCACTCGCGCGCAAAAACTTTTTAAAGAGCAAATAAATTCACGTGAATGGATAATCACGAACAATTGGTGACATCATTAATTGACAATGCCCTTAGTTCTAATTTAAATTACGTTCCTAGCGCGGTATTGCAGTTTCTGTTTCAAATTTATACGACTTATTTCACGATACTTTTTAGTATGCAGAATATTAGCAAGAATTTTTAAGTTTTCCTTGGATACACGTCATTTTTCCGGGCATGAATATTCATAATTTCACTTTTGCAGTTTAAGGAAGAAATGAACTGAGTATTGGTTTTAACATTTTTCTATTTAAATGAACAAAATCCCGAGCTTCATTAACTTGACCACTTTTTGCCTGCAATTCCAGGGTACGAACAACTTTTTGGGAGAATTCTGAAACTGAGTATCGCTCTTGACCCACTTCAACGGCAGCATACGCGTTTAACTTACGCGGTCAAGTTCAGAACGAGAGTTTCCATCTGTTTATACACGCTTAAGCCCCAGGGATTACCTGAGCCTTCCCTAGTTAATAGAAACGCTAGGAAGCTCTGAGAAGCGATGAAGCATTATCCTATTAAGAAGTCGACTGATGCTTGAACGAAATTTATCTTTATAAGAAACTTTGAGTGCATTATATAGCGTTTATAAAAGCTGCTGTTTGATTCTTAATTTCAAGCTCTGAAGAATTTTTACATTCGATTCAAAGACGATTAAAAAAATATTTTGGAACGGAGCTTCAAGTGTGACAAAAGTCAGGAATTTTCGTGGACCAAAAGCAAAATAATAATGGCATTCATACTCAATACTAGAACCCGTGACTGATATTTTCTCATTTAAGGTAACCTCTTAATCGAATTTTCAAAAATTTCTCCACCATTTCGAGCTAAAGGAATCGACGTGAAAATGTCCGCACGTAAAAATTAAAATTTACACTGTATGTCATTACATTTAACCCACCTAATTTATCCGATTATCCATGTTAAAACGTTTTCGCTTAATCGATTTACTTATTTATTTATTTTTTTTTTACGAAGAAACTTTAAAATTCCCGAGAAACACCCTCCGACATCATTAATTCGAAGAAAATTTCATTTACGGAAATCACCGCCAGGGACCTCCGCAGTCGCCGGAAACGGCGCCGCCTCCTCTCCATTTCCCAATAACTCCGTCTTAGTTCTAAATCCCTCTCTATTCCGAGCCAGCGCCCTGGAATCCGTGACGTCACCTCTTTCTCTCTTTCCTCTCCATCCTTCTCCTCCTTCCATCTAATCCCTGGTCTAAAACTCACTCTGCCCGTTGTCGCCGGGCGCTATATATCTCCGCTCTTAAAGGACCTCAAACAAAAACCAAGCAGACCCTCCAGTGACGTCCCTCGCCCTACCACTCCCTTATCCAGAAGACTCTGTTATCTTTGGCAAAGAGTTTGCAGCGCCGCTATCTCGTAACATTTCCATCGTCTTTCAGGACAGCTGGACAAACCGCGTGAAAAAATGGGCCTTGTAAATGCTCCGTTGTCTTACGGAAGGAGGTCAAGGGTTTTATTTTCTCTAACGTTCGCAGCAGGAAACGTGATACGCAACGCGCGGTTATTTCCACACAAAGCATCTTCATTTCTAAAATGTTTTTCTCGATGAGTCAATTTTTTCTACTTTGTTGCTTTAATTTCGTGAATGAATAAATGATGCGTCCAAAACATGACTTTCTCCAAACGTAAGTTGACAAATAAAAATCAAATAAATACGGATAGGAACAGTCCAACTTACATGCTTCAGCGCTAGCGATTCGATTGTTGTCACTACCACGCGCGCGCGAGCCGTCCACTAACCGCCAATTTCGAAGAAAATTTAATATCTCTTGAAATATTCCTCATATGAAAATCTAGTTCAAACAAAAGTTGTAGAAATAAATAATATATACAACTTTTATGTATGAGTATGTTAACAAAAATTCAGTTTTAAGCGAAATATTTAAGAAAAACTAAAATTTTACAAGATTAAACAGCTACTTTCGGCTCACAGATTGTTATCAAAAGCTTCTGAAATCTTAAGAATATATATAAAATCACAAATATAAAATTTCATGTTGATCTGATGAATATTTTTTGAGTTAGAGCGCAAACACAATTTCTGTCTCACATATACGAACACACACACACAGACATCATCGATAAAGCGGTCAAAACTTGTTCAGGAGACGGCAAAACGTGTATTTCCGTTGAAATATTGAATTCGATTATTTTCATGAAATCAATACTTTCTCTATATACGTATAAGGAGAAAGTAAAAAACGTTCTGCAAGTTGATTGTCAACAAAACTATGACTTTTTCTGATTTAAGCTGTTGAAAAAGATTAAGTTGAATCAATTAAAAATGCTCCGTGTACGTTATAGCAAAAACAAAACGTAAGACACTTGAGCAAGTATTTTAACGATTAAAAATACTCTCAATGAAAGTAATTCACTACATACATTCGTCAATTCAACCAACTGCTAAATACGAAATGCATTATGCCAAATATAATTTATCGACGCTGATCAGGAATTTCATATAAGAATCATTGGAATCGATTGTGGTTTAAAATGGAACGGGTAGTGGTTAAATACTAATAATTTCATTTTGTTATGTCCTGTTAAGATAACGGATATCGTTTGAATTCCGTAACTCTCTTTCAAAATGTAAATTCTTTTAAAATACAGTTTTAGTGTTACGAATCCTACAACATATGATCTAACAAAAACCAATTAAAATATAAAATTATATATATATATATATATAAATTACCTGAACGGTTAAAATTTTCATTTAAGTAAATTATTACTTTTCTATACGCTTTCCATTATTAGCTATTATCGATGTAATTCACACAAGTTTTCTATTAAAGCCGTAGGGATGGATAAGACAGCATTGCTGATATTACATTTAATGAGAAAATGAAAGTAAATTAAACAAAACTTTCAGCTCTTTAGCGATCATTTTCTGTAAAAAATTCCCTTTTCAGAAAAACCGACTGGCGTAAAAACCTTTTCTCTAGTTGATAAAATTTAATATCCTCCATCTTTTTTTCCAATATATAAGTACATTTGATATTTGATTATGAATAAATTTGACAGAAGATATTTTTACTATTTTCAATTCATTCACGACGTGAATTTTCAAAATACATAAATGAAATAAAGCTGTTAAGAGTTTCTTTTATCACTATGCGTTTTTTGTGCATCTCGTAAAATGGATACGATAGTCTGCCTTGCCTGCGTTTCTCCGTAAACTTTCGTCCAAAAATAAAAGGGGATGGGAGATTAAAAACATGACGCAGTAGCGGAAACTGGAAAAACGACACGATATCCACCAACTCAAGGGCGGAATATAAATATTTTTAATTTCACTTATCTTCCCTCGCCCTCCATCAAATTTCCGAAAGAGGAAAGGATGGACGGACGAATTCCGCCGTCTTTCTCATTCAACTTTTAATACCTTTCAAAAACTTGGATGGCGTATCGACGGATGGATAAAAGAAGCCCCATTCTCTTCCTCTACCCCCAAAGTTACCCTTCTGGAAGAGGGAGAGAGAGAGAAAGCACTTCTCTCTCACACCCCTTCCTCCCTCGGGCGACGGCAATCAAAGACACTGCACAGAAGAAGGAAAGGGGGAGAACCTACTATCCTCACTCATCCACCTAGCGCCGCCGGTGGGAAATATCGGAAATAAAAAGATCGAGAGTTTTGGAGGAAGAAAGAATAACTGGCTCAAAGTACAATGAGGCTATATCCTTTGAAGTTTATAATTAACAAAAAATAATACTTTTCTTTTCGAGAGAGAAAGAGGCGAATGACGGAAAAGAAACAGAATTATTTCCTATGTGGTACAAGTGTGACAATGAAGTTCCCGGAATATCCCTGTAAAAGCGCTATTTAATAAACTACCCATTAAATGTTGCTGTCACCTTTGATGTAGTCTCCTTGGACAGAAATACGCTTTTTATGATTCGGTGTTTCCACTGTTCAAAACGTTTCAGGAACTCGTTTTCTGCATATGCTCTTAAGGATGGTCGTCGCATGTCTCTGAATGTCGGTGATGTCTGAAAATCTCTGGCCCTTCAAACCGGTCTTCAGTTTTGAGAAGAGACAAAAGTCACATGGGGCCCAATCTGGCGAATATGGTGGAAGGTCCAATTTTGTGATCGATTTTTTGGCCAACAACTCCCGGACAGCGAGCGCCTCATGAACAGGGGCGTGGCACCATCTTTGCTGAACCTTTCCTCATTTCCAAATCTTTCAAAATCTTCCTCATAGTTTCTCTGTCTAAATTCAGTTCTTCTGCCATTATTCGTACACTTCAATCGTCTGTCTGAATGAACAAAAAATTTCCGCACACTTTCCACATTTTCACCTGTCCGGTGAGTTTTTGGACGTCCGGTTCTTTCATCTTCTTTCACGTCCTCCCAACCATCTTTAAATCGTTTATGCCGCTCATAAACACACGACGTTTTCATTGCATCAGCACTATAAACCATTCTTAACATCTGCAGAGTTTCACTCGCGCTTTTGCCTAACTTTGCAGAAAACTTTATGTTAATGCGTTGCTCCAACGCAAGCACAGACATATGCTCGTTGCTCGACGAGACATCTGCGCGGACATTCCGGGAACTTTATTGTCACACCTTACATATATTACATACTACCTCTTTGAGAGAAGTACATACTACGTTCATTTCCGATAGCTATGTTTTTTCCCGAAATTCGCTACATCTTTTTTCTACTTTTTTATAGCAAAAACTTTCTCCAAGAAGGAGAGACGGAGATGGTGAAAGTGGACGGTATTATCGAAGGGTATTTTCATTTCCTACCCTAAAAACTTTCTCCGTGTCGCTTACAACTCTGAACACCCCTTCCTCTCCGCCCCCCCCCCCTCCTCAGAAACCTACGATACTTTCTCTCCCATCCCTCCTTCCTGCCCATTCTTCAACCCTTTTAATCCCACCTAACGTAATGACTGAAGAGATGACGCCTTGGTGGCTCAAAAACTAAAAGAAAAACTTGAACGACATCGGAATCCTGAGGAGTTTTCGAAGAGCCGGGACGGAATATCGAAAAATAAACAGAGACGAGTCAGCCAATGCTGGAAGAAGAAGAAGGGATTCTGAAACGAGTTAAAAACTGAAATATGACATTCGAGAGGAAGACTGGATGTGAGCGTAAAATCTTATTATTTGTTTTAGAATCATGTTTAAAAGACGCTCATAATCAGTGCATTCGCCTGAATTTGATTCTTGGGTCACTATCTCATTAAGTTAACAACATAAAATAGTTTAAATTTTATTGCAAAGGACGTGGTCGGTTATTGTCCCCCCCCCCCCCTGCTGCGAGGGTAGAGATATCTGAGCTCGGTTTTGGGCCTGGGCCTCGAGGTTCGAGCTACTAATCCGAGTTAATGAGAGTCGAGAGGACTCTAGTGGGGTCAGTTATGGAGATGGCCCCAGTTATTAGACATGAGCGGAATAAAAAATCCAAACTTGACCGGGAATCGAGCCAGGGTCACCCAAAGCCAGTGTAATCCTCCGTTCTCAAAATTCAAATTTCTGTTACGCTTTATTCGCCCATGCTTAACAACTCAATTCCTCAACATTCCATCTTGTTGCGAGCCCGAAAGAAATTTAAATGGTCGACTTAAGCGTAGGTGGATTTTAAATAAATGGAAAATTAACCGTAAAATTCATGCCTATAGCTAGAATTCAATGCTTGGCGCAAGTAACTCCTATGGCTAAATACACTACAGGGTTTATGGTAACTCCCTATTATAAGTGTTGTGTGCGTCTTTGTTCATAAAATTAGCTGAAGATAATGATAGAGATATATGTATTGCAAAATAGGAAGATACATAGTATAAAAACACTTATCCAGTACTCAGCAGTACGAAGAAGCTATTATCTGTGAGCATGAACTAGTACTTGTAGATGATGATATCCTCATGTGGTTCACGCAGCCCATACATACGAGTTACAGAAATAACGAAGGTGAAATCTTCAGTAAAATTAGAGATAGCGTCGAGTGGAAAAAAGTCCCTAGTTTCAGATACCCGAAGAATGACATTATGAAATCGGGCGAATAAAAAGGAATAAGGTTGGGAAAGTAAGGTTATTTATCGAAGCGGAAAAGTAAGAGGAAGGGAAGAAGAAGAAGGTGGAGATAGGTAGGGAATCCAGGGGATATCAGGGGAGACTGAAAAGGGGGTTTATGAGAGAAGAGTTGCGTAAGATTCTTTCTTTCCTGCTAGAGGATAGACGGTGCCGAAAAGGGAGTTATAAATTGGATGGAAAGGAGGATTCAGGCAGGACAAGAGAGAGAGAGAGAATAATGGATGGCGAAAAGATTATGGATCCGTATAATAACAAAAAAATATATGATGTGGCCAAAAAAATACTTTCTCCATAGAGAGCAATGAATATGATTGATCTCGACATCAGCGTCCTCAGGAATAATAAAATTATCAGCAATTACATTCGTGAACAATTTTTAAACATTTTCAATAGTCTTTTAACTAAACAATCACTAAAGAATATTATTAACTGTTTCTATGGATACCAAAATATCGATTCGCAATTAAAACTACCCTTATCAGCGTAAGCAACGCTATTAACAATTAGAAAATTTTAAAATAGCAACTGAAACAATGCTATCACTTAGTTTCAAGGAAAAATCAAAATAAATCCTAAACTATGTTATATGACAAATGTCTCAAACAAAACTAACAGAAAATTACATTTTCTACAAAATTAATAATAACAAATACTTGCGTAAATGGAGTTTCATAAAAAGGAAAAATGACAGGAATAAACCTACACTTCGGGTTGACATATATTATTCAAAAGCTAATCAGCTCTTGTCCCTATGATGAAAATATTATATTTTAATTGTATACCGAAATAGCTAATACTTGTCAAGTTAGAGCGTCCACAAAATTCCTAACACACACAGACACACACACACACACACACACACAGATCTTTGAGAAAGTAGTCAAAACGTGTACTAAGGACTTCAAAACATACATTTCCAATGAAGTCTCGAAATCGATTTTTTTCATGAAACCAATTTATCTATACTATACGTATGGAGAAATTAAAAATCTGATGTGGCCAACACATGACTTTCTCCATATTTGGGGTATAGATATTTAAATTATTATGAATAGGATTATGAGGAAAAATTATTATTTCGTATCGTAAAGGAATACGGCCGTCCTTATTGCCGTAAATTATATTTTGAATATGTTTGCAGAATTCGCAGCTAGATGGTGGTTGCGCTGTATACTGGAAATTTACGAATAAGTTAAATATCTCCGAAATGGATGGTTCTACAAAAATTTGTCTCAAACAAAAGTTGGAAAAATATTATTCTCTACAACGTTGGTCCTCACGAAGATGACCAGTTACGACGTTTTTAAGGAGATATTTGACGGAAACCGAAAAAACCGATTATTTATAAATAATTCCTAAACAATAACTGCTATGGAAAATTGTTTCAAATAAAAGTTGTAGGAAATTACATTCTCTATAACCTTTGTATAGAATTGTATATGCAATAATGATGTTTTAACGGAGAAATATCGCAAAAACCGAATCGGGTTTCGAATAAACCTCGACTTTCGGTTAACCGGTATTTTCCAAAAACTAATCAGCTCTTTGTGCTCTCACCAAAGTGTTATATATGGAATTTGGTAATGATATGGAAAGTACTTTTCGATTTAGAGCGCCCACAATCACATACCCACACATCATTCCGAAAATAGTCTAAACATGTTCTAGGGACCTCAAAACATGTATTGCCGTTGAAATCTTGAAATTGATTTTTTCATGAAAACAATACCTATTTCTCTATATTAAGTATACATGTGTAGAAAGCAAAAAGAAGAGAACGGTGTTGTTATAAAAAAGATTCTCTTTAAGGGAGAATCGAGAAGACGAAGAATCTGAAAGAGTGGTGAAGCGTTGGAAGAAACAGAGACAGCAAATTCCCAGCAGGAGTTCGAAAAAGGCTATTTTTTTTTGAGATTGAGAAAATGCAAGAAGCGGAGTAAAAGAAGAATCGAGATGGAAGGAGAAGGGATCTTGGGATGAAAGGTGAATCAGGAAAGAGAAAAAGAGGAGGCGTGGGAGAAAAGGGGGGCGGAGGAGGAGACTTGGATTACGCAGAGTGGAATGAGTGGGTAGGAGGAGACAGTCGCTTCTTAGATCTCCTTAGTGGAGATTTATTACTCCTCTCTATTGGGATGGATTTTGGAAAAAAAGCTCCGTCTTAATCCCGCCACCCTTCGTTATTCCAGGCTCCCGACGAATGTTACTCCTTTTTTTACTCCAGAAATCGTTCATTTTCTCTAAGAACAAATAAAAAGATCTAAATCCTTTGTTCCGTAATAATTTTCAACTTACGTAATAACATATAATAATAACAGTTATGCGTCGAAAAATTATTGAGCTCTGAAATAATTCAAGAAAGAGGGCTTAAAGAATACTTGTCTCAGGTATCTACAATGGCCACAACGAGACTCTTTTAGGGTATATTTTCGGTGAATTATCACTGATGACGTCTGCTTTGTAGCCGGAATCCGCATCTGTTTCTTTTATTATTACCTTGTTGTGGCTATTGGAGATACCTGAAACAATTTTTTTGTAAGCGCTCGTTCTTGAATAGTTATGTGCTCTAAACACGCCATACCGATGCATTTATCGAAGTTTTCGCGAGCGACCTCTTCGCAAAAAAGATCACACTGTTTCCGTCGGTTTTTTTTGCGTCTAAACATGTCTTCGAAAGCATACACTCGAACAATGCTGCAATTATAAAAAAAGCGGAGAAGGCAATAATTTATAGCTCCATTGAAAAAAAATGTTTTTGTAAACGATGGATTTGATAACGGCTTAAGTTTGAATTATCGCAGAGAATTCCGCCGACAGTTTTAAACCCGGTAATTCTCGGGAGCGATAATAAAAAATTAAACGAGAAAAGCACTTCTCAAGAGATTTATCGTCCCTCTATTTGACGGCTTCGGGTTTTTTTTCAATTCGTTTTATTTAACCGAGGGTATATATCGCAGAAAGACAACCTTTTGTAATTTGTTCCTTCATACGCCGGGAAAGAATGTGTGTTAAGGCCTAAAAAGGTTATCAGAGCAGATGCGCTCGTATCTTGATATTTTAATCTTAAAGTCAAATCATCTAATTTAATTAATTTTATAGTTGAAAGTTCCAAGTAAATTTGACGAAAACAGCAATCTCAAGGCACAAAATGGCTAATTCAAGTATAGGTATATTATTTGTAACTACAGTTAACTTTTTTTTTTAAATACTCCTGGAGAATAGGAATTTTGAATTTTTTATTTAAAATAACGTTAGGGATTTTCATTGCATAAAATATTATGCCATGGAAAAGGGAAGTAACGTGTTTCTAAAAACTACAATGCTGTATACAAATGGCTAACATCAACATCAATTAAACCAAAAAAACAACTACTTGAGAAATTCTTCCAAAGCATTAGACAGGTTGCCGAAAAAATCCTCCTGGTATTACATTGGTCGTTACTAAGACGGATAAATTATCTTCATTTAATTTCTAAATTCTCCAACCATATTTTTTACCGGCCACCCTCTGACCTGATTACGCGAAATTCCCGACATGAGGAGAAACAACCCAAACAAAACTTCGCATAGCCATGCCCACCGTTACCCAAGAGGCACATTTCGAGTTAACAGGATAAAGTTTCTCCCTTCAAAATCACTTCGACCGACCCCTTTTACGCGCTCCAACCATAATGCCATATTACTACTATATACCACTCTGGCGCATGTGAGGGAGGGCTTTTTCGAGGCCGTCAGAAACCCAGCCAACATTGGAATTAAAGCAGCACCGGGGAAGCTACGCAGCGTGCTTTTTAAGGTTTTGGCGGAGCGAGTGCACGAAAAGGATTGAGAGTTAGAGAAGAGGGGTAGGGAGCGAAGCACTGCGAAAGATGGCTGGAATGGGTAAGTTCACACGACATTTGGGGGATCCGGCGTAACAGCAAGCCGACTACTTGCGAATGCGTTCTAATTTACGGGTACGTCTCGAAGTTGTTGGGGTACCTCTTCGGAGGATGTAGTGTGAGAACTGGGACTAACAAGTGTATTGAGGAGTCAGCTGCACGCGTCGGGATGGGGTTAAATGCCGGAGTTAGAAAACATTGGTAGGCTAGATATTCCTTCCTCGACACAGGCGAGGAACATCTTACCCCCTGTTTAAGGAACGAGTTGAGGCTAACTCAAGAGCAAGGTCATGCTAATAACTATCAACGAGTTTGACAGCTTGAGTTAGGAACATTTCGCTCTTCTCTTTCCACTTTGGGTAATAACTCGTAACTTTGACGGGAAGTTGGTAGTTTGTCTTGAAAGGCTGATTTTTAGATCGATATTATGAAATTAAGAGTTCTTCACTGAAAAAAAATAACACTAACATTCGACACTTTATATCAACGATGGCAAACTTTATTTTGCTGATGTGCCAACGTTACCAAATATTGTCTTTCATTTTCTGACATACGTGTCAATTTAAAATATGTTCAAAAAGAAATAATTTTATGATCAGACTTAAGCACCCATAAAAAGATTTATTGGTTATATAATATTCAATGAATCGTCTAAAAAAGTATAATTTTCCTATAATTGGCCGAAACACAATTATGGAGTAACAAGCATCTTAGTTATTTCACCAACATAATTGTAATCTAGTTCGAGTTGCCTTTTACATTGTGCCATAAATGGAAATATTAAGGACAAAGCCAGCGAATATTATTTTCTGTTCAGGGTCAAACGAAATCGTATCGCGTGCCAGAGGCTTGCCCCTGCTTTATGTGATAGTCACATGTAAATCACTAAGTACACAGTGCGGCAAAAAAGTAATGAGACAAATATAATAAAAACAATGACTCATAGGGCAACATGTTTATTAACCATTTCCCTCAAAATAGTCCCAGCCGGACCGAATACACTTACTCCAGCATTCATATAAACTTAGGAAAGATTGGAAACCTCGTCTGCTGTGATAGTGTTCAATTCTGCCGTCACATTCTTCTGAATGTCAACGATTGTGTCAAATCGGCGACCTTTCAATTTCAATTTCAACTTGGGAAACAGAAAAAAGTCTGCTGTCAGGGGAATATTGGGGGTGATTGAGCACTGCAACCTCATTTTTGGCTAGAAATGTCCTTACGTTTATCGCTGTGCGAGCAGGCGCATTGTCATGCAAAAGCCTCCAACCAGGAGACTGTGGTAATTACGGACCTTAGCGATTACTTATTGACATTTAGTTCACTTGTTATCATTCTGAACGTCAATCGGCGGTCTCTTTCAAGTAAATTGCGCACTTTGTCCATCAATTCTGGGTTGAAGGTCGTTTTCGATCGTGCACTGCGAGGGTCATATTCCACATCCTCTCTGCCCTCTTGAAAACGCTTAAACCATCGAAATGTTTGTGCTCGAGACAGAGCTTTATCCCCATAAGCTGTTCGTATCATTTCATGTGTTTAAATTGGGATTTTCCCCAGCTTTACACAAAATTTGATATCGACACGTTGTTCCATTTTGGGGGTTCTGACGGTGCAGTAATACACGATGCACAAAACACATCCGTACGAAACAGCAACACAATCCCATCTGGTGAAGGCTAGCGGGACTGCCAACGTCACACTTCATTGCGTCTCTAGCAGCCTGTCGCGGAACTGTACTCATACTGGATATTTTTATTTCATTTCAGTCTCATTACTTTCTTGTCGCACTGTGTGTGTCTTCATTCGTGGCAACGATCCTCCACTATCTCTGAGTGAAAAAACATTTTATCATTTTGAAAATTGTTCAGCCAACCTATTTCATTCAAAATTAAGCGACAAACTCTCTCATTCTAGATTTTTTTAAATATTATCTTTTTAAAAATCTATTGTTTCTCTATCCCGTCAGTGTAAAATTTTAGATTCAGTCAGTCGTTTAAAAAATCTTCATAGCTGTCAAACAATACGTCCATGACAAAAACTTATATAGTATCAGCTAATTTAACAGTGAATTAACTGGTCAAGGCAGATAAATCAAACTGAAAATTTGCATACCCGAAAAATGCGATTCCTTGGCTAAGGTAAGGCGATTTCATTATGGGCCTTTAGCACTGACAAATTTTCTACAGATGTATGGATGATTTATTAGCCAACTCGCTTCTGAGCACAATAAGTAAAACTTTCATCTGTTTTTACCCGAAGGCTCGTGTTCACTTTCATCCTCTTCGACTCACCTATAACTACGGCACAACATAACAGCACAATTATGGGTACACTAATACTCGATTCGATCGAAGATCCGTCGAAGATGATCGAACCTAGAAAAAAAAAGGGGAAATAAGACAGAAACGAGGTATTCCTACCTTTCCTGCGGTGTAAATCATCCAGCGGTGGAAGAAGACATCCGTATCTTCCGAGATGAGACAAATTCTTCTCGAAACACTAACAAAACGCACGCAGCACTACATCGCAGAATGGCCCGTGTAACATCACACGGACGTGGAAGACGAAGCCTGGAAAATGGGGAGAATGAAAAGCAGTCGTGAAAAGAAATGAATGTTAAAGATTTGATATTGGAAATGAGGGAAATGGATGGAATTCACAATTCACCTGGAATGAGAAAACAAACACATCGGTAGTGCTTTAAATTCGATAAAAAGCAAGAATATTTAAAAAATGAAAAAGTTAAATCTTTTCGCTTTACAAAATAGGCGGCCTTAAAAGGATAAAACAAAAAAATTTCATACTATTTGTTCGTTATAAAAGATTTTGGTGTCATATTCTTTTCATTACTGTTGCTTTACATATCATTTAAATAATAATTGCGCTTTCATCGGAGATTTTCAAGGTTGAGCTTCAATAAAAAATTGGCCCAACATATGTACATTGTGCAAACTTTCTCATATATTAAAGTGTCGTTTGGTTATCTTTACAAAAATATGAACCATGTAGAATCAGTATAAACATCAACGTATATAACTATTCGAAATTTGATGAAAATCTTATGTGCCGTTTTTTAGAAATCCCAATTGTTATTAAAGCTTTCCAAAAATAAATTTGACTTTTAATTCAATTTTTGAGAAATTTGAACTATATAGTAGTACTAGCTGGGATACCCGGCGTTGCCCGGGATAGGCAACAATAAAAAACTGATTTTATTCACACCCTTTATTGTAGTACTTTTTGGTATACAATATTTTTAGTCTTTCCTTCTGGTGCATATATGAAAAGATTTTTTGGAATTCTGACCCTGGAACAGGCAACATAGAACACGAAAAAAATCTTGTAAAATACACTTATCAATGTAAACACATTTAAACTACTTAAATGAAATCAAACGCATCTTTTCAATCGACAGCACACGTTAACAAAACTGTTTCTACGATAAACAAACACCTTTAACGACCCGTGTTTTCAAATTTCGTAATTTTAAAATGCAAACGAAAAATATGCTGCACTCGTTCCCGATGCGAAGTTTCAGTTCTTTAGTTTTTATGACCGTTTATTTAATTTTTTGACTCGCCCCCTTCCATGCCAAAAATTCCTTCCATGCCAAAAATTAAAAAATAAGCTCGAGGTTTCCCTAAGTACACATGCCAAGTTTCAGCTTTCTAGGTTTATTGGTTTTGGAGTTAAAGCGTTAACACTCAAACAAACACATATTTTCTTTTATTTATATGATAAATCAAAATGTACAAGTTTATCTGCGTAAATGTAGCTACGAAGAGAAAATAACTATGTAACTTTCAATATTAAATTTTAAAAACGTACGTCTCTATTCTCATCTAACTTTAAATTTATGCGTGAGCCTATCTGCGTTAGTAAGCATTACAGATGTATAATATAATGGTGTTACTTATAAAAAGGTAATATTCCAGCATAAAATTAATGATGATATGCCTTGATTAAACGCTTCCCAGACGCAGTCAACAGTATAATTATCTTTAAATATTTATGTTGCGATGCGTCTTTAATTTCGATGCTTAAATAAAAGTTCGAAGCGAACAACGCTTTTCTTTCGTCAATTTGAATGTTTAATTGGCATTAATTGAATCGGAGACAACGACGATGGTCGCCTTGGCAACGCCCGGGAGGGGTACGAAAAAGCCACAAAATTTCGAAACAAATAGCGTATTTCTGAAATCTCCGACCGTGTAGCATGTAAACATTGCAATAATAAAATAGTATAGTTTTCTCCGTCGAATAAAGTAAAAATAAAGAAAATCGGTCCATATTTACGTATTTTGATGAGCGAAGGAAAAAAACCTTGCACTCTGACAAAATCGAAAATCCCGTGTAAACTTATGGAAAAATATAATTGCCTCCTGGATTCGAACCCGGGACACTTTAGAAAACGAAAATATTTTTTCAGGGACCTCATAGCCAGTAGAAACAAAACGCCGTTTAAAATGATACCTTTCTCTTGCTTCTACGATCTGTAGTTTTCGAGTTTTAAAATCATGATACACACATACATACATTCTTTTTTATATATCAGAAAGATTGCAGAAGTAAACTCAAGTAACTTTACGAAATTTGATCAAAATCGTTGTAGCCGTTTTTGAGAAAATCAAATTGTTGTTAAAATTGCTTAGAATAAACGGTCCTTAATTATTCTTCAATTTCAATTATTTCTTTATATCTTCTATTCTGTACGATAAAATTCCTAAGTACGAGATTTGATTCATTTTCGCTCTACCGTTTAGGCTATAGAACCACGAACAGACGGACAGACAGACGGAATTGCGAAAACCACTTTTTCGGACTCAGGTACACCTAAAATGGATATTGCTATCAAAATCTCGAGATCGATTTCTTTTGCGATTACAATACATTCTCAATATACTTCGTATATGCGAAAGTAGAAATGTGTTTTACTATTAACTTTGTACTAGACTCAATTTACTCCAGCTTATGGATTGAGATTATTATGTAAATGATATGTACAGCAATAGTAATGAAAAGAATACTACAACAAAATCTTTTATAACGAACAAATAGTCTGAAAGTCTTTTTGTTTTATCCTTTTAAGGCCGCCTATATTGTATAGCAAGAAGATTATATTTTTGATTTTTTTAAATTCTTACTTGTTTTCATATTTTAAGAGTAACATTCAATAAAAAATAAGAAACGTAAATAATTTACCTCAATCGCTTTCTTACAATGATTGATGTCAAAGTTCGTGATTTGTAGAACTTTGTGACTTCGTACGATTCTAGCGCTAGTAGGCTAGTCAGTCTAAATCACAAAGCAAATAAGATAAGAAACCCGGTACCGGCATTATCCTACTCTTTTCAAAAATACCAAGGAGGACCAACGGCTTTACGTCCCTTTCGTAGGATGAAGCGTTGATTCGCGTGCTCTCCTCTAAACACGTAAATAGGGGGTCGCAAGATCTATTGAAAAAATCCCACTTTCTCAGGTTATCAACAGGTATGCTCAGCGTAGCAGGCCAACGCTCACTATTAAGCAACCCAGAAGCAGCGTGAGGAATAAAAATACTTTGCCAAATGAACCATCTACTGATTACTAGTTTTCAATGATTTTATGAAAAAGTTAAATTTTTTAAACCAATATTGAACATTATTTAGGTATAAAATGACATAATAAAAATAAGCTCAAATTTTCGTACAATTCAGGGTTATAACTTATCTCGCCATATCTTGGTCAAAATGACAACTCATGTTGAAATCCGTATTACCCGCTATCATTTCTAACGGTAAGGCAAAGAATGCTGTGACTATGTAGTAGTTTAACTTATTGCTACTAAAACGCCCCCAGATTCACCGCCAACGCCAAAGAAACCAAATAGACGTTTAAAAAGTTTGAACATTCACAGTTTAACTTCTAGATGATATACGAATTTTTTGTGGGCTAAAAACCATCTGGAAGCCATAAACTTTCAATCAATGTAACATTCTTTACGATCCGATCATTTGTTCAAGCGATATGAGGGAACAAAACAGGGTATACCCAAAAAATATAAATAAATAAATATCGGACTAACGCATATAAAAGATTTTATAAAAAAGGAGCCAGTTTAAGAAAATAATTCCATCTCTACGACATTTTTATTGAAAATTTAACAAAATGCACAACTTTATTAGGCATCACAACAACCAACAATGACGTGAAAATCAAACACGTGGTTTCGAAAGTTTGGAATTTTGTGGCACTACAACTCGGAAACGGTAATGGTGAAATGATATATTCTATTTAGCAAAGGAAAAATGAATTACTGTTACTTGACAATAAATAAAAGATAAGTGGACTGATTTTGCTTTATCATCAATCGAGAGATTTTTGCTGTAATCGAATTTAATACCACGCGTAATCGTAAGTAAAAGGATTAGGGAATAATATAGGAAAATAACCTGAACATACATTCAAAGACTATATTCTTATAATATGTGGATACCCCATTATAATCCATTCAGCACAGATGTTACTAATGAAGAAGATGCCTTGTGCCTATTTATCCCTCGGTAATCAAGGTAAATTAGCTCTTTACGAAAAGATAGTTTCTCTTTGAAAAATAAGCTGCCCCATTAGTTATTTCTTTTGACTAGAAGCACGTGTCAGATCCGCTTCGCCGTTGATGACGCACTTCCTCTTCTGCGATTTCAAAGGCAAAGGTTCTTCCTCAGCTCACTTACTCGTAAATGCCGACTGCTTTGTCCGAAGCATAATTAAATGACTGTTTGCCTTTTAACTATTTCTTTTCGTAAATTGATGATTAAATTATAGGCAAAAAATAAAAAATTTGATGTGGCCAACACATGACTTTCTCCATATTTGGGGTATAGATATTTAAATTATTATGAATAGCATTATGAGGCAAAATTATTATTTCGTATCGTAAAAGAATACTGTCATTCTTATTGCCGTAAATTATATTTTGAATATGTTTACAGAATTCACCGCAAAAAAGCTTTATTACTGGACAGAAAATTGTCCGTTTCAAGAAAAAACTCATTTCAGAAAAGCAAAAATATATTAAACAACAGTATAACTAATTATATGAATAGTAGCTGAAAATAGGTATATATATATATATATATTCAACTCAAATGTACAAAAACCTGTGTCATTATAATACAAATATAGAATAAAAAATTTTGGCTTGATGTAGATAGATGCCGAATTCCAAGCAATAAGTTTTAAAACTATTCATTCACAGCTTCAGGCATCGCAAACAGGCAAACATATCCATACTTAAAAAATATCCCATACTTTCCGCGACGGAGCCAATCAAAATGGCAAACTCCCATCACGTCCTACCTTTCACTAATCTACCCAAATGCTTATCTTTGACATTTTAAACTTTAAGCAGACTCTCCGGAACTTGTCTTATTTTATTTTATTTTTAATTCACTCACGCGGCGCGCGTCCCAACCCATTTACCCGGTTTTAACACAACGCGTCTTCGTGGGGGGAGGGGGGGGGGGGGGGGGGGGGGAATAAAGTTTCAATCGCCTACAAATCTTACGGAAGACGGAGGCTGAATCGCAAATGCACCGTTGCCGACGCTTGCGAGGGACGATAAAACCCGAAAGAATTATAACAATAACCCAATCTCTTCCCGTGCCCCCTCCCCCACCGCCTACGTAAAACCCCTTCCCCCACCCCCTCCCCCATATCCCCCCTCCTCCCCATCTGCTCCCAATCCCGTCCGCCTCGTTCCCTATTCCGGCAGCACCCCGCTAATCCCGCATCACAGTCACGTCAGCCAGTTCGCGCCGATTAGCAAATCCTACGGGAGTGGTAGAAGCAACAGCGGGGGAGTTTTAAGGAGAAAGGTGGTGTGCTGCTCGAAAGAGAGAGAGAGTGGGAGGGAGAGAGAGAGAGAACCAAGGAGGAGGCAGTAGTAGTATGGGAAAGTGAAGATACGGTCGCCGGTGTGTTCGTGTTTGCATGGCAAAGAGGAGTCATGTGTGTGTGTTAAGGAGAGGGAAGGGATAACTCTTCTTCAGATAGGTTTAACGAACCCCTTCCCGGTGCCACTCCCACCCGACACAATCCACCACGCCCCTTCCACCACCACCCCCTTTTAGTAAACACCTTCCCTTACCTGTTGCCACACACACACACACACCTTTCCAAACTCTACCACCTATTAGTCTCTCCCTCTCTCTCTCTCTTAACTTCGCAAACCCCAAACCCCTCTTCCTCCTCCCCGAAGAATCCCCTTCTCTTTCCCCTGTATACATTTCCTCCTCTCCAATCCATCTTCCAAAAAAATTTTAAAAATCTCTTATTAAATGCTCCTACTCATCCCCCGAATTTATTAATTCTCGTCCTCCCGTGAAGGACCTTCTCCTTTTACGATTAAAGCCATGTATGCACGACGGCGCTACCTCGAAGGCCATCTGCTTCGTCGCGGATGAGAAATTGGTTTTTCCTCGAAACCGTTCCTCTCCACGCGCGCTCACAAATACGCTGCCACGTATAGCACATGTACATACTACATCGCTTAGGATTCAAGCCCAATTCTCCCCCCCTCCCCCCCAACTTATTTCCATCTCAAGACGCCCAGACGCATCGACGCCTTTTTAGTTACCGACTCTCGGAGCGCGACGAGTTACTTCTCCTCCTTAACTCTCGTCTCGACTCTATTCCATTTCCATTTATTCCACTTCCATATCCATCTCTCTCGAGGAGTTTTTTTTTCAGTACTTCGGAAGACACGTATCTATCTATAAAAAAAAGTTGAGGGAGTGTTGAAGCAGAGTTTCTAAAAGTGGAGGAAAAGGAACGAATGGCTCTTTTTTTTTTAAAAAAAAAAGGGTTTCTCGCGGGTTTCCCTCCGTGTCGGGGAGTAGTTTGGCCAACGAGGATATTCGGAGAAAACCTCTATAACTTTCTCGTTTGAATTTTGTGCGCGCCTTCGTTAAGAGTGCTGCCTCGGTAACGTTGGGACGAATGAGAGCGAAGGATTTCTGCCGCAGGAATTCGATAAATTGGAAGGACATTAAAGAAATAAATAAATGCGATTCGGCGAATAAATTATCGTTCCGTAAAATCCATCCAAATGAATGAGGTACTAGTTCATTAGTTTTAAAATTGTTTACGAAAAGAAACCGTGAAACATTTTAGAGACCAAAAATTGCAATAACCATTGATGCAGTTAATGTGCTAGCATTGATATTGTATCTGTAAACCTCAGGCTAAAAACTTCATTCCTTTAAAAGGGCGATTTTAAATTTGTTTTAAATAAAAATGCAAACAAAAATAAATACAGAATTTTGCGTATCTCACGTATTCTATTATACATTACGTTAACATAAAGAGTGATATGTTTTAATCTAATGTTCAATTTGCATGGATATATTTCAATTAAAACTCAGTTATAAATAAAGGAAATTTATAATAAAGACATAAATACAATATTATCATTTTTAAAACAATATGACGTTAAGCATTAATGAGAGAAAAACACGACTACCACTGTTATGAGTTTGATAAGACAATAGTCGCCATTATGTAATAAATCATCAAGGGCGCAATTTTCACTGTTTGTCTGGACAAACAGTGAAAATTGCGCCCTAGTTCTTTTCTTATCACTCGAGATTAGAATTCAGGTGACAACGCTTCATATAGGATGCGATGGAAGTAGGAAAATATTTGCGTGTGTGTTTAACATCAGTGACAGGTCCTTCGAGAAATAATTAAAGGCTTAAATCAAGCCCATGTGACAAAATTCACATTCATATACAATAATTCCCCTGAATTCAAAAGAAAATAACAGCTCCGATTGAAAAATTAAACGCAAAGTGAGTATAATAGAAATATATACATATCTGATTAGCGTACACACTTTGGAATGACGAACAAATCGCGATAAAAACCCCTATTTTACGGATGGGTAGATCCGACCTTCATTCCGCTCCACCATTTCATCGCATCAACTTGCCTTATTGATACCGAAGGAAAAAAAACAGTAAAATATCCGCCGTTCCGACGCGAATAGTATAAGAATATTAATAAATCGAGTCGAATAATTGGTTATACCTCCATATTTGACGAGTGCCAAAAATATTCACGAAATGCGAGAGACAGACAGACAGACAGACAAACGACTTTATTTAGGGCGAAATTGAGACTGTGAAGTCCCTTCTTACATTTAACCTTTCGTCAGGATTGAGAATTATATACAAGTTAGAGAATTATATACAAGAGAGAGAGAGTAAAAGACGAAAAATCAAAATGGGGGGAGGTTCCCATATCGTCAGAATGACTAAAGCTATATGAAGTTCATGATTCGTTTCCGAATAGATTTTGTCCTTTCTTCCCCCCCCCCTCCCTCCTCCCCTCCCCATCGTATCTGACCCAGAATTCCACCGTGGCCGGACGTTATGCCGACGGACGATATCGTTGGCATAACGTCCTCCGGCATACCGTCCGTTTACCGAATTCCACAAACCTCCGTTCCTTCCGTGTAAACAAAAATAGTCCCACTTCCCTTCCTCCTCCCGGAAAACTTCATTTCGCCCGATTGCGTTCACGAGCTCGGAGACTTCATTTTCATAGCGTCCCCTATACGCCAATTACAAATCCCCCGCGCGTATAAATTACCATAGCGGACCACTTCTCCCTCGCGAAACGTGGCGAGTATGAAAAGCGCCGGGAAAAAAAAGAGCAGCGGAGAGGACCCGTAAAAGGAGAAACGGATGAATATGCGGAGAGAAATAATACAAGTAGGTAGTATATGTGCTTTTGGGTGAGGAATGGATCTGTACGGAGAGAATCGACGGAAATATTTCTCCCTCCTTTTTTTTTATTTCCTAAACGACCGATTTCATTAAACCTCTTTTTCTGGGAGGGAGAATGAAAGATGGCGGAATCGGGGAGGCGCCGCGAGATAATAAGGGCACTTATTATAACGGATTTATGGCCATTTCCATTCTCCTTTTCATCCTCGCGGGATGGAGGGAAACGGACCAAAGGGTTCTCTGTAGATTATTTTTTATTTCGGAGAGGAGGCAATCGCGGCGAGGGATTGCGTTAAGGGATTCTTTTTTTTTTCTTTTTTTTTTTACGAATGCTTCTGCGAGCCATAACAATCCGCTACGAACAGAAGGGGTTAAAAAATATTGAAAAAAAGGTGACCTCGGCGAAAAAAAAGAAGGCCCGGGAAAAAAAAAAACTTTGGTCCATTCAGGACCAATCCACGGAATAAGCATCCACCGCCGCTTTCTCTTCTCCTATCACATTCGAATGGCCCTCGACGGTTTCATTTTGGGAGTTTACGCCCAGGCGGGTTATTATCCCTGGGCCCCCCCAGTGCGCATCTCTCATCCCTCTCTGATCCTCTCCCCCGCATCGCTTACTCTCTTCCCCGTTCTCTTTCTTTCTCTATTCCTCTCTCTCTCTCTCACTCTCTCTCTATTTCAATCTCTTTGATGGTTGTTTCCTGCCATTCACCCTTCTCTCTCTCCTTACCTCTCATCCAATCCAATTACGATTTTTCTCCCTCTCCCCCCTCCCTCTCCCTCTCTCGATCTCCCCCTCTCTCCCTCTCTCGCTCTCACTCTCTCTCTCTCCCGCTCTCTCTCTCCCGCTCTCTCTCTCCCGCTCTCTCTCTCCCGCTCCTCCCCCTCTCTCTCTCACGCTCTCTCTCACGCTCTCTCTCCCTCTCTCGCTCTCCCCCTCTCTCTCCCTCTCTAGATCTCCCCCTCTCGCTCTCCCTCTCTCTCTCCCGCTCTCCCCCCCTCTCCCCCCCCCCTCTCTCCCCCCCTCTCTCCCCCCTCTCTCTCCCTCTCTCTCTCCCTCTCTCTCTCTCCCCCTCTCTCTCTCTCTCTCCCCCTCCTCCCCTCTCTCTCTCTCCGGAATATGTATGTCAGTGGTGCTTTATAGCACTTTGTATATAGTCCTAAATAAACTAATTTCTAATTTCTCCCCTTCTCCCCTCCCTCCTCTCTCTCTCCCCTCTTTATTCCTCTAACAAGATGACCCTATCTCCTACTTTATCTCAACCTCTCTTCCCCTCTCTCTCTCTCCCTCTATTTGTCTTCCTTCCGGCCTCTCTCACCCTCCCTTTCTAATTCTCTTCTTCCTGCCCTCTCGTCCCCTCTCTATTATTCATTCTCCACCTCTATCTTCACATCTCCTTTCTCTTCCTCTCGCCCTTTACCACCATCTCTCCCTCCCCCCTCCATCTCTTCACCTCTCCCTCAAAATCCCTCTCTCCCTTCTCTTTCACCGCCTTATATCTCCCACTTTCTCTCACTCTATTTTCTATCTCTCTCAACTTCTCTTTACTATACTCACTCTCTTCGCCTCTCTCTCCCCTCCCTCCCTCTCTTGACTTCTCTCGACACCTCCCTCGTCCTCTCTCCCTCCAGCTCTTATTTCCCTCTCTCTCTCTCTCTCTTTCTCACTCTCCACCTCCCTCTCTCTCTCCATCTCTTTTCTCTCTCTCCCAAATGAACTCTGTACACCAAGAGGTAACAATCTCTTCGTGATTCCACATCACTGGACCGAGATCTACAAAAAATCCTTCCATGTCACAGCTTGCAGACTATGGAATGCCCTTCTTACTGACCTCCAAAACGCAACATCTCTCGACATCTTCAAACATAAATATTTTAAATTACTGTCCTCTGCCCAAAACTCATGTTATTCATATTCATATTCATCTTATACTTTACGATATACCAGCCTTAATTCCTCCTTCTTTAATCAACATTTATTTATTTATTTACAAGATATCGATTTTCTCACAGTGTGTGCCACTATCGACTACGTTACCTTTTAATTGCCTAGTGTCTACTATGTTATATTGATTATATTCATTATTATTGTTTTATACTAAATTATATTATTCTGTTTTATTTTATACTATGTATGTTATTTTATTTTTTCCCTCCCCTTTTCCATCGTATGTGTTTCATGTATATTTCCTTTTATCCTGACAGATTTTTGTATATATCTTGTAAATATTACGTCTATATCTTTGTACGTATTGTGATGACGGTATACAGTGTGATTGTATTCGAGTTTTCTCCTAGTGTACATACTATTTAATGTTTTACTTTTATATTTACTATCTAGGGGTTTCGCAGGTTTTTCACACTCCCCTTCTCAGTGAGTGTTTTCCTGCGTGGGTTTTACTAGTTAAAGTAAGTATGTTCTTATCTAGGTTTTCCCCACAAATTTAAATCTGTCTTATACTTACCACCTCTTATTATGTTCGAATTTTATACTGTTCTCTACTACTGTAATATTGACGACGGGTTAAATGTAAGAATGGACCTTATGGTCTAAATTTCACCCGAATAAAGACGCTTATCTATCTTTCTATCCATCTATCTCTCAACTTTTTACCTTCTCTCTTTCGTTCTTCCCTCTTCATGTTCTTCTCGCTCGCTTATTTTCACTCCCCTCTTCCCCTTCCTCTCTCCAACTCCATGTCCCTCCCTCCTCTCTCGCCGTATCTCCACATCCTCTCAATTTTTCTTTTATGAACTTTCTATTATTTACTTCACGCTCTCTCTCTCCCTCTCTCCCCCCTCTCCCTCTCTCTCTCCCTCCCTCCCTCTCCCCCCCTCTCTTTCTCTCTATCTCCCCCCCCTCTCTCTCTCTCCTCACTAACTCCCCGTCTCTCCTTTCGTCTCTTGATCCTTCTCATCAATCTTCCTTTTCCTCTGCTTTCCATCCATCTCTTTCGCATCGCCTACCATTTCTCTTCCTCCTTCCGATCCTGCGCCACTTTCTGGCTAATCTTTCCTTCTTAAACTCGTTTCCCAGCCCTGACCACATCTTTTTCGTTTACGTCTCTCTGTTCCTCTTCCGCTCCTTCGTTTTATGACTCTCTCTCTCCCCTATCTCAGCTAATCCTCTACCTTTCCTTCGTCCTTCTTCTGTTCTTTACCACTCCGTCGTTTTTCTTAAATCCAGCGTTGTCTCTCTCTCTCTTTTCTCCTCATCCAGTGCGTTCTTTTCTCCCATTTGTCTTCTGCGTTCATCCCGTACCCTGTTTCGCCAAAGTCTTTTTCCGTATTTAATTCCTTCTCTTCCGCTTTATCCATCATTTTCAATTTTTATCCATTAAAGCAAGAAGTTGGCACATCGGCGGGCCCAGGCTTCATCCAGGGGGGGGTAATTTAGGAATGAAAAAATAAATTGATGTAAAAAATGTTATTTAAAAAATAAATTTTGCATTATTCACTAAAGAGAATAAAATAAATTTTGATTTACTACAATTGTGAGTTCTGTTGGTAAGGAAGACCAAAATTCGCGAAAGTTTCAGTAGGATAAGTTTATTCTTATACAAGAATGTCTATTTACTAAAGTTTATTAAGAACGTTTGTAAAAGTTATATGGCGCTTCACATTACACTTTCAATTATCTTGCTTAATAATACATAAGTATATACGCGTAGTGAGTTCGACTTTCCACTGAATATTAAGTACCCCTTTTGCGGGTATAAACTCAAAGTGAAATAAAAATTAGTTTCAGCTATATATTATAGATATAAGATATAGAGTTATTTAATAAAGTATTTGAAACTATCTTATTTAATACATATTTTAATCAGAAAATGGAAATGTAGAACTTAATAGCATAAAGCGAATACATACAGTGAAACGGTACAGTCCATTATAGTGAAGCGAGTGAAAGAACTTAAATTATGAACTGCTCTGCACTAAGGACGAGATTTAATGGGTAATTTTTCTAGTGTTCAGAAATTCTAGGAGGGGAGGGGGGAGTACGTGCGTATGTGAGTGTTTCCGCCTAGTAGGTCCATGTCGCTGTCGAATGACACGCAAACCTTTCTTGCAATTGCGTGAGGTCCTAGGTTCCTGGCGCAGAATACATTCCAGTAAAACTAATAATAACATGCATTCTTTTTCATAGTTGAGTGGTCGAAGTGGTTATTATATCACTGTGGAAAGATACTCAAGCCTTGTAAGCCAGTGGTTCTCAACCTTTTGCCTCATGCGTCCCACCTACCGCTTTTTCAAGAAATCCTTGCCTCACCATGATATAAAGAAAAACCTCACTTTTCTAATAAATGTATTTCTACGCTTGTATAATTGGTAGACAAAAGGAGAAGGTCGAAATATAAAAGATTTACTCGGTAATTCCACAAAAATTTATTTATTTTCTTTAATTAATTTTTGTGGAATTACCAAGTAAATCTTTTTTATTTCGACAATACGATGAAATTCCATCAATTTACGCCCGAGTCTGTTAAATATATAAAGGAGAAGGTGCCAGAAAGTGTAACCGATTTGAGTGCCAAAATGTCTTCAGGCGCCTCTGGTCCCACCTAGACGGCTTTCAAGTCCCGCAAGTGGGACGCGTCCCACCGGTTGAGAAACACTGTTCTAAGCAACTGTGATAAATCCTAGTTGCTGGCGCAGATTAATTTCCCGTAAAGTTATGTAAACCTTCCTTTCAAATTTAGGATTCATTTATGTGTTTAAACGAGTGAGTGCCTAAGAAGTCCCCGTCGCTATCGAAAAACGAGTGCGAATTTCATACCGGGTTCCTTCTCCTAACTATCCCCTTAACACGCGTTCTTCGTTATTATTATTACTTTTTCCTTTTAAAGACTTTTAAAGAATTTCCTTCTTTACCTCTTTTCCTGCACCGCTAAATATTATAATTTACGGTTGAGTCTTTTCACACTTTTAACTTTGCCGTAGTCTACAAAATTAGTATCATTAATTATGAATTTGTGAAGATAAAGTTCTTGTGTACTTTCACTCATGGGAACCCTTGCCGTATACCGGGCAACTTCCTATTTTAACTATAATGAAGTCCGCCGAAGAAAACCCAATCTCTACTGCGGTCTGCCTCATAAAAGATTTGTCCAACCCTGACTTAAAATATTTCTGCTGCTTCATTATCTCTAACTGCTGACTTTTCTATTTATACTTTCTCCGTACGTAGTATAGGGTAAGTATTGTGATCACGAAAAAAATTGACTTCGAGATTTCAACAGCAATACATGTTTTGAGGTCCCTAGAACACGTTTAGATTATTTTCGGAATGATGTCTGTGTGTGTATGTGATTGTGGGCGCTCTAACTCAAAAAGTACTTGCTATATCGTTACCAAACTTCATATATAACACTTTAGCATGAGTACAAAGAACTGATTAGTTTTTAGACAATAACGGTTAACCGGAAGTCGAGGTTTATTGGAAACCCGATTCGGTTTTTGCAATATTTCTCCGTTAAAACATCATTATTGTATATACAATTCTATACAAAAGTTATAGAGAATGTAATTTCCTACAACTTTCATTTGAAACAATTTTGTATTGTAGTTATTTTTAGGAGTTATTTATAAATAACCGGTTTTTCGGTTTTCTCCTTAAAAACATCGTTATTGGTAATCTTCGTGAGGACCAAAGTTGTAGAGAATAATATTTCTTCCAAGTTTTGTTTGAGACAAATTTTCGTAGAACCATTCATTTCCGAGATATTTAACTTATTCGTAAATTTCCAGTATAAAACGCCACCACCATGTAGCGATGAATTCTGCAAACATATTCAAAATATACCTAATTTACGGCAATAAGGAAGAGTGTATTCTTTTAAGATACGAAATAATAATTTTTCCTTATAATGCTATTCATAATAATTTAAATATCTATACCCAAATTTGGAGAAAGTCTTGTGTTGGCCTCATCAGATTTTTTCTCTTTCCGTCATTTATCTTGGCTTCCCTTTTCCCCGTTTCCTAAAATTCTTCTTTCCCCTCCTGTTCTATGCTTTCATACTTTTGTAACATTCCTTCTCCATATTTTCCATTCAAATTTTATCTAATGCAATGCCATCGGTGGCCGTAATCCCATGGCGCTAGCATTAAATCTCTTCCTAATGACCATTACCAATCCCAATTGCATTACCTCTCACGCCTATTACAACGAAATATACTGATTTGTGAAAACAGATCCGCGTATTTCAGTGATTCCATCATTTGTTTCAATATTCTCATTTTCCAAATCCTATGTCTACGGTAGATCGCTATTTTGCCTTTTATTCCCCGTCATTTTACATTATTATCATTATATGACAGGGGTGGGGAAACTTTAGATCGCATGAGCCATTGTGGTTGCTTAGGTGGGCCGAATTAACAGATGAAAATGCTTCGGCGGGTCACATTAGGATCCACATCGGAAGTTATTTGAGAGAATGCCAAGGTTTCTATCTGTGAAAATTGATAATTAATATTATATTATCGTCTAATCTTCACACGAAAAAGTTTTCCGACCCTAATTTTAACCAAAAAAATACGAAATTGCCTGTGTTAGATTTCATGGTTCCTTTTCGTAATGATATCGCGGGCCGCATAAAGTGCTCGCGCGGATCTGATGTGGCCCGCGGGCCGTAGTTTCCCCACCTCTGTTATAGGAGAACCAAAGAGTTCTAATTATTACTCGCCCTCTTTAATTTTTTATTTCTATTGTTAAACATCCATCTCTTCCTATCTCTCTCTGGCCATCTTTTCATCTCTCTCTTTCGCTTTCCTCTCATCTCTTATTACCAATTTTCTGTTCAATTCTCATATCTCTCCTTTTCTCCTCTTTGCCTCCGGTATCTACTCCGCACATAATCCTCCTTCTAACCTACCTCATCTAACACCCAATCCCTTGAATTTTCTGCTCCTCTTCCCTCTCCCTCAATAAAGTCGTTTGTCTGTCTGTCTGTATCTCTCTCTTCCCCCCCCTCTCTCTATCTATCCTTAATCCTTTCCCTCTTCTTTTTTCTCTCGTCCCTTGCGACTCCATTCCCCATCGCGACCTTCTCCTACTTTCACACTTCCCTTTGGTTCTCTCTATTCCTTCGTCTGCATCGCCCGAGCAATCTCGCCACAGAATCCTATACTACAGCAGCTTCACTTTTGTGTCTGCTAGCGTTTCGGAGGAGAGCGCCCGCGGGAGAGTTAATTATCGAGAAGGCCCGCGAGTGTGGCCGCGGGCTCCCTCCCTCTCTCTCTCTATCACTCTCTCTCTCTATCTCTCTCCCTCTCTCTATCTCTCTTTCTCGAGGGCGGGTGGCAATATCTCCATCTATCTGTTTTGGTTCCACCGGGATATCCATCCGTCGCCCGCACAAATCCCTGTTCCCGCAGAGGAATTCACTCTTCATAGATACGTGCATAAATGCATGCGGTCCAAAAACGAATAACTCGGATAATATATGTATACCGTATTAGCCCGAATATAAGGAGAGGTTTTTCCTAAAATTGTCTTTCAGGAAAGTGGGGGTAGCCTTATATTCGGGTCCTTAAATATGAAGAAGTTACGAAGAACTCTTACGCATTCAAAGCCCCCAATTCTGTTGAAAATGTATACCATACACACGTCTGTAGAATAGAAATACTCACTAGAAACTGGTCTGTATTCCAAATACGCCCTACTGTTTTTCATTTCTCGTGAAGCACATACTTTGATTAAATTTTATGTTTTTCCGACCGACTGTCTGATGATTGTGTCTCAGCGCGAGTTTTCCTTAAACAGCTCAGCGATCAAATAAAAAACGTACATATTTACCACTTTAAAGCGCTGTTTTCCTTACGTACACCCAAAGAGTTTGCAAATGAAAAGAAATGAATAATTTTCAACGAAGGAACAAGTTCAAAAACGTTTATGTAATCATTTATTTCAAACACTCCATTGTGATACGCTGTACACTTTCCTAACTTGTTTTATATTAATTCCTGCTTGAATGAAAATCACATCTCTGTAGTAACCATAAAACATGCTAGAATTATAAACACAACGCACACGCAGGGGCAGTATTACTGGGGGGAGTTCCCGGAATCCGCCCGGGGCATCAACTTTTTAGGGGACCCCAAAAAGGATATGAAAATTTTTATGGAAATTTTATAAAATTTAAAATGATTACTTCCTCGTAGAAACACATACCACAGTGTCCATTTTCGGAGCATTATCATAGCCCTTTTTGGAGAAAAGCAAGTGTTCGATGTATTTCCAAGCGTAACTAAGGGATCCAAAATATAGCGACCGCCCAGGGCCCTCAAAATGTTAGAATACACCAGCGCACAAACGTACGCAAATACACGAGAGCAACGTGGCACGATTTTGTAGCTACTGCGTTTCCATGGTAAATTCGCGCCGACGTGAATATTTGCATTGCGCGGGAACGAGCAAAGCGATTTTGCTTGAGGGATTATCCTCAAGTCCGCAGGCGTGGATTATCCAGTCTCCTCCAGTTGCCAAAGCTTCTGCGCATAGTTATTTCGATGCGCGCGCACACATTCATTCCCGAGAGGCTATCTCCCTTTCCTCCATCTCTATCCAATCTCCTTTAATTCTCTCTCCCTCTCTCACTACAGCAAATCCTTATTCAACGCGGTTAAATAAACGTGATATTTACATTGCGCAACATGTACAAGACATAACTGCAATCTGTTCTGAATGGTGAGCGTATCGCGTTCTACGTCCGTAGGAGAAGTGAGAAAGCATACACGAACACGTGCACTTTTTATCACCTTTTTCCTGAAAAAAAATCGCTTGTTTTGTTTGTCCGTCTGCGTGGGCAATAAGTTCTTGAATTCCATAATCTGGAGAAGCGGAATTTTCAGGATGGTTTGGTCTATACGAGATATAGGCATGGTACTAACTTGGTGGATCTAGAATGAACTGCTGGGGAATAAATGAAAAAATAGGGAAAATTATATGCCCCGAAGATGTAGGCAACCAACAAAGCAACGCATCTGATTGTGTACTCCGCCGGAAAGATAACAGTCGACGAAAAAAGAACCCTATGCTATCTGCTCTGCAATTCTTCCCTCTCAAGCTTCCAATTAAAATTATCGCAGCACAGTTTTATCTAACGCGGCTTTTTTCAAATAATGTATTTCCCGCCCTCTCGCCTTAACCTTGTACGCGGATTCCAGACCGCAGTTTTTCATTTTTGTCGCGCTCTGCGGGACTTTTTCGAGAAATGCCATTTTTTCGCCACGCCGTTGTGACTCAACTTTTTTTCACTCTTTCCATGTGAACGTTGTCACGCATATAATTTTTAAAAAGTTTTTTCCCCACGAGTGATATTAATTAAGTCCGTGCCTCAGCGTCGGTCGAAATTCCACAATGAAAATAATTTAACGCGATCCTCTTTTCGAAGCCATTGATTCGAACCGAAAAATCTTATCATTAAATATATATATAAAATAAACTATGCTTCCTATTTTTATATTTCCCCGTCCATTCGATCGGATCATGCGCGTCATTTTATCGTTGGTGCGATTTTTGACGAGGGCCACACAATTGATTCCTTCGTCACTAGCGAAGTGAAGATAAAAAATTATATATCGAAAACTCTTCCGAATTCGAAAGTATGTGATTAATCACGCGTGGCGATTGCGTAATTCGTCGGTTCGATTTTTTTCAAAAAAAGATACGGACACGAAAAAAAATCGTTTTATCTCGCGGACAGTATTGTAGATTGTACGTCAAATTTTTGAAAAAATAATTATTTCAGTGGATCGGGAGGATGCCGAACATATCGTCGATATCATCAAAAAAAGAATCTTTTTGAAATGAACAGATCTCGTCGCCTCAACTTTTAAAATGCGATTCATAACAAACAGGGAATCATATTCTTGCTGGAAATGTTTATTTTGTGAGAATAAATATGCCACCCTCCCCCGTCTAATTTATATGCTGTATAGTCCAAATGAATTAACCATTTCCACCACTCGTACAATCATGAATTTTACGGAAATTTCACTTTGTAGTTATGTTATAAATGTATATAATTTTATTAAATCACGCCACTACTCGTTCAATCACGAAGTTTACCTAAATTTCATTTTGCAGCTATGCTGTAACTTCATCTAATTTTACATAAACTTCATGTTCTGCCTTATTTTTTATCAATTTAAATGCCGCTAATTTTGGCAACGGTCGTCATAACTATACATTTTACGTTCCATGTTGTAAATTTAACAAATTTTAGAAAACTTATATGGAAGAGCTTCCTCAACCTCCTCAGTAAGAAGAAATAATTCCTCCATCAATTCTCTTTTTTGCCTCTCGTGGCTACAAATGAGCAATGATAAATTCAGTCGGAGTCTTCTGATTTACAACGGATATCCGCACTTTTCACCTCGATCTTCACCCTTCACCTCTTATCGTACGTCCGACGTGAAGGCAATCTCCAACCAGAAGCGTCGCATCCCATCCCTTTCCCTGATGAAAAACTCCGCTTTCGTGACGCCGGTCGTCCTAACGTGTTGCACGACACTGAATACGCGGATGGCTGAAAAAAAATCGTATGTGAACGAAACCATTCCAATCCCAGTTTTAAGATAGAGAATCGAAGCAGATGGATCGAAGGGGGGAGAGAAGGGGGGGGAGAGGAGAGAGAAACGGGTTCGTGACAGGTAACTGTGGCATGTAAACAGAGAGAGAGAGAGAAATGTTTTTCGAACTTTTTCCATCGAGATACCAACTTTTTCGTGGTCTTTTTCCGTTGTATCCGGAATAAACGCAGTGACGCGGGCCCTCAATACAGTTGAAGGGGCCGCCAAATGGTCGAATATAATGGCCTAGAAAAAAATCTTGTCCATGAGGGACCATTAAACAAACGGTACGGGAAGAACGGTGCGACCATCATGCGTGTATTAATTTTAAAAAGTTACCCCATGTCACCTCCCTGTTTTTGTTTATATATATATATATATATATATATATATATATATATATATATATATATATATAAAGATAAAATAAAAGGAGTATCTTAAAAGCAATTCTGAGGAAATAGAATTCAATTTTTATTAAATAACTCATCTCGGCTGAGTTTATCAGCGCGTAAACCTAACGTATGAAATAAATTATAAATGAGAAATAGCTGCGGAGCTTTTTCTCTATTTTTCTACAAACAAAAGGTTACCCCAAAATTTTTATGGTTACTGGAGCAACGTAATTCATAAAGAGGAAGAAATATCAATAATATTCGATGACAAAACACTGGTAATATTCTCCATAGATACTTACCTGAAAAGGACGCTTCAAAATAATTTCACACTTTTCTCCCATAAATCTTAACATCGATGGCGGTAACGTAAGAATTTTAATCTTTTAACGATATTCGTTTGACGTTTTTATCCGCCGATTTAATAAAATATCAGAGTGTTCATTAAGCGTAAGTCGGCAGAACTGACGTTTTCCTTTTTAGTCTAGTAAATTTACATGTTCTGTCTGTTTGCAAGTCTAATTGGGGATGCGTATGCAAGGAACGATAAATACAACATCGAAAAATCACTTTAATTTAAAAACATCCAAGAAGTTACGCATGAACTCAGATACATGATATGTGTTAGGTCAGTAGTTTATATTCGAAGCCCGTTTAAAATCATATCGATAAAGCCAAAAAAATCCTTTTTTCATTCCAAAGTAGGATAATTCTGCAACACCTTAAAAAACGTTACATGTTATAGGTATACTACGTTTATCATTCTGAAACGGGAGAATCACACGATAGAATATCTGCCTGGAAAGTGGAACATCCGGGTTCGATTCTCAACCGTGGCAATTTTTCTCGTGATTTCAACAATCTACCATATTCCAACTTATGACTATTGCATAGGGAACTGCAATCTAGTTTTTATATCATGTTCAATCTTTATCGTATTCGATTCTTCGACAATGCTTCTTTTTGTCACAAAACATATTTAGATGTGAGCAACAAATGTGTAATTACGTTTGATATTTCAGGTCGATTCAAAAATATACTTACTTGAAATACTTCATACATTCGTTTTCTTTTCGTTTCACTCTCAAAGAGTTTTATGCGATGCTAATTTGGCTGGCACAAGACTGACAGGGAAGAAAAAGCAAAGCGTTACGCAAAGCAGCGAGAAGCAAATCGCGCTGCTATCTTAAACGAAATCAGTTTGTACGGTCAAGATGCCAATTTCTACGGAAGCCAATAACATCTTTAAAACCAACCGCAGAAAATCTTTCACGGGCACGTTACGTGACTCCTCCAATTCCGTAAGGAAAAGGTTTGTTGCAAGAATGCCTTAGGTGAGATTAGGTCGCAAACTGTTTTGTGTATCTCTGCCCAATGCAGATGGACGGGTTTGATAGAAGAACATATGTTCGACGATCAAGATAGGAGAGCGAGGTTAAACGTCCGGTGGAAATGTTTTGGGAACAGCACCGCTTTTTTTGTAAACCAGTGAAACGAAAAAACAGACATTTTTTGTAAATTCAACTTATTTCTCGATCCTGCAGTAATCCTGAAAATTTTTATTTTATTTTGCACAAAATATTGAAAATGTTGACATTTATTCTTTAAAGTAATGGAAAACAAAAGATTCAATAATTATAACAAAATATTAACGAGGAGACTTTTAATAATAAATAGGACGTGGATGGTATTTAGGCTTGTGTATCTAAAAATTACTCCTTTGATGAAATTATCAGCGAAGAATAATGAAGAGAAAAATAGTTATTATTTGATTTTTGCGGCAATTAAGGGTTAATTTCAACGCGCATATATGTAAGATAAAATGAGCTTACTAGCGAAGAATCTCCGCACAGAACGATCATAGCACTTTTTTTTGGTTCTCGGGAATGAAATGCATCGGTTAAAAGATAATTTTTATAATTATTCATAATATGGAGATAGTTGCGAGAAGATTAATGGAACGTCACAGGAAAGAATGAATCGGAACATGTAAAAGAATGCATGATATTAAAACAGCGAAAAAAATGATTAACATCGCTGAAGCATTGAAGAATTAAATATCGATCTCACTATAACGGCGATATCCACTAAGCAGTTGATAAAACCAAAGGCGTATATCGATTACAAAGCAGCAAGCACCTAATTTATAAAACCGTTCATCGGCTATACTATAGAACTGCATAAACGATAAAAAAAATTTTAAATCCCAACAAGCGGAAATCATCCGCGACGTTCCAAAAAAAGAAGACAAACGCCCTAACCTATCCTTAATCCCCGCTTCCTCTCTTTTCCGGATTAAAAAAAAAACAAAGAGGAGCGCCATCTTACGTCACCGAGCTACCTAAAGAAACGAAAAAGGACGAAAAAGCCTCGCGCGAGATAAGTAATCGCTGCATAACGCGTGCGTAAAATTGAGGTGGTTGAGGAGGAAGAGAAGAGCTATCTGATGGAGCGCAACCCTGCGCCTCAAACACGACCCTTTTCTCGAGATCCTCTCCAAGAAATTCTCTCTCCCAAAAGGAAGTCTTAAAAAAAAAAAAACCTCTGAAGAAGAAGAAGAAAAAAGAAAAGGTCTCTTTTTCTCTCCCTTTTTAACCTCCCCGTTCTCATCCCTTTTCCTTTATCGCCCTCACCTTATCTCGTCTCGTAGGTAGCCGGGCGGTAGAAATCTTCCGAAAGAAACTATTTTTTTGCTGGAAATCGAACTTTTTTTATCGCTCCAGACAAAAATACCTTTTTTTTAACTTTAATTTTTTTAAGAAAAACATTTCACCTCCCTGCACCTTTAAAACAGCGCGACGAAACTAAGGATGAAAAGTTTCATAAGCTTTCTTATGCGAGCCGCCCTCTACAGGGTGTATTAAACTCCCACTATTCGTCAGTCCTTTTTTTCGTCCGTGGATTTTTTTTCTTCGCGTTAGATGGTATCGAATCACTTCCGATAAAAAAAGAGCGTAAGATATTTTCGGTCGTAGGCAAACAAAAAAACCGCGCGGAAGTTAAATAATGATTCCCGTTAACTCTGGACATCCATCAACATCCACGTTATTATTTCCCCCGCCGTTCAACCACTCATGTTCCGACATTTCTTTTCACTTTGAGCGTGTGGCATTTTTTATTTCCCTTACACTTTCTCTCCGTCCTTTTTCATCCCCCTCCTCCTATCGCATCGTTCTCCCATCCCCTTTACGGCCGATACCTAAAAAAAAGTTAGCTTTGGAATTCCGGAGGGGAACTCTTTCTCCTACATGTCACTCCAAATGGTTTTTGATATGCAAAGAGGCCATAAAAGGGGAAGTTCGGGGTTTTTCTTTTTAATGATAACAATTAAATGTTTTCCTCTAAGCCAACCTTTCCAAGTGTATTTTAACTGGATGTTACCTATGCTATTATGATTCTTTGGTCGAGGAGGGAAGTTTTCTTTCTTCTAGGCGAAAAAATCTTAAGATGATAGAGAAGTTTATTTGTTCTCCAATTGAGAATAAAAGATACATAGTCCAGTTTTCAGCGGGATAAATAAATTACGTTCTTCTCTTTGAAAATAAGAGTTTTAAATTTTTCAGGATAGACGTCTTTTTAAATGATTCATTTTTGGAAAAGAATCGAAGAGATCCATATATGTTACGAATTTTTATCCTGCTTATGAATGCGGCTTAGAGGCAAAAATAACTACGGACATGATTATAAATTATAATTATCTATACACATTGCACCTCTGACCAATGTCCACATTTCTGGTGTAATCATTGGTAAAAGCATCACAAAATTTTAAAATACCGGTTAACTTATTACTAATAGGAAATAGCTAATAGAAAATGTGTATATTTATAAGTATATTGCCTGTAAATCTCGCATTCTTTTACGAGATAACTAAATTGAAGATTTTATGTCGGAAATTGCTTTTAAAATGTGCAAAAAATTTAGTTAACGACGTAAAACTTTAAAGATGTGTAATTAACATGTTTGTGTGCACATGACGGTAGTATATATTAATTACGTAGGTTCAAAATTCATTTATTTTTCGTTGAAAAAAATCCCAACATCCTACGTCAGCACCAATAGACCGGGTGACGTGGTTGATATTCTGAACAATTAATCAAAAGAAATTCAAAGTTTTAATTCTGCGCATGTCTGACAACGCTGGTCTGCTTTCCAATTGCAAACAAAGCGAAATAATTGTTAAAAAAAAAAAGAAATATCAATTTAATATTTGCCGAAAACGCGTCGGAAAATTCTCTCTCGATGAACTTTTCAGAACTGCACGTTTTAACGCCCTCGATTTTATTTTTATCTCGAACAATTCCGAGAATTTTTGAACGTGTACCGGTTATTACCAACCCGAGCACCAAGCAACCAGCATCAACAAAGAAACGTATGGATCCCTGAAGATCCGCTGTGTTGAAAAGAAAAAAAAACTCGATTTCATCCCACATGAGGTCGGAAAAATGAGATAAAAATTGTTAGGGAGAGGAAAAAAATTGGCCATCTCAGTCAGCCAGGAGAGTTTGGTTTCTTCTTTTTTTTTGGTTACTTCAGATGACGGATACACATGGTGGGGGATTAAGGATTTTGAGTGGTCGCACTGATGGAGTGTAAGGAGGACGGAGAGGAATTGGATTATAGGATGAGAATAGGGGAATAAAGGGTGCGGAAAGGATGAAAGACCGAGTCGGTTAAGGATCAGGAGCAGGCAATGATACATTGCTTCATGTCAGAGAGATGGAGAGAAAGGCGGGATGGGAATAAAGAGGTGGAGAGGAAGTGAAAGGACAAGAATGAGGTAGGGAGAGAAATAGAGGGAGGGAGAGAAGGTAGAAGGAAAAGTTGTAAGAGTAAGAGAGAGAGAGAGAGAAAGAGAAATAGGGGGGGAGAGAGAACGAGGGATACAGACAGACGAACAAACGATTTTATTAAGGGCGAAATTTGTGACTATATTGTCCCTTCTTACATTTAACTCTACGTCAACAGTTAAAAAGGAGAATAAATAATTGAATCCCGAGAACACTTCACTACCAATATTCGCCGGGAAACCCGAGAACACTACACTACTAACATTCGCCGGGAAAGTTGGAAATCCTTTTCCAATAATAATAATAATAATGATTATATATGTACATATACACAAAATTTCGCAGAAACGAATAGAAAAACACACAAGCGAAATATCCAATTACAAATTCGGAAAACCTAAAAAAAAGAAAGTATTTGTGGTAAAAAGTCAGGTAAGACCTGAGTTGGCCAACCTAGTAAAAAGATCTGATGTGGCCAACACATGACTTTCTCCATATTTGGGGTATATTTATTTAAATTATCATGAATAGAATTATAAAACAAAATTATTATTTCTTATCGTAAAAGAATACAGTCATCCTTATTGTCGTAAATTACGTATATTTTGAATGTTTACAGAATTCACCGCTACATGGTGGTGGCGCTGTATACTAAAAATTAAGAAAAAGTTGAATATCTCCGAAATGGATGGTTCTACGAAAATTTGTTTCAAACAAAACTTGGAAGAAATATTATTCTCTACAACTTTGGTCCTCACGAAGATGACCAATTACGAGGTTTTTAAGGAGATATTTGACGGAAACCGAAAAAACCGATTATTTATAAATAATTCCTAAACAATAACTGCTATGGAAAATTCTTTAAAATGAAAGTTGTAGAAAATTACATTCTCCATAACCTTTCTATAGAATTGTACATACAATAATGATGTTTTAACGGAGAAATATCGCTAAAACCGAATCGGGTTCCGAATAAACCTCGACTTCCGGTTAACCGGTATTGTCCAAAAACTAACAGTTCTTTGTGCTCATGCTAAAGTGTTATATATGAAGTTTGGTAACGATATGGCAAGTACTTTTTGAGTTAGAGCGCCCACAATCACATACACAGACATCATTCCGAATATAGTCTAAACCTGTTATACGGACCTCAAAACGTGTATTTCCGTTGAAATCTCTAAGTCGATTTTTTTCGTGATCGCAATACTTTCCCATTACTACGTATGGAGAAAGTAATAAAGAACACCACGCAGGAAGACACCAACGAAGGGAAGGGGGGTGGAAAAAACCTGCGAAAACCCTAGGTACATAGTGGAATTACAACATTACATAAGCTTTAAAAGAGAAGGTAGGGGAGGGAGAAAGCAGGGGATGAAGAAATGTAAAAAGAAACAGATATTTAGACAGGCAATGAAAGAGAGAGGAAGAAACTGAGTGATAGAGGGAAATGATAGAGAGGAGGGAAGGGAGGAATAGAGAGAGAGAGAGTGATATCAGACAGACAGACAAACGACTGTATTGAGAGCGAAATTGAGATTATATAATTCCTTCTTACATTTAACCCTACGTTATTAATTACAAATGAGAATAAAAATAATAATAATCAGGAGATGAAGGAAGGGAGAAAAGAGATAAGGGGATGAAGGAAGGTGAGGTAGAATCGAAGTGTTAGAATAAATTTCTAGCGAGAAGAGACTGATAGTGAGAAGGGAATGATGGAGAGCGAGACGCCGAGGACTGATGAGGGGAAGGAAGCGATAAGGAGAAGGGAGTCACAAGGGACTTAAACATGGAGATATATTTATAAGTCGAACTTCTATATAGTAGAACGCCCACAACTCGAATTTTCCATAACTCGAAGTGGATTCATTTCACATCACAAATACTTTTTTCGTGTTACGTTTTTCTTCTGTGACTCGAATTTTCTACAAGTCGAACATTTTATTTGTTTTCCTTTAGTCCAACATATAAAAGTTCCAATGTGTCATATATGAAGACGAAAAATTGGAATAAAAAGAAGATTGAAATGCGGAAAATGGGAGTAGAGAGCCGGAGAAATAGAAATTGATGGATTTCGAGAGAGACTTTCAAGAGAGTATCGGACACTTATAAAAAGTCCGATAAGTATCCGACGCCGAAAATTGACCTCCGCCCTTGGTAAGATTCCTATCACCTATTTCTAAGGTCCATATGTATATCTTCAAGAGGGGAAGAGAAAAAAATATATATATATATAGAGAGAGAGAGAGCGTGTGTTTGTGGGTGCGTGCGTGCTTGTGTGTAAAAAATGGCCTCTGAATTTATTCACCGTCGCAGCAAAATCACACATTGGCGATGGTAGTAAAAAATAGCAAAGAAACCGGGAAAAAATTCGTGTTTTTTTTGCGAGAAAAGGAAAGGAGTCGAGGGAGGAAAAAAATAAGACGCGCGGTAGCGATATCCGCTTGTACGAATTTCCCCGCGCGATTATCCGGCTTCGTTTATTTTGCTCGAGCTCTCGAGAGGTTATCCACCCATGAAATTTTTTTCCAGCAAAAAAAGGCTTTTTACCTTCCCCTTCCCTCTGTCGGCCATCGAATTCCGAGAAAAAAAAGCGGACGTTAAAATCGGGAAAACCTACTGCTACGATAACAAAAAAAAAGTCTCGACCTTCTTTCTCGATAGCTTCGATGACACGTGGAAAAATGAATAAATATCTTTATCGTTCGATTTTTTTTTTGCCGAACGAAAAAGCTTTTAACCGATCCTAACGGCGCGTGAAAAATCTCTCTCGATTATGATATATTACTCGTGACGTTTAGCTTTTTTTACGGTCACGTTCAATCGGAAAAAAATCGTATAACGCCTAAAAATCTCAATTTGAATTCATGTAATACGTACTAATTCGGGAAGATAAATTTCCGCACATTATTATCTCGAGTTCAGATCGAATTTCGTCGGTCGTATTTTTTCCGCACCGAACAGTCTCAAACGGCCACAAATCCTGGAGAGGGCCCCGCTCACTTTCACTCAGGGCATCGAACCGGAACCGAACCGAAAACCCGAACCGAAAAAACCGATATTTTTGGCTGGAGTGGAACTGAACCCGAACCGAAAAAACTAAATGTGTTGAACCCGAACCGAAACCGAAAACCGATATTTATTTCGCTCCTTTATTTCGGTTCGCATAAACAGTGTAAGCAAAAGGCCGAATTTTCCCACCTCTCCTTCAATGTTCAAATGTCCATTGCCTCCCTCATGTCGCCATGGGGTTCAAACCACCGACCAAGTTCACTAATCCTCAATTCCCTTGTGTCGTTCCACGAATGCGACCTTCAAGTCTTCTCTAAGATAAAATCTACCGACTTCCGGTAGGTCCATGGGGAAATTTACCCATTTGAGAATTCCTTGAACCTTATGAATGCCTAGTGAGAGAAGGAAAGTTTTCCTCAATGTTTCGTTTGCTACAGATGTCCACAACCTTCCATTCCTTCATATGAACTGTGCGTAGCTAATTACTGAAGAAAGATCGTTCCACGTTTGTTTCTTGCAGTAGTTGCCCTTTGTTATGGGTTAGTAATTTTAAATAGGTATATAGTGTAAACTCGAGAAATTCATTTTTATATTGGATGTTAATCGTTCTTGAAAATAGGAATAAAAAATTAATGTATATTTGTTATTTCCATTAAGATGTTTAGCTTATCGGTGTGAATAACGAAGCGTTGCCAGCATTAAGGAGAAAAATCATCCAGCGTGAATGGAGAAGCTATTATTTGTTGACACAAAAATTCTTTTTTCCATCGTTTAATTACCTAAGCTCGCAGTTACGATCACGAGATTTACAGAGGCATAATAAAAATGGCAGGCTACGAACTTCAGATCACGTATTTGGAAGAAATGTACATCATGCAATTCTACATGCAAATTGGTGTCAAGGAGTTTATGTGAATGCATCCCTGGTTTTGAAAAGTCAGCTTCCAAAATATGCAAAAACATCGTATAACGCTTATAATAATTATTTGTATTATTGTTACAAGCAGTCAGTTTGATTGGGAGGCTAGTGTGCACACATTGTACGTTAAGGGCTAGGCTTCGATTCCTGGTGTCAATATTTTTTTCTTCTTTTTTCCCCGATTCTCAAAACATTATTATTATATAATATTATACGATAATTTAACTTTTTTCATTTTCAGTTTGAAGGAGTATGTTAATAGAGAGCTTTTTTTACATCTAAATATTATTCACCATATTGGTGGGTGACAGGGGGTGCGATGCATAAAATTTTTCCTGACGGTTATCCCTTGTAACAATATCACTCCTGTTATAGTCCGTGAAAGTAAAATGTTATCGGTATATTGATGGGTTGCTAAAACATGACATTCATTCGCATATTTGCATGTAAGTTACGTAAATCAGGAATAAAAACGGGAGGTGTACCCGTGACAACAAAAATCGTCAATGACTGCTTAGTGCACGGCACCTCCTGCCACCCATCAACTTGGGTAATTGCAGGGTAATATGTAGATGTACGTAATGTTTTTTATTTGCTTCCGGGTGAAAATCACGTTTTCGCATAGTTACAATTTTTTGAAACTGTAGTACTTATCATTTCAATTTTATGAAATAATGAAGTTTAACATTCTCACACTACTAAAGTGATTAAAAATATTCAGTCATAGTATATATATATATCACGTTAATAAACATTTCTCAGCCTTTCTGGATTCTCGGACCCTCAATTTCCGCGGCCTTCTTCCTCATAAAAATTTTATACATTTTTTCATCCATTTACATGATCTTTGAATGAAAAAATGAAGCCGTACATTTACAGTTTCAATAATATGAGCAGTGCAGGTGATCTACAAACTGTTAATGAAAAGAGCTTAATGTCTTTTTCAACTTATTGACACTACTGAGACAACGCGGCCTCCTATTCTGCCGCACGATTTATGATTTAAAATATTAATAATTCATTATTAGGCATACCAGCTTTAGCGCATATTAGCTGCGGTCTGTCCGTTCTTTTATCCGGATGCAATTCCTCTCTCCGTAGCTATTCAGCGGATTTTAATGAAATTTAGTATTAAAGACTAAGCACTGTAAATTAGAAAATTAGATGAATGGCTTGCGTAACATAATAAGTTTAGAATACTCTTATCGCAGGAAACGTGCTTATTTGTAATTTACTTTAAACTTTCCTAACCTGTTGAAATCATTTGCGACGCATGTATGGTTTGTAATTATTCAATTCTAAATATAATCTTAAATAAATAAAATACATACTAAATATTTACATTTGAATGATTTATTTTCGTGTTTTGATTATTAGTTATTTTTAATATCACTAATGTTATAGCGAAGATGTATTTGATTTATACAGAATATTGCGTAAATTAATAAATCAGTTCTTGAAAGTTTCTTTAAAATATTTTAAGGTCGAAGCGAAAAAAATCGGTTCGAACCGGATCACCGATGTCTGCCGGTGAGCGAAACAGTAACCGAACCGAAATTTTGTGTTTTGAGTGAACCGGAAATAAAACTGGAGCGAAAAAAATTACGGTTCGATGCCCCGCTTTCGCTTGGCAAAATTTATGTCAGGCTAATATTATTAAAGCTGCGTCCTGTAATCTCTGGTAGGTTTTTAAAGAAATTGAAAATGTTCAAGTTGTATGTACGTACTTTTGGCTTCAAAATCCCCTTAATTGTATCTTGTAATATACACCCACGCGTTGGCGGAAATTAAAGAGAGAGAGAGGGGGAGGGAGGAGAGATAAAAATTATTGCCTGCAGGTATTAACGACATTGTTATCTCCACCGGCAATCCCAAACCGCGGTTGACTGTTCCCGATCTTTTAATGTGATTCCCCTTACCACCCATGAAATCGAATGTACGCATTAAAAATAAAAATCTCGCGCGCTGATTTTACGGTTTACCGCATTAATTAAGACCTAGAAAACTCTCCGACCGCGTAAATTTTGGTCCGTCTGAATTAAACTTATTAGGTAATCTAAATTGGACGTTATCTAATTTCCTCACGCGAAGAAATTAATTGCTCGATGCTACTGGTTGAAGTTTTAAATGAGTAATTTTCGTGGCGTATATTTTACGCAAATGTTATATGTTTGTGTATATATAGTCGAATATCTATAAGTCTATAAGTCCATAACTCTAATTTTTCATATTCGAAGTGATTTCAATTTACAGGAAAGAATCTTTTTCGTGTTATTTTCTTTCTTACTCCTTTCACAGACACAGCCACACACACACACAAACACACACACATATATATATATATATATAGGGTGTGAGAGGGAGGGAGGGGGAGAAGGAGGGAAAGAGGGGCAACTATTTTAAGTTTACCTAAAGATAGTCCTTCAACAACAGAATATTCACTAGAAATGTTGTATACGACAAAATATTTCATATGTAAAAGTGTGATATTAATTATTTTAAATGAAAATAATAATAATCTATCTATCTATAATTCTTCCTTTGATATTTCAACGGACATTACACTAGTATATATATAATGTACATCTATAGCCGATGGTTGATTGCTGAATCAATTCTCTGATATATAACTCGACATATGCGTTCGTCTGCTAGGAAATTGACCATTAGCCTTCAAATCATAAAGCTCTACTTTCATCCATTTCACAGCTGAATTTCGACAAATACCTACATAAAAGCCATTTTTTTGCTCTATCTCACCCTTGCCCTTGAAATCGAGATACTTCCTCTTGACAAATTTCAAACGTTCATAACGCCCTCACGTCGTCGCTTTCGGAAAAACTTTCTCCTTTCTCCCGATCGGAATCCGATTTTTCTTCCCTTTTTAACGGACAAATTAGACCCGGCGAATAGGTCATTGATCCGGCACTCGTCGGACCCTCTCTCCCCTCCCCGTTTCTTCCCTCATATCCGTTCCGACCTACAAAAATCAATCTCGAGCTTAAGTCGAAAAACATGTACCGCTTCCTATATTACCTCGCGCGATGGGTATTTTCACAGCGCACATCACTCTTCTGGGTCCCTTTATGAGGTTATAACCCGCAGCGAGGGCGGGTTCGGAGGGGGCACACGGTCCTTCCAGAAACCACTTTGGCATGAACTTGTAAGAGTTTAAAAGAGCTTGATATTTCACTCTCCGGACATGCATAACGCTGAAGGAATGGTCTAACGCTGTTTTAGTATATCCGAGTCCAACACGTAACCTCCCATTTTCGTTACGATTACTCCCTCTGGCGTATCCCTACATCGGCTGCCACTTTAGCGGGTTACTATATTTTTTTTACGATACATGTTTCACCCACCGTCGAAATTCACACGATCGAATTACCCATACTTAGAATTTTCGATACTTCGAATTTTCGATACTTCGAATTTTCGACAACTCGAACTTTCGGTGATTTGAATTTGCGATATCTCCTATTTTCGATAGTTGCAACATTTTTATATCTTTACCTTATGTTAGCTCTAATTATCGATCCTTACAGTTATCGATAGATCGAAACGTCCATAGTTAGAAATTTCAATTAATAAAATCTTAGACAGCTGTAAGTACATATTTTTTCGTGTAATTCTAGGGGGCATAGAGATATTTTTACTTTCTCCGTATACGTAATATACAGAAAGTATTGTTTTCATGAAAAAATCGACTTCGAGATTTCAACGGAAATACATGTTTTGAGGTATCTAGAACACGTTTAGATTATTTTCGGAATGATGTATGTGTTTGTGTGTGCGTGCGTGCGTACGGGCGTGCGTTTGTCTCTGTGGATGGATGTCTGTATGAGATTGTGGGCACTCTTAACTTAAAAAATACATGTCATATAAACACCAAATTTCATATATAACACTTTAGTATGAATACAAAGAACTGATTAGTTTTTGGACAATAACGGTTAACCGGAAGTCGAAGTTTATTCGAAACCCGATTCGGTTTTTGCGATATTTCTCCGTTAAAACATCATTATTTTATATACAATTCTATACAAAGATTATGGAGAATGTAATTTTCCATAGCAGTTATTGTTTAGGAATTATTTATAAATAATCGTTTTTTTTTCGGTTTTCGTCAAATATCTCTTTTAAAATGTCATTATTGGTAATCTTCGTAAGGATCAAAGTTGTAGAGAACGATATTTCTTCCAGGTTTTGTTTGAAAGAAATGTTTGTAGAACCTTCCATTTAGTAGATAATTAATTTATTCGTAAATTTCCAGTATACAGCGCCACCACCATCTAGCGGCGAATTCTGCAAACATATTAAAAATATACGTAATTTACGGCAATAAGGACGAATGTATTCTTTTACGATACGAAATAATAATTTTGCCTTATACTGCTATTCATAATAATTTAAATATCTATACCCTAAATATGGAGAAAGTAATCCGTTGGCCACATCAGATTTTTTATATATAATGCGGAACGGCGAGCGGAGGAAGAAGAGAACTAACGCACCCTTACTGGCCTTTTAAGTTTTTTGTTACCCTTCATGATCCATTGCGTCGTGCAAGAGATAGGATTCGCCCGCAGGAGAGCGCACGGAGGAGTGACAAAAAATGAGGCACGCAGAGGGTAATCTCAGGGAAATTACCTTTTACGGTTTTTATCTCGACCTCCCGTGATCTATGGGCGACCCATGAGAGTTTTCCCAAAAATTCTTGTCGTCTTACTATCTGCAGTAACTGTTTGAACCTCTTAAACCCTACCATGTCTATTATTAGGGTTATTTTTATCCGATGTTTTTTCCTGGCATTTCTTGGGAGGAGGTTTTGCGTCTATACCATTGGAAGGATTTATTTTTCACTGAATTAGATACAACTACGCAGTTATTGCATTTGTTCTTAGTCCTTTACTTAACGGAATTTACTTATACGATACAGTAAATTGTTATAAAAAGAGCTGAAAGGTTCACCCCCTTTATAAATACAATTAACTTTTCGATATCGGCAGTTTTTCCAACCAACTTTATGATATGCTCTTAAAACAGGAAAAATTTCAATATAAAAAAACAGCCTACTATTGGAAATGTCTTCTTAACACGAATCGTTAACTATTCACTCATCATTTACCATACACCCAAAGAATTTTATTTATCTATTCATATTCAAAATGTATTCCGCTGAAACGCTTTTACTGAACGTCTACCCTACCAAATCTCACATATATCAGACATGTTATTTATTAGGTGCAAGTCGCGAGCACAAAGCTCCACATAATTCTTTCACTAGTGTACTGTATGCAAAAAATTATTAACCAAATTAGCTCCAGTGTGTCCGTTTTCACGCTCGTGCCCAGCTTCTACAGAACGGATTTACATAAAATTTAGTATTAAGGATTTCTGGGCAAAGGCAATAAGAAAATGATATAAATCAGTGGTCCCCATCCTTTTTGCACAAGCGAGCCACAGCGAGGTGTTAAGTATGTGATGGGGCCGCACTTCGAAACAAAAAAATAAACAACATTAATTACTGACCTAATCAGCAATTAAAGTTAAATTTATTTATCAGAAGATATAAACATATTCAACGTGATACTTGAGGCTGCACTTTATTAGCGAAGTTATTAATATCTACTTCACTGTTCGTGAGACAAAACCTTAAAATATTATGCAAATGATCGTCTGAAAGCCTTGTCCTACACTTCGACTTGATTATTTTCATTTTTAAAAACGTTTTTTTCGCAAATATATGTGCTGCCGAAAATGAAGAACATGCCCGCTGCAAATGTCTTTAGGTTCACAAATGTGTCCGATAAACTTGAATAAAAATCCAAAAACTATTTTCTTTGTAGGTGTCTTTCAAAGCATCAATGGATTTCAGATCAATTAATTCCATCTGATACATTTCAGATGAATCTTCTGGTGATATTTCAAATGGATTCTGAAACATTCTTATTTCCTTCGCATGATTGTGAAAATCCCAGAATCTGTTCTTGAATTCTTCCTGCTGGAGTTTCAGTGCTTCTGAGCATCTTTCTACAGGGAAATGTGAAACTATTTTTTGTCAGATGCTATGTCTGGCACTAGATTTCCTTTGTCCTGTAATGATAAATTCTAATGATCTGTTATATCAGTTAAGAAAGCTAAAGCCCAAACCCATTTTGGGTCAGAAAATGGTTCTTGAGATCTTTCTTCCTTTTTCAGTAAGAAAAATATCAATTTCATGAAGAAGAGCAAAATAACGTTTGAGAACTTTCCCTCTGCTAGGCCACCTACCTTCGGCATGGTACAGCACATCCCCATATTCTGGGTTTAATTGTTCTACTGAAGGAGTTTTGTCTTAACAGTATCTACAAATCTGCACAGATTACATCATATCAAACACATCAATTGTGATTTTCCCCACAAAGTCATTTGCACCCAAACTAATATTCACCTCGGTTTGGACTCGTAAAATGTTGAAATTTGGTTACCGCCGTCTATAATATCCTTGTTACTTTCTCCATACTAAGTAATGGGAAAGTATTGTGATCACGAAAAAAATCGACTTCAAGATTTCAACGGAAATACACGTTTTGATGTCCCTAGAACACGTTTAGACCATTTTCGGAATGGCTGTGTGTATGTGATTGTGGGCGCTCTAACTCAAAAAGTAATTGTCATATTGTTACAAACTTCATATATAACACTTTAGCATGAGTATAAAGAACTGATTAGTTTTTGGACAATAACGGTTAATCGAAAGTCGAGGTTTATTCGAAACCCGATTCGGTTTTCGCGATATTTCTCCGTCAAAACATCATTATTGTATATGCAATTCTATACAAACGTTATAGAGAATGTAATTTTGTACAACTTTTATTTGAAACAATTTCCCATAGCAGTTATTGTTATTAAATAATCGGTTTTTTCGGTTTCCGTCAAATATCTCCTTAAAAACGTCATTATTGGTCATCTTCGTGAGGACCAAAGTTGTAGAGAATAATATTCCTTCCGAGTTTTGCTTGAAACAAATTTTCGTAGAACCTTCCATTTCGGAGATATTTTGCTTATTCGTAAATTTCCAGTATACAACGCCACCACCATGTAGCGGTGAATCTGTAAACATTCAAAATATACCTAATTTACGGCAATAAGGACGACTGTATTCTTTTAAGATACGAAATAATAATTTTGCCTAATAATGCTATTCATAATAATTTAAATATCTATACCCCAAATATGGAGAAAGTTGTGCGTTGGCCACATTACATTTTGTAATCACGTAATCACCAAATATACTTCAAAATTAACAGGTAAAAGTAACAAAGGCAACAGCACTTCGACAGTCTCACCGACATCGAGACACACAATGTTTCACTTGTGTTGAGAGGGAATGCCTGTCTGAATTCGCTTTTCCCCCTCCCCACTATCCAGCGGCTACAGAGAAAAAGACCTGCTGATAGGACAAGATTATCACTAAATCTAACACCGTAGCTCTTAGCGATCATGTATTTGCATTGGCTGACTACATGACGACGCTGTCAAACGTGTATAAAACGTGGGGGGGGGGCAAGTGCCTCACAGAATTGGTTCGGGGCCGCGTGCGGCCAACGGGTTGGGGATCCCTGATATAAATGATTCATATAACCCGCTCACTGGTGCCGCTTTACAAGGAGCAAAAAAAGAAGAACTTTTCGTCATATCTCGCACAATATTAAAAAAGTTTTCAAATAAAAATTGTACAACTAGCCGAATAAAATGCTCTAACCCGCAACAATGGACGTAGGACACGTTAGCCACACCCTCTACCAATAAACATAATGGTTGTGTCTAAACGTAAAACTTCATTCGCTTCAAGTTTATCTTTTAAAAGGTCATACCTCGAGATTTTGTCCAAGAAGTTATTGGCGCTGAATGAAAATAAATATTATTCACAAACATTAGGTAAATTATGAATGGATAAAGGCAAAACTAAAGGTTTGGAATCTTACATAAGAAATACGTCTGAATAAGGAGATTAATTATATGGTACTCACAGTATCGGCATTTGTTCCGGTGGAAATGATCACAAATAGACACGCTTTGCTCCCGTTGAGGTGCGGCAGCCATTGCGTTTCTTATGAAACTGATCCATGTCCTGTGATATTCCTGCAACGGGATATGGGCCTTTTTAGTATTTTTGAACTCATTAACAAACCAGATATTGCTAACATGACGATTTACCAGCGTTTAATATTGACAGTAATGATGACAATAATACATCAGATAATTATTGATAAAAATACCAAAAAATAGTTAATATAAATAAATATAGGTAATAAAAATAAAAGCAATCTTGGGGCCCCCATGCACTGCGTTGGCCTGCGCCCCCAAGTTACGCGCCTGCTTGCGCGGTTCATTAAATGTTGTTAACGAAGACAATCTTCGTAGAAACTGAAGTAAACAATACATGCTATACAATTACGAAAATACGTTTAATTCCTTTTCGTCCCCTCACGGTATTTAGTAAATTAAAGGAAATGAATTATCTACGACGAACCTAAGCACGTTTATTTTCCTTACATAAACACACATTACAACTACTTAACCCGAGTGAGTTATGTTTTCAATAATTATGACACAAATCGAATTACAGCATCAGAAAATAAATCCGTAACTCAAAAATTTACTTGGCATTATTTCTAGTATTCTGTTTTTCAGAATTTAGCCATTACACTAAAATTACGTAAATACGTTTAATAATGCAATAACATAAGAGGAGGGAAGAAATGTTCAACGGAAAGATTATTAGCTGTTTAATGTTACGCGTTCGTTCAAACTATATCGTTTAGGCCTAAATATTCCATCGCACGAAAGGTGCCTATTTGTGCACTTTCCTAACATGTTTGACTAACATAAGCATACGTTTTTCGCGTTGCTTTTCAATTTATTTTGCTGCCGCAAATTCCAAGGCATTATAATCCGCAAAAATCTCTTTTCGTCCAAACATTTGCGAGTCGTTGCAGTCATTTTATTCTCGCCGCATTTATTTGAACTTTTACCATTTTTTGTTTCGTCAATTTTTCCTCCCGATTCAGCAAATTTTATTTTTCAAGCCGAGCATGCCGATGACGGGAAATTGGACTTTTTTATTCGTGTATGCGACAGAAGCGCATAATACCGCAATTTTCTCGTTCAAAAATAAAATAAATAAAATCGTTTCGCTTCGAGAAGGCCACGCGGTAAAGCGATTTGCAAATTTGCATTTTTTTAACGCATGACAAAAGCTTTTCTTGGGTAAAAACACGAGTAATTTCATCGTCGGAAAAGGAAATATCGAAAAACTAAATTTCCAACCAAGGCAACTGCAGACGAGAGATTTTTTTGCTAAACCTTAAGCGGAAATAACATCCGTTATAAACTATACACGATATGCGTATAAATAAGAGAGATTCACTCGAAAAAATTTTGCGTGAATTTCGAAAGCATAGATCTGAATTCAGAGGTAGTTTTAACTGTTAAATCAGCCATTCCCTAGAATGTGGATGTTTGTGTCCTCAGCTTCATACGTAAGAATAGACATTTCCTTTTAAACATCGCCCTCCAGAAATAAGGATTTTTATGAATATAATTCAGTTGCACAAGGTAAAATTAGTAAATATGGTAGAATTTATAGCGGCATTTCGTTAATCTCCAATTGGCCATTCGTCTTTGATTGAAACTTTCGTATATCTCTATAAAGAAGCTGCTATGCTACGACGTGATCGACTAAAACTCACTTCTTTGTACCATTAGCATACAAAACGAAAATTTTCCATGGGAAAATCCCGAATTAAACGCAATTATCCAAACTTCAAAGTAAAAAACGGAAGTTTTCAGTCAAGAATGAATGAAAAAACTCAGTAGCATACCTTATCTTAGCATTAAAGGCTGATTTTTAGGTGTACCGAGAAGGACTACGTTTTGCAAACGAATAAACCATTGCGAAATATTAACAGGACATTGCACTGTGCGCTGAATTCCCAAAAACGTGGACAAAATACAAAATATGAAGTTATTCTAATGTTGTTGAAATGTACTTATGCATTATCAAAAATGACCAAATAGTCACGGAGTGGCATAATTTTGCCATGTGAATCAAATTTGTGAAGGCAGGAGTGTTTGGAAGTTGGTTAATCTAATGCTTTCATTTTCAACACTTAAATGAACGTTGGCGGCCAAATATTCTGCATTTGTTTGAGTACCAAAAGCGTTGCAATGGCTCTCGAGGTTGCACATCAGGAATAGATCGAAACCTGTAGAATTCAAATATAACAACGGTTTGACCTTCAGTCTTTATGGAAATGGGTTATCGGTAATTTGAAAGGGGAGGAAGCGCGACAGGGAATTCAGAGTTATTGTGAGTTTAAATTGACCAACAAGAGCGGCCCGCCTAGTCCCGTCTGATTTCTTTTCGCGAATATGTCGCTCAATACATGCAGAATATGAGCAAATGGAGTCCAGCTGCTACAATCTGCTCTTTCAGGTTCAGTGCACGTCAAATATCACCAGGGACGTTAGCGCGTCATAGCAGCAGATTTTCTCGATTTTCGTAGCATTCTTTTTGGATGTCTTCCTCTCTGACATCGTTGAATCATACGAACCGCAATCTTTCTGTTCTGGCACGTCTTCATTATCGGATACACCAATCCTGGAATTTTTATCAAGAACAGCCTCAGCGTTAGCCCGCAATTGACGACCGAAGAGATTGTCAATGGTTCCTCCGTCCTCACCTCCCAAGTCCTCGTCAGAAAGCACGTTTGCTTCAGGAGGCTCAATATAAATTTTATCGATATATTCAGGCTCATTCTCTTCTAAAATATTCAGAATCTCCTGAAGCGTCAAGCCACTATACCAATAAGATAAATACAATGAATATGATAATCGAACGAAATAATTTCAAACGACAAGATATAATGGGAAATGAAACATTTAAAACTTATATATAATGTCTAACATTATTTTAATTTAAATACATCGCTTCTGAATAACAATTTGCTGTTCTTTGTATGTAGACAGGAAGAAAATCAAAGCTAATAGAACTGATATTACTACCGCCCAGCGTTACCTAGAAGTAACGGAGGGAAATTTTTCCATAAATCTCAGTAATAATGAATAGTTATTTAATAAATGTTATTTTACAAGACAACTAATCTTCATAGATGAGAACAACAACAAACACTAATGAATAAAACAAATAAATTATGTGAAATTTAAAACTAACCTAAGCCGCGGATCCATAATTTCAGTTCGAGCGAGAAGCGAATAAGTCAACCACACTCAGGCGGCAGCTGTAATATCTATGGTCCTCTTGAACGCTCTATAGTGTATCACAAGAATACACTTAGTCGACAGAAACTAATCACATTGTATGAAAGCAAATTCTTTCGCTGACAGATACATAGAATTTGATTTGAATTTGATAGTGAATTTGACAGTGAATGATAGTCAGCCATGTGATGTGATGTCCTGTACAATACATTTCTAGCGTCACAAATTACTGTACTGCGAAACTTACGACATTAAAACATGTTTCAGAATTTTTCCCATCTTTTCGGTAATTCCGCGCATTGTTGTGTCAGAAATCCCCACTGTGGCTACGCCACTGAACAAAAGGAATCGCCACAGACCCTTAAAACCATCAGAACTGAACTCCACGTCCCCGAAAACCCCCGAATACCAAAATTAAGGTCGATCAGGCGATACCTTTATTTTTGTCCACGTTTTTGGGAATTCAGCGCACTGTGCATTGGAGCGAAGATTTTTCCTCCAATAAATTGACTATGATCTGGTAACAGCAAATGAAAGCGTTCAAAGGTTGTAAATATAAAATAAAATATATAAAAACCTTTCTTCGAGGTTGGAGTGCCGATTTCTATTTCATCTGTTCAATATTCACCATGCGTTTTTCACTGTCGATAACGTTTTACCTATGCCTAATGCTAAATGCCACTTTCTATTTGAAGGTATAATAAAATAGAACCAAACTGCTATCAAACTTCGCTGAATGTGGTTCAGTTTTCAATATTTATTCCCTCTCTCTCCTCTGTTTGCCTGTATTATGGCTTTACTCGTTTACTTATTGCCTTTTGATAATTTAGTACTAGGTTAGGTGGTAGAGATGCCAACAAAGGCTAAGCTCGACAATAAAGTTTACAATCGATCTCTCTATCCCGTCCAATATAATGTCTTAGGGCCGTTTATTTCCCCCACCCATTCTTGAGAATTCCATTATGGATTCCCGCAAAACCGCCTTCACCAAGCCGCCATAATATTCCGAATCGATTTAAGTGACAATTCTCGACCTTCACCGGAAACCACACCTCGGACGAAATTTTGCAGTCAATGCTTTTGCGCAGGGGCCTCGGGATAACGTCTACATTAAAGCGACGAGAGCGCACTTAATGCCTTGCGGTACCCCCAGGATGATGAGCGAGCGAGTTTGTGTATGTATGTGTGTCTGTGCGCGTGTGCGTGTCTGCTCGTGTGCGCGCGCGCGCGCAGCAGAAAGCAAACGAACGTCGTCCTCTAGGGGCAGCCTCCGCTGCAGCGGAGGCTGCCCCTAGAGGACGACGTTCGTTCCACGGAAATTATCAGGTCTCCAAAGGGCGAAAAATTGTAGTTTGTTTTTATTTTTGCGTTAAAACGAGTAAAGCTATATGGAGAAAAAGAGCAAGGGGAGATATATAAAGGAAAGGAGAGAGAGAAAAGGTTAGAGGAAGGTGAAGGAAAAAAACGCAGGAATTATAAGAAAATGCACGTGTCCCATGGTAAAATTATTGCATTTCCGTGTTTTTTTTACTGGCAGTATCTTAAAACGTGGCGTATTGTTTTAGAAGAATCCGCAACTCTACGTTTTATATTTTTTAAAATTTAGAGTGCATTACAACGTATTAAGCGTACATTAAAGGGAGTACTTACTTTAATAAGGGACGTTTCGCATGATGGATGCTCGCAATTATAATATGGGGTTTTTTTTAACCCGAAGCAGCTAGGGTGCATCATTTATCATCACCTACGTAAGAGACGTAAAAGGGTGAAAACGCAAAGAAATTTATTCCCAAAATGTGAGCGCTAATAAGAGATTCCTTGAAAGTGTTTTAATGAAAATCAATTTTATCCAGACAAATAGATTTTCCATTAAATATACCTTAAAAAATCTTGAATGGTCAATATTTTATAATAAGAATTAAATAGTTTTGCCATGACATTCGCACTATTGATATAACCGTTCTAAGACTAAATTTGAATTTGCTAATTTCATACGGAAATATTTCCATTCGATTGAATAAAATGAAAATATAGCTGCTATAATGTTATTGTGAATAATACCAATACCATAAAAATATTAACAAGGACATTATTTGAAAGAGTTAGAAAAATATTAACCGTAATTTAATGAACCAGAGACTCTTCAGCTCTCATAAAAAATATTTTTCCTGCTTCATCAATACAGACAATCGGTTTACTATAATTTCAAAGCAAATTAAGCTATCTACATCTACAACTCTCGAACAAATAACTTTAAAACTGTTTAAAAATATTTACAAACTGAATAGAAGAGCAATAACTTATTCGCCTTATTCCCAGAATTTTCTTTATTTGTGAAGTTTTTATACTGGAATGGAAGTATATGAACGATTTCAGCAAACGTAATAATTTCATTAAATAGGAATATGTACACTTTGTAATTGATCGAATTATGTAAGCAAACTTTGATTCCCATAAGAAATTTACTTAAACAAACGATCCATGGGTAAGCACCTCAATAAATCTACAAACTGTTTCTTTACAAAGCATTTACGTAATAATTTCGCTTTGATAGGAGGTTTCCGAGTTGGAGCTTCATTAAAAAATGTGTTTTGCTATTAATTTTATATTCAAAAATCCATTTACTCTAGTTTATAGAATTATTACGTAAATGATATGTAATGTTATAGTAATGACAAGTACATGACACCAAAATTATTTATAACGAATAAATATTCCGAAAATTTTCTTGTTTTATTCTTTTAAGGCCGCCGATTTTATAAAGCAAAAAGATTTTATTTTTGATTTTTTTTATTCTTAATTGCTTTCATCTTTTAAGTGCGAAAATGAATAACATTCAATGAAAAATAACGAACGTAAATAATTTACCTCAATCGCTTTCATACGATGACTGATGTCAGAGTTCGTGATTTGTGGAACTTTGTGACTTCATACGACTCTAGCGCTAGTAGGCTAGTCACTCTAAATCACAAAGCAAATAAGATAAGAAATCCGTTACCGACATTATCCTACTCTTTTCGAAAAGCAGCAAGGAGGACCAACGGCTTGATATCGCTTCCGAAGGATGAAGCGTTGATTTGCGTGCTCTCCTCTAAACACGTAAATAGGGTGCCGCAAGATTTATTGAAAAAAATCCCACTTTCTCAGGTTTTCAACGGGTATGCTCAGCCCTCACCACTAGGTCACAGTATCCCATTTCGCAAGTTTTGAAATTTTGAAGATACTTTTATACCCAGAAGCTATCTACCGCAGCGTGAGGAATAAAAGTACTTCCCCAAAGGAACCATTTACTGATTACGAGTTTTCAATGATTTTATGAAAAAGTTCAAAATTTTTAAACCAATAGTGAACATTATTTAGGTATAAAATGAATTAACAGAAATAAGCTAAAATTTTCATACAATTAAGCGTTAAAACTTCTCTCGCTATATATTGATCAAAATGACAACTCACGTTGAAATCCGTATTTCCCGCTATCATTTCTAACGTTGGGGCACAGAATACCGTGCTTATGTAGTAGTTCAATTTCTTGCTACTGAAACACCCACAGATTCACCGCCAACGCCACCGCAAACAAATAGATTTTGGAAAGTTTGAAGAATTACAGTTTAACTTCCAGATGAGATACGAAATTGTTTTTGTGCTAAAAACCATCTGCGAGTCATAAGATTTCTTCCTCTTTACGATCCTATAATTTGTTCGAGAGATATGAGGGAACAAAAAATGGTCTACCCCAAAATATATATATAAATAAATACCGGACGAACGCATATAAAAGATTTTACAAAAAGTAAAAACTATGTTTATGCAAGGGAAACTATATAGGTAAATTGCCGAGGAAATGAGTTAAAATAGTAACAGACAAGAAAAACAGTAATACCTTAGAACAAAAGCAAAGACCATTGTAAAGGAATTAATTTCGCGTTTACTGGAATATCGAATAGTCACTAGCAGTGAAGGTTTCGGCCAGCCTTAATAACCAAACAAAATCCTACCTCTTATAAAACAGCGATAAGCTTTGGCGTCGAATATTGTGAATACATACAGGCTAATCCGTAACCAAAGGAATAATAACAGGTCATGCAATGGCAACACGGAAACGGATGCGGAAATATTTATTTCCACCGAGATAAGAACCATGAAATTTCGAACAGATCGAAAAGGGATCCGAATGTAAAAACATCCAATCGTTTGAAGGATTGAGCGACCGTCAAAAAAGAAAAAAGGGATTCAGTTATAAAACAAGCCAATTGAGGCAGCTGCTATTTTTTTAAAAGCTTTATCCTCTGCCTCGCCCCCACCCAACTCTTCGATTACCTTTCTCTCTCTATCTCTCTTTCTCCCTCCCTCACCATCCCTCTCCATCTCTCACTATTCCTCCCTCTTCCCTCATCTCCCCCTCCTTCCCAAACCTTCTTCCTCCGCCCTCCTATCCCACCGTCTCCCTCTTCTCCCTCCCTCTCCTTCGCTCTCTCCATCTCCCTCCCTCTTTCACTATTTTCATCCTCTATTTCTTTCCTCTTCCTCCCCTCTCTCCTTTGTCTTGGCCTCCCTATTCATCTATTATTATCCCTCTCATCTTGCTCCCCATCTTTCCTTTATTCTTTCTCTCTTTTATATCCTCTATCTCTCTCTTCTCTCAATCTCTTCATCCTCTCCCCATTCTCTCTCTTCCACCATTCTCTCTCTTTTCATCTCTCTCTTCTCTCCCACTCTCTTTCTTTTCACCTCTCTTCTCTCTTATTTCCTCTCTTCACCCTTCTCCCATTTCCCCCCTCTTTCCTATCACTCTTCCCTGCTTCTATTCTCTCCGCCGCTCTCTCTCTCCCCCCTCTCTCTCCGTCCCTCTCCCTCTCTTTCCCTCCTCCTCCCTCTCTCTCCCTCCCTCTCCCTCCTCCTCCCTCTCTCCCCCTCTCTCTCCCTCCCCCGCCCTCTCTCTCCCTCCCCCTCTCCATCTCTCTCTTTCTCTCTACCGCTCTCTCTCTTCTCTCTCTCTCTTCCTCTCTCTTTCCCCCCTCTTTCCCTCCCCCTCCCTCTCTTTCCCTCTCCCTCCCTCTCTCTCCCTCCCCCTCTCCCTCTCTCTCTTTCTCTCTACCGCTCTCTCTCTCCTCTCTCTCTTTCCTCCCACCCTCCCTCTTCCTCTCTCCTCCGACCTGCACCAAAGTTCCCTCAATATTTCTCCTCCCATCTCCAAAGTCACTTCAGCGCTCGCCTCGCTTAACCTTTTTGAAGGTATCAATTTAATCGAAGAACCCTTAAGGAACAGGTTGAGGGAGCGAGCTAGAAAGGGATGTTTCCACCCGACTTAATAATTGATAATTGGATGAGAAGCGAGGGAAAGTTTAAAAAGAGACGATCCCTTCGCGCGTGCCACTCTTAAATTCGTGTTCTCCGTAACACTTACGAAAAGCGGTTCTAGCGGTTATAAGGAATACTGAACGTAATGCGGTATCGTTGAAATACAAAATGAAATTGAAACAAAAGTGAAATTATTTTTAAAATACATACTTTTCGAAATTATTTTCTGAAATGTCGTGCCACTTAAATCTCTTCCCGTGCCACTTAAAACATCTTCGCATGTCACCTTATGGCACGCGTGCACACGTGCATGATCCATAAAAAACGTAAGTCGTCAGGGTCAATTGAAGTCAGCTTTAATATAACCATTTATTGATAACATGCGTCATTGCCTATAACAGGAGTAAAAATAAAATATTTTCCGCGTATTATTTTTTATAAACGACTTATAAATTAGGGAATATTTTTGAAACGGGAGAAAACTATTCCAAACTAAGGCTCACGCCAATCTGCATAGGATCTTTATGACCGATTTATTCCATCAACTTCGACTTAGAAATTAATCAAAATCAAATTTTGAGATATGCGTAGTTTTTCAGTCAATTTCGAACCAATTCCTCCCTTGAACGGCCGCATTCCATGTTTCCCCTTCCTCAAGGGCAGACGATCAGATCGGACTGAATATATTCTTCCCTCCATAAAAGCCTTCAGATATTGCACCGAGATCAATCTCAGCGCGAGATTCGAAACCACGCTCATTTTCATCTCATTTGAATGTCCAATTGTTCAGGTCCCTCGTTCTACACCCTCTCTCCCCCTTCTTGTCCCTTCCCAGGCCCCACACTTTTTACCTCCACTCTTCAACCCCCATCCAATATCTCCAAACAAAATAATTCCATTTTTAAATTTGCACCCGAACACCACCTCATTGTCCGTCCTTTGTTCATTTGGGCTCACATTTCACTAACTCGCGCCCTTTCATAGCCTTTTGCCTCGACGCTCTGAAAAAGTAACGCGGTCCATTTGAAATGGTATATCGCATCTCTTCTCTCTCCCTCTCTCTCTCCCACAAACACACCAATCCCATCTCCTTTTCACCTTATCTATTCCTCTCTCCCCTCACCTCCCCTCCTACCCTTTACTTTCTCCTCTCCTACCCCCTCCCTTCTCATATCAACTCCCCTGTTATCTCCCCTCTCCCCCTTCCACTGTCATGTCCCATATCCTCTCCCATCCCGTCTTTGATTTCTGATTATAAACTCATACACACTGTTTTAAATTTTAAATATCAAATAATAAAATCTAGGGTTTTCGCAGGTTTTTCATGCCCCTTCCTTGTGGTTTTTTTCCTGCGTTGGTGTTGCTAGGGAAATTTAACCTGTTCTCACCTAGGTCCTCTCCTCAAATATATTAATCTTTCCTGGGATATTTTTAATTTGCGTTTTATCATTTACATTGTGTTTTATGCAATTTAATGTACCATTGGCGAATGGTTAGATGTAAGAGTGGGCCTTACGGTTTCGCCAGAATAAAGACGCTTATCTATCAATCTTCCCTCCCCCCTCCCTCCCTCCCTTCCCCACTCCTCTCTCTTCTCCTTTCCCCGACCCAATTGCCCTCTTTTATCTTCTCAATTTCTCATCCAGTCTCTCATCTCTTCTTCAAAGACCGCCGTCCAATCCCACCCTTCCTCCTTCCTATCCTTAATCTTCTCTTTCCATCCCCTTATTTTATTTCAACACACTTCCTTCCCCACCCCCTCTTAAAAAAACAAAACTCCGCGGTATCTTGCCTCAGCCCTTTCCCCTCCTTTTACACCCCCCTCCCCCTCCCTCCCCTATACCTTCCAATACCCTATCTTCTACCAATCTCGTAATCCTTTCAACACACCTCTCTCTCTCTCGTTCAACCTCCGTCTCCTCTCTTTTTTTCCCAACCCTCTTCCTCATTCACATGCATTAACTTCTCTCCAACCCTATCACAAAGTGATGGTCTCTCCTTCACCCCCTCCCCTCTATCTCCCTCCCTCTCCCCTCCTAAACCTTTTCTTCGCAGGTAGCAGGACCGCAGATCTCTGAAGGGCTAAACCGCATTCTTATTCCCTACATGCTTCCGCCGATGTAACCAACTTACTTTCTCTCTCTCTCTCGCAATTTCCTCCACCCATACGCCCACGCGCGTTACCCTTACCCCCTCGGACGACGGTTCCATTTCGGGACGGCGCCAAAAAAATAAGCAGCCTTTAAGACTCCGGGGTAATTTATTTTCCTCCGTCCCAGATACGGTATCAACCTCCCTCTCTCGCTAACTTGCATTTTTCAAGAAATTCTTTAAAAATAAAAATGAACTTTTTCTACCCTCTTTTTTTTTAGAGAGAGAGAGAGCATTGGACTAAAAACCGAGGAAATTCTATTATTATCTTTTAGTGCAGCGGTTCTCGACATTATTCCTCCTGCGTCCCACCTACCGCCTTTTCAAGAAATCCTTGCCCCATCGTGATATAAAGATAAACCTCACTTTTTAATAAATGTATTTATACGTTTATACGCATATAGTAGCACGTTAATAATTGGTAGACACAAAGGAGAAGGTCGAAATATAAAAGATTTACTCGGTAATTCCACAAAAATTTATTTATTTTCTTTAATTAATGTTTGTGGAATTACCAAGTAAATCTTTTTTATTTCGACAATACGATGAAATTCCATCAATTTACGCCCGAGTCTGTTAAATATATAAAGGAGAAGGTGTCTGAAAGTGTAACCGATGGGAGTGCCAAAATGTCTTCAGCCGGCTCTGGTCCCAACTAGACGGCTTTCAAGTCCCACCAGTGGAACGCGTCCCACCGGTTGAGAAACACTGTTTTAGTGGACTCGCGAAAGTGCGTGTGCGTGCATGCGCACGCGTGAACACGGACGTGCTTCTTCGACTCGGCAACGGGGGAAAAAAAACGCATTTTGTTTGCATGACAGCTGACGTGGATTTTAATGCGGGTTTAAAGAGTATACGAACCATTTCTTTTCTTCGGGAGGATGAAAAAAAAACGACAATAATTAAAAACAACGGAAAACCCATATATTTTTTTATATCCACGACCCGAGGATAGAAGAGGTTGTCTCTCAGGATCTCTCCGGCATTAAAAAGCGTCGTCGCGATGGGGGAGGGCTTCGCGATGATGATGATGATGTGTTGCTCTCCGTTCATCGTCGGTGGTGATGAACGTAAAAATAATAAAATAGACGGGGAAGACTTTTTGCTTAATGAGCTGCCTTCGCCTATTTTTAAAAAGGATTTCCTCCTGAAAGCTTTTTTCATATTTCATCGTTCTTTCTCGAGAAAAGCTTGTGAACAGAAACGGATTTATATAGGCAAAGTGTAGGCATTTCATTACCTCTATTAGGCAAACTGGTAAATGCGCTTTAAAAGTAGTACAGAGAAATATTAGCATGGGTAATGAGATAAAAATTAATACATGTGTGTGTATATATATATATATATATCTTATAAATATTTTAGTTTGTGTGTTTGTATGTTCTTTATACTTTTTTACACCGTCGAAGCTATCGAATTAAAAAATTTCATGGGCCATCCTATGAACTACAGGAAGAACTTGGTCTAGGTTTGCAGACCGTGAGGTTTCTTATACCCCGTGGGGTCCACAAAATACTATTTCCATAAGAATGCATGGGAAATGGTGTGGAGAAACCCCTAAATGCCATGAAGCCCTTCACTGATGTGAATGCAAATATACCTAAATATTAACTTACGATCACGAAAAACCGACTATTTTAATTCTGTCGATTTTTTCTCGTATTACATGCTAAATCGCTCAAAATTTTCCTTTAAGCGCAAAATTTATCGGCTTACGTGACCATTTTCCAGACGGTAACACAGCTAAATTTCTTAATTGTTGTCCTCTTCAAAGGGAGAGATATACACGTAAAGATTAATGCAAGGAAAACCCACGCCGTGGCGCGCCGCAGAGGAAGAATAGCTAAAGCCAAGATTAAGGGTACAAATGGATTCATGCCTAAATATAGTCTATGAATACTTTTAAAGTATAAAGCAATAAAAATCGTGTGCTACTTAAAAGAAAACTCTTTCCCGAGCGAAGCCGGGCGTTTCGGCTAGCCTTTAATATATTGACGCTTCTTACATAGGATATAGGAGAATGAGGAGGAGAATACAAATTATGAGGCACTTCCAGATGAGCTAAAAACTTGAAATCTGGTATGTAGTTAGGTCTAGCGGCAAAACATACGAAATAATCGAAAATTACAAAAATATTTAATTTTTTGGCGGTTAAAAAAATCCCAAAATTTAAACAAATATTTCTTTAGGTATTTCTGAATGTGCCACAATGCTGCGTTTTTTTCTGACGGTGGAATTTTCTGAATAAGCAAAACAATATTATAGAAAATTACACATATTTATTTAATTGGTCGTTAAAAATCCATAAAAGTTAAACAAATTGACAAATTTTCATGTACTTCCGATCAGGCTAGGGAGCTGAAAATTTTCAGAAAGTTAGAGATTGGAGTTCCAGCGGCAATTAACATTGAAAATTACAATGAAATTTATTATTGTGGCCGTTAAAAATTCATAAATTTGAAGCAATTTAATCCATATAAATTCATTTCAAGAAATGCATTTATATATAACTATATAATCAATAAAATCTGGCATAAATGTGTAGCATTTGTACCGAACGCAGAAAAAAATATAAAATTATTAAAACTGACATTTTTAGTGACTGAAAAGTAAACAAATAGACAAATGTTTATGCAATTTCGGTCAAGCAAGGGACCCGAACTTTTTCAGAAAGTTAAAGCTTTGTGTTCCAATGGCAATTAAAATTGAATATTACAATGAAGATTATTTCTGTGGCAGTTAAAAATTCATAAAATTTAGACAATTATATATATATATATATATATATATATATATATATATACATACATACACACACACACATATATATCACTGAACTTCTAGAGGTGCTACATACATAAAATTTGCCATAAAAATGTGGCATCTGTGCCAAACATTGAATAAAATATAAAATTATAAATTTTAATGGCTTTTTTGCCCCATTATTGACCCATACTATGATAAAAATTATGACAATATCCTTGAGACTTCAAATTTGGCACGATTGTAGGTTTTCAGTCACAATCAATGGAAAAAAATCCTACATTTTTATAATTTTAATTATTTAGGGGTTCTTTTTACCCCATTGTTGAAAGTAGGCTGAAATGTTTGGAGAATGTAATGACCGTATACTAGTGTGTGTGTGTATATATATTCACAACAAGTAGTCTATCCGTAGACAGGTTCGTTAAAGGTCATGGTTAAACTCGGTTCTCCATATATTCCTATTTTCCGCAGTCTTCTTCAATATATATATATAATACAACCACGCAGAGGTTGAAAGAGAGAAAACAAATGGAGAATGTAGAGCGGATGAAATGGAGGCTGAAGAGTAGAATTTCGTACCCCCTCGCGTGTATATTCGAATTCACCCAAGTGTCTCGAAGGTATTTTAATAAAAGAGGCGATGTTTAATTCGTTCGGGAGAGAAGAGCTTTTAGAAAATTAAAACTAAATAAAGAAAGGAGTTGGTGCGAGGGATAGCCGTGTTCTCCGAGCTAATTTGTAAATATGAAACGCTCGTTAAAATCTTGCTGAGCCATTTCGTTCGCAAGCCTCCCCAAAAACCCCCCTCGAACGCGTCCAATTCGTTTTTTATTCCATATATTAACAATCTCCGCAATTTAGATGGAGTAACAAAAGAGGTGGCTACGATTTCTGCTGGGAAATCAAGCTCCACGCGTAAATTTTTAAATTTTCCATTTACCCTTTCAGTCAAGAATCACTGTACAATTTCTTTAAATTGAATGAGCAATGCTATTCGGAGTTTAAAAACGTTTAAATGGATGAAATTATGAATTAAAATTAGTTCAGTTTTCTCTGAAAAGAGGCTGTGAGAAGATTTTATGTATCAAGTTTTTAAGAAGGCCATTTCGGAATTGTTTAGCGTTCCAGCAAACATTTAAATAGAATTTCGCGACAGTCGTTCATTATGAAAAATATTTGAAAATAGGTTAAAACGTTTCAAATGCGACGTGATATATAATGTAATTTCCGATGCCAGGACCGAAAAGCCTAAACGCTTTCAATTTATATGATAATTCTACGGTTTGAACCAGATAATATATAAGGCCCATTTCGGTTTTAAAATTTTCGTCTCAGTTGGCTGCTTTTAATTTGTTTCCAACAAAAATTAAATTAAATTGAAGGAACATTCCGTGCGTAGATGTAATAAACATGTCAATTTGTATTTATTTTGATAGAAAACTCAGAAGCATGCAAAATTAAAATTGATGTCGACAGAGAAATTTTCAGAATTGAAAGGACGAAAATATCAATCAAAACTGAAATCTCATAAAAAATTTATTACGAGTTTTTACGTAGGTGGGGGCCCAAACATTTTACGCGCATGAACGCCGTAAACTCGAAGTTACGCAAATGTCAACGTCCCTTCCGAGGCACGGAACGCTGATTTGTGGTTCAAACCACACAATTAGGGGAAGGGGCGATGCCAGGTTGAAAACTCCGACCTCTGCCGGATTTGAACCCGGGACCACTGCGTGGAAGGTGATCGCTCTAGGCACTCCATCACACTAAGCCTAGCATCATTATTAAGAATCGACGATAACCGCAATGATATTCTTGGTAATTAAATATAATTGCGATACTAATAAATCCACTATATCACAATAAATATCAAAAATATAACCATGTGATAACACTTGTTTTTTTTTATTACACTACCTAAGGTAAAAGGGACTTTTGGGATATCCTTTACATTTACCGGCGTCAATTAATAACTTAATCCACCCTTTACCTACCTTCCTCATCATATCGTCCCATAACGACATCCCAGCCGGTTCTTAACAGTCCTTAAAGCACTCTACCCCCTCCGTCATCTTTCCTGAAACAAATAATACACTGACGGGCTTGTTTGACCTTGGCTAATTTTAAGGAGGAATTCCCCCTGCTTCGATCCCGCGTAATATTCCCGCCATCCCTCCAGGCGCCATGCAGAGAGTTCCCGCGTCCTCGCCATTTACGGAATTTGCTTCCTCAAAACCATCGTTCGTTAATTCAGTTATTCAGAGAATTTAACTCGCTTAAAGGATCGGCAGCTTGAGGGAGGGAGAGGGAGAGAGAGAGAGACAGAGCTGTTTCATTTGGAGTCGGGGGATGAGCGAATTCCGGATTGGATACGTCAAAAAGGGGGAGAGGTAATATGAGTAATGGGATAAAAGGGGAGGAATCTCAAATGGGAAGGAAGAGGTAATTTCGGAGAGCAGCGACTCTAAAACCTGTCAAGACTTAGTGCACGGGAGTAGGAGCGAAATGAGGACTCTATTGGATGCCATCGGAGAAAATCTTGTTTTGCCGGTCCTTATTTTTAAAAAAATCGTTGGATTGATACGCGTCACATTTGAGGCTCGAAACGGAGAATTTAACTGGGTCTTTAAAATAAGAAAAAATAAAGACTTTTAAAGTATCGCAGAGTGGATTTTTCTATTTCTAAGTCGTCGGAAAGGCACCGGAATTTTGAATTAAATACCATTTACTTCGTACATTCTCCGTTATGACCGCCGTAAAATTTGGCAGTGAATCACGAAACTATGCAAAATTATTGAGAAAAAATGTTGTTTCATACTAGAATATACCCGATAAGATCTTCCGCCACTACTACAGACGGTGTCAGCTGTGATCAAAGAAAATCCGTCAAAACGTCGGTGGAGTGTTCTTTTATACCTTTGTAACTATTTTTTAAAAAATCTTTCGCAACGCAGCAGGTACTCAACGCTTAATGAGTACGTTAACTCGTTCGTGACAGCTTTCTTTGAATTCTGCTATCGGACAAAATTCTGCAGGCAGAATAAGCGGAAAACTGCTTTTAAATTATAACTCCGATATTTTTTTTGCAATTTAAGTGCATGTAAAAAATCTAAATTTCTCCAAATTTACTTTATTTTGCGCAAATTGGATCGGTTTTGTAAAGTATTTCTAAAATCTGTCAACCAAATCCGTGATATTGTCGTTTCTAAAAATTTTCATTTAATTCGAACGTTGTTCAAAGTAATTTGAATTAAAGCGCAGCAGCTACATTTTAAAAAAATATGCTATTTAATGCGCACTGTATACATTTTTTATAAATATGGAGCAAAAATGCCTCAATTCGGCTGATTTTACAGTGCCACTGATATTTATTTAAGTCGTTCCAAGGAAATCCAACGAATAAAATATCGCTGCTAACGCTAAAGGGAAATAAAATATGATAACTATGTAAGTATTGCAGACTGTTGACGAATGTACCAGTCGCTACATTACTCTTATATGTAAGTGTATAGTCCCAATGTCTTCTTTAAAAAAGTAGTTTTTCTCTCTGTCTTAACGCAAAATAATTTTCCGCCGTCGCTGAAGACTCCCACAAAAAAGTGAGAAAACATTACAGAGCAGACTTCCCTTCCAAATATTATGTATCCTGCGGACCCCAAAATTTCCTCTGAAAACCGAGGAATGAGAGGAAAGAGGATCGGGAGTCATCTCATTGCTTAATCCCGCCGCTAACCATTTTTCCGAAACTTGGGAAAGAAAGGTAAAAATAAAATATAAGAAGATGGACGGAAGGAGAGAGAAAAATATTTGGTCCCCCGTATTGCTCTTAGAAACGCGCCAGGAAATTAGATTACTTCCGATGGGAGGGAGGTTTCTTTTATTTCAACATCTACCACTCCTCGAACCTCTCGTTTCCCCCCCTCATTTCCTTTCTCTCCTATCTCGCATTGAATGAATTTTTTAAATTAAAATCTTGGACAAGAAATTTTTTTTTTAATTTCCGTCGTTCGCAATGATAATTTTTCGGGAATACACGTAAAAATATATTTACATATACACAAACACGTGCACATCACACATACACAGGTATACAAATACAATGGAACTTCTGTAAGTCGAATCTCAAGGAAAACAAAAAAAATATTCGACTTATGGAAAATTCGAGTCAAGAAAAAGAACACGAAAAAGATTTTGTCCTGTAAAAGTTACTTCGAGTTATGGAAAAATCGAGTTATTATAGACTTTCTACGAATAGAAGAGCTGCCTAAAAAGAGGCAGAATCCTTCGCTTCATTTCCTTGATTCGTTTGAAGTGCGTCAACGTTTAAATTAGCTTTTGATCGTTAGGGAACTCGGAAACTGAAACATCTACGATTAGAAAATTTGCGGAAACCCAAAATCGTCCCACTGGGAATTTTTTTCATTTTCCCCCTTTTTAGTGCTCGAGTATGAAAGCTATTTTCATTTATTTGTTTCTGGAGACATTACGGTGAGAAGCAAGGTAGGCCAATTAGCGTACAAAGGGGTGCGAAGAAATAGTGAAAAAAAGAAAGAAATTAAGGAATATCAAAAAGTCTGTGCTGGAAGCGAAATAAGATAAACAAATTAGGATTAGGGAGAAGGTTTTCTGCAGCGTTTCAGAAGGTCGGCTTGGAAAGAATACGTAGGATAACAAAAAAAAAGACCGAAGAGTGAAAGAGGGTAATTAACACTCCCTGAATGAGAGAATGCGAACGAAGAAGCCCTAGTATTGTGCCCGAATTAAAACGTAAGTGGCGTAAAGAGGTTGGGGGAGTAGTGGGATTAGCCGAGTAACGAGACATGGAGGGTTAGTCTTAGAGGATAAGATGGGCGGCAGTTGGTTCGTCCAGTGCACGCTGTTATAGAGGGTTATAGAGGGTTAAAACAAATGGGGCCTTTAAAGAGCGGTAAACCAGGAAGTTGCTCACTCTCATCGCCTCATTGCTTTTACTTCGGTAAGCAATATGTCGAGTCAAGAGAGGCAGTTTTTTTTCTCCGATGAGAAAAGTTAAATTTGATTTCATTCTAATCCTGGATTATTATTGGCAATTATATATTCCAATGCCGTTTTACCAATCATCCTTCATAAAGCTTTTCCTTTCAGATAACTTTCAGGGTGAATGAAATCTTACACGCGTACTTGCCTATTTCTATTGCTCGTTTACTATGGTATTTCGCTTTATATTCACATGAGCCTATTGGTCGTCCTATAACTTTTTATAATGCCTTCTGAATTACAAAGAAATGAATTCTAGGTTAATAAGTAAAGTGAAAACGATTGAATTTAATATCTGTTAGTTTACAAAATATCCAGGCGTTATTTTCACTCCTCCCTTTCTTAATTAAGATATCTTTCGGATACGTATTTTTCCTTAAGGCGTCTAGTAAGTGATTAACATAAAATCATAAATTATCAGCAATCCGAAATTCGTAAAATTCGGGATGATCCTAAGGAGAAACATTATCTGCACATTATGTTAATTTTATATATCGAACGACCTTATTTACAAACAGCAATTTAATTACAACGGTGGAAAGGTGTACTCTATGTACGCAGGTTAGACGAAACTTTTATTTAATATCGGCAAAATATTTCTGCTAATTATTACGATTCAGGGTTGAAACTCAGAAATTTTCGTTTTCGATAAAGGATTTTTCCTTAACGAAATACATCCAAAAGTTAATTTTGACCCTTATTTAAAACTGCCGTTCTAGTTGTTCAGTATTGACCAAAATGGATTCGCAAATTAATCAAGAGATCTCTAAAATTCGGAGCAAAATACAGATGCTGCCTCAAAGATCATGTGATCACTTTCCGCACTGCACGAAAGCGACTATTTCGATGCCGCACTCAATAACCCAACCGTTACATAAGCAAAGGCGACATGAGCAATTTAATATCAAATACTACATCTTAAGGGACAGAAAGACACCTCAAATTTCACGCAACCATAAAATCGGAAGTTAACCAAATTCTACCCAAGAGTTGCTTGCAAAGCCATCTGTAAAGTTAACTCCAAAGTCATCCGCAAAATTAGCTGCAAAATTTACCCACCAGGTAATATGCGAAGTAAACCTCAAAGTGAAACGAAATTTTGCGCACAAAGTTGTCCGTAAAATTTTCCTGCAAAGTTTCTAGCAGCGTTACCTACCGAATTATCCGCAATTAATTTTCGCGGAAGGCTGCTCAAGAAGCAAGCATGTGCATATATACCAGCGGTTCTCAATCTTTTTAATAACTTTTATTCTGTCTGCGTCACCCTATGATCAGTTCATTCATTTATGCGTCACCCCGTTTAAATTTCCATTAACTCCAAGCCACATTTAAAGATAATTGGGCTTTCCCTACCACATAAAGATAGAATTATGGCAATTATAAAAGTACGAGTGTTTATTCTCCTGATTTTATTTATGTTTATAAGCCAGAATACGATAAACCGTAAATTTATCAAACATTCGCGTCACCCCTCAATAACCGTCGCGTCAACCTGGGGTGTCATGTCACCCCGATTGAGATCACTGATATATATATACACACACACACACAGGGCCGTGCCCACATTTTGCCGCCTGAGGCGAGATATAATATTGCTCCCCCTGGACTCGCTGGCCTTATGAATTTATTTTGATGGGTTTTCTTTTATGTCAAATTTTGGCGCCACCCTTCGAGAGGCGCCTGAGGCGGTTGCCTCGCCGCCTCATCCATCGGCACGGCCCTGTGTATATATATATATATCTGTGTGTGTGTCTGTGTGTGTATGTGTGTGTGTGTGTGTGTGTATATATATATATATATATATATATATATATATATATATATATATATATATATAGGTGTATATATACATACACACACACACCTTCCCGAAATTCGCTGTGAAATTTATCTAACAACTCCGAAGCAGAAACAAAATTCGATAATTTGGCGAGTTAAAAAATAATTAAATATTGCCGATTATCGTATTTTCATTATCGTTCGCTCTCATTTCTCTCCGCCTGCCTCTTTCTCCCTACGTAATCTGTTTAACTTTTACGCGACAGTCAGCAAAGAAAGGAAGGGGGGGAGGGGTGGAAATCCTCTCCCCCTCCTACCTTTACCTCCCCACTCCAAACAAAGTAAGAAGATAACATCTTGAGTGAGATAAATTGCCGAAAGGAAGAAAAAGAATGCGCGTTGAAGGAAACTAGAAAGGAATCCGTCTTGGAATGGCTCACAGCGTTAAGAAAATAAGAAGAAGATCCGAAGCAGTTTGATTTGTGTTTGTGTGCGCGTGTGTCCGCCTTCCCTACGAGTTTGTTTCTTCAATCTATCCTTCCCTTCACTTGGCGAGCGTCAACAATCCATAAGGTCGAATATCTCTCTCCTCCCGAGCCTCTCCTGCTGCCGAAAAAGGCAAGGGCAAAGAGCGGACGAGAGTGAAAAATAAGAAGACACAAGATGGACCGACCTGGGCATTGCCCTCGCAAGATGTGTAGCGAACACGGTTGCGAAAGAATACAGATTCGAACGGAGAATGGCAATACTGTAGAGCTTTAGTGTCATTTCTTCCGAGTATTGGTTCTCTATATGCCAGCGGTGCACAACTCAGAAGTTGACAGGGGCCAAAATCGGCCTTGATTGGACCTAATCGAGCAACACTTTGAAAGTTTTGTCCACGGCAAAAACTTAATTACACTATTGTCAATTTATTGATTACCATACCATTCAATTTTTGTGAAAAAAATGAAGTGGCAAATAAATATAATTTTCTCGCAAATTTTAACTGTATTTTTGATATAAAAGGAATTAACCAGCTGAGTTACTCCCAGCTTCAATCGGGTCAAACAAAAGGTATCGGCGGGCCACATTTGGCCCGCGGGCCGTACGTTGTGCACTCCTGCTATATGCCTTCGATTAACCATTGAAATTATATACATAGCATCGTGGATCCTTCCTGTTAACAAGTCGGGCTACTATATCTAGTATTATGGTATAGCATTTTCTAAAAGAACATTCATAAACACAATTCGTTGCTTGGAGAATGAAAACTTTGTTAATTTACACAGCAATACGACATTATTGTGGAATTTTACCGTGTTTTTATTCTCCTACCAATAAATATGAGTTTATTCCATGATGTTAAACATCAGACTGCATCTCATTGGATTAAATCAGCCTAATAATTTGGTGTATTCACTCAATTTCCTTTAAATACATTTCAACTATACTGTGCTAATTTTGTGGTTGGAAGTATATTCGGAGAAAGTTATTGAAGTACTAACAAGCACATAAATTTTCAGAATGATTAATAATCTCAATTCATTTAATAAATATAGTAGTTCAAATAATTCTCTATATGCATTACTTCGTCGTTACCTTATTTTTATTGATTAGACAATAAGCTTAAAAATAACTCTAATGACAAGCGCTGAGTGAAGTTGTATATTGCGTAAATTAAATTGAGGCCAATCTCCCGGAATTAATACCGCCGCAGATTAAAATTTGCGGAAAGGTTGCTTAACTTTGACACTTGCGCCAAAAGTTTCGGAAAACATAAGAGAAAAAAAAGCTTCCCGCGTTACGCGAAAGCCGACCACAAAGTGTGTACTGTATATCATTAAAAACTTTTGGACCGGTTTCCAGAAATTTTTAATAAATCCAACAGAAACCGATTCTTTTTCCTTTGATCCCTCCACGGCTCATGGGGGGTAGAGAGAGTGTTTTTTTTATTTTTGCAGAAGCCGCATCACGCTTCCTTCCTCCCCTCCCAAACCATCCGAAAAAAAAGTAGCAGCAGAAACGCAAACGCTGACAAAGAGTATAAAATTTTTGGGGGAAAAAAATGGGAACCAAAAAAGGGGGAATTTTGCGGATCTCAGATTGACGGCCATCTGCTGCTGGTCAACCCCGTCGACTCTACTCCCTCCCCCTCCCTCCCTCGCTTCCTTCCCCGTCCTCACGTGCCTGCGTCGCAAATTCCAGGAGCAGTCTCTTCAATCACACACCTAACCCCATCTCCCATAACACCCTCTCTTTCCTCTCTACCTTTTACGCAAGCTTTCAATCCTCCTCCTCCTCCTCAACTCCGCATCTGCTACTTTCAACTCCTCTCTTATTCTCTCTCTCTCTTTCGCGCGCGCGCCTTTCACTCTTCAATCCCTTTTACAGCACTCCTTTCGCCCTTCTCTCTAACCCTCCAATCGCCTCTTTCCGCTCATCCCTTTCTCCTTCTACCCGTCCTTAGTTTTCAATCCAGCTGCTAAAAACTAAATCTGCTAAATGGTTGTGAAAAATCCTCTATGCGGATCTGCCGTGCGACCCCCTCCGTGCGGAGGCCCAGTCTCCGTGACCCCCTCTGATTTTTTGAGAGGTAATAAAAATATTATATAAAAAATTTTTTTCATTTACCTGTATTTTTTTATAAAGCGCTCTGAAAAATATAAAATAAATTTTAGGTTCGTGACAATATCTGGATCTTAAGGAAAATATTCGTTATATTTGATTATGTATCTGTTTTAAAAAGACGCATGGCATATGTTGATTAAGTTATTCACTACATCACAAATAGCCTGCGATATTCTTGTTGCACACAGACGGCTACAGGAGAATTAGTCTGCTACGGTATTTCAGTGGTAGAATATCCTCCCGGCAAGTGGAAGACCCGGGTTTGATTACCGGCCATATTAGATGTTTCACTTTTTTCCACATTTTTCAAAAATAAATTAAGTCATCAGAAAATTCAGATATCGCCATGAATCCCAATAAGGATGAGAAATGTGGGGACTAAGAAAATGAGCGAAGCTGGTATTAGTCGCCGTATTAATTAAAGTTTTATTATTACATTATATATATTATGTTAAATATAAATATATTAAAATTAACAAATTCTTTATTTTGAGGACTCAAACCCTCAATCAAACATAAAATTTAGACATAACCTATAAATTAAAACTGAACGATTGATAGAATGACGAAAAATTCAAGTTTTCATAGTGAAGAGTGCTCCCCATTGGGGGTCGCGAGTCTCGTACTGATAGCCCCCGCCACCCCCGCAATGCGGGGGGGGCCTAGATTTAGGGGGGCCTCCATTCGTTCAAACCGTACTGACTAAGATATCCATATTTGCTGCGGGGGGCCCCCCAGTTTTTCAGGCACGCCACTGGTCGCGACCCCACGTTTGAGAACCACTGCTCTAGATTAAGCTGAAAATAAGCTAGGGATTCGTTAAAAAATGAAGTTTAAAATTCGCCCGAATAAAGACGTGTATCTATCTATCCTCCCTACCTCCCCATCTCTGACTTCCCTCTCTCTCTCCTCTCCCTCCTCTCTGCTTCCCCCCTGTCTGCCTGCTTTCTCTCTCTACCTTCCTTGCTACCTCTCTCTCTGCCCCCCTCTCTCTCTCTGCCCCCCTCTGTTTCTCTGCCCCCCCTCTCTCTCTCTGCCCCATTTCTCCACTTCCCCCGTTTTACCTCCCCGTAACTCTTCTTTCTTCTCTTTATCTCCCTGCCCAAATCCGACTCTCAATATCCTTCCTTACCTAAAGCAACCCTCTTTTCTTTTCTTTCATTTACTTCTCCAATCCCTTCCCTCTCCATACCACCTCACAATTCGCCCAAACTCCCTCCCTTCACCCTCCCTCTCTTTTTATTTTCCAACCCAACCCAACCCACTTACACTCGTTTCCCCGAAAACTAATCCACTCTCTCTCCCCCGTCCCATCCTAAAAACCGACCCGGGAGGCAGTTCGGCCCCATCTGACAAGCGCAACACGCCACCTCAACCCACGCACGCCTCTCAATCGCTCAACCGAATGACCTTCGTCACGCTTCGTTCCGAATCCCGGAAAAGGGGTTTAGGTGAGCGGTCCATCGGATACGTGGCGACTAGAGAGGGAGTGTTCTCCCCCTCCCCATCGCTCAGTGACGAATGCCGAAGCCTTCTCTCGCACAAATGCCATCAGTCTGTCTCTGACTCTCTGCGTAACGACCCAAAAACCTTCGCGGGGCTATTGATGACACTCCCCGAAACCTTAAATCTCTCCCCCTCCCCCCTCTCTCCACCATTGCATCTCCTCCGTACTCCACATCCCCGTCTCCCCCGACTTAAACCGTAAACCTCGGTTCCGTTTACATTCCCTATCTATCTTCCTCTCTTCGTTCCAGTCATTTGTCGGAAGCTAAGATTCTTTTGGCGGAAAGTAAAACTCCCTGGGTTCAAATTTATCATTAGGTTACGGAGTGTATCGACTGATAAATGTACCTTATTAAGTAGTAAATACGTATAGCAACCGATAATCTTTGTGGAATAAATCGTGGCAAAGAATTATCGAGGGAGTAATACAGTATCGTAACGTCTAAAATCGACGTAGACAGAAATCCGGCATTTTGCAAAGGTATGTCAAGCATGCCAAAAATTGATCGTTTTATGAATGGAAAATTATACCGTACTACAACGTATGGCAACCTGATTTGTATTAACTATTTATTTATGACTCGAAAGTAATTCGAAAGTTTCACGGCATACCATAATTTCCGAAATTCACGTGTTTACAAAAGTTACGAAAAACTGCTGTAGCGTTTCTTCTCCTGTTATGCAATTATATGATAGCACTATATCGCCTATATGTTCGTATTACCGTCGAGCAAAATGGCAGTACATTTTCTTAGCAGGGCTTCTCCTCGCGGTGCCCCGAATTGAATTGTATTAGTATTCTGTGACTTCAAACAACGACCAGCGCTAGTAGGCTTCTCAGTCTAAATCACAACGCGAGGAGAGAAACCCGGTGCCGGCATTAGCCTACTCTTACCGAGAAGCACCAAGGGGGCCAACAAATTTACGTCCCTTCCGAAGAACGGAGCGCTGATTCGCGTGCTCTCCTCTAAACACGCAAATACGGGGGACGTAAGATCTCTTTTGAAAAATTCTACTTTCGCAGTATTCGTACCGGGTATGCTCAGAGTAGCAGGCCAACGCCCTCGCCACTACGACACGGCACCCCCTCGCTGCTTCGTAAATTACGACCCTGTCTTATATACCTGAAATATCCCCCCTTCATTCCTAACTTTTCCCCTTTCCTTCCCTTATGTAATTTCCCAAAAGAGGTAACAAATACACGGATCTCTATTAGATACCTTTTCAAAAGGCCCGCCTGACGTCATTTCCCTCCCCTCCGCTACAAGCCGACTTCACGTGATCTACGTGTTCCGGCTCAGTGTGCTTCCGCAGAGATGGTAAAAAGGGTGAGACGGCACGAGAGACAAGCACGTAGCTAAGTTTCTGTTTTTTTTCGCTGACATCTCAATATGGTCACTTTTCACAAAAATAATTTTAAATATTATTTGTGATTTGTGGGACCTTGTGACTCCAGCGCTAGCAGGCTTTCAGTATAAATCACGAAAATGCGAAACCCGGTGCCGGCATCAGCCTACTCTTATCGAGAAGCACCAAGGGGACCAACGGATTTAGGTCCCTTACGAAGGACGGAGCGCTGATTCGCGTGCTCTTCTCTAAACACGCAAAATAGGGGAAACCTCTGAAAAAATCCTACTTTCGCAGGATTCGTACCCGGTTCGTACCGGTTATGCTCGGCGATACCACGCCAAGGCACCCCCTTAATATTATTTATTTTAAATTCGACGCTGAACTGCACGTTGCACGGCCACGTTGGAACCATTTTCAGGACAAGAGTGGAAAACTTGGGAGAAACCCAGAAACCCATGCCAGCGGGTGTGACGGGGGTAAATTTTTGGGTTTCCCTGGTTTCTCCGCTCACATCCATTCATTTCCGTACACGGGCTAAATTTTAGAGCATATAACTTAAATTTCTCTACCGTGTCAGGCTAAAGCGTAGCAAAGTCACGCGAGTGTCAGTGGTTTGCCGTCTCTGGCATAGAGCATATCAGTTGGAGTTCGTGAATCGAAAATTAGGGTTCGTTGCACTGCTCAAAGTTTGTTATTTACTAATCTCTTCCCACATATTATGATAACTGTTTAAGTGTTATAATTTCACTTTTGAACCTTGCAGTGATAAAAAAATATGGTGGGCATTCATTTAATGATGGCTGATTTTTTGCGCTAAAATTGCGCCTAATCAACAAATGAAATCCGCAGCAACCGTCGTTTAAGCGATCTGAAACAGGTCCAGCTAATTCTTAGATTAAGTAGGTAATATTTGAATAGGCAATGAATATTATGCCAATAAAATCAAAATGGCCGCATTTACATAAGTTCGGACGCCTGATAGCAGCATCAATCTTCCAGCAATATTACAATGATAAGAAAATGAAACCGCCCTTAGCCCCGCTTAAATGACAACTCCCTACCAAGCGCGAGGGTATAAAAACCCGTTCTAACTTCCAAAAATACTATTAGGAAAACCTAACCACCCTTAGCTCCGCAAATTACACGTTCCTTCGCTTAACCGATGGCATCCTCTAGAGGTAGTGATTCGCAAAGGCGGACATTAAAAAGATGGAGAGAGATAGAAGGATAGAGGAAGGAGAGAGAGAAGGAAAGAGAATAGAAGGAGACAGACAGACAAACGACTTTATTTGGGGCGAAATTGAGACTACATAGTCCCTTCTTACATTTAACCCTACGTTACGAATTACAAATGACAACAAAAATAATAACATATAAACATACAAATAGAAGACAAATCCCTGAAACTAAACAAATGAAAAAAGAACAAAACAATAAATAACACCATTAAGAGATTGAATTACATATTCGGAAACTTCTAAAAAGAGAAGTATTTGTGGTAAAAAGAAGAAGTGAAGGAGAGAGAGAGGAGAGAGAGAGAAGGGGAGAGAGCGAAGGGGAGAGCGATAAGGAGAGAGAGAGGTGAGAGAGTGGAGGAAGATAAGGGGAGAGAAGCAGGGAGAGAGAGAAGGGGAGGGTGAGAAGGAGATAGAGAAGGAGGGAGAGAGAGAAGGGGGAGAGAGAAGGGGAGAGAGAGGAGAGAGAGAGAAGGGGAGGGAGAGGAGAGAGAGAGGAGAGAGAGAGGAGAGAGAGAGGAGGGGAGAGAAGGGGAGAGAGAGAAGGAGAGAGAGGGGTGGGGGAGATGAGAGGGAAATAAAAACGAAAAGCATCGCATCCAGAAAACTTCCGACTGAGTGCATTAACCAGTTTCCAAACTTCCAACACGTTCATTTATCCTATTCCACTCCTCCCTCCCCCCTTCCCCCATTCACCCCACTCTCCCCTCTCTTCCAAAACTCTCCGCCCCATTTACTCTCCAGCGTCACACATTCCTCCAACACCCCCTAATCTCCATCCACTCTCTCCTCCCATCAGAACGAATCGCCTTTTTCTGACCTTCTAGAGGATATTCTTTTCTCTCGTTCGCCATCACCGATCTTCCTCTCTCAACCTCCATTTCCCTCGCAATCCTCCCGCTCCCCCATGGCACACATTCCCTTTTAATCTTCGCGCATTCTCAAGAATTATATCCTTCCTCGACTCCGCCCCTCCGTCTTCCTTTAAAGCTCATCCTAAGGGCCACTCACCCCTATTATATCCTATGAGAGACCTCCCCCGCCCCTCCTCCCTCATCCTTCTTCCAACAACCTCTTTCCGTTAGAACTGCACTCATGAGCATTATCGTTTGCGTTATCATCTCCGCAAAATCTCTCTCTCCTCTCTTTTGCTCTTCCTTCGAAATAATATCCTCTTTACCTCCCTATATATATATATATATATATATATATATATATATATATTTATATATATATATATATCGTTCACTCTCCCTCTCCCCCCATCCCCACTCCATCTTAATCTGAAAATTATCAGTGTTATGCCTTGTTCGAGCAACGCCCTAAGAAAACCACTGGATCCGCCCCTTAAACTCTGGTTGCCGCTAGATAATGGTACGACACCCAGTGAAGCTCTTTCGGGAACACCCTATACGCACCCATATCAAATATGTACATCTACAAAATATATGGTCATTTGCCGATACATTTTGGAGATGCTTTCTTGAAAACTGCGACGAATGTAAGAAACGGCGTATGCCGTACATTTTTCCATGCACATATAATGGTAAAAGTAAGGGTTACTTTTCTTGCGAACTTTTGTTACACAAATGTATCATTTTCAACCAAAACAGAATAGGATAATGCAGAACGCGATACATTTTATTTCAAGACACCATGAACAAAATAGAAGTATTTACTTGCAAGAACACTCGTATCACCCGATATTGAAGTTTATTTTATTGCAGGTTTTTTTTTATAAGCAGTAGTAATGCGGTGGCATAATTTAGAAAAAAATAGGCATCCTTTTCTAGAAATTATTATATACTGAACAATAATACTATGTGAAAATATGCAACATTAACCGATTTTTCGAGTTATATTAATGTTAATAATTCAGTAATGGATAACATCGAAGAAAGATGAGGAAAGCTGCGATTTTGAATCCGTTGTTGACAGAGAAAGAAAGAAAACATCCACTTTACCGGTGCGTAAATTCCTGAAATTTCGTCTTTTGCTCCACAAACGACGTATAAGCGAAGCGACGCGACGTATACCGAAACGTGTCCCTCACTTCACCGACGACGGGTAATGTCGAGGCGAATAACGAGAAATTACCACGCAAACGTACGCATATATGTACCTACGTAAATGCGTACGCATGCATTTACGTACATAATGTAGAGGTATCCTTATTTACGTCTCGCACATCTCGCAGATGCCGCTAACCCGCCATCTCTATTAAACCACTTAAACCAAGAATACACTAACAGCCATTCTTGAGCTTGCGATACTATTATCTCTTCCGCCGCAATCTAAAGGAGCGGCATTATCCCCTAAGGGGTTGGAAGGTTTCGGAGAGAAGAGGGAGAGAAGGGTTAGAGACTCCCATCTTAACCTAACTGCTTTCAAGTATACTCCGACCAAGGATGTTTTAGAGTACGTAGGAAGTTTTTTTTTTTTTTAAACCTCGCTTCCTTCGTAGTATATTGTCCCTTCCGTTTCAAAATAGGTTGATAAATTTCGTGTGTTTATTGCTGGAGTTTAAGGGAGAGAGCTTTCATCTACTGCGGTCATTTGTTTTTTTTTGTGTAGTCCTCTCGTGCTCTTTAATTTAAAATAATTCACTTTTAAAAAAATTTTAAATATACTTAACGTGCAAGAAAACTTTTCATGCTTAATATTTACAGAATGTCTGCAAATTAACGAAAAAAGTATTTGCCCGCTACTGCGTGCGTAATAATGGACTAGAACGCCTACCCATAACGATCGGTACACAATGGCTACGTTTTTTGCACACGGTTTGTTTTTCGTTTGCAGGGCGTAGAGCAGGGGTCTCCAACCTTTCAGCACCCAAGATCTACTATTTATTTGTAAATTTACCGAAGATCGACCCAGCGGAGTGACCCTTGGTACGAGAAATAATGTTGAGCAGGGGGGATGGGGGAGGAGGGTGAGGATCAACACGTCAATCCAATTTAATCGCAAACAACTTTTTATTCGAGTTAAACAAGCTCGAATAAAGTTTTATTGGATTTTTCGTTCTGTACAAGAAAATATTTTAAGTAAAATAAAATTATCAAAATTTTATTCACCAGGATAATTAAATGTATTATTAAGTTTTTAGCTATTAGAAGCTGAAGAAAAAGGCTATTACATAAATATACAGACGGAAGAAATCAACCAAAACATAACTTGAATTAGTTAATCAAGTTACACATAAAGTCGCAGCTAGCCTCAAACTTTTACCTTTTACGACAATTCGTGATTGGAACACCACGTATCGAGCTATCCTTAAGCATACTTATGGTCGATAAACATCGATACACTCGTGTCTGGTTGCGAGAGATATCTGTATTATTTCATTTATGCATTCCAATTGCAAGTTCAAAATATATGTATATCGGCTTAACATTCCTCACTTGGTTCAATAAAAAGCAGTAGCACTGAGGCAATATTCAGAGATCGACTTTATAAGGGCCAAAGATCGACCGGTTGGAGACCCCCGGCGTAGGGTAACGTCCCTCGCGATGTTTCATATCGGGTAGTTTTGGTCGACGTTTCGCGCAACAACTGCCTAGCATTTCCCAAGAATTCCTTTTTGCTTTCAAAAACATTGAGCATGACGCGCGAGAAGGTTTAATATCTAATTTTTTTATGCGGACTCATTTTGATAGTCCAACCACTTGGAAACGACAAGAAGTTTAAGAGGAGGATCGTTAACTCGTGTCATGTAACACAGGCCATGTGGTTTATTAGTGTATTTACTAGTGTAATGCCCGTTGAAATATCAAAGGAAGAAATATAGATAGATAGATTATTATTATTTTCATTTAAAATAATTAATATCACACTTACATATGAAATATTTTGTCATATACAACATTTCTAGTGAATATTCTGTTGTTGACGGAGTATCTTTAGTTAAACTTAAAATAGTTGCCTCTCTTTCCCTCCCTCTCTCCTCCCTCCCTCTCCCCACCCTCCCTCTCACACCCTCTCTCCTCCTCCCCTTCTACTTCCCCCTCTCCCACTCCCTCTTTCTCCCCTCTCTACCTCTCTCTCCCCCCTCCTCTCTCTGGTATCAAAAGCGTTCAAAGCACGTTTATACCCATAAGGATTGAATTAACAATATGCGTTAAAATAGGCGGAGTCCAATGGCTGGGTTTATTTTGCACAAGTAGAATTTCTAAGAATCGCAAGCATATCCATCCGACGATGCAGAAATATTAGTCAACACTTAAAAATTCAAGATTTGAATACTTCGAAAAAAAAACAAGAATTTGCATGATTTCGAACAGCCTTCTTCTATTTCTGGCACTTTGGAAGCTTTCAAATGCCAGATCCAAACTAACAACTCGTTTTATTGTTTGCTCATAATTTCATTGATTGCATTAATTGGTTTTTACGCATTACCAATAGGTAACTCCGATTTTTGCAGCTCCTATGCAAGCAAAAATCATGAATGATTTTTATTTATATTTTATTTATGTCTTTGATTCAGAAAGATTTAGAAAAGTGTCAAGAAATTGAACTGAACAATATTCGCCATCAGTTTTATGGGGAAATGAAATTATGTACGAACAAGAAATAACACCCTGAGATTTGCTGCAGAATACAAAACCTTAAACAAATTTTTTCAATGAAAATTAATTTTTGATCATCGATAATTCAAAACTGAATGTGGGAACGAAACAATGGGAGTTATGGAAAATTATGAGCTTTTAAATTTAGGATTTTTGTAAAGATTTTTTTTTAAATACGGAGATAAAGTATTTCTATGATTACAGAAAATTCGATTTTACGTAACACGACAATGCTTCTCCAAATTGATGAGATGATAGCTCGTTACTCTAACCCTTTTGACATTGAAAACATACAGAAAAGCCGATTATGACGTCCTGGAGATAACAAATTTTCCTTGTCTCACCGCATCAAAATGTTTCGCATCAAACAATCTTAAATTCTAAGATCGCGTCGCAATCTCATTTTATATCGTAATAAAATTTTAAGCATATAAAAAAATGAACGCGAGTTTTATCAAAACATTTGCATCGAGTGAAAACAAATTCAGCTCGTAAAATAGCCGCAAAAGCGGACCGGCACGCGTGTCGAAATTGGATAATAATAAACAGCGAAGTGCCCACTTACTATAAAACGATCCATAAAACTTTGAATGGAAAAAGTAGAGGATGTCGTGAAGGCTAAGGCAGTTCGAAGTAAAAACGCCTTGTTCGAAGCGTGTGTTGCGAAATAAATGGGAAGGAAAATAAAGAAACACGACGACGCTCCTGTTTTGAATTTGTGTTGGACGTAACGTCAAAGAACGGATGCAAGGATTTCCGTGTTGAGGCGAATGTTTAAGGAAGCGAAAACAAATCTGAACGTCCGCTTTAAGAAATATTGCACAAATCAATGCGAAAAATGGGTCAAGAAAGACGGATCTTCGGAGAGAATCGGTTTTGTAGTTCTTTCTTCTTGTTTCGTCTTTTTTATTCTATCGGAAAACGATGTATTAGAATTCCTTGAACAACAAGTCGAAAATTTGCAGAACTATCGCGTTGGATGCTTTAAGAGCGTTTCACCGTATGTTTTTTTTTTAATGTCCTTATTCTCTCAAACGGCTTTTCCTTATAAAAATATAGAGGATTTTCCAAAGCAGTTTCCCAAACAAGGACTTAATTATACGCGATAAAGTAAATGTTCATCCTAACAGTTTTACCATTCATGTACTATAAATTTCAATTCTACGCGAACTTTAATTGGACCTTCGCCTATTTCATTTATTTTCGTCGTGCGAGAAGGCTTGTGGAACGAGTTTCCTCTTATCAAAAGGTATTCATTTTGCACAACCCGATTATTCCTCCACGACGTCTTTCCGAAGGGCTTATTCTGCCCCCCCCCCCCCCCCCCTCCCCCTGCGTTGTGCAAGAGACTACAGTACGCGACAGGAAATGTCAACGCCGTTTTACACTAAAACAGCCGAATGTAAATGTTTTTCATCGAAGAATAATTTACGAGCGTCGACGAAAATCTAAGTTTTTTTTTATATCAAGTGACCTCTACACGATCGAACGAATCGCATTTTAAAAATATTAATCGAGATAATTATTCACGCGAGAGTTCGGGGAAAAAAATAATTGATGAAAAAGTCCCTTTCTGTCAAAGAGACACCGATACGCGGAGTCAAAAATTCAGATTTTTTTTTAAACGTGAATAGTGGTAGTGAAAAATTTTGTGCAGAGGGGGCTAAAATTGAGCTTTGTCTAATGAATTTTATTAAGTATTCCCAATTAAAATTTTAATCAAAAAACACCCTGCTTAAGAGCGGTGCTGCCACGTGAGTCAGCGCAGAGAATAATACATCCACCTGGTGTTTCCGCAATGCCGCTTTATACGAGGATAACGTAAACTTTCTCGTGGTTACCAAAAAAGGAAACTGTTTTATTTTCCTGGGATCGCAAACACGAAGGCTATCATCATTACATGCGACTGCAGTAAATTTCCCATATTCATTCATTTTCGAAGTTATTATCATCATTTAAAAGTTTCAGTTGAACTTTGGAAGTAATTATTTCGCTTTGGTACGCTCTTTTTTTTCTTGAGGATTATCATCGAAATGGACTAATCCCATTTACAGTAATTTACAAAACTAAAACAAGGTTTGTATTTTTTTAAATTTGATGCTAGGAAAAAGATACAAATGCGCTAAAAAAAGGAACAGTCGTGTTAAAAGCATGGTCGCAAACTACATTTTTATCACGATCCTACGCATAGACAAGGGCATCCGCAGTGCGAGAAGAAACTTTTGCAATAGTATAGTTTATCTCGTTGCATTAACGCAAAAGTTTGGATCAAGTATTAAGTTGCTAAGATATGCACGGGTACGTTCAAAAGAGCGAACGAAGCTCCGAAAGATCTCCGTATAAGAAGCTAAGTGGGAACAGGTGCGCTACGTATTACTTCCGTAGTAAAAACTAAAGCAATAAAAGTTCTCCGAGGCTAAAATTCCCTTCGTAAAAGGATTTCGAAAATGGAATACATCGAGACATTTGATTTATCGTCAAGTATTCGGCAGATGATGAAAAAAGGTGCGAGACACGCGTATATATCCCGGGTACAATTCAAATGATGGGATCAAGTTGGAGCATGAAAATAAATTTTATTTTAAACTTGAACGTGAAAATTAATTCTCTCTAAGTAGAAGGAACAGAGTTAGTACGGAAATTACTCGAGCGCTGCAGTCGTGCGTGCGGGGAAGTACGAAAAACCGGAAGGCCGTGGAAATAATATTTTTTAAAGTCAGTTTTATACTAAGGTAGGAATTAACCGATAGAGAGAGACCTTATTAGATATTTTAAAAATTGTTTGGTGGATTTTCTGAAAAAGAAGAGAATCGTAATAGGGCTAGGTGTTAAACAGATGAACGTTATTTAAGAGATAGGTAGACAAAAAGAGGGATAGTAGAAAATGCAGTATCACATAATGGTAAATGTAAGAAATTAAGTGATGAGAAGCTGGTCATAAAGTCAACCCAGATGGCTCTTTATTTTTGCTGAATTGAAGAAAAGTAAAAGTAGCTGAGAAAAATCGTGACATCCTAGGAATACAGAGGACATATGCGTAATATAAACTGCAAAATGACAGAAGGGTTTCCAAGAAATTTCTAACATTTAAGTGGATGAATTGATATACAATATGAGCTTAGAATTTTCGTCCATCATCCATCTATTACCGCTTACATTGCTGCATGTTTGAAATTTTAATACTCGCAGTTTCTTCGATAGAAAATTGGCAAGCATTGTTTCCAACTGAAAATTTTATTATGTCTTACCACTTCATATTGCACCGTTGTTTCACAACAGGATGTAGTTCAATTTTTAATGCAAGGGGGAGTTTAAGTATAATTCATCGTATTGTGTGGAAAATATGGGTACAAATTAAATTTGCGTAAACGGCCGTAGATTAGGTTTATACAGTATTTTAAAGTACGGTGAATAATTGGTAATGCTCTTCATCAAAATCTTTTTTATTTGAAGCACTCTGCGAGTTTCATCAGTCGCTGTAATAAATACACCAAGATGGGAAAAATAGTGCACGTCGATTTTTCTGAAGCGTCAACTCATTTATTGTGCCTCCCTCGTATTTATAACCGCCACCACGTTTCCGTGTCGAAGAATATAGATCGGTTAACACGACAACAAAGCCGATGAAGTAATTCTCGCCCCACATGTTTTACCCTTCGAAAAAAAAATAAGAAAAAAAAGAAAGGTCGAATTGAAGTGGGAAGGAAAAAGACACCATTGCCCTCCATAGACTGAGCGAAGTCTGCCTCGGAAAATCCACTGACAAAACCACTTAACGTAAAAACAAGATGCCACATAAAAATATACCCGCGGGATAAGGGACATAAGTGGAGGAGGTGGAAATAGGTGGTGCCTCCTACTGGAAAAACCTCTTTTAAACCTTTCCCCCCTCCCCGCCCTCGCCATTCGAAGCTTTCTCTCCCTTTTTTCTTCCCTTCTCTCTCTCCATCTCTCTCGATCTAGACCGTACGCTCTCTCTCTCTCTCTCTCTCTCTCTCTCTCTCTCTCTCTCTCTCTCTTTCTCTCCCTTGACCCCGTACAAAAAAATAACGTAACTGAGCGCGACCAAGAAGTTTCTGAGACTCTTGCGAAAGGCGTGGAAAAACCCTCGAAGGAAAACTAAGAGAAGAGAAGAAAGGAAGGATTGGAAAACGTTGAAAACCTACCACGGAGGTCCAGAAATGAGCCTAGGAAAAGATAAAAGAGTATCGAGCGGCGTGTGAGTGACTGGAGATGGAGACGGGGGCGGCCCGAGGAATTTTGGCGGCCCCGGGCGAGATAACACCCCAGCGCCCTCCTCCGTAAATGTTTGTTGAGATATTTACAGAATATAGGTTAATTTGTTCAACGCTCTGTAAAACTTATTGATAATGATTAAATAATAGGAATTCCATCATGATTCTAGCCTGTAATGCATAGATAGATGATCGGGATAGCGCCCCCAAGAATTAGGCGCCCCGGGCAGCCGCCCGGCTCGCCCGTACCTCGGGCCGGCCCTGGATGGAGAAAGAAGAGACGCTTGGCTGGAGTATTACGGATGATAGGAGGAAGGAAAAAGTAAGGCCGAGGACGCGTAGAATAGGACATGAAAAGGAGAGAGAGAGAGAGGAAGGAGGCCGAGGGTCAAGTGAGGTTAAATATCGCCAGTCGATGGATTTTCCTTGTTTGTATCTCCTTTATCCGCTCGCCGGCGTGGCGCGTCGGTGACAGCGAGAAAGAGAAAGGAGGGCGGGCGGCGGGAGAAGTCCCAGAGACTGTCTACTAAGCGAGAGCAAAGGGGAGCAGATGTATATACACGTTTTTCTCGTATAGATCCACATCCACCGATAACCATTTTTATGTAAACTCTAAGAAATGCATACGAGTAAACCCGCTTACTTTTTCAATAAAAAAATCTTTCCATTAGGAAGAAATTTCGGACCAACCTGAAAATATTGTGTTCTTTCTGTGTATGATAAAAGGACTGACCAAAAAGCTTAATCAATGAACTCTAATCTATCAGCAGTGAATCTCCTGTGTGACAAAAAGTACCTACTAAATCTCCTATTCAAATTGTTTTAAATCTTTCATTTTCATTATACGCGTATATATAGGGCAACTAGGTGATGAAGGAAATCCAGTGAGCACTTACCGGAAGTAGAGCCGCTGGGGTGTCACAGAGACACATTTGTAGACGTTGCTGGAGCTTTCGGATGATCCCTTCGTTGTTGTCTCTCTTGTGCTGACGAAGGGATCATGCCGAAATATCCAACAACCTCTACAAATGTGCCTCTCCGACACCCCAGCGGCTCTACTTCCGGTGAGTGCTCACTTCGTTTCCTTCAACACCTAGTTGCCCTAAATACCCTTATTTATCTTTCCTCTTCCGCAAGTATATATATATATATATATATATATATATATATATATATATATATATATATATATATATATACACACACACACACATATACACACACACACACACACACCATATATGTATGTTCAGGCGAGATTGTGAGAACTTGTCTTGCCATTACAGCTTTATATAATCACAATCAACCATCCTGCCGGTAACATGAGTTTATTATTTTTCAGTATAATTGAAACATGGCATTTCTTACATAATAACATTTTAAAGTTCTTTTCTTGGACATATTTAATCCATTTTCTTCCTATTTAAGAATATTGCATGCACACGAAAGAAAATAAAACTTATTTTTGTGATTTATTTTATGTTATCAACTATGATAAAAAGAAACCATGCAAAAAAATTTCTGTTCGACTCGAACTAAGACATTCTTGTTTGACTTTCTTGACAACGGCTACTCCTACGATAAAAATGTTCGTATAGGAAAAGAAATACTCTACTAGTGCTACAACTTTTATTTGAAAACTATTTTGATATGACCAATACATTATGATATGACGGAAAGTTCATTTTTTCACCAGTAATGTGGTGCCCTTGATTGGCTTACATAATTAATTTATGTGATTTTCTTATTATCTTTGACTGACGGACAGACGCTAATTGCCGATAATGCTGGAAGCGAAACGCGCCTAATGAGAAAAACAAAAAGTAATATATAGTGTAAAGAAAACAGATGGAACGATCGACTCGTGTATGTATACATGCATGTATGCGTAGGTCCACTCTCAACTGAAATTATGGAAAGATTAAAGTAACAGAACATTATGCATATTCACGAAAATTCGTTCAAATCGTGGGGAGACGGATGCATCTTCCGCGATTAATAGAAAGTTGACAGTTCCAGCGTAGCGTGCGTGCGCGCGAATGCGTGCCATTATAAAATTTTCAAATTGCAAACTCAACCCATTAAATTCAGATGAACGAGGCGTTAAAACCTACAATTAAAAACAAACCTCCCTTCCCTTCGCGTCGACCCGTTTCACTTTTATCGAAGATTTCGCCGATTTACATTGCCGGATACACTCTCCGACGAAGACGAACCCGAAAAAGGAAACCAACGGGCTAAGTGAAACGGAGAAAGGTAGAGAGAGAGAGAGATAGAGAGAGAGAGGGATGGAGGGAGAGAGTTGTACGCGAATGGATGACGAAAAAGGTTGAGTAGGACGAAAAGGGGTCGTGTCGTTTAAGGGCTTTAGAGGGCAATGGGAAACTGCTTTCTCCTCCCTCTCCCACCACCCTCCTCCTCCTCCCTCGTTCTATTTCCTCTCACCCTCCCCTGGACCGGATAAAGGCCGCAGGCAAGAGAGAGAGAGGAGTTTAAGGGATGCAGGAGAGGGGAGGGAAGAGGGGAATGGGGAAGAGTGAGATTAAGCGAGGGAGCGGCCAATGGATTCGGTAGATGGGAAAAGGTCCTCCGCAAACATAAAGCACGCCTCTTAAAACTACTCCCCATGGGTTGTAGAGAGATAGATAGAGAGGGAGAGAGAGAGAACGCCATGGGGGTGGAAGGACATTGAAAGTGCTAGGAGGTCGTGATGAAGGGAAGTGGGTGGGGAAAGAAGGTGGGCGTGATGGTCAGGGGACACGACGTGCGGCGGTAGAAGGAGGGGGAGGAGGAAGACGAGATTTGGCCGTCCATATCTCGTGGGGTGAGTGGGCGGCGAGAGTTAGTTGTTAAGGAATATCGCTTTTGTCCCCGCCCCCCCCAAAAACATCTCGACAGAGTTCTCCTTGAAAGGATTGGCAATATAACGCAGATTTTCTCTCTCTCTCTCTCTCTCTGTCTCTCTCTCTCTCTCTCTCTCCCTCTCTCTTTCTCCCTCTCTCTTTCTCCCTCTCTCTCTCTCTCTCCCTCTCTCTCTCTTTCCCTCCCTCTCTCTCTCTTTCCCTCCCTCTCTCTCTCTCCCTCCCTCTCTCTCTCTCTCTCTCCCTCCCTCTCTCTCTCTCTCTCGTTCCCATCAATGAGACTTTTTATGGGAAAACGTCGGCGGAAGATCGATGGGAAAAAGAAAGATAATAAAGGAAGAGGGATATTTTCGAAAGCGTTTATTGAATCCAATCGTTTTTTTTTCTTCTTCTTTTTTGGGGCTTCCGGAGTATTTTTCAAAAAATATATTTCTTCTTTTTTTGTCGCGATTAATTATCCAAGACCTCCTAAGCGTGGCGGGTGAGAGCTATTCTTTTAAGATTTACAAACCGAAGGGAAAAAAAGAGGTTTCGGCTGAAAGATATTTATCGACATATCGTGAAATAAAAAAGTAGATGGGAGAAATCTCGGTAGGGGGAATAATATTTGACGGAATAAACCCAATCAGACGGCAGTTAACAATGACTTCTCTCTTCTTCCCATTTTATGTGAGGTCGTACGAGTCGCGTTCGTATGATTAAAGAACTCGAGAGACGCCAACGGAGGCTGAAAATTTCTTTTTTATTACACATATTATTATTATTATTTACCGCGAAATATTTTCTATGGAATCGGTGTGTAGTGGCGTCGTGTATATTTCTGCGCATTCCTTTGCGGAAAATGTTTCGTTTGAATCCAATAAAGCGAAAACCGATAGCAGTTTACTTTTAAAGTTAAATGTGTTCGCACAGGTTCGGGCGTATTTACCATATGCGCTTTTGATGCTTAGTTTGTCCGTCATCAGGCGCACTGTCGTTTTATGAACATCAACGAATTTTGGTACTCTTCATGGCTTAAATCGTTTTGTAGAAGTACACATTTAATATTTCTGTTATCTTTAAATTTCGGCTTTTTCGGAAGCAATTGCAAATTTTCCAGAAAATCCCATGTTATTTTGCAAAAACTAAACTTTATCCACCTCATCTAAGTTTTCCATACTGCTGAGATACAATACCGTAGTATTTTCCTATTTCGTTTAATTAAGCGATTTATACGAAAATTTTCCTACCCCTTGAAGCCTCTATGACCCTTGGTAATTAAAGCGTTCCAATGCTTACTAAGGGAGACCTCCCCACCCGAGCTTCAACGAGGACGGTCAAGTATATTCGCTAAAAGACGGAAATATTAAGCCCGGTGACAGACATGGGTAAATTGTAAACATACACCTAATCCATTTATAAAATTATCAAAAAATACAAAAATTTTGAACTTTTAAAAGAACCTACAGAAAATAAAAATGTCCTTCCATCTCGAAAGCGAAATCCATATCGAAACCGGAGCCTACCTTATTCCCGTCATTCGGCATTTAAACTATTTTACGTCTAAGAAAAAGAAGCCACCCGACTCTAAACAAGCTTCCGATGCAAAAAAATAAATAAACGGAGACCTTAAGAAGGTAAAGACGCCGAAGGTTGGGAGATGGGTGGGAGCACGAGATAGAGAGGTCGGGGGAGGGAATGAAGACAGTCGCACCTCTCTTCCATACGACATTCTATTTCCCGCCCCCGCCGCGCACGTGGGGTACGTAGAGACGCGGAAGATTTAATGAGAAGGATGAAGAGAGGACGGAGAACGAGAATCATCGGCGATGGAGTAACGAGCAAGCAGAGTGAGAGAGAGAGAGGACAGAAAAGAGAAGCAGAATGTAAGGAGGGTTTCCCAGAGTAATCAGAGCCTTATGTTAGTGTAAGACGTCTAAGAGAGGATCCACTCGAATGCTAATGGCAGAGGAACACGAGGAGAACCCAGAACGGGACGGGAGAACGTAGTGCTGGAGAGAGAAAGAGGGTTTTGAAATTGCGGGCAGGAGGAGGAGTGGAAGCGGGAGTTTTCGGAAGAGACGGAGCGACTATAGGAAGAGAAAACTCGCCAACTTTCCCCCTCTGCCCCCATTGCGACCTCCGTCCCTTTCGGAGCGCGCTAAGTGCAGCAGAAGTTAAAGGCTCGAATAAAGAGCTGCTCCCGCTGTTGCTCGGGAAGAAACGAGGACGGATGGAGAAGAGAGGGAGAGATTATACCATCCCGCGATGGCGTGAGCCAGTCAGCTGGTCCGGAAGGCGAGGAGGGACGCGAAGTGCACTGTTGCGCCATCATTAAAGGGCCTACCGGAAGAGGAGCAAGAAACGGATCGGCGGATAGGAAGGACGGATGAGAAAAGTGACGGGACGACGCAGATCGGAAATGGTGGCGTTTTAATTTAATCTAATCCTTTACCGATATATATTCCAATATAATTAATCGGATCGGGCGTGACGTCGTGGAAGTACGGGTATCCCCCGACTTACGCGAATTTGGCGTTAACGCGATTTTGAACGTACTTTGTAAATTTATTAAAAATAATGAAATCATTCGTATAAAACAAAAAACCGTCGTTAAATGGTTCTTGGAAGCCCCGACGATCAGCGAAACGACGAAAGTAAAAACCGATTTGTCCATACAAATAACGTCGTAAGTCAATAATTCGTTCAAAAAGACATTACCCGAATCATATAAAACTGATTTTTTTTAAGTCTCAGTTATCGTTCCCAAAAATGCATTCGTTATCTTCTCTTTTTAATGTTCTATTTCGCAATCGATCAAAATAACGAATTAGATAATTTCAGAGAGAAATGTTAATTTCGAGTGACGCGACTTCAAGTTACACGACCACTCGTGGGAACGCATCTATCGCCTAAGTCGGGGGGGATCCTGTATTATATAGTAATATGAATAATGCATTCCCTTCTTCACGGCCTTCGATTGACCCTCTCCTCCTTCTTCTTCTCAAGATCCTCTCTCTCTCTCATCCATTTTTCCTCTACCCTTACAGCTCCTCTCAATCTCATTCCCTCCTTGTACTCTCTCTCCCTCTCTCTCTCTCTCCCCATCCTTATCCTTTAAGTCCTTTTACTTGAAAATCCCTCCTCTTTCTCGCCCATACAACCTGCCCTTTTATCTCCCCCTAATTTTCCCATCTTCCGTTTGTCCCTCCAGATTCTCTTCCCCCCTTTTCCTCTCTTCTCACTATTCCATTCCGCCTCAGTCCTCGGTTCATCTCTCTCCACTTGCCTCTATCCGCTCTTCTTCCCTATCCGTTCTGTTTTGTCCCACTCCTTAACACTTTCCTACTCCCTCTCACTCCTATTTTCGCCTTTCTGTCTCGTTCTCCTTCCGCTTAATCCCCCTCTTAATTCTCAACATACTTTTCCAACATGTTCTTCTTCTTTTTTTATTTCAATTAATCCCTACCTCCTCCTTCCCATGCGGCTTCCTCCTCTCCTCTGTCCCTGATACTTTCCCCTCTCTCTCATCCCTCCCTCCGTCCACTCCTCCCCTGAACCCTCCATCTCTCTCAATCCCTCTCTCTCTGTTTCTTTCCTCTATTATCTTTTCTTTCTTCCTTTTTTCTTTCTTTTATTGCTTTTTTTAAGAGATTTTCGGAAGATTTCACAGGCCCACGCACCCCTTATTGTGCGGCTGCGATCCTGTAGTGTATTTATTTGTTCTCTTTCCTACTTTTTCATATGTATGTTAATCCTATACATTAAAGCCCAATATATGATGATGATGTTTAGTGAATCTTAGTAGGTTTTGCAGGTTTTTCACGCCCCCTTTCTATGTTGGTGTTTTCCTGCAGTGGGTTTTTTTTTAAATATGGATACAATAGTCCTTATTTTTCCAACACAACAGTATCATATATAATATTGTATTATTATAATGTTATTGTTATTTCTAGCGTACAATATTATAATTTCATCTTGAAGAGAGGTTAGGGAGAAAATGGAATTTCCTAGTCTCAATCTCGCCCCGAATAAAGGCGATATCTAACCTAATCTAATCTCTCCATCTCCCCCTTTATTCCTCCATCCCTCCCTTCAATCCTCCACATCTCCCTCTAAACCTTCATAACTAATTCCACCCTTATATACATCCCATCCTCCCTCCCTCCCTGCATCCCCAACTTCAGCCCACTCCCCTTTCAAACCTTCAACCTTCTCTCCCCCTCCCTCTCTCTTCCTCTCTCCGTACCTCTCTCAGTCACTCCTTACGTGCATAACTCTCAATCCCTCTTTTCCCACACTCAATCCGGAGATTCGGGACGGAATGTTTTTCTCCCGTCTTTCTTCTGTTTATCTCTCGGTAAACATCCATCCGAACTTCCACAACCTAAAGTACTACTCTTGGTTTTTTCCCTCTCTCTCTCTCTCCCTCTCTCCCAAGTGTCTCGGCTCGTGATGACTTCCTAACACAAAGACTCTTTAAAGCGTTCCTCCACTTCCAACTCCAACCATTTAAACGTCCATTTGCCAATCCCGCCTAAAATTTCCAGCCGTCTCCGCCGACGCCATTACTACCTTAGAATTACTCGCGTAAGTGTACCGGGAATGCGGAAAGGGAGAAGACGGGAAGAGGATCCAAAGTAGTAAGCGTGGTATAAGCACTAGGGATGCGCATAGTACGTATCTACGCCTAATTCCCTTCTCCTATTTCCAAAGTTTAAGATCTACGTATATAGACGCGGGGTCGGCGGAACGGGGTAGCAGAACAGGCAACTGCCTAGGGCAAAAGTTTTGATGCCATGATAATTTTATATATACGTATAATATATTTATTCACTTTTTTCTTTAAATCTATTTTCAGTGAGAACCTTCATCGGGTAGGGAGCGTAAACATCGATATTCCTCCCTCTCGTCCCCACACATTGTGGTGAGAATAAAAAAGATAGGAAGCGAAATAATGTTAGGGGGTAATACATCGTCGTTATAGCCGTGACAAAGAAAAAGCGGGTAAACAAATAACTTCGAGCGCTAAGAATAGATGGAAACGTATTGGATCGGTCTGCTCTTCTCCTACCGTTTTCCTCTACATTTATTAGTGATTGTTATTAATATTGTTTGCTCCTCGTTTTGCTCTCTTTGTAAATATACGATTTTGGATTAGTCTTTTATTTAATTTGAATCAAAAGAGCCCCTTTATATCGTTTTTAGCAATTATGATAGATATTAGTTATGAATACTAAAAACGATTTTTATTAATATTACATAACACACCGGTGCTACTCGACTGGACTTAATGTAATTACTAATAAATAAAATTTCATCTATTAGAGTTTTAGTATAATTTTGATTGGAGTAGGGGCGCCAAAATAAAAGTTTGCCTAGGGCGCCAGAATGTCTTGCGCCGGCCCTGTATAGACATGCCAATGTGTTCAAAGGCTCCTGTGTACGTTTTTACAAATACATAAATATATGCATAACGTACACACATACTCGTATACAAGTTCGAATACGTGATTCGAACTTGGGTGATGCATTACCATGCACTCCTCTTTAAATCGAGCATCTACGTCGGTCTCATTAGCGACTCGGAATCATGAGGAATCCCCAGACGCATCGAAGAAGATGTGCAAAGCGCGCGGTGAAATACGCGCAGAATAGTAAAGAGGGATTTTTTGCGTAAACACGTCCGAGATGGGACAGCCACGAACCTTTCGAATAGGAAAAACCTTCGTCGGACACGTTTATTCTGTCAGATTTGTCGTATAGGAACGCAGGCCTGAATTCGAATCAGCTTGATTTGTTATCTTTCTACCATTTTTTTCTGCTTTATTTTCGGTCCATTTGCAGTGTTTTGATGATCGATAATCCTTGAGGCGAAGGGAGCATTTAAGAAATACAGCAAAAACCTCACGTAGCGCGGTAGTTGCGTTCATTGAAATCTTGAAGTCTTGTGAAATCGCCTTATATGAAGCATTACGTTAATAGGAAATAGGAAATTAGGTTCTTGGATCTCATATTTTCTACATTTTTAATAATAATCTTTTTTACCGGTATTTAAATACGTATGATAATATCGTATTTACACGCATAATCCACGCCATCAAGTAATTCACGCAACCTTATTTCACGCACCCCAAAGATTTGGTAATCTTTTTTGTTTCACGGCACACCTTCCCGTTCTTTCAATCCTCACGGCACAACTATATTTCATGCTCGTATTGCGTAGAACGCTTTTAATGCTAACTACGAAGAGCAGCAAGAGAAAAAAGTCCCTTTTTTATGTAGATGGCACAAGTTATGACGAAAAAATTCACTTTCATTTTTGAGATGAGAATTATAGAAAATTCGAAATAACCAATACGAACCGCCACGTAGAAAAGTTTGGACACCACTTCACTGGAGCATAGAAATAGTACACAAAACAGGTTAACAACATTATTGCGTACCAATATGTGGGATCTGTATTCCGAAAACACATGAAAGAAATTTCTGTTTTACCGGAGAGGGATGACGTTGTGAAATGGAATTTTCTATTATATATAGAACTTAAGGGAAAACAAAATGCACGTAATTTAAACAGAATGGTTATGTGGTATCAGTCATGTAGTTTATTTCCACGGAATAACTGGAAAGTAATTACAATAATTACATCTCAATAGTAAAAAAACTACGAATAAGTGTGCCCTGCCAGTTGCCTAATTTTTCCTGTAGATATCCCAAACGGTACATATCGAGAGCCAACCATGCACATTCGTGCACGTATCCGTGCGCGTCTGCATTTGTTTAGCATAGCTTGGACAATAGCCGAAATTCACTTCTAAATATTCCTCGAATAAACCATAACTGGTTCATTTATTACATTTGTATTCTTTTTTAAGATCTTGAATAATACAAATGTAAAACCTGGTTTATCTAAATCAGAAAAACTGTGAGAAAAGGCTAAATAGTTGGAGGAGCTTGACCTAATATGCTCTAGAAATGAGGCGAACTTTTTGTTAATCGCGCCAACCGTTTCTCGGTATGCGAGGGAATGCATAAAATGCACGAGTTCCTTAACGATCTAGGTTACGCTACGTAAATGTTTGCACTAAGGATACAACGGTCAAGGTCAAACACGAAAGAATAAGACCTATTGTGTTATAGTGAGCGCATTTTCTCGAGTATTTTTTCCATTAAAAGTCCAAGTCAATAGTCTCCTACAGTTAATTCAGTAAGTGCACCAATGTAAAACTTTAAGTAAATACTTCATCATTTTTCCTCCTTATATCCTCGATTTTATTATTACGAAACGCCCACAAAGTTATAACACGGAGATATTTCTTTAAAAGTTCATTTTAATAAATTAACAACTGTTCATAGTAACCAAAAGTTAACAATTACTGCCAGAGCCAAGCTTCACAAAACAAAACATCCTTAATTGATCTGAGCCGCCCCGCTAAAAATAAAATAAAACACATTAAAACTATTTGAATTACTGCCAAAAATGGGTAAGAGCGAGCGTAAAATTTTCTTTCCGCTTAAATAATAAACTTAGCTGCAGCGCTCAATTGCGAAAATTCCAAATGAGCAGAGGGAGAGAAGAGCTATAACTTTTCCGAACTCCTAAAAAGTAATTCCCTCGCGCTCCGTGAAGCTGAGAGAGAGTGAGAGAGAGAAGCAGCTGTAATACTTTATTCGAAGAAATTGCTACACGTAAAACATTCAAAACACTGCAAGAAAACCCGAATTGAATTTTTACAGAGACAGAGCAGGGGGGTGAAAGCATAATAAAAGTTTTTTTTGTACTTCGCGAAAAATATTTAAGTTGACGCCGTAGTTTATATATATATAGGGTGATTCAAAATTATGAATAAACACTATCAATTGCTGTATTTCGTAGATAACTTCGTCAATTTTTTGGACATTCTGAGCATCTGAACTAACTTTTCCGTGTATCAAATTTCCACATATCTAAACCATGTACACATATTTTTGGTTTACGTTTAATCAATAAAGTTTTTGAAATAGAGTTATTGTGTTTATACATAATTTTGAATAACTCTGTATATATTCATCGAGGGAGCGAAATGGTGATAGTAATAACAAAAACAAAAACACGCCAACTTTTCACCTCGTAAATAATCAAAGAAGCGAGAAAAGTATATTTTTTAGAGCTAGCTTATGGGAGCAGAGGAGAGAAAAAAAGGTTATTTTTCGCCCTACATTCTTCGGCGATGAAAAACAGTAGAAAAAAAAAGGTTAGCGAAAAAATAAACACGTCACCCGCCTCCTCCGTTTTTTAAATTATTATTATTAACGTAAGCAGCTAAGTGCGAAAACCTCTGAACGTGCAACTCGAGTGAGAGTATGAGAGAGAGATATATATCAGCAGGAGTTTGGCGAGGGAGTTTAGCACGCCGGGAAGGATGTCGAAAAGCAGGGGGAGAGTTAAAAAAAATGGAGGAATGAAAAAAAAAAAGAAGGGGCGGTTGAGAGAAACACGAACGAGAAAGGTAGGGTAAGAGAGTTTATAGAGTTTGGTTTGGTATGGAGATTTCTGCACATCTTGTTTTCTATCTCTCTTTCTCTCTCTCAAACCCAATCCTTTTCTCTTTTCATCCCCACTAACTCGACGAAGTCACCCTCGTTGGAAACGCCCCCTTCTCTCTCTCTGCTCGCAAAAATAAAACGTAAAATAACAAACGAATTAAAAAAAAGCGAAGAGAGATGTTGGGTGCGTGTGGATGAAGATGTGAGGAGTAGTGGAAAGATGGCGTAGTGGAGGGGAGGAGGAGGGGGGAGGCGGGAGGGAGGGGGGAGGGGGGGAGGGGGGGGGAGGGGGGAGAGGGTGAAAGAGCAATCGGGTGTGGCATGGGCATACAGAAATAAGGGAAGTACGAACCAAAAGCTGGCGAGCCATGTTAGAAGGAGGAAACCTTCAATCACCTTCCAGGTCTCTCTCCCTCTTTCTCTCCTCTCTATACTCTCTCTCTATACTCTCTCTCTCTCTCCCCCTCTTTCTCTGCTTTCTATCCCCTCTCTCATTTTTTTTATCCTCTCTCCAATTTCCCTCTCTCCAATTTCCCTCTCTCCAATTTCCCTCTCTCCAATTTCGCCCATAATAAAGTTATTTGTCTGTCTCTTCTCTCTCTCTCCCTCTCTCTCTACTCTCTGTCCTCACTCTCTCCCTCTTTTTCTCCTCTTTCTCATTTTCTCTCTCCCCATATCTCTTCTCCCTCTCTTCCCTCTCTCTCTCTCTACCACCTCCCTCTCCTCTCTCTCCTATCTCCCTCTTTTCTATCCCTTCTCCCTCTCCTTTCTCCCTCCCTCCCTCTCTCCTCTCCCGCTCTCTCCCTCCTTTCCTCTTTTATCTCTCCTCCCTCCCTCTTTTCTCTCTCCCTCTCTCTCCTCTCTCCCTCTACCTCTCTTTCTTCCATTTAATATTTTTTCAAAGCTTTCGCAGGAGGAGGAGGATCGGGGAATTTTCACTCGGAATGGATGCAACAAAAGAGAAGCGGAATTGAGCCAATGGAAAAATATCTATTCCCTAACATCTCTCTCTCTCTCTTTCTCTCCCTCTCTCTCTTTCTCTCTCCCTCTATCTCTCTCTTTCTCTCTCCCTCTCCCTCTCCCTCTCTCTCTCTCTCTCTCTCCTTTTCTGATTAAGCGTATGATGCGAGTATTTTTCAGAGGGGATAAATAAAGAGGTAAAAGAAAAAAAGTTTTTCGAGGTTACGTAACGAATTGAATCCATTTATTTTCCCTCTTGCCGTTGTTTCACCCGTCCTTTCACCCCTCCACACTATTCACATCTCGTCGAAACTAAAACAAAAAGTGTTTGCTTCGAATAAGAATGTAAAATAGACGCACTAGAGACGTAACGGCAAACCTTGAGGGTTGAATACGTGCCCCGGGTGTTTTCATATTGATCGCAAAATGTTTGTTGCCAAGTGAATCGCTTAAATTGCAACGTTCCCGTTGGATACTAGGTGGTCGAGGTGTTAAGTGTCACGACCCGTAATGCTGACTCCGATATTCTAAAAAAAACCTTTTATGATGTTTGTTTTTTATTGTAAATACGTCGCTGAGACGACAGGTTGTGAATGCGTTTCCCTTCCGCTTGTATCGGAAAAAAAATTAGCAACGTCTGAAATAATGACCGTTCTTGTACTTTTACCGCAGTTGCATATTAAAAATACGGACCAAATATAGCAGGAAAAGTTGCTTTTTATACCGATATTTTTCTTGTTAGCCGCCACGTTGAAAAGAAATTTAAATTAATAACAAAACCGTTAGTGAGTCTTTAAAATGAACGGTATATAAAAGTTGGGTTATATTAAGAAAGTAATGTCAAAATATTTCATCTATATCTCATAAGTGGAATACTAAAATATCGGTACAACATACATTGTACAAACTTTCTCATATAATAATGCGTCGTTTAGTTATCTTTAGAAAATGAAAATCGTATCAGCCGGTTTTTAGAAAATCCTATTTTGTCCAAGTTGCTCAAGAATAAACTACCCTTATATTCATTCATTGAGAAAAATAAAATACGTATTGTTATTGCAGACGTATACTCAAGTAATTTTACGAAATTTGATCAAAATTCTTCCAGCCGTTTTTGAGAAAATCGAATTGTTGTTAAAAATGCGTAGAATAAACTACCCTTAATTATTGAGAAATGTCAACCATTTCTTCATATACTCTGCTCAGTATGATAAAATGCCAAAGTACGATATTTCATTCACTTTTGCTATACCGTTTAGGCTCTAGAGCCAGTAACATGCAGACGGCATTGCGAAAACCACTTTTTCGGATTCAGCGACACCTAAAACGTATATTTCCGTAAAAATCACGAGGTGGAATATTTTCGCGATAACAGTTATCACGTCAGTTATTTTTTTAAATCTTTCGAATTTTCAAATATTCAAAAATATTCAAATATTCCGAATTTTTTTTTATTTTCAAAAATTGCAAAAATTAAAAACATTTCAAAAATTCCAAAATTTTCCAGAAATTCCAAAATTTGCAGAGATTTCAAAATTTCGCAAGTTTCGCTTCAAAATCTTATTTTTAAGATATTTTAAAATGTTGACTAAATAATGTCTGCAGGTCAAAAAAGTCGATTTATGCGTGTTTATCTTATGGGAAAAAGAAACTAGCCCTATAAAAATTAACAATTTCTCAAGAAATCTACAATGCCAAAAGCACACTTCCATTAGTGCTGACAATATATGGGCTTCACAATTTTAAACGCTAAGCATGTATAAACACAGATATTTAATTGTGTAAAACCATCTGAAAAACGACTGCCATAAATAACGCATTTTTACCTTTATCCTTTCATTAATACAGTTCATAATAATGGAAATAATGGAAAAGAAGTCTAAACAGAGGAGCACAAACTCGCTAGAGATCTCGCCAAATGGAAGTATTGTTGAAGCTGGGAGAAGAGAAACGGAAAATGACAGACAGAACAGATTGAACGTTCAGAACAAGCGAAAAGCGAGGCATAGCGCTAAAGAGTCACCATAAGCAACAGTAAATCGATCGACAAGCAACCAATTTATAAATGCAAGAAAACGAGCACATGATTGTTCATTACAATCTGAATATTGATTATTGTAGATTAGGTTATTTATATTTATGTAACAAAATTCTTATAGAATTATATTTAGCATGTTTAACTGATAAATCTTCATTAACATATATCTTTTTCAAATAACTTTTATATGCTCATGATTATTATGACTTTCTGGAAAATTCGGTTATGTGCATTTTATATCAATTTTTTACGTTTTAGTGCACATAAAAGTTAATGTCATTAATTTTTATTTTATTTTATTTTAACTTGATACTTAATTCACGCACTCCCGTCATATTTGACGGGCAATTACGCTAGTGTAGTTATATTAATCCAGTAAAAATGTCTCTTTCACTTTATAGAATGTACTTGTTAATTATGCCACGAATCACACCGAATACGACGAAGAAATTACGTTATTATAGAGTAGTGCTACATAAAAATAATTAAACTGCTACAATAATTGTAATCATAATGATCGACTATTTAGGTAGTCTACAGTGAAGAAAAGAGCTGCTAAGGCAGAGAGTAAATGGCGGCTTAGACTAAAAAAGTATTTTAGACAGACTAACGGACAAACCGACGAAACGTTCACAGCGAGAACACTGAATCAATTGGCGAATAAACGAAGTCTATAACTGTAGTTAACGCGTCAGACGAACAACCCGAACGCATAGGAAGATTTTTTCGAAGCCGCTAATAATTACATAGGTTCTGTTAAAATTACCAAGAAATTAAAATAAATAATACTAGTGCTGTCAACTTGTAGCATATAGTAAGTGGTACTCAGGGCCGGTTTCAGGCGTAAGCGACGTAAGCGGTCGCTTACAGGCGCCACTTTAGAGGGGCGGCAAAATCAATATTCCGGATTTTTACATTTTCATTTTTTAAGGTTTATTTCACAGAACTTGAAAACATCGCAAAAAAATTATCTTTTACGCCATGATATTTCATATACATTCAGGGTCGGTTCAAGGTGTAAGCGACGTAACCTACTGCTTACAGTTGTCACCTAAGACATATGTTTTACAGTTTTACATTGTCTAAAACACGCCGATACACTGTGCACTTTCCTTAACCTCTTTTGCGGGAAATATACACGCAAAAGCAATAACTAGAATGCTAATTTTCATGTGCTTTTAGGGATTACGCACTGTAATTTCAAATAACCTTTCCGCTCCAAATGCAGCGAACCTTCAACATTAGAGATTTTGATTACTCAGGGTTTGTATCTTTGTGCAAATATTTTACATTCTGGAACTCTACCTTTTGCATGCATCTCCCCTCTCTGATCCCTGATAAATGACTTTGCAAAGAAAAAAGCCCGATAACACTTAATCTCGTCCTTTTCGAAAAGTGGGTTCATAAAGTTGCAATATAAAAATATTCGGTAATATAATCATTACATAGTAGTTTTGTTATAAGGTCAGTGAATGTTTTATTTCTATTTTATGAAGGTATTTAACTGAATATTCTTTATTTAAATAAAGACCGATTAAATAAGTTTATTTTCTTTTTTTTATTATATCATTAATATTATTTCATGCCTTTGATATCAAGATGGGCAGCAAATTTTTACCTCGCTTACACATATTTTTTAACTGAAACCGGCCTTGGTGGTACTTAATATCCTTCTACTGCATAACACGAAACCTTAATCATAAAAAACTTTCGCATCCGTTTTGAGTGAGATTTTTCAAGGTTCTCGAATGAAAAGAACCACCCTGTGTTTTGACGTATTTTTCCCGAAAGTCATGCAAATTAATAAAAGAAACCGAGTTTATGTGAGTTTAAAACATTTACGAAACAAAACACTACTTCCAATCCTAGGTCCACGTTGCTGTGAAACGCATTGGTTGCTACGTAAATTGCGGATTAACTCCGTCCCTAACGCTATCCTCATCATTATCCTGGTTAGAGGTTAAACGATATTATTCTTCAGTCGAATCGCTGACACCATGGTCGAACACAGCGTAATCCTATCAACATCACAATCAACAAAGGTGCCATCGCAATCACCTGGCCGGTTACAAACAGATAAGGAAACGTTCGATTGGATTCTCGTTTTCGTCAATCGTTTAATTTTTCTCCCACTTTTTTCTAGCGGAAATTATTCGTCAAATAAACGCGTTAGGTGTAGAGAGAGAGAGAAAAAGAGAGAGAGAGAGAGAGAGAGAGAGAGGATAGAGGCGCGCGTGTCCCAATTCCAGGAAAAAAAGATTAAAAAACTTCATACTCGCCAAGGCTAGCTACAATCGTAAAAAATTGAACCAATAAAACCTGACGTGTCAATTTAGAACGAACGCTCTCTGAATAAGCGATAGAGAGAGAGAGAGAGAGGAAAAAAACATCGCTTTATCAGTCATCACGAAGCGTTCCGTGGTAGCGCTTTTTAGGTCGCCCGTATAATTGCGCAGAGCCGTTTGGAACGAAATTAATTTTCCGCAAATCCTTCCGCGGGAAAAGTGCTTTTCGAATCGCATAAATCTTTTTACCGTTGCCCCTAAAATCGGTCTCTCTCACTACCCCCCCTTCCCACCTCTCGAACTCCGAAATTCGGCCATCCCGGTCAAATCGCGTGGATACGCAAAACGCATCGCTCACGCAATCCATAGATACCTCTTAACCAGTTTTGATTACATGGTCGCGGCATAGCAACCGATTATGCCGCACGCTTTCTGGATATACTATATAAAGGTCCCTCCGGAAGCTTTTGAAAATGTCCTTTCACGCGAGCGGAAGAGATGAAGGACGTTTTTAATGCTATCCTCCACGCCGTCATATAAACGGCATCGAGCACAAGGGCGTCATTAAAACGAGATCGTAAAATAACTCCGAACACCAATTACAGTAGCGTTATACATCGGATATGGTACGACGAGGCGTTGGAGGAAATGCCTCACGCGAAGTACTAGTGAGAGAGTTGAGAGAGGAAATATTAGCTATCCCTCGCTATTTGTACATTCCTCCAGGCTATCCATCCCCTAGCCCATGGGTTCCCGGCCTTTTCGATGTGGCGAGCACCAAGTTGCATGCTAGAGCATCGGGCGAGCACAAAGTTGTATCCTGCAATATCAAAAGAGCACGACTACACTTCCGCAAGATTGGTAATAATAATGAATAAAATCAAACCAGCCAATCAAAGTTATTCTTAATGATCTTGAATACGTTTAGAAAGAAACCAAACGAGAAAATCAAATTATTGGTCCTAGCAAATGGGACATTAAGCGCCGTAGAAGATCACGGTCAAGATTGTGTGTACGATAATATCATGCAGATAATTTTATATACTTAATCAGTAAAATATTCAAAAAACTTTCTGTTGAATTTATGCCGCTTAAAATAATTGGTTATATGCGGGTTTAACTTCTGCACAGTCACAATCCGTGGAGAAAATTTCGAAGCTGATCTCGTGTCCGTCCCTCGGAAAGTCTCGCAACTTTTAATACGGCCCGACAAAGTAATATTTCCATCCGCCAATGAGGCGCTTCCACTCGTAAAAATTTGGACGCCCTTGAACTATTTTTTTCAAATCGAACGACGAGGTTTTTTTTTAAATAAGCTTCTCTCTCAAACTGCACTGAAAAGGATTCCACAAAGATTGTGAAGTAGGTTATAAATGATAAAGGGTATAAAGACTTAATAACGGGAGAGTTAAGATAGCCATACAATATCTACGGCACAGTACACAACAGTAAAGTACTGAACACCAGTGGCGCACACACGGGTCTGCCAACTTTTGAGGATCCCAAACCGGAGATATGAGAAAAAATTATAAAATATTAAGTACCGTATTAGCCCGAATGTAAGGTGACCCCGAATATAAGGCGACTCATTATTTTCCCAATGAGAAAATCCAAAAAAAAAAGTAACTTCTTCATACTTAAGGACCCGAATATAAGGCGACCCCCACTTTCCTGAAAGACAATTTTTGAAAAAAAAACCTCGCCTTATATTATGAAAAAATGCTCATGCGACAATGTATGGTTCTTCAATGATGTTACAACAATGTATAACATTGCATCGCACACCTGTTCTCGGTGGCCTGTGAAATCCAACGCGGAGTCAGAGATGATCAAACTGTCTTCAAGATACGCATACTACAAAATAATTCATCGGCACGATTATACATGAGCGAAATTTAGATGTCATAATGTAATAACACGGGACGCATTGTGTCACAAAGTCCGTCCCATATTGATTTCACGCAGGATAATGGACATTTGAGGAAAATTGGCCGCAAAACGTCCCGTAACCGGAGAATGGCTATTAAAACTGCGAAAACCAGAGTCTCCGGTCGAAAACCGGAGAGGTGGCAGCCCTAGGCGGGATCCACCGGGTCCTAAACTGTGGAAACACACAGGGTTATTTTAAATTTGGGTTCATGGGCACCGTCAGAGAGGAATAAGGAGACCGTTTGCCCCCTTTGTTTTTTAACAAAAATATAATTAATAATAATGCAATACGCGACAATGATATAATCTGCATAGGACTATTGTGATTGCCAAATATTTCGGACACCCTTGAGAGAATCCTTTGTGCGCCACTGCTGTAGGTACACCGGCATCTATACAAACACACTCTCTATGATTACTTAACGAGGAATTTACCGCTATTAGAGTACGCGTTGAGCATATGGGATCCGTATGTGAAAGGATCAATCTCAGAGTTAGAAAGAGTGCAGCGAAGAGCCGCTAGATTCGTCAAAAATTGTTACGATAGAAACAATAGTGTTACAGCCTTGATACAGGACTTAGGATGGGAATCACTAGCTGAGCGCCGATCACGCTCTAGGTTAAAACTTCTCGAAAGATTTAGAACGCATATATTCTCCAGCGACGTCGAAGAAATAATAAGAGCGCCAACTTATATTGGTAGAACGGACCATCCTCGTAAAATAAGAGAGATAGCCTGTAGGACTGAGAGGTATAAAGGCTCGTTTTTCCCTAGAACGATAGCTGAGCAGAACAGAAGTTACGAAAAGAAATCAGCCTACGTAGAGTGATACTATACATTATTATGCGCTTTACCTTGGTGCTATTGCACCCCCTGCCACACACCATTGCGGTGGCTTGCAGGGTGAACTATAGATATAGATAGTTCAACAACAACAAATATCACGATGGGAAAGTAGGTAAGCATTAAGGTTACAAAATATCACGTTCTATTCGGGCGAGACGTGTACTCTGGAGTATAGCAGGTTTACGTTCGAAAAGAAGAGCATTAAGCCACGCGGCTTGGCATAATAGAGAGAGTGTCAGGATTTTGAGTTATCGCGTGTTTGTGTTCCATCGCTACACAGGTATAGAGAGAGAGAGACAGTTTATAATCCGAAGTGACATCGTATTTTACCCTTCCCGAAAGATCCCAAGTGCCATTATTCTCTCCCACCCTCTCCCTCTCTCTCTCTTCCCTTTAATGCCGCAGAAACACGAAATGTATCGCGTACGGTCTCCGCCGATAATGCGAGCGAGAAAGTGAGTTGGTAGAGGGTTAAAGGTTTTTTTTTTGCGGATTTAACGGCGGGCGAGACGAGTGAGCGATGCGTGCGTGGGATTGCGTGCGCAGGGGGGATCCCTCCCGGGGAAAATTGGGAAGGGTAGAGCGGAGACGGAGAAAGGTTTTTAGGACGGGGAAGGGGGAGAGCGAAGAGGGGGGGGGTGGAGGGGGTTGGAGCGGCGTTCTGAGGATGGGTTTAGTTTTACCCCTGTTCAGACATCCGAGCGACTCTCGGAAAACGTTCCTGAGGCGACCTTTCTATAGCCATATAATGGGATTACGCAGGTGCGTTCTGAATCAAGTCTCCCTTACCCCCCCCCTCCCTCCCCCTGCCCTTTATATCCCCCTTCTCTCCCTCGTCTCTCCGACAGGTGTCAGTTAAGGGAGCATCTCAATTACGCCTTCGTTTTCAGCTCAAACGGTTCGAAGGGATGAAAAAAATATAACTTTATTTTTATTATTATTGCTATTATTTCTTTCCTCTCTCGGAAGTTTTCCGGCGTAGTTTTTATACAGCGGAAGTAACTTCAAGCTGCATAACATTATTTATTTTGCTTTTTTTTTTTGGTGGTCAGGTGATATTTCCTAAGAATCGTCTTACAATTGAAGTTGTATTAATAATCACCGATTTTGGAAGTTTTATGTAAAATTCGCTATTTAGTTCCAGTATGTTAATGCTGTTGTGGAGACATTTTGGGATGACACCGGTGGATGATGATACTATGGGAATAATGCTTACTTTGTCTTGGTTCCACACATTCTCGACTTCTTCTGCCAGTGTTGCGTATTTTTGTATTTTTTCTTTGAATTTCTTTTCTAAATTCGGTGTGTTTGGGATTGTTATATCTATCAAATATGTTATTTTATTAATTTTTTTATTAGCGTGATGTCTGGTATGTTATGGGCTGTTGTTTTGGCGGTTATCATTTCTGTTCCTGTATAATTTAACTTTTTCGTTTTCGAGTACAATTTCTGGTTTGTATTGGTACCATGGCGTGTTGCTGTTTTCTATTAGATTATATTTCTCACTTAATTCTAGATGGATTTGTCTGCATACATTATCGTGTCTTTTTTTATATTCGGTTGGGGCTAGTACGCTGCATCCGTTTGTTATGTGTTTTATTGTCTCTGGTTGAGTTTTGCATTTTCTACATTTATCGTCAGATACTGACTTAACTTAGTCTTGGATGGCTATATTGAAGCCTTCGGTTTCTGCGAATAGTTGTCATGTGGTGAGCCATTTCTTTGAACCTTCCTCGTCTATGTGGTTTTGTGATAACTGGTACGGGTGTTTTCCATCTAGTATTTAATTTCTTTTTTTTGTCTTCTGGTGTTATATGGATATTGTCTTCATATTGCTAGTTTTGAATTATTATTATTATTATTATAATTTTTCATTTAGGCTTTTATTCTTCGCCTTCGTTATCGGGGTCGAACGGTTCTAAGGGATGAAAAAATGAGAACCTTTTTATTGTTATCATTTTTCCTTTCGCCTTTTCTGCTTATAAGGGAGACACGCCGGCGTCGTTTCCAAAAAAAAAATAAAGAGTGCGGAAGGCAGAAAATAAATACGGATATAAATCGGAGATTTTTCAAAAAGGATTATGGTCGTGTGTGCGAGGGAGGCGTTTTATTTTTTGCGGATTACGCGGAAAACCTTTCTGGAGAAGGGTTTGTTTTTTAAAAAAAAGCGCCAATCTGTGCCGTTTTGATTTATTATTTTTAAAACGAGCCTCCTTAGTCACTTTAGGAATGGTTGTGTATTTATAAATACCGCTTCGCATTTCTCGAATATAAATTATGTATTCGCGAATTATATTACGATTTTTTTTGGGTTTGCATATGATCCCTCGTTTTTTATGAAAAACGGTGGCCCAAAAATGAATTTATTCTCATTTGAAGAGTGGTGCTTAGAGAGGCTTTTCATCACGGACTCTCTCTTAATTAAAATTATATCAAATATTGACAAGAACAGGGTACTCTAATTTTCATTTAAAAATAGGTGAAAATTATAAATTGCATACACTTTTCACATTTTCATTTACTCTTTAATTTAAATTGAAGAAGAGATAAAGAGAACTTTATGAACCGAATTTATATATTCACATACAGATATAATATAATAACTACGTCTGTTTAAATTAATGCTAATCTGGGTAGGTATATATAATATATGTAGAGATATCTAATAGACAAAAAGTTGATTCAGCTGTTATCGTAAAAATCTTGACCAGGATGTATTTAAATTCGATGTAAGAAATTTTCCACAAAGCACACAAGAAATCCTACCGTAAATTATTTCACATAAAACTTCTGTATCTATTTTGAACGATCAAATTCACATAATAGCTGAAATATACACAAATAAAACATAAAGGTTGTGCATATCAAAGAGTATATAAATCATTACATGCATATTAAAGCGTCAAAGAAACTCGTAGAACAAATGCCTGCATAGATTACACGGTTATTTTTTTATGAAGAATAAATTATCTAAAGCTACCGATCCTTAAATCAGGTTTTAAAATCCATTTGTGATGAAATTATCAGTCACTTGTAGCTCGATCGGCTGTAACAAAACAAATAGATTTTGATTCCATTTGTATGAAATTTCATCAGAGTCTACGGTAGCAGTCAGCTTAAAAATGTCAGAAAAATGTCCTATTTACTTATTTAAAAGTATCGATTGAGAACGCCGAGTGCAGAAGATAAAATTCACTCAAGGGTTTCTTTCCCATTAAACGAAAATAAGAATCAATCAATACACACGTGCAAGATTTTGGCATTTTTTTTTTCGTTTACGCTACTACTGTCCATTCCATTTTTTCTCAACTAAGAAAACATTATCCCCAACTTGACTTCATCATCCGTAATATACATAGAGCATTCTCTTTGTATTAATATTGTTATTTTTATCGCTCACTCTCTTACCCTTTGTGTTTTACTGATCGGTAGTTGGGCCTAGAGGTCTGTATACGGGCCGAAATCTTCGGCCCAAGCCCGGCCCATTCATAACTGAGTCCAAGCCCGGCCCGGCCCGAGACTTCACCCCATTTTCGCACCCAGACCAGGCCCGAGGCCCGAATTGTTTTAAACCGGCCCAAATTCGGCCCGATCGTAGGCATTTTGTACATTATTCAGTAAACCCTTTATAAAACATCTTTTGATGTTTAAAAATTTTCAAATTATTTCAAATTTAAACGCACTTTAAAAAAAATCCTTGATTAAATCCATTCTAGTATTTTAGGGATTTATAAAAAGTTTTAATAACACAAAATATATTTCAAACCACAAATGTACGAAGAATACAAATTATGTCAATTTCTATCAGTACGGAAGACCAATATCACCTGCTACCCAGAGCGAACTGACGGCCAATGGCGGATACAAAAGGGAGTATAATTGGATAGGGTGTAGGGGTAGGGAATGAAGCTTCGGATGTAAGACTCCCAAAGATCCCGCTATCTCCTAAGGCAAACTTAAACCTCTTGATGGTGATAAAAGTAGTTGTTTAAGAGATGGTGGGTTTGTAGGAATTCGTTGGTGCTCTAGTGTTGGCGGCCTGGGAGATGTGTCGCCTGTAAAGGAGAGAATGGAGAACTCCCTCTAAAAGAAATATTGAAGAGGAAACACACTCTTGGCACAGTGGCGCAAACTGATGGGGGTTCACTGGGTCCTGAACTGGCCCGAAGCGTCCTGAACAGGAAAGGCGTCGGATAAATCGTCTAGGCCCAAGCCCGGCACGAGCCCATTACTTTTCAGTCTTACCCGGGCCAGGCCCAGCCCGTGCAGGCCTCTAATCGTAATGAATCCATCGGATCCGCGACAAAAACCCCACCCGACAAAAACCCCACCCGACAAAAACCCCACCCGATAAAAACCCCACCCCTAAACATGAAAAAGCGACAAAAGCCCCACCTCTCATTTTTTCGCTGATGTTTTCCGTTATCGATTTAGTTAAACAATTAATTAAATGAGGATTTCTCCTACCCTCCTCATTTTCTACTCATCCCCTCACCTTCGTAATTTAAATTTGGTAAATGTTTAATATTTTCATCCTCCCTGTATATTTTAAGAAAAAAGAAGTTACGTATACGGAAAAAGGAAACAATAATAAAAAAACAGATAATACCCGGCCTTTACCGTTATCCTCTTTTTATATTTGAAGCGGTATTTTTTCACACTATTTGGTATTTATAAAAGGATAATGTTTCGCGATTACACGTAATGCGATAACACGTCAATTTAGCGTAGATTTTTAATGATTAAAAACGATTAGTAGGCAACTTCTTTTATCACAGGTTAATATTATAAAGATGTAAATACATTAATAGTGGAGTCTTTTACCGGCTCGCTTTCATGTTTCTTTTTATATCCGGGTAATGTACATCGCGCAACGGACTATTGTTTTAAAAAATAATAAAAACACGCGTCGACACGACTGAAAAAACACAAAAACTCGGACGTGCGCGCGCACACACACACACACACATGAAACCGAAAGAGGGAGAGCGTCGAAACATCTCCAAACCGCTCGCAATGTAACGCACTTATTAACTCGGAAATGTTTACTTAAAAAAAGCTCGCCCGTTAATAATTTGTTTGGATGGCGGAATTGCGTGTCGGGAAAACGACACCCTTCTCGGATTAAGCAAGGGAGAAAGAGAGGTGGAGAAAACATTAAAAGTCGCCACACCACCATAGCCAACACCTGAGAGAAAGAGAGTAGCTTGTCCACAACGCCTCCCGTAATTGGGACGGAGTGCTGAGCGCAAAAAAAAAATGACCAGCCTTTTTAAATAATAAATAATTACACCGAAAGGAAAATAACAAAAAAATACACCGGATACCGTCCTCTGATTAAAAAATCCGAGGCAAGTTTCCGACGAGCGCGGACGGGCACATTAGCAATTGAAAAGCGTCTGCCCGTAAAAAGAAATAATAATAATAAAATAAATTCTTCTTATCGACGGAAATGATTTCGATGTCTCGAACTGATATTATTGAAGCGATCAGGAAAAAAAATGACGAATCAGACCCGGCGAAAATTTTTCCTTTTTTAATCAATTAAAATATAAGTCGAAAGAAAAAGAAGATCTTAGGGTTTTTATGCCTAAAATTATTAACAGCAAAATAAAGAATTATCGTTAACAGCGGTTAAGTTTAATTACACTATAGTCTGTTGAATTCCGTTAAATGTTTACTTAATTTTCTATGGTAATGTTTCGATCTTTTTAATTAACTCCTTTCTAAATATATCTATTCAAAAATGCAACTATGTCGTTGTTCCAATTACATTTTAAAGTGGGAACGGCGTGGAATATACGCATTCATCACGTATCCTTTACATAATGTATCTCTCATTCCATCGTTAATAATTCAACGTAGCACAGACGACAATGATGTACATTACGACGAAAACGTTTCGACCGCGCCATTGTGACAAAAGTTGCGTCGAAATTAATTTCATGCGGTACTCGGAAAAGTTACCTCTCCCGACTACCAAGCCAGAACGATTATAATAAAGCTGAAATTATAGCGACGCGTTGCGTTTACATCTCTGTAAATCATGAAACATGCATCACACTAATTAGCATTAACGCAAGCCGCGCAATCATGCACCCACAATTTTCCCAAATCGTGGGACTCGTCGTCGAATTTTTTTAAATTGAGAAAGGTGCGCTTGAATTAATTAAATATCAAGAAGATAACAAAATGCTTTATTCGAATAGATTCCTGTGACGTTTTAGACCAACAACGTCGACGAGGATGTACGCTTCTGTTCCACCTTGTACACAAATGGAAAAAATCGGTACAACATACATTGTACAAACTTTCTCGTATAGTAATGCGTCGTTTAGTTATCTTTAGAAAATGAAAATCGTATGAGCCTGTTTTTAGAAAATCCAATTTTTGTTAAAGTTGTCGAAGAATAAACTAGCCTTATGTTCATTTTTTGAGAAATATGAACTATACAGTATTATTGAAGACGTAAACTCAAGTAACTGTATGAAATTTGATCAAAATCCTTAGAGCCGTTTTTGAGAAAATGAAATTGTTGTTTTTAAAAATGCGTAGAATAAACTTTCCTTAATTATTGAGCAATGTCAACCATTTCTTCACATACTCTGCTCATTATGATAAAATGCCTAAGTACGAGATTTCATTCATTTTCGCTCTACCGTTTACGCTCTAGAGCCAGTAACAGACAGACGGCATTGCGAAAACCACTTTTTCGGACTCAGGTAGGTACACCTAAAACGTATATTTCCGTAAAAATCCCGAGGTCGAATTTTTTCGGTAAAACAATACTTTCTCGATACTTCGTATCAGAAAGTAAAAAAGAAACTAATCCACCGGGAAGTTTTATTTCAGTATGCGATAAAAAGCCGCTTTGGGATCCCGCCTCCCGCAGTAAACCCCTGTGATACCAAAGTTAATCTGTCCCGCTGTAAAAGAGGACATTAGCGTAACCACGCTACGTGTCGTTTGAGCTGCATCCTCTCTTCCCTCTCCGTCATCCCTTTTGCTAGAATGACCGCTGACCGTGGCCGTTGGAGTTGTAGGAGAAGTTTAACAATCCCACACGTCCTTTCACTGCTAAACCAATGCCACACACACACACAGACACACATCCACCTTCCCAGTCGCTCATTCATCCTTACACCCTTCCCCTTTCTTTTGACCGTTAACCTTTTCTCCTTCCCGTTTTGCCCACAACAGTCCATCTCGGACCTTCGCCTACACGGCGCGTAAAAACACACGCGAAACGCACACGTCTGCAAACTACACATATATAAACTTTGCATACCACCTCGTGTTTTCCGTCATCTCATTCTCTCTCACGGTCTAGAACAACTCATTCAAACACCTCTGTCCCCCACCCGCCCAACACACAAGCGTTTGTCGAGAGTACGTATTTGTACGAATCTAGTCCGCCTCCGGCAGAGAAAATGAGGTTTCAACCTCAAAACCTCTCCCGGGTCCCATTTTACGGCTGCTTGCTCATCAATTGGCCGAGCTCTGTTGCGGAGGGGTTGTCGTTAATGAGCAAATGCGGGGAGGGGAGGGGAGGGGAGGGGAGAGGAAGGAGAGGCTGCAATACTAATAGGTGAGGAAGGAAGGCTTGGGGAGGGGGGGGGGGGAGAGGACGTTTATTTGCTCCCCAAAGGCCCTCTCCCTAACTCAAACCCTGGACCTCGTGTACCGTACAAATTCCAGTTCCACCGCCGTTCTTATCTCTCGTTCCTTTACGATTTCTTCTCGTTCTACGCTGTACCATCTCCCGTTCCTTTCCTCCTTCCATCCACCATTCTATCTTCCTGTTCCATTTCCCGTTCCATCCTCCGTTCCGTCCCCAGTTCCACCTCCCCGTTCCATCCCCGTTCCATCCCCGTTCCATCCTCCGTTCCATCCTCCGTTCCATCCTCCGTTCCGTCCCCAGTCCCATCTCCTCGTTCCATCCTCCGTCCTCGTCCTTCCACATCCTTGTCTATTACATCCGACGTTCCTCCCCACTTTTTCTTTGCTCTACCGTTACCTCCATGTAGATTCTTTTCTCTCGCACCCGAACGCTCTTTTCCTCGTCTGTGTGTGTATGGGTTTATTTTTAAAAAATAAACGTTTAAATTTCTCTTTCGCCACCTCGGCTGCACGCTGCGCTGAAGTCGAGGGACAATAATTTTATAACTCTTTTTCGAATGGTGCTCTCGAAAACGTTCGGCGTGATTTTTGTAAAGCACTTTGTGTGTTCTTTCACATTTTTGGGAGATTTTTTGATTCCCGCCAGAAAAAAAATCAGGCTCGCATACCAATAGCAGTAATTAGACCATGACGCTAATTTCCAGCGCGGTCGCGACGTAAACTTTTATGAGTATAACTTAGGGGAAATAAAAGCCAGCGAAACTACAAGGCGTTGAATTTAACGTAACAATAAATCTGGAACGTTTATCACGCGAGTAAATAGCGTCTCGGTAATTGATGAGAGAATATAATGTCTAATTAAATTTGCCTGCCAAGAGAACTATTCGGGTTCCCAAAATGCATATCGCTCTTGTGAACTACGAGCGAATCAACAAAACAAACATGCGATTACGAGGCGCAACCCTTTTTTGCGGAGCTGAAAACGTTAGAATCAGCGATGATCCAAAACAAAGTATGAAATCACAAATGATCCGTTACTTATTCATGCACAGCATGCATGGAATCACCTAAAATTAATATAATCACTGTTCGTCTAATTTCTTTCTAGCCGAATAACGATATCATGGATTAGAAAACGTGATAAACACGTGGAAGATTTGCCACAAAGCAATCTCCAGAACTTATTGGTTTATTTTAAGCACCGTTCTCATAAGAGTACCCCGGAGCCGTTATGAGGCGAGCAAACTCGTTTTTGGAAGGCAATTTTGGTATGGCATCGTTAGTAATAGCTTCCGTAACTACTAAAAGAAATTCAAGGTATTTATCGGTGTTTAAAAAAATTCAACGATTTAACACAAAAGGGAGCATCTAGAAAAATGTGTGAAGTAAGTAGCACCACTGTTCATACAGTTGTGGCCGATTGTTCTTGGTATATCATATCATAAACATAAATCAGAAATTTCTATACAGAATTTAAGGTCAAATATTACATAATCACGGGCGATTGTTTCATCTAATGTATAAAACATCCCTTAAAAAAAACAGAATATTATATTTAAATACCTCTCACTAATCTTTTTAAAAGGTAGCCGACGTTCGTTGATGGGAATATTCCACAGGAGCTTCTATGGATTAAACCCAATTCAAATGTTTCCTATTTCAACAAATTGATTTAGTTGACAAAATTCCGATTAATTTGAATCCAAGTTATAGTTGTTAATTAAACAGATTAAAAACAAATTATACGAAACTTTGGAAATGTGTCTAGCCATTTTACTACCCATTTAAAATGCTTGAATTTCGCCTAGAGCTGAACCACATAAATTTTCTTTAAAGCGTTTTTGTAATAACGTAGCAAACATTAATTCAGCCAGAAATTCTCATAAAATTTACGAATGTGAACGATAAATGCAACACATTATGTCTCTCTTTCTCTTTTACCCTCTTCTTTCTCTTTAACTCTTTCTCTCTCTCTTTCTCTTCCGTCTTCGTGGTTGAGTTTTCCACCTGTCACTACTTTCTATTAGAGTTTTCTCAATATTTATAAGATTTAGACAATTAAAAATAAATGAAAATCTAAATATTTTGCGCAATTTAATATGGAAATGAGGTTAATGATATGAACCGACGAAAAAAACAATTATTTTGAAAGACTATATGCATACTCACAGCTGTAATTAAATTTATTCTACGTATTTCCTATTTCCCGAAAAAAAGAGAGAGAAAATTCTGGGCATGTGCTTAACAACTGAGTAAACAACCAAGGTAAAACCTTGATCAAACCATGCACCCCTGATTATAGTAATTGCTTTTCTCACCGTTTAGCGAAATTCCGCAAGCCAAATTAGGTTGAATTGGAATGGATTCAAATCTCCTTAGCAATAAATTTCTTCTTTTTTCCAAATAAAATGCGAATGTGCTGAGTTCATGACTCGATTTTATTCATTTTATAAACGCAAACAAAATTCTCGCGTATTCTTAAAATTAGTTAAATGAAAAAATCAACTTCCCAGAAAACCAACTCATGGGGTTTTCCGTCATCTTGAGTGATAATTTACAACTGTTAAAGTTCGTAAAGTATTTCAGTTTTTAATTCTATTCAAGTGTTTGACAGATGGACGGATACTTTCGAACATATACATACATATATATGTGTGTGGGGGGGAGAGGGAGACCATTTAGCAAGAAAAATTGTTATGTTGTCAATTTTTTCACCCAATTAAAAAAATGAAAGATTTCCAGAGCAACGTACATTTAACGCATGATGTAAACTTTAAAGCGGAAGGAAACGTGTCCTACTCTTGACCGTCCTGAATCACGGTAATTGATAAAACAAAAATAATAATTATAATTGGAAAGGACCTCCCCTGCATGAAACCGATGCAATTTCCCATCTCAATAAATAAGCCTTAGAAAAGAAGATACAACAAAATAACCAGTCATATAGATTATCGTTACCGATAAAAAATTTCGACAACTTTCCCATCCCTGCAGAAAGGCTTAACAAGTTGCACGAGATTATATTTTTTTCAACTTTTAGCGGGTACAATTTGTTTGCCCGTATACGGCGATATAACCCTTCAAATGGCCTCTTCGTCGAAACGATTTTTTCCCATCGTTCGCCGCTTTTATTATCTACACACCCTCTCTCCGTAATGGAGAATGGTCGTTCGAACCTCAAATTAAGGAGCAAAGCTCGCGTGCATTGTGGGAGGCAGAGAATATGAGAGAAAGCGGGAGAGAGGCACGTAAATCTCCCTCGCAGAAAGTGCATGAAAAATCAGAGGTCGAAGGGAACTTCCCCGCAATAGCTCGCACTCAGCGCGCTTTCTGTGAGGTCCCATTGCCGTTAGCGGAGAGTGACCGTAGTTGTCGAAAAAAATTTGAAAACGTCGCTAAATCCAACCTAAAAAGTAGCTAAAAAGTTGCTAAACTCAAATAAAATGTCGCTAAAAAGTCGTTAGAAATAAAATAATGCACACATACTTCAAACAATTATTATTAATCTAATTAGTATGCTTAATATCTAATTTATAAATGAATATCAATTAAGATAATATTCCATTATTAGTATTAAGTAACGGAAAATTTTTGCAAGCCTTTTATTAATAAAAAATGGAATAGATATTAACATTTATAGGTCAAGCTTATTTTATAAATAGAAAAATAAAATACCGTAAATACCCGCGCATACGATGCAGGGAGGTTTTCCGTCTCATATTTAATGATTTTTTATATACCCGCACACAGGGGCGGCCCGAATAATTTTGGCGCCCTGGGCGAAATAGCACTCTAGCGTCCCCCTGCGTAAATGTTTGTTGAGATAATTACGAATGAAATGTTAATTTAGTCATCGCTCTTTAAAGATTATAGATAAAGGAAAAAAGAATGTATGTCATAAAGATTGCACCGTGTTCGGCGATATAAATCGGTATCCAATATTTATTCACTTGCAAGTACTAATGCATAGGTCGAAATAGCGCCCCAAAGATTTTGGCGCCCCGGGCAGCCGCCCGGTTCACCGGTGCCTTAAGCCGGTGTAGGAGGTAGGGTGGACTCTACCGGCATATTGTACTAGTAGAGAGCATATCAAATCCGTTATAGCATCGACAAACAGAATTCAAGGGCTTTCCTCTAGAGTCCTGCGGGGATGCCCCTCGAATGTGAAGGAAATCGCATACTTTTCCCTAATACGACCCATCGTGGAATACTGTTGCGCCGTCTGGGACCCTTTCGAGGAGGGCCTAACTAGAGAGCTCGAAATGGTTCAGCGTAGAGCGGCTAGATTTGTAAAAGGAGAATATCGGTATGATGCGAGTGTATCAGAGTTATTGAGAGATCTGAAATGGCAGACGTTGAAGAGTAGAAGAATTGAATACAAGAGGAAACTATTTGAAAAATTTGAAAGTTCCGAATTCGTTGAAGACGTACGCGGAATAGTCGTCCCCATCGGTGTTAGTGAACGTAATGTTAGATCACAGTGCAGGAGAAAATATCTCGAAATTACCGCTAGAACAGAGAAATACTACCGATCCTTTTTCCCAGACGCGATAAGACAATCCAACAGAGGAATTAGCTAGACTTCACTTGGTGTTGTGACACCCCCTGCCAAACGCTTCTAGCGGCTTGCAGGGTATTTATGTAAATGTAAATGTAAATGTACTCTAGAGTCCGCGGTACCTGCAGGCAGGGTGGACTCTAGAGTCCACCGTGCCTAAACAATACGCCAGGTAAAACGTACTCTGCCAGGTAACATGGACTCTATCACTTTAAATCAATATTTTCACATATCTTTGCATAAATATTTTGAAGAGTGTGTTTGTTCCGTATAAAGTCATACTTCGCGATAACCTACAGTTTTGCATAAAGTATCCTGCTGTTTATACTAGTCGAATGCGCTATTTTTCACACCGAAATATGCTGGGTGAAAGGTTGAAATAATTATTTTTGTTTTCCACTTGAATATCATGTGAATGCCTCGAATTCACAGTTCAGGACTTTTTATTAGCTTTTTTGAAGGTGACAGAATTAAGAATTAGCTATCTATACCATCCTACGAAGAAATGAGTAGTTTTTTATCCATGTGAAAGGATTTTGCATTTAATTCTAAATCGCTCGAAAATTGTTTAATTTCGGAGTTGCGAAACGAAAATTGATTTTCGCATATATCTTATTTGAAACGGAATTATTCCAATGAATCAAACTTGGGATACTTTTCGAAAATTTAGATTTTTCCCGACCCTGGTTGAAATTTGGGAGAAAGTTGCAGTTCGAAAATCTATCCGTTATATCCGAAGTCCGTTCTATCGAGGTCCGATATACCGATGGTTCACTGTACATTCATTCTCTTTGTAGAAGAATATACGCAACTATTTTAAGTTTAAGATATATTTGTTTCACTTTGGAAATTTCTGTATGATAACATAATTTTGAAGTTTCTTTATTCCCTTCATTTCTGACGGGCCATATACTAGTATAAATATAATGACATGGATACCAAATCCCAGAAATAATACGATCGCCCCCTCCTTGGAGAACCCCATTGCACTTCACTGGGCGATTTCTTAAATTCATTCCGCGCAAAAATCCTCAATTATACGCCGCAGATTAGTTCTGCATAGTAAGGGAAAGAAGGATTCTGATAGGGGTAGGGATTTTCAAAATATAGGGCAGTTGGCAGGGGCGGATTCGATAGGTGGAGGGGCGATCGCCCCCCCCTCCCTTGAGAAGTTTCTGGATCCGCCCCTGGGACGAAGGCGAGTTCATACATGATCGCTCTCACGACGAGATGTTTTCGGTGAGCTACACACACCAAGGGTAATGGTAGTGTTTATCCTCTTAAACAGTGCGATTCAAACACTAACTATCAAGGTGCTTTGATACACAATGCTAACAAGGATTCATTTCAAGTGTTCTGTTTTTTGAAAGTCTGTTTTTCACCCCTTAATTATGTCGAAGAAATATAAATCTGGAGATTGTTCCACTTGCATTTACCACAACGAGTCACCGTCGGAACATATGTTATACCGATTTTTTGCATTGATTTAAGAACACGAGGTACACCTGGTATAATTGCCATTTATAAATTAAACTAAAATCTTTAGGTGAAAGTAAAAAAGTTTAAGGATTAAGTTTTTTCCCTTTTCATAAGTACCGTTGGGTTTTTTATGGGCTTCTAAATCTGAGCGTTGCTATTAGTCATCCCCTGTTTCGGCCATCGCTTTCAGATTTCTAGCCCATCTAGAAGTACCAAAACATTTATGTCCTCCTGTATCCTATACATAAGAAGCGTCCATATATGCTATAGATAATCCATAAAATTCTATTAGTTTCACTGGGAGGTGAATTTTTCGCGGCGGTGAATTGCTGGTGGTAAATTTTCCGGCGGTGAGTTGATAGCGTTGAATCTTCCGCATACCATCATTTATATACCAGAGAATTTAAGTCTTTTAAATTTGATTGCATGATTTAGCCTATATGTTTGGAATGAAAGTATTTTCCTTAACTATTTTAAAAGTAACATTTAATCGAATTAAGTATCAGTTGAGCAATTCCAATCATTTAAATTTGATTGAATGATTTAGCCTATATGTTTGGAATGAAAGTATATTTCTTACCTACTTTAAAAGTAACATTTAATCGAATTAAGTAATAAAGTATCAGTTGAGCAATTCCAATCAGTGATGTTCTAACCATTCAATCATCCAATTTCATTTGAATCCAAAATGTTAGTAAGAAAATGCTTCAGGGTCTATGCTGTGATTTTCCATTAATATACTGACGAAATTGTCAATAAGTAATTGTAAATTGGCAGTCAACATTTATGGTATGATATGTACATCAATATATGACAATTAAAAATTTATTTAAACATAGAGTACATCTTACCTGCCAAAGATCTCTAGAGTCAAAATCACCTGCCAGAGTACGCTATGCCTGGGCTTGTGTTTAGGCATGCCGAACTCTAGAGTACACGCTACCGCCAGGTACGATGTACTCTAGAGTACGTGGTACCTAGGTAAGGCGTACTCTAGAGTCTGTGTTGCCTAGAGTACACCTTACCTGCCACACCGGCACTACCCGCGCATGGCAAGCATTCGTTCCTAGAATTTGGTATCAGTCACTTATTTATCATTTAACGGCGAAAATGTTGGGTTTTACATTGTCAATATCATTGCGATATGATAAATCAATCTATAAAAACTTATCGACTTAGAATTTAAAGCGTTAATAAAAATCGATGTCTAATTTCTACACCAAGAAGAATACCTTCTTTAATTTTAAATAGAAATCATTTTTTCTGTAATTTAACTGCGTTTTATGATGTATTCGTCAACGTATATTATAATGAGATCTTTCAATATTAGTTTAAATTGTCTTTTAAATATCATAATTGGGGAAGTAACTGTAGAAATATTTTAAGGTTTATTAAAACTTGTATAGGTTTTAATAAAGCTATCATAAAATTAATTTGTTGCATGTATTTCTGCTTACATAATGCAATACTTAAATCTGTTGCTAGATTACTAGAAAATCGCCAAGTTAGTGACATGTCGCCAAACACTACAAAAATGTCGCTAAATCTAGAGACAAAGTCGCTAAATTGGCAACTGTGAGATCATACGCACGCATATTCTTACGAAGGTGTTAAGATAGAGCGAAAGGGGGATAAGTGATAAAACGAAATAAGATCGGTCTAACATATATATATTTATAAGGCTTAAGTACGTGTTCCCATCCTTCGTATTTCATTTATACTGTCCATAAGATAACACGTAAAACTCGACTTTTCGGCGTGCAGGCTTTCATTCATTTTTTGCTCACATAAATTCGAAATATTGGCATACGAGCTTCGGATCTGGTAAGTTTAGAAGAAAAATGACCAAGGAATCTTATTTTTATCGTTTTTCTCGTTTACGATTCGAAATCCCTCGCATTTTAAGTTTAATGCACATAATTTGGACTACATGTGACATAATTAAAGAAAGTGACATGTGACATATTATCGCCAAATACCTTGACGACGGACTTTGTGGTCTTATTGTTGTGAAACCGTATATAGCTTACGAGCGTAAACTTAATGTGTTTTATAAGAAGCTTAAATGAAGAGAGGATAAGGGGAGAAAAGGAGAGAGGGAAACAGAGAGGTGGAAGAGCGGGAGGGGAAAGGGGATAGACAAAGAGTTGGAGGGGGGAGAGGGAGAGTGGGGGATAGGGAGAGAGAGAAGAGAGATGGAGGAGGGAGATAGGGTAGAAGAAGAGTTATGCAAGAATATAATAAAAAGACGTCTTTAACAGAATAGTTTTCTATGTGGATGTCATTTGCACCATTAATTGAAAAACATACGCGCAAACATTGCGCGGGTAAAGCTAGTGTCAACAAATTACGTGAGCGGAATAAGAGGTTGTGCGTGTTTAAAGGAGACGATGGATGGTCAGAAGAAGTTGTTTAAAGTGAAAAGGGTGGATAACTGTTGTATTACACGGAGTGGGAATAAAGTCGGATGAGATGAGAGAAGAGATGCTAGTAGAAGGATTGCGAGCAAAGTCCAGGGAATGAGCAGCTTAAGAACGGAAGTTAAAGGAGAGAGGGAGCCGAGGCCTAAAAGAGGCGAGGGCATAAAAAAAATTGGGAGTAAGCGAAGGCAAGAAAGCGATAAAGTGGAGGAAAGGAGTCGGAGTAAAGAAGAAAAGAATGAGGGAAGTCCGGAATATTTTCAGAGGAGGGAAGTGGAGGAGACAGGAGGGCGTAGAAGGAGAATAAACGAGAAGATAATTAAAGATGAGCGGAGAATACAAATTTGGGGGAGAGTGGTAGAGGACTGAATTAAATACAGATGAGCATTGGAGATAATTGCGAGCAACTGACGAGGTGTCCAAAATCTTATATTTTTAGCGCTTTTTTTTTAAATAAGAAAGAGCTCATGTATTCGGTTCATCCGTCTGTCTGTCTGACCGTGTACAAAATAACTCAAAAATTACGTAAGCTACAAACACCAAATTTTCAGGATATATAGTTCTAAACTCGAACTAGATATGGACAAAATTTTGAGTCCTCCCGTTAGTCCGTTTGCCTTTTAACAGGATATTAGAAAACCCCTTACGAACTATATATACGAGCCCATTATGGCTTTCGTATTGTTGGCCGTATTCACAGCAACGAATGTAAATAAGCAAGTCTGCCATTAAGCGAAAGTAAGTAAAATTCACAGTTCTAACATTTTATTCTATGAAATATTTTGTCTTTGTTATTTAATGTCAATTGTTTTTTAAGAAATGCTTACGTGATATGCTGCTTAACATTTTAATGTAAAATACGCTGCTGTGAGATTAGTTAATTAATTTTTCGAAACAAAAGTTATATTACATAGGTCTAAAAATTTATTTACATAATTAATTTATTAAATATTATTAAAGATGTAAAATTTTCAAGATAGGTTGGTCTCCAGGGGAATGTTTTTATTTTAGTATTCTTTAAAAAAAGCGCCTCATGTAATTTACTCTGCAATTCATTCCTCGCTTGCTTCCTTCTCATCTGTAACGAAAAAAATAAATAAATCTATTTACATTATAAGAGGCGTAAAATAGCGTCTAATTTACTCGATCGCCATTCACAGACAGGTAGAACTCCACTCAGTATTGAAAGATTTGAACTGGAGATCACTGAATCAAGTAGAAATATGCAGGAGATTGTTTGGGAACCGCATACTTCAAAGTGGCCAACCGTTGGAAACATTTTTAATGAATTTAAAGCTCGTGAAATTTAGCCGTTCAATCCAGAAATCTTTGGAGATGGAGAATTCGCCCCATATCTGAATACGGAAAGGCAAGTGGAAGCTTAGGAAAATCATCGTTCACGTGAATTAAATGAATCAGCGGTCCCTGCCCCCCTTAATGCAGAAGCTAACGTGCAAGAATCGAATGATGGGTCTATTGACGAAGAAATAGCGAAGCAGATAAATGAAACCTCAGTTGAACGAGGATTGTCAGAACCAGGGCTGAGTGATCTACAGAAGTCACTCTTTTCGTTCCTTAAGGCGAATAGAAAGGGTAAATAAAAGGAGCATCAGGTCTTTCTAGGGACAACCCGAGGTATTTTGGCGCCCCGGGCGAGAAACCGCTCAGCGCCCCCCTCCGTAAATTTCTGTGTTAAGATATTGTTGAAAGAGTTCGTTCATTTATTCATTGCCCAGTAAAATGATTGATAATGAAAAGTAAAAGGAATTTTATATAGATTCCCGCCTATCCCGCGATATAAATTGGTATCCAGTATTTATCTTCTTGCAAGTGTAATGTAGAGATAGATGATAGGGTTAGCGCTCTCCGGTACCTCGCGCCGGCCCTGTCTCCTTCAACGATCATATCGAGCGCAACTATAAAAAATCGGTACAACATACATTGTACAAACTTTCTCAAATACTAATGCGTCGTTTACTTATCTTTAGAAAATGAAAATGGTATGAGCCTGTTTTTAGAAAATCCAATTTTTGTTAAAGTTGTCCAAGAATAAACTAGCCTTTTATTCATTCATTGAGAAAAATAAAATACGTAGTATTATTGTAGCTGTATACTCAAGTAACGGTACGAAATTTGATGAAAATCGTTAGAGCCGTTAATGAGAAAATCGAATTATTGTTAAAGTTGCCTAGAATAAACTAGCCTTATATTCATTTTTTGAGAAATATGAACTATACAGTATTATTGAAGACGTAAACTCAAGAACTGTACGAAATTTGATCAAAATCGTTAGAGCCGTTTTCGAGAAAATCGGATTGTTGTTAAAAATGCGTAGAATAAACTACTCTTAATTATTGATCAATGTCAACCATTTCTATGTATACTCTGCTCAGTATGATAAAATGCCTATGTACGAGATTTCATTCATTTTCGCTATTCCGTCTAGGCTCCAGAGCCAGGAACAGACAGACAGACAGACGGCATTGCGAAAACCACTTTTTCGGATTCAGCGACACCTAAAACGTGTATTTCCGTAAAAATCCCGAGGTCGAATTTTTTCGCGAAAACAACACTTTCTCGATACTTCGTATGAGAAAGTAAAAAACAAAGAAGGGTAAGAAAAGTAAACGGCTTGAAAAAAAATTGCGAGCCAAGAAGACTTTGTTCCCTTCAAAATGTGAGGCACCACTTGTAAAGGGTTCAGAAAGGTATTTGCCTCGTCTGTGCAGAGTAGGTACTACGGTGATCCCTCATCAGAGGATTGGATACGATGTATCCAGTGTAATAAGTGGTTGCAAGAAAAATTCTTCACATATGAAGGCGGTCACTTTTATTGGTGACTTTTTTGACTATGTACAATATAAAACAATTTAATTTTGAATAAACCAATTTCATAGTCAAAACTTGAACTTTTCATCTTATACCACATGACTAGTCAACTAACCCCTAGGGATGGGTAAGTTAACTAATTTGCAAATATTTTCCAAATATTAATTACGGAACGAACGCTTAAACATATGGAGCTGAATGCATTACTAAATGATAGAATACTTAACAAAGGGCCGATACATTGTCAAACGAATGATTTATCCACCATGGAATTCTCTCAGAAGAAGTTTTCCCTTATCATCGCCATCTCACACCACTTTTCCCTAATTGTTAATAAGTGATATTTGAAAAAGCATTCTTTATAGGTGATTTTCAGTTTTTCGTAGACTAATATGTTTCTGTATATCCCGCATACGCTCTGGAATTGGCAGTAGGAATTAGAAAGAAGATTCTCTAAATCCGTTGAAATTCAAGGGACACTTACACAAGTTAAATATGAAATGACATTTTTTACATAAACACCGTCTATTCCAATGTTAATTTTTACTTTGAATCGGAAAAAAGTTGCACTTACTGTTAATTCTGTGACCGAGTGACGATTTCATCCTGAACGCCGTCGGATGCTTACGAAGGGAGACGCTTGAAAAAGAGATGCAGATGAGTGAGTAAAGGATATAGGGAATAGAGAATATAAATACTTTGTGAAGAGATTGACGCGATTAGGAAATATGAAGTGAAAACGTACCGGAGAGGAATGAGTAAAACAAGTTAGGAGAGTGTACATCGTATCACAAATTCGTTTTAGAAAGAAATAGTATATATATACGTGTACGTAAGGTAAATAGCGTTTTAACACTAGGACGGCGGGACCGGACGACGCCCCGTGAACGGCGGAGGCGGTCATTTTGACCGCTCGTTATTTCTCCGTATATTTTAAGCGGGGAAATTTAAACAAAGATTGAAATCAACTTAATTAATTAGCGATTGGTTATTTGTTTGCCTTTTTGCCTCAGCTTCAGTACATTTCTTTATGTGCGCGATCATGGAATTATCAATAAGGTGTCGCAGAGCACTAACCGGTGAGCGTACTAATATTCGTCAGCATCATTAGTGTGGAATCAGATAATAAGTTAGATGCAATGTAGATACGACAAACATAACTGCCGATGACAAAAAAATGAGAAACAAATGAAGATCTGCTGTAATAATCTAAAGACGGGTGAGGAGAAACGCGCAGCGGTCAAAATGACCGCTGCCGCCAGGTAAGGTAAGGCTTGTAAATAAAAAAGTATTACAGGGATCAGCGTAAAAAAAAGCTAAATTGTGCGTGACATTAGTATAATAAAAGTTAGCAAAGGGGAAAGAGATCGGAGAAAAAACAAGAACACATCGAGATAAAATGCAAAGCCCAGCGGTCAAAATGACCGCGCCCGCCGTTCTAGTGTTAAAGTTCTTTTCTTCGTCATGGATAATCCATTTTCTTCCGATTTAAAAATATTGCATGCACGCGTAAGGAAATTCAACGTACTTTTGTGAGATTGTTTATGTTAGCGACGATGACGAAGTAACCATGCGAGAAATTCCCCAAGTTCAACACGAATTAAGACATTTTTGTTTGATTTTCTTGATAACGACTACTGGTGCGATAAAAATGTATAGGAAAAGAAATACTCTACTGTATTAGTTCTACAAGCTTTATTTGAAATCTATTTTGATATGACTAATAGTTTACGAGATATGACGGAAAGTTCATTTTTATCACCAGTAAAGTGGTACTCCTGATTGGCTTACGTCATTCATTCCTGCGATTTTCTTATTATCTTTGACTGTTAAGTCCTTAATATCAAACTTCATGAAAATCCGTTTTGTAGAAGCCGAGAACGAACAAACGGACAGGTAGACCGACACTAATAGGCACTTACGCTGGAAGCGAAACGAGCCTAAAAAGGTGCAGCATGAGAAGAGAGAGAGACGGCTCTAGACATGAGGGTTTTTAATTATTTTCCCCAGGAAATACAAAATTAAGAATAAGCTATAAACACGAATCAAGAGAATGAAAATGAAAAGCTGTATAATACCATTTGGGTAACAAACACGATGTATAAATATTCTGACTTGTACATTTCTCACTAACATGTATTTTTTAATATGACAATAAACAACTTTTGAATCTAAGAGAGAGAGAGAGAGAGCAAGGTAAAGAGAGGACGTGCAAGAGAAAGGAAAAAAGGGTGGCACAACCAACTGGCATACCCTTTCAAAGGAGAGTATAGGCTTCAGTTAGTTACGGTCCCATTCCCATACCACATATAATCCCACCTTTTCATTTTGATAATCCGAGCGATAAAACACGTCAAGGAGAGTAGGAATAATGGGATCGATCCAAAAATTGACGCGAATAATTTTTTAATTCATTCGGTGCGGAGAATAGAGAGACGAAAGCTTTGCCTAGTTACTTCATCATCCGAAAAATACAAACATTAAAACGAAACGCAGGGGAAGAGTTCCTTCATTTATGCTCTGGAGAAGAAAAAATGGTTTGTTTTTCGGGACTTCCTTCCTCGACAGAATTTTAATCGAAAGAAAGGTTATTTTTTAATTTCCTGATAGCCCAAGCTATAAGCTTTTTCTTTTTCACTTATTTTTTCAGTCGCGAACCGTTGTGTTTTCTTTTTTTTCGAACGGATATTCATTAACACGACCCTGGTCCCTTCCGCATTTCCGCGATAAATCTCCATCGCTTATTCCGCGGTAATTGATAATTCCGGCGATTTTACGGTCACGAGTTTCGTGTTTGGGTTGTTTTTGTTTTCCCTCACATAATTCTGTGCATTTCAGATAAGGCTCTCTCTCTCTCTCTCTGGACGTTATACGATGGAATTAACGGAGCGGAGTGATGTACAACAACTATTGCGTGCGCGGACAGTAGTTTTTTCCACACTCGGAGTACGGCGTGAGAAATATTATTCGCAGAAGCGATTCTGTCAGCCGACGTAGTTAAATATTTTCGAGCGTCAAAAGTGCAAATTAAAATGTAGTAATATTTAGATGGTGCCGTAAAACGGAATCTATAATTTTTTTAATCCCGATAATTTTGAGTTCTGGTCGACCGTGTTAATGTTTGAAATGACTTCTATCGGTTTGGATGAAAATCATCCAGGAAGATTTTTTAAATTTGTAATTTTTTAAAATAAAAGTTTTCGTGTAACAAGTGTCTTATAAGCTCCAAAATCAATGATATATTATTTATGGATTATAAATATATGTTATAGATATGCACCATATATGTTTTTCTTTGAAACTACTAGTCTATTTTCCTTCTCTTATTTTCACCTAAATTTTATATTTAATTTTCCTTTCCAAATACTAAATACGCCTTTTTTATTTCAATCTAATAACGCTAGGGATACGATATACCAAAGGATATTTTTCTGTAGATGAAATTGCCAATTTTAGAGATTGTGTTTGCGAACTATCAATTTTAAACGAAGAAAATTATATAAGCATACTTGATACTTTTACAGTGCAGAAATTATTTTAATTTAACCGGATATAGTTACGAGTAGGAATACAGCTGTAGTCAAACAAATATCAGACGCTCATCATCACGTTTAACATACATTCAGACGGATAATCGGAATGTCTCTTAACAACCCGTGTTATGAAAAAAATATTTCAAAACAAAATGGTAGAATTATCTTGTTTGCAACTTTGATAATAACAAATATTTTCTTAAATTAAGTCTATAAGGAGATATTGGGGGAAAAGAAAAAATTACAACAGCAAGCGTCAAGGCCGCGCCTAGCGTGTTTCGCGCCCGGGTGCAAGATATCTCTGTGGCGCCCCCCCACTAGCGAAATTTCGTGGTATGATCAAATAGTACGACTTTTTTCACCTATAGAGTGTGGAGACAAGCTGATGTATTTCTGTCGATGTATCCCATAATGAAATGATTGAAAAAATTAGTTGCATAGTTATCAATGTAAACATATCATTTAATATCTGCTTGAAGGAAAATTATAAAACTCACCGCACATCTGGTTATAATTCAATATTCTGTCCCGTTACCTTAATGATCAATCAAAAATTCCTATATTTTTGTCCATTAACAGGCCAAATTAGATTTTATATTTATTCTGACAATAAGAAAACAAAACTTCAATTATTTATGCATTCCTACGTCAAAGTCCAGACTTCGTATTTTCTTTTTAAGACATTTTAAAATCCAATGAAGAAGTAGATGCCAATAATTCTCATTATTGGGAGAAATTCTTTCGGTATTTGAATTTGTTACTATGCATTTAGAACGTAGGTGGGAGATCGTGAAGGAGTAAGGAAAGCTAGTTTTCGAAAAAGCTATACCAAAACCGATTTAAACACATTTGGGATTTCCAAGACTCGGTAAGTGGGAGAAAAAGGGTAGGCACCTGATATTCTTCCAGCGAAAGGATTTGTGGTAAAGGTCGATGGTACTTTACGAAAGGACTGCCGCCTCAGTTGGAACTCCTCGCTAGGGTCGGGATAGCAATTAGCAGAGTAGCGCTCCCACCTCTTGGTGAACCCATTTTCGGTCGCCGCTGATATGTGTTCTAGCGACCCTGAGCCATGCGACCGCGTATCGCAAGGGATCGGAAAATTTTCGCCTGGAAGATTTCGTGTCATTTTAGTATATCCAACTTTCCCTTTTCACTCGGACAAAGGAGGAAACATTTGTAAGTCGAATTCCAATAATATATAGTTACAAACGGGCATATCCAAACTCGACCAGCGGTCAGTAAGCAAGAGGTAGACCTTTTCAGGTAGTGGAAGTGGACATCCAAACTCGGCCAGCGGTTACACTCCGAGGAACCCCTAAGGTTGGTGAAATGTGAAAGTGGTTCCCACTCTAGGGAAGACCAGAGTTATTCATTTACTTACTATCCTTTTCGGATATTTTGTGGTTTTGGGGGAGGAAGGTCTAGGCCCCTTTCAAACACGTGTCCTTAGCCAATAAAAATATACTATTGGCTTAGTAGCCAATAGAAATATACGATCTCTTATTGGCAGGAATTTTCACACAAATTCCTGAAATGCACTTTAAACGTGCACTTAATAAATAAATTTACAGATTTTAAAATGGGAAAAGCTTGAACAGAAATGAAAAAACAACGAATTCCCTATTATAATTTCCCTGTTATAACAAAGAAAATGATGAGCGTAAGACATTAGATTTTTCGTAGCTTGTTCAGAGTAAAAATTTGCGAAAGTGCGAAGTGAAAGTACGTGTGGTTCAAGATATCCTGGCCGAGTTTGGATGTTCCTTCTTGGGTGCCTTTCTGACCGCTGCCCGAGTTTGGATGTACCCTTTGGGATTAACCCAACCGCTGGCCGAGTTTGGATATGCCCTTATACACACCTTGATGGGAAGGCGCCCCGGCAAGTTGGCGCCCGGGTGCATTGCACCCACTGCACCCCGGGTAGGCGCGCCCCTGGCAAGCATCCACTTTCAATTGACCAAGTTTAGCTAAAAGCTTTCCAGACCTTCAATTTCTAATAAAAATCTTATTACGTTTCTTGTTGATTAAATCGGTATTTTTTTAGTAAAAAAACACCCACATAATTCCTATCACGCACAAGCAGACACCATCGAGAAAATAGTGAAATTGTATTCAGGGGACCATAAAACATGTATTTCCGTTGAAATCTCGAATTCCATTTATTCCGCGAAAACGATATTTTCTCTATATTGGGAAAGTAAACTTCGTAGAAGTCTCTCACATTCCCACGGGGTAAAACGCATTTTAGAATAGGAAAGCCGAGGTTGTTTTCGAACTAAATTACTAACCGCTCTCCTAACCGGTGGACAATTAACACGGCGAGTTAAGAGGAAGATAGAGAACGCAGACGGTGAGAAAGAGAGGGGGGGGGGGGGGGAGAGACAAAAACAAACCTCGGATGCGAGCGCAGTTTCACCTTCATTTGATTGCGCATTATCATTATTATCACCCAAACTGGGACGAGCAGTTAGAAGTAGTCGAGAGATGCAGCGAATTCAAAGATGTGGAAATTAAAGTCTCGGAAAATATTAATACAGGGTGGGTCAGAAAAATTTCAAATTACAGGATAATCGAACAAGATAGGACTAAATAATAAAGCGAATTAATCAGGAAAAGGTCAATTTTTTTTACTAAATACCTCTTTGTCTTAGGTTCAAAATGTCTCAGATAAGTTTACAAGAACACCTGTATCCAATATAAGGTGTGCTCTAATCAGCAACTGCACTGTACCCATTCGCATGTGGGCTCAGAACAATGGAAGACATTTTGAAAACCTGTGCTGAGTAATAAATTTGAAATATCCTCTATTAAGCGGTTTTTGTTTCACATTCATATCACAGTTCATTTGTTATTCTTCGAAGTTTGAAATTGGGTACATTTCTTAGACCCACCATGTATAACAATAATTATCCGTCTTTATTAAGAACGATACTTACAAGGGGAAGGCACTACTGACCCCCAACCGATTTGGCTGAAACTTCGTAGAGATAATGTCCATGACGTCCGATTAACGAAAATATATACATATCAGGGCCAATACTCAGCCGTTTTTATTTTATTAATAAAAATAAGTTATTATTTCCTTAGTCACTGCTTAGCTACCATACACGGTAACGTTGCTTTTCATAGGCGGCGCTAGCGTAGCCGTTAATGCGCTTGGCTGTAAATGTCAACGTATGTTGTTCGAGTCCTTGTTCCGAAATTATTTTTCATTTTTTTCCACATTTTCACTTTCATTTTAAATGCTTATTTCTTAATAACGCTATATATTTTTATTTTTTAATAGTTAATATTTTTAATATACTGATGTGCAGTTTTGAAGAATTATTTGTAGCGTACATAGCTGTTGGTTTTCCTCGTTAATAAATTTTTCATTGTAAAGCTATTTATTATTGTCCTCCCCATGATTAAACAATGAAAAGAAACTTATTGTCTTGCACGTATTGTTTCACAATCATGACATTGTCGAAAAATTCTTTGAAAGCATTTGGAAAAGGATCAGATAGGAGCGATCTCAAGTGCTACAAGATCAGTGTTACTTCTTTCATCAGAGCATTGTGAGCATTTTAACTAGTGTGTTTCGAAGTGTATTTCTAACATACTACAGTTTTTGCTGATTCAAAAATGGAATATACTGCTTCAACATCTTCAGCGGGGAATCCTGTAACGAGCAAAAATGTTACATCTTTTACGTCTCCTTTGGACGAAGAAACAGCGAAAGATGCATGAAACTCCTCTGAAAAAATGGATTGATGTCGGATAAAGAAGTTCCCGAAAGTGAATGTGGCCATAGTGTTGTAATGGCCCAAGAAATTTATACACGCGTTGTGGATATGCTTGGCGAGATGAACTTCCATGAAGATTACGATCTGGTGGGGCCCGAAGAAGTCGACGAAATTCACGGGTATGAGGAAATAGAGTTAGCTTATAGTTATATATACTATCATTGTGATTAGGAATTTTATTTAGAAATAAATGGATATTTAAACTTAAAGCAATATTAGGAAATTAGGTAATAAATACTTTAAATGATGAAAGTGAAAATGCGGGAAAAAATGAAAAAAGTTTCGGGACAAGTACTCGAACATCAGATCTTCAGATTTACAGCCAAGCGTGCTATACACTCCGCCAACACCGTTATCTACGAGTTCGTTTACCGTGTACAGTAGTTAAGCAGTGACTAGGGAAATAATAACTTATTTTAATTAATAAAATAAAAACGGCTGGGTATTGGCCCTGATATGTATATATTTTCGTTAATCGGACGTCATGGACATTATCTCTACGAAGTTTCAGCCAAATCGGTTGGGGGTCAGTAGTGCCTTCCCCTTGTTAGACAGTCATGCCCAATCTTACATCTAACTCTGACGAACACAAACATCTATATCATAGGCGTGATTCGAGCCAAAGCCGATATATCGCCTACGATGAGATGAGGATTAAAAGAAAGAAGAATTAATTACAATTAGGAGACTGTATAAATAACGGCGACATTTCGTCAGAAAGACGGGCGAAAAATGGAAAAATGTATTTAATATGATTTGATAGGGATATTAAGAATAATCCGAGAGAAATTAAGAAAGGATAACATGTAGTTAATTTTTCCAATTCGAATCAAAATTTATTCAGATGGATATAAATAAAATATTATGCTGACCTCTAGCAATAATTAATGATGTAGTACTTAAAAATATCTTTGACAATGAGTCATATAAAATACCTCTGCGGGTATAATTTTTATACAAATTAAATGCATTTGTTTCCGTGCATCCGCTAGTAACTCATACGTTTAGAAGAAAATCGGGTTTTGTTTCGCGATAGAGAATGAACGTTAAAAAATTTCAAGAGTGCCAAATGAGTGAAGCCTATAATAATAAAGAATACAGAATGAGAGGCAACGGTTATATATAGGTCTGGAAAATGAGAAATTGAGGGTAGAGATAAGTGCAAAACGAGCGAGAACGGCAGATAAATGGAAGTGAGAAAGAGGCTACGAAAAGACAATAAAACAGAATGATTGAGTGGCACAGACTGAATTCGATAAAATTATTGAGGTAATTAAGAGTAATGAGTAAGGATTAAGAAAGATGGTTGGAAAGAATGAGGAGAGAAGAAAAGACAATGAATTGCAGGTAGAAAAAAATAACGATGGTTTTTTTCTCAGTTCGTACTACATTTTAAAATGCACAATAAAACTTTGGATTCATGATAAAAAGAATTAAATCTGATCCTACATTAATTTTTTTTAAATTTACTGCCAGAATTTTAAAAAAATCTCACTTTTAAGAAAGGTCAACATTAGTAAATGTCTCCTTTGGAACCAAGCACAATCCGCTGGCTTATCACTAAAGAGATGGAAGTAAAAGTTCATTTAAGCTCTTACGTACATTTCTTCTAAATTGTCAAAATGGATCGAAATTAAATTCGCCGAGTAACTTTTGGGGTACATTCCATAATAATTTCTTTAAACAGGTAAGTGCTCACTTTTCTCGAAACATCGATAACAATGGTAATGTATATAAATTATAGCTACGCAATATATTTAAGATATCGAGATTAACTTATTTTTTTTGCAATAGACATAAGCAACTGTCGAAAGCCTAAAACCATTAAATAAACCAGCCGAGCGTACCCGCTTCAAAGTAACCGTCCTTGGAGGTTAATTAACAGATGGTTGATTTTAATACAAATACCGCTTAGGATAGATATAATTTCACCTCAAAACTCTATTAGCACGGAATCGTAATGGATACTCGAAGATTTGGTAATATATTCTCTCGACGAAAGAACATGCGGATTATAAAAACGGGTCGAACGAATTATCATGGCATTTATGAAATAAGATGTTAAACACTATCTTACCTTAACTTATGAACAGTCCTCACCTCCATGCCTGATCAATCGTTATTTAATCATACCGATTAAATTTTGCTGATAACGAAACGCGTTGGCATTCAACCGTAACTTCACACTTACGCAACCAAAACGAAAAATAGCCTTAAAAATATCTTACGACCAATTCTAACAAACTATTACGTACCAAACACGTTCGGAAAACCCATAAACCGACGCGGCGTCGATGTGATCGCAGCCGTCGTGAAAAATTATCATCAATTTAATGTCCTTATTAAACGCGCGGACTATAAATAGTTAAAAACCGACGCGCAACTGTAGGAAAGGATAACTCCCACGGAAGTCTGTGGGACCTTTCCGAAGGTTAACGACGGATAATCATTTTCGTAGAGACTCTAAAAGCGAGCGAGTGGAGAAATGGTCGGACCAAGGACGGAACGATATTGAGTTATCGAATGGTGAGCGAGAGAAATAGACGAAGAGTGGATGGTGGATTTCAGGAGAGAGAGAGAGGGGTGGATAAAGGTCGGATATATAGGATAGGATGAGAGATTAGACCCGTAGAATATGCCAAGCCTTTGATTCGACCTCCAACGTGAGGTTAGAAATCATTTCGCAACCACCGCCTGCGGTTTCTGCAGTTGTTGGGTGATTAAGGGGGTTAAAACCACGAGAATCGGTAAAGGGAGTGAAAGGCCATTGGAGAAAGAGAGTAGAGAGGAGGTGAAAGGGAGAGAGAGGCGGTTTTATGAGGTTGATCCATTCCGTGCCACATTCGCTGAATGATAAAGACGAGGGGAGCGTATAGGGTGGTTGCGGGGATGAGCAGAGAATTATCGCGCGTGTTGAGACGTGAATACGTGTTTGTGTGTATATACGTATATATGCCCGTCGATGCGTTTATGTACCCGCGAGCAATAATGACGAAGGTTTTGAATGCACGAAGAGGGAGAATATAAATATATGCCACCCCACCGTTCGCGTTTTGGGGTGCGGATGCGGGTTTCGAATGCGCGCGCGCATTTCGTGACTGCTTGGCGTTTTCCATTGTGGGAGCGCGTTAAGGGGGGTGGAGACGAATGGGTGGTAGGATAGAAGGAAGGCGGTCGTGAAGACCGAGCGTTATCGCAATGGATAAATGCGAGTGAAGTCGATTCTCACAGTTCACCTGTATGGCCGGTTATTAGGTGAAGGTGTAAAAAAAAACGTTTCTTGTGTGGTCGACTCTCGCGGCACGAGCTAATTTTCCACGCCTTTATGTAATAGGAAATGTATTTTCGCGGCCTATTTTCACTCGACGTGTAGCATTTTTAGGATTGAAAGTAAAAATTGTAATGTATAGAGAGCTTCCGAATTCCTACTTTATAGCAATTTTTGTACATTATAATACTCGTTAATCGAATCTGTGTTAAATTTCGATCATATTTAAAAAATATGCAAATAAAACTGGAAAAATATACGTAATTAGTTTCGAACAGAAGATTTCGAGATGCAGGTAAATGTAAAAGGACAATATAAATAATTTTAAATTAATCAGTTAAAATTAATATTTTCCCATATTTTGTTGTACTATTCTGAACATAAACGGCAAGTAATGGAGTTCAGAATTAAGTTAAGGGGGGATGAAACCTGGGTATCTCGTGAGACAATCTGAATAAAATTGAGCGTAAAGTAATTTGAATCTCCTGGCGTTTCCATGTGCATCATTTAATTTGTATGCTAGTTAGAAGAGCACATCCGTGACTGAGCTAAAGATATCATTTGTCGAAATTTTCGACTCCATCAAGCTATCTTTTTAATACTTAATGCACATCCCTCGGCTAAAACTAATACCATTATCAGCGCAATGTTTAAGAAAAATATTTCCCCGTAAAACGAATAAAAATTCGACCAAGGTGTCGTCAGTACAACTTCTTACCTTTTTAAGCACGACGATTCAGTATGGAGGAAACAGTATGTCGTAATTTTCTCGACAGTGGTTCTTGACTTAATAACCCTGATCATGGGCACTCTCACGGATAGGTGTAATGACCCAGAAAATATTTCACGAACTCAAATTTAATGAACAGAGGATCTTTAAACGTCGTTAAAACATGACTTCACCCGCTGAACCTCTTTATAACCCAAGAATCATCGCCTAAGCGTATTCGTTTCTTACCCGAGTCACAACTGGTTCCCGAGCACCGAGGCTAAGTAAGCTTAGATTCCAAAAAAAATTGTTTCTCGTCGAAAAGCCATAAGAGTAAAAGATTCCGTCCGGAATCGCGAATGTATTTTATTATTATTCCGTCCGCTGCGGATAATTCTCTCTCTCCCTCTCTCATCTCTTGAGTCGCGCAGGCAGTCCCAGATAAAATTCTTTCATTTTAAAACATCTTTCAACCTATTGGGCATTTTCCTCCCGAGCTCTCCCAAATTCTCCTTTACCTCCTCGCACGCCACTCCCCCTCTTCCCCCTCCCCAAGAAAAACTCGATTTTTTTAAGGCGCACGGCGTAAAACAATCGAATCGCGAACTCCCGTCCGCCGAAAGAGATTTCACGCATCCCCGATCCCTGCTTCTATTCCATTTCATTCTCCCTTTTTTTTATTTGCGCTGATCGCGATCCATCTAGCGAGATTCCCTATGTCGTTTCCATCGATACTCTTAATCCGTGGGCGAACCTTTCCTCTTTCTTTTTCATTTTTTTTTAGAGCAGCTGCTGGCTGGCTTGCGGGACCGTTCAATTTCTCTCTCTCTCTCTTCCGAGGATTCGATAAAACAAACGACGATCGATATGCTCCTTCTCTCTCTCTATCTCTATCCCTTTCCATCCCCTTTCTCTTACTTTCTGCCTGTGACCATTTGGCCGAGAACCATAAATTATCCCGCACAGACTTCTTCTTTTATTTTATTCCTTTGGAAAAATAACTTGAACCGTTCGTTGTTCCTTGTTTCGTACATTTTTTTTCTCTCATGAGCCCTTTGAACGTTTGTTTTTAAGTTCTTTTATTTTTACTGGCAACAAAGTGTATTTTAAAAAAGCACCACGAACCTTAAACTTAATAAAAATATTTTTCCCCTTTTGTTGTTCCAAATGGATTTTTCGGAGGAATTAAACTGTGGAAACAGCATGGATTTAAAGAAAAACCTGATTGCTTCAAAACTGATTCTACGCAAATAAGTTATTTTATATAAACTTTTGAATTGAGGCTCTAATCGTTTGTATAGGTCGGAGAAGATATACAGTGTAACTTCTGTAAGTCGAACCTCGAAAGAAACAAAAAATATTCGACTTATAGAAAACTAGATTTAAAGAAGAAACATAACACGAAAAAGATTTTGTCCTGTAAAACGAAATCACTTCGAGTAATGGAAAATTCGAGTTATAGACGTTCGACTTATAGAAATTCGACTGTACATGTATACGCAATTGACCCTCACGCAAAACGAAACCGCACTGTGCAACTTAATACCTTATAGAAAAAATTCGCATGATCATAGAAACTTAAACCTTATCACTTTATCACATTTAGATAAAGCGCACCATATTCGAGTTACCGTATTATTAAATGTTATTAGTGTTAGAAGAGTGAACGTCACATGTTTTTATACCGTTTATAATCAAATCCGCGTCTTATAGGGATATTATATTTATTTACGCCTACAAACAAAGGTAAACGTACGTGCCTGAACACGTAGGGAATAATGTTTGCAATTTATCTGAATCCCGAGTTCCCATCGGTTATACGTTAAGATGAACGTATGTTCATCCGAGATGATTTGTTGCACGCTTGTCACGGTGACGCTCATCCTTCAAGACCGATTCGAGAACAGATGTCCCAGATAAATTGAAGGCTCAATTTTAACTGCGTCGGGTCCTTCAAATTCAGGGAGAAAGAGTAGCGCTTGGCTCAACCCTAACATTCATTTGTAAATATCTGTTAACCTGGATAGATCTTTTAAAATAAATTTAACTCGCATAACTTAGAAGTTTTGAGTAAATTTACTAATAATATTATCCCTATATCCATATATTCTTTCGCTAAAATTCGAGGTTCCAAGAAACTATGTATTTTTCCGTAAATTACCATTTTTGAAAGCTATTTTTCAATGGCATAGGCAAAGATATTTGTACGAACGTTTGTAGTTATTTGTGATCTCTTTTTGGTACGAACTGAAGATTAGCAACAATCTTTAAATGCCTTTACAATTTCGATAGGCAGATTTTTTACATGTTAAAGCATGCTTGGCTTTTAACTTTAAGGAAACCTTGCTTTAAAAGAGAATATCAATATTATTTCAAGCGAATAATCGCTTGATTATTTTCCATTTCCTTTTTCGTGCAATAAAAGAAAAAAAGTTCGGCACCGAACATTAAAAACGAGAGTCGGAAAGCGAACTTAAAATAATTACATTTTTTTCAGTTCAACATAACTTCAATTAAATTTGCTGAAGAAAAATAGCATTCTAATACTCGCTTTTTCATCAATCGGGACCTGAATTCGAATTTACATGTGACACTTCTAAAGGTTAAAAAATAGGTGCGACATACATTGCCTTTACTTTGTCATGTCGGCAAGTTTTTCTTTTATAGAATAACTTAATACAAATTCACGCGCAGTTTGACTCGTCATAGGGGAATGATATACGGTAGTGGGACGTAAATACCGATGTATGTTACTGGACGCAATATGCTTATATTTAGAAATATATAAAACTTATCACTTATGACATTAAAATCTATAACAATAATAATTTTAATCAAAACCACGCAGCAATTTTTAGCAAATCACAATACCTATTTATTTATTCCGTGTCTAAGAAAGTATAAGTAAACATCTTCTTAACTTTCTAGTTTAAATGAATATGTTTGACACGCATTGCCGGATAAAATTAAAATTTCTCTAGAATAATAAGTCGTTATTTTATAGAAATATTTTCTACATCTTAGGGCAAAGTATGATATTTAGCAGCATCGAACAAATTTTCTTTATTAATTTTTATTTTTGCGTATATTCTTCAAAATTTATTTATTAAGTAAATATATGTTTGTATTGTTGTATTTGTGTTTAAATATATCCCAAATATATTTTTTTTAAAGTGAAGATGGCATTTAAATCAGTTGGCTTTCTTAAGAGGAAACAAATTTAACGTGTTTCGGCACAGATTTGGATACGAAATTAGTGTACCATTTCTCGCCCATTTAAAAGTTATAATTTTATATGCCTATTCTTTTTAACATAATCTAAGAAATTTGACTCAACTTTGTGGTAAGTGATTATCAAATTTCAAAAGAAAACAACAGCTATGAAACTTCCACACAAATTTTATTCCATGACTGCTTTCGCTAAATCAGTCCTTCTGAAATATTCTTTCTTTTGTCATGAAAAATAAGAGAGAATAGTACTCGAATCTGGGTTTCTTGGAAAAAAGTTCGAAATAATTTAAATTTTGAAACGATTGCCGCAACATTGGTTTGCTTCCTCTCGTGCCTAGTGTATTCAAATATCTTTAATTTTCGAATGATAATATATGCGATATCGTAGCCAACTTATAATACTATAGACTAAATAATACGGGGACCCCAAAAAACATAAATAATTCATTTACTCCACTCGAGGAAATTGCCTGCAACCACAGAAATACTTTCTCCCGACCAAAAATCTCAGAAAATACAGTCATTCGAGCAAACTGCGCGTATTTCCGTTCGTTTTTATTAAAACATCTCGCTCTGGGTCGCGATCCACCGTGATATCCTTTCTCCGCCTCCTTCATTTCTCTCCCATCGCTCCCTTTCCTTTGAATTAGCATTAATGCGCGAATAACCTTTTTCCGGAAGAAAAATTCTCCCGCGGTCCGACGATATCCAGGAAACCATCCAACCAAATCTATATTCCGATTAGGGGAAACAACATTTTTAAACAAATGTATGTATGCACCATCCGGTCGAAATTTTTCGACCGCCACGAATATACTCCGAAACAACCACGCGCATCGAAGAGGACCCATCCCCCAAAATATTCCTCCATAGGGAAAGCAGGTGTGGTTGCCAGGTGCAGTTTGCGTGATTAGACTCTCTCGCTCCGTAATTAAATTTCCGCAATGCATGTATGCATAGGTCTTGAAGGTGATGTTAATCGAAGCATTCTAAAGCATCCGTCGCGATTTCGCTCCAAGGATTATTAATTTTTTATTGTGTAATGTAACGTGGGAGGGCTACACACGATATGGAAATCTGGAACGGCCAAGAAGAGCCTCTCTCTATCTGTGCGGCGAATGCATAATTGCGGACAATGCAAGCACGGTCAAATAGGGCCGAGATACGGCCTCTCCGCCATTCACCCACGAGAATCCATGCGAGCAATTTCGGGGTTTGTTTGAGACCCGATGTTATCCACATTCTGCCACTTTACCAGTCCAAAAACTGTACCTCGTCCGAAGGAAAGCCACGAACGAATCTATTTTGGACGACAATGGAGTTTCAAGGCAAGTTAACCTATGTCCCTTCTGGCTAAATTCATGAAAAATCTGATGTGGCCAACACACGACTTTCTTCATATTTGGGGTATAGATATTTAAATTATTATGAATAGTATTATAAGGCAAAATTATTATTTCGTATCGTAAAAGAATACAGTCTTCCTTATTGCCGTCAATTACGTATGTTTTGAATATGTTTACAGAATTCACCGCTACATGGTGCTGGCGCTGTATACTGGAAATTTACGAATAAGCAAAATATCTCCGAAATGGATGGTTCTACGAAAATTTGTTTCAAACAAAACTTGGAAGAAATATTATTCTCTACAACTTAGGTCCTCACAAAGATGACCCATTACGACGTTTTCAAGGAGATATTTGACGGAAACGAAAACACCGATTATTTTTTATAAATAATTCCTAAACAATAACTGCTATGGAAAATTCTTTCAAATGAAAGTTGTGGGAAATTACATTCTCTATAACATTTGTATAGAATTGTATATACTATAATGAGGTTTTAACGGAGAAATATCGCAAAAACCGAATCGGGTTTCGAATAAACCTCGACTTCCGGTTAACCGGTATTGTAAAAAAATTAATCAGTTCTTTGTGGTCATGCTAAAGTGTAATATATGAAATTTGGTAACGTTATGGCAAATATTTTTTGAGTTAGAGCGCCCAGAATCACATACACACGCGCGCACACACACAGACAGACATCATTCCGAAAATAGTCTAAACGTGTTCTAGGGACCTCAAAACGTGTATTTCCGGTGAAATCTCGAAGTCGATTTTTTTCGTGATCACAATACTCGTACTTTCCCCATACTATTATGGAGAAAGTAACGAGTACATATCGCTATTTGTGTTCGAGTTTGTGAGAATATGTCTCTATCGCAAGTTAGGAGAGAGCTATACCACACATCTAAGAAGGTTTTCGACTGAATCCGAGGAATAATGATAAACTGAACGGCATATATGTATATGTAAAAATCGGAGTAATTGATCATAGAGTTTTAGTCATAATAAATTTTTTATTTATTGCCAAAAATTCCTTAGTTTTCCTTTATTCAGTTAGACCTAAGCGGCTCGTCCTAAAACTCACAGAGCAAAATGTCCATATTACTTAATTTCACAGAAAAATCCTAAATGTCTTGTTAAGGCTCGAGTTCATTCATAAAATGCGCTTGATTCAAAAGAAGTTCCTTTCGGAGCGCGAAGATAAAGGGTAATCAATTTCTACCCCAGCACAATGTCCTGAGATGATTAGATTAAAATCAATTAGCAAAAAATTTAGAACTTTATTTTTTTATGGCTGCGAAAAAATTATTTGCATTTTTAGAACGAATATTCAGTTATTCATGAGGATTACCTACTTGCAGGTGAAATGCGCGTCATGGCTTACTCAAATCGTTTTATAACTGAATGAGTAATTTTAATGACAGATTCCTAATACCATTGTGATTAACGAAATTTCACTCTTACGTTCGGCATTTAATCATAACAACAAAAATCGCTTCATTAGAGAATTAACTGTTGATTGCCAACATAATAAGATTAACCATATTTCACCGAATTCACAAAAACTAAGTTGAAAATTTAGAATTAAATATGCTTACATAACAAAAATGTTTTTATTTATTATTTGGTAGTAAAGACCAAATCAAATACCAGCACGTTCGAACATGCAAAAACCAGACTTCAAGCCCATGATTCTAAGTTCGCAACTGAATACGCTAACACTCCCATAAGGATAGAAAATAGTTTATTCGCTATTAGATTTAAAATACTGAGCCAAATTTATCTGTGTTTAAAAAAATAAAAACTTAGCGTTACAGGAACAAGGTACAAAACAAACTCGCGTGTGTGTGTGCCCGCGCGCGGGTTTATATATGACATACATAAACAAATATCCATCTTCTGCAATAAGAGGAAGAGTACGGCAAAATCAGAATTCATCAGGCTAAATTGTTTTTTAAAAAACCGAGCACGCCGAAGAAATCTACCGAACGTATTGGAACTTACGAGAGCGATTGCTATCTGTTCCAATCGCTCCATTTATCATCTTTTCTTTTTTTCCCCTCCCCGCCGAGCGCAATATATTTTTTTATCCCCCGACGTAACGAATTGGAGCGAGAGAAAAAATAATAAAACAGAAGGAAACTTTTATTGAATTTTCGTCGAACCATTCTGTCGGTATGATATTCTCCTTCTCTCTTCCCCTCCTCCCCCCACCCTTCCTCCCTTCTCACCCCTCTGGTCAGCATCGATAACCGGGTGTTTTTCGTACCAATAAAGGAATAAATCACGCTTTAATAGATGGGAGATTTTTCCGCCATCCATCACCAGTCATGCCTCGTTATCGCCGAATCATTTTTACCGATCAATCCAAAGCCGCGGGGATCAATTCCCGGTGAAATAAAAAGGCGGTGTCATCGGCGGCCCGGAAGTAATTTGTTTTCACGGCCGTTGTTGCTCCGGATACGATCCGGAACCTTCTTTTACATTTCAAATGCCAGTGATATGGAGGGTGTAGGTGTGCGCAACACGTTCGCCTCCGTCCTCTAGATATAAATAAAATACGGTTCCGTTTTCAACGTCATCGTTACAGTAATTCTACCCCGTCTTTTTTATTAATATTTTCAAATATCGAATAATCTTTCTGCTTAAAATACCCCGTCGATAGAGTGTTAAGCCCGCGATTCGAATTTGTGACCCGTTATTGTTATTTTCGGGATGAATTTTACGGTTTAATTATGTTATTTATCAGCTGTTGCCTTCATTCCTCGGTGGACTGGGAGAAGGTATTAAATCCCAACGCGTTCATCTCGGGACACGGAAAATAATTATTGCGAAATAACTATTTATCGCTCTAAATGGATCGATACGGCCTGATATTTACCCATTAATATTCAATCTCACGGCAACTATCGCTTATATGAACTTTGGCGAAATATGCTCCCTATATATTAACGGAAAAACTCATCCTCTCTTAAGCCGTGCAGTATGTGTACACACTGCTTGCCTCGGCTCGGAATTTATTCAGTAAGCTAAAATATGAAGCACAACTTAGTACTAGAAACGTGTCTGTAGGGTGTGTGATATTTAACAAAAGCAAATCAAAACAAAATGATTTTTCGGTCAGAAAACTAGTAAAGTTATCTAATATATGGCTAATATATGGCTCATTCGTTCTAAATTTTTAATGTAATTTCAGGCAAATTAAAAGTAGTCATTTTGAATATCTTTGGGAATTTTTAATTTCTAATGACTCGTATCTTGAGATTCTTAAAAAATTTGTCGTTCTAAAAAATCTTAGGATATTTCCAATCTTCATTAAGATTTCGTTAAATGTATCCAGGGTTGTTGAACTGGCCCTAACAAACTATAGCGAAAGGTAATGTTTGGAACATTTATCACACATTCAGAAGACACTAAACAGTCTTCAAATATGAGACCTTATATCATGGTACTTCATGATATTAATGATCCTTCGGTATAAAATTTAACATATAGAATTATTCAAGAATGAGTTAGCGAGATCACCCTGTGACTTTACTCGAAATTGAAAAGTTTGTCCCCTATAGAAACGTTAAGTTTGAGAAGTTATTCTTGTTTTTTTAGAAACTATTATCGATGAATCTCTACTGATGACGGATGCCTTTTAGTCAAAATGCGTGTCCCATTTTCTCAACCTTTATTATGTCCATTGGAGAAACATATTTTTTTCAATTTAGAATGAAACGACGCATAAATCCGCTATGACATCCTCATAAATTTTATTTCAACCTATTTAAAAACGTTTAATTTAAAACTACAACACTCGTTGACCAGACTAAGAGGAATAGAGTATATTTGTGAAGGATATTAAATGAACAGTTTTGATCAAATTTAAGTCCATTAGCAGTTTTTTTTTGTTCCTAAATTGGAGAATTGCACGCGCGAAAGGATTCATCCCTCACGAAACAATACGAAAGATTCGAATCGTCCGCAGAGAGCATTTGCACCTATTGACAAAGGGACCAGAGCAGTGGGATTTTCTCGTGAAATCCCCCTTGACTTGGTCGAGGGATCAAACAAGATCGACAGCAACCGTGACGCGAAATCCTATCGCTGTAGGTAATCTACGGAATTCTACGTCCGAGTCCCATGGACGACTGGCATCCGAACACTTTGTTCCCTCTAACGTTCTAATCTTGGGTGATGTCGAAGCCTCAAAATATCCGTTGAGGGATTGTCGAAATAAGCAAGTCAACAGAGCACCCCCTATATGTCAAGAAGTATTTGATTGATCCAGTAAAATACAAAGCTTTCGCGGCGTATGGAGACGATAGAGAATGAACACATCCGGATCAACCCAGTTTTCAATGGCTCCGAGTCGTTAAAACTACGAATTAAGCGAACTTTGAACGATAGAAAATTTTACGCGGCGGTCCGTGTACACCGTCAATTAACCACACTGTATAGCAGTGGTTTTCAACCGGTGTGCCGCGAGGAAGGGACTACTGTGCCGCACACTCCAAAGATATTTAATTTTTAAATTATGTATGAATTTAATGTATAATAAAATTATACAGTTATTGCTTTACCCATCTTAACAATCCAATATAACCGTGACTTTTACTTGTTCCGCTAGTTTTTATCTTTAAGAATGTGTATTTACGCAGTGAAATTAATTAGGGGTGGTTTGGTGTGCCGCGATGTCCTTAAGCATGCATGAAGGTGTGCCGCGTAGCAAAAAAGGTTCAGAAGCACTGCTCTATAGGGTGATTTTCTAACCACTGTTCGTCCCTCAAATAGGCCATTTCAACTTATTTTGGAATCCTTAGCATACGCTTCTGTTTATTTTTATGTTGAGGAAAATCTACATAAAAATTTATGCTCGAATAAACCACGACATCGCGATGTCGTGGTTGTATTTTAATCGTCTTTGATATTGTTGTTGCGTTCATTATAATGTTTATGAGCAGCATAAAGTAAATAAAATAGAAAAATAATACACTTGCAGCCAGGGCCGTATTAAGAGACCCATGGACCCCACGCACAGCGCGTTTAAGGCCTCACCGAAATCGTCAATTTTTTTAAAAGTAACATTATGCAAGGTTTTTGATCTGAGCAGCAACACTTGGAAAGGGTTTCGGCAAGACGGGATAGAGTCAGCCCACTTTGGGCCCCCTTGTCCTCGCGTGTTTCGCATACCGCCTAATCCGGTCCTGTAAACAAGTACGCTAGAATAAATCCAATTCTCAGATATATCTACTTCGGCAACGGCCACACCACGATGAAAACATCGGTTCTCGTCCGATCATCCGAAGTTGAGCATCCTAGGGCCCGGATAGTACTTGGATACGTCGAAGAAGCTGAAGCTTTGCAGTATTTCAACAATTTGAGGAAAATAGAAGAAATAACAGCTCGATGAACATGAAAAATTATGGTTTCGGAGTCAGGAGCGTAATTTAATAATTATATCCACGATTAAGAGACCCATGGGCCCAAGCACAACACATTTAAGGTTCCACTCAAATAGTAAACTTGTAACAAGTAACAGTAATTGTAAGGTTTTTGATCTGTGAGGCAGCACTTTGAAAGGGCGAGACGAGACCCGTTCGACCCGCAGTGGGCCCTCTTGTCCTCTGGGGCCCCACGCACTTGCGTGTTTTGCATACCGCTTAATCCGGCCCTGCTTGCAGTTCATCAAATGGTTGCTACGGATATATTTTCAATTCTTGACCTTTCTTAGGAGAGAAAATTTTATTACTGTATGAACATTTATCGATATAAGATTTCATTCTTGTCACCATAAATCCAATGGTTTTTTAAAGACTTATTTACCAAATCGTATAGATAGAATCCGGAAACTGGGCACTACCATATTTTCGATCTTGTTGAAGTTGAAATTTTTATTAAAATTTTTCTACTGTTTATAAAATCACCATTATAGCCCGTCCAAAATGACGGGAGGAAAGATACGATCGTTCAAACTATTTAGGGAGATCATATTAACATCAGAAATTTCAACTGTCTTGAAAATGGTTTCCCCCCCCCCCCCTCTCTCTCCCCATCTCAACCCCTCCCTCTCCCCTAATCTGTCTCCCTCTATCTCGTATTAAAAGCATTCAAAGAACGTTATAATGATTGAAATAACAGTATGATACCGAGGTCTAACAATGGAATACGTAGGCAAGGTAACATCCCGTTAAAAATGGTAAAATTTCCTCAAACTGTGTGAATTAAACGTTTAAATTGAGCGATTTCGAACTGTATACGGAAAAAAGATGAAAAGAATAAGACACTTTATAATGTTTTCTTCTAAATGGTTTATATCCGAAGATTGTAGTTCAATTCTTTCTAATTTTCATCTAAAAAAGAATGAAAGCCTGCACGTCGAAATGTCCATTTTTACGTGTTAACTTATTAGAAATGGAAATTATCCCCTAGAGTCGAACTCGAGTCTTTGATCTCGAGTTCGATACACTAAAATGTTTTGTTATTATATCAAAACGCTATCCTGAAAATGTCATCAAATTCGGTTCAGTCGTTTGCGAGATATTAAGCTTCCAAAAGCATTACACACAAAGTCTTTTATATAGTTTGGATTCCTACGTAAATATACCAAAAATAATTTCAACAATTGTAAAATATTTTCACGCCATTATCTTTTATATACTTCTTATAAAATCAATTATTACTGTTATTCTTCCAACCGCGCTCTTTTCATCCTTAACCAGACTCGTGCATATTTAGGAGTTATTTCTCACAACCGCAGACGGAAACAAAAAAAAACACAAGGAAGAGATGTTGATCCTTCCTTCAAGGTGTGCGACAAAAAAAATCCACCGATCATTAAAAACAAACAAAACAACTTCTCCCCCAGCAGCTACTACATGGACTGTCGCGCACAATAAGGCCTTGTAATTTCTCCGCAGTGGGTGCTTTAAGTCCCCTCCTCTCTAAACCCCTAAACATGTCGGACGGCAGCTCATCTCGGACAAGGGAAGAGCGAACAGCGATCGAGAGAGGGAGAGAGGAAGGGTGAAAGATGGGTATTATGGGGTGGAGAAATGGGGATTTTGGAGCGGGTAGGGGAGAGAACGTGCACTTTTGACCGTAAGCCTACGTAGGAGGACGCGGTAATGTAAGGGAGGGGGGATAAAGCAGGGGAAGAGAAAGTGGGGGAGGAAGTACGGGGGAAAGTAGAAGGTAACGTAGAGGGGGGAGAAAGTGGGGGAGAAATTACTGAGGGAAAGTAGGAGGTAAAGTAACGGAAGAAATTAGGGAGAAGTGGGGGAAATAAGGGAGGAGACAGTAGGGCTGAAAAGAGGGTGGATGAAAGGGGGAAACAGTGTGGGAGAAAGTATGGAGAGACAGTAGGGGAGAAAGTTGGGGAATAAATTATAGTAGAAAATATGGAAAGTGTGGGTATGGAGAGTAAGTAGTAGGAGAAAGTAGGAGGAGAAAGTATGAGGAGAAAATATTAAGAGAAAGTGGGAGGATAAAGTATTAGAAGAAAGTATGAGGAGAAAGTGAGGAGAAGGTATGAGAAAGTAGGAGGAGAAAGTAGGAGAAAGTGAGGGAAGTAGGGGAAAAGTATGGGGAGAAAGTGGTGAATGTATGAGGAGAAAGTGGGGAATATATGGGGAGAAACTGGGATGTAGGGGGAGAAAGTGGGGGATGTAGGGGGAGAAAGTGGGAGAAGTGGGTGGAGAAAGTAGGTGGGGGATAGTAAAGTGGCTGACAGGACACGTGGATGGGTTTTGCAACTGTCTGGTCCATGAACAACCCACGCGAGAGTGAGAGAGGCCGTCCGAGCGGGATTTATAATTGCACGCCCGGGAGATGAGAGGATATGGGTAGGTCTGCATGCTAGAGAGAGAAAGAGTGGGGGGGGAAGTTTAAGAGGATTGGAGGGGAACTGCTAAAAAAAAAAGGAGAAGAGGGTGGGAAGAATAAGGGTGAGGACAAAACAAGGATTGTCGCCGTGGCTAATATGTTTGCCGCCGTTACAATAAAGTCCGAGCAAAATGTGCCTTATTGTCGGCTTAAATGGGGATGCTGAACCTACAAATGCGCGTTCGCAAAAGCCTTCGGGATCAGATCCATTTGCAAAACTCGGCAACATTAGCCTGCCTCATTAAGTGAATTACGCGGGCGGCGTGTGTTTTTTTTTACGGAGTAAATAAATTTAGGTAAATAGCCGCGTTTTAAATTTACGCGCTGTGGTATGCCTGGTGAGGAAAACGAAGTGGGCGTAAAATTATGGACGAAGTAACATAGTTTAACACACGCTGTGCAGTCATTATAAGATGTATTTTTTGGAATTGTGAGGATTGGCCTAAAGCAGTGGTTCTTAACCCCTGGGTCGCGACCCAAAATTGGGTCGCCAAGCCGTTTTGAGTTGGTTATCTAAGGTCTTCCGTGGCTGCCTATTACATACATTACTCCTAAAAACCTGCTTAATTCAAATGGAATGAGTACGAATTCATTTAATTATTTAATTCCTATTTGTTTTATCATTTATTCAAGTGAAGTATTGGAGGACGTGGGTCGTCGGGGCCGGAATTTGGGTCGCTGCCACAAAAGATTAAGGACCACTGCCCTAAAGGATGACATTACGTAACACCGAATGTGTTGAGGGCAGAGCTCAAAAGTAAACTGTGGGACAGAATAGAGCGATTACAGTTAATATGTAAACGTCATTAAATTTAGGAGTGATTTATCCACATATTCTAGGAGTCGATGTAAAGTACGTACGTTGCATATAGTAAAAATTATATTAACAATTCGACAGGAAACACGAGAACGATACGAATAGCGTACAGCAGTAAACGAGACTCGCATATACATTAATGATATGACATATAATTACTACATTTCTATTTATAATTTCGTCAGTTTTAATTAAATATCTGCGTTTAAATTATTTGATAAATTAAATATTTTAATTCCGATAAAATATTAATACATATATAGATGTGAAGCATTATAATTCTTTATTACACATATAAATTTAATTTAATATGGCTATATGCAGACATGATAAAAAATCCAAAAACCATTGCAATTCATTAGGGAATATAAAATTCGCAGACAATTATATTCATTAGAATTACAGCTGCATAATATCTCTTGATCTTTAAACGAAAGAAAAACGTTGGTATGATATATTTGATAGAATTACACGAAGGAGAAAAATTACATTTATGAATCAGAAAGCGATGATATGGATAAATCCGTAATAAAACAAAACAGGAAAAATAAAAAATGTTAATTTTAAAAGATTATAACGCTAAGATCATTATGCATTAAACCAGTGGTCTTCAACCTTTTCTGAGTCACCGCCCACTTTTACCATATTGTACTTTGAAATAAGTTCACCGCCCACCCAGTGGCATAGTGAGGGTTTCTGGCGCCCGTGGCAAAGAATAATTTTGCGCTCCCAGTAGCACCCGACCCGACCCGACGGGTGCAAATTTGATATATTTGCGCCCCCCGTGAACTCGGCGCCCGGGCAACTGCACCTCCCTACCCCCCTTCACTACGCCACTAAGCCCACCTACAATATCAACTTAACAATAAAGTTTTTATTAAAATAAATGTTTAAAAAGACAAAATATAATTATGTTTATTAATCCCAAAACTATGTTAAAATAAGCATTTGGGATACATTTCAATGCGTACTTTGTGTTTGGTGCCTACAAACCAGGGAATCAATGTCTGGCTTAAAGTCTGTAAGGGTTATTCGAAAATCTCCTCTTTCTGTTATTTGTAAGCGGTTTCTTTTTTTGGACAGGAGATTGTCGACTGCACTGAATCCCTTCTCGACTCGACTGAGTGTCCGTGGGAAGAGAGAGTATACTTATCTCTTAATATAGCTTCTCTTTCATTTCGATGACTTCCCCATATAATGTATCAAATATCTGAGTGAAGGTATCCCGTTGGGATTTTAAACCACTGGCCGCTTTTCAGCATTTCTTTCCTAAATGGCACATACTAGTTAGGATTACCATATTCTGATAATAAAACCCGGACAAATTTAATTTTAAACCTAACATGTAGTATAATTTTTTTTAAATCAAGGTATCTAATTGCTTAAGTCTATAGTGTTAAGATTTTGATGGGCATAACCAGAAAAAAAATGAGTTTTATTTGCTAAAATCTCGGTAAATTTTAAGAAATCCGGACGTATAGTAACCCTAATATTAGTGGGATTGTCGTTAGATGAGATTACCGAATACGGTCTCAGTGGTAATAACAGTGTTTAAAAATTTATGATTTTATATATTTGATAAAATTAAACTTAAACGCTTTGCTATTTCTGCGAGAGACTCCGACGACCCTCATGGGCCTTTCGATTTTACCGCAGCATGGATAGATTGTCGCTAGTATAGTATGATATGATACTATAGTTAAAGACAAACGAACTGTAATAGTTTTACATAACATAGTTGTACAGAATATGTGTGCGTATCATTAGGCTTTTTTATAGAATTTTATTTTTCAGTGTAAAAATTAGAATAGCATTTGGTGAGTTCTTTAACGCCCACCAAAAATCCAAAAACGCCCACTGGTGGGCGCTATCGCCCACCTTGAAGACCACTGCACTAAACGAAAAGGAGGATAAAATAAAAGATTCTTGGATGTGTTGGAGGTCAATGTTTTAAGTACCTATCCAAAGGTCACGGGCCTCGTTTGCCGCTAAGATTAAATAGAAAGGGTTTTAATGGGTTTAGTAATTGAAGGGATTTAAAGTATAGCGCCAATTTTAAGAGCAGGGGGTTCAACCACGTGGCCCGAGGACCACGTGTGGTTCGTCAGTTATAGGCCCTCTCTCATTTTATTTATTCTACATTAAGCAGGTGGATGAGAAAGCGTGAACGAGACAACCATGAAATAAGGAAGAGATTTTTTTAAATATCTATAAATTACGCGATATTTTCATATCCCCGGCCGGGTTAGACTGGTAGGTAGCGTGCCTGCCTCCTAATCCAAAGGTCGCGGGTTCGAATCCCGCTTCGGGCATGGATGTTGTGATTCGTCTTGGGGTTTTTCCCCTACCTTGCAGACAAGCCTAAAATTGGCTTTGCGGGGAAGGCATCATTTAAAAAAATTAAAAACCTTTACAACTTATGCCGTGTGGTTTTAATGCCAAACGAAATGCGTACGCCCATTGTCGTGAAATGCGGCCCGCCATCTACGATATTTCGGGATTTGGCTCCCATCCAATTTGTTTGAGATCGTTACTTTTATGGAAATTTCGCTTAATTCATTTAACTGTGTTTTTAGACGCGTTTCGCCTCCGGCGCGCCGCGGCGTGAGCGTCTGTTGTCGTCGGTCTGTTCGTCCGTCCGTCCGCATGTCCGCTCTCGTCATTATATTCGATATTAAATACTTACTATCAAAGATAATAAGAAAATCGCAAAAATGAATCACTTAAGCCAATCAGGGGTACCACTTTACTGGGGACAAAAAATGAACTTTCCGTCATATCTCGTAAAATATTGCTCATATCAAAATATTTTTCAAATAAAAGTTGTAGAACTAGTAAAGAAAAGTATGGCCTTTCCTATATATTTTTATCGTAGGAGTAGCCGTTATCGAGAAAATCAATCAAGAATGTCTTAAATCGAGTCGAACGGAAAATTTCTTGCATGGTTACTCCTTCATTGTTGCTAACATAAACATTCTCACAAACAAAGGTTTAATTTACTTATGTACGTGTGCATGCAGTATTATTAAATAGGAAGAAAATGCATTATTTATGATGAAGAATAGAACTTTAAAACGCTGTTTCCCTTACGTACAGGTATAAAATTTGTTTCTAATACTCCACTGCACGAAACGCGCCCATTTGTGATACGCTGTACACTTTGCAAACTTGTTTTTATACGGAAGTGAGATTTAAATATTTACCTACAAAATAATTTTATGAATAAATGATTTAATGTAACGCGTGACACAAAAAGAAAGAGGAATAATATATTTTTAAATTAATACATATTGGATGAGCAAATTTTAATCTAAATTATTATTATACTGCTTTAAAAAAAAGAAATGCTTAAGTAATTTAAAACTCCATTTCGGGGGAAATAATTAGCCTTGTATTATCCTCTCTTTAGACGGAACGTGAATGGAACTGTGGTCGTTCACATGAAAAACATTACTGCTTGAAGCTAGGCAGCGACGGCGAACATTTTAAACCCATTAAAACTTAATTAATCATACCGGTTAAAACTTTAGAGGAAGCAGAGCACAAAAAAGCTAAAGTGTCACGACGAATACTAACTATGAAAAGCTAGAGAAAACATGAACTTAATGTAGCTGTAATTTTTATAACCTCCATACTGAAAATTAAATTAAGTTATTAATTTTTTCTGCATAAATTTTTGGGTGCAGCTATGCCAAAGGAAGCGAAACGAGAAATCTAAAGAAAAAAATATGGGAATTATTTAAAAGTATAAAACCAATTAGTACTGAATAACCAGATTTCTGTCATAATATTTTTTTAAAAACTTTACAAAAGTAATTCGGAATATTTTTTTAAAATTAAAAACCTTCGAGAAAAACTCCCGCATAAACAATTAAAATTTTCTGGACAGAAAATCCAATACGAATTATATATTAACTGTAAAATTTGAAACGGACCAATGATAAATCCCTGGATATGAGGATATCTATTTTTTAAGGGTGTAAATAATTTTTAAACTCGTTAGCGAAGATTCTTTTATTTAAATCTACACATTTCAGCAATCTGAGTGGGATCAAATACTGTTTTAAAGTAGTAATAGATGAAAGGAATTGAGAAAACGGTAATAATGAAAATGGAGAGGAGATAGATGCGAAAACAAACGTCAGGTGAAAATGAAAAAAATCGGTACAACATACATTGTACAAACTTTCCCATACACTAATGCGTCATTCATATACTCTGCTCAGTATGATAAAATGCCAAAATACGAGATTTCACTCATTTTCGCTCTACCGTTTAGGCTCCAGAGCCAGTAACAGGCAGACAGAGAGACGGCATTGCAAAAACCACTTTTTCGGATTCAGCGACACCTAAAAAGTATATTTCCGTAAAAATATCGAAGTCGATTTTTTTCGCGATAACAATATTTTCTCATTACATCGTATGAGAAAGTAAAAATGAAAATTATAGCAAGGAAGGGAATCGGTAAAATATCATAAAAGAAACATAAAGGCAGAATAAAAACACGAATAACAGACTGAGCGACACAGAGAAATCGTAATTTTAATTATACACCAAACAAAAAGCATAAAAATTGGGATACATTTATAACATATGGACCCAAAGAGATAAATATATGAACAAAAAGTGATTTTGAGAGGAGGATACAAATAAAACACGAAGCAAAGAAGAAAAAGACTAGCACGGCAAATATAAAGAATGAATGAGAAGAAAATAAACAATAACAGGAAAATAAATTCTCCTGAGAAAAGACTATAGGCCGTCAAAAAATAAGAAAGGGAAAACAACGGAAAAAACAGTACAGATCGAGAAGAACATTACATGGAAACAGAAGATGAAACGCAGAATCGAGGAGGATAGAGAGAAAACGATTCCCGCAAAGTGTAAGGGAGGAACAAAAGGAGTAAGAAGTCGAAACACTTAGTGGTGACGATGAAGGAAAAGGAAATGATGGGAAGAGAGAGAGAAACACTTGAAGAAAATGTGAAGAAACACGTGAAAATTGACGGAGAAGGTAGGGCGATAGAGGGAGAAGAATAGAGAGGGAGCGAGAAAGATCAAGAGAGAGAGAGAGAAGTGAGAAGTTAAAAACGAAAAAATCGGTACAACATACATTGTACAAACTTTCTCATATAATAATGCGTCGTTTAGTTATCTTTAGAAAATGTAAATCGTAAGAGCCGGTTTTTAGAAAATCCTAATTTTGTTAAAATTGCCCAAGAATAAACTAGCCTTATATTCATTCTTTGAGAAATATGAAGTATGTAGTATTATTGCAGACGTATACTCAAGTAATGGTACGAAATTTTATCAAAATCGTTCGAGCCGTTTTTGAGAAAATCAAATTATTGTTATAGTTGCCTGGAATAAACTGGCCTTATATTCATTTTTTGAGAAATATGAAGTATGTACCGTAAAACCCCGTCATGACGCGGGTTTCGGGAGACAGAATGTACACCCGCGTTACATACGTCTTGATGTTTTGCAAATGTAAAAGATGAAGACGATCAAAATCACTCTGTCTCTCCATCCTATTCATCACTTCACTGATGTTATCCAATACTTTGCTTATTTAAGGGGTCTCAACGTCACACATCCCTTCATTCTCGCTCTCATCTTCCGATAATTTTTCTGCTCTTCCGCGGTCCTGGACTTCAGCAACAATTTCTTCATCATTCTTATAGACAGCGACGGGAGTTTAGCATCGCGATGAAATTTGAACCAAGTTGTTTACGAAGAAAATCAATCGCGATGAAATTTGAGCCAAGCTGTTTACGAAGAAAATAAATAGCGGTAAAATTTGAATCAAGTTGTTGACGAAGAAAATCAATCGCGATGAAATTTGAGCCAAGTTGTTTACGAATAAAATAAATAGCGGCAAAATTTGAACCAAGTTGTTGACGAAGAAAATCAATCGCGATGAAATTTGAAACAAGGTTGTTTACGAAGAAAATAAATGGAATCATTTTGGGGGACATGACTAGACCCTGCGGTATATCCAAATCCGCGGTATAGTGAGACGCATTATAACGGGCTTTCACTGTATTTGGTATTATTGAAGACGTAAACTCAAGTAACTACGAAATTTGATCAAAATCGTTAGAGCCGTTTTTGAGAAAATCAAATTGTTGTTTTTAAAAATGCTTAGAATAAACTACCCTTAATTATTGAGCAATGTCAACCATTTCTTCGTATACTCTGCTCAGTATGATAAAATGCCTAAGTACCAGATTTCATTCATTTTCGCCCTACCGTTTACGCTCTAGAGCCAGTAACAGACAGACAGACGGCATTGCGAAAACCACTTTTTTCGGACTCAGGTACACCTAAAACGTATACGTCCTTCAAAATATCGAGGTCGAATTTTTTTCGCGATTACAATACTTTCTCAATATACTTCGTATATGAGAAAGTGAAAAAGATAAGGAGAGAGAGAGAGAGAAGGATGTAGAGTGAGATTAAAGGAATGCGATACAGAGCGAGATTAAAGGAATGTGATACAGAGGGAGCTATAGATGGCTAGATACGACATATAAAGGGACGGATAGAAATGTAGGGGAACAATTGATGGCAGATAGATATAGAGACGGGTATAGTGAGAGAGAGAGAGAAAAGAAAGCGATAAATGAGGGTCTGAGGGCAGCGGAAGGAAGGTTGTACGAAGAAGAGCGGTAGGGATTGGTGTGTTGCGGGGCAGAGGAGGTAGATAGGATGTATTGCTCAGCAGTACGCATTGAATAGGAGGGAGAAGTGATGAGAGGAATGATATCGAGACCTGATGAAATAAAGGAAAGAGATAGAGAGAGATAGATAGAGATATGGTACAGGAGGAGGAAGAAAAGGAAGGTAGTCAGATTAAAGGGGGTTGGAGGAGGGTGGGTGAAGGGATGAAAAGCGAGGAATAATGGGTTTTACTGTGCGAGAGCCCTTCTCTGAGTGTGGAAGGGGGTGAGAGAGAGAAATGGTTTCCCTTGTCCATCCTCTCTCTCTCTCTCCTTAACCTCCCCTCTCTCTCTCTTTCTCTCTCTCTCCTCCATTCTCTCTTCTCCGTACTTCAAGGCTTCGAAACAATGGCGCGTTAGCGGACCGCTCCGAGGTCCAGGAGAGTAAGACCACCGCGAAATATGTTAATGTTTCAACGGCAGCTCTGATGATGAAGAAAAAAAAGTCCGCTCCTGCGAGATATTATTTTTCGGTGCTCTTCTTTTTCTTTTAAAGGGGCGAATCTCGATTCATTTCACGCGATTATAATCTCCTTTATTTTTTTCGATGATATTTCTGAACCTAACGCGTTGAAACGTAACAAGGAATGGATCTAACCAATTTATCTTCGATGTGCGTTTCTCGCCGTCAAAAGGTATTATTACTCCTGGTGAAACATGCACATAATATTTTCGAAGAAATTTCCTTCCAGGCAATAGCATTAGCCACTTCAGTTAGAATATGTCCATAAGAACGTGACGGCCAGTCCGCGACCAACTCCTGCGTTTTTAAACAAAAATTATAAGCAAGTATCTGGCTCAGAATAAAATTTTATTTACGGTCTTGTCTCCTCGTTATTTATTTTGAAATAATTTCTTATTTTTTACGACCTGCTGATTCCCTCTTGCCTACACACAACGGGTATATGAGAAATAATGCAATGAATAGCTGGTCAGTTCAAATTTTTAGGAAGAAAGGTGACTTCCTAGACTGTTTTTTAAAATAAATTTCGAAAAATACGAAACATTAATTCTAATGTTCATCATAACTTTAACGCCTTCCTTTCAATTTTATATATCTTTAATTCGTATCACCATCATAATTACAAACCTTTCCTTTTGAACTTAATAAAAAGGAAGATACGAAAGCGCATTTACCCTAATGATAAGAACATTACCACCATTCTAAACATCTGCCTCGTACTTGTAGTAGGATGTTATAACTGAAAGTTTCAGGGAGACATCTTTCGTAGGTTTCCTAGAATTTTCTCCTAACCTCGCGTGAAGCTTAAAGGTCAGCGAATCTGGCATTTAAAAAAAAAACAGAAGAATAGCTCCAAAGATTCATTTTATCCGCCGAGTCACGATCTTCTTTTTTTACTCCGCCTGAATAAGTTATTTCGCATTCTCCCTCATCCATCCCTTCGCTACCTGCTTTACCTTACTCGTGCGAATAGAAACGACCCATTGCGAATTCATGACGACGCACCCCCGTGTCTCATCTCTAATAGTACGGCGCGTAAAAAGCGTCCCCTTTACCACGCCATCATTCTACATCCAGCGAGAGGGTCTAGGACATCTCGACGCAGCCATCTCGCCGCGGCCATCTCGCCGCGGCCGTCTCGCCGCGAAGACCTTTCGCCGCAGCCGTCTCGCCGCAGCCGTCTCGCCGCGAGGACTTTCGCCGCGGAGACTTTTTGCGGCGGATGTTTTTAAGTGCATTCCAGAGTTGAATTTTTAGAGAAGATAGATAAAAGTTTACTTCCGAATTGTAATTTTTACCTATGGTATTATCTGCAATACAAACGATATACAAAGCATATAAAATGTATAGTGTGTAGTAGTTTAATGTTTTTACTTTTCTAGAAGCGAGTCCAAGTTGAAAAACATCAGTATGTATTGATAAACTGAGAGAAAGTCTTTGAATTTTAGTAAGTCGAGTGTTTAAGGGAATTTTTATGGTAAACGAATGTGAGTTAAACTAGAAACGAAACTCTAAAATTCAGAATAACCAATTAAATATTCCGAAATTCTTTTTTATTAGGTTATCTTGACTGTAAAATTAAATTCTTTAAGTCAACCCGCATGAATGATCATCATGAGTTACATTCATTTTTGAAATGCATATGATTATAAAATGTGCTTTTACGCAAATTATTATCTCCTCTTTTGATCTAGAAAACTTTATTAAAGCGTCTATTCAGTACATTTTATTCGTATTCTGAAGAAATTATTTTCTGTATCATTTGAGTTTATAATGGAACTAGGGGTTAATCCAAATTAGACTTCCTATATTGTGTACGTGCTTGATATCAGCAGTCATAGGAATGGTTGACTGGCGGCCATTAATGTAGAGAAGTTGTCTTAAACTTTTGAAAATTATTGCATGATTTTGCCTATCAAAAAGCACAAAAACAAGGTTTTTGTATAATTACCATTTGAATAAATTTTTCTTTCTGAGAGGATACCATATTTTTAAAAATCGACTTATTGAGATGCACTAATGGCTTCAAAAAATTCTCTCGATGAGATTCATGCATAATTTGCCGTGGTTATAGCTCGATCGTTTTACAATGGCAGGCGACGACGCAGGAGTTAGTGGAGGAGAAACGTAATTTAATAGGTGAAAATGAGTGGAGAACAGTATGCCAGAAAAAATACAGAAAATGAGTACATTCAAAGAGAATGTGTAATGAACGGAATTGAAGAAATACTTGTTAATATAAATTTGGAGAATGAAAGTGATAGCACTGAAGCAAGTGACTAATAAATATCAAAATAATTATTAACTATTATTGTAACTATTATATTTTGCATGTATAAAATGATAAAGGTTTCCTTAAAAATATATTTCAGTAGTTGTTATACTTAGTATCAAAGAAGCTTCCTCCTCTATTGACCACCTGCACGAGGAACTGAACTAGAAAATAAAACTACTCCCACTAGGCATTCATAAGATTCAAGGAATTCTCAAATGAGTAAATTTCCCCATGGAATTTCTGGAAGTCGTTAGATATTATCTTAATGTCAAATTTGTGGAACGAACCAAGGGACTTGAGGATTAGTGAATTTGGTTGGGGTTTGGACCCCATGGCGACAGGGTATGGGAGCGTGAGGGTGTCGATGACCATGGAAGGTAGGACAATTCGGCCTTTCGCTAAACAATCGAGCTATAACCTAAGATCGACCATGATTATGGCAGTCTTATCTTTGCTACCGTATGGTAAACATCCGTCCTCCGAGTTCCCATTCACGGTGTGATATCGTCTGTGGATCCTTGCTAACTTGCTCAGTGAACATTTTTATTCACTTTACAATAACATTCCGAAAGTTTTTCTAACTTTTACTAATCCCTTAAAATGGAAATTATTCTGTCTATCCGTGGAAAGGAGAAACTATTAGTGGACGGTTTTGTGTATCTGTTTGAGCGGTTAAGTAGCGATGAGCGTGAGAAATTTTGGCGTTGTGAAGAACGTGGAATGTGCAAAGCTAGAATACCCACTTGTATTCCAAAGTGAATCACATATTAACGAAGCGGCAACTTCGTATTTTAAGAAAATCAAATTATTGTTAAAGTTTTCTAGAATAAACATGAACTATGTAGTATTATTGAAGACGTAAACTCAAATAACTGTACGAAATTTGATCAAAATCGTTAGAGCCGATTTTAAGAAAATCAAATTGTTGTTAAAAATGCGTAGAATAAACTTCCCTTAATTATTAAGCAATGCCAACCATTTCTTCATAGCTTCTGATCAGCGCCAAGCTTATGGTGTTTCGCGCTCGGGTGCAAGATATCTCTGTGGCGCCCTCCTACTAGCGAAATTTCGTGGTATAATCATACACGGTTTTTTTCATCGGTAGAGTGTGGAGATGTATCTCATAAAGAAATGACTGAAGAAATTAGCTGCATAATTGTAAATATAAACATTTCATTTAATATCTACTTGAAGGAAAATTATAAAACCCGCCACACATATGATTATAATTCAGAACTCTGTCCGTTACATTAATGATCAATCAAAAATTCCTATATTTCTATATAATTGAAGTTTTGTTTTCTTACTGTCAGAATAAATATCGAATCTAGTTTGGCTTGTCAATACAAGCCAAACTAGATTCGATATTTATTCTGACAGTAAGAAAACAAAACTTCAATTATTTATGCATTCCTACGTCAAAGTCCCAACTTCGTATTTTCATTGTAAGATATTTTAAAATCCAATGAAGAAGTAGATGTCAATAATTCTCTCAGTATTTGGAGAAATTGTTTCAATATTTGAATTTGGTACTATTTAGAAACGAATATGAACGTTAACGTATGTGGGAGATCGTGAAGGAGTAAGGAAAGCTAGTTTTTGCAAAAGCTATATCAAGCCGATTCAAAACAGATTTAGGATTTCCAAGACTCCATAAGTGTGAGAAAAAGGGTAGGCACCTGGTATTCTTCCAGCGAAAGGATTTGTGGTAAAGGTCGATGATACTTTACGAAAGGACTGCCGCCTCAGCTGGAGCTTCTCGCTAGGGTCGGGATAGCAATTGGCGACTCCTACGGTAAACCCATTTTCGGTCGCCGCTGATGCGTGTTCTAGCGACCCTGAGCCATGCGACCGCGTATCGCAAGGGATCAGAAAAATTTTGCCTACAAATACTTTGACGAGAAACGCCCCGGCAAGTTGGCGCCCGAGAGCATTGCATCCACTGCACCCCGGGTAGGCGCGCCCCTGCTTCTGATCAGTAGGATAAAAGTACGAGATTTCATTCATTTTCGCTCTTCCTTCTACTGTCCTTTCAAAAAGTCTAGATACCCGAGTTTAAAGAGGTATATCTCGAAAACGCTAAAAGCGATTTTGATGCGGTGAAAATTAGCGGGCAGAGAATTTATTTCTACGTTAATTGATATAAATTCCAAATTTTTAATTTGCATTAAATATTTTATACTGCGCATTATTTGAATAAAAACACGTTTTTTAGGCATGCAAACCCGATAAGACTATTTTGAATGCTTACAATTCCGAAACCCTACAATGAATCAAATGGAAACTTTAATAGTAATTAGCTAGATCTATTGTATATAAATATGTGGAAGCGTTATTTTATAACATTATTATTGATATCCGATTTTGTTAAAATTCTGAAATCCGGCTATCTTCGCCCACTCGGGTATCTAGACTTTTTGAAAGGACAGTAGGCTCCAGCGCCAGTAACAGACAGACAGACGGCATTGCGAAAACCACTTCTTCGGATTCAGCGACACCTAAAACGTATATTTCAGTAAAAATCTCGAAGTCGAATTTCTTCGCGATAACAATACTTGCTCAATATACTCGTATATGAGAAAGTTTAAAATCGGTACAACATACATTGTACAAACATTATCATATACTAATGCGTCGTTTAGTCATCTTTAGAAAATGATAATCGTATAAGCCGGTTTTTAGAAAATTCAATTTTTGTTAAAGTTGCCTGGAATAAACTAGCCTTATATTCATTCATTGAGAAAAATGAAATGTGTAGTATTATTGCAGACCTATACTCAAGTAACGTTTCGAAATTTTATCAAAATCGTTAGAGCCGTTTTTGAGAAAATCAAGTTGTTCTTAAAAATGCGTAGAATAAACTTCCCTTAATTACTGATCAATGTCAACCATTTCATCATAGTCAATGCTCAGTATGATGAAATGCCTAAGTACGAGATTCCATTCATTTTCGCGTTACCGTGTAGGATCCAGGGCCAGTAACAGACAGATAGACAGACAGACGGCATAGCGAAAACCACTTTTTCGGATTCAGCAACACCTAAAACGTATATTTCCGTAAAAATATCGAGGTCGAATTTTTTCGCGATAACAATACTTTCTCAATATACTTCGTATATGAGAAAGTACGAAGCATGCATGAAAACAATTCATAGTTTTTATCACTTCAAAACTCCATATTTGGGTACTCGTATTTGAAAACTCAACGCTTCTTTTTGGTTTGTCGAAATCTTCTTGCTTTATCTCAATTCACTCAATTTAATAGTGTATAGTTACATGTTAGACGAATCGCACCCAAAGCATTTTTATCAAATTAGCGATGGATAATCGATTAAATTTCTTCGCGATCGTCAGAGTTTTGTTGCTTCGGTAGAGCAATATGTTAATTGCATAGGATAATCAGCACGTTTAATATTAATATTATGTTAAACACTTATTATTACTAAAAAGACGAAAATCAGACAAACACGTGAACGTCATGTTTTACAGAAAGTAAACTCAGCATTGCTCACATAGGCCGTGAGATTTTCATATATACCTACTTAAAAATAAACGTATAATGTAAAATAAAACTAATATGGAATATTCAACGTGATTTTCTGTTAATTTTTAATAAATCACGGCGAGAGAAGTCCTCGCGGCGAGATGGCCGCGGCGAGATGGCCGCGGCGAAATGTACCTTCGCGGCGAGATGGCTGCGGCGAGGTGGCCGCGGCGAGATGGCTGCGGCTAAAAGTCCCATTCCCCCAGCGAGACGATCTCTGAGCATATATTACTCGAGAATAACTCGTCATCTATTTCTTTAGGACATTCATCGAGCTCTAAATTCACCTCAAAACATCAAACGGTCGCGAATTCGCTTATATCCGTCACTAAAGGGAGATATTTTCCGAAATTTTGTCCGATTTTGGCACGCCTTTCCAGTATAAAAAGCGTGCGACTTTCCCACGAACTTGATCGATGCTTATGTCGAATCAAGCAACCTTAAGAAATTCGTAACGGACCCGTAAGGCAATGCTCCACAAAAGGTGTGCCTCGGCATACTACTGTACGAAGGTACTCGGTGTGACGCGGTAAATTTTGAAATTATAGGCAAAGGAAAAATATTATTTCATTCTTCTAATGTTAAGACGACGGAAACCAAATATCTCTCAGGGTAGGATTACTTAGACTATTTACACTACTTGAAACCGAAACCAAGTTGCTTCGTACTGGAGAATTGGAGTTTTTATCATAGGATTACTTCGTAACCCGGGCTAAATGATTTGAACAATGCAGGATTTTTGCAATAGTTTTCTTCGCCTTTGCGAGAAAGGCTGCCGGGAGGCAAAAAATGTTCCACACAGTCTCAATAAATTTTCGGCGTGCAGTGAAGTTCAAGAGAACTCGAAAGTCTGCCGTTAAATTTAAACGGTTGCGGAGCCCTGCCATAAGGGACTATCTCATATAGTCCTAGTTTCATCCTCAATAAACTCGCTTTTCTGCGTGTCTGCCTGCGCGTAACACAATCTCACGGCTAAGGATCGAAAATACGCCTTTTATTTATCGAATCCATCCTCCTAGCAACCGCATTCGAGATTTAAAAACGCCCAAAAATATTTTCTTTTCGTTTTCCCCAACGGTTATACTCTCGAAACACGTCATCCATATTCTCCTCCGCATTAAACCTTTTCATGCATCTTTTACCCCTTCCGCTTTCTTACCTATGCTCTCCTCCTCCTCCTTTTTCATTCGTTCGCCCCCCCCAATCCCCCCTTCCATCCATCTATCCACAGTCATCCATCCCACCCTCATCAGATTCATTCTCCTTCTTTGTTATTCGGTATATTTCGTCTCTCCTCTCGAGTGCTCTCTCTCTCTCTTTCTCTCCCCTCCTCTCCCCCCCCTCTCCCTTTACTTTCAACATTCCATTGTGCTCCTCACTCCTCGCTTTCTTACCCTCGCTGATACCTCTAGGGTTCCACCTTTAATCCTCGTTTCTTCGTTTCCCAAGTCCTATTTTTTTCCGCTTATTTGCTCATTAAATTCCTCTTCCTTTGTCCTCTGCTTGTGTGTATTTTATATATACAGTGAATCAAAGTAAAACTCGTACACTGCTGTATTGGTATAAGTCCCATATGGATAATACATAATCCTTAATTGGAAACATAAGAAAATATATATCGTAAGTCAGATCTTGCAAAATGAAAGCACATGCGTTTATTAAGAACCATCCATTAATAAAAATAAACCATACACTCTTTCAAACAGAATATGTTACCTCAAAGTATAACTCGTACAAGTCAAAATAATACTCGTACGCTCTGTCCCTAAGAACGAAAACTGCTTCACGTAGTCATCCTAATCCCTCTTACAATTAGCCCCTGTGCATCGCTCAGTCCAGTGAGATGTCTCGATACGGAAGGTATTGTCAGCAGAATGGGTCGTCAAAGAGGACAAACAACTGTGCAGGAAGAGAACTTATAATTCATCATTTTAACAAGGGAAAATCTTTAAGAGAAATTGGCAGGATGGTAAACAGCACTCATGTGCAGGATGTCATTAAACGCTACCGTGAAGAAACATGTTGCAAAACAAAAGAAAAAAGAGTTCACGAAAAATATTTAACGAGCGAGACGAGAGGTGGATCGTCAGAAAAATCTAGGAAAATCCTAAACTAAGTGCACCAAAATTGGCTCATGAAGCCGAAAAATATTTAGGAAACAATAAGAAATATGTTGAGGAAACACAGGGACTATGGTCGGGTATCCAAGAAGTGTGAGTGCTAGGAACAAGGCAAAGCGAAAAGCATTTGCATAGGATCACGTAAACAAGGATTTTGAATATTGGGAAACCGTAATTTTTGCGGATGAATCCAATTACAACCTATTCGGGTCCGATGGTAAGGTTATTGTTTGGAGAAAAGCAAATAAAAAATTAAAAGAGAAGAACTTGCGCCCCACTGTTAAACAAGGCGGAGGATTTGTAATGGTGTGGGGCTGCATGTCAGCTGCGGGTCCCGGAACTTTACAATTTATCGATAAAAGTATGGACCAGAACATCTAACTCAGAGCCAATCTGAAACCTTCCGCAAAAAAAATTGGGAATCAGGAACACCTTTAAATTCTACCAGGACAACGATCCTAAACATAAGGCCCTCAGAGTTCGTACCTGGATCCTATACAACTGTCCAAAAGTAATAGAAACCCCACCCCAATCTCCGGATTTGAATGTAATTGAAAATTAGTTGAGTAAGTTGGAAGAGAATATACATACCATTAACAATAGAGACGACTTGAGAAGAGTGTTATCTGAAGAATGATCCAAGATCGATCCTTCTTACTGTGAGAAATTAGTTCGTTCTATGCCTTTGCGCTTGCAGCCGTCATAAAGAATGGCGGACTACCTAGGAAGTACTAAATGTTTTATATTACTCTTTATTTTGTAATAATTAAATAAAATTTTGTATCAGTACGAGTTTTATTTTGAAGTCTACGAGTTGTAGTTTGAGGTAACATTTTCTTTTTAAATGAATGTATGGTTTATTTTTATTAATGGATGGTTCTTAATAAGCGCATGTGTTTTCATTTTGCAAGACCTGACTTACGAGATAGGTACATTTTCTTATGTTTCCAATTAAGGGTTTTGTATTATACATATGGAACTTATACCAATACAGCAGTGTACGACTCACTGTATGTATATACGTGTGTATCATGTGTGTGTATGTTCGTGCGTGCGTTTGTGTGTTGGTGTGTGTGTGTGTGTGTGTATCTCGGCGATTTTTGAAGTATGAGAAGAGGGAGAAAAAGTCTCTTTCCCTCCTCCCTTCTGAAGAGCTAATTTCAAAAGCGGTAGCGTATCGAAGGAATTTATGCCCAAAAATATTCCGATTACGCTCTAAGAGAAGAAATGAAAAACGACGGTATGACACGGCCATACGATAGAAAATTTTCGATTTCTTCAGAAAAATATTGGGGAGGGAAAGTCTACATCTGATTAAATTTGTAGTTATTAACGTTTAAAACATCATTTAAAGTTTATTGCTTAAAAAATCGTATGTTTTGCTCTATTTGATTTGAATTCTTTGTATTCAACTTTGTTTGTGCAATAAAGCAACGCATTTTCTATCATAAACAGTAAGGTGATGTAACTGTTGTTCGTGGTAAGAAATTAAATATGATATGTGAATATGCTTCGTGTGAGAAAATGATATTATTAACATACGTTGTTGGATTGTAAATAAATTTCCATGTTTTGTTAACCACGACTTGAAAATACATAATTATGTTCTATAATTCGGATTTTTCATTAATTCGGAGTACCCCTTCCCCTTATTAGTCCGAATAAGTGAGGTTTAACTGTATACATTTCTGGAAAAATGACATTTTGGCACTTTTATCGGGTACGTTTGGCGCCATTTGCAAGCGGGGCCTATGGCAAATGCCACCGTCGCCGTACCATAGTTACGTCACTGTGTGTGTGTGTGTGTGTGTGTGTGTGTGTGTGTGTGTGTGTGTGTGTGCGTGTGCTGTGTGTGCGTGCGTGTGCTGTGTGTGTGTATCAGAAATTCCGTAGTTTGGCTGATATATATTCGCGACAAACCGCTAAGAGCCCTGGGAATAAAATACGCTCCTTTCCCCGAGCATTTCAAAATGACAAGCACTTGAGAACGAGAGAAACATCCCTAATTAGCTACAAAGTTCTGCGTCAGCTCCTCCACTACCGTCGGGGAAGAAGAAGATGGGGGAAAAAAAGCTCTCATACTAATCTTCCTCATGGGACAAAAGGTGAGTCAATTCACTTGCGAGCGCCCCCCCTCCCCCCCTTCCACTCGACCTCCACCATTCTCGTACTTTCCCTTCTCCTGAAACCAACCTAAGCCTCACCTACTATCCACACACGCACGCATACACATATAAATACATCCTTTTTCACTTACATTTCTTTATACCTTTCTCCCTTTCTTCGTCGCGGGTATCTCTACCTACGTGCCGTGCACTTATTGTTAAAAAAAAAGAAGATATGTATTAATAATCCACAGTAGGGGTTGACCACGTATTATTTTTCACTCCACTTTAATTCCGTTATCCTCTCCGCTTGGCATTCTTCCTTTGATAGTCCCCTCCGACCACGTTTTTTTTTTTTTTTAACCTCTCTCTCCTTTAAAAGCCATGCGGTCGTCGCATGGAGAAACCTTCCACCCGCTTTGTGCCGTGCACATAAATTTGTGTATATATTCTCCACCCCTCCTTTCTTCTTCTTCCTCTCCTGTCCTTTTCCGAGTACGCACACCTTCCGCTTTGTCCTCGCGGAAATTCCTGGCACGTTTTAATCCTCTCCCTCCCTCACCCCTCCCCTTTTCCCCTACTCTCTATCTCTATCCCTCTATCGGACCTTTCTCTGCCTCTTGTTACCTGCTAAAACCACTAACCTCCTCAGGGGACTTTACATATGTATATATATATATATATCTTTTTTTAAGGGGTCCTTTTTCGTTCTCTCTCTCTCTTTCTATCTTTCGTAACCTCTACGTAACGCCCCTCTTCTCCTCCTTCCTCCATTTCTCCCGTCTCACAAACGCAAAGATGAAAAAGAAAAGGATTTTAGGGATTCCACCCGCTTTCTTTCGTGTAACCACTTTCCTCGGGTACAAGAGAAAACGAAAGATTTTTTCGACAAAATGTGTATTTTTTTCTGCGCTCTTGTTGCCGTGGAATTTAAAATGGTAACGAAGACTCCAACTACGAAAACTCGCTAGTTTTTTTTCCTTCGGAAGGTGGAACTCAAAAGAGGGTTGGTTTAACGAGTTTCGAATTTCGAGATACATGGTAAACACATTAAATCCTATCCTAATCCAATGCAGCTCATGGACGTATTCGAGGTTTATATCGGAAGAAAAATTTAATATATGATCTCCATGTCATATGTGTCACTTTTTATCTTCTTAATTTTAAATCTAACATTAGATTATTACGTATAATTGTTGTGTGTCATAAATAGGGCGTTGAAAATACTGTATATTTTTGTCCTGTATTCACGCCCACGGATGGCTGTAGGCGGGTGCGAAGGGTGCAAAGAACATATACAAAATTTTAGAGACGCAAAACGCAAAAATTAGTAATTCCGTGACTAAAAAGAAAACGACTGATGAAATTAATATTAAATTCGATGGGAAATTTTATCAGGTTAAAAGACCCAAAGTAACATTTTCTAAATAATTTAGCCCTGTCACATAAATTAAAGTTTATATTTTATTATATAATGCACCATTTTGATTATCTGTAATTGGAATTTACAAAAATATTCAAAGTTTTGAATAACGGCAGAATTTTTCTTTTTTCACCCTTCAATTTCTAAGCTTGGGCCGGTACTGTTCACGCCTCTTAATATAATTTTGAATTTAATTTATAAAAAAATTATATATATACTGGAGAATCGTCGCGATATTTTACTTTAAACTGGCCATTATAATGATAGCTGCAACAAAATTGTTTCCACACTTTGTTCGAGATCTTCCTCCTTTATTCTTAAATGTAGTTCATTGAACAAACAACATACATATGCTTGCTGTTTCCTTGATCCTTTTCTTATTCAATAGACTACATCTTTATTTATACCGCCCAAAATACTTCTTCGCGAAGAGTTAATGTCAGTAATTGCACGTACTTTCATATGCAAACATTTTACATCGCCTACATAATGAATTTTTTATGAGGTACTTAAATGAATATGATGTTACAGAATGCAATTGTCCGTAAAATATATACTTTACACCGTGAAAGCTATTAATTAAGTTATTTATTCATAAAAAAATATTGTGGGTAAGTTATTCTGCGCTAGGGACTGATACATACATTCCGACAATCACCCAATCATACACTCAATATTATGAGATACACCTACTGAATAAAAAACGAAGCTTTCGTAATTTTTTATCTATACTACTAAAATTCGCTTAAATTTCCATTATGCGTCATCGGCTTCAATTTTAACTGATATTTTCGTTTCGACATTCGCATGTTTGTCAAGGTTAGGAGTACCCTTTTTACTCGATTTAACGGCATTTTCCGTGACCCATCCGCTTTTATAAATAAAAGAGCGTTCGTGATTAACTGTTTCAAACCACCGCCCATCTTTAATATTTCTCGTTCGCTAATGCACCCGTTCCGTGTATCATGCGCGCCATTACGAAGCATTTGCTGCCTTTTCGGAAGGGCAATCTTTTTAGCGTTTTATGTCGAACGAGAAGGTGAACTAATTCAATTCTGAATGCTCGCCCCATTATGCTCAGAAATAATTCAAACCAAGTGTCCCTTAAAAAAACGGGCTTATTCCCAAAAAAATAAACGGGCGAGATTCCGAACGTGCGCCTGCTAAAAGCTCGCCGCCTTTGTCGGAATACGTGAACAGATGCCATATCATTAATGGAAACCGACGAACTTTGCCTTGTCAAGCAGCTGAGACGGAAAATGCAAAGTATTTCTTCTCTCCGCCACTTAATCGAAAACCAATAATTGTTTTACCGAGAGAAGTTTTTGTTGTCACCGATAGTTACGTACGTAACGGCGGTCGTTCTGCCGAGAGCTAGAGAAAAATCAATATGAAAAACATTTAAAATTTAAAGGTCAGATGTTATTAAGTTCCTTTTGAATTTTTTTTCTTCTCCTCCGGATATTTTTATCGCATACCATGAATCCGTTTATTTTTATAAATCGCCGTTATTGATTCGTTCGTCAATTGAAACAGAAGAAGAAAACTCGACTAGATAAGCCGGGCTTAAATTTAAAGGTAATTAATAATATGTGTCGCGAGTAAAGGTACTGTGAGCAATAGTTGACTATAACTTTCAAAAATCAACGGAAAAAGCCTTGACTTTGTGAAACTCCATCACAAATAAGAAGGAGAAGAATCACTTAGTAAAAATTCCACTTTATTTAAGAAAAACGACCGGTTTCCTGATGATGACTAGCTCTAAGGCGAAACCGGCCGTTTTTCGTAATTAGAGTGGAATTTTTACTGAGAGATTCTTCTTCTTATTTATAACATTCAGAAAAAAGATTACTACCATTCACTGTTTTTTCGACAAATTACTTCCTTCATACACGGATATGAAGTGGTTACATACAAAACTATGCCCAATCTTGAAACATCAGTCATTATATCCTAGAAGAAATTTACCATGCAAATTCATTATTTTTATGAAAATTTATACTAGCGCGAGTTCAGAAAACTTATAAAGTAATGGCCTCTTCCAAAGATGATATCAAAGAAAACATTTCGTCATACATTTGAGTAAAAGTTGTGACGCGAATCCACACTATATATATATATATATATATATATAAAGCTAAACGTTTCCTTTATACTCGAGCTCGCCGTCCAATCTCATATAAAACGCGCAGGAAAATCCCCAGTAAAAACGTTTACCACATTTCGTATAATCTACATCAAACATTTGTCCCATCTCTCGGCTGCGAATAATAACTCACCGCGAGGGAGGCAGGGAGAGAGAGAGGGAGAGAGGGAGGGAGGGAGAGAGGGAGGGAGGGAGAGAGAGGGAGGGAGGAATGTAGCTTCTGCAGCGACCGAGGAAAAAAAGAAGAAATAACCCCGAGCAAAAAAAAAGCAAAACAAAAAAACAAATCTCTTCCACAGCGTCATCTCATTAAGTTTTCATTCATCCCCTTCATTCGTCCACAATCGTCAGCGCGCTGCAACCTTTAATTCTTTTCCTCCCAAAAACTTCCTCCACATCACTCCACCTCTTTCTAAACTCTTTACTTCTTTCACTCTTCTCTCACACTTTTTTCCTCCTCCTCCTCCTACTATAAAATAAACGCCTCTCCACAAACTCTCTCGTTCCACACCCCCCCTCTCCCCCTTCTCCCTCGCCACATCTGAAAAACTCGCCCTGAGATAAGAAGTCTTAATGACAGGAGCCCTTTTTCATTTTCCGCGTGGCTTGTCTTTATTTTTCCGTGGAATTGTCGAGGACGAAACAACAGAAAAAAGAAGTAGAATGAGTTGCGAGGAAGAGATGGGGGAGGAGGTGAGGTAAGATTTAAGGGATGAAGTTGGGAAGGATGGGAGGGGGGAAGGAAGGAGGAGGAGTAGGGAGAGGAGAGGAGGGAGGGGTCAGGAGGAGGGAGGGGTCAGGAGGAGGGAGGGGTAGGAGGAGGAAGGGGTAGGAGGGGGGAGGGGTAGGAGGAGGGAGGGGTAGGAGTGAGGGGTCAGGGGGAGGGAGGGGTCAGGAGCAGGGAGGGATCAGGAGGAGGGAGGGGTAGGAGGAGGGAGGGGTCTGGAGAGGGGAGGGGTCTGGAGGGGGGAGGGAAAGAGGAGGGAGGGGGTAGGAGGAAGGGATAGTAGGGATAGGAGGGAGGGGGTAGGAGGGGGCGAGAGAGAGAAGGTGGTGCAGGAAGAATACGAGTAGAATGCATGAAATTTTCCCCCGTCGCAAGCACTCTTAGGTCGGCCTGCCATAGGGAATGCTGTTTGGCGGGAGGTTTTTTTTCCTTATTTTTTTACATTGAGAGAGAGAGAGAGGAGGAAAGGGGGGAGGGGAAAAGAGTGGTAGTGAAGGTAGGAGACGAAAATATGAAGGAAAGAAAAAAAAACAGATGAACTTGGAAGAGAGAGGTGCGTATAAGTTAATGGGTTTCTGGAAAGGATGGTTAAGGAACGGAGAGCGGCCGAGATGAGCTAAAGGAATGGTGAGGGAAAGGAAGTATGAGGGAGAGGGTTAAAGGATGAAGGCAAGGGTAAGGGAGGAGGGGAAAGGATGAAGGGAGAAGGGGGAATGGAAGCCACAGTGTCTAAGAGGGTGGAAAAGGAAGAGAAGAATTTTGGGATGATGGATGGCTTGCGCTAATGCATGGATTCCCCAAAAGTGAGGCGTTATGAAGAAGATGAGGTAGTGTTCCCGAGGTTATATAGGGCGTAGAGGGAAAAGGGATATGACTAAAAGAGAGGGCCCACTCAGGATAAACTGATAGGTCTTTCCCGTATGCAGTCGAAGGATTCAGGATTCCGAGAAGACGAGGACGTATTTCGTTGGTGTTGGAGCGAGGAGAAATTAAAAGTTTTCCATTTTCTGGAAGACTAATTAAAATGAGGATATTTTCATCGTAGATTTCTAAGACGCTATAGCATAATTTTTACTACTTTCCCTATAAAATATATATATTTACAGCTGCCACTTTAATATTAAGTTTAATATTTATCTTATTCTATACTTATTCTTATGATAAAATTAATTGTTTAAAAAAGGAAGTTTTTAATAATAGCTTTGAACACATATAAGGAAAAATTAAAATCTCAAGTTTTCATTTTGTAAGTACTGTAAAATTCTGTTATTTTTAGCAATTTAATTAATTTTTATACAATTGCTAATAAAAAATATTCTTGGAACTTAATGTCCCTTACATATTTCTCCTTATGTAACAAAAAGTTGGTAGTTAATCAAGGAATGTGACACAACCATCATCAGGTCCGTGATTATTCATGGTTAAACATAGTTCTCCACATACTCCTATTTTCCGCAGTCTTCTTCACGTCTTGATAACTCTCTTTCCCTTTCAAGTCGTCTATCAGCTGAAACCTTTTTCTACCTCTTTCTCTTTTTCCATCCAGTTTTGCCTTCCTCTTTTTGAAAGTCTGTATAATCGTTCGCTCCTCTCATATTCTTCGTAATACTTCCTCGTTTTTCACCCCACCTGTCCATTTTATCCCATGTCCACATTTCGAAGCTTTCCAAGTATTTAATATCATTTTTCCTTAGCGTCCATGTTTCTGCCCCATATAAAGCTATACTCCATACCATTTTATCAGCTTCTTGCGGATATCCTCTTTTATATTCCGCGTTAGTAGGAGTTTCTTTCTTCTGAAAGCGGCTTTTGCTTTCGTTATTTTAGTCTTGATTTCATCGGTACATTTTCTTCTGCCGTTATGATGCTTATACTTATATTGTGAAACTTGTGCTAATGGCTTTTCTCCGATACGTATTTTCAAATTTATATTCTTCTTTACTTGCTATCCGCATGACCTTGAATTTTTCTGTATTTATTTCCATAGCGTATTTTCTACCTGTTATCACTAGTCTTTATGATTTTCTGGAGTTCCTTTTTCTTTCTTCCTAGAAGTACTTGATCATCCGCGTATTTCACTGTTCTTATAATCCTTCCTCCGATTTTGAAATCTCCGTGCCTTCTAAAGCTTCCTGCATTAGCCTCTCTCCAAATAGATTGAATAGAATCGGCGATAGACAGCAGCCCTGTCTTACTCCTCTACCGATATTTACTCCGCTGGTGACGCATTCTCCAACCTGACCTTTACAACTTGATTCATATATAGATTCCTGATCAGTCTCCTGTCTTTCCATTCTACACCTATAACCTTTAATATCCTCATCAGCAGTATCCAATTTACTCCATCAAGGGAGCACTCTTGTCTGTACTCTATTGCCCTTTCGGATATGATTCTCACTACACCGATAGCATCTCTGGTTTTTCATTCTTTTCTGAAGCCGAATTTATCTTCCTACTAGCATTTCTTCGGCCTTCTTAAATTTTATATTTCAACTCCAATTAAGACTTCCTTGTTCGATTTCATTCATAACGGCGACTCCTACAGTAAAATGTATAGAAAAATAAATGCTCTGTTTTACTAGTTCTACAAGCTTGATTTGAAAACTATTGTGATTTGACCAATACTTTACGAGGTATGACGGAAAGTTCATTTTTTTCTCACCAGTAAAGTGGCACCCCTGATTGGCTTACGTGATTCATTTATGCGATTTCCTTTTGTCTTTGACGGTAAGTCCTTAATATCAAATTTCACGAAAATCCGTTCGGTAGAAGCCGAGAACGAACATGCGGACGGACGCTAATAGGCGCTCATGCTGGAAGCGAAACGCGGCTTAAAAAGCTGAGGTCCGAAAGGATTGCACAACGAGACGCCCCGGAGCGTAGTGCGCTGTAGAGTTCGTGCAGGAGGGGGAGTAAAGAGGGGAAGAAAACGGGTAAAAGCGGACGAAACGGGGAAGAGGAGTGGAATCGGCCCGAGAGGTTAGATGACGCAACGTGGTACCTTTGTGGAATAACACAGGAAATACGCGCATAATGGGCAGTGAGGCCCTCAGGTTTCCCCGCCTCTCTCGACTTCCTCCCACCTTCCTACGACCTTATCCTCTTCGTCAGCGCGGAAACTTCTATATTATTATCCCTCTCTATACTCCCTCCCACGCGGTTGGGCCATACCGCTCTACCTCCTAACCTCTCCGTCTCTTTCTCCTTTGTTCGGAGAGATCATAGAGAAAGGAATAAGGGGAAGCAAGCTCACGTGAAAATTTCATCTCCCGAGGGGGCCAAGGATTGGCCGAATATACTCGGGAGGAGTGCGTACATAAATCGTCATGGTAACATCTCCATTATTAGGAGATGATGCAACTAAATATTTTTTTAAAAAAAGAAAGAAAAAGGTTCTTTTTGCTTAGCGCCCGGAAAAGTTTCGAGGTGAACCGGCGTGCTAAGTAATGACGTACTCGTTCGTATTAATTTCGCGAAAGGAAAAGGTTGGCCCGAATAGCGAGTTCCATTTTGAAGGCCGAATTTTGGGCACCATAAAATATTCATATTTTAAGGAAAACTTTCGAGTGCATTTATCCAAGAAAAATTATAACTCGAGGTGGCAATGCAATATGAATGAAATTCATTATTACTATCAATATTCACATTGTTATATTATTACTGCGTTTACTGAGATTTAAAGGCGGATTTTTTGAAAAATTTGATTTTAATGCAAAGTTTAAGTTTAGAATAATACATTACACTATGTGACTATAGCATATCACTGCACATAATCTGCGAGTGCTTCAGCAACCATACCGAGAGTGCAGCAATAGCGAATATTTTATACGAATGACTCTTTTACAGAATAACGCAATAGTAACCTTTTAGGAAGAATGCATGCAAAAGCATAAAATGCTTGCGAACATAAGAAAATGATCGCTTTCATATTTTTTTTGCACTTTAATGCGCCCGGACGTATTTACCCACGATCGAACATTTGACTTACGTCATCGCGCGCGTTAAAAAAAAAACTATCCATCACGAGGAAACATTTGGAATTTAATCGGAAGCCATCAACATACATATCTCCCTACACTTGAATTATAGGAGAAAGGCACAGACTCAGACAGTTTCGAGGTAGTTTGAAGTGGGGGGGAAGGGGAGGCCAGGCACGAATACGGCATGGTAAATTGACGCTGTATCAAGGATAGGCACTCCATAAAGGGCTTTCGGAAGCTCCATTCCTAAACCCGTCGAGAGGAGTTGGAAAAGCGGGCGGCTGATTGAGCGAATGGGCGTGGCTTTATAGCAATAAAAAGGTATAAAGACGTCGGTGGATGTAGCAGCGAGCTCGTTCTTCGCGAGCACGGGGGCGGAACGGAATTAAAGTAGGGGGGAGGGGGAAGTCAGTAGGCGAAAGGTGCAGAGGGAAACTGAGGTTGGGAGAGAGTGCGCGAAGACTAGGGATTTGAGTGTGGCAAATGGGTGGGACGGGGAGGGAGGGAGGAAATAAGAGAGAAAAGAGGTAAAGGGAAGAGAAGGTCCGAGCTGATATTAGTGGAATTAAGAGGTGAGCTTCGCATGCTAAACGGCCCTATATATTATTACTCCTTTACCCACTCTATAACTTACACCTACCTTCTAAATTCCTCTATTTACCTCTGTGTATCTTCGGCCTTTTCCTTCTCGCTCCCTTCTCCCCCCCCTCCCTCCCTCCTTTCACTCCTTTTCTCCCCCTCCCTCCTTTCACTCCCTTTCTCGTTGGGAAACTTTACGACCTCATCAAGATCCCTGTCATGACGTAGTAGGACCAAGGATCCGCTCGGTGGATTAGACACTTTAAATATGTGGGGGTGTTATAAAAAAAAAAGAGAGAAATAATAAGAAATGGTGAATCCGAGATTCTCAATCCAAATGATGTGCGGGGTGTAATTTAAGTATCTCCCGCGATTTACTTATACGCTAATGGCGTAATTATACGTAAACTGAAATCGGGATTTGTAATTATATTAACTTTGCGCAAACATGAATGGATGAACCGGCTTCGTGAAAAATAACGCGTCGCGATTCCTTGAATTATCTCATGTCTCTGGTAAAATATACATTTACACGTGTGTGTGAATGTTAATTTTATCTCCATTAAGCTAACGATCAGTTCTGACACGTGCCGTACCTCTGAGGAGAGAGTTCGTAAAAATAAAAAAATAAAAGAAGGCGGGTTTGGACAAAATACCTGGTCACGCTGAATTGTTTAAAAACGACGTAAAGGTAAAAAAGTTGTAATTATGAATCTACAACCGATAACCATTCTAAACTAGTAAGGAAATACCTTCCAAAGCAGACACAAAATTGCGGTTTTACCAGTAAAAATTGTCTATGCATTATATTAAAATTTATTTACATTAATATTAATGTGAAATGAGATCCTAAAAATGTAGACAGACTCAGTGTCGTAACTAAGAGCAGAAGGGCCCGCGGCAAAATATAATTGATGCCCCCCCTTCCTATCTCCTTAAACATCAAATACATATGTTCAATCAAAACTGTAACCAAAAATAATGCCTATCAAGTTGCACTCATTACACAAATGTCAGAAATATGCTGAAATGATGCGAAATGGGGAAAGAGGAGAAAAAATCTGCTACGAACGGGAATCGAACCCGAGTCATAGCAGATTTTTTTTCTCCTGTTTCCTCATTTCCCATCATTACAGCTTATGCTTGTCGCATAAAGATCTTCGGATCACTCATTTCACCAATTTATATGCTGAAATATTTAGGCTATTTAAATTACTCGATTCTAAAATAATGATGAAATGGAAAATAGTTTAGAAATTAGGGCAGAAAGATAAATCGGTAATAAAATCTAAATTTCTTCTATGTTAGAGAGAGCGTAGAGAATCCGTTTTGACGCATAATCACGGGGCCAGGACAGAAAATAAACGACGGATATATTCTCTGCAAGGTTTTCAAAAAATATAAACAAATCCATCCTATTACGTGGAATTAATTACCTGTGCGAATAAAAGCGATGGAGATATTAAAAAAGAGAAATACCTACTTTAATTTATTAGTTCTACAAGTTTTATTTGAAAAATATTTTGATATGAGTAATACTTTACGAGATATGACGATGATTTAATTTCTTGTCCCCAGTAAAGTGGTACCCCTGATTGGCGTACGTGATTCATTTTTGCGATTTTCTTATTATATTTGATTGAAAGTCCTTAATATCAAATTTCATGAAAATCCGTTCGGTAGAAGCCGAGAACGAACATGCGGACGGACGGACGGACAGACGATAATAGGCGCTCACGCTGTAAGCGAAACGCGCCTAAAAAAGGCACGCACGTCGCGTTTATTTTTTAAACGAAGCGATCAAAAACGTATAACAAAATAATTGACTTTTCTTTTAATAATCCCGAACTTTCCTGTGTCAGAGCCTTAAGAGGAAGTTTCTCATTATCGATAAATAATATCCAGACTTAGTCGTCTACGACTCGCCCGATTCTTTCGCTCCGTTAATTAGGTCACTCAGTCGTTCTCTCCGAATGTCTGAAGTAATACCTTCCCTCCCATTGCACCTTTCACTGCACCATATCGGCGATACAGACGATACGCTCCTTTCATCCTTTACCAGCATCCTACCCCCTCCCCATTCCCTTTATCGCTCCACGTATCAACGATAAGAGTCACTACTATCACGGCGGTCTTTATCCTTAAAGAGGAAAGCATTCTATTGGGACTGTGTCGCTTTGACTGTTGGAGTGCGAACGCTCCCTGCGGTTGACGGAAGCGGAACGTAAAAGATAATGAAATATTGATCTTAAATGCCAAGAGGGTCCTCGATCGAAAACTGTACCTTTCATTTATAAGAAAAACGAGTGTATATTGAAAACATTAAGATGGAAATTCGTCGATGCGGTCAAAAAGGGGAATACGGTTAAAATTTAATTTAATCGTTTAGAGCAGTGTTTCCCAACCTGGGTGCCGTGAAGTGTTCTGAAGGGTGCCGCAAAAAATATTCTGTTTTCCCATTTTTAGCCTCATTTTGCATCGTCGGCTTTCAAAAATGCAAACCAGAGTTACGTCGACCTTCATTTCGTCGCAAAGGCACTTTGAAACGAAAGGAGATATGGAGATTGGAGTTAGGGGTTCAACTTCAGCACGATTATTACTGACGGTGGACAGGGAGGGGTGCCGCCAAATCCTGAAAAGTCACTTAAGGGTGCCGCGACTCGAAAAAGGTTGGGAAACACTGGTTTAGATGCTCTGCGACATTCCGAAATGAAATATTTTAATAAATAAAATGTCGAGTTTGGAAGTGCTATCTGGACTCAATGGGTTGCAATGATTTTCTATACTTCATTGATAATACTATTGTATGTAGTGCGGTCTTACTTTGGTTGACTGAGATCATATTACTTTTCAGCCAAATTAACAATAATAAACGGGTATAATTATAATTTTTTTACAATAAATTCGTGTATATTAAGATCGTTTTATCCATTAATTTGTTACCAAAATTTACAATTTCATGAATGGCATTACTACACCGACTCCGAACAAAATATCGGCAACCTATGGCACGCGTGCCAAAAGGTGGCACGCGAAGAGATTTTAAATGGCACGACAAGAGATTTTAAGCGGCACGATACTTCGGAGAATAATTATGAAAAGTGTTTATTTTTAAAAGAATTTAACTTTTATTTCAATTTTATTTTGTATTTTAATAATACCGCATTGAATTATAACGTAAGAACCGCTTTTTGCAAGCTACGGTCCGAGGGCCGGATGCGGCCCGCGAAAGGTTTATGTACAGCCCGCGAAGCCACGAAGAAAAAGCAATCCTACAATTTTAACACGCAAATTCATGCACTTTTCTGAAAATTTTGATAATAAAACTTTTAATATTGGAATATCTACTACAAAAAACTAATTTAGACGCGATTTTCACGTAAATGGCACCTCAGAATATATAGGTAACTTCCGATTTAAAATATTATCCGTCCCGCAGAAGAATTACCAACTTCCAATGCGGCCCGCTAAAGGATTCGCAACGACTGATGTGGCCCGCCATGCAGAAAGGGTTGGACACCGCTGAACTAGGAGGCTCCGCCCCGTAGTCGCCTCGCGGCCTTACCCTCGGCCGGATCGAGGCCCGAGGGCCCCGCTTCCCTTTCTTCCCCTTCCGCAGGGCGCTGTGAGGTGCGAGCGGTTACAACACGCAGGGTTGCCGAACTTCTCCCATCACAGTTTCTTTCCACAAACTCAACTTTAAGCTTAACTAATTTAAAATTTCGTATTTTTTGTCAAATCGACACTAATAAAGAATTAAAATAGGCTTTGTTTGATGAAAATTGGTTGAACGAATGGAAGTTACGGATGAGTAACGAAATCACCTCTCCGTATTAATATATAGTTAGGTGAGGAAGCTTCATTCGTTATATGATAAACTTCAAATTACTTTGCTAGAAATAAAAGCATTAACAGATAATAATAAATACGAAAAACTTCAGCGTATTGTATTAGGTGAGTTTAAATATAATTGATACATCTAAATCCATATCCTTCCCTATAAGGATGGGGAGCGGGGAAAAACCGCCTTGTGACCCTTCAACCAGGTGTGTGCTGCCAAATATATAACAACCTGGTCGCTAATAACGAAGCCCCTGGCAGTTAGGCATCCCACCCAGCATCGAATTCGATACTATTTTTGCGGCCCTGAGATCTTTGCGGGAATTAGAAGGGATTTCAATAAAAAACTAGATAACATTGTAAATAAAAATTAAATTATCATAAATCTTTAAATATCATTAATGACTAATATGTCAAGGGTGGTGGCTTCGAATAAGCATATTCCATGAACAATTGTTTGGCGTCTTTCAGATAATAAATTGCTACGTAACACGATTTAGAAAGCGCCCTTAAAATTTTGGCGTCCCATTTTTATCAGACCGTGATGCGTCGGATACTGTGGAATGCTTAGCTCAACAACCGACTCGCCGACCATCAAAAATTTTAACAAAAGGCTCGGGCGAGCCGGACGGAGCCGGCTGCAGCACACCCCTGCCTTCAACTATCAAACTAAACAAATTTTTCTTCCCGTAATGAAGAATCGGAATGCACGGGACAGTTGATTCGTTTTGATATACCTTATGCACGGTCCTTCTTATAACCATGCGAACTAAATGAGCAGATTATTCTGGAGCAATACGAAATTTTAACCTCACAGGTTTCATCGCCGCCAGATGGACTACATTGACAGACGCGTCTTTCGAAAACAGAACTCGTTAAAGGACTGCGACCAGCAGTTAAGAACTAAAAATCACTCCTCCATAACGTGGACCACTATTTCTTAAACACAGTAATGCAATAAAATACCAAGACACAACAATAAATAAGTTACAACTAAGTCTCAGCAAGAGATAGGAATAAGTAAAGCTTAATTTGAAGTAACACGAAGCGATATGTAAATGACTTTAATTTGCGTTATCCGTTTATCAAAATGTAATATACATTAAGTTAGGAGTTTAACCTTTCATATTCGCTAGAAAGTAAAAGTCGCTTCAGTAGTTTGCCATGCCTGTGACAAATTGCCCAGTTCTCAACTAACGCTGGAAATAAATGGCAATCGGAAGTGCTATATTAAAAAGAACCGTCGTCAACTTACTTTGGGTGAGGAAAAATCCTCCAGCGATGGAAGTTTGCCCTCACGCGACGTCAGAAGCTTCTCTTCATAAAAATTTCAAGCACGCTGTATGACCGTCACAAAGGGGAACCAGTTGAATAGATGAGAAGAACCTGCAAGTTAAAACAGAAAGAAAGGTGACATATATCACCACGATGGAATCATATTCCGCTGAGCATAACATACACCTCACATATAGAACTGTTTAATTGCTTCACTTATCGTATATAATCTAAATTGTCAAATTACTAGATGCTACCCACAATGTCCCTCCGTGACGCACGCCCGATACCTACGCACTCACGTCGCGGACAACGAACTACCTTAAACTGAGCTAAGTAACGAAAAATTCCGCCGGAGGTCTCTCATTACCAGCTGAGGAGTAAGGGGTTGGAACCGACTTCGTGGAAAAACAAGAAAAAATACCAAAGCAAACCTTTTTTGTTCGGTGACTGGCGGTCAAACTGGAGACTTGCTAGATATTTACGCAGTGCCCAAGAGTCAGAAATGGGACTGCTTCGTAATGCATCACTATTTGACTTAAACCTACAGCCGTTAAATCATGTCTTCAGCGAGGCGTAGCCGTGTTCGGGACGAGGAAATGGTGAAGCTTTAGAGTATACCCAGTAGGAACTCAGGCCATAGTTTGTGAGACCGGCCAAGAGTGAGGTAAGTTAGCGAAGCCTCATCGAGTTGGCAGGAGGCCAGTAACGAAAGGGGCAAGTTATATAGACGCGTATTCGTCAAGTGGCAACTGGTGAGATGGTCCTTAACGAGACGGCCTTTCGGAAAAGAGCAGGAAATAAAAACTTGAACCTGTTCATAATCGACGTGGATACAGAAGTTTAAAACCCGCTCTTTTGTGGTAGATTTTTAAGTTATCAGTTTGGGGTAGTAACCTCGTTATGCTATATTATTATCTTTACAGCCTGTCACGAATTGTTTCGCGAATACAGTGGGCATAGTAATTTTGAATTTTGACGTTCGGATGTGAGAAATATGATCGAAAAAGAAAAATGTTATCGTAGCAGATATATTCTTCCTGCGTGTCATGGGTTCGTCGTTTCAGTTCTTGACTCTCTCCAACGAACACGTCCAATAAATAAGTCAGTTTGTCAAAAGCGTAACGAGTCCAAAATTTATTACAAGCAATAAAGTAAACCCCCAATCTTGAATATTTTATTACCCGTGTATCATTTTCATACTTTAAGGTATACCTAGTACTCTCGAGCTTGTAATTTACCGCAAAAAATTACATTTGTAATTTTCTTACAATACGTAATTTAGATAAAATTCCTGCAAATTAAAATATTTTGTTATTTAACAATTCATGTAAATTAAATTATTTCTTAATGAACAGGACGAAAGTCACATGACGATATTGCTCATTTGATAACAACTTTTCGGCTTTTTAAGTGTTTATCAACGAGTGAACAAAGATTAAGGTGTGGCCTTAAAACGCCACTTTTCACATTTAAAATAAATGGTTTTGATAAAATCCTATTTCCATACAAATATTCATGATAATTGATTAAAGCCGAATCCAGTTCCATAGCATAAAGATTTATCAGTTTACGGGCATGGATTCTTCGTTAATTTTCCTGCGTCGAGTTAAAAAAGTTACATATTCACATGATGGTTATCCAATCAATTGCTCGTGTATTGTCAATTAAATTTATATTACCGCCTAATAGACTCGTTTTAATTTACATATAAAACTAGGATAATGCTTTGAATTCTTTTCTTCGTCGAAAATTCGAAAGCTAATGATCGAAAATATATTTGTTATTGTTAAAAATATTAAAATTGTATATCATTCTTTTACTTAAATTGAATGGCTTTAATCAATGGATCCGATAGAATAATTTTACTGATTGGTGTGGTAGTTTCGGAGGTGAAGGATGGTTGTAAGGAGGATATGTACTCATAAGGCGTTCCGCCAATACCGTTTCGCTGGTCAATAATGCCTAAAAATTGAAATAAAATGATACGGGGAATCTCGCTATTAAACTACAGCAAATACGATTCCCAAGGATTTTGAGCTCTCCTACCAGCCAGCCTCCCCCTCATCCGGGATAGAGGGCTCACCCACTAAGCCCACGTATAAAAGATGCTGATTTACAAACAATGATTTCTTAACGGGCGAAGAAAAAAATTACTGGATAACATATTTATCTCTCTCGAAAACTAAATTTCCGCCATTACTTGAAAATAAACATTCACTCTCCATCGAGAGCCTTTATCTTACTTTTTTTCTGTTTTACAATATCCATACAGTTAAGCCTTACATGGAAAACTAAATTAAGCCCTCCAAATCGCATTGGATAGTCCCACTAGACAACATTCAGCTTCAACCTCAAGAGTGTACCTGGAGAAGCTTGTCCGTAAACAGTTCCTCTCTGAGCCATCCCTTCCACTCAATCAATTCTGCCTTCTCATTTGCTGTTATTACTTTCTTTCTCCTTCCTAGGTTTTTACCACAAATACTTAATCTTCTCTTTTTAGAAGTTTCCGAATTTGTAATTCAATCTCTTAATTGTTTTTTTGTATTATTCTTTTTTTATTTGTTTAGTTTCAGGCATTTGTTTTCTGTTTGTATGTTTATGTTATTATTTTTATTGTAATTTGTAATTCATAACGTAAGGGTTAAATGTATGAAGGGACTATGTAGTCTCAATTTCGCCCGAAATAAGTCGTTTTTCTGTCTGTCTCTTTCTACCCATCTTTCTCCCTTGCATCGTCCTTCAAAGCCTTCACCTCTCTCTCACTCCATATTTCTCTCACCACTACTCTACGTCTCTCTCTTCTCTCTCTCCTCTCTCTCCCTCTCTCTCTCTCCTCTCTCTCCCTCCCTCCCTCTCCCTCCCTCCCTCTCCCTCCCTCTCTCTCTCCTTCTCTCTCTCTCTCATCTCTTTCTGCAATCCTCCCTCCTCAACTCTCTCCACTTGCATCCCTCCCATTTCCTCTTTCTCACCACGTTTATCTGTACCCCTTTCTTTTTCTATTATTTCAAATGCAATCTACTTCAGTAATAATTGTTTTTATAGTAAGAGTTGCAATTCGTAGCGAACATTTGAACAAATTATATGTAAAATGTCTGCCTCACTTTCGTTTTTAATCGATTCTTTTTTCAAAAATATCCTCTCGTACTTTAGGGTTGTCCGTCTACCTCTCTGTTTAAGGCTCTAACATCGTTTTTCCGCCAATTTACTCAACATTCTGTCTCGTTTCGCAGGTTTTCTTGTGGAGATATGTCTTTGTGTAACACGCGCAAACTCCTAAACGAAATCCGATAGAGAATTCGTATTTTGCCAATCGGTTCAGCATTTTGCCTATTTGTGCACGTTTTCTCAGTTGTCTGACTAATATTTAATTTGAATAAATCTCCATTTACTTTCAGCAGCTCTTTCCTTACTTGTTTTTCTTGATATCAAATCAAACAGAATAGTAAGAAGTAGCACAGAAAAGGTACGAGAAACGTGTTATTTATCATTAGTCAGATCTCAGGTCGAATACGCTTCCAGCATATGGGATCCGTACGAAAAGGGACAAATACTTGAGTTAGAAAGAATCCAACGCAGAGCAGCCAGATTCGTAAAGCATAAATATGAGCAAAAATTAAGGAGTTGAATTGGATATCGCTAGAGGATCACAGAATTAGCGCTAGGTTAAGGCTTCTGGAGAAATTTAGGTCGGAAGTTCTCTTAGAGGAGGTCTCAGGAATATTAGAGGCACCTACGTACATGGGCAGGCACGATCACGAGAATAAAATACGTGAGATCGACTGTAGGACCGAGCGATATCAGAGCTCGTTTTTCCCAAGGACCATACGGGATCATAACAGGAGAGTGATTCCCACGAGGGACGTTATTAGGTAGGTTTTGGTGTGCTGCACCCCCTGCCACCCACCAGTCTGGTGATTTGCAGGGTATCATGTAGATGTATAAACATTAATTTTATGTAAATTTATTTACTTACTAGAAGGAGAGCTACTGGGGTGTCGGAGGGAGACATTTTTAGACAGACAGCTGTGTCTCTCTTGTGCTGACTAAGGGATTATCCCGAAAGCTCCATTCATCTACGTCTACAAATGTGTCTCTCCGACACCTCAGCGGCTCTCCTTCTGGTAAGTGCTCACTGGGCTTCCTTCAACACCTAGTTGCCCTCGATATCCTTATTTACCTTTCCTCTTCCACAAGTGTGTGTATATATATATATGTATATATACGTATACATATGTATGTATATATTTGATCGCTAAAATATTTCTTGTCATTATGTCAAATGTAATCAACTTTTGTGACCACTATAATACTTTGCAAATCCTCGAACCTAAGAGACTCAACCTAGCCAATTTCTTTCTATCCCCTTCTGCGTATCTTCCCACTCTCCCCAAGGATCTCCTCCAGCCTCGTTTTGCCATCACTTCTTCCATCTTTCTGCCGCATTTTCTCCCCATCTCACGTCCCTCTCCGTCACTTTCCCTCTCCGTCACTTTCCCTCTCCGTTCTCTTGCTCAGCGCATCCATTCACCTCCTGCGCGATAGCGGCCATAACCTTTTTTTAGGAAATCCTCACGTTAGTCTGTACACGCGCAACACCTGGGAAAATCCCTTTATGTTCAAAACCCTCCCTTAACTCATTCCCTTGTGTAACCGGGATCCCTATTCCCGACCGAGAGACATTCTCCGCTCACCATCATCCCCTCGATTCTTCCCTCCTCACTCAATTTCCTTTCCGAGGCGTCTAAAGGCGGAAAGGTTGTTCCCCCCTCCCAGTTCGACACCTACGCTAAAAGTGAACTCCGGGCTCCGAGAACACCCACACACACACAACCCACACGCATTAGAGGTCTCGTTTAGGCTCGTCAGATCGTTTTACGCCTATATCTGACGAAACGGAAAGGAGGGCAAGGGCAATGGCGTGGCACATCAACCGGGTGTGAAATCAATTGCGATTCTCTATAATGGAGTAGCGAGTCGCGAAGATTTAGCCGCGGTGAAAGGGCAGAGATGCGAGTTTTTCTTACATATCGGGAGAATTTCGCGTATACTGAATAATTTCGTCATTCGTATTAATTTTCTGCGGCCGAAATAGACAGGGAATATTGTAACAACAAAATTAGTACTCGTTACGCTTTTCTTAGCGGTAATGAAACTACCGGTTTTTTTTCCTTTTATAGTTCACTTAATATTTTAAAATCTTTTTCACTGCTAAATTTTTAATGAATATGAACGTTTTAAATATACCCGGGTCCGAAAATTTTTTTACACTCTTATCTATTCCTGATATACTGCGCGTGGCTGTATCGACTAAACGGTATGATGGAATGTGGTAAAATTTCGCATTTACGTACTATCACCTGAAACAGAATCCATGTAGAAACGAACCATATCGAGCAAAATGGAGTCATTTATTCTTAAAGATTGTCAAGAAACGCCGATTTACTGATAAGTATACAAATGTATTTCAAATTAAGTCCATCCAATTACAGAACGTAATGTGATCAACAATAATACATCTTATAAATATTTTAGAGTGGATGTGTGTATGTATGTTCTATATACGTTGAAGCAATCGAATTCAAAAGTTTCATGGGCAATCCTATAAACCAAAGGAAGAACTTGGTCTAGGTTTGCAGACCCTGGGGTCTCTTATACCCCATGGGGTCAACAAAATACCTTTTCCATAAGAATGCATGGGAAATGGTGTGGAGAAACCCCTAAATGCCATGCAGCCCTTCACTGATGTGGATATAAATATATACCTACATATTAACTTACGATCACGGGAAATGACTTATTTTACTCACGAAAGACTCAATATTTTAATTCTGTCCAAGTTTAGTCTTATTACAAGCTTAATCACTTGAAATTTTCCTTTAAGCGCAAAATTTATCGGTTTAGATGACGAATTTCCAGGCGGCAACACAGCTAAATTTCTTAATTGTTGTCCTCTTGAAAGGGAGATATACACGTAAAGATTAATGCAAGGAAAATCCACGCCGTGGCACGCCGTAGAGGAGGAGTAGCTAACCCCAAGATAAAGGGTACAAATGGATTCATGCCTAAATATAGTCTATGAATACTTTTAAAGTATAAAGCAATAAAAATCGTTTGCTACTTAAAAGAAAACTTTCCAGAGCGAAAGCTATATGTTTCAGAAAGTAACCAATATAGCATCCAGCGATATTACAATATACCGAATTTGAATTTTATACCAAGTCACCGACATTATCTTCTAACTTCTGTCAAACTGCTGTTCCTCGCGTATTAACGTAAACAGTGGAATTATTATATGTATTAAGCGTACGGATATGAAGAAGTTTGTGCAACATATTTTTTGTGAAGAAAGATATTTCCAAAAAATTATACTAGACATATATATGTATACACAACATTTATGTTTAGATTAAATATGGTCACGAAAAATTTAATTGTCAAAGCATTCTCTTCAATCCCCCGTCCAGCGTTCCAACAACGTTAAAATTTATTGTGGAACCAAGAGCGCTTTCGCAGGAATATATTCTCAAACTATCTCAGCTTGTCCACTTTCGTCTTTTTACATTAACAGAACATGAAAATAAATGGACGGACTGACTGAACAAAATGCGTGGCGAAATAACAGGCGCTTTAAAAATAAACACGTAATAGTACGACCAAAACTGACCGGAAAACGTTGATGATGAAAAGCTGTCAAAATCTGTCATAAATGAAAAAATACTTCATCTCATAATAAAATGGCCTATACTACGTACTAATGAAGATTATTATTGTGAATTGCGTACATGCCTACTTCCCTCATATTTGGAAGTCGAGAAACTGTTTGTCCGATAGTTATAAAAAGGCTGGTTATTTTTAGAACCCTCTAGCGGTGAATTAAGACTGATGACGGTTACTTTGAAGTCGTGATGCGCACTTGGTTTTCCCTGGCTTTTTATCGTTATGGAAGAAAGTTGTAAATTTCATTTTAGTTACAGGCTGAGATCGATAATTGTTTCTTGAAACTGGAAGTGTCAGAAAAAAAAGCGACAAAAGTACACTTAAGAATTATGAAATAATATAAAGTTGTTAATATTTAGCAACTTTAAAATAAAGAAACTGAAATAAATGACTTTTGTCCTTAGAACCATGCAAATACATATATTAATAATTTTGACAAATATTTGGGAAATATATTAGATCATGACCAAAAAGAATATTTAAAAAAGTCGAGTGTTCATTCGTGAACGTGTATAACATTAGCGTCTTTTTCTTCTATTAATTAATTCGATAATATTTTTTGTTTTATTTCGTTATGAAGATATCTCCCGTGAACGTAATTAACGAACTGAGGGGAATATCGAATTTGATCACTTATTATGTGCTCAATTTAGTTCGACCCGGTATATTTTTCAAAACTCAACCCTAAAGAAAAATAAATGGATATATAGATCGCATATTCCCTGCAAATTTTAGTTCTATATCTCCTACCCTTTACTTGATATTTTAATTTAATTGATTGTACAGACGAACAGACAGGCAGAGCGAAAATATAAGCTCGTTTATTAAATAAAACACGTTCAAAATTAAAAAGATGCAATATCTATTTCTAATACTATAATACAGGCATCTCAAAGTGGCGGCCCGCCCAGATCATTTCCGCGACCCGCGAATAATAACTTACTTTATACTATGATGCGGCCCGTGAAGTTATAGCTACTTTGTACTGTGATGCGACCAGAACTCGAATATATTTTGGGTCGCTGCCCCGAAGTTGAGAACAAAGAAGAGAAAGAGGTATGTAGTTTAGTGGGGAAATCCAAATTTCGGACTCAAAATTTTGACAATGAGTGAGGAAGGGATTAAGCGACTGTTGGGCGACAGTCTCCCCCCTCCCATCTCCCCGCTGTGAAGTGAACTTGTTTTCCTGCGGTATTGTAAGGTTTATTGCTCCGGCTTTCAAAGACACTCCCAACTCCTGCATTTACTGCATTCTAAAAGAAGGGTATTGGTAGAGGAAAATCCCGACGCTAATTTTAAGGTTCTCGGAAGGGATTTTCCCAAGTATGTCTTAGCTCGATCGACGCTAAACGTCCGGCGCTCATCCATCAGTACGTATCTATCACATTGATAGTCGAATTTCGCATTGTGCGTCGCATTTCCATGTTTCGTCTTTGGGAGCTTTATCCACAAATTTATCAGGTGTATTTCTGCATTTTGGCAATCGATTCCTACGAACGAACGTGAGTATATTTATTATATTATTCTTGTCGCGTATATCTATGTATTTAATACAGATTGTATTTTAATTATATTTTGTAAGGATAACAAAGTCATACACTGTTTTACTTTTTACGTTCAATCTGGTGGTCTGCCGTGTGGAGAGCCTCCCTCGAAATTGTAACATTGCAGAGGGTCTATCGTGGTCTGTGGCCAAATATAAAAAAAATCTGATGTGGCCAACACATGACTTTCTCCATATTTGGGGTATAGATATTTAAATTATTATGAGTAGCATTATAAGGCAAAATTATTATTTCGTATCGTAAATTACGTATATTTTGAATGTTTACAGAATTCACCGCTACATGGTGTTGGCGCTGTAGGCTGGTATTAAGAAAAAGCGAAATATACCCGAAATGGATGGTTCTACGAAAATTAGTTTCAAACAAAACTTGGAAGAAATATTATTCTCTACAACTTTGGTCCTTACGAAGATTACCAATAACGATGTTGTTAAGGAGATATTTAACGGAAACCGAAAAACCGGTTATTTATAAATAACTCCTAAACAAGAACTCCTATAGAAAATTGTTTCAAATGAAAACTGTAGGAAATTCTCTATAACTTTTGTTTAGAAATGTATATACAATAATGATGTTTTAACAAAGAAGTATCGCAAAAACCGAATCGGGTTTCGAATAAACCGCGACTTCCGGTTATCCGTTATTGTCCAAAAACTAATCAGTTCTTTGTGCTCATGTTAAAGTGTTATATATGAAGTTTGGTAACGATATGGTATGTACTTTTTGAGTTAGAGCGCCCACACTAACATACACACACATACACACACACATACACACACACACACACAGACATCATTCCGAAAATAGTCTAAACGTGTTCTAGGGACCTCAAAACATGTATTTCCGTTGAAATCTCGAAGTCGATTTTTTTCATGAATACAATACTTTCCCATTACTACGTATGGAGAAAGTAAAAAACCGATTCTCGGACTGACTGAATGGTGGGGGAAATGTCACTTGTTAGACTGTGTAATACACAGTAGCAGTTTTATGAGGGTCAGTGGAAGGACAGGAGGATAATGTTGAAACTAGAAAACATGCGACGACTATGAAAGGCGGTTGCTTGGAACGCGGCCCGCGGATTCAGAGATATGCCATTTTGCGGCCCGCGCACCGGTGTGAGTTTGAGACCCCTGCTATCATACTACCATTCACGCGCAAAATGGGAATTTTATAATCATTACAAAGTAATTTAATGATACATACATGAGCATTACCTAAAATTCAATTCAAATTCTATGAGTATTTGTGAAGCAGGATAGACTGAAGAAGACAATTACATCGCGAACAAGTGTTAATTGCTGTAGCTTTACGTAAAATTATTTCCCCAAAACATATCCGTCACAATCCACGGGATACTTTGCGGGCGGGCTATCACTTCATTAACAAACCTCGAACGAAATAAATTAACAAGAAAACCCATCTTTGACATCTCTTCCCGGTAGTAATTTTCACGCGAATTTTCACTACGAAACCGCGCGTGAATAGGACCTGCTACCTGTTGGAACCGCCCCCGACGATATACCGCTCCTCCTACCGAGTATCACGGGCACTACATTCGGCATGGAGTTCACCCTGTTTCGAAAAAGGTCCGACGTAGCCGAATACCGCGATAACTTCATTCACCTCCGCATATATTTTACTACATAAAAGGCGACTGTTTTCTCATGAATTCGGAACGGGTAAAATGGCCCAGACTAAAATCCACCCGGGTTAAGCAGAAGCTTGGTCCGGTTCGTTTCGGCATCAACCGCGTCAAATTCTAATGGTATTAAGTTAATGTGCATAAACTCGTAAATATTTGTACTACGATGGCGGACAAGGTCATTCCATGCTTCCGCCACGTCCAAAACTCACGTTATGGTGCTGTTAAAAGGACTTATCCTAGCGTCACGTTCTTTCACCAAAAGGAATTTTTGTATTCCCTCTTTTCTCTCCACATTTCTCCTCTTTGATCACCGCACGAAAATTTTTTAAAAGAAAAAGTAGCTTCTACCATCCGTAGAGAATTTACATTACATTTTTTTACCTCGTCAGAGTGCCACCGCCCACGTTTTTTTCGTTTCGTTTATTCTGAAAAAAAAACCTTTTATCCTTTTGATTCGCGGTTTTAATTCTTTTTAATGACCGCAGGCTGACTTTTTGGATTATTTACAGTCGACTCTCTTGCGAGGGATTCTAAAAAGAGTTTAGGAAGCGAATTTCAGTTTTTCACGAATGGCCTACCACCGATTAAAAAAATACAGGTAAATCCCGATTTAATTAGCTCTTTAAAAAATCAATTCATTCCCTCCTATTTCATGGAATTACACATTTATTCGTTGTCATTTTAGTCGCAATGTCTTACGGCTGCTTTCTTGTTTTTTAGTATATAACTTTAAATATCAAATTGGAGATGATTAGTAAAGCAATTGCCTTTTTATGAGTTCACGACAGTTTTGCGAGTAAATTTTTATAGAATCATTAAAATAAAATGGAAAAATTTTATCCACTGGGAATTCCTAAAAAAAACTGCAATTTTTGTTGACTAGTATTCGGGGAAGAATGGCTTACCAAATTCTTATCACCATAGAAAGTAGCATACTGGAATAATTTGTTACGCATACGCTATTTTTCTGGTAACTTATTGCGATTTGGTCGAAAAAATCATTTTTCGGAAGGCAATCCATGCGTTCCATTTCTCGAACCGGCTTGAGGTCATAGACCATACTCTTTCCGAGATTAGTAAGCATAAAATGAAAATTCATGCGCACTCTGCTCCAACGTCTTAAAAGGCTCTCTCTAAATGGTTTCGGACCACTAATTCTCTTCATTTTCGTCGTATTAAGTCAGTGGAATATTCTCTCCTGTCGCAAACTCCCTCTCCCTCTCTTTCCAAGTCATCTACTTCATTTTATACGGGTCTCATTTCCTCCGACAGAGGCAGCAGGATCTGAACATTAACGAGAAAGCGTGAAATAAGGAGCAGCGGAGAAAATGGGACAATTTCAAATGCCTTTTGATGAGGAGAGACATAGAGAGAGAGAGAGAGAATAGCATGTAAAATCGGATGACGAGATAAGGGTAGCAAATAAAACAAACGAAAGTGGATAAAAAGCAAGTGAGTTACTACAAAACAAGCTCCTTATTACGGGATGCTGGAAGTTAATTATGTTTTTCTCTCTTGCGTCATTCGTTTTCCTTTTTTATACGATGGGAAATGCAAAAGTAATGGCATTTGATGGAAGTAATATATACGGAAACGGGCGTTCTTTCGTGTAATCCTGACGCAAAAACACGGGCAGTAAAACGAGGGACGTGACACAAACTTTGAACGCGCAGCTGTGTGAAAAACAAAAAATAATCTCAATATATGCATATACGTATATATCTGCCTATACAGACGTCATAAATGAGTGATCATTAAAAATCATATGCGCTATTTTCCCGCATTTTACGGGCATGCAAATGATATTCTGGGTTGGAAAGTAGAATTCCGTAATTTATAACTGGGGTCGAGGCGATAAAGTGAACGGACATGCGTATTATCTTCCGTAATCTTAACTGATGAGGCGCCTAATATCGTAAGTATATTTATATTTCCGATATTTGAAGAAAAAAATTTAACGCAACAAAATCGATTTCGCAAAACTGTTAAGATTAATAAAACAGACATTAGAATAATCAAGGATCTTAATTGCGATAAGGCGAACGTGTACGTACACACAACATAAACATCGCAATGGCTAGAAAAATTTGCAAGTGCATCTAAGCCAATATCAGGACAAGATTAAAATGCATGGAAAATATAGTAGGATTTTATACACAAAAAATGACGCCAGGTGAAGTTTCGGGATTTTTATGAGTTTCTAGGCAACGTAAGATGCGTAAAGGGAGCTCGAGGCAAAAAAAGAAAACGGGATTTGTAAAACTTCGAAGCAAAGATATAAGGGATAGATTAAAGGGACAGATGGAGAAAGATGGAATGGAGTAAAAGGCGCGGAAAGATATATATATATATATATATATATATACATATATAGAGAGAGAGAGAGAGAGCGCGAGAGAGAGAGAGAAAACTCAAATCTCATCTCCTTTTACGCCAACCCTCTCTCATTCCACTCCATTACATCGTTTTATATTTTCCACTCCAAGTGCTATCCACCAATTCATTTTGTCTTTCCTCCTACCTTCTCTCTCTCTCTCTCACTATATGTCCGTCTCTCTATCTCATTCCGTCTCTCTCTCTCTCCCTCTCATTTCCTCTCTACCACCTTACCCTCTCTCTCTCTCTCTCTATCTCCCTCCCCCACATCGCTCCGCTCAGCTACTGCCCCGTGAAATTTCCTCCGTATTCCTCTAAGCGAGATTTCTTCCGAGTCGTTTTTCATTTCAACTATCTATCTCCGGATATGACTTTACTATTGCGCAGTTTTTCGCTCGCGCGCCACATAAAGTGAACAGCTCTCCGTTTCCAGTCATTAAAAACGCTTTCACTTCCGTTTTTAGGCGCGTTTCGCTTCCAGCGTGAGCGCCTATTATCGTCGGTCTGTCCGTCCGCATGTTCGTTCTCGGCTTCTACTGAACGGATTTTCATGAAATTTGATATTAAGGACTTTCAATCAAATATAATAAGAAAATCGCAAAAATGAATCACGTGCGCCAATCAGAGGTACCACTTAACTGGTGACAAAAAATTAAATTTTCGTCATATCCCGTAAAGTATTGCTCATATCAAAATATTTTTCAAATAAAAGTTGTAGAGCTCGTAAAGAAGGGTATTTCCTTCCCTATACATTTTTATCGTAGGAGTAGCCGTTATCGATAAAATCAAATGAAAATGTCTTAATTCGAGTTGAACTTAAAAATTTTCTTGCATGGTTACTTCTTCATTGTTGCTAACATAATCTAACAAACAAACGTTTAATTTCCTTACGTGTGCATGTAATATTATTATATAGGAAGAAAATGGATTATTTATGAGGAAGAAAAGAACTTTAAAACGCTATTTCCCTTACGTACAGGTATATAATTTCTTTCTAATACTCCATTATTTTTTTTAAAGCGGTATCTTCTTGAAAGTTTCCGGGGTGACGTAACGTTTATCGCATTAGTACTCATTGGGAAAAAAAGGTTCGTCCACGTAGTGAGAGAACTGATTTGACTGTTTAAGCGAATGTTTTTTTTTAAGTGAGAGTATGTACACTAAGCGGAATTCCCGTTGGTATATTATCACATACTCTTCGGGAAAATGCGAGGTTGTCAAAGTAAACAAAGTTCACAAAACACAATAATTAGGCTTCTTCCACATTACACTACATAAATACCACCGGTTTCGGTTAATAATCGCCATCATCAGGATCACATACTTTTATCTGTTTTATGTTTGCATTACGCTCTTAGTCAGAGCTGGGCAAGTTTTTTTTTTAAATAGACATTAGAGTTCAGATAGGAAGCTACTTCAGGGATCCTATACGTGAAGGAACAATTATAAATAATTTCCTAATAAAAGGTTTCCAGGCGACATATTCTTTTATGTAGTAAGCGTTTATAATCTGCATTTTATTTCACGGACCGGCTTTCACGATGGATTCGCCGGAAGGATAAATTATCTCGCTGGCCTCATGTGGCCCACGGGCCGTAGTTTGCCCAAAACTCTCGAGAAAATCCCCATTCCGCCAAGAAACACCGCTCAAAATTTACGGGCAAAGTTAACACACGCTCGTCATCATAACTCTTTTTCGTGCCGAAAATAAATTGCCAAAACTTAGCTCGGTTGCTTTTAGAAACGCGTTCCGCTAACCCGGTCTTATATAAATATTCATCAGGATTTTCGTACCTATTACGATTTCATGATACACTCTCCGCCTCATAACATCTCAACCCTTAATGTACTTTTAATTGACACGCACACGACCGTGTGCCTCAATTATATGCCCAAAAAGTTAACAAAAAAAAAAAAACGCGCGGTCGTTATAAGAGAGAGGGAAAGAGAGAGAGAGAGAGACGGCGTTCTCAATATCGCCGAATCGAAAAACAAAAAAATAAAAAAAGAAATCCCCAATTCGAAATCCGCCGAAAGAAAAACATTGCCTTTGTGAAACTACCGTTCCAGTTATCGTTTCTCCGAATCAACAAGAGCTCGAAGAATTATTCCCTCAGGGGGAGATAATTCCTCTTTACGTCCGTTATAATTCATCGATAATTAGGCGATAGAGCTGGTGAATAACGCATTGAATTAAAACCCCTCAAATAAACTCTCATAATTCGAAAGAGAGAAAAAGTTAATCAAACAAATGAAGCAAACAGAGCCGCTTATGCAAGGAAATGAAGAAAGAGAGTACATCAATTAATTCCCCTCCCTTTTCTCGAGCCGAAATAAATTTTATATATATATATATAGTCACACACATACATGCACATATATATTATATATTTACATATAGTAGTCCCTCGCCAACCGCGGGTGTTACGTTCCTGGAAAACACCTTGGTTTACAAAACCGCGATTGGTAAAACCTAGGAATTATGAGTACTGGACTCATTAACATTGAAGCAGCTTTTTCCCCACGTGCAAAGCGATAGATCAACTCAAATTTCTGGTTTAAAGATGAAACTTTGGAAATTACAATGTCAGAACCGTTCGCCATTCTCCACGATTACATACAAAATTACTCAATACAAATCTTAGGAATAAGATGATAAAATTTCTGAATTTAACATAAATAGTAATTCTATATGTCCTTCTGTAAAGAAACATCGAGATTATTCGGATTGAAGAAAATTGTTGAATGGGCGCCTGAAACAGCGGATACTCAAAACCTCATACCGCGGTCGGTAAAACGCTATACAATTCGCTATCCGCGGACACTCAAAATAGTGGTTGGTAAACCAGCGGTTGGCGAGGGATAACTGTAGTACATGTGTATTCACACATATACATACACCTAAACACATTTTATACCGTGATAAAATTTTCCTCATCCTTTTTCCCCGAGTGAAATATTCCGACATTCCTCGAAACAATGAGAATCCGCACTTGGCAGGAGGAGAGAGAGGGGAAAAGGAAGAAAGGAGGAGGAAAGGGAAAACACTCAACGTAGCCGAAATTCTAACCTAGCATAATATCGTTTTGTTAGCCGCCTTTTAAACTCCACGCGGACGTCTTTCCGAGTCTCTCCTCGGAAGGAGAAAAGAGCTATAGCTTCGGATTCTCTCCGTTTCCCCCTAGGGCCTTATTATTTCGGACTCCTAACCCCCCCCCCCCCCCCCCCCCCCGCCATCTTCCGTTTCCGAGGAAACGGGAGGGTTGGCAAGGGGATTAGGGAGAGGAGGGGGGAGGTTGGGAGGAAGAAATAGGAGAGAAAGTGAAGGGTCTCTCTGGTCGCTTTCGCGATGGAATGAGCAGAACAATTTAAAATATCTCGAATTCCTTCTGAGCGAAGAAGCAAAAGGCGTGAGAGGAGGGAGTAGTGAGGAATGGCGAGGGGAGAGAGGGAGAGGAGAAAAGGAGAAAGGGAAAGAACTGAGGATGGAGAAGATGGCGCAGCAGAGGAGAAAATAAAGGCGAGCTACGTGCATCATAAGTTCCTGGCATCGCCGGCTGGCAAAAAAAAATAAACAAACGGCTCGTACGGGAAAGTTAAATCCTATATCCTTCGGTGAGAAGTAATTGGCGAAATAACTCGTATGAAAACCTAACTGTTTTTGTTTAATCGTAAATATTTCCAATTCGATAACCTCGTACATTTAACAAAAATTTATAATCTATTGGAGGATATGGATAATAAGAATGGAGGTGACAAATATTGTATTGTATAATCCGATATTGATTAAAACATTTTTTTGAGGTGTGAACTGATGCGTGTACGAATAAATGTAAAAATTAAATAGCGCAGGTTTTTCCCCGCTGGGTCACAGTATCTATTGTTTTTTTTTTTTGGAATAGAAATGTTTTTGCTTAAATAATGGCAATTGGAGCTTCATATTCATTATAATTATACATTTACGAGAGTATAAATCATCAGCTATAAAATGATTGAGGTTCATTGTAGGTGTTTTTATTTTTCGAAGGTTCGGCAAGGATTGTGGTTTTAATTCAGTACGAAAAATAAATTTGGAAAATGGAAAATTATTACACATATTGGATCTACGCTCAGGCCATAATATTTTAACAGGTCTATAAAATTTATGTTTTGGTCCATTGTGCAGATTCGCGACAAGGAGGATAAAGCAGTCTTATTGTCGGGTTCAGCGGCGTAATGTAATAAAAATGATATAATATCTGGAAGTGCGAATAACTCACAATATATGAATATAACATTGAATTTTTGTGATGAGGTAAAGAATAAAGACAAATTGATGTAAAACGAAGCAAAATTGTAACGTATTAATTTGATGAAATCGGAAAATACCAGAAACAAAACACAATTTGAAGTTTTTTTATCAAGGAACGTTCCAAGTTTTAGTAGCCACATACAGTCAGCAGCCCTTATTAAAACGTTACTGCAATAACCTCCATTATTTCAGGATCTAGCAAAATGTCGAAAAACTGCAATGTGCATTGCGTTCAAAAATTCTCTATACAGTAGATAGATAAAAATTACAGGTTGGCCATACTGATGTTTACTATTGTTAAAACCTCACTTGAAGAAATGGTTCTGTCTCTAGGGCAGGGACCGCATTCGGTTCGGTAGAGCATTTTATGCGGCTCGCTAAGCTTTGGTGAATATATGGTTTGCGATATTTATTACAGACAATTTTGTTCATTTTAAGAACTACTGTTGTCATAACACGTATCCTGGAGAAGTTTTTACGGTAAAAATGGCCATAACTTTATTTTAATATTTAAAATCTCTTGAGTAAGTTCCTATGTAAACTCTCATCCGTCCCGCCAAGCTACTTGTGACTTCTAATCCGGCCCGCCAAAGCACTCACATGCATGAATGCGGCCCACCACGTAAAAGGTTTGCACGCCCCTGCTCTAGAGGAAATGATTTTTTTCAGTATATAATTCTTTTGAAAATTTTCCAAAAATCAGTGTTGCCAATCTGTAATTTATATCTATCTACCGTGTAGACTTTTTGAACACCCTATATTCGACTCTCCATTACTGTGGCGACTATTTCCGAATCGGTCCTAACATACCTCCCTCGCTGGGGTACTGGATACCTTTTAATCTTAAGAAATTGATTATATTTCAATGCAGATATTAAAAGCGAAGCTGCAACGAAAACAGCATTATCTGAAAACGCTATTTGGAGAGATGGCTCGAAATAAACTCTTATACTCCGAGAAATATTATACGGAAAACACTGGAGAATTTAGATAAAAGGATAAAAAAGAAGAAAAACGAAACAAGAGACAACGAGAAACGTAAAGATTAAGAATCCAAACAAAGGACAAAGAGAACGGAGCATCGCAAAACTCGGAGAGCGAATGCGAACAAAACAGCCTAGCGAAGAGAAAACGCTAAGTACGGAAGTGCAAAAGGAAAGCGGTAGAATATAAAGAGTTTTCAATAGAGGGAGAAAAAAGGAGACATTCCGAATGAAGGGAGAGAGAGAGAGAGAGACGGGATAAAGAAAATGTAGAGTTTCGGCGCCTGAGGTACGGGATGGAGAGAGTCTGGGGGCGACCGCATATCCGCAAACATTAGGGGAAGGAGGAAGAGAGAGAGAGAGAGGAGGAGGAGGGGGGAAGAAGGGAGGAAAACGAGGAGCAGATAGTAAAATTAGGCAAGGGTAGGATTGGCTAGACTGGAAGGAAAAAGGGATGAGATGGTCAGGGAAAGAGGCTTGAAGGGATAAAGTTAATGGGGTAAGGTGAGTTTGAGGATGGTCGAGGAAAGGTAAGGAGAGAGTGAAAGTGGAAGTGAGAGCGGAAGGGAAAATTATAGGGATGAGGCAAACGGTGTTAAAAGGGGGGGGCAAAATAGATGCATGGAGGTCCGAAAAAGACCACTAAAGGGCCTTAAAGAGATTGTAAAAGGGAAGGGAAAAGGGGGGAAGTGAATTAAGAGCGCCGCTCCCTCTATGTGGTTACAGACGGCGAAAGTGGTGGTTAGGGAGTGATTAAAACCAACTGCAGTGCGAATTTCGGCGCGGTGTAAATTCGCAAAATTTTTTAGAAATTAGGAAACGCCGCGAATTTGGTCGGCGCCCCTGATAAATTCAAGGTCCCTCATAATAAACAGCTCTGCCGCAAAAGCTTCCGGATTTCGTGTAGATTTTCAGTCTGGACGGAAGATTTGATTATGTTTACCTAATGTCGAATACCAGTACTCGGACGTGTCGATTGTTGCTCCGTATGGCTCGTGAACTGCTCTGACGTAAATGCTTAATATAATAAGCGTTAGTCTCCTTTTGAAAGAAAACTCCCCCGCGACCTGCGCCAATCTAAATCAGGTGTCCGGGAGCACCGCTCTGCACTTGAGTGATTTGACCGTTACTCTTCCGTGTTACTTAAAATCGCGCTCGCGAGCACCAAGATTTTTCTGTGTTGTCTTTTTATTTCTAAAATTATTTTAATTATAATATAATATTTTAATTATAATACAAACAGACAACAATATATATTGTGACCTTTTGGCACCTGCTGATAAGCCAGTTTTGGCTTAGCGGGACCATAAAGAGAAATAAAATATTCCAATTTCATGTAAAATTGTTGTTCTATAAATTTTATTAAAGATTACTTTAAATTTTACATGTTTGTACTGTAATATTGTAATTTACTATTGTAATGTGATATTGTAATGTATTATTGTGTATTACTGTAATGCATTATTGTGTTGCTGCAATGTTGACATAATGCTACAATGATTTTATGATGTAATTGTGATATTTATATCTTTGTGTATTATACTATTGTCAATAAACAAAATTATAAATTAATCGGTTTATTTTTTGTGATTATTCTTGACTGAGTAAAAGATTTTTGAGATGCTTGGTCAATGTTTTATGAGGTAGTGAGCGACGCACACCTCCCTATCTACCTTCCAGCCTGTCTCCATCCCTCCTTCTCTATCTCCCTTCCCACATTTCCACCCTATTTCTCTGTTTCTATATAGTCGTTTAGGTAAGAAAAAAATCCATACTAAATTCCAGTCCCATTAGCATTGCGTAATTTTGTTAAAAATCCCGCAACGAGAGTAGCAGCGACGGCGAACGATTTTTTTTCTTCAAAAAGGGTGTGAAATTTGGCACAAAAAACGAAGTCCTTGACCGATTAGAGGCGAATTCGAAAATCGACCGCAGGATAATAAACTGAAATTCGTAAAGGCGTTCTTTGTTTTCAGTCTCGAGATTCTGAAATGATTATAAGTAATTTTAAAGCGGTGACGAATAAAGGCACGCTACGTTTCAGCTCTTCCTATGTTATTCTCATGGAGGGAAGAAACGCTCCTGTAATCGAATTCGTGACGATACTGTAGACTTTGACAGTCTATAATTTAAAAGGGGTAAGGCGAGTAAATAAGTTTAGAGTCCCATCTAATCAGCAGAATTAAAATTATAGAAAACATTTTCTGCTTCTGAATATTCTGCTCCAATTCTTTTGGGGAACTGCACGTGTTTCCTTGCTGTCTCATTTCACTCATTATGTCACATCAAGCTTCCACCGTTCACGAATCAGTTTTGCTTTTGCACGCGATTTAAATTCTACACTTTTAAAACGTTTGCGCAAATTTCTTAAAACTAAATAAATAAATCGATTTTGGAGAATATTTCACAAACGACGATAGGTACTAAAAATCAATACAAAGCTATCAAACATTCAACAAAATAGCGTAAGTATAAATTTTCAAAAATAACATTTCGACACTTTGTTTGGCCATCCTTATATTCAAGAATTTTAATTAATCAAATTAACAAAAAATTAGGAGAATTTTACTCGGAATACAACAATCTCAAGTACTTCTATTAAACATGTTTATCAACAGAGGAAGCAGCCACTCGGTTTCTATTATGAGCAGCTGTGCCTTATTCTATTCCAGAGGTGAGCAATAACTCCCCAATACTGTTTTAAGCCACAATCGACTTTTTTCCTAGCAATGTCGCCATGGTTTAAAACTAGGAGCTAATTCAATTCAAAATCTTCTCAGAATTAATTGAATAATCATTATATTTTTCCAAAATCTTCCTAACGTATCTGATTATTTACTCTTTTCTAGCACACTTCCTAACCTAAATTTGGATTTTTTTCTCTCATTCGTGTCATAATTCCATCACTTTTTCTTATATTTACTTCATTCGTAGTTTTTTGATTCCACAGAAAAAAACGTTATTCAGTAGACACATAAAAGATAGGTTCCTTTGTGACTGCTGAAAACACACTTCCGTCGAAAGGATAATTTGATTCGAGTGTCCTTTCCCTCTAAACGTCTACCACTAAAAAAATCTGATGTGGCCAACACATGACTTTCTCCATATTTGGGGTATAGATATTTAAATTATTATGAATAGTATTATAAGGCAAAATTATTATTTCGTATAGGAAAAGAATACAGTCGTCCTTATTGCCGTCAATTACGTATATTTTGAATATGTTTACAGAATTCACCCCTACATGGTGGTGGCGCTGTATACTGGAAATTACGAAAAAGTTAAATATCTCCGAAATGGATGGTTCTACGAAAATTTGTTTCAAACAAAACTTGGAAGAAATATTATTCTCTACAACTTTGGACCTCACAAATATTACCAATAACGACGTTTTAAGGAGATATTTGACGTAAACCGAAACACCGATTATTTTTTATAAATAATTCCTAAACAATAACTGCTATGGAAAATTGTCTCAAATAAAAGTCGTAGGAAATTACATTCTGTATAACATTTGTATAGAATTGTATATACAATAATGATGTTTTAACGGAGAAATATCGCTAAAACCGAATCGGGTTTCGAATAAACCTCGACTTCCGTTTAACCGTTATTGTCCAAAAACTAATCAGTTCTTTGTGCTCATGTTAAAGTGTTATATATGAAGTTTCGTAACGATATGGCAAGTACGTTTTGAGTTAGATCGCCCACAATCACATACATCCACACGCACACAGACATCATTCCGAAAATAGTGTAAACGTGTTCTAGGGACCTCAAAACGTGTATTTCCGTTGAAATCTCGAAGTCGATTTTTTTCGTGATCACAATACTTTCCCATTACTACGTATGAAGAAAGTAAAAACTCGCTTAACTTTTACCGGTGTTCCCTTGGCGACCCCTATCTCGTCCTTTCCCCTTTATTCTTCTCTAAGAAATAATTCTAATGCGATTAGTCCTTCCCTAACCTCCATCTGCCTATTTCTCTGTGTCCACTCATCTCTGAAAAGCGACCGAGTTCTTGTTTTCTCATATCCTTTCCCATCTCGACCTCTTTCTCTCTTTCCATCCACTCTGTTCCCTATCCTCTCAAGCTTAAGATGCGCTTCTTCCTTGATCCAAATCTTCTCCAACACTTCCCCCCCCCCCTCCCTCTCTCTCTCTCTCTCTATATATATACATATATACGTAGACATTCTAATACTATTAGTCCATTCACTCGACCACTTCCTGTTACTCAATCAACTCTCCCACCGGGAATTTTCCTCGTCTATTACTACATTCTTTCTTATTCTTCGCTTATATCCTGGAAGGTTTTCTTCTCTATTATCTGACACTTCACGAACGTTTTAGATGCCTGACCGAGAGCGAGAATTAACTGTGATAATTTTAGAAATGAAATGAAGACATCCCGAAAGAGGCATAAATATCCGTGGTGTACTGACAGAGGAAACAGAGATTGAAAGAGAATAATGGTGAAATTGAGAAGCAAGTAATTTATAACTGAGAAAAGTTCAGTTTGGTAAGGCCCTCATGAACCTTTGATAAATGAAAGTGTGGCAACTATGATTGTAATAGAATTTGTGTAAAACCGCCGTAAAATCGAAACATATCAGTTTTAAAGATAGGATAAATCAATTTGTAAATATCACTCTGGAAATGAGTAGAACCTTCATTCCACTGCTAAATTATTCAAGCACATTCGAAGCATGCCGACTGTAGGAGCGTTGGGGGGAAGAATAAATTTCGCACCAGGTTCGCTTTCGACAACAAAAACTATTCATATTCGTACAACAGTGAAAATCAACTTGTCGTTTTTTCTCCTTATAATACACAAATTTTGAAATTTATATTAATCAAAACTTCAAATAGCTTACAGTATTAAAAGTATGATATTTTTAAGTAATACTAATTAATGATGAATGAATACAGGATTATTAAGCTGTCGCTTTCATTAATCTCAAAGCCCTTGGCAGTTTAACTAAAGCTAACTTCGTAACGATGTCATCAAAAGGTTTATGCGAAAAGGGTACTCAAAACACTTACTAATTCTTTACAAAGTCAAGAAGCGGAACCATATTTCTTCCATTCAAATCCTTCTCGAGCCACTTAAGTAAATAAAACAGTGCGAATAATTCATGGGATCCGGTCCTGTTGATCTACAACGCGCTATGCACGGAGAAAATAAGTTATATTTTTTAAAAGAATTCAAAAATTAAATCTATTTGCTTTATAAAATAGGCGGCCTTAAAAGGATAAAACAAGAAAAAATTCAGATTATTTGTTCGTCATACTCTTTTGATTACTGTTGCTTTACATATCATTACCTAATAATTTCGATTTGATAAGAGGCTTAAAAAAATTGTTTTGCTATTAACTTTATATTCAAAATCCATTTACCCCAGCTTATGGAATGAGATTTTTATGTAAATGATATGTAAAGTTTTAGTAATGAAAAGAATACGACACCAAGATCTCTTATAACGGACAAATAATCTGAAAATTTTCTTGTTTTATCCTTTTAAGGCCGCCTATTTTATTGTATAAAGCAAATAGATTTCATTTTTGAATTTTTTTTATTCTTACTTGTTTTCATCTATTAAGTGCGAAAATGAATAACATTCAATGAAAAATAACGAACATGAGTAATTTACCTCAATCGCTTCCTTACAATGATTGATTTGTGGAACTCTGTGACTTCAAACAACTTTAGCGCTTGTAGTCTCGTCAGTTTAAATCACAAAGCAAATAACAAGCGAAACCCGGTACCAGCATTAGTCTACTGTTTTCGAAAAGCACCAAGGAGGACCAACGGCTTTATGTCCCTTCCGAAGGATGAAGCGTTGATTCACGTGCTCACCTATAAACACGTGTATAGGGAGCCGCAGGATATATTGAGAAATACAACTTTCGCAGGTTTTCAACGGGTATGCTCAGTGTGGCAGGCCAACGCACTCGCCACTAAGCCATGGCACCCCATTTCGCAGCGTGAGGAATAAAAATACATAGGAACCATCCACTGATTACGAGTTGTTAATTGTTTTATGAAAAAGATCAAAATTTTTAGACCAATATTGAACATTATTGAGGTATAAAATAACAATAGAAATAAGCTAAAATTTTCGTAAAAGTAAGCGTTTTAACTTCGCCATATATTGGTCAAAATGACAACGCACGTTGGAATAAGTATTTCCCGCTATCATTTCTAACGTTGGTGCACAGAATGCTGTGAATATGTAGTAGTTCAATTTCTTGGTATTAAAACACCCTCAGACTCACCGGCAGAGACACCACAACCAAACAGACTTTTAGAAAGTTTGAACATTCACAGTTTAACTTCTAGATGAGATACGAAATTTTTTTGGGCTAGAAACCAACTGCAAGCCTTAAGCTTTCAAACAAAAACCATCTGCAAGCCATAAACTGATGAATAAAAATACATTCCCAACGGAACCATCTACTGATTACGAGTTGTTAATTGTTTTATGAAAATGTTTAAAATTTTAAGACCAACAGTGAACATTATAGAGGTAGAAAATGACATAATAGAAATAAACTAATATTTTCGTAAAAATAAGCGTTATAACTTCTCTCGCCATATATTGGTCAAAATGACAACTCGTATTACCCGCTATCATTTCTAACGTTAGGACACAGAATTCTGTGAATATGTAGTAGTTCAATTTCTTACTACTAATACGCCCCCAGACTCACCAACAGAGCCACCACAACCAAATAGACTTCAGGAAAGTTTGAACATTCACAGTTTAACTTCTAGATGAGATACGAAATTGTTTTTGGGCCAGAAACCACCTGCAAACCATAAGATTTAAAACAATGTAACATTCTTTACGATCCGATCATTCGTTCAAGAGATATCAGGGAACAAAAAATGGTCTACCCCAAAATAAATAAACATCGGACGAACGCACATAAAAGATTTTATAACAAGGAAACATCCGGCCATTTGCTTAATTGATAGGATGCCAACCTACCGCTTCTCTCTCGGGGTTAGATAAAAAATTTGAAGACCAAACTGTTTCATCATAAATCAATGTGTTATAATATTTATGGCATAGAGTAGTTCACTTTGTTCAATTTTTATAATAAACGATGTAAATATATCACTCCCGTATGTGTGTATAATGTCATCACGAATTTTCAATACTGAAACATAAACGTTTCTTCCGTCGATCGAGCACATTTCGGCCTCGTATTAACTGTCCAAATACACTGTTTATCCGGAATTAAAGCTAAAAGAATGGAAATAAAACCTATTGCACAGCGACGAGGGTTGGCAACTACACAGAATTCATTTTCCCCATCGCCTTATCACAACCTGTTCCCTTGGGGTGAAGGGAATCGCCTTTCCGATTGTCAGTTTTGATGGAAACGACCCGCGTCTCTACAATAAAACGGTGGCTTTGGATGGAGGTGCTCTCCGACAGACCATTTCCATTCCACGGACTCTAGAACGACAGACAGATATGTCGTGTTCGCAAAATTGGCTCGCATCCTCGATCCAACCGCTGAATTGACCGTCTTTCGATAAATGACCCTTTTTGTTAGATTTTTCCAACAGTAATTGTAATGAGCGGAACCGATCGTTATCTCTCTATTCTCGTTAAAAGACTGGAATTTAATCCTTTAGGAAAAAATTTTTATAATATCCACCAAAATTCAGATATTATCACTTTATAAAAAGTCCGTCAGGAAATGACTCCTTGGCAATCACATTTAACCGTACCCGTATCTTTATGGTACAATAAGCCGAACTTGGGCCCTGACATAAAAACGGGAGAGGGCAACGTTGCCAAATCACACGCCAAGAAGGGATCGAAGAAAAAAGCTAAGGAGATTGGTTGTATCTGATTTGGCAACTTTACTGTCCAATGATTGACTGTGGCCCCTTCTGAGAATTCCTCCACTCTTAATTTTACTTGATTGTCAGAGCTCAGGTTATAGTTAAAGGAATGATCATTAAAATTCTAATTTAGTGGAGGTGCTGTAATTGGTACAGTAAAATAAATTTTATCGGAAACTTCTATTGTAGCTATCCGACAAAAAAATCATATAAACCTCTTACTTAAGAGATTAAAGATACGGACGAAAGGACGGACGGATGGACAAGATCTTCCTTACATGCTTTCATTTCGTGCACTACGAGCAAATAAATTGTAAAGGCGTAGCAAGATATTTAATTTTTACAGTCCTTCATAGAATCATTTAGACATTTTAGTCCTAAAGGAATCCACATCTTTAATTTTAAATCATATTTATCAATTGATGAAATGTATGATCTGAAGATCCTTATGTGACAGGCAGAAGCTGTAATGAATGGTCCCAACCAAAAAATATTCGCATTGTGCAAGAAGTGAATTCGTCTGGTACGGTGGTTCAGTGGTTCCATTCCCGGTCATAGCAGATTTCTTCACCTGTTTCCACATTTTCCGTTTTTTATCAAGTCATATGGCTTACTCAGTAAGGATTTGCTAAAAATATAATGTTTTTTCTTTATAGTTGACGTGTAATTTGCTAAATATGTCCCTTAATAGCTACTGAATCCGGGAAAAACCAGATGCGCGTTATGACTACAGAACGGCCGACATCAGTGGTAAACGATTGAAAAATCATTACCGATATTGGCTGCTCTGCTGCTATAATTTTCACATTTTTCTCAATGTTTTTGTCGCTATTATAGAGACATAGTTTGTCTATTCAATTTTAGCCATTGCGCAAAATCGGTCTTTCTTTTATAATTAGACAGCGTATAGTTTACAGGTGCTTCAAAGGTGGAATTCTTCGCATTTTAGTATATTGCTAAGCAAAATAACTTTATAATACATTCAACATTAAAAACCTTTGAGTTATTTATGACGTTTAAACAGTTAAAGGCATTTTCCTTTTCCTACAAATATTCGACGTTACTGTGAGTGATACCACCTACAAATAGTTACGTAATAATCAGACTCTTTGTAAATTAAAAAAACTTCTTGCGTTTTCGCACATTTTTTTAAACCTTCAAAACTGAAATTTCACCATCAGAAATATCCGGATCGACAGAAAGTTAAGGAACCAACGTACCGTGAGAACGCAAGCGCTTTTGCACAAGGACGTAAATTTCCTCCGTGACATTTACGACATTCTTACACCCGGCATGAGATTTTCCGCGCTTATTCTACAGAGGGAAGAAATCAGAAATAATAAAAAAAAAAAGAAGTAAACCCATCGCCTTGTTGAACTTTTCGCACGCAATTAAAACCGTTTCCGTTTCAAATCGTTCACTCACTTAATAACACTGGCGGCGCATGGTGGCATTAATCAAGCAGCCAGCTCCTTGGCGCTAAATTTATATCAAGTGTTCTCTCTCTCTCTCTCTCACTCTCTCCCCCCCTCCCTTCCTCTCCCTCCCTCTGCCTCCCTCCATCTCTCTTCCTCCCTCTCTCTCTCTCTGTCTCTCTCCGCCCCTACTCATTCGTTTAATGCTTCTTGGAATAGTCATAATGCTTTAATCACGTATGGCCTGCAGCTGTTCCCAAAGAGTACATAAATGATTCTGTGATGTAGTGTCTCCCCCCCCTCCCCCCCCCCACTCCATCTCTCTCCCTCTCTTCTTGCGCTCAGCACGCTTCGCTTACACGTTTGATCTGAGCGTAGATCTTATCACAAAAAAATACAATAGCAGACCGATAACGCTTTCTGCTCGATATAACGTTTCTTTCTCTCGATCGCATCCTCGCGGTGTTCTGACGGTTTATAAAACGAGAAAAATGCGCCTCAAAAGAACTTGAGTATTTTTTTCTTCCATTCCCTTCCCCCATCCTTCTGCATTTTTGATATGTGTTTTCAAACTTGAAAAAACGCGGGTGATTTTCTGAGCTATTTTTCTTTACGGTTTCTCCTTAATATTTAGTGAAGTTGCGTCTCTTTTTAATCCGAGAACCGGTTTTTACAAACTCTTTTGTTATTTCTACTGACATAAAGAATGCTAGCGAGGCCGGATATTTTTGATAAGTTAGACTTCTTCTGCAATTGTAACACGACTACAATTCGAGAAGCTCTTTGAAAATATTTTTCGGGACAATGAAGAGCTGAGAGATATTTTTTTCAAACCTCAGCTTGTTCCAGTAATAAAAAAGCCGCTTTATGATTTTTTCAGTTTAGAAACCATTACGAAATAAAAGTTTCCTCAAATGCATGTGAATTAAAATAATACAAGGCAAGAGGTCCAACAAATAACTTAATAAATGCAAGTCTAACAGGACGCTTTTTCTATTGCAGCCATAGATAAAGCAGGAGACAGGAATACATCCATACCAACCGTGATTCGTCGAGCTTACCCATTTTTTAACGGTTACATTTGCCTTAAAACATCTCGACAGCCTAAAACATTGAAAATCGATTGAAGAATAAACAACTTTCCCTTCTCTTTCAGTCGAATATTAATCATCGAAAATTATACAACACCCAACTTAAGTTACAAACGAGCTATCCCTAAACGAATCAATTAATCATACAAAAAACTAGTTTTGCGCGTATACACCAACAACTCATGTGTAACACTATCAAATATGCAGTAGATCTGGCCGAGTTTAAACTTCTGCCTAAAATCTAAACAGTTGCTTTTACGAGGCATAGACGCATATTTCGATTAATTTTTTAGTAAAAATATTAAAAATTATGAACTTTAATCTGCTTTATTTACCTTTGCATATACATACCGATGCTGTACCTCTTGTACTCAACAGCATTTTTTTATTATGGTATCCACATAAACGAAAGAAACTATAGTGAATATGATTGAATTTGTAGCACAATGAACGATCTTGATTGGCTCTCTACTCAAACCTTTATAAATCTCATTCATAAAAATTATACAATTCTTTTTATTGTAAAAGAAAAAAAATCTTTTTGAAAACACCGAAACACTGATCAACCATAAATGTAATCAGATATATAAAATCCTAATCACCGTTTATTTTAAAATTAAAAAAATAAAGTTATTATTACTTCATTAAAAAAATATTTCGACTGCATTCAATTCACAAAATATACGGAAAAGGATTATCCACTACATTAAAACATCGTCATACTTGCTCCTCTATGACAATAAACATAAATCCCTCGCCAAATAAATTACGACAACGGCGAAATTAAAGTTTCACGAACATGTGTCCGAATGACAAAGATGTAAGTTAGATTTCTTTTATTCCGAGAGCGGTAAGCAAACAAAGCCCTACACAGTATCTCAGATATGTAGCTAGAAGCCATTGTTATTTTCCTCTACGCTCTTTCGATTCGAGTTTCTTCTCAAAGAAGAATAACAAATGTAAGAAATATTATTAATGGCTTCGAGGAACTTGACTGGTCTCCATTGAGAGACGTGAGCTGCAAAATCGATTCCATGCATCGCAACACAAAACCTCTCAGAAAATTCTTTCGAAGAAGAAATATCTTCTTTTTCTTTGACAATTTTATATGAGTTCATGGTCGTTCCTTAAGAAATAAAGGAAATTATGAAAATTTTCTCTTCTCTCAACGCAATTTTAAGCAAGCCCGAAGGTTAGTATTTTTCTGAATGTTTTCATTGACCAGCTTCTCATTATATTTTGTGAATTTTTAAGTTGTGTGTGTGTGTATAAACTTCTCTTCCAACTGCCTCAGTTCACTGCCTCAAAGTCGGCGGAAGAGTGTAAACGGAGGCTAAAGGGCGAAGCACAGCGGTGTCCTCGGACACCGGTAGGTTCAACCATGCTGTGAAGTATTTCTGCAATATCTCCGGCCAAAGTGAAAGAGATACTCACCAACCCGCTCTGGGCCAGCGTGGTGTTTTAAGGTCCACAATCCCCCTATGACATGTACACCCATAAAAAACGGCCCTCATTCTCCTGAGGCCTCTGACCGTGGCAGTAGTCAGGAACAAGGCATGAAGGCAGAGGGTGCTAAGAATCCCCGGAGGTTAAACACCCACTGCCACTCTTTCTCATCCTTACTCAATTCCTAAAATTCATGTGTTCCTATAAGCTACGAGTATTCTCACGTTGCATGCTTAAAAATTCCGGACCTCGCATGTTTAAATTGATTTTAATTGATGGATAAATAAGTGCCACGTTTATCGAACCGCGTGTAATGTAACCCGAATTGGGGACACCCCTGTTGGGAAAAGTTTTATTGTATTTCTTTTAGGGTGCATCTTCAGCATTCACGCGTTATCTCTAAAAAATCAATCCCACGAGAGGATACCTAACAACATAGGCAGATGTACTTTGTGTATATAATCCGTTTCTGCTTCCTTGAAATTACTGATTCCTGAAAATGAGAACCGCCTGAGAGATAAGTAAAGGAAAGAAAGCGGTCTTTTTCAAAATTCATCTTTCTAGTAGGATCGCAATTCTAAGGATTTCCTATACACATTTATCACATTAATCGCTCCTAAATTTTTAAACTACATTTATAATCGTTGAGAACGCTACGAAAGACCGGACGAGGCGAGCACGAAACTAAAAAAAAACTCAAACTAGTGCCGACATTTGAGCCAACTACACCATTATTTATGTGAGAACCCCTTATTTCGATTACCTAAATGAGCAGAGCAAACGACGTCACCTGGTATAATCGGAATAATATACTGGAAAAGATTACCTTATTTGTTCTTTTCTCGCAATCATAAATGGTCCTACGGGCTCATTATAGTCCCGCGAATCAAAAGACTACTTCGTTATAACATTAAAGGACCCAAACGAGACGAACCTAAACGTCCAAACAACTTCATAAAGAAGTTAAACTCCGTCCTCCTTTACAGCACGAGGACCTCGTCCCTAACTCCATCTATGTTACCATCGTCCGAAATAGGTCCATCGGTGCGTGAAACTAAACGGCGGCGGCCTCCTCATCTCTCCGTTTCATTCCATCTCCTTCCCACTCCCTCCGCCTCTCACTTCCTCTCCTTATGTCTTTCTCTCCCTCTACCTCCTCTTTCGCTCCCACCCACTTTTCTTATCTGTCACTTTCTCCCTCATAATCATAGCACAATAAGCACGTCTCAATGATAGAATGCACATACTTTATTACTCTCGTTTCCAAGTGAAAATGCATTTATATTTGTGAATTATCTCTTGTAATTTTTCAATTAATTTCTCTCTATTTTTTCTATTTACATTTTTGTATATAATATTAAAATGCATACTCTATTTAGCTTTACGTACTTATATTTATATTTATGTATGTACGTGTGTATGTATATATTCTTTTATTTTTCTCCCGAATTTTTAGGAATTTTTCGCGCTTTTTTTACACCCCTCTTCTTTTCGTGGGTGTCTTCTGCATTGGGAAATATTTTCTGTGTTTAAACAAGGCTTATAGAGTTTTTTCAACCCACAAATCTAACTTTATTCTAAAGTAATTCTCCATGTTTTACTAATAAAAAATGTAATTACTATGCAGGTAAATATATGTATATAATATCTTATGACATACACGACCAAAGGGTTAAATTTAAGAAGGGTCTATATGATCTCAATTTCGCCCTTTATAAATTCGTTTGTCAATCTGCCTGCCTGCCCCTCCATCTCCATCCCACCTTCTCCCTCCCTCTTCCAAACCCTTCGTTTCCTCTACAGCTCCCTTCTCTCTCCCCCCCCCCCTCTCTTTCTCAAGCCCTCCTACCCACTCTTCCCCTTCCCCCCCTATCTCTCTTTATCCCTGCCTTCCCCATTACCGTTAGGTTAAGTAAGCCCCAATGCCGATTTAATCCATCCAAGCTTTGAAAACCTTTACTCCTCCGTCGTTCCCTAACTCACACCTTCCTCCCACCCTCCCCTCCTTCCTCCCTCAGGTCTCCCATTTTCCATTTCCCCCTATCTTCTTCCTCCACCCTTAACTTTTCCCGCGTCGTCTCCTCGTCTCTCAACCTCTCTCCCTCTCTTTCCCTACCTAGAACAGATTCGTCCTTCGCCTAAATCGTCCACCCGCAACGTATATGCTCGACCTTCCCCAAATTCACTTAACCCCATCCCGGAGCGGGGGGAAAAAATGGAAATCGTTCCCACTACGATCATCTCCCTTTTCTATTCACCAACGCAGACATATATTATTTTTTAGGGTAAAAAATCGCTTCGGTTTCTTTTTTTTTTACCTAGCTCCCTATCCCTCTCCTTAATACGTGGCTGCTTTAAACATTTCGGGAGGAGACGTTAAAAATAAAAAAAAGGCTCATCCTTACTTTTCATCGCTCGTATTTAGAGGAAGATGAAAAAATGAAATAAATCTTCCCTCCTCTCTCTTTCTCTCTCTGTTCTTCATCCAAAATTACGGAGATTTAAACACGCAATAGGGGGTGAAAATACCCTCCGCGATTCAAGACCGTCTTTTCGAGAGGCCACCAAACTACCAAACCATTTATTTCTCTCCTCGTCAGGATCGGTGACTTTTTTCAGGAACTTTTATAAAAGGAACGGCTTTTTTTACGCGGTTTTTTTTTTGTATGAACCTCCCTCCCGAGGATCGTGAAGATAAAGTAAATGCTCGAAGATGCTTTTTTTTTGGTAACGTGCTCGAAGATATAATTTTTTTATCGCTTTCCTTTCATGTCTTGAATAGGATTTTTTAATGTTATTTTCTTACACGCCCTCTGTTCGTGTTTTTTCATAAAGGAATTATTATTTTATGCTCGTCTTCGTTCAGAAGCAGATCCTCGAACATCTTGAAAACGCTCGTTAAAAGGAATTTGTGGGTAAATTAAAAAAATTAAAAAATATGGAAATTTTTTCATTCATTCGCGACATCCATTCTGACGTTAAATCCGTACTAATGCTGTTAATTAAGGAGTTAATCGGTGAATTCACGTGGTGTCCGCCTTTTTAATTCTGTCTAATTAAGCAAGGAAGTTTCTTAATGAGGCGGCTGGCAATAGAGGAGGGCGCGAGCTATTTTTCTCTCGTTTTATTTTATTCCTCTCTTATCACTGCAGAAGAAGGAATGACTAAAAATGAATGAGCATGCAACGGTGCAAATTTAAAAAAATATATTGTGTGAGACCGTGAAGATGGAGACTGAATTCTGCATGAATTTTTCCGCGTAAAAATATGGAAACTTTAGTGGATCGCTTATGAAAGAACACATAATTTGGAAACGCGATTTTTCGAGATAACCTCTCCCTAATTGGATTTTAAGGCTCGACAAGGATACCGTCGAAAAAAGTTTTTTTTTGTCTGAATGTCCCCCAAAGGTTAAAAACAAAATGGTCTCAGAATTAAACGCGAGGTAGGGTTGCTCTAAATTGGTGTATAGGAGATGTGAAAAGAGTTCATATTACGTTCCGTGAGCTAAAAAAAAAGACCTTGTTCATTTTGCTGAAACTCGCGTCGTAAGTTACTGTTTATTTTGTTAAAATTCGTGGCGCAAGTCAATAAATATAAATGTGTAAATAATTTGGTTAATATTTATTCCGCAGCGTCTCATAAACATAGCATATCATGCATTTATAATGATATGCCTGGCGAACAAAAAGAGAAAAGTCCAAGAGTCAAAATATTATTACAATAAAATCAATTGATTTCCTATACAAAATATGGTTTAGAGCAGGGATGGCAGATGATTTTTGAGTCGCGTGCCAAGAAAGTAGTGCGAACTATCAGAATTTTTTTTCGCGTGCCACTAGTGTACTCTTTCTCTTAGAAATTTCGTATTTTATACGGAAAATACAAGCTTACGCGTGCCAAGTAAAATCGCACGCGTGCCAAGTATTTTCCATCCCTGGTTTAGAGACCAAGTAAAAATTTAACTCCATTTGAGGTGTCGAAATACATTCGCTGAAAAGGACTTATTGTTAGTACTTTAAACGGTAATTTTGGAGATTATAATACGTAAATATTTAAATCAAGTTTCCCCATTTCTTCATCCCTATTCATCCACTACACAGAATTATACAGAATTTCCAATTTATTTTAAGTCTTAATAAATTGGAATGTTAAAACTAATACAGCCAATTATTTTCTAATTTCGCAAAAAAATTAAATCGCCTTACGCAAAATACTATACAAAAAAAGTAAATTTTAGTCGAGAAATATATTGCTGCTTATTTCAAACTTAAGCATCTTGTGCTTTTATGTGTTTAAAAAACCAAACGGAATCTTTTCCATATTTCAATGTTTCGGATAAATACAAACGCTCGTTCTATTACATAAAACGTTGATGCGAACGTGGTAACTGCTCTCGGAAATGGTTCATCTCGCAAGATCACGTGATGTACTCTCCATACAGGAGTTCTACCCCTAAAATCGCTTAAAGTTTGCTCTGGGCACACCACTAATGGCGCAAGTTCAATCCATCGTCTGAGTCAACACAAAATTACCCCACGTTACCATCCCGGAGGGAAGTGTGAGCGATGAAGGTATTTAATTTTTTAAAATAAATGGATTGAAGTAAAGACCCCTAAAATCGCTTAAAGTTTGCGCTGGACACACCACTAATGGCACCAGTTCAATCCGTCTTCTGAGTCAACACAAAATTGCCCCACGTTTCCATCCCGAAGGGAAGTGTGAGCGATGAAGGTATTTAATTTTTTTTAAATAAATGGATTGACGTAATGACCTCCGGAAGATCAACATTACTACGCCTTCCCTGACCTTCAGATTCTATCAGTATCGACTGTTTGCGTTTAAGTTGTTAGTGCTTTGGCGTTATCATCCCTAAGGAAAGATTACTCAAGAGGGTAGGATGATCTCATGAAGAGTAAATCCGTTGAAAGGCTGTAATTAATTTCAAATCGTTCCACTGATTTAGTAAGAAGTTCCTGTTATTAAACCCTAGTGAAGAATTTTCACAACTAATCTCATAAAATTATACCGACACTTTCTCAAATAAATTGATGTGTCCAACACGTGACTTACTCCATACGTAAGTTGTCAACTAAAATCAAATAAATACGGCGATAGGAACAGTTCAACTTATGTACATGCTTCAGCGCTAGCGATTCAATTGTCACTACCACGCGCGCGAGCTGCCCACTAACCGTCAATTTCGAAGAAAATTGAATACCTCTTGAAATATTCCTCATATGAAAATTTAGTTCAAACAAAAGTTGTAAAAAATATCATATACAACTTTTATATACGTGTATGTCAAGAAAAATTCAGTTTTAAGCGAAATATTTAAGAAAAACTAAAATTTTACAAGAGTAAACCACTACATCCGGTTGGCCGATTGTTGTCAAATTCATTTCAAATCTTAAGAGAATGAATATATATATATATATATATATATATAGATATATAAATCCAAATATAGAATTTCATGCTGATCTGATGAATAGTTTTTGTGTTAGAGCGCAGGCAAAATTTGTCACACGCATAGGCATAAACACACAGACATCATCGAGAAAACGGTCAAACCGTGTTCCGGGGACCTCAAAACGTATTTCCGTTGGAATCTCGAATTCGACTTTTTTCATGAAAACAATACTTTCTCTATTCTACGTATATGGAGAAAGTAAAAATCGGTACAACATACATTGTACGAACGAAATTTGATAAAAATCGTTAGAGCAGTTTTTGAGAAAATCGAATTGTTGTTAAAAATAGGTAGAATAAACTTCCCTTAATTATTGAGTAATGTCAACCATTTCTTCACAGCTTCTGCTCTGTGTGATACAATGCCTAAGTACGAGATTTAATTCATTTTCGCTCTAACGTTTAGGCTCTAGAGCCAGTAACAGACAGACAGACGGCATTGCGAAAACCACTTTTTCGGATTAAGCGACACCTAAAACGTATATTTCTAAAAAAATCTCGAGGTCGACTTTTTTCGCGATAACAATACTTTCTCAATATACTTCGTACATGAGAAAGTAAAAAGATGTACCGCTATCTTTGTTTGCATTCAAATGATTATTTTAAGCCTTTGCATTTCATAGACTAACCAGTCTGTTTATTATACCTAGCAAATTAAACTCCCGCCATACCTACCGACTACAAACGGTTGAGAATGTACAAACGCTTTGCGGAAACTCGCAAAGAGAAACGGAATAAAGTCTCTAAGAGACCCGAGCATGGAATAACACCGGGAGGAGATTACTACATACAAAAGGTTTTGGACGGTTGGATACAGAGGCATAATAAATGTAGCGCGGTAAGCGCGCAACGATTGCTAGGCAACGTAACGCGTTAGCCCGCGATGCTTCGGTAAAGATATCGCAGGATGCCGTTCTAAGAACCGAGATTCTCCCTGCAGAAAAGAGAAATAGAAGTACCTTTGAAGAAAGAAAGAAGACGGGAGAAGGAAAATCGATTCAGAAATTAAAAGCGGGGAAGGAATGGGAGACAATTAAAACTTGCGTGTTTTCTCAGCACTCCGCCGTGAGCTTGAGAAGGAGCTGATGAGCTCGGTTTGCTTTCATATACGCCCCAAATAACGTTTAAGTGTTAAAGGCTCGAACGATACTAAGTAAGTATGCGATTAAAATGTTTAGTTTAAAAGAAAATAAGAGAAAGTTTATGATGAAGCGATTAATAATTATTATCTGTGAGACGACAAAAAATACCTCGAATGCAGACTTTCATCACTGTCAATTTTGCTGCTTTCGAGAAGTAAAAATCTCTATATTCTAATTGTTAATTCGTACACAGATGTTTTTTAAAATCATACATTTAAGCTCTATATTATTTTAGCTGATTGTAAATGGTTTGATTTTTTAAAAATACTTTCAACATTCGTGCAAAAACGGTACATCTGCAAAATAAAAACAAAATTTATAATGAAACTAAATATATAAAAAGTCTTAAGTTAGTTAAATTTTAGGATTTTTGCGTGATGGGTAATCTCTACAGCAATGGTTGTCAACCGGGGTGACATGAAGCCCCAGGGTTATTGAGAAGTGAAGCGAATATTTAATAAATTCACAGTGTATCATATTCTGACATATAAACATAAATAAAACCAGAAGAATAAACACTCGTACTTATTTAAATACCAGAGTGTTATCTTTATGTGGTAGAGAAAGCCCAATTCATCTTTAAAGGTGACTTGAAGACAATGGAACTGTAAACGGGTTGACGCATAACCGAATGAACTGAACATAGGGTGAAGCCAACAAAAAAAATTGGTACAACATTCATTGTACAAACTTTTTCATATACTAATGCGTCGTTTAGTTAGTTAATTAGAAAATTAAAATCGTATGAGGCGGTTTTTAGTAAATCAATTTTTGTTCAAGTTGCCCAAGAATAAACTTGCCTTATACTAATTCATTGAGAAAAATTAAATAGGTAGTAATATTGCAGACCTATACGCAAGTAACTGTACGAAATTTGATCGAAATCGTTCGAGCCGTTTTTGAGAAAATCAATTTGATGTTAAAAATGCCTAGAATAAACTACCCTTAATTATTGAGAAATGTCAACCATTTCTACAAATACTCTGCTCAGTATGATAAAATGCCTAAGTACGAGGTTTCATTCATTTTCGCTCTACCGTTGAGGCTCCATCGCCAGTAACAGACAGACGGACGGCACTGCAAAAACCAGTTTTTCGGATTCAGCGACATCTAAATCGTATATTTCCGTATATGAGAAAGTAAAAAGTTGAGAACCACTGCTCTACAGAATGCATTAAAATAAATGAAGTTAACTTATCTTGAATATATCAATATTAAAATTGAGTCTCTTAAGCCTCTATGCTGATATTTATGCTTTCGCCCGCCTTTAACATTCATAATGACCTAAAAAATCGACTTAAAAAAGGAAAACCAAAATTTATGGCATTAACTGCTCTTCTTTTCCCGGTATTTAATGCGCTTATTCAACATGTTGTGATCGATAGGATATTCCAGTAATGCAGTCAAAACCCAATTCATCCACGGGAAACCATCGGGAGTTTCATTACTAATCATAAAACACCGTTAATGAAAAGATGAAATACGAGAATCCATTTCATCCATTTTCCTTAAATTTGGAGAATTTTCGAAAATTGATTCCATGGAGATTCCTGTGGATGAGTTCGTTCACGGCAAAACCATTCAAGCATACTATACCGCATGACATCTGTTCCGTAATGTAACCAGATAATATGACGGCGAAGTAATGAACGCTGTTCTATCTAGATATGCGTCGGCGAAAAATTAAGCCATCTCATTTAACACGTCGCCAACATGAAACTCGGAGAGGAGAAATGTGTAGAATGGGAAGGCATCGGTATCTCCCGGTCTAGTCCAGTCGGACATCTAATCGATGTACCAATCACGTTCAATCACTGGGCGTGGCATCAGTGCGCGAGTGTACTATTGTCTCTCGTGCACGCGAAGTCGTGAAACAGAAAGACAGAGGAGGCAAGCTGAAAAAATAACAGTTAAAAGTTTATTTAAAAGCATCTCCCGTTTAAGGTTCCAATAACATATCGTTTAATGAAGATATGGTTAAATTTCATTTTATGCATTACAATTTAATCGCAAAACCATGCGTATATCTTTCGATGTTAAGATATTTATGGAAGGAAGATACCCAGGGAAAATCCACAGGATCTTGCTTAGTTAAAACGCAGTTTTCTGTTATATAGCTATTAAACTCCACATAGTGATATACACTATACATATACTATATATATATATATTATATAAGATAATTCAACTTAATAGGTGATGGAGGTTTCTAGTCTTGCCAAACTTATTTTATGTGGTAAGGATAATAGCAAAGACATTTTTCAAGAAAACTTATGTTTGCCATTTAGAGTTAGCTCTAAAACATGACGTATTTTCCTAATTCGTTTGTTCTTACGAGCCAGTAAAATCCTTTAATGTACCGAGTGCACTCTGGAGGAAATTAAAGAGAAATTAAAGAAAAATCATGCAAACAATCCTTTGATGGATTCCATTAAGAAGCCCCGCTACGCCCATCAAACATAATGTGCGCTGAAATATCAAACGTACCGTGCTCTAAGACGTAAATTCTAGCTGTCAAGCGGTTTCGTCAGCCTCATCCTCATTTACCGAGTGAGATGCAGTGGGGATTAAAAATAAACAGGTAAGGAATTGAATGCAATATCCTTTGGCTTATTTTTGGAAATAACTACAGGCGACGAAGTTAACTCAGATTCTCAACAGTATAGTGACATCTTAAGAGCTGTACCTTACAAAAGAATATCAATTAAAACGTGTAAATTTAAACATATTTTTAATTGACATTTGTTGTAATTTCTGCACTCTAATGCAATAAAGCTACTAGGAAGTGTATCGCTGCAGTTTATTTCCCAACAGAAAAAATATATTTTGGTAGATACAGTTAACTCCCGATTTGTGAGCATTCGGTTTACGAACTTTCGGTCTTACGAACAAGATTTTTTGCGCCTCAAATTTGACTTACGACATCGAAAGAACCGCTACAATATACGTGTGAAACAATGAAACGGCGTTCGCATCAGCCTTCGTTGGATGCGTTTTTCGTTCCTTTGCAGCACCACTCTTCCGATATATAAACGTTGATGGTTGTGCACCTCCTTCCACATCATCACGCCTGCTAATCTGCCCTCACATCCGTAAGAGCTCTACCCCAAACCTCCGCTTATTGTGGAAAATGACGCCAAATTCAACGAAAGAATAAGTTACGATTAAAATGCATCTGTTAAAATCTATTATAATTTGATCCGTTCTCCTTTTTCTCACACACGTAGGAGGAAAAATTGGTTTTATAACATATACAATGATTTGAACATTGCATCAATGGAAAAATCCCACCCGATTGACGAACTTTCGGTTTACGAACTACTTTTCAGGAACACACACGGTGTTCGTAAATCGGGAGTTTGCTGTTCATCCCTTTTTAAAAGTTTGGATGGTGTGATATAATTACTTAGAAATTCTTCCACACATTCGAGGGATTTTTACTTAAATAATGTGAAAGTAAAGCCTTTCTATGAACGGTGTGGCCTGCATAACTAGAGGAAGTAATACACATTTTAGGTTACAGTAAACTCTAAAATGAATTGTTCATTTTCAACGTACTGCAGAGCTAGTATTTTAAGAGGGTATTTATCGATTTTGCTTGCATGTGGAATGAATTTGAACCTTGCAAAATTTCCTTTGACGCTATCGTTTGAAATTTTTGTCCGATATATTATTCTAAATCTAGTAAACATTATATAAATAAAAGCGTTGAATTATTATGAATACGTGGATTATTTGAGATAACTTATTTAACTCCTTGAAAATTATTCCAAAAGCGGAAGATTACAATTCTTAAATATCTTCCATCCAAAAATTATGCTACACGGCTGTGCAATTAATTCTAATATCCCACAATTACGGCGAGGCGTTGATACATTACGTCGACTGAATAGCTTGATATCGCACACAAAAAAAAAGTAATGCATTATAGAAGTTGAGTTGAATCGCGATGTAATCAGTTTCACGAAAACACCCAAACTGCTCCCCAGGTAAAAACACAAAGCATCAGAACGAGGTCAATTTATTCTCGCGTAATGTTCAACGGCGTCAGTGCACCTCTCTCTCTCTCTTTCTACGTTGTCTTGCACTAATAAAACGCGCTCTAAAATTAGTCGCTTTGACCGATCAATCTTCTTCACGCTCCATCAATTTGCCTCTCCCACAGAGGAGAGGAAAAAACAGATTAAAACTTCAACCGAATTTAAAAGAAAGAGAGATAGATAGATATATCCTCTCTCTCTCTTTTCATTTCGCGGCAACGGCAACCACCAGCCCTTTTTTCTAAATTGAAGATACACGCATCCGGATTTTCCCCCCCTCCCACCCCCCCCCCCCCAAAGGGTGCAAGCCTGGGGGGAGGGAGGAGGGGGGGGGGGGATGCTCATGGCCAAGTAAATCACACGGGGTTCAGCACACGGACGTCTCGGCTACAACAATCTTCCTTCTCCACGTAAAGAAGAAAAATAAAAGAGAAACAAGGAGGGTTAATAGGAATAAGAGAGAGTGTGGGTGACGAAGGTCCCTTTTCTCTCTCTCTCTCTCCTTATCTCTGTCTCTCCCTCTTTCTCTCTCTCTCCCTTGAAGCAGATTTATGCCTCCTCGGAAAACTCGTCTCGAGACTATCCCAACCACCCAACTCTTTATTTTTTTCTTCTTTTAAAAATTTCACTTCTACAAAAATTTGAGGAAAGATGGGTTTTGTTCGTGGGCGTTAAAGAAGTTGCGCTGAGGAATTTCCCAAACGGGATCTAGGGCGAAATTTATATATATATATATATATATATATATATATATATATATACGTTGGCGGGGGCTACGAAGGGGAAAAGGATGTGGAGGAAGGTTTTGAAGGAGAAAACGTAAGGTGATTGGATAATTTATGTCTCTGAGGAGAAACGGTTTCTCGGAGTATCCGTATACGGCTTGAAATAAAGACATTTATCTTACTGCTTCGCTAATAAGGCGGAATAGTGGATTTGACGCCTTGAATGGGAATCTTGTTCTAAAACGATTTCAGTTGAATCACTTCTTATGGGTTGTGGGAAAACGGCGACATTCTGCTTCCGTTTGAACACGTTAGTTTTCGTAGTTTAAAGCATTTCATCCATCATAATATATCATAAAATGTTGAAATTATTGCAGGGAAGATTGGACTTTTGGCAATGTTTAATAGACTAGTATTGTTAGCCTGATTAAATTATTATTTATGACGTTGAAACGGTGTTGACACTCCATATATTATGACATTTAATATGAACTTTCAACAAACCTGAGCAGTGGCGGATTTAGACCTCCTGAGGTCCCTGGCGCTAAACTACTGGGGCCTCTGGCGTTAAATTATTGAGGTACCGGCAATTTAAGTATATACTGAAACCTCACTTTACGACTAGGTACCCCTTTATTTGGCTCATATTTTGAATAAAATAAGTATCGCAGTGAAACAAAAAAATTCCTTCGTGAATTTTAAAGTGAAATATTTAATATTCTGAGATTATACACAAAAACATTTTTTCGGGCCCCTTTACTTCAAGGGGCCCCTGGCGCGCGCCAATTGCGACCCCCCTTAAATCCCCCACTGAATCTGAGTACATATATATATATATATATACACATACATATATATATATATATATACATATAGATATATATATATATATATCATCATCAGCCTTTTTCAGTCCACTGACGGATGAAGGCCTCCCCCAGACTCTTCCAGTTTTCCCTGTCAACTGCCTCCCTCCCCCAAGTTTGCCCCAAGAACTTAACAAGCTCTCTGTCCCACCTGTCTTTCGGTCTTCTTTTCGGTCTCTTGATGTTTCTTGGGATCCATTCGATGACACTGGACGTCCAACGCTGGTCATTTCTTCTAGCAAGGTGGCCCGCCCACTGCCATTTTAGCGCCTTCACTCTTCTAATCACGTCACAGACTCCCGTCTTATTTCTTACCGAGTCGTTCCTCTTGCGGTCTCTTCGGGTGATCCCTAACATGCATCTCTCCATGCTCCTCTGTGTTGTGTGCAGGCGCTGCATCATTCTGGCATTCATGGACCATGTTTCACAGCCATATGTCGGAACAGGCAGAACACATTGGTCATACAGTCTCCTTTTTACGAAGACTGGAATATTTGATTTAAAGATGTTAGCATTCTTGCCAAAAGCACTCCATGGCATCTTCACTCTCCGGTTGATTTCTCCAAGAAGCGAACCATCAGTAGTGATGAGTTGACCTAAGTAAATATAGCTGGTTATTTCTCTGAGTTCCGCTCCGTTGATATGTATCTTCTCAGAATTTGTGAAGGAGTTGTACATATATATTGTGTGTATGTTTGTATGTATATATATATATGTGTATATATATATATATATATATATATATATATATATATATATATATTTAGTAGACCAGGGTTCGGAAACCTGAGGCTTCTGAGCCGCATGCGGCACTTTAAGGAATTGCTCTCGACAGCAGATCTCTAAAAATCTCCCCGAACTATATTGGCTTCGTAAATTATTTCAATAGAAATTGCAGATAAGTGACAAGTATGGACGCATTATTAGAATAAACATAATAGCAAAAGGTAAAACAACGGCTAGGTTAAGGGGAGTAGGATCATCCCCATCATCCTAGCTGATTCACTAGTGACTGCGGCTCTCCTTATGTGCCGTGTTATGTAGAATTTGATCAAGTGGTTCTTCTTTATGAAAAAGGTTGCCCACATCTGTACTAAACTAAAGTATCTCGTATATAAATCATAACACATGTTGAAAGAGACTTGATAATTATATCTATTAAATCGTACAATATATATTATAATAATAATTCCTGGATAAATTGTTGTCAAATGCATAGAACCATGAAAATAGTTGTAAAAATGCAAGTTAACCAAAATGAGGGATATGGTGGCGCCTGGAGTTATTACTCACGCACAACTTATTTGTATTGCAATTAGCATAAATCTACGGCGGCGGTCAAATATACCGGGAGAAAAACGCCGTCGTGATCAAAAATATCTTCGGAACAACGGAACGTAGGGCGAACCGCCGTCTTTTTTACGTCCATTCTTTAGCCTTAGTTTTTCATCCGCCTTATAAACACGACGAGACGCGCGCATTACTTTTTCATTTGATTTTTTCTTTTTTACCGCCGGCCGAGTACGGATGAAAGGGGTTTGAGAGCAGACTCCGCACTCGAGCAAAGCACGCGAGGCGGGATGCATGGCTTGATACAGCGGAGTCAAGGGAGTGGGATATTGGGTACGCAATATTCCGAAAGAGTTGAATTATTAACCGATCCATGGCCCATACTCTTTCGCCCAGATAGTTTCTCTCCGCCTTCTCCCACCCCACCACCTCCCACGCCAAATCTCCCCTCTCCCTCCCTCCCCCCCACCAATTGCTCTCTCTCTCCAGTAGCGTACCCCTCCCTCCATCTCCCTAATCTCGACTTACCCTTCCTCCTCCTCTCTCCCTCCCTCTCTCCATCCTCCGTCTCCCTTTCATTCGCCTTCCCTCCTTATATCTTCCCTCTTCCATGCTTATTCTGCCTCTCTCTCGCTCGCGTCCCACGATTTCCACTTCCATTTTCCCCACTGTTCTCGTCTTATTCTTCTCTACCTGAACGCTTCCAGATTTCTCCCAAAAGTTACTCCTTCCTTTCCATCTCTCTCCTACTCTCGCTCGATAACTTCCCTCTTCCAGATCAAACACTCTTCCTCTTATGTACTTCGATTCTCTCTTCCTATTCCCTTTATGCTTCAATCCCTTTGCTCCCGGCCGTCTTCATCTTCCTTCTTATGATCCCTCTCTGCAACCCTGACGTCTTTTGTCTTCCCTGCATTCTCTCTCGTCGGTGCCTTGAATATTCCTTCTGCATCCAATATACGAAGTATATTGAGAAAGTATTGTTATCGCGAAAAAATTCGAACTCGGAATTTTGATGGAAATATACGTTTTAGGTGTACCCGAGTCCGAAAAAAGTGGTTTTTTGCAATGTCTGTACGTGGGTCTGTCTGTGGGTGTCTGTCTGTTCGCGGCTCTAGAGCCTAAACGGTAGATCGAAAATGAATTAAATCTCGTAGTTGGGCATTTTATCATACAGAGTTGAAGCTATGAATATATGGTTGACATTGCTGAGTAATTAAGGGAAGTATATTCAACGCATTTTTAACAACAATTTTATTTTCTCAAAAACGGCTGGAACGATTTTGATCAAATTTCGCACCGTTACTTGAGTATACGTCTGCAATAATACTACATTATTCATCTTTCTCAAAAAATGAATATATATGGCCAGTTTATTCTTATGCAACTTCAATAAAAATTGGATTTTAGAAAAAAAACGGCTCATACGATTTTCATCAAATCTCGTATAGTTATTTGAGTTGATGTTTATAACGATTCTGTATAGTTCATATTTTTCAAAAGATAACTAAACGACGCATTAGTATATGAGAATGTTTGTATAATGTATGTTGTACCGATATTTATTTATCCATCTCGTTCTGACGCGCTTTCATCTTAACTCCCCTTTTTCTGCTAACAACGCCCTTTCCTGTTTTATTCTTCCCTTTCCTTTAATACTATCGAACTTATATCGAGATTCTCTCGCATGTATTTTTTTGTTCGCCCACTTTTACACGCCCTGTCATTTTCTCGCTCTCTTTTTCAATATCTAACATCTTCCCTTCATCTTATTTCTCTTTTAGCTTCGCTCAAGGATTTCAAATAACCAGTGATTTCTATTTTTTAGCGCGTTTCGCTTCCAGAATGAGTGCCTGTTATCGTCGGTCTGTCCGTCTGTCCGTCCGTCCGTTCGCATGTTCGTTCTCGGCTTCTACTGAACGGATTTTCATGAAATTTGATATTAGGAGCTTACTATCAAATATAATAAGAAAATCGCAAAAATGAATCACGTACAACAATCAGGGGTACCACTTTACTGGTGCCAAAAATTTAAATTTTCGTCATATCTCGTAAAGTATTACTCATATCAAAATATTTTTAAAATACAAGTTGTAGAACTTGTAAAGAAGAGTATTGCTTTTCCTATACATTTTTATCGTAGGAGTAGCCGTTACCGAGAAAATCAATCAAGAATGTCTTAAATCGAGTTGAACTTAGAAAATTTCTTGCATGGTTACTTCTTCATTGCTGCTAACATAAACAGTCTCACAAACAAACATATAATTTACTTACATGTGCATGCACTATTTTTTAAATAGGAATAAAATTGATTATTTTTGATGAAGAAAAGAACTTTAAAAAGCAATTTTCCTTACGTACAGGTATATAATTTATTTCTAATACTCCATTGCACGAAACGCCCCCATTTGTGATACGTTGTACACTTTCCTAACTTGTTTTTGTTAACTCCGTCCCGGTAGGATTCGTACTTCCTTTAAAGCCGCAATTCTTTCGAAAGGCAATTGTCCAGATTTATTCGGTAGCTTGGACAAAATTCAAAAGTATATTTGTATACGAAGCGACAAAAATTGAAACCCGAATTGAATATGGAATGCATATATTATATCGCGTGTAAATTAATCTTGGTTTTAGCTTTACAGAATGATTTTTTGTATGCCGTACTGCCACTGTTTAACATGTTGTCTACATGACTTTTTAATGTTATCAAGATATATTTAATCTAAGAAATTTATGATTCAAACACAATTTTTTGCGGTTAATTTATGTTGAGATGTAAAGAGCAAACTTCTTTTTCTAATTATAACTGCGTGATAAATCAAAACTTCTTTCGCAATCTGTTATGAGTTTAAACATTCTAGCTGATTCGAGTAAAGAAGATTGCTTAAATACATATGATAGTTTTTCGGAAATAAAAACTAGTGACTCTTTCTCATTCCTGATTATTTTGCAACGCAGTACGTTTGCACGTGGAGGGTAAACTAAGGTTGAGTAAAAATGCCTAAAATAATGTAAATGCTGGTTATTTTATTCCAAGAAATTCCTGTCAAGATCATGTAAAGTTTCATGAAAGGCTGAGTATTCAAGTATAAATACAAGAATTACAAAATAACATTTCGCATGAAATGTAGTTACCAATAATGAAATTTCTATATAATTTTTAATCAGACCGTTGACTATGCGAGAAAAATATGATAAAATATGCAGTTGGTTAAACCGCAAGTGGAATGCACGCCTAAAATTTTTATATAAACACACTAAAAGACCTTATAGCATTCACATAAAAGACAGTGTTCGAAAAAAAGCGGGCAAAAAAATAAATAACATAAAATTAATATTGTACTAAATTCTAATAAATGGAATTCCGTAATTTTATCTATGTGTGTGTATGTATATATGTATATATATATATATATATATACACACACACGAGGTCTGACAATTAAATAACGAGACTGACAACACGGTAGAGCGTGTGGCAACACTGGGCCAATGGCGATTGTCGCAGACAATAGGTACACAGTAGTAAACTTGTTTAGATGAGTCTAGCGAGTGCAGAGCTGTTTTGCTTTAACTGAACTAGTGTTTGAATAGTTCGACACGAAAATGGATGATAAACATTTTGAACAAAGAATCGACAAGAAATTTTTGTAGACTAGGAAAAAAACTAACTGAATTTTTTTGAAATGTTAAAGCAAGTGTATAGAGAAGGGGTTATGTCAAGAGCACGTGTTTTTGAATGGTGTAAACAATTTTCCAAAGAAAGGGACGAAGTTGAGTTTGACAGCCGACCTGGACGTCCGACAGCATCAAAATTGGATGAAAACGTCGAAAATGTGATAACTCTGGTGAGGAATGATCGACACCTTAGTGTTAGAATGATTTCAGATGAATTGAATATTAATAGAGACACTGTACGATTGATTTTGACGGAAAATTTGGAGATGAAGAAAGCTTGTGTGAAGGTGGTGTCCGAGAACCTCAGTAACGACCAACTGCAGCGGGGAAGTGAAGTTTAAGCTGATCTTTTGCCACGAATCGAGGAGAGTGAAGAATGGCTGAACAGAGTAATCACTGGGAATGAAAGTTGGTTTTTTCAGTATTACCCTGAGACAGAGAGGCAGAGCATGCCATGGAAATCTCCAGGTTCACCCCGCCCCAAGAAATCGCGGATGTCAAAATCAAAAGTCAAGACAATGTTGATTTGTTTTTTTGACTGCAAAGGAATAGTGCACCGAAAATTTGTTCCACCTGTTCAAACTGTCAACCAGAAGTTTTATCTCCAAGTTTTGGAACGTCTTAGACAAGGGGTTCGTCGTGTGAGGCCAGAATTGTTCCCCGACAAGTGGATCATGCACCATGACAACGCGCCCTCACAGACAGCGCTTTCCGCCAAGGAGTTTACGATAAAAAAATCGATCGTGGTCCTGGAACATCCTGATAACTCACCAGATCTCGCTCCGTGTTACTTCTCCCTCTTCCCTAAACTGAATAATCACTTCAAGGGATCGCATTTTGATAACGTGGAAGAGATTCAGAAGGTTACGACGGCCGGTCTAAACAACTTGCAGGAGGATGACTTCCAGAAGTGTTTTGACAGTTGGAAACAATGCTGGAATTCATGTACAGCTGCAGGAGGGAACTACTTTGAAGAAGACCACTGAAGTTCAGAATAAAATTTGAGTGCTGACTGTGAGTATAGTCGTGTTATTTCATTGTCAGACCTCGTATATAATTATATGCGAAAATTAAGGATTTTTAACGATTTTTTAGGGCTTTTCAAATATCTAATATCAAAAAAGGAACAACGAAATTTAGGCTTGTATTTTTATTGTTTACCCTTAATTTAATTAAGTTCCGCTTTTATTTTATCAATATAACCGGATTACATTTTTAATTATATTCTCTCATGAAAGGATTAACTAAATAACATAGAAGATAACAAATTATTCGTTTTTTACGAAACCAACAGAAATATTAAAGGAAAACGAGACACAAAAGAAGAACAAAAGCGGAACGAATTTCCTTTTGAAATATCAATCGACACAATGACTGAGGTTTTTAATAAAATGAAATAACCGATTAGCGATTTTAATGATCCTCATCATTATTTTTAATGAAAGTTCTACATATTACGTTATTTACAGTGCTTATATCTCCAATATAAATATTTTTTCGGGTAAAAATTTAACTGAAATAAATGAAGCAAAGTTTTAAGTTTATTTATATACTACAAAATTCATAAATAAACCATTGAGCTTCTCTTTCGGTTTGAATTAAACTATATATATATAATGGTTTTGCTCTTGTCCGTGGTCTGATTCCTTTCCGATACAACAAGAAGTCAATACCGGTGGTTTAAGAATTCTTCATGAGGATTCTGTTTTCTTACAGTTCCACATTAAATTTCTATGAACAATATTTTGTCATTTAAATATATTTATTGTAATAATTTTCAAATCGAATGCTGAAAAGAAGCATCATCATATTGAATACATAACCTTGCACTCCACAGTATATTCGCTGACACAGACCGCAGAATTACACAGTTATTTATATCGTGAGATACGCCTATTTCTCAGGGTCCTCGAATAAAAACAATCAAATGAATAAAACTTCAAAATATATGAATATTTGCAAATTGGGCAGGGATTCAAAATATTTATGTCGTAGTGGAAATTTCGTTGTGGTGAGATTTTTACTTTGTGCAAGTTGATATTTAAAAAAATATATATATATGTAGTTTGATACAGAAATCTACGCAACTCGGGTTAAAATACCTTAAAAGAGAAAATGTTTTCTTACGTGAATGATGCATTTCCGCCATAAAAATTCTTAAGCTTACGATAATTCGAGTTTTAAAGCATAATAGCCTCTTATTCCACATCATTACCTTGAATTCGTCCCCTAACATTATAGATTAAACGATACGCATAAAATTGTATCCCTAATCTCATTCATGTTATTCTATCCTATCTTTTTTGCGGTTCTTTCGTTCAAGTGCGACAGGTTTATTTATGGAGACGAAGAAAAAAAACCGATAAAATGAAACGCTTCCCATTCCAATCCACGAGGCATCGAAAAAAAACCGAATCGAATCTCCACGTCTTTAGATAAGACGTAACGTTTCCTACAACGTCAATCCTACTTTATCGACGGATCTCTAAGCAGAAGCATCAAACATAAAAGTCTTGTCTTAAAGAAAATAAATAAAAAACACTATAAGATCCTCGAGTGAGGGGATAATCAAGTGAGAGATCAAAAAATACCCCCTTTGCTCCTCTCTATCACATTTTTCAATACAATCGTGTGTGTGTGCGTGTGCGTGTGTTTGTGTGTGTATACGGGGCCGTAGTGACCACTTTTGGCGCCCTGAGCAGACGATTTTTTGTCGTCCCAAGATAATTAATAAAATGATAAGTGCTTATTTTAAAAGGGGTATTTAACTAAAATAAACGATCGTTTCTTTACAGATTTATTTTTTGGGCTTTGTCTGCAGCAAAAATATTGATTATGTCATTGGAATCTATATTTTTAGCAGTGTCATATTAATAGATAAGACGGCTAGACCAAAAAGTCTCTCTTGATTCATTGATTTAATTTTACTAAAAGAACGCTCTCCACTTGATGTGGTGAATGTCAAGAAATTCTCAGCAAAATTTTCATATTGAGAAAGGAACTTAAAACACCATATTCATGAAGAAATTCCAGTATTTCTTTGCGTAATTTTTACACCTTTTATCGAAGGCAGGTGGTGTTTCAAACTGGTAACTTCTTCGATTGACTCGCGTTCATCCACATTGATTTTGTACATATACGCAGCATTTTTACATGAATTTATCATTTCATCTTCAGTGGTATTATACAATATAAAGCACAACTTAAAAATTTTAAATCATTATCAATTTCGTATAAAGATGTAAATCGTGCCTACAGTTGCCTTTGAAGAGAATTTGAGCCCAATACACTGCATCTTAAATAGTATTTTGTTGTTTCAGATATTGAAGATGTTACAGTTTCCATCCTGTCATTAAATTCCTCTTTTTCTTCCTCTTACTTTCGGGATTTATTTTTCATCGCAAAATGTCTTTACTTCTTCCATATACTCTTCCAGTCTTGACTATTAACTTTGTGTGTCTGGTACCAAATTGAGGATCAATCCACAGTTACATCGGTACCCTGAACAGATATAGTCAGGCGGTTGATCTTCTAACAAGAAAAATAGAAATTGCACGTCGATCTGTTTTAGCAAACCTTCAACATCTGTGCATTCACATTCATTCTTTAATTTTATTAACACCTTATAAACTTGCTTCAATTGAAACCTCAATGAATTCACTGCATTTGCTGCTGAAGAACATCGTGTTCTGCCATGTTATTTTCAACATCAACTTAAGGACCTCCATGAGTGCAACCCATCTCCATGTGGAATCAGCGAAATAAATTAATAAATTTACCGGTTATACTATTAGGAGCATTTTCATACGATTGAACTATTATGTTTTGTAAATTAGTGCATAAAGTTCAAATTTTTAGATTACTTCAGACGCGATTTCGTCTCCCTTTTAGTTTCTCATATTCGAAGTATATTGAGAAAGTATTGTAATCGCGAAAAAAATTCGAATAGAGATTTTGACGGAAATATACACTTTAGGTTTAGCTGAGTCCTAAAAAGTGGTTTTCGCAATGCCGTCTGTCTGTCTGTGGGTCTGTCTGTGGGTCTGTCTGTTCGCGGTTCTAGAGCCTAAGCAGTAAAGTGAAAATGAAGAAATCTCGTATTTAAGCATTTTATTATACAGAATAGAAGCCATGAAGAAATGGTTGAAATCGCAGAATAATTAAGGGCAGTTTATTCTAGGCAATTTAAACCACAATTTGATTTTCTCAAAAACGCCTCCAACGATTTTGATCAAATTTCGTACAGATATTTGAGTTTACAATAATACTACAAAGTTCATATTTCTCAAAAAATGAATATAAGGGTAGCTTCTTCGAGGCAACAGTAACAACAATTTCATTTTATCAAAAACGGCTAATACGATTTTCATCAAATTCCATACAGTTTCTTGAGTTGATGTCTGCAATAATACAACATAGTTCATATTTCTCCAAAAATTAATATAAGGCTAGTTTATTCTTGGGCAACTTTAATAACAATTGGATTTTCTAAATAACAGCTCATACGATTTTCATTAAATTTCGTATATTTATTTAAGTTGATGTTTATAATGATTCTACATAGTTCATATTTTTCAATAGATAACTAAATGACGCATTAATATATGAGAAAGTTTTTACATTGTATATTGTACCGATTTATTCGATTTGACAGCAATAAAATCAATGAAGTCCTCCTCAATAATTACTTTTTATAGACGATTTGGATGAAAATTCTACACGACTAATGAAATGCAATTGGTCGTACGCATTTTTGGGGAGGAGGATAAATAAAAGAAATTACATTCAGAGCGTAAAGAGTAGAAGCAGCCAATTAATTTTGCACACACTAACCTATATTGATAGCAATAAAATCAATGAAGTCCTCCTCAATAATTACTTTTTATCGACGACTTGGATGAAAATCCTTCACGACTAATGAAATGCGATAGGGCGTACACATTTTTGGTGACGAGGATAAAAAAAAGAAATTACATTCAGAGCGTAAAGAGTAGAAACAGCTGAACATCAGGTTGACCGTTGCGAAGAGATCGAAACTGTAACCACATTTTGTCAAATGTATAATAAGACTTTCACTTGTCGCCCCCTTACGAAGCTGCGCCCTGGGCACCTGCCCCGGTTGCCCCGCCCTCACTACGGCTCTGTGTGTGTGTGTATATATATATATAACGGTAATAAAACGCGACCAGCGCTATAAAGTCGATAGTAGAAGAGGAGATGGCGATTGCTGGGGAGAGAGAGGGAGATAGAACAAAAAGCTGAAACACGATGAATTCGGAGGAAGAAACGGAATGTTTTATGAACGCACTTCACTGATCAATGTTTCAAGTAGAAGCGAGAGAAAGAGACTCTTTTAAAAGATCGCGTAGAGACGGGGGAAAAAGATAAAGGGGGCTGATAAAAGGTCGAAAAGGTCGGAAAAGGGTCTGGAAAAAATAATAAAGTGTGTGGAAAGTGACAAAGAACGAAAGAAAGAGAGGATGCGGATCTGCTGGAAGACGTTCGCTTATAAAATAAAAGGACGGGGAGGAGAAAGAGAATGAGTAAGGAGATAAAGAAGGAAAACGAAAAAAAGAGGAGAGATAAAATAGAAAGGGAATAGATAAACCAAAATGGAAAGAGGCTGAAGAGTAGGACAGAAGCAGAGATGGAAACGGAGACACGAAGCAAAGGATAGGGGAGAAAAGAAAGAAAGGAAGAGAAAATGAGAGGATGAGAGAGAGAGAGAGAGAGAAAAAGAGAAAGGAGCTTTTAAGACCCCTTAAAAAAGGCGGATTAGATAGTTATTAAGCCGTTTCCGTGATTAGGTCGACTCCTTTTATCTTTGTCCATTAGACGCAACGGGAAAATTAAGAGAATGTTATACTTGAACTCATCAAAAGTATAAATCCTTTTGGAATCTTGGATGGAAAGGATAATGGGTAAAGTCAATTAAAGAAAACGGTAAAAAAAAATAAGCTGAAGGCTCACGAAGAACGATTCCATGACTAACATGTCGATATTTTCAGTATATTATAGTGCGTACTTTTTTCGTCAAAAAACAAAAACGAACGAAAAAGTTAGAATGGTAAAAATAATATTATTTTCTACACGGTTGGTAACCATCATTTTCGGACGCTATGCAAATGATATACCTCATCAATTCTGCTGGAATACAATATACATATATTGCGTTAGGTTTTATTTTATTTATTTTCCTTATTAAAACGTTTCTCGGGTCCTCACAAAAATGTTTCACTTCCGATCTCGCAAAAGATCGCTTAGATCGTTTACAGTCTGACCTTTTATTAGGTCTGGGTAGATGAAAGTGAGAAAGGAAAAGAAGTAAGAATTTTAAAAAAATTCAAAAATAAAATCTTTTTGCTTTATAAAATAGGCGGCCTTAAAAGGATAAAATAAGAAATTTTTAAGATTATTTGTTCGTTATAAAAGAAAATGGTGTCAGATACTTTTCATTACTGTTGCTTTACATATCATTTACGTAATAATTCCGCTGTGATAGGAGGTTTTCAGAGTTGAGCTTCATAAAAAAAATGTTTTGCTATTAACTTTATATTCAAAATCCATTTATTCCAGCTTATGGAATGAGATTATTACATAAATGATATGTAAAGTTATAGTAATGACAAGTACATACATGTAAATACGAATAAACACTGTGAAAGAAAGTAGGAACTGGTAAGCCAGAACTAGCATTGGGTGCATTGCAGGTAGCATACCGGCGTATCAGCGAAAGGGTTAAAATACGGGATCAATATTACAATTCCGTTTCATTTCCATAGATCAGGACTACAATATTACCCGCATTAAATAATTTAAAATCTCTAACAGGAAGTTATGATGGTACTCTGATTAGACATTTGAGAAAATGAGGATCCATTGGGTTAATAAGGAATTCGAATCGTCAGGATCTCTAATTTAATGGGTACAAACATCTGCTTTTAATAAAAAATTATCAATCTATCTTTGTGGCTGAAATCAAATTGACGCAGTTACTCCAATATTCTCAAAAGGGTAAAGGAAACCAGACAGGAGTTTCTGTCGTAGATCATCATCGATGACGGATGCTTCTCGTCGAATAACTAATTTAATTTCCTGAATCTCCCGAAGAGTAACGTAACATGAATATGCCACGATTCCATCACGTGCGCCAATTATAGTTACAAATATAAATATATCATTTCTTGATTTTTCTGATTGAATAACACGAGGCAAAGAATAGTACCAAAGGCTGTACAATGAGTAAATGGAGAATGACAAAAAAAAACGAAAAGGAAAAGATAAGTAAGCGACCGAGCTGGAAACCTTCGAGAAAATCCGAAACATGATCAATGGTTAGGGAAAGCAAACAAGAACGAGAAAATCGGAGGGCACGATTGGAAGTGCGGCGCAGTGAGAGAGAGTGGGGGGGCGGAGGGGGGAGGGAGAGTGGAGAGAGAGAAACAAGGGTAAAAACCTTTACCTAGTGAGAAGAGTAGACGCAAGGAGCCGTTTCAGATGAAGCAAATATGTGTGTTAAATAAAGTCGGAGGAGAGACGGAGAGAGAGGGGAGGGGGAGAGTTTCAAGGGGGGGGGGGGGGGAGAGAAGGGGTACGTAACGAACGGTGCAGACCAATTAGTCTAAGAACTTCCCAAGAGGAAGGAAACTCAATTTTGGAATGGGAATTCGATACGGTTAGGACGAGGAGAGACGGAAGAACGGCTGTAGGGTGAGTTTTGCATAAGGAAACAGGAGAAGTGCGGAATTGGATGGGTTTAAGGGAGAAAGGGGTTTTGAGGGGGGTGGGGGGAGGGGGGGTAAAGGGGGGGGTAGTGAGGTAGTGAGGTTCGTTTCCAACGTTATGGGTAGTGTGAGGAAAGCGTTTTCGGATCGGAACAGTATGGGGCGGAGGGTTTAAATGTGGTATGGAGAATGCAGGGTGGGAGAGAGGTTTCTCCAACACGATGTTGCGAGGAAAGGAGTGCGTTAGTAGAGAAAAAAGTTGAGTACGGAACGGATCCTGGGGAAAAAAGTATTAAGGAAATAAGATTCGAGGAAAGATAAGCGATCGGGATGCAGCGAAGATATTTCGTCCCGGATAAGCTCGGCAGGTAGGTAAGGTATTCCATTTTTATGGTAATTGCGGAAGGGGAGTTAAACAACGTTTCGAATTTTTTTCTTTCGGCACAGTGATTCGTTTTTTTTTTAATGAATCCGACGCTCCTCCCTCTCTCGTTAAGCGTATTAGATCGCGGTGATATTTTGAGAATAATTCTATTGCATTAAATTTTTTTTAAAAATATAGCTCGTATAAATATGATGATACCGATCGACGAAAGGAGATTTATGTGTGCATTGTGGGCTCCGGAAGGGATTGGAAAAAATTGCGAAAAAAGTTCGAAACGCTAACTCTTCGATTAACGCATTTAAATTAACCATTAATGTTTTTTAAACTAATAAAAAAATGAATAGGAGAATGTCATGATTAGGTTGAAAGATAAATAATACACTAGGATTTAATTAATTAAAAGTAAACAAAATTCATACCATTTTTAATTTGCCTGTTTGAACAATTCAAATTAATCTGTAATTAAGAGAATAAAGTTTTATTAAGCCATCAAATTTTGTACAAATTCTATAAAACATATTTAAATCATAATTTACTATTATGTGAATATATAATTTATGGTTTCAACCTTGTAATTTACAAAAAGTTAATAAGTTAAAAAGCTTTTTTTTAATTTTTAAATGAGAATTTAAAATTGTCATTAAAATGTTGCCGCTTGTAAAACTAATGAGTGTATTAAATTCCCTTCTGCCTTTTTTAATATTAATTATACATATAAAGCTTTAACTTAGGATCTTTAAATCAGCTGTTCGAAAAGCGAGAAATGTGAAGGGAATTCCCTTGTTTGCACTTTACAAAGGCATAGAGTAATTGGCAGTGATACAAAGGAGAATAATGATATACACTTGTTTTTTTTTAATGATGCCTTCCCCGCAAAGCCAATCTTTTTTTAGCCTTGTCTGCAGGTAGGGGAAAAACCCCAAGACGAATCACAACATCCATGCCCGAAGCGGGATTCGAACCCGCGACCTTTGGATTAGAAAGCAGGCACACTACCTACCAGTCTAACCCGGCCGGCCAATATTGAAATTATGATTTTGAAGTGGTTTGCCCATAAGAGTAAACAGTTATATCGTAAATCTGACTGTAATTTTTCAGATGGAAAAATATGCTCATTTTTATTATTGGGCTCGTTTGCCTTAGACGTAAAGAAAAAAAGGCCCGGTATTATTAAACTTTCATAACCAATTCGAGAACCCAACCCAAATGAGAAATAATTACTCCGCAAAAAAAAGTCACGGCTATTTTTTCGCAGGTTTATAATGGTGGAGCAACATCTACAAAAATTTACAAATAATTGAATGTAAGGGTAAAAAAGAACGAAACAATAATGGTTTGATAAGCATTTTAAGCAAAATAGCATCATCAATCTCTTAAGAAAGAGGAGTATCTTGGTTTCAACAAATTAATAAAGGAAGAATAGACAAACATCGCCTTCAGAAGAACAATATGAAGGTCGGATAGTAGTATATAAAACAATTTTCAGAAAAAAGTGAAACACAAAAGGAAGAGAGAACCCCTATTTCTTTATACTCTTTTTTATGATAATCTTTTTTATTATACTCTTTTTTATTATGTGCAACTTGTGTTTCAAATTTATTAATATACATTTATATTTCGGATTTGAAAGCATGTATATACCTGAGTGAAGTTAATAAAAAAGAGTATAATAAAAAATATTAGGACGTCCCACGATTTAAAATATTTAAACAATTTTCACATTCTCGGTATTTTCATTTCATTTTGGAATTTATGAACCAATCGACTGCTGTAGTTATCGCGCACCTAGTGACACCAAGCGGCAAGAAAATGCGATACAATTGAAAACAAACTTCGCCATCTTGAGTTTGATAATAATATCGTATTAGTTATTGTTATTCACTTCGTAGAAGCCCTAGACATGAAAATAAAAGTTATCCGTGAAACGGAGGAAGAATGGAAAGATTAACGAGACAAAAAGAATATTACATGAAAACAGTGAAAATCGTGACAAGTATAAGGAGAGATATGAAAATAAAAAGAAGCGTCTTGAATGATTGGAAAAGTTGAAAGTGAATGATGAAATTCGTATGAATAAAGAAACAAAGGAACAAGGAGAAGAACGTTTAGTTAAGTTGAGGGAAAATCAATCACGACGTTTGGCTAAAGAAACAGAAGGTGAGCGAATTAAACGTCTAAACCAGTCAACTTTAAATCGATCTCGAAATCTTAACAATATCGACAAATGTAGTAGTTTTACGGCAGACATTCACAAATTCGCCGATCAAATTTGTTGTATTTGCAAGAAACAGTGTTATCAATTCCTATGTAGCTATTTCCTATTATCAGGTTTAAGGGAAAATAATAAAGTTCACTTGTATAACGTATTGCCACCTGAGCTTATTGAGACAGAGAAACTTTTGTTATTCAACCGATGTAAAACATTTTACCAAAGCAATCCAAAAGAATGCCATAACAAAGTATTGATGCTGGTGCTTACATTCAGCCAACTACGGAAAGAAAATTAGAAATAAGCCTGCAATAATTAGGACATCATATTTCTCAATAGCTAGTTCAAAATCGTGAAGCATACTTTTATAATTTACTAGTTCTCCATGTTCCATTCAGAGATAAATCAAATTTATTAAGGGAAAATCAACCTGCAGGACAAGCATTAATTGAAAGGCAAGATAATCTCACAACCCGTTCATTTGATACTGACGGGTATAAAAATATTGAAAGGGATTTAAAAGATGCTCTTATGCAAATCCGTTTATTGATAGAATTAGAAGATTACCAACCACTGCGAGAAAACCTTTTAGAAGATGAATTAATAATTGATGATGAAGAAAAACAGAGAGGTCCAAAAATGAAAGAGAATGATTTCGTTGAAATCATAAATTTAATGAAATTAAAGCAAAGAGAGGTATTTAATTTCATCACAGAACTCATTAGGAATGTTATAATAAACACAGGTTTTATCCAGTCTTCAATGAAACTTTTCATCACATGGAGGAGCAGGAACTGGAAAAACTTTTACATTAAAAATTATGGTAGACCAGATTCGTCGATGCTATGGAGCAGTATTTCCACAGAGTGATTCTTTGAGAATATCTGCATTGACAGGAGTAGCAGCTAAACTAATAATTCATTCGTTATTAAAATTATCAGTGGAAAAAGATGGAAAAATTCAGACTTTGCCCATACTTACGGGCAATTTCCTAAAAAGAATGTGTCAAAAATGGCAACACGTTAGATTCCTTACTATAGATGAAGTAACCATGATCTCATATAAAATGCTTTCGATGATTAATATTCGATTGAAACGGTTAAAACATTGTGAACAACTATTTGGAAGTTTAAACATCCTACTATTTGGTGATTGGTTGCAACTGCCCCCAGTTATAGGCCACCCTGTATACAAGCAACCAAATTATCTTAAACCAGCGATAGATTTATGGCGTGTATTTAATTTTTGTGAATTAAGAGAAAATATGCATCAGCAAGGTGACAATGTATTCATTGATATTCTGACCAATCTGCGAGTGGGAAAATTAAGTGCTGAACAACTTATGTTACTACAGAATAAACGTCTGGATAATAATCAGCAATTAATTGATACTAAAACTCCATATTTTTCCTACTACAGCATTAGTAAAATTACATAATTAGAATGTCCTTAAACATATAAAAAACATAGCTATTTATAATATTACAGCACAAGACAAACTTATCGATCTGGAGTGAATTTAGATAAAATTATACTAAAAGATGTAAACAAAACCGGTGGTTTTCCAACGACCTTACCTATTTTTGTTGGTGCAAAAGTGATGCTCTGCTATATTTATGATCTAAAAAAAGATTAGTAAATGGGAGCATTGGTAACAACAAGGAAATTGTTTGGCCAAATTCTCAAAGAGGTCAATTATAATATCAAAACTTGCCAAAAATATGTGTTTATTGATTTTGAGGGATCTGGAGAACATAAGATTGAACCGACATCTGTACAGTTTCCTGCAAATTTTGGATATGGCTCTGTTGAAAGAGTTATGCTACCGCTGATTCTTAGTTGGGCTTCAACAGTTCGCAAATTACAAGGCAGCACTATCAACGAGGCTGCTGTGTACTTAGGAGCCAAAATTTTTGCACCTGGACAAGCCTATGTTGTCCTAAATAGAGTTCGATCACTGGAAAGTGTTAAAATATTGGAAATAGACAGTGCAAAGTTAATGGGTTCAAAAGTCTGTAATGAGGAAGCCCTGGCAGAAATGAATAGATTAGGAGCATTATCTAAATACAACGAAGGAGAACATTCATCAAATAAAAACCAACAACGAAATTGAAAAGTGTGTTAAAAACAATATAAAAACTTTTTGAAATAAATGTTGTGCAATTATATGATTATATAAAATTTTCAAAATATCATTTCATCTAACCCTAAACATCAACTTTAAAGCTATTACCAAAATGTTCGATGAAGATGCCATGAGCTGAATATCCAACTAATAACTAACTATTACAAAAAATTTCATATGAAAGTTTCAGAACAACATTAGCTACAATATAAATTTCAGTATTGAATAATAATGTTTGATGCAAATTAATACATCACAATTTGATCTCATTGTCAAAATTATAAACTCATTTCACTAAAAAGTATAAAATAAAAATATATAAAAAGACTTTTTTAAATTATACTCTTGTTAAAAAGCGCACTGAAAAATATAAAATAAATTTTTGGGTTCAAGAAAATATCTGGATCTTAAGGAAAATTTTCATTTTATATGATCATGAATCATTTTTTTTTAAAAAAGGGGGCTTTTTTTTAAAAAAAAGGGGGTATGGCATATGTTGAGTAAACAAGAATTTACACTCTATTTCTATGGCAGTGAATAACTTCAAAAGAGTATAATTTTAAAAAGATTTTTTTATATCGTATTTTTATTTTCCTCTTCATGAGGGATGTCTAGAATGTTAAACGGTCGTAAGACCTTAGCTTATGCAGTAAGGACCGAAAAAGGTAACCTTTTGGAGTTAGGAATGGCAGAGAGAGCTCCTTTAGCCTATACTTCTCTCACATTCTCTCTTTCAGTTTCTTTCCTAGTCTTACCTTTCTTCTTCCACTTATCTCTTTAAACTCTCGGCCTACGTTGAAAGGGATTTTTTTGTAAAGGGAATTTCTACGACGTTGGGAGAGGAGAGGAGGCGAATGGGAGAAAAAGAGAACACGCCGAAAGAAGATGGTAAATGGAATGGGGAGCTAAACTCCCTAGACTTATTTAACTTACGTCCATCTAGCGTTACTAGTCACACCTTGACTACCAATTACTAAACCAATCCCTTCTCACTCCTCTTCTCCCGTCTCTCAATCTCTTTCTATTTATCTAACAATTCCTCCTCCTCTAATACTCTTCCCATCCATCCCGTCTCTTTGTGCCTTTCACTTTGCTCCTCACTTACTTCACCTCTGAGGATTACATGAAAAAATCTACATAGTATGGGGAAAGTATTGTCATCACTAAAGAATCGACTTCAAGATTCCAACGGAAATACGTTTTGAGGTCCCTAGAACACGTTTACAATATTTTCGGAATGATGTCTGTCTGTCTGTGTGTGTGTGTGTGTGTGTGTGTGTGATTGTGATTGTGGGCGCTCTAACTCAAAAAGTTCTTGTCATATTGATACCAAACTTAATATATAACACTTTAGCATTAGCACAAAGAACCGATTAGTTTTTGCACAATAACGGTTAAACGGTTATTCAAAACCCGATTCGGTTTTTGCAATATTTCTCCGTTAAAACATCATTATTTTATATAAAATTCTATACAAACATTATAGAGAATGTAATTTCCTACATCTTTTATTTCAAACAATTTTTCATATCATTTATTGTTTACGAATTATTTATAAATAATCGGTTTTTTCGGTTTCCGTCAAATATCTCCTTAAAAACGTCGTAATTGGTCATCTTCGTAAGGACCAAAGTTGTAGAGAATAATATTTCTTCCAAGTTTTGTTTGAAACAAATTTTCGTTGAACCATCCATTTCGGAGATGTTGAACTTTTTCTTAATACCCAGTATAGAGCGCCACAACCACGTAGCGGTGAATTCTGTAAACATATTCAAAATATACCTAATTTACGGCAATAAGGACGACTGTATTCTTTTAAGATAGGAAATATTAATTTTTCCTTATAATGCTATTCATAATAATTTAAATATATATACCCCAAATATGAAGAAAGTCGTGTGTTGGCAACATCAGATATTTTTCAGAAGAGAAGCGTGGAAAGGGAGGAGGGTTTATAGCAGTGGTGCACAAAGTGAGGCCCTCCGTTGATGTCTGTGCGGCCCGCGGTAGATTTAGTATCATAAGGTTTATATTGAACAATGTTTAGGTTAGGCTAATTTGATAAATCATAAACTGAAACTTATAGGAAAGTGCAAAACGCACTACTTTTAGCAAATTTGTAGTCCTTAAAAAGTTTTACTCCTTTTCTGCTTCTTTCAAAAGCGTTGCCCAACTTTTCACAATGTATATTTGTGATAATTTTGCGTTTGATCGTTGATAAGTAAAAATGCTTTAACTTGTTATCTAAAACTTTATTCTTGTTTAATTTACATAATTCAGCTTTCAATTAAGTGCGGTCCCCGGATAGCTATATACCATCAAATGCGGTCCGCGGGTGTGAAGAGTTTGTGCACCCCTGTTTTATAGGATAGGGCGGCGAGAAAGCGTTTCCTCGGTTGTTTTCGCCACTGTCTCTCTTTCAAATGTTTTTAATCGCCATGGAATTCTCTCCAGATCGTTTTTTACGCGCCGGAACGAAAAAGGGGTTAATTTTCTTAAAACGCTCGCCTCCTAATAAAGATCAGAGTTACAAAATATTAGTGATCCTGACTTTAAATATGCCACTTCTGGACGCCTATTGTCCTAGTAAATATGTAGGATGTCATGATCGGGAATGGTAAACAAGTATTTCATTGATGATACCATTAGTAGAATACTTATCGGTCAAGGCTTATTTTTAAAATGACTAAACGTTTGTTGTTTAACGTATTATCATTTTGATAATGCATTTATTGCAATAAAGTTATGCGAACGAAATAACCCCATTCTCATCATTAACAAAAATCCTTTAAAAGTGCATTTTCCTCATGAGTTCAAATCTCTATGATATCACATATATTTCATCGATTTTTGTAAGTATTTTATGCACACACACAGCCCAAGATGGAAAAAGAGATGCTTTTAATTTATGCCATAAAACATTAACACTCGCTAAAATTTTCAAAAAATAACAATATTCTTTTTATAACCGAACTTATTTTCAAACTTAAAAATTGCGGCTTTTTCAACTGAAAAAGCAAGGTCAAAAAAGAAACCCAAAATAAACATTATTTAGTATTTCATTAAAAATGATGCGTATAATTTTCTAATCACAAAAACAAAGTCCTTGCAAAGGTAGCATTACTGTGATGGGCCATGTACAGAATCGGAGTATAATAATGGGAAAATATCAAAGGAAGCAGATCTCTGTAAGTTTAGAAACGGGGGATGCTGTATCAAAAGCCTGCTTCCCTGAGCTGTGGCGCCAGAGCTTTTAGGAGCCTCATACCAATCGAGGAAGCAGATCTCTATAAGTTAGGAAACGGGGGATACTGTATCAAAAGCCTGCTTCCCTAAGCTGTGGCGCTAGAGCTTTTAGGAGCCTCATACCAATCGAGGCAAACGAGACATACAGTCGGTGAACTTGAAGTGGAGGGCAAACGAAATTAACACTACGCCTCCAAACTCAATCCGCCCCCACCTATTTCACCATCGACCCTTTACACCAAACCGCTACTCCCTCTTCTTCTAGGCCATACAAACCAAGAGCTTCCTGAAACCATCGCATCGCCTCAAATCCTACGCAGGAACAATTTACGGTTAGCGAAATTCTTTGACGGTAAGCCCTATTTCGAGGCATAGGAGAACGTTTGTTGTTCAGCTGAAAACAACTATCTGCTATGAATGCCAAAATAAAATGCTGGGAGAAAGTTATTCAGTGGTATTTATCTTTTGAATACTATACCGTAACAGTTCCGTGCAGAGGTGCATCTATTGCGAACTGAAATACTTAGGTATAAATTTGGTCTGTCCAAAGGTCTTATCTCCGAAACATATGAGTGGGTTTTCATGAAGTTTGGGCAAAGAAAGATAATAAAAATATGCAAATGTTTCACGTGGCCCAGGCAGAGATGCGACATTACTATAAACAAAAAATTAAAACTTTCCGTCATATCTCGTAGAAAAAATCGGTACAACATACAATGTACAAACTTTCTCATATATGGGTACTAATGCGTCGTTTATTTATCTTTAGAAAATGAAAATCTTATGAGCCTCTTTTTAGAAAATCAAATTTTTATTAAAGTTGCCCAAGAATAAACTAGCCTTGTATTCATTCATTGAGAAAAACGAAATATATATTATTGTAGATGTATACTCAAGTAACTGTACGAAATTTGACCAAAATCGTTATAGCCGTTTTTGAAAAAATCGAATTGTTGTTAAAGTTGCCTAGAATAAACTAGCCTTATATTCATTTTTTGGGAAATATGAACTATACAGTATTATTGAAGACGTAAACTCAAGTAACTGTACGAAATTTGATCAAAATCGTTAAAGCCGTTTTCGAGAAAATCGGATTGATGTTAAAAATGCGTAGAATAAACTACTCTTAATTATTGATCAATGTCAACCATTTCTAAGTATACTCTACTCAGTATGATAAAATGCCTAAGTACGAGATTTCATTCATTTTCGCTCTACCGTTTAGGCTCCAGGGCCAGTAACAGTCAGACAGACAAACGGCATTGCAAAAACCAGTTTTCCGGATTCAGCGACACCTAAAACGTGTATTCCGTAAAAATCTCAAAGTTGAATTTTTTCGCGATAACAATACTTTCTCAATATTTCGTATGAGAAAGTAAAAACAAGCAAAAAATCGTGTTTCGTACGATTCGCTCGGATGGACTTCATTCCATTGCCTCGGTAGATGGCATTACTGTCTCCTCGAGAGCAGTCCCTGAGGGTGTGAGAGGGACGTAAGCTCGATGATAAAGCACAATAGGATGAGAAATGAGAAGGGGCGAAGGGTAGAAAGTGGTGCGGAAGGATCTGAAATTGGAGCGAAAGAGATGAATGAAAATAGAGGGTTTTTTTGTGAACAAATGAAGCTACGTGAGACGAGTGGATCCCCATGGATGAGCCTTTATCCGATGGTTGAAGAATATGAAAGATTATTGGGATTGTAAAAGGGGCGAGAAATTTAAAAAAAAAGGAACTGTCATGTGCGTTACTTTCGGTCGACGAATTTTTCTCGGGGTATTCTTCACGCCCTAGATTTCAGTGCTTTTTTTGTAATCGCTAAGTAATGGCGATTCGACGAATTGGAGTAGATTATGTACACTTCTTCCCTTTAAATACAATTCTTTTCGGTATATAGGGAAGTTAATCACATATTTAATATGCAGGTATGAAATCATTGAAATTTATAATGATACCCATTCGGGGGTGACCATGCTTCATCGCATGCAATTTGTAAACGGATAACTTTAATTTGTACGTAATGATATTTCTGTCATCTCCTTTACATAAATCAAGAAATACTTTGCTAATTTCAATGAAAACGAAATATTAATATATAGGAATAATCGAAAATTAATCTTTTCAGATTTTTCTCACCGTGATATGATAATTTTCGATGGATTCTAAAAATTTAAAACAAAGCACAAGTCATTCGTAATATAAAAACAAATTTGTAAAGGCTTTAAATGTAGAAGAAGCTGGCATGGAGGGAGAGTTAAAGAAAAGGCTATGGATATCACAATTACAAAATCGAAACACAATCCTTGCTACATCTTTTAATATTTTTTTTAATTTATTTTTTACAAATCATCAGATGAGCTTATGGATTATTCATTGAAAATATCAAATTAACTAATTTAATTTATATTTTATGTTTTTTTCAATGCACTTCAAATCATAACGTGATATCGAATTCGCTACCAACCAAGAGTATTTGAAAATTACTTATAAAAGTGTACTTTAAAAACAGCTGTCCATATTACCTCTATAAATTTGCAATTGACCGTTGAATCCCAAAAAATGAACCTATGCTTCGCAAAGGAAATCATGCGTCTATTTATTTATAAGAAAAACTTATTTTTCGACTACACAATATTCAGACAGGTTATAGCACATTGCTGATGACAAAATTTTACATGGTCCCTCAGTTATTCACAGCTCAAAACATAGTTATCGTAAACCACAGCTAATCTAAATTCGATTCTAAATACATAAAATTCAAATGCAGGTTCGATAAGGCATGACTGAGAAAAGGATTTAAAATCCTCCCTATGATGAAAAACGATATCTGCTAATAACTCGATATTTGTACGCATTGACATCCATTAACCAACAAAATTACCCCGTATTTAAAAAAAAAGCCAAAATTTTCCGACCTCCAGAATGGGAAATAATTGAGCCAATAATAACCAGCCAACAAATATAACAGAGGACGGAACAGAAAAAAAGGCGAACCGAAAAATGTCATCAATTAGTTATTTATTTATATCCGGCGATAAACATTTCTTGCGCACAAATCCAGATAGGAAACAAAAACGGCTCGTCATGAACGTACCTCCATCATGAATATTGTCCGCTCAAGCGTTCTATAACACAGCAATCATTTTTTTGCATAGAAAATTATTAGGAAATATATTTTTTCCGCCAATTTTAGATTACATATACACACATACATATATACATATAAACTTTCCTCCATGGTTATCAGTCTCTTACTCGCATCGAGATTATCCTTCCTTCCAAAGTATATCAGCCACCCCCCCCTTTTAAATTACATCTACTCCGCACAATATATTTTTTTTACTCTTTCCAATTACCTACGATCCCATTCCACATTCATCTTCCTCCCTTCTCCAAAAGCAATTTCTCCCTGAGTCCGTACTCCACTTCCTCGCCCGTTCTCCCGTGCCCATATCCGGGTGAAGTAGTGAGAGAGGGAGAGAGAGAGATATAGAGAGAGAGAGATGGGAGAAGAAGAGAAGAGGACCTAAAGGGCGAGATCTCCCGGATGAAAGGGGGAGAGGTTGGGTGGTGACCTCTTATCACGGGAATTTTTGTTATAACCCCCTCCGTGCGTGCTCTGAGCTCTAAAACGCTCGAAATAATTTGCGTTCTCTCTCTCTCCAGACGCGGGTGAAGAACTCCGGAAATGTTGCCGCGCCAAAACTCTCGAAGAACAATCCTTTTATTTTTTTTAAAGGATGGTAGAAGGATATGGATCTGAAGGAAAGGGAGCGTAGAGAATACTTTAGCAGAGAATGCAGAGAGAGAGAGAGAGAAAAAGAGTGAGAGAGGGAGGAGGCAGGAGCAAAGGAGAGGGGGGTGGGTGGGAAATTCGTGGCTTTCTCCTCAGTTGTGTGCTGTTACGACTCTCACTCTCTCTCTCTATCTCTCTCTCTCTCTCTATATATATATATATATATATATATGCTCTCTCATCCATCCGCGTTGCTCGTATTTTTTATTTTTATCTTTCACCTCGAAAACCTCTATATCCACCAACTTCTAGTCCCAAAATTTTCCTTTCCTAGACCTTGAAAACCGAGTTAACGTTAACTATTTGTTTCGCCCAAAACTTTCACGCTCAAGAAGTTGATATGACTCGGTGTCTTTTGAAGACTCGCGTCTCTCCTGTCTTATCTCCCTTCATTTCTCATTATACAGTACAAAGTTGAAAAACAAAGGCAACCTTGGGGCATTTAAGTTTTCTGTTTTTGGATTTTTTTGCTGTTTTAATCTAGAAATATATATAAAATATAGCATAACCGCTAGTTAAGTTCAGGTAAGATAAAGGGAAACAAAATCAAATGTGGAAATGTAGTGTAATGTTACTTCATTTATTCACCAATGCTTATTATTATTATTCGGCTTTCTAAAGTATTATATAAAAGCAAGGGCTGTGTGATGATAATTTGATTTTCGTCGTAGGGGTTTTGGCTGCTAGTGATTAGGTTTTTCATAAAAAATATTTTTGCTCTATATAATGTTTTGGGAAAATGTACAGTTCTGATTTTAAAATGCACAGTTTTCGGTGAATTGCGATTTTTTGACAGTCCAATTGGACTTTATGCAGTACATATTTTCAGGCCATGCAAATTTTAGGGAAATCTCGCCAAAACATTAATATAGAACTAAGTTGCTTCACAATATATATATATATATATATATATATATATATATATATATATATATATATATATATATATATATATATATATATATATATATATATATACACTAAACCCAACAAAAACTCTGAATAAAGATAAATCATTATTATGAAAACCTATGATAATATTGCCTAAAAGCGTCAAATGCTACCTTAATTAATAAAGTTCTCACCTTAATGTGCCAACAAAATAGTAATACGCATGGATATAATTGCGTATCTAGATTTTTTTCAAGTTTTAACCATAACCAAGGCAACCATATAAGAAAATTGTTTCTGCATATATCTCTTGAATGATTTTTTAAAAATATTTCTTCTTTAAAGTGAAACTTAAATTGGTATGTTTAAACAACATTCCGGACATTCACATTCCTACGCATGCGATAAGTTAGATGAACAAATGGATTATTTGGCATTTCTCTTTGGTTTAGAAGAGCCGTCAGAATTCAAATCGAGCGAAATAGAGGCACATAAAGACCGTGGATTACTTTGGAGTCTTTGAATAGATAAAAGGTTCACAAGAGTCCGCATTCATCAACCATTGTTTCTATTGCTCCCGTACATCGGGGGTGTAACTCAGTGGTAGAGTGTCTGCTTCGCATGCTGAAAGTCCTGGGTTCAAATCCCAGTACCTCCACTTTTTTCGTGAAAAGTTCTTCCAACCAATGTTTTCGGCAAACATCATAAAATCCAACGCCATTAATTTCAAAGAGAAATATGGGTTATTATTATTATTACATGAATAATATAAAAAATGATTTGGTTGTTAACTATGGCGAAAAATCAATCATAAAACCAGGATGTACATCTTATTACGCGGAAACATAACAAAACGAAAAAGATTGCTAATAATTCAAATGCCTATACAAAAAGCCTCCCTCCTTCAAGCAAAATATACGGCACCCTTGGAATTCCTCTCGCATTTCCTTCCTCCCCATTTCTCTCTCTATCTCTCTCTCTCTCACTCCATTTTTTCCCACCGACAACGCACGAAAAACTCCTCTCTCTCTCCTTCTCTCTACCTCTCTTTCCAACTCTCTCTCCCTCTCCATCTCCCTGTTCCACTCCCTCTCTCTCTATCTCTCTACATTTTTTTCCACCGACAACGCACGAAAAGCGAAAAAAAAAGAAAACCTCTCTAATTCCTGAACAAAAGAACTCGTTTTACGAATGTCCTAACGCATCAGCGGTGCATTTTTCCCCAAAGAAGTTACCGAAAAGAAAAAGGTTATCCTTCTGATTTCTGAAACTTTGCTCCCGGAGGAACCATTCGATCAAACAATTCATCACTCTTCCCCTCCTTATTCTGCCTTCATCTCTGCTTAATTCTCTACGTCCCTCCCTCTTCATGGCTTCCCTACAGCCCCGTCCCTCTTACACACACGCACATGATATACACACACACACACACATATATATATATATATAAATGTGTATGTGTGTGTGTATCATAATTTTAAAACTCGAAAACTACAGATCGTACAAGCAAGAGAAATGTATCATTTTAACCTGAATAACGAGTACACGGTATAGTAAAGATTTTACATCGATTTTTTTGACCTGTCTAATTTAAGCAATATTTTTTTTTTCATTTTCTCCATTTGAATAACATAGGGACGAGTGCAGCTTATTTTTCATTTGAATTTTAAAATTAATTAGAAACATGGTACGAACTTGAGACTTGAATGGTTCTACGAAGAAACGAACAAAGTTTATTTTTATTGAAGACAGAATCCGAATCCTGATCGAATTAGCATAAAAATGCATTTAGAATCAATAAAATACGTGATTTTATCAGTTTTATTACAATACCCATTATAAGCTACCATGACAACTCCCACTGTCGCCGAAATTGAGAGTTCAATGCATTTATAGGGGAAAATTTTTAACATAATATCGTTTGTCAATTTCTGTGTACGATTTTAATTTGTTTACATGGAAACCAAATATTTGGTGTTTTTAATTGAATTATCTTCTAATCTAACATATAAAGGGGAATTTTGTAAGTTTGTTCGCTTTGAATGCTTTTAATACAAGATAGGGAGAGAGAGAGATGGATGGTAACGGAGAGGGGAGATGGAGAGAGGGAATTAGAGGGAAGGGGTGGGGAGAAGGAGGGGGAGGGTGGGAGATGGAGAGGAAGGGAGGGAGAGAGGAGAGGGAAGGGGAGAAGGGAAGGAGAGGGTGGAAGGGAGGGGGAGGGAGTTTATACGTTATTTTCGATTTTTCACAGTGCAAGATTTTCTTCCTTCGTTCATCTAAATAGAAAAATGCGGAGCGGTTTTCTTCATTTTTGCTTTATTCGACCGTTATAACTGTGTACTATCTTATTCTTGCGATGCTTACATGTTACACGGTCGAAGTTTTAGATTCACTAAATCCGTTGAAATTCAACGGGCACTCCAGCTAGTATTAACTAAAAGAAATAATATATACCTAATATAAACTAAAAGAAATAATATATATATAATATAAACTAAAGTAGCGAAGAAAGAAACACAAAGTGTGGCACAGAGTTCTCAAAAGCAAACTGTTTTTAAAACTACGTAACTTAAATTATTAGACGTAGATTTTCTACAAATTGTGATTTTCAAACCTTTTAAGATATCGTCACAATACTTCGCATAGGTAAATAATTTTATCCTGCGGATAACGTAGGCTATATGGCGATAAAAAATTTGGGAGGGGGGTGCTTAATTCAGGTAGGTATTATTTTCCCATAAGTTTACAGGTAATTTTCAATTTTTCAGAGTGCAAGATTTTCTTCTTTCACTCATCTAAATAAGTAACTGCGAAGAGGTTTTCTTCATTTTTGCTTTACTCGGCGGTTAAAACTGTGTACAATGTTATTCCTACGATGTTTACATGTTACACGGTCGAAGTGTTCCTCTTCCGCAAGAATTTATATATGTGTTTATGTACACATAAACACTAGAAAAAAAGGCAGAAGAAATACAGGAGGAAGATCAATTCGGCTTCAGAAAAGGACGAGGAACCAGAGATGCTATCGGTGTTGTGAGAATCATATCAGAGTTCAGCCAAGATTGCTGCGTATGTTTCATCGACTGGCAGAAGGCCTTTGATAGAGTAAATTGGGTACTGCTGATGAGGATAGAAAACGATATAGGTGTAGATTGGAAAGAGCAAGGCCATCATCTTTCACCCTGGGAGGGGAGCGCCGCCTGGAGTTGACCTGTCGGTGATGAATGCAGCCATCCCCTGGAGCCCTGAGGTCACCTATCTTGGGGTGATCTTCGACAGGAAGCTGCTTTGGAGGTCGCAGGTGGAGAATGTTCGCCGCAGAGCACTGATGGCACTGTCGCGACTCCTCCCTATCCTGAGTCCACGAGTGCTGTCCATGGACACGAAGAGGAGGCTATACCTAAGCTACGTGCAGCCCGTCATCATGTACGCGGCTCCGGTATGGTCTTGGGTGTGCAAATCAGTCCTCCACCGGCTGCAAACAGTGTAGAACAGCGCATTCCGGCTGGTCCTCAACCGAGGGAGGTATGAGAGTGTGGCCCGAATGCATGAGGATGGAGCCTTGAACATCTTGGAGGTTCCACTCCCCGGTATGGCGAAGGCCTTCTACTTAAAAGCGGCACTATCGAAGCATCAGGAGGTGCAGAAGCTAGGTCATATCAAAGTTAGGTGGTGGGACCATTATAAACGTCTCATTGCCAGCCTAGATAGTGCTGAAACACTTCCCCAAACCAACCGGCCGAGGGTTGAGTTAACTAATGCCGTGAAAGGCACCGTATAGTGTATGAAGAAAGTAAACAAGACCTAGTCCCGGATTTACAGCACAGCTGGTAATGCGATTGCCAACTCGATGGAGTTGGAGTTGTATCCTCACCGGAAAGACAGGAGACTGATCAGGAATATATATGTGATTCAAGTTGTAAAGGTCAGATTGAAGAATGCGGACGCCAGCGCAGTAAATATCGGTAGAGAAGTAAGACAGTGAAATACGCGGATGATCAAATACTTCTAGCAAGAAAGGAAAAGGAACTCCAGAAAATGATAAATAGACTATTGATAACAGGTAGAAAATACGGTATGGAAACTAATACAGGAAAATCCAAGGTTATGCGAATATCAAGTAAAGAAGAAGAAAATTTGAACATAAGTATTGGAGGAAAGACATTAGAACAAGATTCACACTAAAATTACCTAGGAAGCATCATAACGACAGAAGCAAAATGTACCGAGGAAATCAGGATTAGAATAACAACAGCATAAGCAGCTTTCAGAAGAAAGAAACTCCAATTAACGGGGAATATAAAAGTGGATATCCGCAGGAAGTTGATAAAATGCTATGTATGGAGTATAGCACTGTATGGGGCAGAAACATGGACGCTAAGAAAAAAATATATAAAATACTTGGAAAGCTTCGAAATGTGGACATGGAGAAGAATGCTGAAGATAAAATGGACAGATAGGGTGAAACACGAGAAAGTACTACGAAGAATAGGAGAGGAGCGAACGATTATACAGACTATAAAAAAGAGGAAGGCGAACTGGATTGGACATTACCTGAGAGAGAGAATGATTAAAGAAGTGCTACAAGGAAAAAGAGAAAGAAGTAGGAAAAGGACACAGCTGGTGGACGACTTGAAAGGAAAAGAGAGTTAACAAGACATAAAGAAAACTGCGGAAAATAGGAGTGTATGGAGAACCAAGTTTAACCATGAATAATCACGGACCTGTCTATGGACAGATATCCATATGATGATTATGATGAATATATATATATATATATATATATATATATATATATATATATATATATATATATATATACATACACACACACACAGACTCTCCCATCTCTTCAAAGAAAGGTGAGAAGGAGGAAAAAACATTACCGCGTCCTGCCTACGAAACCTTCGATCACGCCTCTCTCTACTTCCATATCTCTCTTTCTCTCTCTTACTTTCACTCCATCTCTAACTCTCTTCGATAAAGCGCAGTGGGACTTTTCCGCCGTGGACAAAGGACGTGACGAGCCTGAGGAAATCGCGCCTGAATGACAAAAAAAGGGAAAGACGGAGGGAGACAGAGAGAGAGAGAGGATAGAAAAGGACCCGATTCGTGAAAGTATGGATGAGGAAGTGAAGTAGTGAGAAAGCCGAAGAGATATAAACAGATAGTGAATAAAAGACGGAAGAATGCTTGACTGTAAGGATTTCTGCAGGGGAGAGAGAGAGAGAGAGCGAGCGAAAGGAGCCAAATAGGTAGTGACTACAAAAAATAAGAGGGGGAAAGGGTAAATTTGTAGGATAAAGAGAAAGGTGTGAATACGGATGTTTATTTGGAAACGTAGTAAGGAGAAAGTAAAAGGAAAGCGTAGAAAGTTGGAAAGGAAGGATATATATATATATAATTTAGAGTGTATGTTTGTGTATGTGTGTTCTTTATACGTTCTTACACCGTTGAAGCTATCGAACTCAAAAGTTTCATGGGCCATCGTATGGACCAAAGGAAGAACTTGTTCTAGGTTTGCAGACCCTGGGGTCTCTTATACCCCATGGAGTACTCAAAATACTATTTCCATAAGAATTCATGGGAAATGGTGTGGAGAAACCTCTAAATGCCATGCAGCCCTTCACTGATATATACCTACATATTAACTTACGATCACGGGAAATGACTTATTTTACTCAGGAAAGACTGAATATTTTAATTCTGTCCAAGTTTTGTCTTATTACGTGCTTAATCGCTCGAAATTTTCCTTTAAGCGCAAAATTTATCGGTTTAGATGACCAACTTCCAGGCGGCAACACAGCTAAATTTCTTAATTGTTGTCCTCTTGAAAGGGAGATAGCCACGTAAAGATTAATGCAAGAAAAATCTACGCCACACGTGCTTATCTTAAATATCCCCAGTTGAGAGATTTATATTATGTGGCATCAAATGTTTTCATGAATACGGTCCAGAATGCAATAAAAATCATTTGCTATTTAAAAGAAAACTACAGCACGTAGAAACAAAAGTAAGGTGTCGCGACACCTTACTTACTTACGACATGTCGTTTTAATCGGAATAAAGTGTTAAGTGGTGTAGTCAGCTTTTTATATCGATTTGATTAACTTTTCTAATAAAAAAATATTTTCTTTTTTCATTTTCTCCATTTAAATAACATAAGGTGAGTGCAGATTATTTTTCATTTGAATTTTAAAATTACGTAGAAACATGGTACGAAATTGAGACTATGCAGGAAAGAGCAAAGTTTATTTTTATTGAAGAAATAATCCGAATCCTGATCGAATTAGCGTAAAAATGCGTTTAGAATCAGAAAAGACGTGATTTCATTAGTTTTATGACAATTAGCTGTGCCCGTGCGAATAATTCGCATATAAAGACAAACAAGTCTGTGTTTGTTTTTGTTTGTTTGTTCGTGTAACTTCTACTAAACGATAAAAGCTAGAATAACCTAACTTCGTGAATGGTCGAGGTTTTGTTTCTGTCTGTCACTTTGAATCGAAATGGCGAACGATTTAATTATCGAACGTCACGTCTTTTGTCGCGTCCTGCAACTGAAATACAGGGATGAGTGTGGACTACTTTGTATTTGCTCTTTAAAATTACTAAAAATCAAGGTACGAACTTGAGACTTGGATAGCTCTTCCCGGGAAAGAACACCGTTTATTTTTATTGAAGACAGATTCCGAATTCTGGTCGAATTCGCGTAGAAATGTGGTTAGAATAAATAAAATAGGTGATTTTATCAGTTTTATTACAATACCAATTATAAGATACCATGACAACTCCCATTGTCGCCGAAATTGAGAGTTCAATGCATTCATATGGGAGAGAGGAGGAGGAAGTGAGAGGGAAGGAGGGAGAGAGGGGAAGGGAGGGAGAGAAGGGAAGGAGAGGATGAAAGGGAGGGGGAGGGAGTTTATACGTTATTTTCGATTTATTGAGGTATAAATATATGCGGTAGAAAGTGAAGGACTACAATGTAACAGAGAAGAAAATCAGCTCAAGAAGGAAAGAAAAGCGTAGGAAGAAAAACAAAATGAAGGTTATCCCGGAGAGAGCAAGCTAGAAGTTGCGAAGAAGAGACGGCGAAAGAATATATAGAAGTTATAAAAAAAAGGAAAGAGTTGTAAAAGGGAAATGGCGATAAAAAAGGAGACGGTGACAAAGAGAGGGAGAGAGAGAAAGACAACGAGAGAGGGGAAAATGCGAGAAAACAAAAGAGAGCGAGATATACATTTAAAAAAACTATACTGTCGCTGCTGTAAACACCCATTTCCTCCCCCCCCCCTCCATCTCCTTTCCCTTTATAACCCGGCACCCGAATAATTAGGGTGCCTACAGATCGGTTCCATTTAGGCTCAGGCGGTGAAGATGCCGTCGAAACAGTTGGTGCGCGCTTTTGTAGCTCTCTTCGTTTCTATTTCCTCTCTCTCCTCTCCTCTTTCTACCCCTCTCTCTCTTTCTCTCTCTCACCCTCTCTCTCTCTCTATTTCGTAAATCTTATCTTGTTACACTTGTATATATTATTCTAATTGCACTACTGTTCTTTTATGTGTCCAGGGTTATCGCTGGTTTTTTTTCACCCCCATCACCTTCCATCCGTGGGTGTTTTCCTGCGTGGTCTTTTACTAGGATGGCCAAGTCAAATCTTTCCTAAGTTTTTACCGCAATTACTCTGTCTTTTTAATAGAAACTTTCCGAAATTGTAATTTGGTGTTTTGCTTGCATGTTTTTCTATTTATTTTATTTTCTGGTTCTTTTCTGTGAAATTATTATTACTATTTTATTCTCATTTGTAATTGATGACGCAGGATTAAATGAAAGAAGGGAATATATAGTCTCAATTTCGCCCTAATAAAGTCGTTTCTCTGTCTGTCTGTCTGTCATTCCCACAGTCCCTCCCTCTTTCCCCCTCACTCTCTCTTTTTCTCCCTCCGACAACGGGCGAAAAGCGAAGAAAAAAACGAACCTCTCTACTTCGTGAACAAAAGAACTCGTTTTACGAATGTCCTCGCGCAGCAGCATTGTTTTTTTCCCACAAAAAGTGACCTAAAAGAAGAAGGCTATCCTTCTGATTTCTGAAACTTTGCTCCCGGAGGAACCATTCGATCAAACAATCGACCACTCTTCCTCCTCCTTATTCTGCCTTCATCATGTGCGTGTGTGTGTGTGAGAGCCATGGACAGGGAGCAACGAAGAGAATGAAACAGAGATGAAGGCAGAATAAGGAGGAGGAAGAGTGGTGGATTGTTTGATCGAATGGTTCCGCAGGGAGCAAAGTTTAAGAAATCAGAAGGATATATATGGTAACGCAATTTCCTTGGTAGCGTTAACGTCAAACAAATAAATGCCTGATAAGAAACAAAAACCTCTATTTTGTTTGATACAACGTAAAAACAAATGTGACAGTGATAAACACCAATTAATAGTTTGATGAAATAAAAACTTCTTGACCACCGATGGACACCTGTATCGATGGCGTTTCGCTGTATGTGGCCGCTTCAGGACGGAACCACGGTATTCTCTGCCGGTGTGACCCTTCGTCAGCACAAGAGAGACGCGACTGTGTAAATATATATATATATATATATACACACTACGGAAGAGGAAAGGTAAGTAAGGATATTTAGGGAAACTTGGTGTTGAAGGAAACGCAGTGAGCACTTACGGGAAGGAGAGCCGCTGGAGTGTTGGAGAGACACATTTGTAGAAGTTATTGGAGCTTTCGGGATGACCCCTTCGTCAGAACAAGAGAGACACAACTGATTCGGCAGTGGCACTGGGGTGAAGGTGTGGGGGTGGAAGGGAAGGGAGCGTGGAAAGGTCGGGGGTTGGAGGATGCAGGGGGGAGGGGGAGGGGGGAGAAGGGGAAAGATATATATATATATATAGACTAGAGAAAAGGACGAGGAACCAGAGATGCTATCGGTGTTGTGAGAATCATATCAGAAAGGGCAATAGAGTACACCCATCTTTGCTGCGTATGTTTCGTCGACTGGAAGAAACCTTTGATAGATTAAATTGGGTACTGTTGATGACGATGTTAAAGGATATAGGTGTAGACTGGAAAGACAGGAGACTGATCAGGAATATATACGTGAATCAAGTTGTAAAGGTCAGGTTGCAGAATGCGGACACCGATGGATTAAGACAGGGCTGTTGTCTATCGCCGATCCTATTCAATATATATGGAGAGAGGCTAATGCAAGAAGCGTTAGAAGGCAAGGAAAATTTCAAAATTGGAGGAAGGATTATAAGAGAGTAAAATACGCGGATGATCAACTACTTCTAGGAAGAAAGAAAAAGGAATTACAGAACATTATAAATAGACTAGTGATAACAGGTAGAAAATACGGTATTGAAATAAATACAGAAAAATCCAAGGTAATGCGGATATCAAGTAAAGAGGAAGAAAATTTGACATAAGTATTGGAGGAAAGTAGAACAAGTTTCACACAATAAATAACTTGGAAGCATCATAACGACAGAAGCAAAATGCACCGATGAAGTCAGGACTAGAATAACGAAAGCAAAAGCCGCTTTCAGAAGAAAGAAACTCCTACTAATGGGGAATATAAAGAAGAATATCCGCAATAAGTTGATAAATTCTCTGCATGGACTATAGCCTTGTATGGACAGAAACATGGACACTAAGCAAAAATTATATTAAATACTTGGAAAACTTCGAAATGTGAACACGGAGTAGAATGCTGAAGATAAAATGAACAGATAGTGTGAAAAGCGAAGAAGTATTACGAAGAATAGAGGAGAAGCGAACGATAATACAGACTATGAAAAAGATGAAGGTGAACTGGATTGGACATTACCTGAGAAGAGACAGCATGATTAAAGAAGTGATAGAAGGAAAACTGCATGGAAAAAGAGAAAGAGGTAGGAAAAGGTTTCAGCTGATAGAAGACTTGAAAGGGAAAGAGAGCTATCAAGACATGAAGAAGACTGCGGAAAATATGAGTATATGTAGAACCAAGTTTAACCATGAATAATCACGGGCTTGTCTACGGACAGACTGCCTACGATGATGGTGATGACAGTGTACATTATACTCGATCACGCGACCACGCCTCTCTGTACCTCCATATCTCTCTTTCTGCCTTTCGCTTCCACTCCATCTCTAACTCTCTTCGATAAAGCGCAGTGGGACTTTTCCGCCGTGGACAAAGGACGTGACGAGCCTGAGGAAATCGCGCCTGAATGACAAAAAAGGGAAAGACGGAGAGAGAGAGAGGATAGAAAAGGACCCGATTCGTGAAAGTATGGATGAGGAAGTGAAGTAGTGAGAAAGCCGAAGAGATATAAACAGATAGAGAATAAAAGAGGGAAGAATGCTTGACTGTAAGGATTTCTGCAGGGGAGAGAGAGAGATAGCGCGCGCGCGGAAGGAGCCAAATAGGTAGTGACTACAAAAAATAAGAGGGGGAAAGGGTAAATTTGTAGGATAAAGAGAAAGGTGTGAATACGGATTTTTATTTGGAAACGTCGTAAGGAGAAAGTGAAGGGAAAGCGTAGAAAGTTGGAAAGGAAGGAAATAAATTGTTTATATATGTGTGTGTGCGTGTTTTCGTGTGTGCGTGTGTGTATATATAAAAGTCCATTTGCAGAAGGGAAAAAGGAAAGCCCAAGAGAGAAAAAACGTAAAATAAAAGGGACTTTTGAAACGGGCGTAGAAGTGGACTGTGTAGAAAATGGAGGCGTTAATAATGCAAAACAGATACAAAATGGAGGATGGAAGGATGGGATGGAAGATGTAAATAATAAACGTTGAAAGAGAGAGGACATTCGGCTATACTACTCCAATTGACAAGTCTTGTTTGGTTTTTCAAAATTTCTTCGGTTATTGGAGAAATAGAGCATCTCAATTTTAATTTAGTCGTAATGTTAACTCGATTGCTTTATCTTATTCTTATCTGAGAAAGAATGAGTGAGAAACGAATTAAAATAAGAGGAAAAACGATATAGAAGATACAGAGTGGTAAAATAAAGAACAAGTTTGAATTTTTAAAAAATTCAAAAAATAAAATCATTTTGCTTTATAAAATAGACGGCCTTAAAAGAATAAAGCAAGAAATTTTTCGGATAAAAGATTTTGGTGTCATATTATTTTCATTACTGTTGCTTTACATATCATTTAAGTAATAATTTCGCTTTGATAAGAGGGTTCCAAGGTTGACCTTCATTAAAAATGTGTTGAGTTATTAGCTTTATATTCAAAATCAATTTACTCCAGCTTATGGAATGAGATTATTACGTAAATGAAATGTAAAGTTATAGTAATGACTACTACGTGACACCAAAATCTTTTACAACGAAGTAATAATCTGAAAATTTTCTTGTTTTATCCTTTTAAGGCCGCCTATTTTATAAAGCAAAAAGATTTTATTTTTGAATTTTCTTAAAATTCTGACTTTTTTGCATCTTTTAAGTACGAAAATGATTAACATTCAATGAAAAAAGCGAACATGAACAATTTACCTCAATCGCTTTCTTACAATGATTAATGTCAAAGTTCGTGATGTTAGCGGTAGTAGGGTCGTCAGTTTAAATCACAAAGCTAATACGAAGAGAAACCCGGTACCGGCATTAGCCTTCGCTTTTCGAAAGGCACCAAGGAGGACCAACGGCTTTATATCCCTTTCGAAGGATGAAGCGTTGATTCGCGTGCTCTCCTCTAAACACGTATGAGGGGCCGCAAGATCTATGGAAGAAATCCCACTTTCGCAGGTTTTGAACGGGTATACTCAGCGTAGCAGGCCAACGCCCTCGCCACTACGCCACGGTACAGCATTTCGCAAGTTTTGAAATTTCGAAGACAGTTTTCTACCCAGAAACCATCTACCGCAGCGTAAGGAATAAAAATACATTCCCAAAGGAACCATCTACTGATTACGAGTTGTTAATTGTTTAATGAAAAAGCTAAAAATTTTAAAACCAACAGTGAACATTAATTGAGGTATAAAATGACATAATAGAAATAAGCTAAAATTATCGTACAATTAAGCGTTATAACTTCTCCCTCCATATATTGGTCAAAATGACAACTCACGTTGAAATCCGTATTTCCCGCTAAAATTTCTAACTTTGGGGTACAGAATGCCGTGCGTATGTAGTACATAGTTCAACTTCTTGCTACTAAAACACCCCCAGTTTCGAGTGCAGTTCCACCGCAACGAGATAGAATTAAGGAAATTTTGAACATTCACAGTTTAACATCTAGATGAGGTACAAAATTGTTAATGAACTAAAAACCATATGCAAGCCGTAAGATTTCAAACAATGTAACACTCTTTACGATCTCATCATTCATTCGAGAGATACGAGGGAACAAAAAATGCTCTACTTCAAAATATATAAATAAATAAATATCGGACGAACGCATATTCCTAAAAGATTTATAAAAATAGATGCGATAGAAAGTGAAGGAGTAAATGTAAGAAAGAAGAAAATTAGCTCGTGTAGGAAGAAAAACAAAATGAAATTTATCCCAGAGAGAGCAAACTGGAAGTTGTAAAGAAGAGACGGCGAAAGAATATATAGAAGTTATAAAAAAAGGAAAGAGTTGTAAAAAGGAAATGGCGGTAAAAAAGGAGACGGCGACAAAGAGAGGGAGAGAGAGAGTGAGAGAAAGGCAAGGAGAGAAGGTAAAAGGAGAGAAAACAAAAGAGAGCGAGATATACATTTTAAAAAACTATACTGTCGCTGCTGTAAAACCCCATTTCCTTCCCTCCACTCCCCTATCTCCTTTCCCTTTATAACCCGGCACCCGAATAATTAGGGTGCCTACAGATCGGTTCCATTTAGGCTCAGGCGGTGAAGATGCCGTCGAAACAGTTGGTGCGCGCTTTTGTAGCTCTCTTCCTTTCTATTTCCTTCTTTCCTGAAGATGGCTTCGTGTTCGGAGGAATTGAAACCAGAGAGGGAGATGAAATAGATGCTAGGCGATCGATTTGCAAGCGAAGGTCGCTCTCGCTCTAAATTCGAAGATATAATTTTTTTTCGTTAATAAAACTTACGTAAAAGTCCTTTTATTCGAATTTATATCCAAATACAAGACTCTAATAAAAAAATATATAAGATATTATACTAGTGAATGAATAGTAGTATAAAACCTAATGTTAGCGCATCGTGAGTTGGATTGGTCGTTGTGCTTCGCAAACATTTTTGCTTCTTGCAGAGTCTGTCCTGCCCTTTGCACTTCCTGCTCCCCCATTCCTTCCGACCACCATCTTCCCGAGAGATCAGACTATACATTTTAACAAGGGGAGGCACGCGGGGCAGCGAAGCGGCGGCCAAGCGAGGGAATGCGTGGCAGCCGGGGTTTTGGTTTGGTGAGAATGAGTGCAATAAATCTTGGGTGAACGAAGGACCGGCGTTTTCTTCCCCTGTTCCCTCGCTACCTCTGGAAGACCCACCCATAGGGGAATACAACTAATTTATTTGAATAAATGACAAGTAAAAGAAAATTATGCTAACCGAACTTGAATATTTCCGGCTCTCTAATAAATTGGCATTGGCATTAAAGGACTATATTTATGTATAGCGGAGAATATACGGTAGAACTCGGTTATAACGGCTTAGGTTAATACGACAACTCGGATATAACGACATATTCTTCAGGTACCATCCACGTTTCTACAATATTGCAATATATTCACCTCGGTTATAACGTATTAGCGCACTCGGTTATAGCGACAATGGAAGTCAGTAAGTAAAAAATATTTGTAAGCACAGGGTCGGCGCAACACATTTTTGTATATGTGGGTGAGAAGAAGAGAACTAATATAATAAAAATGTCATTACATGATCCAGGTTTTATTATTCCAACAGAGGAAACTCTTTACTCAGTGTGATTCACAAGAGCCGTTTTCTAAAACCGAGTCAGTAGACGTCAATTTTAATGAAACAACACTAACGGAATGATTAACCGAGAAGAACGTATAAATTTTTAAAAGTTATGAATATATCTATTCATATGTAGAAATTGACCATGATGTTATAAAAACAGAAGCTCAAACGGATCCAGACATCGTGAGGGATGTCATGGAAGGGCAGCATGGAAAGTGTAGGGAAGAATAAGATGAAGAAATGGTAGAGGATCAAGACGAACCAGTTCCAGCGGTTAACGAAGCTATACCAGCAATAAAAGTTATATTTATGAATCGAGGGAGACTTATAAAAAGACATTTAGTATTATTCACTGCATTAAGGAGTACCGCGAAAAACATTTAAAGTTGGCACATTCGACACAAAAAAATATCAGATTATTTTACTAATCACTAAAAATATTTTTATTGTTTAATGTACTTATTATATCATAATACGTGTATAATGTACTTTGTACTGTGATAACATAATACAGTGTTTAAGGTACTTATTAGATCATAATGTAAAATTTAGAATTTGGAAACATTCTGTTTCCATGCACCTAGGTTATAAGGACAACAAATTTCCAGTCCCTTGAATGCCCTTATAACCGAGTTCTATTGTATTGCGGAACGCGAGGGTTGCATTTTTGAGACAATACCGCGAATTACAAAACCGCGTTGCGCAAGATAAATACTTTATTTAAAAAATCATGACATGGTGTACACCATTTTTTTGGAATCGGGGACACCTAAAGTGTATTTCTATCAAAATTTCTGTGTCAATTTTCTTTGCAATTACAATACTTTTTCCATATGCTACGTATACGAGAAAGCCAAAATAAATTTCAAATTTATGTGTACAACTTCGGATACAATTGCAAATTTATTTTTAACTGCGCGCTATGAATATATATTTGAATTTTTGCTTATCTTGAAAGTAAGAAATTCTTTGCGCATATTTCCTTACAAAAAAGTTGTTGTTATTGCATAACTTTGCAGATTATGAAACCTGATTAAATTTTTAAAATGTTCATATGCACATTCCGTTCGCGACAGCAATTAAAAAGTTCATTTTTTCGTCAATGAAGTCATCATTTTTAATGTTTCTTTCATCTACGGGAGAAAAAAACTTCTCTGCCTCCTGAAAACACCGCAGGAATCTCAATCGGCGAAAACGCAATTTCCAGAGGAGTTTTCGTCCATTCCGCGCTCGCCGAATGACTCGCCACGGGCATTGAAAACTCCCGAATACGGTTATATGGAGAGACGAAAAAGTTGAACTAGACAGTTTTCGATAGGCAGACCTTTAACTCCTATTTTTTAAAATATTTTTTTTTAAGCCTCACTTCTAATTTCCTTCATTTTCATCTTGTGTATATACCTACGGAAATTACTCCGCCGTGAAACTTGTTCCTCGAAATTTTTCCCTCGTCCTTGAGGCCGGCGGAGACATTTAAAAAAAACAAAAAAGGCGCCCTCTTTTCCTTTGTCTCTCTTTTTACATTCAAAGTACACGAAAATCCCATCAAACCCAATCACACGTTTACACAAACACACCGATCATATTAGAAATGCATTAAGGTGCGTCCATGCGTTCACGACGAAAAGCGAGTTCCAGACTCCCTCTCTCTCTCTCTCCCCTCTCAACCCTGTACTATTTTATTCACGACCCTTCTTTCACGCCCGCTCCTCCGGACCCTAACTCATCGACATAAACAATGACCTAATCGATCATTTAATCCATGATACACAAGAGCAACGCCGGTGGAGCGAAAGAGAGGAAAGGAGATATATATATATATATATATATATATATATATATATATATATATATATATATATATATATGGAAGAAAAAAAATAGGTGGAGGTGGAGAGAGGGATGGAAGGGTGTGTGTGTGTATGTGAAGAGGAGAAGGGGAGAGGGATGGGGAAGAGGGAGGGAAAATAGGAGGAGAAAGATGGGAGGGGAGATAGGGTAGGTGAATAGGGAAGAAGAAAATGGGAGGGGAAAGAGGGGAGGGGAAAGGAGTTAAAGGGAAATGAGGGGAGAGAGAAGAGGGGAAAGAGGGGAGGGGAAAAGGGAGAGGGGGGAATGAAGGAAGGGGGAATAGGGGAAGGAGCGTTCGTGAATAATTTGAAGGGACTGAACCGAAACGCGTTAAGTCAACGAATGGATACGCACGCCGGGTTTGGAATATTGTTTCGGGTGATTTCGAGAGAGAGGTAGAATGGAGGAGGAGGAAGAGGCGCAGGAGTTTGAAGGTGTGTTGGAGCGGATGGAGTGGGGGTGGAGAGAGAGAGAGGGATGGAGTGGAGGAGCGAGGAGGAGAGAGAGGGAGCGGAGGAAGGGAACGAAACCCTTGTACCAAGGAATAAGGAATGAGAATGGAGGTAGGCGAGGGGTTTTGGAGGACGGAATGAGTGAAAGGAATGAGATTTCCATTCGTTCGGGATTTAGACTTGTAAGGGAGGAGTCATCTGGAGGTACATACGCTCCTGTTTGTCACAAGAGAGAGAGGGAGAGAGAGAAAGGGTTACAGGAGATAAGAGAGAAGGAGAGAGAGAGAGAGTATTCATTCCCGGGGTCAACCCCACTCCACCCCTACAGAATTCTCCCACCTCCGCTTCACTACCTTTTATTTCTTCCTCCACGTGTCTCTGCATACCTCTCCGCCTCACGCACTCACACGCACGTACATGGCTTCCTTCTTACACAAAGCTCACGTTTACTCCAAGCTCACTCTCACAGTAATTTATCTGTGTGTGTGTGTCTTTTCCTCTTCTATACGCCGTCTTTTCTTTTCACATATCTCGCTTCTCCATTTCCAGCCCCTCCTTTATCTCCATTGCATCGCCTCCTTTTCTCCCTTTCTCTCGTTACGTGTCACTCTTGGTATATGTACACATGCACACGCCGCACTATTCATTCCTTCCGTCTGCATTTCTCCTCCTGCTTTATCGCCTTTCTTTCATCTTGTCTACCCGACGTATTCTTTTTTACTTTCTCCATATACGTAGTCTAGAGAAAGTATTGTTTTCATGAAAAAAATCGACTTCGAGATTTCAACGGAAATACATGTTTTGAGGACCCTAGAACACGTTTAGAATATTTTCGGAATGATGTCTGCGTGTATGTGTGTGTGTGACTTCTAGAGTTCAACGGAAATACATATTTTGAGGTCAATAGAACACGTTTAGGCTATTTTCGGAATGATGTCTGTCTGTCTGTGTGTATGGGTGAATGTGTGTGTATGTGATTGCGGGCGCTCTAACACGAAAAGTACTTGCCATATGATTACCTAATTTCATATACTATAACACTTTCGTATAAGCACAAAGAGCTGATTGGTTTTTGAATAATGCCGGTTAACCGAAAGTTGAGGTTTACTCAAAACCCGATTCGGTTTTGGCAACATATCTCCGTTAAAACATCATTATAGTATATACAATTCTATACAAACATTATAGAGAATGCAATTTTCTATTTTTATTCGAAACCAAAGTTGTAGAGAATAATATTTCTTCCAAGTTGTGTTTGAAACAAATTTTCGTAGAACCATCCATTTCGGAGATATTTTGCTTATTCGTAAATTTTCAGTATACAGCGCCATCACCATGTAGCGGTGAATTCTGTAAACATATTCAAAATATACCTAATTTACGGCAATAAGGATGACTGTATTCTTTTACGATACGAAATAATAATTTTGCCTGATAATGCTATTCATAATAATTTAAATATCTATACCCCAAATATGGAGAAAGTCATGTGTTGGCCACATCAGATTTTTTTAACCTACATCATCTTCTCGTCTCTAGCTTCGAAATCTCTCCCTTCCCCTTCTCTTATTTCTCCTCGATCCTTAAAAAGCACATTCGAACTTCTACAAGTCGAACGTCTATAAATCGAATTTTCCGTATCTCGAATTTTCCGCATCTCGAATTTTCCGTACCTCGAATTTTCCGTAACTCGAAGTGGATTCATTTTCACAGAACAAAATCTTTTTCGTGTTGATTTTATTCTATATCTCGAATTTTCCGCCTAATATTTTTTTTGTTTCCCTTGAGGTTCGACTTACAGAAGTTCCATTCTACCTCTTTCTCCCCTCTTTTATTTTTACCTACGAAATGTTCCCATACCCTTTCGATCTCACTCTCGCTGCCACTTTTGCTTTTCCCTTTCCACGGCGTCAGTTAGTAGTCCTCTCTATCCTCGCCGACGCCCGACCCCCCCCCCACCCCGCCCCAACACCCAACCCACCCCCTCCACCCCCCACTCCCGCTTCGTTCGTCGCGATTCCGTTTCGTACACCTTCCAAGCTCTCTCCTCGACCCAATCAAGCCTGAACCTCCTCCCCCAGCGCTCCCTTCTTCTCCCATTCCAACCCGACTCCCTTTCTCCAAAGCGGTAGTGCACGCACACACACGCACATACAAACTCTCCATCCCCACCCAACTCTCCCTCACTTTTCCCTTTAGCGAACTTTCCCCGGGCGCTTCCCATAATCTCCGCTCCCTCTCAATATTTATCTGGCGACGCGAAATAATGCAGGAGCAGTAAACGCGTCTCGACAACACGCATGCTTCGCAGTCAATATTTCAAAACTCTTCGCCTCTTCCTCTCTTTAAAGCCCATCCTTCTGTTGCTTTTTTTTTGCTAGGACTCTCCTCGCCTCTCCTGCCAACCCCGTCTCCCCTCCTCTTACCTTTATATTCTCTATGTGGCTCTCTCTTCTCCTCTCCTTCCTCGCTCCTCAACTAATACTCTTCACTCCGTAACATTGCTTTCTAGCCGAGCCTCGCCGCTCTTTTCATCTCCTTCCCCGTCCTTTTATGCCACCTAGAGAATATTCCCGGCATTTCGTATGACGAAAATAGTTTTAGGCATAGGTACGCTTAAAAATTCTATGAGGGTTGAGTGGAAAATAAATAGAGTTTGTGCGCGAGTATACTTCTATTATATTTAAAGAAATTTTCGTTCTAGTGAGTAATATTTTATGAATCAATGCCAATAACACAAGAAAGACGAGTTTTATTTCGATCAATCTTTCGCCAAATACCCCGCGCGTCGTCTTTTCTGTATTAATTACGGACACAGGTTCGGTTCCTTAAGAGTTAACCTTCTTAATTTTGGTAACATGGAAATGGGAGCAGCATATTTTGATTTGCGTTTAAATTTGTACACAATCATTGTAAAAAAATTCGGGATTTGAACGAAAGTACGACTGAAAGATTAAAAGTTAATTTGTAAAAATATGACTATTTGATTGAGGTTTTTCATTTTAATAAAAGTTTTTATCGTAGAAAGAATTTCTATCTGTTTAAAGGACACCAAAAGTAAAAAAAATAAAAATAATACTTTACAATAAAAGGGTTTTCATAACCTCAAAAATGGCGGTGAATACAAAATAAATTTTAAAGTTATAATAGTAATAGGAAAAACCTCAAAAAGACATACTTGTGAAAGAGGGGATTTGCATTGTTCTTTTACTTGTCGAAGGACAGAAAAGCCACCGCTGTAGTGATATTTTCTTCATAAACATTCGCCGTAAAGAGATTTTTTACCGTATTAACTGGTTGAGCACGATTATTCAGATTTTCGATTTTTACTATTTTCAGGCTATGTCAAAATGGAAAAAAGTCAGAATACAATCCAATATTTTAAAAAATATAGCTCGCCCTCTCTCCGACCCACTGAAAACTTTGACCCCGATTATACTCCGACACCGCTGCACAGAAAAACATCCAAGCATAAATCGTGCAGCATGACATCGAGACGCGATAGTATAATTTAACTAGCCAATCATCGACTGAAAATCACGAATACCGGCGTAAAACGCGTATATACTTCCTTTTTTATCGCCCACGCGCAAAAGAAACTCCCACGTGACGGGAGGCCAGTAAATAACAAGACGCCGAATTAATTGGATATTAAAAATTTCCTCCGGTGAAAGGACCCGAGACATTTCGGCATCTCGAGGAACATTCCCGAGGGTGAATAATTTATAGCAACAAAACCCATTTCCGGTTATCTCACCCACCTCCTACTCTCTCTCTCTCTCTCTCACTCTCTCAAATTGTTTTATTCCTGTCATCCACCGGAATCTCATCCTTTTTTTATTCCGCGACTCTTGAATTTCCTCTTCAATTTCCTGATCTTTGTTGAAGCCGTCTCCCACTTGCTTAACTCAATTTCCCAAAGTTTTCTCTTCCTTTACTCCGCCCCCTCTCTCACTCTTTTTCTCTCTCTTTTTTTCAACATTACCTTCCTCTTTCCTCTACCTCACTTATATTAATCTGTTTCCTCCACTTCGAAAAACCTTACTTTCTTCTCCTCCTCTTTATTCTTTGTCCCATCTTTCTCATACCATCCAACCCCCTTTTTCATCATCCATTTTAAGGAAAAAATAAAAAGGCCACTCAACTTAACTAGCTTAAAAGGCACTCAAAACGTCTAGGAAAAACCTTAAAATTTTATTATTTTTTAAATATGTGTATGGGGAGTTACTTGAAGAATGTTAAGGATTTAGAATGCAGAAAACGTAATTTTATTGGCTTGCGTGTTTCTGGGCCTGTGCCCACACTCTTGGCGTCAGGTTTATTAACGGCAAATAATTTTAACCTTTTTGTTTTGGCTAAGGACAATAAATGTTAAAATATATTTGACATAATAACAACAATTCTTTCAAAAATGAATTAATTTCACGCCTCATTCCTGGAATCCAATAGACGACTAAGATAAATCCAACGTCAACAATGCGGTCGAGGAAATGAGAAGAAAAAAACTGGTCGTCCTAATAAATAATTTTGTGCCTGATTTGCAGAAAATAAAACCTCCAGTTTCATGGCTATCTTATAATTATATAAGTGAAAGATAAAAGGTTTAGATTTTGCGATAAAAATTTTGCCAGAAATGGAGCATGTCATGATAATTAATTTTGGATAAGAATACTCGAAGCCACTTAAAATCAAAAACGTAATAAGATACAACGAAAAAATCGCAATAATTCGTCAAGAAAATAGATTAGATTAATATATTTGCGTCTACCTTGTATAAATCGAAAGAAAGTAGTCAATTAATGACAGAAACCGCAGCCGAAATTAGGCGCGTTTCTCTCAACGTACGAAGCGGTTAAATTTCAATTTCTGTTTCGCGTAAGGTGGCTGTCCTGATGAAAATGCACTGTTCAAATTTGCTATTATCGGATGTGATATTAATAAAATTTCCAAGTATTAAGCTTAATGAAGTTCTGAAATAGGATTTCGGAAGTTGAAGTTTCACATTTTACATAATTCCGGTAAAATGATTGAGTTATAGACCCAGAGGCACGTCATTTTCCCCCTCTATATGAATATGAGGGAAAATTGTCAGTGTGGTTGGGTGCTGTGACCCAGATACGTCATTTTTGTCATGTGGCTCAATAAAAGTCTAGAACACTATCCGATAATAACGGATGGGTCCATGAAATATATATATGCAATAGGAAAATTTTGTTGGCTCATTTTTTTTTTAAAGGGATTATCCAGCCAGAAAATTTACATTACGAGAAACTTTTGATTTGTATTGTTCCACCATTGCAATGAAAAATTTAAGCAAAAAGTACAGCCAAGTTCCGTCTCTATGTAAATTAATTTCCTATCCGAAAATATTTCTACCTTGCAAGGAAATAAAAGGATTTTTGTCTCCATAATTTCCTCGCCTTTTATAGCAATAATAATGATAATATCCATTGATAACATCCTTTTCTTACTTTATAGAAAAATAATTGCCATTATAATTTTTCCCTCCTCGTATTACAGTTGAATTAAAGGCGAAAAGAAAGTTATGCGAGCAAAAACGCAATATCATTTTCGCCTCCTCTTACGTAAAAATCTTAAACGATTAATTCCAGTATGTCCAGAGATAAAGAGCACGATATAAGCGACACAGGTTTGAAAATGGATGTGAAAGAAAGGAAATAGTTGATCGAATTACAGGATATAGGATGTACAGCTGGCGGATTGAATAGATTACTTAGAAATTTTTATATTCAAGGAAGAATAAAAATAACACTAGGTGGTGGAGTTCAAAAAACAAGAACGGATCAGAATAAAAAACACTGTGTCAATGATTCTCATTCAATAGGTTTTTATGAGACTACATCACGGATATCAAAATATCATAATCTTACGTAATATGTATATTCAAAAAGTCTCATCAACGTGGGCATTTTCAACGGGTCAATGGACAACGATTTAGCACTGCTGATGGAGCAAAATAAATAACTTTGGACAACAGACTTCTGGCATGTATAACAACTGTAAAGACCAGGAAGAGTATAGTTCGCTGTAGAGCCATCAAGACAACTATAAAAACAATAGAGTTTACTCCGAAGTCATACTAAAGTATCACATGACTTATGAAATATTCTACTCAACGTCAGATTACAAAGAGAATTATGGTATCCGAGTGTGTTTTAAAATTAGGAGTATCTATTAATTTCGTAGAATCAGAATTTAAATTAAATGAAAAATATTATGGAAAACCTCTTTTAAAAAGGCCATAAATCCTGATATGAAAGAACTTGGTAGCTTGGATTATTTAATCTTTCAATTGTGGCACCTCATAGTTAGGAAACCATTGCCTTATAACGTGCAGTATATAATCTCATTTTTTATTAGCACGCTTTATATATATACAATTAAAATAGATGTATGTGTATATATATGTATATATATATATAATTGTGTGTGTATATATATGTGTGTGTGTGTGTACACAATTAAAAATATTAATAATATCAATACAATTGTATTATAAATAAAATATTTTATTTATATAAATATTTTACATATGTACATGTATTTTTAAAGAGACTTTCTGAAGTATAATATAATTTCGAAGAGGGATAAGGAAGCCGTTGACCAATTTAATTTATGCCACCTGTATTTTATTTAGATTGGATTTTCATCCCGCGATCTGCCGCAAAAATCGCAATCACGCCGACGCACATTTTCGTATTCCCTCAAAACCTAAAGCAAGAGACGTCAATCTCACACGAGTGAGCTCGCCTTGGGACGAGGAGTCACGAATGTTCGCGAAGCGGAAAAGTCGGAGAAAAGGAATAGGAGAGAGAGAGAGATATATATACCGAGAGGGGTAAGGGAGGGGGAGGGGAGAGAGGCGGACGAGGTGGGAGGATAAGGAGATAGATGTTCTTTCCATCCGCCTATCTGGATTACTCTGCCGCCCCCGCCATTTTGCGATTTCCTACGCACCTTCTCCACCCCTCTCTCTTTCCCCCCTTAAACACACCCCCACACACACAAGGAACGTCCTTCCTCTCTCTTTCTCTCTCTCTCTTCCTCTCCGCCACCCATCCTTCCGTCACCATATCCTATTCCTCCCGAACGATCGATTTCACCCGTTACCATGGTAATGTAAGGCTTACAAGCAGTCACTTAAAGCACTCCCATGTGTCGTGTACATCAATAATGCACGAGAAGTTCTCCGGATGGAGAAGGGTCTCCTTCCTTTTCTTTTTTCCCCCCGGCCAAACCACCAATCCACTTCTTTCGCTCCCTCAACCACCCCCCTCTCCCACCCCGCCATATCCTCCTCCTCCTCTTCCCGTGCAGATAGTGCAATGACGTATTTCCGATCACGGTCGCGCTGTTTCTATCTCTGTCTCCTCCGAAACTCGCCCTGGAGAATTTCTTTTATTCGGCTTCTTTTTTCATTTCAGTCACTCCGCTTCCGAATAATATTTTATAGCTCAATCCATCCGTTTCTTCTCTCCTTACATCTCAAGAGAGAGAGAGAGAAGGATTATGCAGAGAAGGAAATAAGAATGTCCTCGAAATCCATATGGCTGTGTGCACGCGCGGAAGGATTCTCTAACGGCTATTTTGGTGGCAACGCGCATGCGTATAAAGGGAAGGGTTTCGATTATCTGAAACTATGATAATCCGAATCTGATGTGGAAATTAAAATTCTGGAATTCTTCGAAAAAAATTAGCTCTGTTTATTCCTTTGTCGATACGTATGTTTTCTTTGTAATATGCGAGTTCACTTTGATTTTAAAAGTGAAGGTAAAAAAAATCACAAAACGGGTGACGCTAATTGAAGGTTGCAATGAATTTCTTCGGCTTTCATGCTTCAGAAAATTAGGCGATTGTGCTGCAAACAAGGATTTAACTCATTTTCGACATTATATATTATTTTCAAATGAAAATGTAATGTTCATCTCACATGCACATACATTAAATTTTTGGGAATATGGTTATTAATCGCTGTCGTTATAATAAAGGAAATACGTGTTCAAAATACATGTACATACCTAATACCTAATGATATTTCAAATCAATAATTTGTAAAAGTATATGGTAGTTAGCCGGGCTTTGATTATCAGAACGACTCTTGCTCCCATTTTGTTGGAACAAGTAGAACTCTAGGACAATGAGATCAAAATCTCCACTAATAAAAAATACTTCAAAATGAATATAAATTGAAAATAATACATTTACCAATTATATAAAAAATATTAATAATTTTATAATGAAAAATCGCATCGGTAACTAAAAAACTTAAGCTAAAAGTGATAATTTTCCTACGTGTCGTTATGTCTTCCAGTGGCTAGTACAAGGGTCAAAATATTAAACCTGTTTTCTTTATATACGATTAAAACAATCTAATCAGTCAGCAACCTAGGTATATAAATATTTTTTTACTACTCGATAAATATCACATGAGAACTTTTTATAAGCGACCCTCAATGTGATAATTGCACGAATTTTCGCAAGAATTAAACTTTATACTTTCAGCCGTACGCCTGTCAAAATCTTGAGGTCTTATTCCAGTTTTATTTAATATAATAGTGACTCTACAATATCCTCAATTGAAAACTCTATTATTGAAATGGAAAACATAAATAAAGAATTACCTCCATATTGAAATTTTAGGACTGTCGAAATTTTGTTATGAGCATGCGCAGGCAATCACAGACACATGTACGGCACGATATCGACGGATGAGTAAAGATCTATAGTCATTACGGGTGGCATGCGAGCCTAATGCCTTTTCGAACGCCAATCATTAAAGGGTTCGCATAAACGTCGACACGTGGAAAGCAAAATAAAATTAAAAAAAAAAAGGGACGACATAGCAATGACCTTGACCTCCTAAAGTGACCCTAACCTTCCGCTCCGATGAACACGGATGGTGCGATACAAAAAAAATAATGGCGATCGGTTGTTATTGCCTGAGTGCATCTTGATCGCAAGATTCACAAATATTGACCGGATTGCCTCGTAATTAGGTTTTCGCAGAAAAGCGACCTTCACCTTGAATACGGAGGGAGAAAGATAATTCGTTCCAATTGTGTCTACCATGGGTTCCTCTCTCAATTTGACATATTTATTGCTCTTGTGCATTCTTCAAACGCCTGCCTATATGTTCAATAAATACACGTCTCCGATGTAACTGCATTACATTTCCAAATATACGAGGCCTGTCTTTACATAAATTCGTGTAGATTCGGTAGAAATGCCAAAATGATCATCATTCATACATGACATTATTTGACATTTTTGGAACTAATATTTTTCCGTTATTTCACACACTATACAACAGTATTACAAACAATTTTTATTCTTTATCAAAGCATGTGGAATTTTCTTTTCATTCCTTCGAATTTTCCAGTGCCTTCATGGAACCTTTTAACTATTCATGACCCGTAGCATATAAGCATAACGAATAAATAGTTTCTTCATAAACACTAATGAATCAGGCCCAACTTTTGAAACTCGAAAGTACTGACAAGTAAGAATTTAAAAAAATTAAATCATTTTGCTTTATAAAATAGGCGGCCTCAAAAGGATAAAACAAGCAAATTTTCAGATTATTTTTTCGTTATAAAAGATTTTGGTGTCATATTATTTTCATTACTGTTGCTTTACATATCATTTACGTAATAATTTCGCTTTGATAGAGGGTTCCAAGGTTGACCTTCATTAAAAATGTGTTCAGTTATTAGCTTTATATTCAAAATCAATTTACTCCAGCTTATGGAAAGAGATTATTACGTAAATGATATGTAAAGTTATAGTAATGACTACTACATGATACCAAAATCTTTTATAAGGAACTAATAATCTGAAAATTTTCTTTAGGACCCCCGTTTACTTTTTTGTCAATAAAACGAAATGATGTGGTATAAAATTGAAAATTAAATAAGAATCTGTAGCTTATTCATTAGACTCTAATGAATAAGCTACTTATTCTAGTTTAATTTTCAATTTTATACCACCTCATTTCGTATTTATTGACAAAAAAGTAAACGGGGGGTCCTAATTTGGTTCCTCTCCTCTAATAAATAAATAAATATCGGACGAAAGCATATAAAATATTTTATAAAAATAGCATAAAATCGCATTCGATAAAACAGCGCAGGAAAACCATTAGCAGCCTAACGTCCTGCAACAAAAAGAACGTGATACTTCTCGACGCGAATGTATGCATCTTTTACTGCGGAAATTTTTGTCATCTGCTTGATTGATCATATAAATCTCAAACAATTGACGTTTTATTCTGGTTTCTCGTAATTTTATCCGAGTAATATTGAATATTATGCCGATGGAATAATTTCAGACTTCGATTTCATGCCCAATTGAAAAGGACATTGCGCATGTTTGAAATAGACTGATTTCACAGACGATCATCATGAGTATTGGCCCAGAATCGAAGCATGTGATATATGTACATTTGCATTGTCATTAGCGTTACAAGCGACTGAAATTATATGGCTGCGGGAGACACTGTACTATATCCACACGCTAATCTCTATTAGCTTATCTTATCGTGTTTGGAAAAACGGCTAATAATTTCTACGTTTCTCCTACATTAGTTTTGTATGTTGTATTTTACACTATGGTATACGTTCATTAGCGCCATTAGGTATAAATTCAAGGGAGAGGAGAATAAAAACTGTATCTGCCCGGGTCTCCTACTTGTTGGGCGAATGACTTTAAATAATCGGGACAGACAGACATTAACACGTTTTTGCTCTTAAAAAAGACAAGGATTTTCTTCTGTCAAAGAAAAAATGAGGTTCAGGCAAACGAAACGAAAGGAAGACGTTAGAGAACGAAGACGTAAGAAATGTGGAAAATAAAAGGTTAATTCTCTCGGACGCGGAAGAATGATGGAACCAGGTCCTCTAGAGGCGTGAGTCGTATATACTCGAGTCGGAACACCGTCGAAATGAATAGGTCAAAGGGGCAGTGAGGCTCTCTCTCTCTCTGTCTCTGGGGCGCGCGAGGAAGAAATAGAGAGAGAGAGACAGAAAAAGAGAGAGAATCACGCCACGAAAGCAAGTAGGATGATAAAAATATAGTATATAAAAGATAAAAAATGAAGTGGAGGAGCGTCTCTTTCCCCCCCCCCCCTAACGCGTCATAGGGACGCCGCTACGAAAATATACTCCCCATGTCCGCGGGATCGAAAAGTTTTGATTCCTGGCCCCGTTGAGATTGAGAAGGGAGAAAAAATAAAAACGAAAAAGATGACGAAAAAGGCCATCCCTAAAAAAAAAAGCACACAGTATTACACTCCTAGAGATAAAAACAGAAACAGAGTAAAATCGAGTTCTTGGAGTGGGCATGCGCAACTCGGAAAGAATGAGGTCAAGGACAGGGAAGAGATGGGTAACGTAAGTAGCAGTTCCATTCTCCAACTAGAGATGCCACTCTAGGCGGTGGAATCCAGTCACTCCAGCACATTTCAGAGTACAACGGGCGTCAGATCTAAGGACACGAATCCGGAGACTACCTTTAAAAACAGGCGAGAAGAAAGAGAGGTGGAGTAAATGGAAGAGAATCCTCGGAGTCGTAAGGCGGCATTCTAAACACGGCGGTCTCTAGCACGTTTCCTTTCCGAAGCAACAAGCCTTGGGATTCCTTCCGATTGGTGCGATCTCTATGTTGGCTTGCGTCAACCTCGAACCACATTTCTTGCACGATTCTCTTAGCGTCGACACCTAATAATCTACGTGCACATGGGAAGATATTTATTTCAGACTAACTGAAAGTACCCGACGATGCCCAGGTTATGCCACATTACGTATATTGGAGAAAGTAAAAACTAATTCTGAGATATCTCTGATACCTATGAATTGGGACGGGAGGGTCCGTGGAGGTCCGGAGAGAACGTGAGCATACGTGAGAGTAATAGGATTTCGAGTTTAACTGTATAATCGGTTGGCAAGGAAACTTCACCTTAAAAACGCTAAATTTTGTCAAAATATGATATAAAACGTTAAATTCGAAAGATTTAGATTCGAAAGCGATAAAAGACGATAATAATAAGAAACTGCGTTTATTTTTCTTTAATGCAGTCCAAGTCCGAAAATCGTAGGTCAAATATGTGAATTTTAATAAGCAAAATAAAATAAGGTTGCAGGTCGAAATATCGATTTTTCCATGTTATCGTATGAGGAATGGAAATCATTCTCGGGAATCGAACCCGGGTCTATTTCGGAATTTTTTTTTCGTAAATGGTTTTTACTTTAAGAACCGAACATTCCTACCAAACGTCAATCTTCTAGCTACTCGGAAAGTGTGTTAAAAATAGCATTACAGACAGGGCCGGCTCTAGAGTTTGCGGGGCCCAATTAGAAAACATTTGGCGAGGCCCCTACATCTAAAAGGCGTAGTTTGAAAAAAAAAGATTTGGGAGGGGCATAGCAAGCGAGGTCCAAAGGACTGAAGCAACGAGGCCTAAAAGGCCGAGCCAGGGGGTGGGGATCCGGGGAGGATTCCAGGGCCGCGGGGCCCGATTGGGTCCAATAGGTACAATTGGCCTAAGGCCGGCCCTGATTACAGAGTTCCGATTTCCTACCGACGACGACGAAGTCAATTTTGTATATTAGATACATTTCACCCATTTCATTATTATCGCTCTGTTATTTCATTTTTTATTAAAATCGCGGTAAACATAATAAAAACTTCCCCCGTTCCTAAAGCTCCAATTTTGAACTTCCTCTATATCAAGGGTTTTCATACTTTTTTTCGCTTCGGCCTAATAAATATAGAAAATCATTTTTTCCTATCAAATTTTGAGCTTATACAATGCCATGGGTGCAATTAACATTCTCTAAAAGATATTTTGTAATTTAAACTTTTTTTTCAATAAAAAGCGTCCTAAGAATTCCAATTAATTACTGTTGATTAACCTAGCAAAATTAGAATATAACTAATGCCGCCGAATGCCCTAGACCGGTCCTGCATAGAGAGGCCCATTTAAATTGTTTCGAGGCCCGCCGAAGGGCCGCGGACCGTACTTTTAAAACGACTGCTCTATATCAGGCTCAATAAAGATATACATTTGTTCCGAAATGTTTATTATATCAGGCTTCTTTATATGCATTATATCCATAAATTTATTTCATAGGATCACAAATAGGAATATTTTGACTGAATCGAGAGAGGTCCGATTTATAAAACAAACTACGAATACAATCGATGTCTGCCAAAATACAATTATAAGTATACTTAACCCTTAATAAGGTAGTAGCAATGCCATGGTCACCCGAGAAAACGTAGTACGGCCGCCAATAGAAACCGGAAAAGTTAATTGTCAATTATTTTTTAAGTTTTATTGTCAAAAATGCGATGTAAATTAGAACAAAAAATTCCACCAAATGCCCAAAAACAAAATCACACGAATGTGACTTCGATTCTTAAGACTATGGTCGTGTAATTTTATTTGCGTTATTTGGAGTATTTAGTGTTTAATTACATTACATTTTTTAGAATTAAAATTTATGTCATGCATTTCCACGAGATTACGGTTTCCTCGCAAGTTTGAATTCAATTACAGTAGAACTCGGTTATAACGGCATTCAAGGGACTGGAAATTTAGTGTCGTTATAACCGAGGTGCATTAGTTTGCAAATTCTAAATTTTGTATTATGATCTAGTAAGTACATTAAACATTATATTATATTATGACATAATACGCACAAAGTACATTATATTATGGTACAATAAGTATATTAAACATAATAAAAATACACTAATAATTAGTAAAATAATCTGAATTTTTTTCTGTCGTATATGTGCCAACTTGAAATGTTTTTTGATGTCCTCCTCAATGCAGTGAATAATACTAAATGTCTTTTTATTAGTCTCCTTCGGTACATATTTCTTGCATAGCTTCATTAACCGCGGGAACTGGTTCGTCTTGATCATCTACCGTTTCTTCATGTTATTCTTCGCTAAACTTTCCATGCTGCCCTTCCATGACCATTCTCACGATGCCTAGGTCCGTTATACCTTCTGTTGTTATAACATCGTGGTCGATTTCTGCATATGAATTGATATCTTCATAACTTTTAAAAATTCCTACGTTAATCTCGGCTAACCATTCTGTTAGTGTTGCTTCAAATTGACGTCTACTGACTCAGTTTTTGAAAACGGCTCTTTTGTGAATCACACTGAGTAAAGAGTTTCCGCTGTTGGAATAATAAAACCTGGATCATATAATGACATTTTTATTATATTAGTTCTCTTCTTCTCACCCACATATACAAAATTATGTTGCGCCGACCCTGTGCTTACAAATATTTTTTACTTACTAACTTCCACCGTCGCTATAACCGAGTGCGTTAATACGTTATAACCGAGGTGAATATATTGCAGTATTGTAGAAACGTGGATGGGACCTGAAGAATATGTCGTTATATCCGAGTTGTCCTATTAACCGAAGCCGTTATAACCAAGTTCTACCCTACTTTGTTTTTCATGAAACTTTTCTATAGGGTAACTTGTTTTTGCTTTGGAGTATCCACGGTGTAGTTTGGCTGTAACATGCCTTACTAATGACCACGGAAGAATATGACCCATGATTAGAAATGGCAGAATCATGTTTTAATGTAGCAATTCTCATTATAAACTAAAACATATAATTGAGGCAATGCTTTGCCTTAGAGCATATGACGCTGAACGGCCATAAATTTCTAATGTAATACTCAAATGTTCAAATTACGACATAAAAGGCACCGTTTTCTATCGAGTGGAATGAATTTTAGTGATTGAAAAACTAGAAATTACTGTCGAATTAAGTTTGTGTGGATTTGTTTCATCGTTTACTTCTGAAATGACAATATAATCTACCCGGTAAATGAGTTTCTAACTAATCCTTGGTGTCTCTCGTTTATTCAAACACGAAGTAAATATCGCTCAGGTACATCAATACTTTGACAAATTAGTATGACTGTAACATACACATATATACATCATAATTAGTCTGTCCGTATATAAGTCCGTGAAAAATATGTACATACATAACACTACTTCACGAAAACTTTTTTCTTCCCATCTTTTTGCGCTCATGGTCCCATTTGATTACCATTTGATATGTACACGAGACCTAATACCAACAAGTGGAGGGGAGAAAATGAGAGCGAGTAAATTGGGTAACGCCGTCCACAATTTAACGGGTTTCAAAATACGAAAATTTCATCATTTTATTGTTTACAAATGGCTAGATGTTACTCCTGAGGAAAATTGCAGTCATTCGTTATGTTTATGGCGTCTTTGTTATCGTGACAAGGAATTAATGCGTCACAATTTGGCATAACACGTTTCCGACATGACTCTGGCAAGGTATCACCAAATCACTAGGGAAATTTGTTTTTGAACCTGTCACGCGATTTCCGTTTTTCTTTCCGAGTGTATTGCGTTCTATATTTCATGGGAATATAGTAGGTATAACGTCAGCATTATCTAATAAAACGTTTTATTAATGTGAGCGAGAAATATTTTATTAATTCCTGAGATATTCTCCGTAAAAAACCGTTATTTGAGATTTGACATTAATTGATTTGCAAATGTGATAAATAAAAAATACATACTGCATAAATAATTACGCAATGCCATTATAATATTGACGGGAGAGCAGCAATCTATATATATAGTTAAGCTTCATTGACCACAGAACCCATTGAAAAATGACAAATGGATACGAAGTCACGATAAACTCGCAAATAATTACAGATCAAATTTCCATAAACCAGAATTTTTAAATTTATAATTTGAAATATTTTAATAATGCATTGCATACGTACATATGCACTGTATTTTCTAATTTTTTTCTTAATAAAGGTGTTAAAGTGTAGTATTGTATCACTTCAGTTATTAAACCGCTAACAAACGTTCTTAAATGATTTTCTTATAATATTAAAATAGCCTTATTTTTTTACTTGATATGTACTATGGTAGTGTAAATAGTCGAATAGATTTATGCTGGATAAATTGATGTTATATCTCTAAATAAATAATGAGCTATGTTTATAATTCCGTTTGTGATTCTGTAACAAATATGTGCCTACCTATGTACCGTCAAGCTCTATTACATCTGCCAAAGGCGGTATAAGATCCAGGATCTATCATTGAGAGAGGAAACTACGTTTTTGAGAGGAGAGAAAGAAGGAAGAGAGAGGGAGGGAGATGAGGAGGGGGGAGGGGGGGGAGGGTGAAGGGGGGGGGAGAGTGAGATGGGGAGCGAGAGAGGGTGCAAGAGAGGGAGCGAGAGGAGGAGCGAGAGAGAGACAGAGGGGGGAGATAGGGGGGAGAGGTAGGGAGGGAGGTAGGGAGGGAGGTAGGGAGGGAGGTAGAGTGGATATAATGGGAGTGATATGGGGGAAGATAGGTAAAGGTTTGTGAGGGGAGACGGGAAGAACGAAAATTTTTTAATTTTACACTTTCTCCCTATATACATGTCATTTTTGACTGTCAATTATACTAATTTTGTTATAAACTACGATAATTATCTCGATGTTTTTTCATCGCTCATAAACGAGAAATATCTCACTTCCAATCCGTCAAACTCCTACAGTTTATCCAACCAAACCGCAGCCGACTACCGTACCAAAAAATAACAAACTCAAGATTGCGACACTGCGAAGACGCTATTGGAAAAAATAAATCTTTAAGCGACAACGAACTCTTCGGAAAGCGAGCAAGACCCATCAAAACTCTCGACTATGGGGAAAGAGGAGGGGAGGACGGGTCCTTTTCCATCCCATCCCCTCTCGACCGCACAAAATTAGATCAAACCGACCGCACGCCCACACACACACATCGGTTCTCCCCTTTGATCGAGTGGACGTCAGCATAAGACGGGGGTTCGCAATATAACGTTCAGTTTCGGATATGTGGAGAAGAGTAAAACGACCAAGTTTTTGAAACCGCTGCACTAGATTCTAGAACGCCACTTCCCTAAAGCCCGTCTGGCAACACTACCCTTCTCCCCCTCTCCCCCTCCCCCTCCACCTTTATCCTATTTATCCTTCCCCACTCGTTCCATCCCATCCGCCCTCGAGAAATTCCGTTTCGACCCAGATGCTATATTCCTCGGAGTTTTTATTATATTATTTTCTGTCCGTGTGTGTGTGTGTTTGTCTCTCTCTCTCTCTAGAGGGGAAAAAAGATGCCTCCGTCGTCACCGCCACCGACGCCATCACTCGATTCCTGCCGACGCTTCCTTCCGACGTCGTATATTTCTTTCAGTCATCTCGGAGCGACTCCTTTGGGAGAATAGGGAGGAGATGGATAAATGGAAGTTAGGAGAGAGAGAGAGAAAAAAAGGTTTGGGGGAATAAGAAAGGCATAAGAGCGTCGTCATGAGATGCGGCGTGCGTGCGCGTGTCAGTAGAAAAATAGTTTGCATTTGTGTGTGTGTGTCGGGCGTGCGTGTGCTTATATACATGCATAAATACCTACAGAAGTTTAAAAATGTCAGTCCGCCAGTCAAGCAAAAATTCCACTTAAAACTTAAGGTGTTTAATTTTGGAAGTACTATATGTAATTTCTTCGAACCCAATTACAAACCTTTTATCACCAAATTACATACTAATTTTAGGTGACCGTAGTTAAATACTGTCTTCAAGAGGAATGTGTAGCGACCAACAGTCACCTCTTATTATGGGCCGCCCATAATAAGAGACACTGCACACATAATCCAATATTATTTAGAGATAACATTAACAAGCTACATATGTATTAATAAACTTGTATACAGTTGTTAACAGATACAATATCTGTTTTAGAACAACGCTCTTGCATTGACTTTCAAGAGATTACGTTTTTGTATCGAATACAAGATAAACTTATGAAGGAAAAATAAAAATGCATGAAGCAAGCTAGTTTGCCTGATCTGTTTAAAAAAATTCTTAGAATAATGTGTGATGAAAATAATGTGTATATACGCTTTATTTCACCTTCGTTATTTACTTTTTAATGATTCGTTTATATTTTCTCGTTTTATTGCATGTATAATATATACATATATACATCACTTAAGGATTTTTTATAAATTTTCAAAAACCCGGCAAATGCTAGGTCCCGAGGTTGCCGGGTTTATGAGGTTCTACTGTGTGTGTGTGTATGTGTGTGTGTATATATATATATACATATATATATAATCATCATCTGTCTTTTTCAATCCACTGATGGATGAAGGCCTCCCCGAGAGTTTTCCAGTTTTCCCTGTCAACTGCCTCCCTCCTCCAAGTTTGCCCAAGAACTTAACACGCTCTCTGTCCCACCTGTCTTTCGGTCTTCTTTTCGGTCTCGTGATGTTTCTTGGGATCCATTCGATGACACTGGACGTCCAACGCTGGTCATTTCTTCTAGCAATGTGGCCCGCCCACTGCCATTTTAGCGCCTTCACTCTTCTAATTACGTCATAGACTCTCGTCTTATTTCTTACCCAGTCGTTCCTCTTGCGGTCTCTTCGGGTGATCCCTAACATGTATCTCTCCATGCTCCTCTGTGTTGTCTGCAGGCGCTGCATCATTCTGGCATTCATGGACCATGTTTCACAGCCATATGTCAGAACCGGCAGAACACATTGGTCATACAGTCTCCTTTTTAGGAAGACTGAAATATTTTATATAAAGATGTTTGCATTCTTGCCAAAAGCACTCCATGCCATGCTCCGGTTGATTTCTCCAAGAAGCGAACCATCAGTAAATATGAGTTGACCTAAGTAAACATAGCTGGTTACTTCTCCGAGTTCTGCTCCGTTGATATGTATCTTCTCAGAATTTGTGAAGGAGTTGTGCATAACCTTTGTTTTTATTAAGATTCGTCTTAAGTCGAGCTCTTCAGTTCTTCTACGGAGCTCTTCTGGACTTCCTGCAAACAGTATGATGTCATCTGCAAAGCGCAGATGACTCAGATGTTCTCTATTTACCTTTTTGCCTTTTTATTCCAAGTCAAGCGTTTTGAATATTTCCTCTAGAGATGCTGTAAATAACTTATGGGACATAGTATCTCCTTGTCTCACTCCCTTTTCGGCCTTAAAGGCACTCGTCTCTTCATGCAGCTGGACAGATGTTGTCGCATTTTCGTAGATATTCTTGATCAAGGTTATGTACGCTTCTTCTACTCCTTGTTTCTTTAATGCACGTAACACCAACTAAGTTCGGACAGAGTCGAATGCTTTCTCGTAGTCGATGAAACACATATATAGAGGAAATTCGTACCCGTTCTTCCGACAGATTACCTCTCTCACGTTTTGGATATGGTTATACCCAGTGCAAAATCCAGCTTGCTCTCTGGGTTGGGCAGGATAAAGATGGTCTTGAAGGCGTGTAGTGAGTATTTTGGTGAATATTTTGTAGACTGTTGGGAGTAGTCTGATCGGTCTGTAGTTATTCAAGTCTTCTTTGGAACCTTTCTTGTGCAGAAGGATAATACATGCGTGGTTCCATGTTTCTGGTATCTTTTTCTTCCTCAGACAGGAATTAAAAATCTTAGCGAGAATCGTTTCCATATGATTACCCGTTGTTTTGAATACTTCCGCTGTGATACCATCCATTCCAGATGCTTTTCCATTCTTCATACTTCTGATTGCGTGTCTCACCTTTCCCAGAAGGATGTCTGAAACCTCTTCGGTGGGCACATGTCCTTCATTATTTACTTAATCACTTGCTAGAGGGTCCTCATACAACTTGGTGTAAAATTCTTGTACCCGTTTTAGGATTAGTTTCCTACTATGGGTTATGGAGCCGTCTTCTAGCATCAAGGCCACCAGCTGTCTCTTTCCGATCGAGAGATATTGCTTCATTTCCTTGTAGCTTATATTGTATTCTATCGTTTTCTCGATTAGCTCATAGTTATATTTCCTCACATCTTCCTTGATGCACTTCCTTATAGTTTTGTCTATTTCTGCAAAATGGATCATTTCTTTAGGAGCATTAGTAATTATCATTATCCTTCTTTTTTCCATCAGCAGTCTTGTTTTTCGGGAAACTTATTCTCTGGCTTTGTTTTAACTGTTCCGCCTATTTCTTGAGCGGTTTCCTTGAGTATCTCTATTAATTGTGATTCAACTTCTTGGTCTTCCAGCGCACAGAATCGATTTTTCAGTTGGAGCTGAAATTCTTCTTTTCGTTCTTTTAGCGCTTGCTTGTTGATAATAGACTTAGCCTTCTTCTGTATAAGCTTCTGTCTTTCCAACTTTGAGTTGAACTTTATTCTGTATCTTACCAAGCGATGGTCGCTTCCAGTTTTAAACTGGTTGAGGACGGAACAGTCTTCAGCCAATTGCTTCTTATTGACTAGTATGTAGTCAATTTCGTTTTTGGTACCATTGGGTCCTTTCCAGGTCCATTTTCTATTGGAACTCTTTTTGAAGAAAGTGTTCATTATATATAGACTAGTACATTCAGCAAAGTCTACTAGTCGGTCCCCTCGTTCATTTCTGTCTCCATAGCCCCATTTTCCAACTGCGCTGTCATCTTCCTTTTGTTCTCCTATCTTAGCATTGAAATCACTCATGACCACTTTTAGATAGCAGCTTCCTTTGCCGTGCAGTTCTCCATCTTCTTGGTAGAAATCTTCCAATTCCTCATCCGAGTATGATGACGTTGGCGCAAAAATTCGACTATTTAAAGTTGATATCTTTTATTTATTTGAAGCACTAGTGTAGCTGCCCGCTCGGATGAATTTTCCATTTCCACGATATTATTCTTCAATTTTTTGTTGAGGATGAATCCAATTCCTCCTGTTCTTCCTGTGTCAGTTCCCCTGTAATAAAAAAGATGTCCACTCATCAACTCCAATAGGCTTTCGCCTTTTCTTTTCACCTCACTAAGCCCTAAAATGTCCCACTTGATCTTCTCCAGTTGTTACTGGAGCTCTTGAAGTCTATCTTTGCTGAACAAAGTCCGGCAGTTAAAGGTAGTTAGGTTGAGGTTAAAGGAACTGGGTAAGGATGAGAAAGAGTGGCAGTGGGCGTTTAACCTCCGGGGATACTTTGCACCCTCTGCCTTCATGCCTTTTTCCTGATTACTGCCATGGCCAGAAGCAATCCAGCCTCCGGAGAATGAGGGCCGTTTTTTATGGGTGTACATATCATAGGGGGATTGTGAGCCTTGAAACAACACGCTGGCCCAGAGCGGGTTGGTGAGTACCTCTTTCACTTTGGCCGGAGATATTGCAGAAAGACTTCACAGCATGGTTGAACCTACCGGTGTCCGAGGACACAACTGTGCTTCGCCCTTTAGCCTCCGTTTACACCCATCCGCTGACTTTGAGGCAGTGAGCTGAGGCAGTTGGAAGGGATATATATTTTTTTTTCTTTCTAATGATCTGGAACTTCAGTAAGGGTGCCATTTTTCAGCACAGTGAGTTATGACGCCGTATTCGGTAGTATGGATTTAGCTAACCAAAGACTCCTTGTATAACAAACCCTGGTAATTCAGTTTCTCCCGGAACGAATCCAAGAATTAAAAAAAATAAAAACACCAAATCCTATTTTCAGCTCCCTACACTCAAGATATAATCAGACTTACGGGAAACCCATGATTATATTCATGATTAATAAAAATAACTGTGACGACTAATTAAATAACTAACGTAAGAACAGATGAAAATACAGGAACACATGAAAAATATATACTAAATATGTTTCGCTTTTTTTGATCAATCATACCGAATGAATGTAAAAATAACTTTTATAACAACATCTTGTTTGTGAGTGTGTGTGTGTTTATGGCTCCATATCCACATACATACGCGCCCACGCCCCCAAATACATCCTCGCAAGAGCGCTCGCACACACTCTTTGGAACCGCTGTAGTAATGGCATTTCCAGTCCCCAGAGATAGAGAGAGAGAGAGCTGACGGAGTTAAAGGAAGAGACGAGATGGGTAGAAAAGAGAGAGAAAACTAATGAAAAAAAGAGAGAAGCGAGAAAATAAGTAAAGGTCACTTACGACGCACTCTTCCCCCCACCCCCCTCTTCCACGCGATTTTTCCCTCCGTCTTTTCCATCCCCTTCGATTTTCAACTATTCATTCCGCATATATTCTTCTTTTACATCGTTTTTTCCTGTGAAAACTAGAACCTCTCTCTCTCTCTCTCTCTTTGGGAATCCATGATGCAGTTTTCGAGTGACGCTTTGCAAGTGCGGAAAAGTTTTTTTTCCTTCTCCCATAGTGCTGGTAACGTCCACAAAGTCTGCGGTCGCGGCGGTAGTGATGGAAGTTGTAGGGAGAAAAGGGGAAAAAAGAGAAGTGTGGTATAAAAGGAAAGGGGAAGAATTTTATTTTTGTAAGAGCGGAAGTAGTGTGTGTGTGTGTGTGTGTCACCTGCAGTGACTTAGTGCGATAGGTTCCCATCGCAATTTTTTTTTCTTCTCCGTCGCCGAAATGGTCATCGTGATTAGGCGGCGTTATTCGAGAAGTGGGACGGAAATGCCGAACGGAAAAAGAGATGTGTCGCAAAATGCGTACGGTGCATTCTGTTTCCCGGGTTACTATAGAAATGCACGAAGATTAACCACCTTCCTGTGACTCGAATAAAGATAAATGCTTCTTTTACATTTACGTGCCAAAAGCGTATGGAGGGGCCCTCTCTTTTATCGCGTTCGGGAAAAAAGGACTAAAATTTCATGTCGATTCTGGCAATTATTTATAAGTAACACATTGCATACCTTACTACTCCACACTTACGCCCATTGGTTCCAAGTACAATAACTATGGCGGGAATATCACAAATAACATCGGTTTCAAGAGTTATTCTTTTTACTCCGTTCTTCTACGCTTGTCTGACAACTAATTTCACTAAAAAGCACTTCCTTAAGGTTATAAATAGAATTTAACTGAAATTCAACTTCCTTTCATAAATCAAACATCCGTGCACTTTGTAAATGTCTACTCCGCAAGCTGTTTCAGGTTTATTTTGATAAGGTTTCACATAATTACAGTTTTCGATGACATCTTGAAACACCGATCGGTGCCCTGACTGCGTCAAAAACGATAGAAGTTTTTAAATTATTTGATAATAATTTTTATAACGTCGGATTTGATATTACTATCGCTGTTTAAGCTGTTTTATTTCGCATATCTATTGGGCATATTTTTTTTTTAATCATCCCCTGTTACGACCTAACAAAATATTCTCTTCCATTTTCCCATTTCAGTAATGGTTGAGTGTGCAAAGTGGAAACGCAATGCAACTGGTTTTCCAACCATTTTGCAGCGTATCTGCTCATTCACTGAGGGAAAGGAAAACCCGTTGTCAGCATTACCCTACTCTTGCGAAAAGCACCAAGGTGGGACACTGCTCAACGTCCCTCCATTCCGAAGGACTGAGTGCTGCCCCACGTAAGCCGTGTGGAGCGGAGCAAGACGGCGTTGAAAATACTAATCTCTCCTAGGATTCGAAGCCAGGCCAGGCTGCGTGGAAGACAATCAGCCAACTAATTGCCACCGCTCCTAATTCAAAATGTTCCACGTAATAACATTCTTTGACGCCCCTATCTATCGAATATAAGTATACAATCGAGTACTAATCTGACAGTGTAAGTCTTCCCTCTCTCACTCTATCTTAACTATGTACTATTCCTTCGCTCATTCCCATCCCTGCTTTTTCGCTCATTCTCACATTCGGACATTCTCCCTCTCTCCGTCCTCTCCTCTTTATACGACCTCAACCTCCCGCATTGCTATCTCCCGTCCTTTTACTACACACCCCTCCCCCCTCCTCATCCACTTCCACCCTACCCCTCTCCCTCCACCTCCCTTCAGACGAGAAATCTCCCAAAACGAAGAGAGAACTCCGTCGGTCGACTTCGTACCGCCAGAAAGACCGCAATGGGTTTCTATCGTACCCACGGATGAAATGGCAACTTGGACGAATGAGGCATTCGGAGAGAGAAAGGGAGAGAGAGAGGGAGAGGGAGGGAGGGAGTGAGAAGTGAGAGAAATTATAGAAAGAATATGGGAAGGAGAGAAAAGGGAATTTGTGAGAAAGAAAATGGGATAGAAGTAAAGAGAGGAGGAGACGGAAGGGATAGAGAGAAAATAGAAGGAAATTCGGGAAAAATAAATGGGGCGGAAGAGAAGAAAGAAAGGAGGGGAAAGAAGGAGAGAAATTACAGAAGGAGGGGAACAGGGAACACGAAAGGTAGTTATGGGAGAGAGAACAAGGTAGTGGAAAGGGGAATTTAAGTAAAGAGGCGAGGAGGGAGAAAGTAGGGAGGAAGGGAGGGAGAGAGGGGAAAGAAAAGAAAAGAAAGATGAGATGGAAAGAGAGAGACGAGATGAATAGAGAGAGAGAAGCTACAAATTTAGATATATGTATTTGGAATAAAAAAGAAAAATCGGTACAACATACATTGTACATACAAACTTTCTCATATAATAATTCCTTGTTTAGTTATCTTTAGAAAATGAAAATCGTATCAGCCGGTTTTTAGAAAATTCAATTTTTGTTAAAGTTGCCCAAGAATAAACTAGCCTTATATTAATTCTTTGAGAAATATGAAATATGTAGTATTATTGCAGACGTATACTCAAGAAACTTTACGAAATTTGATCAAAATCGTTGCAGCCGTTTTTGAGAAAATCAAATTATTGCTAAAGTTACCTGGAATAAACTAGCCTTACGAGTATATTCTTTTTTTTGAGAAATACGAAATATATAGTATTATTGAAGACGTAAACTGAATTAACTGTATGAAATTTGCAAAAACCACTTTTTCGGATTCAGCGACACCTAAAACGTATATTTCCGTCAACATCTCGATGTCGAATTTTTTCGCGGTAACAATACTCTCTCAATATACTTCGTATATGAGAAAGTAAAAAGAGAAAATGGAAGAAAATGCGAAAGAGAAGGGAAAAGAAGAAGAGACATAAAGAGGAAGAGGAAAAAGATACCATAGAGAGATACGTATGTACAGAAATAGAGATAGAGAGAGGTAGAGAATTAGTATGACCGTGCCTCGAGGTCGGAGTGTTTGTTTGCCTGTGTACGTTCGTGTGTGTGTGTTTGTGTGCGGGATTTAAACGAACGCGGCGCGTCGAGAGCGCCAGAGAAAATAACTCTCTTTTGCTAGCGTGTCCTTTCCACCCCCTCGTGAACGAGACTGTAATCTCTTTAGAATGTCTCTTTCGCTTCGAAATACAACCTGTTTGTCCTTTTTTTAAAAAAAACCTTCTAGAGGAGATCATACAAGTTGGGTACTCACTCTCTCCATTTCCCTCTAAAAAAAATTATAAACAAAACCTCCTATTGTAATGAAGAAGAAAAAACTTCCCGGATGAAAGACTTTGTGGAATTCGTTTTTTGTTTTTTTTTTCTAATTAATTCCTCTGCAATTTTTTAAAAATTTTTTGATAAATGAAGTTACCGAGGTGTTTCATTCATTCAATCCGTTTTTTTGTTGTTTTGTTTTCAAGGAGTGGTAAATTATCAACGGGAACTTACGCCGTTTTAATTTTGTACTTATGAGATTCATAAGCTCCTATCGGTAAGAGGCTTGTGAAGTAATTAGCTATCATTTTGAATGAATGCCCTACTTTTAATCTCTGAGGTTTTCCTGCTAAAAAGCATTTCAATGGTCCATTTTTCCAGTTTTTTATCATCCAAAAAGAAGGGATCATCCTTAACTGATTCAAAAAACGGCTTAAAATACGAAATCGGTTTATACAAAATGACATTTTTTGCGTTGAATTCCTGATTATCCTGCAAAAGAGCTAAATAATTTATTTGACAAAGACCAAGCTATCGCGAAGGTTTTTTTGTCAATAAGCGTTTACCGTGTATAGAAATGGAGCGAATTAAGGAATGGTACACGAGGACAGTGAACACTTTTGAAATTATCCAAGGTATAAGTCCTATTAAGTTTCTCAAGTCAACGCACAAGAATTGATACTTTAAATACTCCTTTTAAGCTTTAAAAATAATTTGTGTTGGCTTAATTCGGTACTATATATATTCTTGAAGGATGTAACATAATAAGCATAATTATCTTTTACTGCTACAGAATGACTGAGTAAAACTTCGCATGCGCATAACATCTACCTATACGTATCGTTTACTTTTTACAAGCAATATGGTGAACTTGAAAATTCAATTTTTAATTTGTTAACTAATGCCAGTTAATAAATGTTGATGGAAGTGTGGTAATGAACGGAAAATTTATAAAAACCGATGCAAACGCAAATTTTCGCATTTTTCTTACTGGCACGTTTTAAGACACATTTACATTACACGTTTATCGGTTTTATGACGTAATTCAAACCACATACTACTACACGGTCTGTTTCCAGTAATGCGATGCGTTTCGACGATTTAACAATTCATACGTCGAAAGTCAAACCATAAACCTAAGAGAAAAAATAGAAGGATCGATTCGTGCAAATTAAAAAAAAAGCGCCCAACAAATTAAGTAAAACCAAATTTTTTAAAAATCCGTTCGCCTGCAGGAGATACCATCGTTCTTTTTTTTTTTTTTTGATGGGCAAAAAAAATTTGAAAATCGGGTCAAGGCAGAAACGAGAGAAATCGTCAGGGGAGTAATGGACGAAAGAGAGAGAGAGAGAGAGAGCTTTTCCCTTCTTCCACCTCTGTATCCGTCCGTGTGCCTTCCACGTTTCCCTCTCAACTCTCTTTTTCCTTCAAGTCCCTCCACGTGCAGTGGACAAGTTAGAATGCACTCATTAGGAAAGGCTCTTCCCTCAGAAGTCGTAATACCTCTCTCCTCGACATATTTCTTCGTTGAGAAATAATGAGGCAACAAAAGCTCAGTTCAAGACGGAGCGGTTGAGCAACATGAGAGGGGCGCGTTAATTTTCAAAGAAAACGGCTTCCCTTATAGACTAATGTAATGGCATATATTCTTTTCGAAGGGCTAAAAATGTTCAATGCGGCGATTATTACTTTTTTTCACGAAACTTTTGCTTCGAATAATGAATGTCGTCTCTCCCAAGCGAGTAACTCAAAAAAATCTACTCGTCGAGATAAGACGATTGAGAAAATAATATGCGCGTTCCAAACGCTGAAAGGTGATTCTCTGGTCTTCGATTCCAGCGATGCATATGGTTTTATCTCTTGACCTGAATGAACTCGGCAACGCGGAATCAATGGGATAATACCAGGTTAAAATATGCAAGCCATAGATCAAATAACGTAGAAGTATAAAAAAGTTATCCTAAAAATGTTAAGTTATTTACAAATTGTTAATTAACATTGGTAAATTCCCATAATTTTACCCAACCGTTCAACGGAATAAAAGAGAAATTCCGTAAAGGACTAATACATTTTATTGACAGTCGGCCTAAGTGCGAACCTTGCATCATAAAACATACATAAAAGACAGTGTCACTTTGTCCTTTTGTCCCTTTGTCACGTAATGCTTTTTGAAGCTTAATATCTCGCTAACGACTGAACCGAATTTGCTGAAATTTTCAGGATAGCATTAGGATATAATAACAAAACGTTTTCATGTATCGGTAATATATAAAAACCTTATTCTGTCCCTTTGTCATTTTCTCACTCCCTCTGTAACGCTCTGGAAACAGAAATATACCTGGCAAGAGGGGACTAAGGTCAGATTTTGAAGCAGAAAAGATACTCGCGGCGAGTGTTTCGAACCTTCGCTCGGATCGAAGGCAATCCTTTCACCAGTAGGAGGTTTTATTTCAGGCCAAAGAAGACTGCCTCAATTTTATTTCAGAATAATCGATCATCCCCGTGATTTTTGACGGGCACTTATACTAGTTTACTATAATTTACATTGAATAAGATGAATTGGGAGAAATAGTTTCTATAATATTGATACAAACTAATTTAATTTATAATATAATGTCATTTGAGAAAAGTGCAGAAAGCAGGAGTATGCGCATAATCAGGTTTATCCAATAATAATCACGGGCCTGAATACGGAAATATTACCTATGATGATAATGTCATGCTCAATACAAAACATTTCACGGTATTTCTTTAAAATAACCAATGAAACATGTTTATGTGTTACAACGTTACGTTTTGGTGAGTAAAATATATATTTTCACTGAAATACATTCACTTTTGCAATGATTTTTTATAAGGCTGCCTGAAAATCGTGAATCTAATTTTAAAATCTTACTCTGTGAGATACTTCAAAAGTTTTCAATTTGATTTTTGAAAAAGCTATTCCATGATTTAAATTACCCTACCCGAACGAATAAAATATACAACACAACTAGGTGAATGATGATTTCGGGAATTTAATGAAATAGACTGACGTTTTATAAAGCAGCCCACATAATTGGATTAACAATTAACGAAACAGAGACCGACACGAGGAGAGATATTTTTCCCCCTCTCAACTCCGGCACGTAATTTTATCCACATCCCGGGATATATAATTGACTACCTAGGATTTCCGATATCTCGTAACCGCCATTCCGAAAGCGGCGCAAAGACCGATTCAAGAGTGACGAGAGGAATTTCCCCTCTCAAAATCCAATAAAAGCAAAAATTTCACGCAATCGATACGAATCGGTTATTGGCTCCTAGAATGCGCTCCCTATCTCTGCATTTCATCTCCGACGAGACTCCCTCGACTCTCATCCCCTATCTCTCCCCCTACCTTTCTCTACCCCTCCTTCCCCCCCTCCTCCCTCCCTCTCCCCACCCCTCTTCACAATATCTGATACCCCCTTACTCCCCTCCCCCGCACCTATATTTCCATACGTCTAGTCTCCTTCCCTTATACCCTACTAAAATACAGACACACACACACACACACATACGCACCCTCCTCCTCTCGTCTCCGAAAGTGGAGAGGAAAACTTCCCACACTCCACACGGGACTGCGTTCCAAACTTTGGCAATTTTTGTCCGAAAAACCACTTTCTATATCTATTCCATCCGGTTCGACAATTTTCCTCCGATCCCGTCTCTCTCTCTCTCTCCTCCTCCCACCCCCTCTCTCTCTCTCTATCTCTCTCTCTCTCCCCCCTCTCTCTCTCTTTCCCATCGAAATGTTTTCCTCTCTTCTCCTGTATTCAACCTTCCCTGCTGATCTTTCTCTCCCCAACATAGAAATATCTCCTTTTTTTCGGATTCTCTCTCCCCTTTCGTCCCGGGATAAAATTCACTCCTTTTACGCTACATATCCTTGACATTCTCTCCATTTCCATCTTCTTCTTTTTCTCTTCCACGTTCCGAAAAAAAACTTCCTTCGGCTCTTTTGTTTCCTGAAGAAAAATTCTCTCGCATGATCATCTCGTTCTAGTTTCCGAAAATACTTCTTTATTTCCCCTTTACCGACTATAATATCTAAATCCATTCCTCGCATGTTCTCAGCCCTCTCCCTTTTGCAAACTTCTTCAAACAAACCCAATATTATAGACTCTCTCTCTCACGCCGATTCTGGTATTTCTTTTTCTTGAAAAAAATTGTAATTGTATTCGGTTTACCTGTCCGTCCGTCTGTAACGGCTATCTTTCTTGAATCCAGCAACCTGAAGAAGCCAAACTTTCAATATACTGCGATTCCTATAAATTTTGACAATAATTATGCCTGTCCAATGAGCGAGGAAACGGTCTTTAAAAGCTCATATTTAGATTCATTTTTCAATTTTTTCTGGTCTCTTCTATTTGTAAACTAGCATAAACGTTAAAACAACATTTCTTGTAAATACTCTTCTGTTAATTTTTTAGGGTTGGGTGGGAAAAGGGGCTATGTAGGCTCAACTACGCCGTTCAAAAGTTTAAATGAAGAAATGAAATTTTATGTGGGCTAGACGTAGTTAAAAATTTGGTGGATCTAGAATTAGCTGATGGGGAATAATCTCTGTCTACGTCAGAACTTAGCTAATGACTCGAGAATAAGCCACAATAGAAATAAAACACGATAGCGCATTGGATTTAAAAGCCAAAACACCGAGGTTAGATTCCGAGAAAGTTTACTAAGAAATGGGGAATGTGGAAACAGGTGAAAATCACTGCTTATGCTTGTTACGTAAGGACCTTCGGATCATGCATTCCATCAATTTACTTTTACATATCGACTTTTTTAAATTCTTAAATTACTTGTTGCTTTTTGGCAGGACGCAGTAATATTTATTTACGATAGCTTTAGTTAAAAAAAGATGAAAAAACGTCTATAACGCATTTTTCTTTGCAATTATTCCCCCAATTACTTGTGTATTTTTCGACTCCGTTCCCTCGCCTTCTCTAATATCCCTTTTTGTTCTTTCGCCCCTCGAGGCTTCTCTCTTCCTTTCTTTCGCGTTTTTTCCTCCTTTGTTCCTTCGTAACCTACATCTCTTCTACATGTACTTTTCCAGCTGTGTGCAAACACCCGGGGATCACGTCATTGTGTGTGTGTGTGTGATCAATATTTGTGACCGTGTTAGGTTCATCCCATAGCTTTTGTGCACCAGAACAGAGCATTCCAGACGCGAATTCACTTATCCCATTCTCTCATTTGAAAACGCAAAGGCGCCCATTATTCTATCAGCTGCGGTTTTTTATAAATTTTTGCTTTGATTTAAAAATTACCCTCCACAAATAATTCATCGAAGAAATTTTTAAATACGGCAGATACTACGTTTAGGGATTAAGTACATTTCTTTTTTGCTTATATCTTTAAGATATCATTAAATAATTCCCTTTAGGCATTAATAACGTTCCAATTAATTTCCATTTTTATTTATTTTTTAGTTCGCCAAGATTTATCATTTTCTGGAGTTCATTTTCTTTTCTTGCTAGAGGTACTTGATCATCAGCGTATTTCACTGTCCTTATATCCCTTCCTCCAATTTTGAAATCCTGGTCGATATATTTCGTTTCGATAGCTCGATGGTTACGAGCGAGATATATCGAACAACCTTGATTTTCCACACCACCATAGAATAGACCGTAAATGTCGTAAGTAATATTTCTTGCGAGTACACTATAATTCGGATAAGTTAAGTATCTTACTCCTAAAACATTTAATAAAAAGTGATATGAATCATGATTGCACAAGATGAAATAAAATCGTTTCAATTCTAGTACGTCTGGATTACGTTCCGAGTACGTAATGGTTCCACTTGCTCATCTATTAAATAGGTAGGGATAACGGATAAAAAGAAATTACTTTGTAATATTCCGCAGTCTTTATTGTTTCCTCAATCACACATCGACCGGTTTCCACTACAAAATCATTCTAATGGTGTTACTAACGGACGTAACACCTTTAGAATGACTTTGTAGTGGAAACCGATCGGTGTGTGATTGAAGAAACAATAAAGACTGTGGATTATTACAAAGTAATTTCTTTTTTCCAAGATGTCGAAATTCCAAAAAGTTACGCCGTCTACGATACTTTTAGTCCAACTCGTTCCAATCCATCCCCTGTAAAAAGACCCAAACAAAGATGTACATACATAAAATTCCAGAAAGGAAGTGCCCGTAAATCTTCACTTATATCAAGTATTTGTGAATTTGAAGCTGTATATATGAAAAACGAGAAGAGATAGACGGACTTGGGACCTAGAAAAACTGAAAGAAAGGAAAGATGCCTTCTGCACGAAGTTGGAAGATCACCTTAGAAATTTGGAAAACAAACCGAAGACCGTGGATACAGAATGGGAGGAAGTTAAAGCCAGCATCAAAGATACCTTGAATAAAGAGATTGGGAAACAAGAGAAGAAAATCAGAAATCATGGATCACTAAGGAAATGCTGGAGAAAATGGATGAGAGAAGGAAATGGAAAAATGTTAACAGTGAAGAAGGTAGAGCCAACTATAGACGCATAAACAATGAGATGAGAAGGGTAACAGATAAAGCTAAGGAAAATTGGATAAAAGAAAAATGTGAGGAAATACAACAGATGGAGAAGTTAGGACGATACGATATGATGTACGCTAGGGCACCGGAGTTAGAAGATAAGAAGTCTAATGGGATTCGTGGTAAAGGAATTATTAATACAGATGGGAAAATAGTCGCAGAACCAAAGGATGTAGCACAGGTATGGAAAGAATACATTAAGGAACTATACAAAAAGCAGGCAGGATCGGTACAAATGGAACTGGAAGAAGAGAATTGCATTGAAAAAGACAACTTGGGACCAAGTATTATGAAAAGCGAAGTAGAAAAGGCGATACAGGAACTAAAGAAAGGAAAAGCTACAGGCAGCGATGGAATATCGGTAGAGGTACTTAAAGTCATGGGATCGCAAGGACTAAAAGTGATTACGAAATTAATTAACAAGATTTACGTCTCGGGAGAGTGGCCTCAGGATTTCTTAGATGTAACAATGATCCCTCTAAAGAAGAAGCCAAAGGCAATGCAGTGTAAGGACTACAGAACGATATCCCTACTGTCACACACTTCCTAGATCATCACGAGGATTCTTAATAAAAGACTAGAGAAAAAGGCCGAAGAAATGCTAGGGGAAGATCAATTCGGCTTCAGAAAAGGACGAGGAACCAGAGATGCTATCGGTGTAGTGAGAATCATATCAGAAAGGGCAATAGAGTACAGTCAAGATTGCTGCGTGTGTTTCGTCGACTGGCAGAAGGCCTTTGATAGAGTAAATTGGGTACTGCTGCTGAGGATATTAAAGGATATAGGTGTAGACTGGAAAGACAGGAGACTGATCAGGAATCTATATGTGAATCAAGTTGTAATGGTCAGGTTGGAGAATACGGACACCAGCGGAGTACATATCGGTAGAGGAGTAAGACAGGGCTGTTGTCTATCGCCGATTCTATTCAATATATATAAAGAGAGGGTAATGCAGGAAGCGTTAGAAGGTACGGGAGATTTCAAAATTGGAGGAAGGGATATAAGAACAGTGAAATACGCGGATTATCAAGTACTTCTAGCAAGAAAGGAAAAGGAACTCCAGAAAATGATAAATAGACTAGTGACAACGGGTAGAAAATACGGTATGGAAATTAATACAGAAAAATCCAAGGTTATGCGAATATCAAGTAAAGAAGAAGAAAATTTGAACATAAGTATTGGAGGAAAGCCATTAGAACAAGTTTCAGATTATAAATACCTTGGAAGCATCATAACAAGAGAAGCAAAATATACAGATGAAATCAGGACTAGAATAACAAAAGCAAAAGCCGCATTCAGAAGAAAGAAACTCCTGCTAACGGGAAATATAAAGCAGGAAATCTGCAAGAGGTTGATAAAATGCTATGTATGGAGTATAGCTTTGTACGGAGCAGAAACATGGACGCTAAGGAAAAATGATATTAAATACTTGGAAAGCTTCGAAATGTGGTCATGCAGAAGAATGCTGAAGATAAAATGGACAGATAGGGTGAAAAATGAGGAAGTATTTCGAAGAATAGGAGAGGAGCGAACGATTATACAGACTATAAAAAAGAGGAAGGCGAACTGGATTGGACATTACCTGAGGAGAGAGTGCATGATTAAAGAAGTGCTAGAAGGAAAACTGGATGGAAAAAGAGAAAGAGGTAGGAAAAGGTTTCAGCTAGTAGACGACTTGAAAGGGAAAGAGAGCTATCAAGACATGAAGGTAACTGCGGAAAATAGGAGTATATGGAGAACCAAGTTTAACCTAGAATAATCACGGACCTGTCAAAGGACAGACTACCTATGATGATGATGATATGAAAAAGATTCTACTCTTCACGAAGCAACATAACAACGATAAAGAACCTCACTGTTAAGGTTAGCCTACCATTAGAATGCGTGCGGGTGGCACAACTTCACCGAAAATGCCCGTGAAGATACATGAATTTTAAATCCTCAAATACATTACTCGTGTATAGTACGATCCCCAATTTTTGCAATAAAAATTTGGTCGTAAAAACTCGTACTATACAAGAGTATATACGGTGTGTGTGTGTGTGTGTGTGTGTGTGTGTGTGTGTGTGTGTGTGTGTGTGTGTGTGTGTGTGTGTGTGTGTGTGTGTGTGTGTGTGTGTATGCACATATACATATATATAATTTTTTCTCGCGGCCCGTTTCCATCGTCATTCAGTACGGTCGGATGAAAAATTGTCACAAGCCCCCTCGATAGTCAATGGACGCCGCCATAAAGCCCTCTCCTATTTCCACCCACCCCTTTTGCCTTGATTATCGTCCCGCTAATGACTTAAGTGAACCTGGTTCAATCTAGGGGACGAATCACATCAACCTCAGAACTCGCCCCTTGCTTCCGGTGGGTTTCAAACCCGCAACCACGGCAACGGAAGTGTATTTGCTCTGTTCGACTACCTCCTCTAACCCCTTCCACTTACACCCTAAACCCCTTCCACCCTCCCCTCTCTTCAACTCCAAACACATAACCCAATTATAAACTCCACCTCTTCCGCTCGCTCCATCTTCTTTCGCGACAGAAAGGAAAACACAGAGAGAAAAGCGGCCTCGGGGAAAGGTGGAGACAGGGGGAGGCAGAGAGATATCATTATGTATTTCTTTGAGCTACTTTACCTGAACGCGGGAGAAATAATCGTATCCTATGGGGAAAATGAGAATTTAATTATTCAAACCCCTTCTCTCTTTCTCCCTGCGGAGGGAGAGAGAAAGAAAAGGGAGCTCTCCCTCCCTCCCTCTCTCGCACACACATGGAACCCTTGGGCTAAATAAGTTTGGCGGGGCTTGCATCTGTGCCTTGCTAAATCTTCTTCCTCCTCTTCCCAGCCTCCCTCCCCGCCCTCCCCCCTCTCTTCCCCCTCCCCTACTAACCCCTTTCCCCTTACACCTCTCTCTCTCTACTTGTACCTCGGCAGGAGCAGAAACAGCAGCTTCCTATGTACCTAACCCAATATAGGAAGGGTTCTTCCCCACCCCCTCCCCCCCACCTTCCGCCCCATTTTCCACCCCTTCTCCGAACCCTTACGTTCCCTCACCCCCCACATCGCTCCTCCCTCCCTCCATACCTCAAACCTTAACCCGAGCCCTTTTACGCGTCACCTTTTTAGGGAACATGAAAATACAAAGAGAGAGAGAGAGATAGAGAGGGAGAGAGAGTTCGGGATGTTAGTAGGAGAGCAGGAGGAAGAAGAGAAGCGGGGATGGGCGTTGCGAAAGGTTTGAGGAATAAATGCCCGTTTTCGAAAAGGAGACGGATAAAAGAGGTACGAGAACGGAAGAAGAAGAAGAAGTAGTAGTGTGTGTGTGTGCAGAAACTGAAGAAGTGGACGGATGTAGGTTTCGACGACGCCGAGAGAAATAAATGGTGGGACGTGGCTTCATAATCGCATTAAATCCTTAGTCTCTCGTGTTTCCTAGCACCTCCCATATTCCCTTCCCTCTGCCGAACGTGCAACAAGCCTCGTTCGTTTTCACCCTCAGGACCCTTAACATCTTCCCAACCCAACCCACCAACCCCCCCCCCTCCCCCCCCCAAAAAAACCCCCTTCCCTCTTCCTCCTCCTTCCTCTCCTCCCTCCCCCCTCTCTCCACTCGCTCTCTCTCTGTCTCTCCGTCACCTGTCCTGAACCATGCGGGATAATCAAGTGTTAAAAGGATCCCTAAAACGTCCGAATCAATATTAAAACATCAGGGTTGGATTGGTTTTCGTGTAAAACTCCGAAACTTCCCGTCGTCTAATTATTTTTTTTCTTGCTAAAGGGCGGTTATTAATAGCGCCTGTTCTCCTAGGGAAGCGATGGATTGTTGTTTAATCCTATTATTTCCGACCTTAAAAGATGGCGACGGCAAGAATTATTTTGATTGATAAATAGTGTTTTAATCTCGGATTATCTTGATGGATGATTCGGTGCGATGAATGGTGCGGATTAAACAAGTACATTCAACAAGCAGAGCATACTCGGTGCACATTTTTAGCTGGCTAATTTTTCGATTTTTTTTCATTTTATTCACAAGATCAAATAAAAGGGGTATTAACAATCATAAAACTTAAAGGTCGCGAAATGCCTTGCAACTATTAAAATAAATATTCGTTAGTTACGAATTATTTGGATTGTTAATATTTTATGTGGGTTTATGATTCGTATGGGAGCGTTACATGCTTCGATCGGCTGTTTAATTAATTTCCCAGTTTAGTTGGATCTAAATCATAAATTTCATTCGATTGCATAAAAATTATTTGACGACGTCTCCATAATTTCAAAACACATTTTCATTGAACCATAAAATTGAAATGAAGCCGTAAACAAACATTATTGCGAGAGAAATCCATGAATATAAATTACCGTCAAAAATAACTTTATAAATGCATGCCCATTTGCATAGTATGTAACAGGATAGAATTAAATACAAGTAAAATAAACAAAAAATTGAACTTGCTTGCAATTTAAAATTTAGTACAACAATACGTGATTATTTTTCTAAGTATTCAGAGAGGAGATTTTTCATGTTACATTATAAAAGCGTCTCAAATGAGACCTTGGAAAAATATCAGCGTGAATCAAAACACCCTCCTTAAAGTACAGTCAAAAAAACGAAGATAAACTTCGTGATTTTCGTTATATTTTATTATTCATAGAAAATATCGTGTTTTGTCCTTGGTCTAATAATACATCCACATTTTCCTCGGAATTGTGAAATTCTTAGACCATTTAACAGCGCACTTTCTCATAAGTAATTGAAATTGCGTTCCAAGTACAAAAAATATCACTAGTTAGGACCTCACCAATTCGGACCCTCTATAATTAGGACTGCCTTCTTTAGGTGGAGGGGGAAGTGAAGAAGAAGATAGTGAAGAATATCGAAGAATATCGAAGCTGCCTCGATTCTCTTATTAAATTTGCTAATTTTGACGAGGAATTCGAAATATATTTTTAACGCTCTAAGAGAAATGAAGTACGGCATTATGAAACGGCAATACAATAGAACCCTTACTCTAGAGAAAATTTTCGATTTCTTCAAAAAAAAAAGATGATACAATTGGGGAAGGACCGTCTATATCTGATTAAATTTGTAGGTATTAACGTTTAACAGATTAATTAAAGTTTATTTTTTAAAATAATCGTATTCTTTGTATTCTATTTGATTTAAATTCTTTGTATTAAATTTTGTTTGTGCAATAAAGTAAAACGTTTTCCATTATAAACGGTGAGATAATGTAATAGTTGTTCGTGATAATAAATCAGATATGACATGTGACTACATACGATGCTGGATTGCGAATAAATAAGCATGTTTTTAATAAATACGACTTGAAAATTCTATAATTCGAACTTTTCACTAATTCGGACTACCCCTTTCCCCCTTTAGTCCGAATTCGTGAAGTTTCGCTGTAATATATAAAAATATTACAAGAATAACTCTACTTAATGAATTCTAAACTCTTTCCCGCCATGAAATTTACACTTTCTTCCATTATTTTACCGTAAATAAAGTTTCGGAAAATACAACCATTTCTCGTACATCGTCATTTATTGTTTATATTACGAAAACTCGTCTCTCATTTCACTTTGAACAACGCGAAATGACCTGGCCGTTCGCGTTCGAATTTTGAATGTTATAGGTATCGAGAGAGAGAGAGAGAAAATTCATTCACAATAAATATGGACCCCAAACAACCTCGCGAAGCAAATAATTTCTAAATACTTCCGCGGAATTCCATCGATCCGCCCTATGACGCTAAGGAATGGAATTGCGCAGCCTCCGGGGTTCGGCGCAATATCTCTAGGCTGTTAATAACTCCGGCAACGCGGTGAAATCAGCTGCTGCAGTTCCAATTCTCTGTTTTAAGAGCGAGGGGCGGAGTGAGAGGGGGAGGGAGAGGGAGGGGGTGAGAGAGATAGTTCAACTTCCCCAGCATACAAATGGCTAAATCAGGAAACGGCGGCTGAAAATCTGTCTCCGCCGAATTTAAGTGAGAGAGTGTATGCATCTCTTCGAACGTGAGAGAATTACGAATATCCTCGTTATGGGCGAGAGAGAGAGAGAGCAAGAAAGGACATCTATATCATCCACTTTGTTTTTTTTTTGCGGTTTCCCTCAAAAGGAAGAATTAATAAAATTAGGAATGTGTGAGCCGGGTTGTCATTACCCGAAGAATACTAAGTTCCTCCAAAAGCAAATGGAAGTGTCTCCTAAAAACACGGTTGGAATAGAAATATAAGCTAAAAATCTGCAAAAATGCTCACTCGTTTCATTATGCCATCTATTTGTTTCAGTAAATATTTTACAAGTACATCAAAACACTTTCTACTATTCCACAGGCGAACGTTTTCCGGTATTCAAATATTTTTTTGTCTTTCGGAGTAATTTCTTATAGCTGTTGTTAGCAGTTCCCATATTTGTCTTTCCTAACTGTCTGATAGGCAAGCTTTATTTCTATTTCCTTTCTATGCAAAATTAATTTTGTCAAAAATTTATAACATCTCTAATTTTAATAAGATGCTTGAATAAATTGATGGAATGAATTATCCGAAGATCCTTATGCGACAGGAATAAATTGTAATGATGGGAAATGTGGAAACGGGTGAAAAAATCTGCTATGACCGGGAATCGAACCCGCGGGTTTCTTCGATGTATCTCATTGAGGACATCCGTTGGTGCTGGTTGATACTAGCATATTCCAAACCTAAGAAAATATTCCCATTCTGAAAGAGGAGAATTTGTCTCCTACCGTATTTCAGTGTAAAATATCCGCCCGGTATGATAGATGAAACAAAATATATTTTGAGGCTATTGCTGAAGATGAGAAAAAAGTCAGGGTAATGTGCAATTCACCATGTTAATGTTCTTATTCACTTCACTTTAATTTTTTATCTTTTATTCTTGCATTTTGAGTAGAAATTAGATTGCCTAAGTGAATTTCTTTTGCGTTTACGTTAGAGGAAAATAATCATGATGAAAAAAAATTATGTCTATAATTATGAAATTCGATTATTTCGGGAACTATCATACATAATAACTAAAATTGTAATATTTTCCGATCTATATATATATATATATATATCACATTTATATTTATAAAAGTTACAGATCCCTTGTTTGTTAGGGAAAAATATTTTACGTCTTTGCTTGTAAAGATATATCACACCCTGGAAAGAACTGGGAAGGACTAGAGTCAATTAATGAGTCAAACTATCCTTCTTCCCTTTAACACTTTTATCGGTAAACTCGTCAATAATTTATTTCGATGCTGATTACGAAAAATTAAAAATTATTATACGGTTTATGGCTAATCTTTTACAGTGTAACTTGAATTACTAGGCAAGTAAATCTACGACTTGCATAATTGACTCTCTGAAAATGTGGAAATCTTTTATCAAAATTTAACATTTTAACTGTTAGATAATTTTCAAATGTTCTTTACAAAGTAGTTTAGGAATCATATTTTTAATCATAAAGTTTCATGGTGTAATGCCTTCAACCAAGTCCATTTCAAGGATACTCTATTTGAATTCTCTTGGATATACGTACTTTACCCTAACACTATCTGGAAACCTCTATCCTCTAGCTTATTTTCTTTTAGTCTTTCCTAACGTATTTCAACATTCCCTTCCCTCTCTTGAAATCCAACCTGAATATTTCTCTTTCCGAGTTTTAATCACTGAGATTAATCTTCTATCTTCCCCAACTATATTCAAGGTTTCTTCATTTGTTTTCTTCTTTTTCCATCTTATTTTCACTATCTTATCCTCCATTCTAAAGCTTCTAATGCACGCGTATCCTCTTTACTCAAAGTTCATCTCTCAGACTCACAAATTACCGAGCGCCATATTAAAGTTACCCAGACTTTTTTTGTAACAAAACACTTCTTCACATATTTTTCTTACAAAGAAAATTTCAAAAGTTGAGATGATACTTGTTTATGTGGAAGTTTATGTGTCAGCCTATACCCGTAATATTCTTGTTTTTGCCAAATATATGTGGCATAAAATATTTAAACGGATTTGAAACTCTGAATGAACTCTCCAAAAATTACAGAGAGGAGCAAATTTTATCAGGAAAAGTACTAGGTGCATCGTCCCTATGAGTTACGCGCGACAACCCTTGCCTCGCTCCTCTCCGCTTGTATTTCATGTAGATAATTATATCAAACCATATATTCGGGCTTTCTCTTAGCGCAGTGCTCCCCAACCTTTTTTGCTCCACGGCACACCTTCATGCATACTTAAAATCATCGCGGCACACCAACCCAACCCTAATTATTTCACAACACACTTTAAAAGAAAAAACTAGCAAAAAACCAATAAAAGACGCAATTATATTATATTGATATGATTGGTAAAGTATTATTCAAATAATTGCATAATTTTATTGTAAATTAAGTACATACACAATTCAACGTGTAAAAATGCTATGCTCTTCAACTAAAAATTTAATCTTTCCTTTTTGGTACAAAGGCTCAATACTAGAAAGACCTACAAGAACTTCTTCATCTAGATTCTTTAAACATGCCCTTTTAATATTTTTAATATGAGCCGTAGATGAACAAGTAAATTTGCGTAAATACGTTGTTGAATTTGGAACGTCATAGCGATGGCATATTCAGATATTGAAGGATATTCACACCTTTAGTTTTTAGCCAAAATATATACAACTAAAGGTATTAATACTAATTTGAAGTTGTATGATCGTTGCTAAGGTCTATCGAGTCCTCTAGCAGTTTCAGAATAAATTCCTGGATTGATAAAATTTATGCGAATTTGTTTGTTCTAAACGCTTTTGTTAAAATTAAATATCCTCAGACTGTGCGGCATACCGGTTGGAGAGCAGTCTTAGCGTACGACACATATCAATCTATTTCTTTCTTTTCCGTCTGAATTGTTATCCAATTTTTAGATCGATAACCTGTGTACATTAAGCAGCATGTAGTCACCGAAACTGCAAGCCTCACCCCTTCACCCTCTCCCCATCCCATCATTATTCCAAACAAGTGCACGCCCAATCCCCATCCCCCAGATGCAATTTCATGCTAAATTCCAGTAACTCTAATATCAATCGTATAAGTAAAAGTTAAATTTAAAACAAATATGTGCGGTGATGGGGAATAACCGGCTTTCCTTCACTTTCGAAATATGACCCCGAATTATTATCTCTAATTATGTGGCTGTATACATTACTAAACAATTCACATTAATACATAATGATAAATAATATATAACCGCATACGTTAATGTTTTACGAAGCAGAGAAATATATCCAGTAGAGGAATATTTCTACGAACGTAGTTCTGCCTCCAAACTTTGGTCCGCGGCATGAAAGCATTGCAATTACTGGATCATCGGTTAATGGAAAAGCCTTAAATTATCCAAGACATAATATTCAGATTCGTTTCAACCTCCATCTTCTCTATCGCTACCAAGACTACCGTCGCGAACCATTCGCGCGGTTTTCTGAGAAACTTTTCAGGGAACGGATGAGGAGATAATCACCATGCAATATGAGCGGAAATTCATGCGCATATTCGTGATATCAAATTCCTGATTAACCAGCTACGGAACTATCATACTTGCATGACGCAAACTCGAGGGTCACGTGATGCAGCGTTCCTTGCGGAATGAATGATCGTGAATTATCCCCGCAGTACGCAACCGGGGAACCGGGGAAGAGGATTAATTCGCCACCGCTAAGACTTGAAAGCTCTTAAATACAAGTCGAGGCTCCGACCGTTGCGCTACCTAATCTCTCAAGAATAGTGACGTAATACATAAAAGCTGTAAACTGGTCAAGAGATCTTCTACGAAAAACTCGACTCAACATATATACTTCTGTATTCCGTTATGAATGATAAATATACCTAAAAACAAGCATTTCACACCCGACATGCATGCCGGTCTAATTTGATAATATTGATATTAGCTTAAAAGGATTAATTATTAAAAACTTCTGCCGTTTTCCTAAGGTTATCCGCAGGAATTTGCCTCAAAGGTTCTTAGAAGCTTATCCTTTTGAGTTGTTAAGTCATATATGGAAAAGAACTATATATCTGAAGAAGGTATCTGCCGAAGCCAGAGTAACTGAATACGCTGAGGATGTTTTCATGTCTATGAACAAGATCATAATAGAATTTTAAATGCAAATCTATCTGTAATCTAGCTCTTAATTCAACTTATTACAGAATTATTTCCTCGCTAGTTATAAAATCGTCTCCCCACGGCCCTGAGATCTTAGATCGTGAATGTTAAAACCCCGAGCTGCTCCACGGACTAAATATTCGCTTACAAAGAGAAGAGATAGTATTTTAGCCCTCTGCGTTCAAAATTAAACGTTCACACGTTGATTCATCCCAAAATGGAATTCCGAGAAGAGGGAAAATCCCTGCGAAAACCTTCGTTGTTAACACATGAAATTCTCTCAACCAATTAAAATTCGTTTGCTACCTTCGCAAAAAAAATCATAGGAAACTTCATAAACGAGGTAATTTCAATTTCGTTCATAACGAAAACGCAAACACACATTCTTCCTTAATTTAATATATATATATATATATATATATATATATATATTGTGACAAGATATGGTTTTACCTTTAAAAATACGTCTCTATCAGACGCCCCTAATTTAGAAATGCAGCGCCACCTTCCGGAAGAAGGTCAGGATAGGACGGAAAGGCACTCTCTCGCTATCGGTCTGCTACCTGCTTACTGACGGGCGCGCGGCCTCGCGCCTTGACAACGCTAGACGAAACTCCGCCCCACGCAACTCACCCATACTTCGCCTGTGCTTGCTGCATCAGTTTTAGCTTCATTCTTTCTATAAAGTTGTATTTTTGCATGTGCGTTGAATTTCTATCTGGACTCTTTTGGTACATCTAAGTACTTTATATTGGGTTTCCTGACAAGTGTTATTGCTTATTGTAAATTTTGCCTGTGCCCTGCAACTTTGATTAGATGAATTAAAAGTCTGCTCAAGTTAAGGGAAGATGACTCTAATATTTTCTAGTGCTTATAAATTCATTTGGGATGTTTCGAATCATTGCTGCATATGTTGAGTCGTGAGCTGATATTTTGTTTAGTGTTTAAATACTTTTTCTTATTTTGTAATAATTTTGAATGACTTTAAGCAAGGTGAATTGTACCAGTAAAATTGGTGGTAATGGGAACGAAAAAGGGTTTCGTTCAGCACGTAATTTTCCTAATTGTATTTAGAGAAGTGAGCAATTTTTATTTATGGTGTGAATGGATTGTGTCATAAAATAAACTGAAGTTAGGAACTGTGGCTATGTTGAATCTTTACATGTCGCTCTATCCGAATCGTGCCAACGGCCCCTATTTCTGTCGACTGACAAAGCGCGGCTTTTCTCACTGGTTTCGTGTCGTCTTCGGCGGCCCGAAATCGCTGCGAGACGATTTCATGGCAATATATATATACACATACATACATACATACATACATATATATATATACACATATATACATATATATACATACATACACACACACACACGAAGTATTCAAAACGCTAGAATGGGAGGAAAAATGCATAAAGGTAAATGGAGACATCTGAGTCACCTGCGCTTTACAGATGATATCATACTGTTCGCAGGGAGCCCAGAATAACTCCTTAGAAGAACTGAAGAGCTTCAGCAAGCAAGCCGAGAAGCTGGACTTAAGATGAATCTTAATAAAACAAAGGTTATGTACAACTCCTTCACAAATTCTGAGAAGATACATATCAACGAAGCAGAACTCGGAGAAGTAACCAGCTATGTTTACTTAGGTCAACTCATCACTACTGATGGTTCGCTTTTTGGAGAAATCAACCGGAGAGTGAAGATGGCATGGAGTGCTTTTGGAAAGAATGCAAACATCTTTATATAAAATATTCCAGTCTTCCTAAAAAGGAGACTGTATGACCAATGTGTTCTGCCTGTTCTGACATATGGTTGTGAAACATGGTCCATGAATGCCAGAATGATACAGCGGTTGCAAACAACAGAGGAGCATGGAGAGATGCATGCTAGGGATCACCCGAAAAGTCCGCAAGAGGAACGACGGAGCAAGAATGAAGACGGGAGTCTGTGACGTGATTAGAAGAGTGGAGGCGCTAAAATGCTAGAAGAAATAATCAGCGTTGGACGCCCAGTGTCATCGAATGGATCCCAAGAAACATCAAGAGACCGAAAAGAAGACCGAAAGACAGGTGGGACAGAGAGCTTGTTAAGTTCTTGGGACAAACTTGGAGGAGGGAGGCAGTTGACAGGGAAAACTGGAAGAGTCTGGGGGAGGCCTTCATCCGTCAGTGGATTGAAAAAGGCAGATGATGCTATATATATATATATATATATATATATATATATATATATATATATATATATACATACAGGATGGGTGAGGCGGCGAGGCAACCGCCACAGGCGCCTCTCGAAAGGGGGCGCCAAAATTTGACAAAAATTAAAACCTATCAAAATAAATTCATAAGGCCAGCGAGGCCAGGGGTCTCCATATTATATCTCGCGTCAGGCAGCAAAATGTCTGGGCACGACCCTGTATATATATATATATATATATATAGGTGGCAACAAGGTGTGGGGCTGGTTGGGCTGGGAGATACTGCGAAGGATATAATTAAGGTATTGATCTACCGGGTGTTGAGATGGAAGTGCGAGTGGAATGTATTGAGAAGGAGGTTTGAAGATAGAGGTCTGTGGGAGGACTGGGGAGAGTGAGCGGAAAGCGAAGGGTCCTCTTTAGGGGGATTGGTTTTTATGCGGAGCGTGCCTGAAAGGCCTGGACGTCGGCTAGGAGACGGAAGTGGTCGAATTTGGTGCTGGGAAAAAATGAGAGGCCGCGGGAAAGGAGTGTTGTGTCAGCAGAAGTAAGTTCGTGGGAGGATAGATTTACGACGTCATCTGGTTTGGAAGAGGTGGGAGTGGAGGGGGGAGCGGAGAGGGAATTGGAGCGCTTCGGATGTTTACGAATTGAAAAAAATAGGGGTATTTTGTGGAGTAAGGATTGGAGGTGGGGTTGGAAAACCGAGGAGGTCCGCAAGGTTTTGCCCTATAAGTGGAGGGAGGTTTGGTGACCTCACCAGCTGGTAGGAATGGTAGGGGTAAACCAAGTTGAACGCACATCAAGAAAAGCTTACGGAGTAGTCTACTGCGGTTCGAAATGAGGTCTTTGGACGCTTGAAGGAAAGCGGCGTTGAGGTCGGTTATGGAATTTGGAGATTTACGAAGATGGAGAACAAGAGTTATGCATTTTGCGAAATGGATATTGGAAAGTATGGTCTAGTGAAGTTTGATGGATCGAATAATATTAAGCGAAGTGAGGTGATAGGTGAGGGCTAGGGATGCACGGATTGGGGGAGGGAAGCCTGAGAGAGGAATTCTAGTAGTAAGGGATTTGGGAGAAAGGCCTAGGTGAAGACAGGAATTAATGAATCCGATCTGGCAATTAAGGGAAATATGCCTTCAGAGGTGATAACGGAGACGGGTTATATCCATGGTGGAAGGGAAAAATGAAAGAAAAAAGGCGACAGGAGAAAATTCTTTAGTAAATATACAAATAAAACAATAAATAAGAAAAAAAGGTGGGATGTATATATCCTTAGGGAAAAGGAAAGGCAATTATAAAGGTGGGTGGCAACAAGGTGTTGGAGGAAGTCCAGTGGACACTTACCAAAACTGGAGAGCTGCTGAGGGTGCTGAAGACACAGGAAAAACAGAAACACGAAAAACTACACAAATTTGAAAGATTTTCGGTCCGAAGCCCTTCGTCCGCAACGGATAGAGAAGAACTGTTTGAAGTGACACATTGGGTAGGGATATAAGAGGGTGATGCGAGGAGTTTGAGGATAGGCGGGGAGGAGGAATGACTAATAAGGTTAGCGGAGATTGAGACGGGGGGGGGGGGGGGGAGAAAGAGTCGAGTGGGTGTATATGGGCTAGTCCCCACTGTCGAAGTAGGGGGGCGGGGTTATATATATATGTATATATAAATACTAAGGAAGAGGGAAGGTAAGTAAGGATATTTTGGGCAACTAGGTGTTGAAGGAAACCCAGTGAACACTTACCGGAAGTAGAGCCGCTGGGGTGTTGGAGAGACACATTTGTAGAGGTTAGAGCTTTCGGGATGATCCCTTCGTCAGCACAAGAACTGGGTTTCCTTCAACACCTAGTTGCCCAAAATATATATATATATATATACTCAGAGCCGTAGTGAGGGCGGGGCAACCGGAGCAGGTGCCCAGGGCAAGCGTTCGTAAGGGGGCGCCAAATGGAAGTCTTATTATACACTTGACAAAATATGGTTACAGTTTCGATCTCTTCGCAACGGCCAACCTGAGGTTCAGCTGAAGGACCATGACTGTACCAAGTCGTAGGTTAATGTGTGCAAAATTAATTGACTGCTTCTACCCTTTACGCTCTGAATGTAATTTCTTTTATTTATCCTCGTCCCCAAAAATGTGTACGCCCTATCGCATTACTTTAGTCGTGCAGAATTTTCACCCAAGTCGTCGATAAAAAGGTAATTATTGAGTACTTTATTGATTTTATTACTATCAAATCGAAAAAATCGGTACAATATACATTGTACAAAGTTTCTCATATAGTAATGCGTACATTGTACAAACTTTCTCATATACTAATGCGACGTTTAGTTATCTATTGAAAAATATGAACTATGTAGAATCATTACAAACATCAACTTAAATAACTATACGAAATTTAATGAAAATCGTATTAGCTGTTTTTTAGAAAATCCGATTTTTATTAGTTTCCCAAGAATAAACTAGCGTTATATTAATTTTTGAGAAATACGAGTTATGTAGTATTATTACAGATATCAACTCAAGTAACTGTACGGAATTTCATTGAAATCGTATTAGCCGTTTTTGATAAAATCAAATTGTTGTTACTGTTGCCTCGAATAAGCTATTCTTATATTCATTTTTTCATAAATATGAACTGCTAGCTGGAGTGCCCGTTGAATTTCAACTGATTTAGTGAATCTAAAACTTCGACCGTGTAATATGTAAGCATCGCAAAAATAATATAGTACACAGTTATAACCGTCGAATAAAGGAAAAATGAAGAAAACCGCTCCGCAATTTCCTATTTAGATGAATGAAGGAAGAAAATCTTAAGAAAATAACGTCTAAAATCCCTCCCCGTCCCTTCCACCCTCTCCTTACCTTCTCTCCCTCCCTCCCCTCTCTCCCCCTCTCTCTCTCCCACCCTCTCCCTCCCTCCCTCCCCCTCTCTCCCATATAAATGCATTGAACTCTCAGTTTCGGGGACAATGGGAGTTGTCATGGTAGCATATAATTGGTATTGTAACAAAACTGATAAAATCACGCATTTTATTGATTCTAACCGCATTTCTATGCGAATTCGACCAGAATTCGGAATCTGTCTTCAATAAAAATAAACTTTTTTCTTTCCCGCAAAGAAGTATCCAAGTCTCAAGTTCGTACCGTGATTTTAAAGTGCAAATTCAAAGTAGTCTACACTCATCCCGGTATTTCAATTGCAGGACGCGTCAAAATAAGTGACGTTCGATAACTAAATCGTACGCCATTTCGAATCAAAGTGACGGAGAGAAACAAAACCTTGACCATTCACGAAGTTTGGATGTAAGGAAGATTCGTACCAAATTTGGTTATTCTAGGTTTTATTGTTTAGGAGGAGTTCCATGAACAAACTAACAAACCAACAAACACACCCTTCAAAATATATTATAGGAGATAATACGACTGAAGATGAAATGATAAATTCCTGTATAAATGCTGCGTATATGTATAAAATCAATGTGGATGAACGCGAGTTAATCGAAAAGTTCCCAGTTTGAAACATCACCTGCCTTCGATAAAAGGTGTAAAAATTACCCAAAGAAACATTGGAATTTCTTCATGAATATGGGGTTTTAAGTTCCTTTCTCAATATAAAAATTTTGCTGAGAATTTCTTGACATTCACCATATCAAGTGGAGAGTGTTCTTTAATAAATGGAAATTGATCAAAAATGACCTACGGTCATCAATGAATCAAGAGAGACTTTCTGGTCTAGCCATCTTATCTATTAAATATGACACAGCTAAAAATATAGATTCCAATGGCATAATCAATATTTTTGCTGCAAATAAAGCCCAAAAAATAAATCTGTAAAGAAACGGTTGTTTATTTTAGTTAAATACCCCTTTTAAAATAAGCACTTATCATTTTATAAGATTACCCTTTGGGTAAGGGAAGGAGCCGCCTCCATCCCCCCCCCCCCTTCCGGTTCTTCCCCCCTCCCCCATCGAAAGAACTCCGTCCAGGAACAAAAAAAACGTAAATTAAAAAAATAGAGAGGAAGCCTGTCAATTTGCGCGCGCCTTGAAAACTTTTAAGGGAAGAATTTCTGAAATTTTATTCCGCGCGAAAAGAGGTGCGCTTTGCAGCACTAATAAATCGATTGGGTTCGAAATTCCGACGCGGAGAGGCACTCTCGCTTGATTTAAATGAAGAAAGGCGTGTTAAGGGAATACGAGGCGTGCGAGGGGCTCTTCAAAGGTAAATGACTTCAGGAGGGTTCACCCTCCCTCTCTTCCCCCCCCCCTCTCTCTCTCTTTCTCTCTTCTCATCGCTCAATCTCTCCTTTCCTCTCTCTTTCTTTCTCTCTCCCTCTCTCCTTCTCCCGCTCTTTCTCGCTCCCTCTCTCCCCTCCCACTTCCCCTCTTGATAAATTGGATCACTAATCAATTTGGTCTCCGTCTTCCGTAGGAGCGAAGTGATCTTTTTTTTAACGTCTTTACTAAGAGGATCCCACGGAATTTTTATTTGCTTTTAGGATGCCTGAATTTTGGAATTTTTATTTTTTGACATTCGGAGATAAATACGATTTCTGATCCTCTTTAACGTTTCGAAAAAGACGTTAACGCCGGGTGATGTTTTGATCATAGTTATAAAAACAAATCGTTCCCTGTCAACTCGTTGCAAAAGATAATACGTGACCATAATGTCGGATTTTATTTTCGGAGGACAGGTAAGCTGGATTACGCTATTCTTTAAAATGTAAAATCGAAAACTACTACACGTTGATAGCATTAGTCTTAACGTAACTACATCAACATCATTATAGATAATCCATATGTATACAGGTCCGTGATTGGTACTGTTTAAACCTAGACGGAACCGGATTAAAACTCACGACTACATCCTTTGCCTGTCAGAATCCTCTTTCACTCCCCCATATCAACGGAGAATCGCATCAATCTCTCACCCTCTCCTTGTGTTGATCAAATGCAGCAAATTATCCCCTATGTTTTTGTTTTGATACAACGCTGCTAGGAAGAAAATAACAACATATTTTTTCCTCGCGAGAGATAACTTCTACTAGAGAAGCTTCGCCGAAACAGGAAAATTTTTAATATTACTTTTAGTCCACAAACCTGCAACTCTCCCATTTAGGCCTATCGCGTCCGATGCTTAACATTATGGTCCAAAATTTTAGACCTACTTCTGTTGCGAACGACGAGGAATTATTAATATCCTCATACGTAAAGGTTTATTTTCCTGATTTTTTGTTTTTCGGCATTATTTTCCGAGATAAAACTACTTATCCCACCCTGACTTTTTTCTGTTCTCTATCTCGCCGCTGAAATTACGGGGGCGGGATGGTCGTTCTTCCTGCGATTTTTTTTACGTAGGCATGGTTTTACTTTGCCTGGTGACCGAACCCTTGATCACGTTCCATCGCGGAAAAAATATTCATTTTTTTACGGATGGCGTTTTATGTCGCTCTTCCGATTCTTCCTCCATCTTACCGAGTTTACAAAAAGAAGAGTTCCTTAATTATGTTAACTTCTGTTTTCAACGTCTGGATGTCGGTAATTTATTCGCGATGATTGTTAGGCCGCGTGTGGTGTAGATTCGGCATACGCGCCTTTGAATCAGCGACGAGTAAGAGAACGAATCTGCTGAAACTGTGTCACCAACTCCAACAGAAGTGGGTCCATCGGCTAGTTGGTTTTTAGAGAAGGAAATATCAAACGAAAGACGTTTTTTTTTCCAAGTAATGGGTCCGAGGGATGAGTTAAGCTGAAGCACTGGCGTAGCTACAGCAGCGTAGATTCTAATGCAAGAATTAATGATGGATTATTCAAAAATATTTCATTTTCTTAAGGAAACAAGTACTATTATTGTCTGTTATGTCATAGGTAAATATAAAAATATATAAATATTTTATATCGATATACACAAGCTGAAATAAAAATTGATGATTTTTTAGTTCCTAAATAGGTCCTTAACGCACCGCGTCATCAACATAGGCGTAAGATATCCCACTGAATTGGATTGCAGGAATAAGATTGGGCGTTGTCCTTCTTCTAATTGACCACTCTTCTTCCCCCTCCTTTCTTCTTAACTCGTTCTTTCCCTTCATATATTTCGGCGGACCGCAACCTTCTGCTCGCGAGGACGACGGTGTTCGCTTAATTCCATTGGGTGCTATTCCCCGGATCAACATATAGTACTCGCAGCTCTCTCATCAAGGTTAATAAAGAAATGATTGTTATATAACACTGATACATGCACAGAGTTGCAAAAATTAAATATGAATAATATATCAATCCGCCAGTTATATTTGTTGACTTTGGAGACAACTGACAAAAAGGCTTTCAAAATCACAAAAACTTTAGAAGTGAATTTTCCATCTTTTAGGTTTATACCACATTTTTTTTAAATACGTATTAGATAAAAAATTATCACTTTTTAATATATCCAACAATTTACATGCGTGACCTGAGTTTTTTCATCAAAGGTATTCTTTGGGGAGATTATCTATTTTAATTCTCTAAGGTACTACATGAAAAGCGAATTAGAAGCTTGGAAAAAGTTGCAGTCCCCTGATATACATCGTTTTTCATATCTTTGCTTATTTTTATTCTTAATAAAACCTTTGCGTACACACCTCACGGTTTAACCTCAATAATCAGATCTATCGTCGTCAGTATTCTGTCCGCAGAACAGAAACGCTATTTTAGATTAAACCGTGTTATCATCATATTCCTTTTTTGCGATCGACATTCTCAACTCCCTGATAAATTGCCTTGCCCATTAAAGTCATTTGATTTAATTTCATTTTAAAAAACTTACCGCGTTTACATTTTGAAGATTTCCTGGCATTAAAACTTATCTGCTTTTTATTATAAACCTCTTCCATTTCAAAAAGAAAACATCTTATCTTGTTAGATACATACATGTATTTCGTCGTTATTAACGGATGAGAAAAATTAAGCGGTCAAAGCATGCACACTTTAATAATTAAGTAGATGTTTCTTTAATGGCGCAATTTAAAAGATCGAAAAGAAAGATACTCGTACATGTTGCAAACAGAATCGCAGGCCTAAATTCGAAAGCTTCCGAACAATGCCTAAAATCACTATATGAATTTAAAAAAATCGGTGAAGCATACATTGTAGAAACCACTTTTTCGGACTCAGGTACACCTAAAAGGTATATTTCCGTAAAAACCTCGAGGTCGAATTTTTTCGCGATAACAATATTTTCTCAATATACTTCGTATATGAGTAAGTAAAAATATACATACAAAACATAATCAACTGTGCTATATCCGTGTTTCATTTACTCATTGAATAATGCTTAAAACATCTAGTATATGATGATAATGGCAATTACTGAAATATCGGTGTGGCCAACCATTTCTATTTCATGTAACACGCCATATAAAAGAATCTGCAAAACATTATTACGCGTCAAGTAAATAAAGTCACCTTTTTAATATTCGAGAAAAGCACTTAAAATACTTGTCTAAAATCCGGTAAATTACCACTTAAATACGGCTTTATAACCTTTTCCTTACTATTGGAGAGGGTATTTTTTTTAAACTGCTTGTTCCTGAATTTTTTTCGTCCATAAGACGAGCTCGATAATTCTCTATTGAACTAGTGTAATTCCCGTTGAAATATCAACGGAAGAATTATAGATAGATTGATTATTAATATTTGCATTGCATTTAAATATAAAACAATGAGGAAATAGCCTGACCGTCTTCTGAAAGCTCCTAGCAGTTATAATAACTGCCGCAAGGTGGCAGCACCAATCGATGAGCTGAAATCTTATTTGCAAAGACACAGAAAAAACGCCAGAAACTGAAAATTATGATTCTTTTGAAAAATTATGCGAAGGAAAATTAAGAAAACGATCAGATGTTTGTTCTGCTGTCCTCCTTAACACTTTGAGTTCTTGTGACTAATAGTGTTGAGCGTCTACAGAATGATGGAAAGTACCAGTACTTCATGATTCAAACCTATAGAATTTATATATGATGTATTTTAAGTTTTAACTCGCATTTTTTTCGCCAGGGCGTCCACCGCTTCCGCTTTAAAGTCGAACGCGTTCTAGCCCACATAAAGGTTGGGAACCCCTGCATTATCATTTTAGTTTAGTCAATTTATCAGCGACTAAAATCGTAAAAATACAAGCATGCTCCACAAACTTGCAGTGATTAACAAAAATTCATCCAGTGCCATATATAGGTGGATGGGGCGTAATAAAACAGCAAGATGAGGTCTTGGATCTAAGACAATGATGGACAAAATATCCCGAAGAGGAGATATGAAGCCGTCTTTAAGAAGATGAACTAAGGAGAGTAATTATGAAGAGTGCAGCCAAGGATGTGAACAGCCTTAAGAGTCATCATAGATAAAAGAGCTTTTATCGCCGTAACTAAAAGCTTCAAAAAGTAGTATTTTGATCGGATGTTTAGAATGGTAGGTAAAAGTTAGGAAAACATTAGTGAGGCAAGAAAAAACAACAAAGATTGGGGCCTATAACATTTGCAATTTTAGCGAACGTGCGATAAAAAATCTTTTATTAAAAATACGTGATATAGAGAAAGCTTTTTTAAGAGGTTATTTTAAATACTTTTCAAAAGATCATTAATTTAGTACACAGTATATTAAAGGTTCTAAGAATAAATTAGCAAGATTAATATTTTGTACTAACTATCGATCGGCTTCGCAAACATTGCGAAGATCCTGTCCACATCCAGAGGTTTGGTCAATCTGAGGATATATATTGAATGATGATTGAGAACCTAATGGGCAATAAAAGGAATGCTGACGCTAGTAACATAAAAGTTGAAAAAATTCATATTGGCGTAAAGGAGCAAATATCTATGATAATCGATAGGCTGATCGGGCCACGTCCTGGCAACAACCATAAATCATTACTTTCGTGAGTGAAAAACCTTAAAATCCCAACGATTTAGAAACAAAGTATTGGTGGATGCTTAACTGGATAATGCGTTTATAAAATTGCTTCATAAAAAATATTACCTAAAGTAAACTGAAAAGTAAAGCGAATTATGTTGAAAAATTAATACAATAATGAAAATAATTATCTAAAACAACACATCCATCCCTCGTTTTACACGGTTACATATTATACCGTTTCTGTTTATAATGGTTTTCACTTTAGAGAATTACCTCGAATTTCACTTTAGTAATTTCTGAGCAAACGTTAAAAATTTATTAAGTGTTTCACTTCTACTCGGAGTTTATTATAAAGAATAAAAGACACATTTCTGAACAAAACAGCTAAATTATTGGACGTTGTACTCAAGATAGCGACCAAATGCCTATTCCTATGGAGAAATATATCCCGCTTTGCACGGTCTTTTCACATATCGTGTAAAGAAAGGGATAGGTATCTGTATTTTTAAACACGAGAGATTTCCTCGGCACAAACATTACTCAGTAGAACAATAGAATCCATTCCCAGTCGCAACCATCAGTAAAAAAAACATCGAATGAAATGTGCTCGTTACACAGGCAACAGTTTTCCTACAGACTAAATGAATGAAAACTAGAACTACAAAAAATAGAAGAGAGCAGAGTGTACAAAGTATACCTAAATTAAGACGGGAGCTCGCTTTGCACAATCGCAGGTACTTGTCTCTCGATTCGATCGTATGCCATGGCTGTGACGCTTTACACACTGCTCAACTGACACTGTAAATAAAACTGGGATGGGAGGAATATGCACATAAGACAAGTGGTCTACTTACCTTGGCTTCAGTGAAGATTCCAGCGGCGGAAGAACTCCGATAGAAGTCACTATGCACTGAAAATGAAAGAAACGAGGTAATTTAGCTGAATGACGTAACAAAAATCTTACAATAATAAACAACTATTTTCGTTAATAAATTATCTACTTCTATAAATAAAATAACTAATTACTGAAAATGTTACATTCTATAAATTATCGAAACTCGGTATCTATCCATCCGGTTTAGATTGAAAGTGTTAATTTCAACAAATTGTTAATGATATTTAAAAAACACATAGCATACCATAGGATAAAAGTAATGTATCATTCCATCTATGATACAATTGGCTAAAGAGAGCATGACCAAATTTTCGTGAACGGAAAAACTGATTTAATAATGATTTTAACATTTGAGCCAAATTAAAATTAGGCTTATTTGCGATTTTTGGATAAAATATGCAGTATGAAATATACTAACAACATTTAAAATAACTTTTATTTTTTATTAACATGCTGAAAGCATAATTCTTTTTAAATTCTCTAATTTACATAAAAACAGAGCTTAAATTGGGCAATATTTCGATTTTAATAGTACACAGGTGTTTTCTACATGTGTCATGGAAATAAAACATGATTTATATAAGTAAACAGCTGATAAAAGAATAACCTTTGCATGTGTTTCTGTCATTCTGAAAAATAACTTTGTCGTTCAAGGTAACCATATTTTTGCTGTCTTCGTGTATACAAAAATAGATTTAGATATGGGAGATCGTTACTTGGTAACCCAAATAACTAATACCTGGCATAGAATGCTATATCCTGGGTTGTGCAGATTAAAGTTAAGTTGTGACATAATATATTACACATATTTTAAAACTTCACATATAAATTCACGGAAAATTAGAAATTTTATAGATTTATTTATTTATCCTTTTATGTGAAAATCAGTGTTTGAAGTCTCTTAAGTTAATATTCTTTGCAAATGAGGGTAAAAGTAATTCAAATTATACGTAAGACTAGTAGAAATACCCGGCGTTGCCCGGGGAAATTTGGTTCAAATCCGATCGGAATTTTAGATGATACATGGTATTTAAGAATTCACTCGGCCGCCGTTTTGAACAAAAACGGGCAGAGAGAAACAAAAACCACATATGAATTATTTCTGGGAGCCCTCCACAATCGTACCAAATTTGATTCAAATCAATACTAGGACTTGGGAAAATACGCGTAGTTTAATCAGACCCCGCCGCCCAATTACGGATAAGGAAGTAGTCGTTTCCCACATTTCTCACTGTGTATAAGATGTAGAGTTACCTGTTCTTTGAGAACAGGAAGTTTATGAGAACAGTTATTTTATTGAACAGTTTAGTCATCAGAACAGTTCGAAAAGAACTATCCCGTTCTTTATGACCCATCTCTAGATGGCAATGCATTAGCATACAAAGTTATTTTGCTTTTTGTACATTTGGTATTAAAAAGTAGCCCTCGATCTTCCTACTTGTGAAGAAAGTATTTGTTGAAAGTTTGATTATTCTAGCTTTAACGGTGTGGAAATATATAGATGGACAAACAAACAAACTTTCATAAATATATGGGAGATTGATCTTACACTTGTATTGAAAGTGACAAATATCAAATTTGAACTTCCTAAGTTAATTTACTCGAGAATTATCGTCGAAAAACCAAATCGATGCCCCCCCAAACCCCCACTTCAATTTTTTTTGAGATACACCAGATAGCCTATATTTTAAGTTGGACCAGTCTAAAGATACGCTGCAAGTTTCATAAAAATTCGACCAGCTGTTTTTGCGTGACGCGGTGACAAACAAACAGACATACAGAAAGACAGACAGACAACAATTCTGCAAACCGGTGGAAGAATTAAAGTGGAAAATGCAAACCCTATGCATAGTTATGTTTGGGGAGTACGATAGTGAAACTAAGCCCAATTTTGTTTGGTTTTTGCTAAATTTTCGATGTCAAAATCGAAAAACTCTCCCCTAACCGGCTATTTCTCCTAATCGGCTATCCACAATCCCCAAGATAGACGGATAACACAGATTTTAGTGTATTTGCAGTAAGTAGACCAATACCGTACTTACATATGCAATGAGATGCTTATCAACTTCGCGGCATGTAAAATGTTCGACTGCTATTACATACGATTTTTTAAATGGTCAATTAATATTATTATTATGGTCATTAATTTACATAAACATTTCACATTTTTAATATCAATTTCAAAACAAAGGGAGCGTGGAAATTCGTATGGAAGGGGTAGATGGAGGAAGGGGACCTCTACGAACAAGTGCGCGGTAAACGGGCGGAAGCTATTCATTACTTATCGCTCTGCTCGCCAAAATTCGTTATATATAGGGCATATTTTGCCACGGGACCAAACATTTGTTCGTTACAGCCGAGAATTCGTAAAATGTGTGTTCGTTACGGGTCTAGGACATCTTGACGCGGCCATCTCGCCGCGGCCACCTCGCCGCGGCCGTCTCGCCGCGAAGACCTTTCGCCGCAGCCGTCTCGCCGCGAGACATTTCGCCGCAGCCGTCTCGCCGCGGGGACTTTTTGCGCTGGATGTTTTTAAGTGCATTCCAGAGTTGAATTTTTAGAGAAGATAGATAAAAGTTTACTTCCGAATTGTAATTTTTACCTATGGTATTATCTGCAATACAAATGATATACAAAGCATATAAAATGTATAGTGTGTAATAGTTTAATGTTTTTACTTTTCTAGAAGCGAGTCCAAGTTGAAAAACATCAGTATGTATTGATAAACTGAGAGAAAGTCTTTGAATTTTAGTAAGTCGAGTGTTTAAGGGAATTTTTATGGTAAACGTTTGTGAGTTAAACTAGAAACGAAACACTAAAATTCAGAATAACCAATTAAATATTCCGAAATTCTTTTTTATTAGGTTATCTTGACTGTAAAATTAAATTCTTTAAGTCAACTCGCATGAGTGATCATCATGAGTTACATTCATTTTTGAAATGCATATAATTATAAAATGTGCTTTTACGCAAATTATTATCTCCTCTTTTGATCTAGAAAACTTTATTAAAGCGTCTATTCAGTACATTTTATTCGTATTCTGAAGAAATTATTTTCTGTATCATTTGAGTTTATAATGGAACTAGGGGTATAATCCAAATTAGACTTCCTATATTGTGTACGTGCTTGATATCAGCAGTCATAGGAATGGTTGACTGGCGGCCATTAATGTAGAGAAGTTGTCTTAAACTTTTGAAAATTATTGCATGAGTTTGCCTATCAAAAAGCACAAAAACAAGGTTTTTGTATAATTACCATTTGAATAAATTTTTCTTTCTGAGAGGATACCCTATTTTTTAAAATCGACTTATTGAGATGCACTAATGGCTTCAAAAAATTCTCTCGATGAGATTCATACATAATTTGCCGTGGTTATAGCTCGATCGTTTTACAATAGCAGGCGACGACGCAGGAGTTAGTGGAGGAGAAACGTAATTTAATAGGTGAAAATGAGTGGAGAACAGTATGCCAGAAAAAATACAGAAAATGAGTACATTCAAAGAGAATGTGTAATGAACGGAATTGAAGAAATACTTGTTAATATAAATTCGGAGAATGAAAGTGATAGCACTGAAGCAAGTGACTAATAAATATCAAAATAATTATTAACTATTATATTTTGCATGTATAAAATGATAAATAAAGGTTTCCTTAAAAATATATTTCAGTAGTTGTTATACTTTGTATCAAAGAAGCTTCCTCCTCTATTGACCACCTGCACGAGGAACTGAACTAGAAAATAAAACTACTCCCACTAGGCATTCATAAGATTCACGGAATTCTCAAATGAGTAAATTTCCCCATGGAATTTCTGGAAGTCGTTAGATATTATCTTAATGTCAAATTTGTGGAACGAACCAAGGGACTTGAGGATTAGTGAATTTGGGTGGGGTTTGGACCCCATGGCGACAGGGTATGGGAGCGTGAGGGTGTCGATGACCATGGAAGGTAGGACAATTCGGCCTTTCGCTAAACAATCGAGCTATAGCCTAAGATCGACCATGATTATGGCAGTCTTATCTTTGCTACCGTATGGTAAACATCCGTCCTCCGAGTTCCCATTCACGGTGTGATATCGTCTGTGGATCCTTGCTAACTTGCTCAGTGAACATTTTTATTCACTTTACCATAACATTCCGAAAGTTTTTCTAACTTTTACTAATCCCTTAAAATGGAAATTATTCTGTCTATCCGTGGAAAGGAGAAACTATTAGTGGAAGGTTTTGTGTATGTGTTTGTGCGGTTAAGTAGCGATGAGCGTGAGAAATTTTGGCGTTGTGAAGAACGTGGAATGTGCAAAGCTAGAATACCCACTTGTATTCCAAAGTGAATCACATATTAACGAAGCGGCAACTTCGTATTTTAAGAAAATCAAATTATTGTTAAAGTTGTCTAGAATAAATATGAACTATGTAGTATTATTGAAGACGCAAACTCAAGTAACTGTACGAAATTTGATCAAAATCGTTAGAGCCGTTTTTGAGAAAATCAAATTGTTCTTAAAAACGCGTAGAATAAACTTCCCTTAATTACTGATCAATGTCAACCATTTCATCATAGTCTCTGCTCAGTATGATAAAATGCTTAAGTACGTGATTCCATTCATTTTCGCTTTACCGTTTAGATTTACATCAATACCCTGCAAGCCGCTAGAAGCGTTTGGCAGGGGGTGTCACAACACCAAGTGAACTCTAACTAATTCCTCTCTTGGACTGTCTCATCGCGTCTGGGAAAAAGGATCTGTAGTATTTCTCTGTTCTAGCGATTGTTTCGACACATTTTCTCCTGTACTCTGATCTAACATTACGTTCACTAACACCGATGGGGACGACTATGCCTCGTACGTCTTCAACGAATTCGGAGCTTTCGAATTTTTCAAAAAGTTTCCTTTTGTAATCAATTCTTCTACTCTTCAACGTCTGCCTTTTGGCTCCAGAGCCAGTAACAGACAGATAGACAGACAGACGGCATTGCGAAAACCACTTGTTCGGATTCAGCAACACCTAAAACGTGTATTTCCGTAAAAATATCGAGGTCGATTTTTTTCGCGATAACAATACTTTCTCAATATACTTCGTATATGAGAAAGTACGAAGCAAGCATGAAAACAATTCATAGTTTTTATCACTTCAAAACTCCATATTTGGGCACTCGTATTTGAAAACTCAACGCTTCTTTTTGGTTTGTCGAAATCTTCTTTTCGCTTTATCTCAATTTACTCAATTTAATAGTGTATAGTTACATGTTAGACGAATCGCACCCAAAGCATTTTTATCAAATTAGCGATGGATAAGCGATTAAGGTTCTTCGCGATCGTCAGAGTTTTGTTGCTACGGTAGATCGATATGTTAATAGCATAGGATAATCAGCACGTTTAATATTAATATTATGTTAAACACTTATTATTACTAAAAGGACGAAAATCAGACAAAGACGTGAAGACAGAAAGAAAACTGAACATTGTTCGCATAGGCCGTGAGATTTTCATATATACCTACTTAAAAATACACGTATAATGTAAAATAAAACTAATATGGAATATTCAACGTGATTTTCCGTTAATTTTTAATCAATCACGGCGAGAGAAGTCCTCGCGGCGAGATGGCCGCGGCGAGATGGCCGCGGCGAAATGTACCTTCGCGGCGAGATGGCTGCGGCGAGGCGGCCGCGGCGAGGTGGCTGCGGCTAAAAGTCCCATTCCCGTTCGTTACATCCGAGAAATTTAACCAATGCCCTTATGGAGAAGTCCAAGGGACCGAGACATTTCTTCGTTATAGCCGAGATTTCGTTTTAAGCGTGATCGTTATAAACGAGTTTTACTGTGTGTGTATATACACTCGTGTGTGTGTGTGTGTGTATATATATATATATATATATAACATACATACATATATGAGTATATTTGTATATATAGTTGGTGACAGGACAGCTAAAATGGTATTTATACAATAACAAAGTGCTGTACGTAGCGCAAAATATACTTAACTTTAGTCGTAATATAGCGAGATAACATTCCACATACAGATATCAGCTGCTTCAAAACGACCATAAATGCTTCGCAACTACGACCGTGAAAAAAGATTTACAGAGTATTTTCGAAAAGATTTTTATCTTCTTCAGAGACTTGGCAATCTCGATAGTCCGTCGGGACAAGTAAATTTTCACAGATTTATTAATATAATTTTTTTTTGCGTCGGCACCATCTCGATCCAGGACATTTTCGGTGGATAAAGGTGCCAGGCGTGATAGTGGGGACCCCTTCGCAGAAAAAAATTCCGTCGCGTGTGTGTGCGGGAGGGAGACGAAAAGGTATGTTTGAGTTGCCCAGCGTCGACCTTTGTCCTCCCCGTCACGAACTAAAGAGATTTCTTTCGTTTCCTTTTCCTCCACTTCCACCGCTCTCGGGAAACCCCTAAAAAATATAAATCTACCGCCTTGAATTATTAATGCAACGCAAAGGCCGATCTAAGGCGACGGTGGAGAAAATTTTGTTAAAAAATAAAACCGCAATTTCCTCCAGCAAACAAAAACCGAACGGCTGTATATATATATATATATATATATATATATATATATATATATATATATATATATAGGAAACTGCGGTTTTATTTTTTAACAAAATTTTATTATATATATATATAAAGCGACATGGCGTAGAAATCACGCTTATGAACCGGAGCCATTCGTACGTAAGAGGGAGCAAACATTTCTCTCGACCAGATATATTATATTTTTTTCCTCCGCGTCGCCATTTCCGAGCAAATGACCGACGTTCGGTTTTGTTTTTTTGGATTCCCATCGTTACAGCCAAGAAAAAAAAAGGCGAACGAAAATCAAAAGCTATTCTGGGACCGAAGTTGAAATAAGCTGAGCAATGAGAGGGGGGAAAATGTGCACCTCTCTTCCGTTTTTTTCCGACTTTTTTTATATTCCGTCTGGACGCATTAACTGATGTTTCACTGCCGCGTAACCCGCAGACGAGGAGGAACAAAAATAAATCGGACGAAAAACCGACGAAAACATCGATTTTAAAAAAATGTGAAGCTGACCACATTCGAACGTTTCGCCCGCATTTTATCCGTGCGGTGTCGATTCATTCTTTCCCTGCCGTCTCATACAGCGAAGGCTCTTGCGATTCTAAAGATATTTGCTGAAAATTTCAAACCGAAATTTGATTTATATGGTAGTGAGTGAAGATATAAATTTTTAAATGTTGAATTCCATCATAAATCGTGAATTTATGCGCGTTTATTTACGCTGCACGAAATGTTTTTCGTAGGTCTCTCCGGGGTGTTTCCCTAAATTGTTTATAAATTTAATTACGACCAAGCCTTCTTACTCGTAATTTTTTTCACCCCTAAAACTTCATACAAATTACTTCATCTTCTGTATCCCTCCTTCTCAATAATATGTAAACTCTAGAACAGGGGTCGACAACCTTTTCTATACGTCGGGCCACATTCGTTGTTATGAATGCTACGGAGGGCCACATTGGAAATCACGATATCTCCGGCGGGCCGGATGGGTGTTTAAATTAGAAGTTACCTAGAGATATTGTGATCTCATATAAGTGAAAATAAATAGTTTAATAGCGAGAGTTAAATGGTGGAAGTTAACTTATAAGCGTGAGTGCATAGTACTGATCACAAATGGAAAGATTGAGAAGGAGAAAAATTCTAAACTTGCCCGGGGATCGAACCCAGGTCTCACCACATGCCGGGCAGGTGCTCTAACCACTAAACTATCAAGCCAGACTAAATCTCCAATCTCGAATTTAGTCTGGCTTGATAGCTTAGCGGTTAGAGCACCTTCCCGGCATGTGGTGAGACCCGGGTTCGATCCCCGGGCAAGTTCAGAATTTTTCTCCTTCTCAATCTTTCCATTAGTTTAATAGCGTTAAAACTCCACAAGAAAAACGTTTAGAGACAATAACTCGCTGAAAAAATATGGAATTGACTTTGTTAAATTATACCAATCACTTATTCATCATGGCTTCGCGGGCAGCAAAAAGCGCCTTCGGGGGCCGCATGTGGTCCGCAGGCCGAAGGTTGCCGAACCCTGCTATACACCACCAATCTTTTTAGTAGCATTACATTTATATACACTCCTGATGTACATCTTTATGCATTTACCTCAAAAATTTAACCTGCTTTAAATAACTAAGAGTTAAATGTAAGAAGGAAACTACCCAGCATTCCAAAACAAGTTAGGAAAGTGTACAGTGAATCACAAATGGGCGCGTTTCGTGCAATGGAGTATTAGAAAGAAATGTACGTAAGGGAAATAGCGTTTTAAAGTTCTTTTCTTCACCATAAATAATCCATTTTCTTCCTATTTAAAAATATTGCATGCACGCGTAAGGAAATTAAACGTTCGTTTGTGAGATTGTTTATGTTAGAAATAATGGAGAAGTAACCGTGCAAGAAATTTTCAAAGTTCAACTCGAATTAAGACATTCTTGTTTGATTTTCTTGATAACGGATACTCCTACGATAAAAATATAAAGGAAAAGAAATACTTTACTAGTTCTACCACTTTTATTCGAAAAATATTTTGATATGAGCAATATTTTACGAGATATGACGGAAAGTTAATTTTTTGTCACCAGTAAAGTGGCACCCCTGATTGGCGTACGTGATTCATTTTTCGATTTTCTTATTATCTTTGATTTTAAGTCATTTATATCAAATACCATGAAAATCCGTTCTGTAGAAGCCGAGAACGAACATGCGGACGGACGGAAGGGCAGACAGACGGACGGGCAGACCGACGACAATAGGCGCTCACGCTGGAAGCGAAACGCCCCTAAAAATCACGTCCGGTCTCCTCCTTCGCAAGAGCAGAAGACTTCAATTTCGGTAGAGTGGAGAAAGCGAAAGCTGTAAATTTTTATCAGGCGAGTTTGTTTTGTATTTGCAGTCTCCGCTATTGTTACGTCGTCGTGTTTATCTTTTCCTGCCCCGCTACCTTTCTATTTGCACGATTCTCGCCTCCCTTTCTTTTCCCTCCAGACTTCCTTCGTAGATCATTGAAAAGCTCGCTTTGTACAACGGCGACGTATTATTTTTTCCTCACAAAAATAAAGAGGAGAGGACAAAGAGGGTGAGAGTTGGAGAAAAATCGGCGGATGAATGGCAAGGAATGAAAAGAAATAGATGGATAGAAAGATTGATAGATAGGTATGTGTCTTTATTTGGGCTGGATTGAGATCTATTGGTGAAAATGGTTAGTGAAATACGAAAGTGTTTTATCGAGGCCTTTTGGACAGTATTTATTTCCTTTCTCTATTTTTTCGACGAAGTAATCTTAAGAGGACTTTGAGGAGTTTTTAAAAGATTTTTTTATGCAGTTCGATAGTAAGCGACACTCTTCTCTCTCTTTGCGAATTCTCATATCCATAGGTTCGGTTTTTTTTAAAATAAAACATCAATTGTATCGAAATGGATTTTTCTCTCATGTGAGGAAGGGTCATTACCTGCTATTCTTTATTTCAATAATTTGCCAAAGCGTAGCCTCTGAATCTCGATTATTTTCTGTCGCGCCTGGAACCAGCCATGACATGTGTGCTTCAAATGAAGGGATCCTAAAATTCATCCACGAAATTCATTTTTCGATAGCTGCGATACGGTTCTTAAACGAGGTCATATAATTCGTCGATATAAATTACGATGAAAAAACGGCCGAACGCGGTGGAGTAATGCCTAATATTCACCGAAATAGAATAATTTAGTAAACAATGGCCATTATACTTAGGAATATTTTTTGATAAATCGTTTTATTAGGGGAAAGAGACGGCCAAATAATACAAACTCTGGTAACTTTTCAATGTAGGTGTTCTTTTTTACCTAAGTGCTTCAGTTGCATCTAAGGTTGTCTGATTTTAATTTCAACGAAGTTACTTCAATTTGCGCAACTTATTTTGTCACTCAAGAAAGTGAAACTTTTTTTTAAATAACCTATTTAAGAATGTATTCGCGATTCGCCGTTATTTTCCATTTGCTTTCTTTCATTACGCCAAAAAATAACTAAAATAAGATTAAATTAATTTCAAAGCGAAGGATATTCATTGACTTAGATCGCATTAAAAATTCACAGCTTAATAGCTAAAAACTTTCACATCTGACAATGAGCATTTTATTTTCCGAATTTCTTATAGAATACTTCATTCTACCTACATGACCTGTGCATGAATAAAGTGTATTCTGCTATTCCACGTAACCTAACAACAATTTGAATTTAAATAAATGATGGATGTATCTGCGTTTATTTTATACAAATGCCGCCACCATGAACGAAAGCAAAAATCTTGAAACTTCTGCCTTTTGAAACGAATGAATTAACTTCAACTTACTATTTGTTGTGATACTAATACGATTTTTCGAAAGTTTACTTTGAGTTGAAGAGTTTCCGTCAGGATAAATATCAACCATTCTACGGAAATCAATCTAAAAAAATGTCGATCGGCAATAATCACCCGTAAAACCCAGCGACCAAACGCAAAAAAAAAAATTTGACTGCCGAAAAATAATTTCCAGATCCGACACATGGAAAGTTTTTTTTACGAAACAATAAACGAGTCTTTTTTTTATTTGGCGTTTTTTTATTCGGAGTCACTCGTTTTTTTTTGAAGTGGTGAATGCATCGTAACGCTGGCAATGTGGGAACGTAGCGCAATAAATGACAGCGCCAAAACGGCCGTCCGAAGTGGATTTATAAAGGAAAGAAGAGTATAACGGGAGGCATTGTGCCGAAGCAGCTGTTTTGCAGAGATTGCGATGCTTCAGGAATAGACTGAATGGCGAAGCATGAAATGATGTGAGAGAAAAACAAGCCACGGAGAGCAGAACGACGTGCGAGAAGCGGAATTGTCAGGATGAAGCGTAAGGATAGGAGAAGTGGTTTAAAGCAGCGGACGCCAAACTCTTTACTAAAACTTCCACATACGAGATTTTATATATAACACTTTGCGGACCGCATACGATCTTTCAAATGGTTGATTATATATATATATATATTTCAAGGAGCTTTTGTTGAACATATTTACTTTCTCTATACTTAGTATAGTCTCCTAAGTGCATATTGCATACATGAAAAAAATCTATTTCGAGATTTCAACGGAAATACACGTTTTGAGGTCCCCTGAGTACATTTTCTCTATGCTCTTGACTAATGTACGCGAGCGATAGGAATTTTGCGGGGACCGTAACTAATAAACTAATGATATGATCAGTATAAAACTTGTTATTTAAATTGTTATCGGTAATTCAAAGATCTGAAAAGTTTTTGGTTGAAAATGATCAACTGGAAGATAAAGTTTAGGCTCTTATGTGCAGTCTCCCCTCCAGACTAATTCACAAGATGGGTAGGTACCAAAAATTGAAAATATAAGAACTCACTTTAGATATATGGTTATAAGGTTAAAAAGGCGATGAAAAACATATACCATTAATGTTATCTGACAATAGTAGATTCTAAAAAAGTGGTGTCCAAACTTTTCTACATGGCGGGCCACATCGACCTTTGCGAATCCTTCAGCGGAAGTCGCCAATTCTTCTGCGGTCCGGATAATGTTTTAAATCGGAAGTTACCTGTACATTCCGAGGTGCCATTTACGTGAAAATCGCGTCTAGAGTTTTTGTGGTAGATATTCCAATATTAAAAGGTTTCCATTCAAAACTTTGATTAAAATGCATAGATTTCCGCGTTAAAATTTCCGGAATGCTTTTTCAATGTGGCTTCGCGGGCTGCACATATACCTTTCGCGGGCCGTAAAAAGATCTAAAAGATCAACGGAAATTTATTTACCAGTGACCTTTTTTAATGGCTATCGGAAACATATCTTTACTTGTTCATTGTTTTTTTTCAATTTGTATGCATTTGTTTCCCAAATTAAAAAAGTTTCCTATTGCCCAGATAAACAGGCAAGCCGGAAGGAAAAAAATCTACTAGGTGAAAAAGAACTTATTACGAAAGAGATATTCTTTACCGTTTGCTTTTTCCATCAGAGGTTTTTAGTTTTATGTAAAGTTCCGCGACATCCATAGCGAGTTGAGTTACGGCAAGTGGCCACGCGCGGAATACGGAATTTTTTTATCCTCTCCCTTTACAGCTCCCTTTATCCTCGAAGCATACATCCCCGCTTCCAACCTTATACACTCCCCTCTCTCCCTCTCTCTCTCTTGGCTAGAAATAGCAAATCCTAGAGGAGAGAGATATGCGGCGGCATGTCCCCATACCTCGAGAGACTCCGCCGACGACAAAAACCGTAAAAACAGGCGGAAAAATTAAATCATTATTTATTCCGCCCCTCTCGTCGTTATTCTGTGCAAGGAGATTTTTAAAAAAGCCATTATTCCCTTCGTTCATTTTTTTTCGGGAAGATGGATATTTAAAAAATTATAGTGTTTCAAAACGGGAAGGTTTAACGTTTCCTCGGTTGTGTAGTATTTTTTGTTTTTTTGGGAAACGAAATTTTTTAAGGAAAAATAAAACGAGAAAAGAAACGCACCCGGAGAGCTTTTTCTTATTTAAAAAGAAGAAAACCGAGTGGAAATTGAACCGCGGAGTCGACGCCTCGAAAAGAATAACTGTCGAAACAAAAGACACGTGGTCCTCTTTTTTGTGATTTTTTTTTTCGTTTCTGTGTCGGGTCAAGGACAAATACCAGGGAGAAGGCACCTCCTTTTTAAGTAAGCTCGGAGAGAAGTGGAAATAATAGAGAGAGAGAGGGAGATACTACTCTCTTACGGCCTTGTCTCCTTACACTTCCTCTCCATCTCTCTCTATAGCTCGCTCAAACTCCATCTACCGGATCTCTCTCTCTCTCCTCTCTCTCCCCCCCCTCTCCCCCCTCTCTCCCCCCTCCCCCTCTCTACCCCCTCTCTCTCTTCCCGCCCCCTCCCTCTCTCTGTCTCTCTCTCCTCTCTCTCTATCTCCTCCCCCCCCCTCCCCCAACGACACGGAAGAACACGCTCCATCGCATCGCAGAATCTTCGCGTTTTCCGCCGTGCTCACCTCCTTCACTTACGACCTCCTTATACTCAACTCCTTTATTCTCCTTTCTTTCTCCTCGCTGACTTCATCCCTCTTACCCACCATTCCCTTCTATATAGCACTATATGTCACACCCCCCCCCCCCCCCTCCCCCTTCGGATCCAATTTACCCGCCTTAAATTGAAGGGAAGAAAGGGAGTACATAGTGGGACCAAAGAGAGCATCTTGTTCGAAGTGACGCCTTCTTAGAATGGGTTGAATTTTTATCGCGTTTTCGACGGACTACGACACCCATCGACGCTGCTACCATAGTGATGGATGTCTAAAGATGTTCTCGGTAGAGTGGTTTCGAACGGTGCAGTTTCGTGCCTTAGTTACGCGAAAGAGGGACGACGAACCCTCTCCCACGGAAGAAGAAAATAATAAAAACGCGGCCGTCAATAACGCTGGTGACTGGAGGCAACATCCGCGTAATAGTTAATCCCTCGGAATAAACGGTGAATGCGTATCAAAAGGCCGCAGGACTATTTTTAGGCGCGTTTCGCTTCCAGCGTGAGCGCCTATTTACCGTCGGTCTGTCCGTCAGTCCGTCCGTCCGCATGTTCGTTCTCGGCTTCTACATTACGGATTTTCATGAAATTTGATATTAGGGACTCACAATTACAGATAATAATAAAATCGCGAAATTGAATCACGTACGCCAATCAGGGGCACCACTTTACTGGTGACAAAAAATGAAATTTTCGTCATATCTCGTAAAGTACTGCTCATATCAAAATATTTTTCAAAAAAAAGTTGTAGAACTATACATTTTTTTCGTAGGAATATCCGTTATCGAGAAAATCAAACCAGAATGTCTTAATTCGAGTTGAAATTACTATTAGAAATTTTCTTGTATGATTACTTCTTCATTGGTGCTAACAAAAGCAATCTCACAAACATACGTTTAATTTCCTTACGTGTGCATGCAGTATTATTAAATAGGAAGAAAATGGATTATTTATGATGAAGAAAAGAACTTTAAAACGCTATTTCTCTTATGTACAGATATATAATTTCTTTCTAATACTCCATTGCACGAAACGCGCCCATTTGTGATAAGTTGCACACTTGTTTTATTGCCTGTCTTTATGTTGGAATTCGAATTTATACGGAAACGAACGGCCAGATATTCTAACACGTGTACCTTATTGTACATTATATACCTTTTTACTTTTTTCGTATACAAAGTACACCGCTCCCAGGTTATAACGTCGTCGGTTATACCGCGGAATCTGATATACCGCGGGTCTTCCTCTCTATTTCTTGGAAAGAAAGTCCTGTCGTTTTTTTAGTATGTACTAAAGTAAAAACAACAATATATACTGACGTTTTAAGGTATCGATTAAATAAATTTATTCTACTCACTGTATATTGTTTTTTTATTTGAATTTTGTCGTTTGTAGCAAGTATAGAAATTTAAAAAATGAAAAGTCACTTCCTCGGTTATACCGCGGTTGCCCTATAACGCGGGTCGCAGCTCCATCACCGATACCCCGCGTTATAACCGGGGAGCGGTGTACTTATAAGTATATGAAGGAAGTACTGCTACAGCGAAATCAAAACAAATTCGAGATATTGATTAATATGCACGTTGAGTCCGATAAAGTGGTTTTTTGCGATATCATCTGTCTGTCGCCCGTGCGCGGCTCTAGGAGCTAAACGACTGAACATTGTGATAAATTCTCATATTTATGAAGGGCATTAACCGGAATAGAAGTCTAGTTAATGTGAAACATAATGGAGAATAATTTATTGTTATCATTTTTAACAAAATTTCAAGCGTTCAAAAATGGTTACAAATGCGTCGATTAAAATGTGTCCAGTTTTATACATTAACATCATAAAAAATAATTCAAGTGCTATATTTCTCAGAAAGGGAGCGTTTAACGTTCAGTAACCTTATTATTATTTTTCGGCTAGTTATTTTGATTAACTCAACGTCCATCAAAAATAAATCCCGCCGTTGTGGCATTCAGCTTTTCCAATAAAAGGATATTTTTGCGTTGGATCACATTATTTCGGAATATTTCGCTTGTCATTTCTCATAGCATGGTCAAAAGTTAACGTGGGAAAGAACAAAATAGCGACAAAAACATCTTTCAATGATTTTAAAAGAAATTACAATTTTTTGAGCACCCTTCTTAATTTTGTGGCTCAGTGAAAAGGTTAATTGCAATCAGGGACATTATTATGTGAACTCGAAACGTGCGAATTGGAGAAAAAATTTTCAATGTATGCTGCGCCGATTTTTAATTATTTTTTTGTATAGTAAGTTCATCCTTCGAACTGCACTGTTTCATTTTACGCGTTTTCGGTCTAGCACGGTTTTCATTTTAGAGACCTAAGGTTTCGCGACCCTCGATTCCACTTTAGCACGGTTCAGGTACGGTCCCCGAGCATTAAAAATATTCAGTTCGTCGTAATAAAGAATAAAGTGAGCAATTCTGAATAACGTATAACTATACTGTAGCAGGTTGAATTAAATAAAGCGATCAAACGTAACGTCGTATATTCCTATGTGGAAACCTCTCCAACTAGGTATCTGCAGCTTTGTTATACGCGGTCTTTTTTTTTCAGGAACCCATATACCGTGCAAAGCGAGTTATTGACTTATTCGAAAATTTTCATTCGACGTGACAGAAGATAGCCTTTCCATATCGTTCTCAATTCCTGCGTCTTACGAAATTACATCGAACCGATGCTTTGCCACGTATTTCCTTTAAGTTTTATTTACACTTGGCTTGACCCGGGATATTACCGAATCCGCTATACAACGAGGCGCTTTATATAATGGGTTTTATAAGTAGAAAAAGACGAACCTATTCCGCAGACTCGTAGATAAAATAACTACGACGTCCTGAAGAGGAAAATAAAATAAAAGACGATCGTCCGATACGCTCGAGAGAGAGAGAGAGAAAGGGCGAAAAAAACAAATTAAGCTTTTTTTTCTTCTTCGTCCAGCTAAATCTGATATAGACCGCGGATGGCCATTTCCTCTACAAAGCGATCCTTTTTAATGGAGTCGGAATGACCCGACACGAGGAGCTGGCTGCCACACGGATCGTCGTCGACGTTAGAAGGGGCGTGGGAAGCGGTCGAGGTCAACCGGAAGGATGTGTCGCACTATCGGGGCAGCGATCCAAAAAAAAAAAAAAAAAGACGGGGTTAACTGGGCAGAATTGGATGGGTTATTACGCTTGCGTTAAAGAAGCGTCGCAGTTCGCCACCAGCAGCGGTGAAGAGGAAGAGAGACGAAAAACAAGAATCGACTAAAGGAAGCGAACCGAAGTGACACCATTCGACAACAAAAAATCGGTACAATATACGTTGTACAAACTTTCTCATATACTAATGCGTCCTTTATATATCTTTTGAAAAATATTAACTGTATAGAATCGTTATAAATATCAACTTAAATAACTATGCGAAATTTGATGAAAATCGTATGAGCCGTTTTTTCGAAAATCCGTTTGTTATTAAAGTTGCCCAAGAATAAACTAGCCTTATATTCATTCTTTGAGAAATATGAAATATGTAGTATTATTTCAGAGGCAAACTCAAGTAGCTGTGCGAAATTTTATCAAAATCCTTACAGATGTTTTTAAGAAAATCACATTGATGTTAAAGATGCCTAGAATAAACTAGCCTTATATTCATTCTTTGAAAAATATGAAATATGTAGTATTATTTCAGAGGCAGACTCAAGTAGCTGTGCGAAATTTTATCAAAATCCTTGCAGATGTTTTTAAGAAAATCACATTGTTGTTAAAGATGCCTAGAATAAACTAGCCTTATATTCATTTTTTGACAAACATGAGCTATGTAGTATTATTAAAGACGTAAACTCAAGTAACTGTACGAAACTTGATCAAAATCGTTGGAGCCGTTTTTGAGAAAATTAAATTGCTGTTAAAATACGTTGAATAAATTTCCCTTAATTATTGAACAATGTCAACCATTTCTTCATTGATTCTGTTCTATATGATATAATGCCTAAGTACGAGATTTCATTCATTTTCCATCTACCGTTTAGTCTCTAGAGGTCTAGAGCCTCGAACAGACAGACCAACAGACAGACATACGGCATTGCGAAAACCTCTTTTTCGGACTCGGATACACCAAAAATGTAAATTTCCTTCAAACTCTCAAGGTCGAATTTTTTCGCGATAAGAATACTTTCTTAATATACTTCGTATATGAGAAAGTAAAAAGATGTTTTTCTCGTGTTCTCAGAAATCTGAGGAGCTGAATTTTATTTTTGAAACTGGATATGTCTCTATTGTTTAACTCTTTATGGCCTGAATTTTTGAAATTTATTTTGTGTATTTGATTTTTCTCTCTTTTAATTGAAAAACATGTTTAAATTATTAATTCTTATTTTACACCAGGGACGGCAACCTTTCACAAGTGGCATGTCAAATTCACGTCAGTATATGGTCCCGCGTGCCAGTAATAAATTTTAATTTAATTAAATGACAATTGTTATTATTTTATCACCCCCGGTTTACGGTTGTATTTGTACCTATCGGTCTGAATTTCGGCATTTTCTGTTTGTTAGTCACAAAGGCGGCTAGAGAGAACACGAGACGGCAGACACAAAGAGTTATGTGAAAACAGTGTTACGGAATATGAATAAGCAGACTTTAGAGGTGAATAATTACTTATACTATAAAATATAACAGTTCACTAAATTTGCAAAAATCTTTGATTTTACTAAATATATAAAATATGAATTATTCTTCTGTATAATTTTTTCTTTCGCTTGCCATTCAAAATCCCCTCGCGTGCCATAGGTTGCCGACCCCTGTTTTACACAATTGCTACTATTAATGGGACCTGCAAGTGCCGACAGGCCCGTACATGTTTATATGTATCGAAATGAGGTAATATTACTTATATTATTTTATACGAATTATATTTTTTATATTAGGGAAAGATGCAAAGAAACAAAATGAACAGCAAAATATATTTTGTGTGACTTTTAAAGTCCTGACAGGCCTTAAAGGGTTTCAAAAAATTTCAACACGAAATTTAGAGACGAGATGTAAAGCATGGATGAGTTCCTTTTTGGACCATTTTTAATCATGTAAACATTTGGAATGTTTAACTTTTCCTTTTTCCGTGAGAATATTATAGCGACCAGTGTCAATAATTTTTATTCTCATATACGAAGTATATTGAGAAAGTATTGTTATCGCGAAAAAATTTTACCTCGAGATTTTGATGGAAATATACGATTTAATTTTCAGAATAATTAAGGACCGTTTATTCAAGGCAATTTTAACAACAATTTGATTTTCTCAAAAACGGCGACAACGATTTTGATGAAGTTTCGTGCAGTTACTTGAGTTTTCGTCTTCAATAATACTACATACTTCATATTTCTCAAAAAAATTAATATGAGACTAGTTTATTGTTGGGAAACTTGAATAACAATTGTATTTTCTAAAAAAAACGGCTCATACGTTTTTCGTCAAATTTCGCATAATTATTTAAGTTGATGTTATAATAATTCTACATTGTTCATATTTTTCTAATGATAACTAAAGGACGCATTAGTATATGAGAAATTTTGTATAATGTATGATGTACCGATTTTTAAGGATATGCGTTGTGGGTAAAAATTACTCTTATGGTGTTCATCTCAGCATCACCCTCCGTCCTCTGGAGCATGATAAAATTCAACCTGCTGTACATAAACAGTAGAATTATTAAGTATGTATAGTATACAATCTAACGCAAGGGTGTGACGCAAAAAGATCTATAGTCTACACGGAATCTCTAATATATTATTTGCTAAGTTTATAAGCTGCATAAACAGTTTAACGATTAAAAAAACCCATATTCCATATAAACGCTTGAATCATTCGAATTTAAACTTTTCTCCTCGTATAACAAAAATAAGATAAAAATACTCCATATAAGTTTAAGACAAGTTTACCGAAACCATACACCCTCTGGCATTGCCAACGTGTTTCTGTGTCCTATTGATTCTTTCCTACTGTCCTTTTGACTGCCCCCTCCTCTAATCTATCTCTCCCTGACGGTATCTTTCTTCCTTGATATTGTCAGAGCCCGTGTTCCACCTCTCCATTATGTCACGAATGTAGAAATCTTGAATTCTAACTTCTAAAAAAAATCGGTACAACATACATTGTAAAAACTTTCTCATATACTAATGCGTCGTTTAGTTATATTTAAAAAATGAAAATCGTATGAGCCGGTTTTTAGAAAATCCAATTTTGGTTAGAGTTTCCCAAGAATAAACTAGCCTTATATTAATTTTTTGAGAAATGTGAAGTATGCAGTATGCGTAGAATAATATTCCCTTAATTATTAAGCAATGTCAACCACTTCTTCAAAACTTCAACTCTGTATGATAAAATGCCGAAGTACGAGATTTCATTCATTTCCGCTCTACCGTTTAGGCCCTAGAGCCATTAACAGAGAGACAGACGGCATTGCGAAAACCACTTATTCGGACTCAGCTACAACTAAAACGTACATATCCGTCAAAATCTCGAGTTCGAATTTTTTCGCGATTATAATAATTTCTATGTACGAGATTTCATTCATTTTCGCTCTACCGTTTAGGCTCTAGAGCCGCTAACAGACAGACCCACAGACGACATTGCGAAAACCACTTTTTCGGACTCGGCTACAGCTAAAACGTATATTTTCGTCAAAATCTCGAGGTCGAATTTTTTCGCGATTATAATATATGTACTTTCTCAATATTCGATACTTATATGAGAAAGTAAAAACGTCCATAACGTCCCCTTAATTTATTTCACCCCGAGAGCTTAAACGAGAACTCTGAAGATAATTTCTCTCGCTGCGATGCTTTAACGCCGTTAGCGTCAGCCCACTCTCTCTCTCTCGCGAATTAAATTTTCGGTGAAAGAATCCGCACGAGCCGAACATGTGCCGCGTTTTCGTACGTTCTCGATATTAAAACCCGAGCGGATCTCCACGTAAATGTGACGCGAGTAACGGCTTTAACCTTGCTCCGGCTTTTCGTTGCTCTTGACCTGAAAAATAGGTGGGAATCGACCCGGCAGACTGTGAAATACTGCCGCATGATTAAATTCTTCTACTCCCTCCCGAGATACCGAGAGCTCGCTCCAATTCCGCGTATTCTGTAAATTATACAATAGCAACAACGCGTCTGCAGATGATTGATTGTGTCGTGCGAAGTAACAACTTTTGTTCGTTCGCTTTCGTATGGGGATGGGAAAGAGAGTGGAAACGCAATTATTACGAAAAAAAAACTTCCATTTCCCTCTCCTCAGAACATGACATTCTTTTTTATTTTTATCAAGAGCGGAAAAAATAACGTTTACTTCCTTCCAAATAAGTCGGAAAACTTCACAGTAGGGAGATATTTACCGCCAATGTAATCTACTTTCTATTTGTTTAGAATTGTTTTAAAAAAATAACTCACCAAGTCTTTTCCATGAAAAAGTTCAAGATCGTGTGTTTTCATTTATTTATTTATATATATATATATATATACACACATACATATATATATATATATATATATATTCCAGCCGAGTTTTCCGTAAGGTTTGTTTAGAATTTTACATACTGCATCCAAAGTCTTATTGTAGCTCTTAAAGTTTTCACACCATAAAAATTTTATTCAAAAGTATAGCATATTTATAGTAACATCCTTGTGAGTTCGGTGATTCTTTTATTACGGAAGCTCTCTCAGAATACTTATATAGTCTTCTATGTCGCAAGTAGGCTAAAGCCAGGTGGCGACAAGTGCCACAATACTGAACCCACAAAAATCTTTAATATACAGTAATTAAAATTTTAAAATTACACGTAGTCATACACGATAATAACTGATTTATCCATAACCAATGCAATAATATATAATTCATAACTTATTCAATTCAATTATTGCCTTTTTTTATGGAATTTCTAGTTTTCTAGGTTCTAATCTCGTAACCTTCCTTCAAAATGTCCCGGATCCTCACACACATCGTGCCTATTTTGCATCTTAATTAAGCATCCCACTTTCCAGAACCTCCTCCGACGTTGCATTCCACAAACAAATGACATGCGTAACTCCTACACCCCTAAAAAATAAAAGGTCAATTTTCAGCTGAAAGTCTCTCATTTATTCGAGTTATAAACTGAACTTCCAAACCAAAAGTTTTGAATTAAATTATTTCTCCAAAAACAGAAAGGTGTCTCGGATTCATATACCGCCTTTATTAAATCGCCTCTGAGAAAGTCCTCTTTTAACCAAATATGAAATTAAATAACTTTTTTATAGACCTATAGGCGGAGGCATTAAAACACGCCTAGCGTGTAGCAGAATATAATAACATAAATAAAAACCCCTTAATGAATCTCAAAATTTCAATCGAAATTTCTATAGTTTAGGTTTCATATCCGTCAAAATCAGACATTTATTCCCAAATATTTTAGTCTTGTCTTTTAAGGGTTCTAATAAAATGACACACCATTTCCGTCTGGATCCTTATTGAAGAAGTAGAGGGTGTCTGAATGAACAGGTCGAATCGATAATCCCATGTTAAGAAGAAGAAGGATAAGAGGCTCTGAGACAATAAACGTGAAAGCCTAAAAAAAATTCGATGAAATTTTATTTTGTAAATAGGTCGTTGAAAAGAAAGCTGTCAAGAAATACGCGCATCATTAGCACTTTGAAAGGGTCGTTCTTTTCTGCACACGTCCATAGTACACAGCTACTGAGCTAATGACTTCTTCTTGGTAACCTATTTTTATCTCTGAACTAAAAATAACCCAATATCAAACATCAGTAAAATCATCCCGCGTTAAATTGATGTTCTCGCAAAAAACTGAAAATCATTCATATTTATTTTTCTTCTACAAATATATTTGCAATAAAATGTCTACTTTAGCAAAGCATAGAATTGGAAAGGCTACGGAAAATCACTTCACAAGTCGCAACATGATGAAATTTTTGTAATCGAGTGAATGAGTCACCTGCAAAATACTTCGTTTGAATAAATTCTTTAGCAAAGAATTGAAGAAAAATAACCAAATCTCAAGTGAGCTTTATTTTATAGTAGTTTTTGTATACCTTTAAATACCTAAATGTTCTTAGCCAAAATATCATTTTGTAAGGTAAATAATACTTTTATTTTGTGACTAAACTAGGAGTTGTTTTACGCATCAATACGTGATTCATGGCAGCTAAATATTTTTTAAAATTATCGATCTCATCTAATGGCTGGAATATAATTGATAGTAAACAGCTATATTCCAGAATAATCATTTTAGCATTAAAAATTGAAACAATATCTGCTTGCCTTATATATCTCCAATAGCCATAACAAAGTAATGGAAAACCAGATGCGAGTTTTAGCTACAGCCGACTTCAGTGACTGAGAAATGATTCTAAAAATTTATTTTGTTTATTTTATGGCTATTAAGTACTTAACGTTTCAATTTGCGATATTTAGACGCTTATTCTAGAATTTGTTTCCAGAGATGAGACGACCTTGACATTTCTGTAAACTAAAATTAATGGCTTCCTCCATAATTCCACGGAACGTCGATACAAGCTTTCTCATCTTTTGATGCGTGCATTTTAACCCGATAAATACATACGCGAGTTATGAATCCATCTCCCTCTATTGTCATGATAAACGCCTCTTTCGATGCCCTTCCCGCCCTGTATGCCTCTTCCGGAAGATATTTTTCCAACACACTCACGCGAACATTTGTCTTCGTCCGAACCAATAACTGGTCATGAGGAGATCCGAAACAAAAATGTCTGGGCCGAGTCTTCTCGAAAATAGATCGACGGACTTATGAAAGGGTTGATTAATGGGTTGATGAATAAACGCTCCTCTTTGCGAATGTAAGCATTGCACGGAGGAGCACCAAACACCAGAGGATGTGCAGCAACGTAACGGCGAAGTTTATCGGAAACAACTTTCGTGGATATGATCGATGGATTGAAGCTACGTACGTTTAATTTTCCCCTCGAAAGCAGCGTGTTCTTCTTTTACTTTCTCATATACGAAGTATATTTAGAAAGTATTGTTATCGCGGAAAAATTCGACCTCGAGATTTTGACGGAAAAATACGATTTAGGTGAAGCTTAGTATCAAAAAGTGGTTTTCGCAATGCCCTCTGCCTGTTACTGGCTCTAGAGCCTAAAAGGTGAGGCGAAAATGAATAAAATCTCGTACTTAGGCATTTTATCTTACTGAGCAGAGGATATGAAGAAATGGTCGACATTTCTCAATAATTAAGGGAAGTTTATTCTACGCATTTTTAACTTTTCTCAAAGACGGCTCTAACGATTTTGATCAAATTTTGTACAGTTACTTGAGTTTACGTCTTCAATAACACTAAATAGTTCACATTTCTCAAAAAGTGAATATAAGGTCAGTTTATTCTAGGCAACTTTAACAATAATTTGATTTTCTCAAAAACAGCTAAAACGATTTTGATAAAATTTCGTACCGTTACTACATATTTCAATTTTCTCACTGAATGAACATAAGGCTAGTTTGTTCTTGGCAACTTTAACAATAATTGGATTTTCTAAAAACAGGCTGATAGGATTTTCATTTTCTAAAGATAACTAAATGACGCATTAGTATATGAGAAAGTTTGTACAATGCATGTTGTACCGATTTTTCCAAAGCGGTGCAACACACGAATACGTACGTTGCCGTAGGATATAAATTTACAACGCGCTCAAAGGTATTACTGATTAATTCGGAAGATACGTTATGCGAAGCGCGGGCCATTTTCGGCGAATTTTTCATTCAGACTTTGCCTAGGATAGATACTAAAAGGTAGCTAAAAAGATTTAAATATTCAAATGTGAAGCAATTGAGGTATTTCGACCAAACGGATACACTCGTGTTCTTTTAATATAAATAATAATTATATATAAAAAATTCTCAGTAACAAAAATCCTTTGAAGTCAACTAATATTGAATTCATTCGGATTAAATACGATGATGTCAAAGTTCATTATCATGGTTTCCTTTAGTAAGGGTTTACCTATGCTCGCGCTGATAGAAAAAAACTGCTCCAAGTTTTGCAAAAGTTTTACTAAGAATTTTATCATTTCCATCTATTCCTCTTTATTTAGGAGACCAAAGTGAAAATGTGTGATGGAAATTTGATTATTACCCTAATAGTAACCGCGGTAACATTTTGTTTAAACCTCGTTATTTTTTATTATTATAGTTTTCATTTCAAATAAACTATTCCCATACCACTCCGAAAATGTCGAAAATTCGAAACAGACCACAAGAATGCAATTTAATTAACAATTGTCTCGTAACGTGACTTAACCTGACCTACTATGGAGAACGAATTAGAAATTTTAACAATTTTCCACAAACTTTGGAAACGTAAATTTGAGCTCATAGTTACAAAAGCGAACAAAAGGAACCCTTAGGAAACAGGCAAAGTTTCGGACGAGATACTCAAAAGCCTTACGTGAGATAGTGTGATGAAGTCCCTGAAGATCAAGCCTCCCTCCTATGTAGGAATGGCTTAGCCAAGCCGCGGGGCAGAATGTGTGCTCCAGAGGCGACGGATTAGTCTAATGGATGGCGAATGCTAAGGAAACAGTGAAGAGCAAAGAGGAAGGGAAAGAGAGATAGGGGTAACGAAAGATAAGCCGAGGGTTGCATTGAAAAGGGTAGGAAGGTGTCGCCGCGGTGCGAGGATTCGTTAAGCTAAATTTCACTAATCAAGCGTGCATGGAACGCAGATACGCAGTGAAGGAGCGTGTTTTCCAGTTATATTGGCTGCTACGACGTTGCCGTGCGATAGTTAGTCCCCAACATTACACCGTAAGGGAATCATATTATGCTTCTAACATCAACCTTGCTCAACGTAAAAGTCACTTGCTATAGAATCCAAAAGCCATGGACATAGCTGGCACAATCACCTAAAGCAGTGGTGCCCAACTTACGGCCCGCGGGCCGGATGTGGCCCGCGAAGTGTTTTTGTGCGGCCCGCAAAGCTGTGATGAAAAAGCAATTCGAAAAATTCAACACACAAAATGATATCTTTTTATGAAAATTTTTCTAACAGAACTTTTAATATTGGAATACGTTTTTAACCATAAAAACCTCATTGAGACTATATTTTCACTTAAATGGCACATCAGAATGTATAGATACTTCTGATTTAAACTCTAATCCGGCCCGCGGAAGAACTGGCAACTTCCAATTCGGCCCGCCGAAGGATTCGCAACCACCGATGTGGCCCGCCATGTAGAAAAGGTTGGGCACCACTAACCTAAAGTATTATGTTAAAAATTATAACATTTAAATATTCTGAACTGCGTTAAATTAAAATTTCTATCCGTTGTTATGCCATTACTGACGGATTGGGTTTTCATCCATTTTGTTTCAATGCTCAATTTCTATTCTGAGAAAATCGGATAAAACGGGTTTAAGAGTTAAAATTAAAAAGCTCTCTCATAGGTTAAATCATACTGAGTATCATCAGTTTTAATTCGTGGCTCAAATAAAGGCATTACAGCTATTTTACCATTCGGCATCAGTTGAATTGAATTAGTTTACGCGGTCAGATTGTAACGCAGTAACCGAATCACTTCATCTTCATCAACGTAAATGTCATGTTTTCAGAAAATAATCCTTAAACATTATAGGCAGGCTAGCGCGTGACAAATAAAACCAAAGCTAGTGTAGTAAATCACTCTAAATTCAGTTTTAAATATTGGAAATTTACATCTAAAAATATTTTAAAGATGAGGGTAAATCTGTAAAAAAAAAAAACAGAAATTCCATTTTGATGAATACATCTGAATAAGCGCAATGAGCTATAGTTATTCAACAACGTCCTTTTGATTCATAAGCGAGTTTCTGAATGTGCCATATCAGTAAATTTTCATATAAAATCGGAGACCAAAGTTTCTAAGTGCTGGGATTTCATATTATCATTTTTCAAATAAACGTACGTATTACTTAAGTTCACAAAGGCTTGATAGCGCGGGTAGTGCGTCAAATTTACTTAAGAAAATTGTTATGATTTCGCAAAGGCGCTTTAATGAATTGCACGACTGAAATTCCAGACTTACGAACATGAAAGGGTTCTTTGCAAGTTTCAAGTAAATTCTATAAAGCAAAGTTTAGAATAAGTTTTAGATATGCTCTAGCGATAGGCTTTTCCAAGAAAACAAGTAATTTCAATTACATAATTATCCTTTAAAAAAACACGTTCCTAGAACTTATAGTACTCGATAGAACGGCGAATTGGACCGAAGCTAAAAGAAAACTTCTAGGTAATTATCCGATGAAATGATGCATAAAACATTATTATTATTATTATTTTTAAACTTTTAGTACTCCAGCGGAGATAATTAATGATCTCTGAACATTTTTAAAATCCTTAGTTTTTAATTTAATCCATCGACATTTTACTTTATTCTCCCGGTCAATTATGGCCACAAAAAAATATATTTCAAGGCCTGCGTTATTAGCGCAACTTCAGACTCCGCAGAACCTGACTATATCGAAACCCAAAAAAAATATATATAAATCAAGTGACAATAAAGCTCGTTCGGCTCTGATGAATCCAAACTCGGCGTCTGTGAACTTCTGGATGACGACGGGACGAGAAGGTAATAAAAACGAAAAAAAAAAAGCCAACCTGGTCGAGCGTTCCCGATCCAAGGAGAAACTTCCATAAAAAGTTTAGTTCCGCTAATCGAGTCGATTGTCCGACCGCTGATACTCCCCCGCTGGAGACGAAGCGAGATTTCCCGAGTATCTAAATACCTCGAGAAAGCGAGTATAAACAAATTCGCACGTGCTCTCCGTGGTTTAACTTAATTTATTTTGCCATAACTCCTCCCAACCACCCTCCTCCGCCTTCCCAACTCGAGAAGTGGTCTTTCTGCAGCCCCTTTTCTAACGTATATTCTTTCCTTTACTCTTTCCGAAGAAAAAATAATAAAACCCTTCCTTCCACTTCTCATTTCTCTCTCTCTCTCTCCCATTCAACTGCCGGCTGATTGGACGATATTGTTCCATCTAACTACTTCAATTCCATTACGATCTTCGACGTGGAGGAGAAACCAGAGCGGGATAAACTTTCACGGACTCGAGGAACTGAAGACTCTTTTAATCGACTATTTCTTCCAATTGATAAGATAGCTGGTTATTTACACACACACCGGCCGACGCCAACTATTTTATCTCACTCCTCACGACAACTTCGACGTGACATCGGGCGCCCCGAAGAAGAATCGACTAGTTAATGCCGCGATTTATTTTAACCCTCTCGTCTCGAGTGGGAAGGATTTTATATATATATATTTTTTTTTTTTTTTCGTGTGTCCTCAGCACCCCCAGCGGCTCTTCAATCTAGGTAAGTGTCCACTGGGCTTCCTCCAACACCTTGTTGCTACCTTATTATTACCTTTCCTTATCCTTAAGTATTATATATATATATATATATATATATATATATATATATATATATACATTGTATGCGTGTATATGTATTTTCTTATATGTGTATGCCGGCGTGTAATGCACGTATACGATATGTGTGTATATCGGCGCGCTGATTTTTTGTTATAAAAATTGAAGCTTCATTTGCTGACGTAATATGAAAAAGCGCATTTTGTTTATTGAGGTTTATTTATAATTTCATACATAAAATTATTTAAAAGTTTAATAACTTAACTGTATGACTAAGTAATTTATTCAATAATTAATTAGCAAATTTTAAATTTCTATCTAAAGACATTTGCTCAGAATCTTAATTTGAATATTTTGAAGGCAACCCCATGCCGCCCACCGATATTAATAAAAAAAAGCTTTATTCTGTAACGTTATAGTTGACATTAATTGTCACAAAAATAGTGAAACCCTCTATCTATAACCATTCGCTAAGAATCTTAAATTGAAAACTTTAAACCCCCTGCTGCCCACCGGTTTCTCCAAAAAATAATCTTTGGCAGCGTAATAAATGGCATCATAGGTCACATGCAGCCTGCAAATTTCAGTATTCTATCTGTTACCGTTTACTTGCAAGTTTAATTTAGGTGAATTTTCCTAGACTCATATGCAACATAAATAAGCACGCAGAGAAAACAAATGCACATCAAAGATTGAAAAATACGGCTTTATTTTTAGAACAATGGGTGCCATTCTTTAATCGAAAGTAAAACGTTTATAATCGAAGCAACTAGGCCTGTAGGATGACAAACAATCGCAAAGAACAACCGAGATTCTTGCGATTACCGTAAGCTGCAGTAGTGTGATGTCACAAAATTGAATAACATATGTACTCCGAAGAAGCAAATTACAAAACAGAGCAGCGATGATCATTGACAATAAAAATGACATAAATATGTTATGGAACTGTCACCTCTATTGCGTGATTTGTCCCCGTAACACACACGAAAGAAAAATGCTGAAAGCACGTTTGTCATCGGAGAAACTCAAGTTGCTCTGGAGGTGGTGTCGGAAAACTGAGAACATTTTCGAGCTGCAAAGGCTTGAACTTTGAGACTGCCCCACGAAATGGTTTAATTATATAACAATGTTTAAATTTCAGCAATGATAATATTGCATCTGAAGAGGATCCATAACCGTAGAGTCAGTGGAATAGAAAACTCTTATGGGGCACCCCGTGCAAAATTCGATTTTGGGGCCCTTATCATTAATTTTATCATAGTGTCAGGATCATTTGGGGGGCCCCTTTGGCTGGGGGTCCCGGTGCATTGCACCGGTTTGCCACGTGTACGCTACGCCACTGCGTCGAGTTAAATTGTAACTCTTGGAATGGTCCGTTTTGGTTTCGACACTGACGGGATGCTTTCGGAGAATCCCAAGCCTTATACGATTAGAGTCAGCGAGAGACAATTATCCTTCCGCTGTAGGCGCTATGTGCGTCAGAAGGACACCGCCACGAGAGAGCGAATTTGGCGAATAAACAGCGTTCTTAAAAGAGCGCGTGGGAAGAGACGTTTATGGAGATTCCTTCGGAGAGTTCGTCAGTGAGAGGATCGGGTGCCGCGAACGGACGGAGATGGAGACTGCGAGGAAAAAGGCCTTCCAGACGGATGGGAGATGCTGCGAGAGAGAAGGTGCTACCGGGTGCGTCCAGCATTGACCTAGGTTGGTGGAACTGTATAAAACGCGGGTATAAATTTATTCCGGGAGGAAGATTCGCACCACTAACCATGACGTAATGGATTTTCCGATTTTCCTTATCCTAGCCCCCACCTCTTTTTGAAAGGCATTGAACTTGGGTCTCTCCGTCCCTTTCCATACGCCTCCTTTCGTCTGACGCTTCCCAATCTCTCCATGATTTCTTTCTACAACTTTGATATTGGTGTCCAGCGGTCATCTTTTTTCTCCAATTCTCTTATTTACGGACTAACTTCCCCCAACTTTTCTCTAAAGACGACTTCCTCCTCCTCAAACAGACTGGCAATAATAGTACAGGCCGTCCCCGACTTACGATTACAATGAGTTCCTGAAAATCGAATCTAACAATAAGTCGAATATCAATGTCCCATAGACTTTCGTGTTATAAATTGGGATATGTTCCAGGACCTTGGAAAAAATATGTACCAATCTGTATCTAGGCTATAAATTAATGGCTTAAGAAAATTTGAGTTGTACATATTGTATAATAAACATTATTAAGACTTAAAACGATCAATAAATTAATACCTCAAATGCGGAGGAGTCGTACCGTCCAACTGAATATCGGCCGAAAATACGCACAAGAAAGTAGACACGGAACGCATGTGATGTCGATTATAGTATGCCTGGGATACGGATGTCGATTTCGATGTATCAATATATTGATGTCGTAAGTCCGCGTTTATCGTAAGTCGAAACATCGTAAGTGAAAAAACGTAGCATCAACACGTTTGTACCAGTAGCAATGACTGCCTCTATGATGAGACTCAAATGCACAAAATTTACTAATATTAATTCATAGGTATTTTCAACGGAAATAAATATTAATTTAATCCACATAAAACTGACTCATATCAGCCAATCAAATTCATCATTTACTATGTGTTTAAAGCGAATAAGTATCATGAGCTATTATTGTTTGCCATTTTGCGTTACAAACTCTCTTCATTATATAGATGAGATAATTGCTAGCGGTTTTCAACTTGAATAACTTCCAACCAGTAAAAATATAGCAAAAAATATTATATACTTATTAATTTTAATAATAATATCAGTGTAAATTGACGTTGTCGGTCTTTTGTCTGTCGGTCCTTCGTCTGGGTCCCTTTTTAACCAATGAATATTAAAATATAACTGCAAATTATACACTTTGATTTTTAAACGTCGATTAAAGTTACTTAAATAAATTTTATCTGTACCTACGTAAGCGATAGGCAATTAATAACGAGGATATGAAAATGCGAACGAAAACTATCGTTCCAGCACCGAATATACTAATTCTCATCTCCGGCATAGGAAAGAATAAAACTTCGAACAACCGTGGGGCAAAAGTAATACTGGCTCCAAATCGCTCCCATTCTCCAACGCCACCTCCATCACTTCCGAATGTTACCTCCCGCGCCCAAGATATTGAGGTTCTAAGATATGTGCAAACAGAAAGGAATGGACGCAAAGTTAGATTACCTACTTTTTTCTTAATCGTACCCAAGGCGCCGAGGAAAACCCCCAAAGAGATGAAATGTCAAGGTTTCATGAAGATAGCTTATTATTGTTCTCAGTTTCTGCTCTCGCGTTCCCAATTTCCCCGCGGGCGAAATCCTTTTGTTCCTTTTCTTCGCGGTTATTTCCTTGGTTTTTATTCTAGAATAAAAATCCACCGTCTCCTGCATGATTAATTTTTTGAGGGCGGGGAGGCTTATGCCATGCGGAACTCGGTGAACATATTTCTTGCGTCATTCGTAGCATTTCAAGAGAAGAAAAGTGACGCTGCGCGCGTAGTTGAAAATTGGATTTCATTTACCCAAAAAAAAACCGTAAGAACAAAATTTGCCATCACGTTAAAGATGAGGAATATTACCGCGCAAGCTAAATTTTCTGTTGGATTTTAAAATGCATGCATATTTATGGTAGTAATAGACTTTAAATATAGTACCAGCGACAGGCGGAGAACACTGTCATTTAAATGCGTCATTTTATACTAAGTGCAATAATATCAGGCAAGGAGTAGAAATTATTGTGTTACCGGATAATATATTATCGATAAATTATTAAGCGCCCGCCGAATGTGGTATTTATCTGATATCGTGACTGGCTCAAATCCGGTAACTCGATGTAATATATAATGATTAGCTAGCTAATGCCCACTAAATGTCCATCAACGTGTCTCGGTTCATAATTATATTGCGTGTACCAGGGTGGGCCAACATTTTCTGCATGGCGGGCCGCATCGATGGTTGCAAATACATCGGCTGGCCGGATTAGAGTTTAAATCGGAAGTTAAATGGAGATTCTGAAGCATCATGAAACTTTTAATTAAGTCTACATGGCGTTCGTAGCGTTAAAACTTCAATATCATATGCTTTACTACCATAATACAAAATAAAATATATGAATTTTTGTTTTAAATTTTGCGCGTCTTTTTTATCGTAGATTCGCGGCCCTCGTGAAATGTTCCCGGGGGCTGAATACGGCCCGCGAGCCTTAGATTGCCCACCGCAGGCGTAGACCCATCGACTGCCGTATTTGAGTTCAAAACATTAATTGCGCACATCACCCGAAAAATCGATTTCTTCCCTTACGTTCCCATCCGCGTAAAATTAACCGCAGGGTTAATGCACTCGCATATGAATATTCCCACACAAAAATCATACAGCGGTTTATCTGATGATTAATAACACTCCAAGCGGAATTAAACAGTAACGAACGTAAAGGAAGTCACCAAGTGCCTCACACCACGCTTCTGGGAGAAAATAATCGAGAAGAAAGTAACCTTATCTTTGCAGATAAAGTTGCCAAAACTTTGCCAGCGAAGTTTCATAGTTTCTCTCCTCCTTTTACGTCTCCTCCTCCTCCTCCCCCCCTTTTCCCACCGCACGTCTCCTTACAAACCCCTCCTCCCCCGAACCTCTCTCTCTCTCCCTCTCTTCCGCGTTCAAAACTCAATCTACCAATCTCCCGCCCTTCCTCTTACACAACTTCCATCCTCCGCCGAACCCTGGTCCCGACTCCCGAGTCTTGGAGAAAAAAAAGACGCGCGACGGTTCTCAGGGTCCTCCTCACTCTTCCTCCCGAAGTTTTTGGCATCCCCCCTCCCCCTACCTTTCACCCTCTTCACTCCTAACTCAAGGTCTTAAAACAGACACGCAACTGTTACATGGAGGGAGCGAAAATGTGAAGGCGAGGAGGAGAAGACGAAACATGAGAACAGGAAAAATAAGAATATCAGGTTTTTTTAATGAATTCATTTCCTCGGGTGAAAAGAGGGAGGGAGAAAGCTCTCTCTCTCTCTCAATTGCTCTCTCTCTCTTAGACGGTATCTCTTCCATTGTTTCTAACCCTCTCTCTCTCTCTCTCCCGCCTTTGTAATGCTTCACCTAACGTAACGGTTTCGAAGGTCCCTGTGTATTCCGAGACAGTACAAGAGCTGAACTCTTCAGGGAAAAAATTTTTACGAGAAGACGAATCGTCCTACTCCCTCTCTCTCTCTCTCTCTCTTCCTCTCCTCCTTCCCTTACCCTTTCCTTACCGACCTCTTCCTAGTTGTTCCCGCCGATCCCCTAAAGGTTTGGAAAACCCCTGGAACCCATTTCATGGAACAAGGAATCTCCTCCTCCTCCCCTTCCCCCTAAACCCTTCTTCCCTTTAGTTTTCGCTCTCCCATCTATCCCCCCCCCTCCCCTCCTCCTTCCCCAAGAGTACCGATACTTGTTGTTCTTCCTTCTTCACCTCCCGCTCCCTCTCTCCCCTCGCCTCTTCCCCTCCCCTCCGCCCCTTAGAGCAAACTCTCCTCTTAAGCTATGTACACACTATGCGAACGATGACGAACGAACGACAGCGAACGAAGAAGTTCCGCTAATTCGGGGTCATTCGGAGTGGGTGTTTGCGTTTGCGTTCGTTGATGTTCGGTTATTTAGAACAGTTGACTTGCTGAATGCTAACTCAATTGTGTTTCATTTTCTTCTTTGTTGTAGTTACAATGTACGACGAAGAAATTATTATCGCAAGTGTATCATTCATAGTGTTAAGTGAACTACTTAGGAAGAAACTAGAAGAAAGAAACTTGAAACAATCCGCAATCTCCTTCCATGCATCACTTTTTTATGTTGCCTTACAGTTTTTATTTGTCGGGTCCCATAAACATTGTCTTTTCCGATATAATTCAATTAATTCAAGTATGATGTCATTTGACCACTCCCTTATTTATTTCTTTGTTTACAACACGTGCAAGACTGTGTTTGTTTGGCAGTTAAAAATCCAACTAGAATATGCGACCGAACAGCGAATGCTAACGAATTCCGTCCACACTGCGCACCGAATTCTTTTGATGTATCGCTCGGCTAGCGAAGGCGAACGCCTGCATTCATAAACATTCGTTCGCATTCGTTTGACTGTACACACTAAACGAATTCTTTCGTTCGCCATTGTTCGCACTGTGTGTACATAGCTTTAGGCAATTCCACCATATTCGCATACCTTGGGTCAGTCCCAAACGCGAAGATGCCTGAGAAACTCTTTGCACACACGCATACACACGCACGCTCACCTGCCCACAAGGTATCCTTGAACCCTTTTGTTCGTTCTTATCTCTCCATCCCCTCCCCCCCCCCCCCCCCCCCGCATCATTCAATCTATAGTCGGTTCACCAGCTGAAGGCTCTTGGCCTACTTAGAGCAAGTAGCCAATCACGAACGTTTCCCCTTCCATCGCCCCTATCAACTTTCGTCGGGAGAGCAGATATCGGTGCGCGTTGCCAGCTCTTGCGGATTTTCGCCTTCAGCTGATATACTACGCAATTTCTAATGGCAACGCATCCCGATGTGATCTCTTCGAGAGCAGGAGTGAGACTGGTTTCCTCCCCACTACCTTCCCAAACAAACCGTCTCCTATTGGCTGCTGATAACTGGCGTACGCCAAGAGACTTTAGCTGGTGGAACGACTATACCTTCCTCGTCTGAACAGAAGTAAGACCTGCTCGATGGCTGAAGGGAAAACGGTGGTACACAAAACGAGGGACGCATCAAAAGGGGTAGTTGCTCCTCTTTGTGGAGATGCATCAATTGAGGTTGGCTTCCATTTATACGATATGAAAACGGAAGAAGGTACTCCCGAAAAAATAGTTTTTATAGTGTGTTGAAACTGATCCTTCGTATCTATAGTACATCACATGAAAATACTGATGAAGATATTGAAATCAGACCTAATCAAAGCCTCTCTAAATGAAAATCTGAAATGTGTGAACAGATTCAAAATAGAGTTGTATTATATTTACTCCTGATTTCCTATACGTGTATTATCACTAATCTGGAATTAGCCTATCCACGACGCGGTCTCGTTCCACATTCAAAATGGTTTCAATCATCGCATTCTAGAAAGAGCGTAACAAAATAAAAACCAAAAGATTGCCTAGTCGTATCATAAAAGTCAATCGTAAAAATATTCAAGAACAAGCGCTTAAAAAATACTTCTCTCAGATATCTCCGATATGTACAACGATTTCGACTAAAAATAACAGCCGTATTCAGTGGTAATTCACCAAAAATAATACTAAAAGAATAGAAGATACCTGAGACAAGTATTTTTTTAAGTGCTGTTATTTACTGAGGTCCAAACAAATTTCCTTCGGCGGCGGGGATGATGTATACGGTCCACGATTACGGCTATTTACCAATGTTTTTTATAGTACTGAAAAGTTACTTATTTTGCATTCTCATCGGATGTTTATTTTCCGATAAAATCGCCTAAAATTCAAAGAAATGAACTTTATGCATAAATATTTTCGTTATTTTTTTCTACTTCATATTCCTAGGAATAAGCAATAAAATTTTTAAATAAATATAATCACATCATAACGGCTGGGAAAAAACCAATGTGCACATCTACCATATCTTTAATTGAATTCTATCCATAGATAAAGGTCGTTATTTCTTTTTTGGGGCCACAATGATGTATAAGGGTTACGGACAAGACTTAATAAAGCCGACTGAAATTATAATTTGTAAAATGATTAAATTTTATAATTGACGACCAAAAACTGTAATTTGTCTGTAATCTACTACATCTCATTCATCCGAGAATACTATTTCGAGTTAATTAAATCCTGATGCCTTTGAATGAATTCTAATTTTTAAAACATTCTAACGTGTCCATCCTTATTCCTTCCAAAAAAAAGACCGTTAATCCGTGTCGTCCGTCCGTTTTAAAATTCACTTATTCCGCTATAAAAAATAATGAAAAATCCTCCAGAAAATCGATCGGGTTGTCGAAACGACGACAAAAAATTAAAAAATAACGAAATTCCCGAAATATTTCTTTGTTCTCCAAAAAAAATGCGAAACGAATTATAAAGAGAGGTTTTAAAAAATAAATACGCTCTCTTCCCACGCGAACCTCTTAATCAGACATCTATTTCGGCTCGAAAACACGCTCTCTCTCTCACACACACACACACACTTTTATCGAAAAAATTACTTCCATAGGATAAAAAAAAAGAAAAATAAGACGATCTCGCTTTCTTTCCTTCATTTTTCGTGAAGAACAGATCCGGGGAGATATAAATGAGACGGCCAAAAAAGCAACAGCTGCAAGCGCGGAGTTGATTTATCACCTTAACCCTCGGGAGTCCGATGTGGATTTATACTTCCACGGTTTCTCCCCGAATGAATGCCTCGGCGCGCCTCCTGCTTCATTTCCGTTATGGCTTCCTCTTATTGTTTCATGCCACGACTCAGCGTCACGGGCGTCTCCCCCCCCCCCCCTCTCTCTCTCTCTTTCACTCCTTCACACTATAACCAAAATGCACAGAGACGCCGAAGCCAACCGATTCGCGTGCGCGCGAAATTCCCCCTTCTTTTTTTTCCTTACTTTTAAAGGACGGTTTACGGACACGCCAGCCGGATAAGAAATATCCTCAAAGGAAATGACGCGATTTCCTCCTTTCCCCTACCGTTTTTCCCTTTTTTTCTCTTGTGTTCTCTCTTTCTTGGAGATGGATGGCGATCTCACTTAGCGCAAAAAGGGTTACTCCCAACATTCTGACCAGAAGGGAGCGATAAATGTTTTTAAATAATTGGGTCGCAGTTGGACGAGAAAAACAACGACGTATTTTTATATTTTTATATCGGACGCGAATGAGAGCGTTCACGATTTTTGTTTTTGTAGTCGTTAAATCATAACGCGGGCAGCGCGAGCGATAAACTCGAAGAATTTTATGCAACGTGCTCGAGAAAGGAGTTCATTTTCTCCGGGCGGCGATATAAAAAAATAACGTGTTTTATGAGTGTCTCCGACACACCACAGACGCGTAAATCAAATACGAAAAATTACGAAGGAGTAGGGGGTTTTTGTAAGCCGACATTAACAAAGGTCTAATCTTAACTCAAACAAAACTTTTTTTTTAATTTCAACTCCTGCTTACGTAATATTTCCGATAAATGAATTTTAATTTCCGTCCTTATTCGATGAGATTATAAATAAAGAGTCCGTGGCTATTAAATTTTGGGAGATTTTGTAAATGGAAATATGTCAAGAAACTACTTTTCCTAAACAGCGACTGAGGGAGGCTCAAAATGTGTATATGGTTTTCTATAACTTTTTATACCTACTGGAGCTATATTAATTATCAATTATGCTATAAACCTCACGAAATAGTATATTCTTGTAACTCTTTACACCGGCGTTTCTCAAACTTTAAACAACAGCCACCCCGTCCTACGGCAACAGATGTTGTCGCGACCCTTCTTTATGACTGCCGACCGTATCGCTACCACCTTAAAACCCCACCCATCTACCTATCTATATAAGATGTTATTGGAACATATGGGGGAAAAGAACAGGTTTTTTTACATTAATCTTAATATATAATTTAGTGTGTTTGTATGTATGTCTGTTTATAACTTAAAAACCAAAAGATCCACAACTTTCAAATTTTGCACATGATTTTATATCATCCGTGAAAAGATTTTAGGCAAACTTTTACCCCCCATCTCCCCCTATAACCCCCCACTCTCTTGAATTTTTTTTATTTTCATATTTTTTTCAATTTTTTTACTTAAGTCGTACATTATCCCTTCTACAATGGGCATACAAATTTTGGGAGGCCTATGTCTCCCCGTTCCCCCATAATTTTGATTTAAAGTTACTCAATCCTTAGAAAAGTTGACCCGGACAACGCCGGGTACTGCAGCTAGTAATGAAATAAAATTATGCAAATCAAATTAACTAAAAAGTAAAATACTGAAACTTTTACATATAGGTACACTGCTCCACATTCGCGACTCCCCTATATGTCGAGACCCACGATTTGAGAACTGCGGACTTACACAAATCATATATGTAACTCATTGAATGAGAAAAAATACGTAAAATGAAAGATTACGCCAACTTTGTGCAAATCGTTCGAGGTTGAAGAAGACTTGTAGAATTGTGGATATAGCCTGGTAGCTGCAATTCAATCCACAATTAAGATAGCTCCAATAGGCATAAAAACGCTGGCAACGCCAAAAGCAGCCGACTTCTGTTGTGATTCACCGATCTTTTTTTTTTAGAATCTACTGTTAGTAAATAGACACTGAGTACAGCTACTCTGTGATCAAAATACGTATCTTGATTTTTTGGCAGTTTTTAGTTATTGGAACTCTATAGATTGTCCATTATGGTAAAAAATAAATCCTGTCATGTCTTAATAACAGAGCAATTTCATAAGTTTGGTCATTTTGGATAGAGTTCGATGGAATAAATGCGTCCCAAGGCTAAGTATCGTCTGTTAGCGAAACTTAACAGATAGTTTCTCTGCAAACATCAATTAGACAAGGAAAGAAGACGGTAGAGTTTCAGCGCAAGTGCAGCTTAGATTCTAAAGGGCAAAGAAATTTAGATGGAGGAGCGTTATGTTGCCTATAAATCTCCACAAACGGAACTTAGCCAGATATTAGCACCATGAGATGTACATCAATAAGCTCCGAATTCCACAAGGGTGAAAAATTTGAATTTCAAAGCAGAGACGGAGAGAATTTTTGAACTTGACCAGGAATTGAAGCATGGCCGAGCCGTAATTTTCACTTCGAAATTTATACTCAGGCAAATGTGTCCATACACGCAAAGTTTCATTTACTTAAACCATAAAAAATATCGTCATTGAAGGTGAGAATCAAATGCTTTAATTTATCAATGCAATGACATTTTATTTTCCCTAGCTGCGTTACGACAATTAATCCTCCTTTCTATCAAAATATTTATAGAGAAATTACTTCTAAATTTTCAATACTGAATCATCAAGGTAACCGACTGTAGTTTCAAAATCCTGACTTTCATTTCTTAACAATAACCTGTAAATTAGGGTTCACCAAAATGTTTTATAAAAGGGAATTTATGCATCACCGTGAGGGTCGCATACTGCCTTTCAAATTACTGATCCAGCGGTGTTTCGATTTCAAACTGCTAGTTTTAAGCATTTTTAGGCGCGTTTCGCTTCCAGCGTGAGCGTCTATTGTCGTCGGCCTCTCCGTCTGTCTGTCCGTCTGTCTATCCGTCCGTCCGCATGTTCGTTCTCGGCTTCTACTGAACGGATTTTCATGAAATTTGATATGAAGGATTTAAAATCAAAGATAATAAGAAAATCGCAAAAATTAATCACGTAAGTCAATCAGGGTATCCTTTACTGGTAACAAAAAATGAACTTTCCGTCATATCTCGTAAAATATTGCTCATATCAAAATATTATTTTTCAAATAAAAGTTGTAGAACTAGTAGAGTATTTCTTTTCCTTTACATTTTTATCGTAGGAGTAGCCGTTATCGAGAAAATCAAACATGAATGTCTTAATTCGAGCTGAACTATGAAAATTTCTTGCATAGTTACTTCTCCATTGTTGCTAACACAAACAATCTCACAAACAAACGTTTAATTTCCTTACGTGTGCATGCAATATTTTTAAAAAGTGAGAAAACGGATTATTTATGATGAACGTTAATACGTATGTATTTAGAGCCGGTGATAGGTAAGTGTTCCACTATACTGCAGTTTAGCCACTATTTCCCTTACGTACAGGTATATAATTTCTTTCTAATACTCCATTGCACGAAACGCGCCCATTAGTGATACGCTGTACACTTCCCTAACTTTTTTGATCCTGTAATGGGTACTAAAATGTATTTAATGCATTAAAATTATATTGCATCCACGTACTCGAAAAATAGCCTTTATGTTTCATGAATCAAATCTAAAGACGTCTCCTGCTGGCAAATATACGAATATGCACGTCTTAAAAAGGAATAGTTGACATGTCCCGTGGGCCGTAGCTTTGGTGCCCATGCTATAAAAGGAGCGCTGTCAGGTCATATAATAATCCAGAGGAAGGATTCATTTTTATATTTTTTTTAAAGTCCGTCATTTGTTCCAAAGACCGCAACAACCAGAGACGTCTGATGAAAGACTAGAAGAAGGAAAACTTAAATTGTTTTTTTTTACTCCAGCGACGTAAGTCGAAACGGCTGACGTAAACGGAGAGAGAGAAAAATGTCAGAATATTTCTATCCGTTCTCTATCCCCCAAAGGTGAGCTAAGAACGGCGAACGGAAAAAAATAACGCAAGGAACGCGAACAAGAAGACAGCCTACGTCTATTTTTTTTCCCTCGGTTGCGAAAAGTGAGGACGGAATCGTAGAATCAACAAAAGGGAATTGAAAAAATAATAAATAAATAAAAACTTCTCTAGTAAAAGTGAAGACAGAAAAGTAGTGAGATATGTTTTCTGAGGAAAAGTAAAGCCAGAGATGGAAACACGTGTTACGGGAGAGGTGGAGAAAAAACGAATGTCAAAAATAAAATACAAAAAAAAAACAAAAAGAACCATGGAAAGGAAATAACATGAGGTCCCGAAGTGATGTAAGATGTCTGGCGCTAGGATAAAAAAATAGCAATTGACTCTGGCGGAAGATCTAGCGAGGTGAAAAAATAAACACGGCGAAATAAGTGAAATACATATGTGAAAGGTAAGCATAAAAAAATACGGAAAGTTTATTGCTCCCGGGGTGATGTATTTGTGTCCTTTCCCTTAGCTCGACATTATATGTTTCGCACGACGAGTTCGGTCTTCTCGGTGATACGGTTCAGGAGATTCGTCGACAAAATCTAATTCGACAGTAAAAACGTTCGATTCGAAAAAGAAAGTCGAAATGTTTTTCGTATATAAATTTTTATATGCTTCGGCTATGGTCCGATGGTTGATTAATCGTCCAGTGGCTTTCCAGGGCATGAAATATACAGCAATCACAGATTTTCGAAACAATATTTTCGATAGAATGCGTATCGATTCCTCATTGTTTATTCGGAATAAATTAATTATTCCTCGGACTCGAATGCATTAATGTGGAAAAATCTTCGCCCACAAATGTTTATCGTGATATTTTTTTAAACGAATGTTAAATTAAAGAAGGGTTGCATAAATGAGACGCGTTTTCCTCTTGATAATCATGAAATTAAAAATTCGCCATTGTTTCCAGCAACGCAGTGGATCTAAATGACATGATACACTGGAAATGAGTTTCATTTTAGGTAGAGGATAAAATGAACTACTCCTACAATGGACATACGGAATTGAAATTTCTAATTTTATCGCCGATAATATGATAGCTGTGACTGAGTACAGATTTCCCTCGCTTTATGCGGGTTCGGTTTTACAATCGCTCTTATGCGGTCCTACACTATGCTACGTGACGATCACTCGGTCTCTTCGTTTTCTCGCTTTACATAAAATTAATATACTTATACTATAGTCGATCCGAAATCGGAAGACTCCTGGCCTACTTAGAGCAAGTAGCCAATCACGAACGTTTCCCCTTCCATCGCCCCTCTCAACTTTCGTGCGGGAGAGCAGATACCGGTGCGCGCTGCCAGCTCTTGCTCAGCTGATATACTACGCAGTTTCTAAATAAAATACTTCCCATCCTTTTTGATCCACAGCAAGGAAACGGCGGTAGAAACGGCAACGCAGTCCGATGCGATCTCTTCGAGAGCAGGAGTGAGACTGGTTTCCTCCCCACTACCTTCCCAAACAAACAGTCTCCTATTGGCTGCTGCTAACTGGCGTCCGCCCCTTTTCCGAGGCCAGGAGTCTTCCGATTTCGGATCGACTATAGTAGGGCGGCCCCGGATCTCCGATCCTCAACGCGATTTAAATAAACTGGAAGTTTAGCGAAATAATTTTGATTGAATAATTAATGAAATAAATGAAATGCAAATAATCTAAATGGTTCGGCTCTAGGTTATATCTTCTTTGTTCCCTATTCAGTTGAGGTGTTTCCCTATTTCTTTGTCTTTCTATTACTCTCCGCTCCTCATCTACACGGGCTTTCCTATGAGCTTCCGCATCTCTTTCTCTCTCTTTCCTACAATACTCTTCCTTTGATCTCTGGCTCCTCTTTTTTTCTCTGGCATCTGTAGCTGGGCTAATAGCTCTCTACCTTACCTTAGTTCCAATGATTATCGTTGCACCCTTATAGACGAACTCACAAACAGCTGCTTTTCATCAAGTGTCTCTCAACGAACGCTTCTAACTTCTTACAGGACCTACTATAAAGGCGACTTTAATGTACGCGTTTATTTGGATTATCAATGAAGAGAAGATAACCATATGTTTACAAAATAACGTGCGCCCCTATTCTCATCTAATTTTTAATTGATGCGTTAGCCTATTTGCATTTATAAGGATTACAGATGTGTAATATGATGGTTCTACTTACAAAAAGGTAAGATTCCAGCATTCAAACGATGAAACAAAAAAAAACAAATTAATTGCACAATTTAAAATAAAACTCAATACGTTGGGAGCTTGTTTGTTATACAGGTGATTGACACAGCTAGAAGTGTTTCCCATACGCAATCAACAAAATAATTATCCTTAAATATTAACGTTGCTATGCTTCATTAATTTCGATGCTTGTGTTAAACAAAAGTGCGAAGCGAATAACGCTATTCTTTCACCTATTTGAAGGTATAATTGATAGTAATTGAATCGGAGGCAACAATGACGGTCGCCTTGGCAACGCATGGAAAGAGTACGAAAAATCCACAAAAGTTCGAAAAAGAATGCCTATTTCTGAAAATTTCGATCGTTTAACGTATAAACATGGCAAGAATAAGATAGCATAGAGCTTTAGCCGTCAAATAAAGTAAAAAAGAAGAAATTCGGTCGACATTTACTTATTTTAACGAACGAAGTAAGAAAATCGAAAATTCCGTGTAAACTTATGGGAAAATATAAATGTCTCCTGGATTCGAACCCTGGACACTTTAACAAACGAAAATATTTTTCCAGCGATCTCATAGTCAGTAGAAACAAAATGCCGTTTACCGCATATCTTTACGACGAATGGTTGTCGATAAATACGCCGATATAAATTGTAAACAAATGTCTAAAGACGTCAACGTAAAATTAATATATAGTTAGATTTGCATATATACTTTCGGTGCATTGTGTAAGATACATTTTAAATGGTTTCTTTATACTCCTTTTCCTAAGAGGAATACTAAAAAAAGTTAAAATAATGAATAACGTATAAGATAGGACTGGTGTAAAGGCAGCTCAGTAAAAGACGGAGACGGAGAGAGAAATACTCAGGTGGATGCAGTTTTCATTTACTTCAGAGAGTCCGAAGTAGAACTGAAGAATACGTCATCAAAGAACATGGATATGACATCGAGGAATTTGTGTAATAGTTTACAGCTTAACTTGGTGGACCTGCTTCATGATAAAGAAATCAGAAAGCTTTGTAATTTCCACATACTTATAATTTCCACATAATTATGTGGAAATTATAAGATTTTTCATTTCTTTAACCATGAATCCGGCAGAATTCTTCAGTAGTGCTGAGAATCTCGCTAAAGTGATGTGGACGCTACCTTGAAGTCTTCTCTTCAAACGCGGTTTAGCAAAAGATTCTTGCGCCACACAAGAAAATGTATGCTCAAAAACAAAGTTTAACCAGGCGGCGTATCATACTTCAGTTCTTAAAGCCACGCTCTGAAACTCATACTGCCTCCACTGGTAAAACCGCCGGCCTTTCAAACTCCTCCATCGATCATTAAAATCCTACAATTTATGTGTTTTGCGGTGTTAATTGGATATATAACATTCAAGAAACAGCGTTAATTGTTTAAAGTTTATGTTTAATCAATCATAACACCTTTTCCATAATGAAAACGTGAGAATTGGAGAGGGATTGACACTGTGTAAAGCATCCCTATCTTTTACACATAAATATCTCGTTCTCGTTTAATGCGCCCCTTTCTTGGAAAGCAACCCTCGCATAAAGCGGGGGAAACTTTTATGTTGTTTCACACTTTAACTTTAATATAAATGTAAATTGGCGATTCCAATTGAATTATGCGACCCAAGCTTACCATTTTTGTCTTGCATGTAACATATACGCATTTTTCGCAACTTGTTTTTTTTTTAAATGGGTAATCCATCAAAAATATAGCACAAAAAATATTTTTCTTTCCATGACACATTAAGAAAATAAATTATTTTATTGTACGTTCATTTCACAAGTTAAAGTCAACAAGTTAAATTTTATTGTGATTTAACCCTAGTACCTCATTATTCCTCTACTTTTTATATATAACTTCCTTGGAACGGGTCCTGAGTTTAAATAACCGACCTATACAAATGTACAAACAGACAAACCAATTGCAGTAGAAACATTTTTAATAAACGCGCCGAAAACCATCATGAAGTAACTTTCAAAGGCCAGACATAATTGTGGTAAAGGAAAGAAAAATACAAAATATTACTAGGAAAAATTTTGACGAGAAGCTTAAAATGCTTAACGAAAACGACCTCCCTGTTACAACGACCTCTCCGTATAAAAACCGTATAATTTTTCGATAAAATACGAAAGATATATGGTTTAAAACCGCCGGCGGCCATTTTCCCCAATTTAGAATAGCTTCGGCACAATATTCCATTCCTTTGTCCACTCGATGTACTACGTCGCGGAGTACCTTTTTCCTCCTCGCTGAAATCAAATCCCATTGGGAGGGCTTATTTTTCACTATTCGCTACATAACTCCTCGCATCACAAAGCCTTCCTCTCGCTTGTCTGTCGTCCCGTAGCCAAGAGCTATACGTACGTACTCCCCTTTCGCTAGTACTCCTGTTCCTCAAAACCCATTTGAAATGCTCTCGGGCTTTCACAAAGCCGCATATTCGAGGTGAGAGCCAATGTCGGCGCTTATCATCCCGTGCTTTTGAATGCGTGCGGAAAAAGCTCCTATAGCAGCGTGTTTGCACGTTGTTATGGCGCGAGCAAGGACGCTGTTAGTGCTTAACGGCGTGTTTTCCTGTTTGGATTCTAGATTTCCTGAAAGCAGTTGGAATCCAGCAAAGCAGTCAGTATTACGTATCGCGTGTTAATGTTGTTTATTTATCTTAATTACAATGCAGTGATATATGGTTATATAATCGATTTGTATGATGATTTTATATATCCGTTTTTAAAAATACTGATTCTTATTTTATTTATTCTTATTGATTCTTATTTTATTGTATCTTTTTTGTGTTTTGAAGTAGTTAATGCAACTGATTAGGTTTTTAAGGTAGTCTCATGTATTCTTGGGAATAATTATCCTTTCAAATCATAGCACAATGGTAACTTAAGTCCCTGAAATTATATCGATTAAAGAAATGCTTCCAAGGAATTAATACTTTCACGTGGTAATTCACGAATAAAGTTTGCTGAGCGAATAATCAAAATTTTCTGTAATGCTTGAAATGAAAGGATAAATATATATAAATATCCCCAAAAAATTAGGCGTTTATAAAAAATAATTCAGTCGGAAATAAACCTCCAGATTGATGAGTGCATACTTTCGTCAAGCAATCGCTTAAACATTAGGAGAAATACTTATGAAGGCGTTGGCCTCTGTTGGTTTGACACAATTTCTTACATCTATACCAGGGGTGGCCAACCTTTTTCTGTAAGGTGCCGCATACTATGCTGAAAATGTGTGGCGTGCTACCTAATAATTTTCCATTAGTGGTAGTCTATATGGCAGGGGCAACACGGAGGGAAGAACCCATTGTACTTGTTTCGAAGATGGAATTGACTGCGGGTTGGAAGTTTTTTTAAGATCATCAATACTATCAAAAATGAATACGATATATACTAAACCAAGATTTCCGGAAAAACTGAAATGAAATTTTAAAAAGTTTATCAACTGCTTTCGAAGCATATGAACTAATAACATACTGAATGTACAATTTTAATAGGTTAATAATATAAATTAATAAAATGTCTTTATTACTGCGGCTCTACTCCTCCGTTTTCATGTTGTAGACGAGACGGCAAGAGATCCACGGTGGATCAGTCACGATTCCTGCTGAGAAGAAGGACCCGCATGTCTCTTACGGTTGCTGATTTAAAGTTTGACATTGACTTTATCCCAATCAAAAATGGTCGAAATGTTAGATTAACGTACGCCCCATTTCCATACGAAAAAGAGAGGTTTTTAAAGATCTCAGAACTGGCTACTTCGAGATAAAGTGTCATACCAACTCATTCTCACGGTTCTTAAAGGATCTAGGTCGAGAATACAGTAATATTCTAATTTAGTAGCTGTAATTTTGTGAACATATGATACTATGTTAACGAAGATTCGAAATGTAAGTAGCGCCAGCATCTATTCTGTCTCGTCCACCTGAGCCGTATAACACGCGAATGCTAATTCGCAACATTTTCGAATTTTTTTGTATTTTCACTGCGGAATTTCCGACTTCGTTATAAGGGAGCTTCGTTCCCATAGGCTTCGTTAAACGAGGTATACCTGTATACTATATAGGAGTGGGGCAGTTATTTTGAAATGTTTAGACAACTACCTGGAAAACAAGAGAAGTCCAACTCAGTCTTGAAAACAGTGGCTGGTGTGTGTAAACAATTTTCTTAAGATACGTTCTCATTTCGTGGATTAAAGTAGCCGCTCGCGCACACAACACTCAGCCTGTTGTGAAAGAACAACACTGTAGAATCTAGAATGTTAACGTTGACATTTTTCAATTTATTTCTATATAAATTTTATTTTATTTTTTCAAAATGGGGAGGCGTTCCACTGACAAGAGCTTCGCTTGCCACTAGTGGCACGCGTGCCGTAGGTTGGACACCCCTTATCTATACAGTTCTATTAAAACTGACATTCCCAAAACTCATTGGTTACACGTGTTTAACTTTTCAGCACATATTACAACAATACTTTTTGTTCCTTATTGGTTAGCAGCCGACTTTTTATACTTATTTACCATGGTAGTATATATCGCTTTCTATGAAAAAAATATTTCCAGTTTATGATTCGCACAGGACAATTATGTAATACCCCTAAATTTTTAGTAATATCCGCATGAGAAAAGTTTAAACTTATAGTTGCTAAGTTAATTGAAAGAATACCTAAAAAACAACACGTCGGAAATATGGAAGCTTATTCTTCGCATGAAAAAATTAATAGAGCATCGGCAAAAACACTAACGATTAAAAAGTCAATCAAAAAATATATTATCATCGAACGTCCTCCGACATTATTTCCTGATAATGGCAGTTATTAGAGCAGACCTAGTATAAGAGCTAAGTCGCTTTTTTCCTGAAAAATAAACACTCTCCGAAAGGGAAAAAACGCCTCCTCCGTGCTTTTCATTCTCCCTTGTTCACCTACATCCCCCTCCCCTTCCCTCCCCCCGTCCCCCATTGAGACGACGACTTGCATGCACGGAAAGAATAACAACTTCCACCCCTCCCCCCGTCTCTCTCTCTCTCTCTCTCTCTCTCTCTCACACACACACACGAGAATAAACCACTTACTAATTTAGCGAAGAAAAAGGTCACCGGCGCCGTTCAGGAAACATTATAAAAACAATGAGACTGACTGGTACGCGTTAAAAAGCCTCGAAAAGCCCAAAGCGCGACCGCGGTCGCCATTAGTTTCAGACGGAGTTTCAACACGCATAGCAATTTGTCGCATTTGCGATTCTTTTATGGGGACAAGCTGGCTACTACCGCGATTCAACATAAACACACGGAGGGAACGAGTTTCATTAAAGTTAAAAGCAGCAGAAGAAGGGTGTGGGGAGGAGAGTGGGTGGGGGAGGAGATAGCGAGGTGACGCAGGTATTGCTCTGGGGGAAAAAACACAAATGAATTCGCGAGGCGAGATAAATTCTGAAAAGATTTGCGGAAGGGGAGGCTTTCTTTTGACAAGGGTTGATGTTTTATGACACGTACGACCGCGTGGGATTTTTTATGACGCCGGTTTTTCCTAACTTGTCGTTTACGATGTAAAAAGATTATTTCTCTAGGCTGGTAAAGGTCTGTACCTTAAAAATTGAGTAAGCAAGGCAAAAATGTAAGTAATTCCCGCGTTGGATTAGGCGGTGAAATGTTACCTTTAAAAGTCTTTCGAATGTCTTCGTTTTTTTTCATTTCAGTAAGTTTTCCGAATAAACAACCGATTAATATTTATTTTTTTTAATTAAAAATATTTGATAAACTTCGTACTCTTTATGTTAAGCAAAAGTCGAAATATTTTCGCTCCTTCAGATCAAAATATTTCACGCTGAGATAGGCTACATTAACTAACAATCTGTTGCCTATCTCAGCGTGCAATATTTTCATTTCATCTTTGCGATATTAGATTATTGGGCCGAGTGAATAAAAATTAAACAAGTGCCTTTGCTTAAGATTTCTAGCAATTTTTAAGCAAAAGCTTGACTTGAGATGAATAAAAAAATAGCATTTGCTTTTGCTTAAAAGAATAAGCATTCGCTTAGTTTCAGGATTCTTATCTAGCATTTGCTTAAAAATGTGTTAATAAAACCGACCTTTTGCTAAATCTTTTAAGCATATGCTTACAATTTCTTAGCCCTTAAAAGTCGGATTTAAATGTCCCTTTGCAGACTCTCGCTGCCGGATTTAATTTTGGTCATTTATATTTGTCTTGCAATAGATCATAAACTGTCTGATATTTCATGAACTATTAGTGATAAAACGTTCAAATAAAAAGTATTATTTAGTCAATCGTTTGGGGAATAGCAGAATTACGTCTTTTATCGAGAAAAAAAAACAAAAAAGCGCAAAACTGGCGTAATTCTGTGAGTTAACAATCATAAACACATGGATAAATTCAATAAAAGATATTGGTGATAATTTTTAGAGCTTATATATCTATTTGATAAATATTATAAATCTTTTTTCGTGTGATATTCCTCGAAACAGGAAAATACACACAGACCAACGTCGCATATTTTACGTTTTGCTACGGTCCGTGTGTATTTTTCTACGGCGATTTCCCTTTATTGGCCAATGCTTATTTTCTTTAGCCTCTAACCTCCTCAATGGGACCACGCTTGCACTGGGTCTTCCCTTTCGGGAAGTTTTGGAGAGGATAGCTGACGCCCCTTCCTCAATAAGCTCCCTCACAAGAGCAAGCCGAAACTCTGGATGAGTCATCTGCTTACCTGCTGACGTCAGCAAAACGAAACTATTGAGCACTGTGACGTTGAGGTGATGGAAGAAGAGCGTTTTCGTCCTCTTCCAGGTACGGCGACTATATAATGTCGTAGCTAGTCGCCATCCTGTCCCACTTGTCTACGTAACCCATGTTGCGATCTTAGTCTTCGATAATTTCCGGCCTCAGAGCATTTCCCCGCTCATCGCTGAAACTTCATTCTCCCGGTAGATGGTGATAAAGACAATATATAAGAGCAAAGGGAGAACGAATATATAAAAAATCAACTTATCAAGGAAAGAAAAAAAAATTTCCACTTTTCTATCAAGAAAAAAATTCTCGTCCCAACAAACGCTCTGCTCGAAAGTCTGCTAACGAATAAATATACGCGGTCTACACATGCAGAAGAAAAAAGGGAGGACGAAAATAACGAGGGTTTCAAGAAACTTCTCCTATGCCGGGACATTTTTATTGAACCGACCTTTCGCTAAATCTTTTAAGCGTATGCTCACAATTTCTTAAGTGAGGTGAGGGGCTCACTTAAAAATCTCCAAATTCTTTTCTTTTTGTAAATTGGTGATATTCTACCGATATTGTTAATATGGCCGAGTTTATAAATGAACGAAAAAGGAAAAAATACGAGAAAAGGCGAATGTCAACAACTAACGATTACAAAAATTTATATCGTTACACGGAGGAAAATGTCGAGTATCTTTCGAATCTGTTTCTGGGACAAAATCAAGAGAGACGAGGAGGAGCACTTCCTTCAAAGCAGAAGATGGGAAGTATTTTTAAGATACGTCAGTGATCCCGGAGTTCAAATTGGAGTTAGGAAAGATCATCGCGTGCATCGTACTACTGTGTGTAAGACGGTGAAATTTTTTTGCCTCGAAAATAAGTACTGTATGATAATAATGATGTTTAAATGTTTACAATTGTTACGTGAAAAATATAAACTTTTTATCGAAATCAAATATTTAAAATAAATAGATCGTGCCATAACTTCTCACTGACGTAATTCCGGCATCTTCAGAATCTTCCTTTTCAGCTATGTATAAGTACCAGACATTTCACTATAGATTTTAGCATTTCCAGATTCATTTTTTCGCGTTCGGTCTGTAAATTTATTTGATTAAGTTGTTTTAATAATACTAGCCCTTGCATTTGTTGGAGAGATAAGTTCTTAGTTCCGACTGTTTCGTGCTTGAGCATACTTATCGTTGGTTTACATGTCACGGCCTGTTTTCTATCACCAACTATTCTATCGTCTGCTACTGAGTTATAAGCAAATGCTTAAAATCGACTAGCAAATGCTTATAAGAAAAAACAAACTTTAATTCACTCAAAAGGAAGCAAATGCTTTTGCTTTTACTAAGTTCTTGAAGCATTTGCTTAATTTTTATTCACTCGACCCATTGTCTACTTATAACGCACTTGAATGAAGCCCTAATATTAAGGATCATTACATAAATGTTTTCGACGAAACTGACGCGACGCGCTTGGGCGCTCCAGCTTATTGTTAGTGGTGCGGCGAGAAAAAACTGGTAAATAAAATAAATCAACGATATAGAAATGCTGATAAGTCATTAGAGGAATAATCTTTCTTCCGAATAAATTTATGATGATCTAGTTACAACAAATAAATCAGCCCAAACGTTGTGATACCCTCCTGTATAAATATACGGCATTCTATCAAGGATGAGGTTGCCGCGAATCTCTGTTTATCTTTAACCCATTCAACGCGGCACGGAAAATCCGAGTTCTTGCCGGTGGCTGAATCCAGTTTCCTTTCATTTCCAGTAGAATTTAGTGCAAGAAATGCAGATATGAAAAAATTTAACGAAAATACGCAAAAATAGATTTTTAACGATTTTTTGAAATACTTACCGATACAACGAGTTATTACAGAAAAAATACGCAAATCGTCGAAAAAAAGTAATAATATAAAAATGAATTTTCCTATAATATAAAAAGGACCTGGAAAGAAAAGAAAACAACCTTTAATCGATAATAAAACGACTAATTTTCATTCACTGACGGTAATTTGAATCGAGTAATTACCGAAAAATTATTAGAGGAAAAACACGCAAATCGTCGAAAAAATTAACGATGTACAAATGAATTTTCTTGTAATATAAAAAGGAATTGGAAAGAAAATAAAATAACCTTTAATTCATAATAAAACTAATTCTCAATCACTATAGGAAAATCGGAGTGAATACGTACCCAAAAAAAAAAGACGAAAATCCGAAGAAAATACCAATTGCAAAACGGACTTTTCTCAAGCGCTGGTTAGGGTCAAACTGATGGCTGGAGACGCATAGGAAACTCATTCCGCCGGCGGTCCTTTACCCAGACCGCTAGAAACAGATGTAGCGCTATGACTGGAATTCCAGTCATGCCGCCAGCCGATTGAACCACGATGACTGGAATTCCAGTCATGCCGCGTTGAATGGGTTAAAAGAGCGAGGCTGCTACACAAATATTGGAAATCACTTGGTTAAATTACTCCAAAAAAATGAGTTTTACGAAAAAATATTACTCTTCCACGTAAAAACGTTTGTTAACTGAATGGAGATTCTGGTAAGCTTTACCAACTGGTTTATATTTGCTTCCAAAGGTTTTGTTTGGATATGTGGTAACCAAAGATGTAAATTAATAAAGCTTCCCATTATTCAGTCAAACGTAACTGGTGAAAAATAAATGCTGATAAGCTAAAACTTTGAAAGGAATAGAGTAAATGGTTTTTTTTAGTTCAACAAAATAAAACTGCCATCTGCGTTTTAATCTTAAATATTACTAGAGGGTAAGCCCCTTGCTCGCTGATGGTCGCCAATCCCCCCCCCCCCCCCCCCTCCCTACCCTTGCTCGGTGTTTCTTCGTTCCTACCATGTACCTATTGCATTTAGATTAGTTTAACTGGAATATATTTTGAATATAAGTTAAATGAATATATTTTATAAGGGATGTGTTTGGTTTTTAATAACAAATTAAGAAAATTAGTTGAATAACCCGATAAAAAATAAACTTAGATGGATTAAATTCCCGGAGATTTAAAATGGCTGAGATATAGAGCGTTAAATAGAAAAAGATAGAGATAACCAGAAATGGGATTTTAGTAATATAGACAAAAATATAAATAACATGAATACTGCTTTCGATTTATTTGCATTAAATTCATATCTTCGGTCATTTCGAGCAATTTTTAGGCGCGTTTTGCTTCCAGCGTGAGCGCCTATTATCGTCGGTCTGACCGTCCGTCCGTCCGCATGTTCGTTCTCGGCTTCTAATGAACGGATTTTCATGAAATTTGATATTAAGGACTTACTATCAAAGATAATGAGAAAATCGCAAAAATGAATCGCGTACGCCAATCAGGGGTACCACTTTACTGGTGACAAAAATTAAATTTTCGTCATCTCGTAAAGTATTGCTCATATCAAAATATTTTTCAAATAAAAGTTGTAAAACTGGTAAAGAAGATTATTTCCTTCCCTATACATTTTTATCGTAGGAGTAGCCGTTATTGAGAAAATCAAACAAAAATATCTTAATTCGAGTTGAACATTTCCCATAAGGTAAAACGTAAAAATGGACATTTCGACGTGCATGCTTTCATTCTTTTGTAGGTTAAAATTAGAAAAAATTGATCTACAATCTTCGGATATAAACCACTTTGAAGAAAACATTATAAAATTTCTTATTATTTTCATCTTTTTTCCGTCTACAGTTCTAAATCGCTCAATTTAAACGTTTAATTAACACATTGTAAGGAAATCTTGCCATTTTTAACGGGATGTTACCTTGCCTACCTATTCCATTGTTAGACCTCGATATCATATTGTTATTTCAATCCTTATGGGTATAAACGTGCTTTGAATGCTTTTAATACGAGATAGAGGGAGAGAGAGAGAGGGAGAGGAGGGAGAGGGGGAGGGGGAGGGAGGGAGAGAGGGGGAAACGATTTACAAGACAGTTGAAGTTTCTGATGTTAATATGATTTCCCTAAATAGTTTGAACGATCGTAACCTTCCTCCCGTCATTTTTGACGGGCTATACACTAGTACTATTATATTAAGCACATATCTTATTCTAATGAGGAAAATGTATAGTAACGCGTGTGAATTTTTTAACAAGCAAAGATTAATATTTCGCAATAATAAATGGATCGCTATCGAAGCTTTTATATAAACAATAATATAAGCTTTAGTATGAAATATTTAAACATAAAGCTCACAGTGATAGCAAGTAGCCATTTTTATAAAAGTAAGGGTTTAATATAGGTGAAAAATAGCACCGCACGTTGCGAAAGAGCCACTTTTTAATAAGAAATTTGAAATTTCAGAGGACGCCCATAAAAAACTCTAAAATTAGGTACTTTCCTTGAGAAAACGCTGTGATTCATGAGCCCGGAGTAAGTTTTCCACAATCTGTTGGACGGATGAGCAGTTTTAAGTTGTCCGAGGATCTCAAAACCCGCACTGCATGAATTATGCTTTCTTGTATATTTTTTTAAAGTGAGGACAGAGAGAAAATGGGAGCTTGCCCTACCTGTAGAGATACTGCGAGCTGCGTATAATCGAAATGCACTCTGACCTTGACAGCTGTTGTCATCTAGTGTCACCAAGGTAAACCACGATGCCGTAATTTTCGCGTAGCTAAAGTGCTAACCTATGCGCTATAATCTGCATCTTCTCCTAATTAAAATAAATTCATTTCCTCGCAAGTTGTTTAAAACTTCTACACATTTATGGCAATACCAAAAGAAGTAACTGAAAAAAATTTTTACCTGTTTTTATAAAATCTTTTATACAATCTGAAATTTTTCTTGTTTTATTCTTTTTAAGGCCGCCTATTTTGTAAAGCAAAAAGATTTTATTTTTGAATTTTTTTTTAAATTCTTACTTGTGAAATAAATTAATTCGCATATAAAAATTATAATCTAGACCAGTTTAAGGATGCGGCGATCCATAACTACGCCGCTACAATACTTACTCGTAAACAAAGAATTTCAATTCCATTGATACTGTTTATGAAAAGTTGAAACGACACATCATCTTGTATGTTTCTTCGCCTTTGATGGTTTCGAGTGCTAATTTAACTACTTTTCAAACTAGATTAAACATCATTGATGGAACGCGAGAACGTATTGCCTTTATCTCACATTTTCACTTCGCTGAAATTTAAAATTCCATTAGCTAGAGCTGTTGGCTATCGAAATGACTTCTGTTTGTCTTCACTTCATCCTATCCTTCCTACTCAAGTCATCCTTTAATTTCCTGAAATGGATCATGTTTTATAAATTACATTTTCTGAAAGACGTCTTAATTGCCTTTCCCAATTTTCTTGTGCGTCCAATTAAGTCCGTGTTGTTTTTTCTTTCTTTGCTTTTACGCAAACGTTCGCATTCTCTACTATCCAAGGGTGTTAATTTTCCTAATTTAATTATATCATACCTTAACACTAAATATATTGCGTGCGTTTTTTAATGCTCCTAAATTTATTATTGCTCGTTCGTGATGTAATTGTTTGTCTATCGTAGCTGAAGCTTTGGTTTGTTTCGCCAATGAATAATCCTATTCTGTCTGTCGATTTGATCCATTGAGTATAAATGCTTTTCTTCTCTTTGTTTAGGTATTTTATCCTTACCCCCGAGTTTGATAATTCAGAGTTTGAAAGAGTTTAGTGATTGAATAAAAATTGTTGCTCATTTCCATTTCCTGCTTCGCCTTTAAAATTATACAAAGTTTGATTTAAAAAAATTTGCAACAGCTTTGGTAATGAAATTCCTGAGAGCATTGAACACTATTCGTTCTAGAGAAATCAGCTATTTTTTTCCGAAAACGCCTTAAATGCAAAAAAGTAGGACCCGTTTCTGACCACGAAATTACGAGCACTATCTCCACTGTATGAATATTCATTACTTTCAAAAGATTTTATAAGGTCATACTTGAACCCTAAAGATACTGCCATTCTTTAAAGAAAGCGAAAACAGAAAGTGTCTACAGTAATTCATTAAATGTCATGGAATATTAATTAATCAGTAAGAGTTTAGCTGAATAAAAACAAGAAGTTATCAGCCGTTATCCAGAATTAATTTATGGGTGCGAAGATATCTTTCACCACAAATGTTTTTAGATAAAGACTTTTGACAGACAGACGGCAAGAATACAATAGAAAACTATACACCCACCTTGATGGCGCCATGAAAGGGCAAGAGAAAAATTCACCAATCACGTTTTTTGCAGCGGCCGCGTATAAATAGCCAGATATCAGCTACTTAAGTTATGAACGTTGACAGCAACGAAAATTTCTTTTTTCTTTAATTAAGTCTCAAGACTCGCCCCGATTTAGGCCTGTGTAAGACTAAATCAAGCGTTGAGATAAATATCTTTAGGCCGTTTTATTTTATAAAGGCGTTTATGTTTTCTCTGTGTGTGACCGTCTGTGTAATCGATCACATTAAAACAAGTAAACGGTAAGACATAGAAGTCTGAAATTTTCAGAGTGTATCTTATCTATGATGACATTTATTAAGCTGCCAAAGAATATTTTTGGATAAATCGGTGTGCCTTTATAGTTTTGAAATTAAGATTCTAGGCAAAGAGCTTTAGATGAAAAGCAAGATTTCCTTATTAATTATCGAATAAATTTCTTAGTCGTACAATTATGTCATTAAAATTGTAAAGGATTTTAAGTTCACAAAATTCTTTTTAAAAAAACTCAATAAATATAACGCGCTTTTTCATATTGCGTCAGCAAATGAGGCTCCAAATTTCATTTTAGTGCTTTGTCCATCCCACTCCCTCCCCTGCCCAGCATCCCTCCCTTCTCTTTCTTTGATCCTTTTTCCATCTACCGTTATTTTTTTAGCCTTCCTGCACCACGACATTTGAACTCCCATTTCATTTTCTTCCCCCCCTCCCCCCGTCTTTCGCCATTTTCCTCTCTCCTTGTGCTATATTGCCAGTTCCAATCTCTCTTTTTTTCACCTGCAAACAACTTTTCCTCTTTTCTCCTCTACATGCATCCAGACGGTCCCTTTTTTATTAATACATCTCCCTCCCCCCCTCCTATCCCCTACCTCCTTCGCCTCACCGATTTCATTCTGCCTCACAACTCTTTCCTTCATTCTGAACATTACGCGACTTACCCTTTTCCTCCCTCTTCCTCATTCGCGCCTTTGGTGGTACGCACCCTCATTCTCTCGCTGCATTATTGCTCACCTTTCACTTCTGCCACTTTCTCATTCTCCCTGTGTTTCTCTCTCTCTCTCTCGTCTCCGAGGCATTCTCTCCTACAACCGTGGGAGATACTATTTAAAAATCGCCGTACTCCCAGGGGGGGGGCGCCCCCGGGGTATAAAGTGCCAACGCCCCCATCCGTAAATTTGGGTCGAGACATTTTAAAAAGTACTACTCGTTCGTTTATTCATCGCGTCGAAAAAAATAATTGCCAACGGAAAGAAAAAGGAATTTCGTGTAGATTCCCGCCCGTCCCGGTATATGAATCTGTTTCCAACGTTTGTTCGCTTTCGAGTAATGTATATACGTAGATGAACGGGTTAGCGCCCCCGATGCTTTAGGCGCCCCGGGGCGGCAGCCGCCCCTCCTCGCCGGTACCTCGGGCAGCAGTCCCTCTCTACACACCCCCCCCCCCACTCTCCGCCTCTTTTTCCTTCTCTCCCTTCCTCCTCTTCCGATTTATGGCCTAAAAAGTGAAAGCTCCGCCGCTTGCCGTACAAATAAAAAAATCTCTACTGAATGCAAATAAACCTCTCCCACGCATGAAATTTTTTGAGTAACGTGCCCGGAAGATGACGTCTCGATCGCGTACCTATCAGGCTCGTCAACGATGTATTGCAAGAACGAGAAAAAGGGTTAAACTCGGCCAGCTTCCGTATATTAAACTGCTATTAAGAAAGAAATATAGTAAACTGGAACCACAGAGCGACGATACTTTTCCAACTTTGATGGCGTTGATCAGATTTACTCTCCGATAAAAATCGCTAATTTTTAGGATCAAGTAGCATTTTTTTTAAATCAAACACAGCCGGTTGATTCAATTAAATTATTAAAATAGATTCTTTTCCTTCCTGGCATTTGCTGCACAAGCGGGACATTTTAAGGATTTGTCTCGAATTACAAGTTAATTACAATGAGTATTTTCATATCGAGATATAAATTATAAGGTCATACATACTCTAAGATAAATTCAATTTCAGAGCGATGAATACTATGCAACTACGTATACATGTGGCATACTGATATTTCACTCTGAATTCTTACAAGTTAAAAATATTCGTATTCTACGAGCTATAAATCATACCTTTAAGCTTCCATAGAACGAGGGCATATTTGAATCGATAAAAGATTAACAGCAAAATTCATACATGAAACCGCGGAATTCTTGCTTCAAACGCGTATCACCGAGAGTTTATGACACTCTAATGACTGACAATATTAATATGGTTCGTAAACACTCAATATTTCAAAAATCATTCTTAACTGAATGATACATTGTTCATTTCTCGTTATATTTGATATTCCGCTATCATTATGGTCAACTTTTTCATCTTCAGAAATCGCTTACTATGTGTACTTCACAGCACTTGAGTGGCGTCGAAAAAGTGGATTATAAGTTATGACAAAGCAAAAAATATGATAACCTACACAATGAAGTTGTTCACCGAATATGATACTACCTTTTGAAGTTTATAATCGAATTTATTTTGATAAGCAGTTGTTGCGTTTATGTTATCACTTCCTAAACGAGTACCCTTTATGAGCCTTGATTATCGTTAAAATTTTGAAAACTGCGATTTTTATCACTTATAATTGCTATGAAGTAGCAATACCTATGATAGTACTCATTCACTGGACTTTTTTTATGATAGAGAATATGAGATTATCTTTCAGAATGATCTTTACGGAAAGTGTAGTCCCCGAGATCCGCGGAACCTTAATCTAAAGCGCGCAACACTTGTGTATTTAATTCCCCGTAATGTGCGGTGCGTGAAATGCAGATTTGTTCCATCTTAATTGCTCAAAGGAAAGGTGGGTGAAGTACGTTGCATAGGAATTCCTGCTCATTTGAGAGCGCAAACATAAGGATACGTATAAAGTATTATAACGTTTAAGCGAAGGCGAAATTGAATGAGATGAGTGAGAAATGTGCTGTAAATGGCCACTATCTTAAGCGCAAAGATGAGAGCGTATTTTCTTTTGCAGCGTGGAAGGAAATTTAAGTGTGAATGGTGAACCAAAGAGCAGGATAGCAAAAGATAAGAGAAATGACAAAATCCGTTATAAAATACGAGTCCTTTTTAACGTTTATAAATATATTACAATTACAGTCATTATACGTTTATGCACGAGTTTTTCCGAAATTTTAAAATTACAAAAAGTTACTATGGTTACTGGAATTGTTGGTCTCAGGTTTTCAGGACATCTGGAATTAATTTACAATCAAAGAGACGTATGAATAGAGTGTCAAGATACCGAGAAAGCAAAAACAGGACATTTTATGTTCCGAGGAAGAAAAATCGGGACGTTGCCGGGACATATTTATTTTAATTTTTTGCAGTAGTTACGTGCACTTTAATATTACTCAAATGGATTTTGGGTGATTTGAGTGTAATAATCTTCTATATCTATAATAGCCGACCGTCCGTCCGTCCGTCCCACCCTCTTATCTCAAAAGCCGTTCGTCGTAGAGATATGCGGTAAACTTCGTTTTGTTTCTACAAGCTAGGAAGGCCCCTAGGTACTATTCTCATTTTCATAAAGTCCCGGGTTCGAATCCAGGAGACATTTATATTTTCCCATAAGTTTACACGGGATTTTCGATTTTTCAGAGTGCAAGGTTTATTTCCTTCATACTTTAAAACACGTAAAGATGGACCGATTTTCTTCGTTTTTGCTTTATTCGACGGCTAAAACTCTATACTATCTTATTCTTGCAATGTTTACATGATACACGGTCGAATCATTCAGAAATAAGCAATTGTTTTCGAAATTTTACGGATTTTTTGTACTCTTTCCGGACGTTGTCAAGGCGACCGTCATTGTTGCCTCCGATTCAATTAATGCCAATTAAACCTTCAAATAGGTAAAAGAATAGCGTTATTCGATCGCACTTTGTTTAAGCATCGAAATTATTGCTGTAGAAATGTGAACATTTATACATAGCAACAAATATTTACGGATAAATATTCAGTTAACTGCATATGGGAAGCGTTTCTAACGATTCAATCAAAGCAGTTGAATCTTCCTAACGTCTGAATGCTGGAATCTTATCTCTTTGTATGTAGAACCATTATATTATACATCCATAATATTTATTAACGCAAATAGGCTCACGCATAAATTTAAAATTAAATGAGAATAGGGACATATGTTATTTTTTTAAACACATTACATGGTTATCTTCTCTTCATTGATATTCTACATAAACGGTTGCATTGATTGTTATACAAAAAATAAAGGACATATATTTGAATAAAAAGAAAAACATAAAAGATCGCGATCAATTACTGTGTAAGGAAATGCATTTTTAGAGTTAAATGTGAATTATTGAGATCAACTTATTTTATATACTTCATCATTTTTCATAAATCAATTTTAAAATTCACCGTGCAATCTTTGCGCGGGATCAGCTAGTATTATAATAATAGAAGACAATATCTGCCAGTTTTTTTTACAAACTTTATTTCCAAACAAAAGCTTAAGCTAATTACAACTTGTAAATTATGAACTGTTACGCGAGTCTACATCTAAGAGCAACACATCGTCTCTGTCTTCGATGCACAAAGAAATATCACGCTAGCAGGGGCGGATCCAGAAACTTCCCCTCATGAATCCATCTTTGCAGAAGACCCTATATTTTGAAAATCCCTATCGGAATCATTCTTTCTCTTGCCATACAGACTTAATCTTCGGTTTGGGAACAAGGTATTTTGCGCGTAATGTATTTTGGAACGTACGCGATGGAGGGAAATGGGGTCGTCCAAAGAGGTCGCCCCAAACGCACATTTGTTACTTATTATGTGTTCTAAACTGCCACACCGGAGACATATAGCGAAGACAAATCGTGGTAATGATAAGGCGCCACTAAACAATCCCCCTATCTCTTTGTATTATCTGCGCTAAACAACCCAAAAAAAAACCGGGACATTTAACAGAAAACCGGGACAAATCCCGGAAAACCGGGACGTCCGAACATCCTACATATGAAGGATAAAAATCTATTGAGCATTTTCGAGAAAGCTTTCATCTACATATAAAACAAATGAACGACCGCGATATAAACCTTCTAATCAAAGTCGGTAAAGATTGCAGCAACTTATATCATATCTATTGCCGATAAAATGATCATTTTCGATCCTTAAGCAATATAACATCTAATAATTTTAAACGGGTAATAATCTTACAATAATTTTCCGATGTTCTTATTTAGGTCGTAAATTTGTCCGTCAGCGATTAACTTTAAGTAGGAAAGGATTCTGTTGTTTTATTTCTACAGTGATGTGCATATATTGTCGTAAAAAATAGACAAAAAGTGAATCTCCTTCCTGACGCCTGAGTTTGCCGTGCTACGCATAACGAATAAGTCACTGGAGCAAGCGGAGGGCAGGGCTGACGAGCGTAGCGCATAGGGGTAGAGCCACTAATATTGGTTAATTTCTAAAAAGCTACTTATGTAATGAGAATTTTGAGTCTCATCATCTCCTATCATATATCACCGACTGTAGCCCATAAATCCGGAATTGTAAACACCTTAAATGAATATATACTCCAAATATTTTTATTTCTGCTTTGTTTCTCTTTTAATATTTTCATTACCCAACCCTATATCTGTAAATAGTATACGGTGCAAACTCATTGATATGTCTATATTGTGTATAAAGTCTTTTATCAGCAAGTCAATTGACATTTATCGGGAAATTCATCTGAATAATAAATTTACGTATGCAACCCTCATACAAAAAAAAAGAAATCGTCATCGTTTTTCCACCTGGGTAGGGAAGCTATGCTTTAAAGTACAAAGCAGTTGGCAAACATTTTTGCATGGCGGGCCACATTCGTACTTTTCGTTGTTGCGAATATGTACTTCGGAGGGCTGCATTGGAAAGCTTCGGCGAACCGGATGAAAGTTTACATCAGCAGTTACCTAGGGATTCTAAGGTCTCAAATTAGTGAAAATCGTATCTAAGTAATTTACCAACATTACGTCTTCAACAAAAAAGATTTCGAGGCCATAATTTTAAACATAAAAAATATTCATTGTTTGCTTTAAATTTCACCGAACATTTTTTTATCACAGCTTCGCTCTCGAAAGCAGCATGTGGCCGCTGGATGTAGGTTGCCAACCCCCGATTTAATGGAAGAAGAATTTTTCCTGTGAAATACTTATTCGGAGACATTTCAGCATTTTATTTTAAACTTATGCTTGAACGATTAGTGGCAGTCAAATACATCCATAGACTGATATTTGTATTCCGCAGAGGTAGGTTATCCTAATGGAAAACAAAGTCCCTGCGTCGTACCGCGACCAACCAATTTGCGAATTCCCTTCAATGGCGTCCTTTCCCACCATCATCGTAAAACTTTTAAGTACTAAATTTTCATTGCTTCCGTGGCTTTCGAGAGGTCAATACTTTAATCTCTGGAGCCGTTGTGTTCTCCGTTAAAAAATAGTTCCCGTAAAAAACTGTTTCCTCGGCAACCCTAAGGCACTTTTAAAACCTTCAACCGAGCGCCATTTAAAACTTGCTCTGAACTGAAACAAAAACTTCCATCTTTTCCCCCTTTTTTTCCTCCTATCAAACGGAAGAGCCTTGCGAGGACTTATCGCAGCATTTACCTCGGCCGTTAAAAAAAAAAAAAACGTGTGTTGAATCTACGGAATTTATTTGTAAGTCCTATCTCAACCTAGAGCTTGAGTCGCGTTCCTTTTATCCTTTCCCTACGTTTGCTTTAGACTTGCCACTTACAAAGATAAAGTCGTTTGTTTCGCAGAAATTCGCAATTTATTCTGCTGCGTGGGAGTGAGAAACGCTTGGAGCAATTGCTTGGTCTACGCACCCGGAATCGTATTTCTTTAACAGAAGGAATTTCTTAATTATTGCGCAGAGCTGAGGTCTTCAGGAAAAACAACGGAATGCAAGCGAATAAGAGAGGATAGGCGAAGTAAAAAGTAATAGGGATAGCAAGAAGGAGAAAGAGACACATTTAACGTGCTCCTTAAAAGATTCGAATGGCCCATAAAATAGTATTTACTATGACTCGAACACAAAAAAATTATCAATAAATAATAAGAACGAAAATGGTGAATCCCTCACCTCCACTTCCTTAGTTTTCCAACAACTAGCGGAAAATGTGTGAACTATTCAGAAAATTCTAATGCCTTTTCTCTTTTTGGAATTGCGTTGGTAAATGATGATTGTATTAGACCAACTATTTGAAATTTTAAAAATCTATGACGTTTCAGATTTGTAAAAGAACAATTACATTTTCATAGTTTTGAAATTAAGTGGGAACGAAAAAAGAGCCCGTTGAGGTCACATTAGTTACATTGGGATAGTCAATAAGAGCGATTAAAAAGTTCATTTTTAGGCGCGTTTCACTTACAGCGTGAGCGCCTATTATCGTCGGTCGGTCCGTCCGTCCGTTCGTCTGTCCGTCCGTCCGTCCGCATGTTCGTTCTCGGCTTCTACTGAACGGATTTTCATGAAATTTGATATTGAGGACTTACAATGAAATATAAGAAGAAAATCGCAAAAATGAATCTCGTACGCCAATCAGGGGTACCACTTTACTGGTGACAAAAAATTAAATTTTCGTCATATCTCGTAAAATATTGCTCATATCAAAATATTTTTCAAATAAAAGTTGTAGAACTGGTAAAGAAGAATATTTCCTTTCCTATACATTTTAATCGAGAAAATCAAACAAAAATGTCTTAAATCGAGTTGAACAAAATTTCTTGCATGGTTATTTCTTCATTTTTGCTAACATGAACAATCTCACAAACAAACGTTTAATTTCATTAGGTGTACATGCAATATTTTTAAATCGGAAGAAAATGGATTATTTATGATGAAGAAAAGAACTTTAAAAGGCTATTTCCCTTACGTAGAGGTATATAATTTCTTTCTAATACTCCATTGCACGAAACGCGCCCATTTGTGATACGTTGTACACTTTCCTAGCTTGTTAAGTCCTTCCATTGGAAAATGTTAGCGCCATATTGATAAGGTAACACAAAAAAATTAAACGCCGAAGAAAAACTAACCAAACACAATTTTTAAGATAAATAGCTAGTTGACCTGTAGATTAGCGGGTTGCGTCACACGAAACCAAGAAGACTAATGATCCCGTAAAATGCCGCCATCAATCCCCTATCACTTCAAGATATTCTCAGAATAGTTGGTAGGCCGATTGGCATAGTGATAATAAGCAAACCTGTTAAAAACGATATAAAGGAAATGGTAAATTACATTTGGCTAGAACGGTAAGTGAAGAGAGAGAGAACAGATCCAAGGAAATCCCAAATATGGAGAAAATATTGATAGCCCGCCAAATTATTCATTCTCTACCTTTCCAAATAGTAGACCAACTAAATTAATTCAGTCTACAGTACATCAATAATTTTCTGAACCTATTAAAAAAAACACCCTTATACTTTGCGTGACTCTCAGTCATATAAATGACACACGTGACATTAACGCCATTTTATATTTAAAGTTTACATGACGTCACCGGACCGTTGGTTACTAAAACAGCCACCGTTAATTTTAATCGTAACCCTTACTTAAATTTAGTAATAGAGAGAGATAGAGAGAAACTTTCTCGTGTAACTTGGTCAAATTCCATTGTATTAATTAATTCCACCATCTACAGCCTTCTCTAATCAATGAGAAATACTGATAGATATTAATTTCGAGAGAAGTTTCTCGTGAATCTGTGGATACAAAGATGGATTTAATGAGATCACACTATAAACGCACCCTTATATTACCGTACGGAATAAATCGTAATTTTTTACCTTTTTACAGTAGAACGATAGCAAAACGAAAAGACTAAATCAATCCGATCGTTTGAATAATGAAAAAGCCTGCATAAAAATCCCACTCAATCGGCAGCCTATCGAATTAAATGATAGAGGAAAAAGAATGGAGTAAACGCCAATACTTCATTCGGAAATGTTGAGAAAACGGAGATTAAACATAAAACCAACTTGAAAAATAAGAAACTACGGGATATAGGAAGAAATCACGAGATAGAAAGAAAATAAAGGATGGAATAAATTCAGAGAAAACGAATACGAGAATGGACGTTTGACTAGGAGGTCTAAGCGGTTTCTGCGTTAACTAGTATTTAAGTCCGTCAATATGACAGGAAGGAGTATAATATTTAACATAAAATCTCGTACTTATTATTTTTGTAAACAATTTATTCATATATTTCAAGTATCACAAATTTATTCAAAATTCTAGCGGCAAATAATTTCGAAGTATATCATCAAACATATTCTATTAGTTCTCATCTCTTCCACGCCTTATAAACAGCTCTGCAGACGATCGTAACTGACACAAGTGATGTCCCGAACCATGATTGGCTTATCATTCAACCTATTAAAACGCCGACTGAGCATTACACCATCACGCATAACCAAGAATATTATATATAGGGGTTGATGAGATTAAGAGTTCGGAATACAGATTAGACAGAAGAGGCGAAAGGAGAAGAAAAGGTAAGAGTAAACACAGGCAATAGAAGTAAGCAAACGAGGAAGAAAGGGGGAATAACAAATGTGGGAGAAAGATAAGGAGAGCAGTTTATACTATGAAAGGCATGAGGTAAATAAAGAGAGAACGGGCATCATGAGAAAGTCCTGAAGAATGGAGAGGATTATTAGGAGGTGAACTTTGTAAGAATCAGTGGCGTAGGGAGGGAGAGAGAGATATTTCCTTTTTTCTTTCCAAGAAACAACCTACCTTATTTTTTTTTTTTAATTCGTGGGGCGTGGTGAGAAAACTCTATGGTTATTTTTGGATTCGAGGACGTAACGCCCGCAAATGTGCTCCGAAAAGCGTGTATAAAAAAAAGAAGAATTCCGAATGGCGTCTTTGCTTTCGTTATCTCGGAGACATTTGCGTGTCTCTTCCGATCTTTCTCGCGTTTTCCATTGCTGGGGAGGAGAGTGGGGGGGGGGGGGGGGGGGGAGATGGGGCGGAGAGAGATATGAGGCGGAATTTCAAAGGGGAGAGGGGGGAAAGGAAGGGAAAGGAAGGGAAAAGAAAAGAGGATGGCAAAGCCATTCCTCCGCGATAAAACGGTGGATGCGGAGAATAAAAAAGAACGACGCGGAACCTAAACCGAATGTAACGGTTATTTTGCACTCTAACGCTGCTGCCATCTACCGCGCGTTTGTCTCACCAGCAGGAAAAATGAAAACGGTTGATACCGTTGGGTAAAAGTTCGGATTTTTTTAGTATGTATTAATGGGTATAAAAAGAGAAAAATGAGAGGGAGAGAAATTCTCGATCATTGCATTCGCGTGCTTGTTTTTTTAAATATGCGATAATGGTGTCTTTATCTTCCTGTTATCTTCAAGGGATGTTTATATTTCGATTTCGTGTCACGTTTGCTATACTGCTATATCCGTATAAAATTTAATTTAAAATAAAAATATATAAAAAACTTTTTTATGTTATACTTTTTCTACAAAGAGCACTGAAAAATACAAAATAACTTTTTGGGTTCAAGAAAATATCTGGATCTTAATTAAAACTTTCATTGTATATGATCATGAATCTCTTTAAAAAAAAAAGAGGTATGGCAGATGTTGATTAAATTATACTCTAAAAAGGGTATAATTTAAAAAAGTTTTTTATATATTTTCATTTAATACATTTTAGTGAAATGTATTTATAATTATGATAATGAGATCAAAATGTGATGTATTAATTTGCATCAAACATTATTATTCAATGCTGAAATTTATAATGTAGCTCATATTGTTATAAAACTTTCATTGAGATTTTTTTAATTATAACATTTTGCCAAACTATGATTTCATGCTGTGCTCTATGCAGCCCTTTCAAAATGCTTTTCCATGAACTGAACTAAGGCATTATTTAGCCTTGAAGTGATTAAAATATATCTGAACTTTTAAAATAGCAGTAAGACTATTAACACAATATAAAACTTAAACTGGATACTGGATGTGCTCAGTCTATCTGTAAATTATCAACTGAAATTAAGTTTTAATTTAATTTTAAATTCACTAATTTTCACTCTCATGAATTCATAAAATCTATCAAAAAACACATTCATCTCATGTTTAAAAAATTGTCCATTGATTCTGCATGTGATAATAATAACAATTCTTTTAATAATTCATTAAAGGTATTAGTTGAAAGGTCATTGAAATTCTAAATTTTAATAAAATGCGTAAGAATTTACCACTGTGGTACTAAAGCTGACATAGGATGCAGTGCTCATCTATGTAATGAAATACATCTACTCACAGAAAATTTCCACTGTATTTTCAGAGCCTATCAGAAAAATTTTAGTAAAACCGTACATAATGTTTAAGAGAACATCCAATCTATTTCAAAAGTTCATATTATTTCCATTAAATAGAAAGGTCTCTTACCTGGAATTCATAACAATATTTCTTGCAAACACAACGAATGTGACCGCCGAATTTGTGGGTGTCAGCCGTGAAACAACTATATTTGTCGGTAAGAATTTTATTGCTTAGATGTGGAGATCGATTTAATCTTAACTGATTTAGGCGTTTACCTCAATCACCTTCGGTTTCTTTTGCCAAAGGTCGTGATTGATTTTCCCCTAGCTTAACTAAACGTTCTTCTCTTTGTTCTTTTATTTCTTTATTTACACGAAATTCACAATTTACTTTGAACTTATCTAATCGTTCCAGGCGCTTATTTTTATTTTTATTCTCTATAGTCTCTATTCTATTCTCTTGTTTTCTTGTAGTACCTATACGTTTTGTCTCGTTAATCTCACTACCCTTCCTTCCTCCGTTTCATGGATAGCTTTTTTCGTGTCTCGAGTTTCTATGAATTAAAGTACAATTACGTCCTTAGAATTTCACTCAAAATGGCGTAGTTTGTTCTCAATCGTATCGCATTTACTTGCCGCTTGGTGTCACTAGGTGCGCGATAAGTATAGCAATCGATCCGTTCTAGAATTACAAAATATAATGAAAATACGAAGAACGTGACAACTGATAAAATATTTTTAATAGTGGCATGTCCTAACATATTTTATCATGTACAACTTTTGTTTCAAATTTATCAATATATATTTATATTTCGGATTTGAAAGCATTTATATATATTCGAGCGAAGTTAATAAAAAAGAGTATAAGAAAAGGAGAACCATTCGCGTGTATTTCGGTTATGACGTGGAACTTAAGCTTCTATATATCTACCGAAACCAACGCAATCTAACTCAAATCTATTTGTGCGGAGAGAGATATAGCATAAGTTGTTGGAAAGGTAAAAATCATTAAAAGTGTACAGGCAGCAAATCGAGAGATCAGGTATGAAACGGCACGCTACAAAAAAGGTGATAAAACTGTATTTCAAGCAAAATAATTTCACATTTTCCAATGATCAAAATAATACTGCGCCTTACTATCAGTTAAAGAATCTCACCCAGAAAATTTATAAGCTTAGTCATATCGGCAAATATCGTATTGTATAGAGACGAAGGAAGTGAAAAAATCAAAACAAAAGCGTTTGGTATTTTTTTTAAAAACGCTGAAAAAATCGGCGTTATGTTCTAAAACACATTTTTCCTGGTTTTCGACTAGTTTGGCTTAATTAAAATACAACTTTTCCGAACGATATGTTCAAATTAAGTGTTAAAATGAATACTTTATCAAAAACCTTCGGAAAAAACAAAGCTCTCTCTCTCTTTCTCAGACTTGCTGAAATTTGTCATCTTTTGTTTTTTATGCCAAAAAATATCCGGGACGTATATATATATATACGTATTTCCAGGGTCCGTGTAATGCTTCGTGTTCCCGTCAGGTCTTTGATCTTTTTCTATAAAATCGTGAGCAGATTGCCAAATGAACGCGGACGTAATTCTCAAGGCGATATAAAAGAATAGTGAGTTCGTTTAAAGGAAAACGAGAGATAGGGAGAGAAAGGCATAAATAATGGACGCAATTATAAATAATTTAACTTTAAAAATTCTGCGTCGAGGCAATCGATTTCATTAATTTTTTTGACGGCCGAAAAGACTTTATGATTTCCAAAATGTGTGTAATAGAACATTTTTTTATGGCCCGAAATGGAAATGTAATTGAATTTCGAGGGAAAACCTTTTCGGACATTTAATTCCTGCTACGGTCATGTCTTTGATCTTCTGACTCTATTATAAAAAATGAGCGTGGAGATTATTCTCTACAGTGAAATAACTGATTATAAATGTTATTTAACTTTGAAGCAATCTAGAGAGAGAATCAAATATCGAACTTTGAAAATGTTTGGCGAAATAAAGCGAGAAAAATTAATTCGACGTTTTACTTATCATGACCAGAAAATTGTGCGCGCGTATATTTCTTTAATCGTTGAAGCAAAAATAGATTTTCAAAAGGTTCCACGAAATAGAAAATTTAGGGTCACGTATCCAATTTAGCGACTAAATGGACCAGTAGGAATGTTTTGGTTGCTAAGGAATTGATGAAAAAATTAATCGGAACGTTTTCAGTGGCATTACTAAAATGCATTTTTCAAAAATTATTACTTTATGAAAAAAGATATATTTGAAATTTTGACATAGGCACATACAGGATTACGTAAATTAAAATATATCTATGAAATATACTTCAAGTTCATTCCTTTGAAACGTTTCTACCGCAACTTTTGATTTAATGCACACGCACTAACTCTGTGTAACTTTTCGGTGGCATGCAGAGAGATGTCGAAATAAAAGTGATAGCTGAACCAGTACAGTTTTTTAAAAAAATCAATAAATAGTTCAGGATTAAGACATCCTGATGTGTTTCCATAGTGACTCTATGTCGTGCTCAGTCCATTTATTTTGACATTCCCTCAACAAAGTGCTTCACTGAGTTATCTCCTATGCTCCATAAAACCTTTTACTGTGGATATACTCTGTTATAATAGCTATATCTTCATCGATGGACTAATGGTTTAATGGGTCTTATGCATTTTGATTGTAATATATCGCGACGCAATATGAATGAATTTTCCCAAGGACTGCCAGATTGAAAGGTGGGCACGATAAAAATACATATCCCTCGTGGTGTGAATTTTCGATACGTGATAATAATGGTAACTTCGTAAATTTTAATGTGAAGTTGAAATTTGACGCTTTACCGAGCTTCTGGTAGATTTCCATTTCCACACGAGACAATTATTTATAACACTTGATGTGTCATAAGTTGTTGGTTATTTGATATGCACAACGAGTTGATTCTAATTTAAGATGGCATATATGCAGGGAGAAAAAAGAATAAGGCTCGTGAAAAGTCAATTTTATTTTGCGGATCATACTACGGTAGTTCTGGGAATATTACGATACTCCATTAATAAGAGTTTTAGTAGTCAGTGTAGGTCTTTGTCATTTCGTTTTATATGTCATGAATTATTATTATTTATATGCAATGTTTACAACTGCTTTGGCCTGCTTTTCCTATCGTATTTTTTCCGGGACGATTAGATTCAAATATATCCATTGTTCTTCTGCGTCAAAAGTAATTTCTTGTCCTCGTATTAATTTCTATCTTGTTTCTACTAACGTAAGGATGAAGTAATGCTAAACTCTTTCTCAGAGCAACGCAAATTTCTTCGAATTTTCCCTGCATGCAATACAATAATTGGATATTATTTGAAGAAATTAAGGTACCAATTAAAGTAAAAATCATTGTCAAAATATTGAAGTTCTTCCTATAATTCTCTATCAAGCATACTAGCCATATCCGAACTATAATAATGACACCTTGACTTCCCTCGCGATTCTCAATCACGATGTTTCACCGATCAGCCATAGACATTTAATGTAACTTACAATTAGTAAAATACTGGTATAAATAACTGCTTAATTTATTCATGTGTCAGTTTTATCACTCGACAGTTATCTTAGCCAAATCTTCACGAACATCACTATTATGAAATTCGTGTAAACCACTCTTACATATATCGAATAAAAGCTTTTAAGTTTAATGAAATGAAACGACGAGATAACTTAGTAAAATTTAACTTTATAATTAATAAAATAAAAGACTGATTTAAACCGGTCCTTTAGTTTATTACTATGAAAGACGATCTTTTACTAAGTTATCTCGCCGTTTCATTTACGATGTATGTAGTTCAATAAAGTAAGGGCTTCTTCCGCAGATTGTATTCTAAGATATTATTTTATTTCTAAGCTTGATCGATTAATTTGTGCTATTCACTATATTTATCGAACCACCTAAAAAAGTAAAAATCTTTAAATTTACATATTTCCAAGTCCATAATTTTCACATTTTCATATTTCTTAATCAACGTTGCATTTTTATAAGACCTCCATCAGAACGCTCCCGTTCTGTGACAATGTTATTTAATTTCAATCAATTTCTAACTGTGGCATTATTTCATAAGTTGATAGCATTTCTCTTTTCGTGGCAAATTTAAATGCATTTCTCATTCATTAAAGATAGGAATGCAATGTTTTTTTAAATTTTAGATTAACTTTTCTGACATTATTTGTGTTAGAGTTTCCACGTTTTATGGTAAAAAAAACTTTAAACCCTTATTATCCCTTTCAAAATGATTAAACGAAATAATTACCACTGAAATCGCTATGTAAAGACGGAAAAAATCTAAATCTCCAATTTAAAACGTCACAACATCATTTGAACCGTTAAATTCCCATGGCAAATTTTTTACCCATGCACGAGGCAGTGCTTCGACATTTCTCAACTTTAATCCAATTGAATGCATGCGAAGATATTTGGCGGTTTTAAATAACAGGCAAGTTTTAAATAATTTTTCGATGGAGAAAAACCTGGTGCCATATGAAAAGGTATACATTCTTTAAAAAAAACTCCTAGCTCCTATAAACGTGCAGACAAAACCGAAACAATCCAAAAAAACAATCCTTAAAAAACCGCCGCATCGAACCCTTGAGCGTATTTTCTAGGCTGTTTCACACTCCAGTCGAACGTCGACGTACTTAAAACAAGAATGCGGAATCGCTCAGGCATCGAACTCTCTTTCCTCCTTTCCCATTCCACTTAGGATTCTCACCCAACCCCAACTAAAGACTTTCCTAATAACCGGCTCCAAACCAGCCGAGCAAAAAAAAACCCTCTCCGTATCACTCTTCGCGATAAAAAAAAATCCTCGCGCGAATAAAAGCGAACGGGAAAAAAAGCGTTACGCGCCAACGACTTCAACTCTTCCCTACTCCACTCCTTCACCCCCCCCTCCTCCTCTCTTCTCCTCTCCCCTCCCCACTCCCCCCTCCCGCAGCCATCCTTTTCACCGAAGTTTCCTCATAAATCATTCGATTTTCTCCACTCTTCTTCCGCCTCCCCCATTTTGCCCATCACCCTTACTCTCTCTCTCTCTCACTCAATCTCCGCCGTTCTCCTTTCCTCCCCTCCTCACTACTTTCCTTTCCCTTCTTCTTCAGATCCTTCCCTCTTGATCTCGCCGATAGGTAAAAAAAAGAAGAAGAAATTTTCAACTTTTTTATTATTTCATTGGCCGACACCCAATCTTTCCTACTTCTTCTTCTTACTGCCTGTTTTTTTTATATTAATAGATACATATGAACAGTCATTTGTGTGCGTTTAACCCCTTCAATCCCGCCCGATGTGCCGTGTGCGACAGAAATGGCGGTGACTTATTGGTGATGATTTTTTTTTTACCTTTAAAATCTTAAGCGAACTATGTATCTCATAATTTTGGATTTATTTTTTTTAACAGAAAGCGTGTAATCCTTAATAACACACACAAATTCTACATTTAGACGTAATGATTCGAGTAAATCCGCCGGCATTGAAGAGTAAATGAAGAAGATTGAAGAATTGATGAAGAAAGTATGGGATTTTAAAGTAAAAGACTTCTATTCCGTCCTCCAGATGACAATGACGAACGTCACTGATAAAACTTTTAACACTTTTCTCAAATACTGATTCCGAGTGAATTCCGAGTGAATTTATCATGCCTCCCTAAGGCTCTCGTTTGATTCCTAAACTATTTTTCTCTTTGAATTTATATTAAAGTTTTATTACGGCATTCTTTCTTTGTACTGCTCATTATGTTCCGCCTTACATGAGATACTTTTCTGTCTATACTGTGATAAAGTGAATGCGTAAAGAGGGAGAATAATCTTTTTTGGCAATCCTGCCAAAGTGAAGGCATTATGACGCATGAAAATTTGCATATCTCCTACAACACTCCAAAATTCCTGTAACTTCCCTCCTCGAGTACAGGTTCACTATTCTGCCTGCCTTTCTGGTAAATAGACTTACAACTTCCTACATAATAGTATCTACTATTGTAGATTCACATGCACGTGCTTCCCATCGAGAACCTTCTGAAGCACTGAATATGGCACTCCCTTCATCAGACAACATTTCCGTTCACCAGTAGAGCCTTGAACATTATTTTCATTTTTTTTCAATGACTTGAAATTGTCCTCTAAAACATATTAAATCTTTATAATGGAATATACCTGATAAATACGTAACGTGTAAACTTCAATCTTTTAAGAAAATTCCATAACCTAAAAATCTCATTTTTTAGATTCGTTGTTTTAAAGAGAGAATTTCATGTATATATACTATGTATATTGGAATAACAGATGGTATAGGAAGTGAACTTGTATGAATTATAAAAATGTAGAGGTGCTTGAATTGGTAGTCTTTCGGAACAACTGTGAATATTGCGTCTCACGGAATTTAAATATTACCTAAGGCAGATCTAAAAGCTTAATTTCAAAAAAATATCAAGCTCATCTTATGGCCATGATGAAATTAATAAACCAGAATACTCCAAAATCATAAAATGTTTGCGAAAACCAAATGTGCATTTTGGTTACAAGGTGACTGCCATCAACGGTAATTCATCAATAGTAGATTCTAGAATTTTTCAAGCAAATTTGTGGATATCATTGAGATAGGTATAAAAGTTGATTTTAAATTGATAAATTTCCACATTTAGGCCGAATTTTCGCTCTGCATGACGTGAAATACTTCGCAGTTTTAGGGATAAATTGTCAGAGATTACCATAAAAGTCAGGATATGATATTCAACTAACAAATCTCATTCACATAGACCGTTCTATAATTCTAAATAATCGAACATATATTACTTATCTGCAACTATAGGTGGCTTAAACTTCACTTCACATAATGAATTTAAATACTGAACCGATGCAATTTTATTCTCAGCAACCTAACTTCCTTGTCGTTGCGCTAACGAGAGAACATTTTACTGTGCAACTTGGGCTTTCATAATTTCTCCTTTCCTGTTTAATTAGAATCTGTCTCGTTTGATTTATCGCCTCTTGTAAATACTCCGAGAATATCGAAGGCTTGAATTGAAAGCGATAAAATTAAGGTTCGACTTCTTTACAGCCCTCGACTTTGCGAACAATATGCTATAAAGAAAGTACTAGTTCATTCTCCCCTATATCCTTTCGCTATGAACTAACGGATGAACGTTTTATGATTGCTCCGAGGAAAATAAAATTCAGAGCAGACACATTTTAAAAAATTTTATTTCTGATATGCATCATAAAACGCAAATGGTGATGGCATAAAATATTTTATCATGCAAAAGATACTGTTTCTAGCTACTTTTAATAAAGTTTGGAAATACTTTATTGCGAAAATTTCACTTTGTACTGCATTCTCAAACGGGAAAAAAGCAATTGCAGTCTAAGGAAATTAAATAGGAAATTACTTCCATTGTCCCTTTATGTTATAATATTTAAGTTGCGTTGGGTTTTGGTAAAGATACATCAAAGATGCAACTTTAATAAATGGAGGAGCAAAGTTATATTCATAAATGTAACAGTGAGTTATTTTTCATTAAACTGTAGATAAAAATCAAAAGCTCTGGACTGAAATGCTTAATTTTGCTCTTCAATTACAAAAAAGGCATATAAAATTACGTTTTCTTTTACGATTATGTTATAATTGTAAACTACTCATTAAAGTTTCTCGTTTTTTTTTAAGACAGTTAAATATGAAAAAGTAGAGCTAAAAGGTATGGAAAATGAAAAGTGATTTTTTCAGATGGGGAAATTTAAAGGCAGAAAACAGAGAGAGAAATATTTCAACAATGTAACACTACAGTCTGTATAATAGAACCATCAAACGTTGGCATCATAACTCTGGCTTTCCATAAGATATAAACATGCACTTCCCCTGACTCTTACCAAATACGTCCAACAGATACAAATCGCTCAAAGTCGAACGAATCGACCCACTAAACAGGGAGAAAAAATGAAGCTGGTAATTCCAAAACAACGCACGTAACTCCCTTACGATCCTCTCTAATTTCAAAAACTCATTCGTCTGCTATGACTGAAACTTTATAGAGTGCCTTAATTAGTTCCCGAATGCACTCCGTTTCTAGGAGTCCCTCTCCCTTAATAGCTATTTCGAATCGTCATACATTCACAAATTTGTATTCCGAATTGTTGGCATACCGATCGACTGAGGTCGCAGTAATTAACAAAGAGGCGCAATTTGAGAGCGAGTATTACTCCATTTTTGTACATTTCGCTCCATCATGAATGCGTGGGCCTTGTCTATAAACGAAATTGTTTTTTTTCTCTTTTTATTAGACGTTCTTTACAAAAAGTAATAAATTAAAGCCTTGTGGTTAGGTCGGTCCGCGTGTGTCATCTCCGAAATTGCAAATCGTTCATAATATTTAGTATTGAGGACTTTTGGACAAATAAAATAAGAAAATGCTATAAATGCTTCACACAGATAAATCAGGATTGCCACTTTACAAGTGACAAAAAATAAACTTTCCGTCCTATCTTATGAAGTATTAGCCGCAAAAAAGGCTTTAAACTAAATGTATCGATCTATTTAAGTAAATTTTCAAGAAAATATAACAAGAGAATCCTAATTCACTTTAAACTCACAACATTTCTTGCATGTTTTTTTTTGCCATTGAAAACAATCTTCGTGGTATCTGAAGCTACCAATATATGCTGTAAAACCGTAAATACGTTTAATCGATGGTCAAAAGCGAAATATCTACACCTTCCAGAACAAAAATGGCAAGGTACCAATTTAAATTTCTAAAAATCAACATATATGTTAGCAGTTGATGTTTTAAATAAGGTTTTCTATCGTATCCCTCGAATCCCACAGATAATTTCATTTGTTTTCCTGAAAAGTTTTGCCGATTTAATTCAGAATACGGAAAATAAATAATCGGATTTAATAAACGATTTAAATGCATTGCTAGTTTATTCAAATCTACCGTGCGCGAGCCATTTCTACGTTCCTTTTGAAACCTGGAAATAACAACTTCACCGATTCACGTACGAAATCACTTCCAGCTCCAGCATCTTGTTTTAATAAAGCGATTTCAATTCTATACGCACCAGTCCGAAGATGCTATACAAGCTAAAGCAGAAAATTCTTATTAAGTTTCCCGCATGCGTGGCTGCCTTTTAATCCCTATGTTTTATGTAACAGAGAACGGTAGAAAAGTAAAAAAAAAACTAACCACTCTTCGGCCCTTTTATTATCGACGTAAACGTGATCGTTAGCTTTGATACATCTGCCCGACCTTTTTTATGCCATTTTGTACTGAGGAACAAAATTCAATTTCAGTCCAAATTATCCAACTAAGACCGTTTTAAAATGGAATCCCCTCCGCTCGAATTTAAGCAACGGAGCGATTCCAGAAGGGGAAATTTTTAATTAAATTTGGTATATTACCCTCTTAACTAAAATTTATTCGACAACTTCAATTAAGATGCAAGCTGGATAATTTATACTATCAGTTTACATCGAAACCTTAAATTTTATGTATTTTTTTCTCGATAAAGACATTATTAGCATATAAGTATAAAATATATACCGACCACACGCTTAAGCTGGTAAAATATTTGGCCGTGACAACATAATAACTCAATAATAAATTGAAAACCTACATTTCAGGAAAGAAAAGAATACTTTCCGATGAGAAAAAAATTAAGAGAAAATGAAAAAATTGGCTTTGCAAAAAATGACGACGGAAAAATAATAACATAAAGCAACTATTACTAGATAAGGGAGTAAGCAACTTACTTTTGGTAAATGAAGAAAGCAGGCTTTAGAATTGTCTTCCGTTAAAACTTTTATTTTAATGCCGCATTCGTGCTGGAAATAAAGAACATGCACTGCATAATTCCGAAAGCGCAGTTTCTTTAAACTGTGGCGAAACCAAGTTATGGAGAGACTATTACTTTGAAAATAGGAACTAAACACGTTAATTTCGACTAGTGGAAACGTAATCGTATCGGGAAGATTATAGTTTTACGCATGACAGAGTTATAACATCGCTGATTCAACTAAATACGAAGTTCATCGCGACAAAATTGCGTATTGACCATGATGAGTAATTTATATGTAGATTTGGATACTGCCATTTTCATGTATATTACATATAAATCCGTTTATAGGACCAAATTTCCAGGAGTTTCCCGGGTTTGCAACCGCGCAGTGAATCTTCCGGAGCGCGCGGTTAGAGAAATGCTAGAAAGATTAGGAACGCAGACCTCACAAAGGAACTGGGTCAAAACAGATATCCAAAAATATTTTTAAGATGGCAATCGATCGTGAGAAAGGTGGGAAACGACTACTTCCTTATCCGTAACTGAACGGCGGGGACTGATTAAACTACGTGTATTTTCTCAAGTCCTACTATTATTGATTTAAATCAAATTTGGTACGATTGTGGAGGGCTCCCAGGAATAATTCGTAATCGTTTTTTGTTTCTCTGTCCGTTTTATTCAAAACGGCGGCCGAGTGAACTCTTAAACACCATGTATCATCTAAAATTCCGATCGGATTTGAAACAAATTTCCCCGGGCAACGCTGAGTATTTCTGCTAGTAAACTATATATCGAATAATTTTATTTCAATGCATCCTCTTTTCAAAAGGAAAACACAGGACGAATATGATAAGGATTGAAGTCGGTGGTCACTTCATAAAATGGACATCCAGGGAATGTCATTTAAATCCGTAAAGGCAACTCCTTTTCTCACGCTTGACTCTGATTGAAAACAGTATGGAGTTTTTTTCCAGGATTCTAATATCGGCTAATGACATGCACCTTATTGCATACAAACCAAATGCGAATTTCTTCTATAAGATAAATGTCCACAGAGAAAATTCAACGTTAATCGAGTGCTAAAAGAATCATAAAACATATATAAAAGACAGTTTCACTTTCTCCCTTTGTCTCTCTGTCATGTAATGCTTTATGAAGCTTAATATCTCGCTAACGACTGAACCGAATTTGATGAACTTTTCAGGATAGCATTATGATATAATAAAAAAAACGTTTTTATGTATCGGTAATATATAAAAAGCCTCATTCTGTCCCTTTGTCCTTTTGTCACTCCCTCTGTCACGCTGCGGAAAAACCCAGAAATATACCTGGCAAGAGGGGACTAAGGTCAGATTTTGAAGCACAATAGATACTCGCGGCGAGGGTTTCGAACCATCGCTCGGATCGAAGGCAACCCTCTCAGCAGGAAGTATGATTTCAGGTCAAAGAAGATTTACTGAATTTTATTTCAGAATAATCGATCATCCCCGTCATTTTTGACGGACACTTATAATAGTATCTTATAACGAACGATCTATGAGCTATCATTTAGGGTAGAGTCTTTGTAGTTTAAATGTTCACCTAATTTTCTCAAACGCTTTAATAATGGCGAGTTATATCAAGTATTTTTAGAACAATAGATTTCTTGTCTCCGTGCATCTCTACATATACTCGATGACTGCATATTTCAGTCTCTCAAACATTCGTCCAATGCTCACAAAACAATGTGATGGTAAAAGTTATGTTGCCAAAAAAAAAACAATAGAAACACTAGGCCAATTTTATTGTGTTGGTACGGTGTTGTGAAGTCTCGATACTTAACAAGAGTTAAGACGGTTATGTAACTTATATGTGTGAGTGCATGTGGCTGAACACAAATGTGAAGTTAGAGGAGAAAAATGACGAACGTGACCAGGAATCGAACTCGGGTCTCGAGAATGGAGAATTAGACTGGCTTGTTAGCTTAGTTGGTTAAGGCATTTACCCGCCAATTCGATTCCTAGTCAAGTTCAGAATTTTCTCTTTCTCTATACTTGTTTCAAATGAACTGAACTATTTTAATCGTTTGACATAAAACTGAATGTTAATATCGAAGCAAGAAACTGGTCTCTTCAGTACCTACATATAAGTATAAGCTGCTTTTATCTTCATTTCTCTCATTTACTGACGTTTTTACTTTAAGACTTCCTAATTGATAAACTCAGAATGGTTCAGTTGCAAACGCGCGTGAATATTAATCCCCTTCCCTAAGAGAATAAGTATCTCAATTTTGTACTATTAGCCTGGTTGTCTTTAAATTTAAAATCCTTGACCAATGAGGCGGTAATTCAGTTATTTGTCGTAGTCGCATTGCACGGAATAGGAAGTGTGCGATCATATTATTAAAAATTTTCCCACCAGGATTTAGAGCCCGAGAAGGTTTAAGGGAATTGCTATAGCCATTATGTTATCGGTCCTATCGAAAATCATTTCTACATGCGCACAAATTGTCCAAAAAGAAAAAGAAATATTACAAGAAGCTTTCCTGTAGTATTTCACAAGAATATTTTCTCTGTACTCCGTTGCACAAAAGAGGGTAATCCAAGGAGCGCAAAAGCATCTCTCGTTGTTTATAAAGTAGCCATCTCGCTTCCCCCTCCACTTGAACCCAATCTCGCACACGTTCCTACTTTAAACTCGCATTAAAATGTTGAATTTTCCACCTAGTTAGAGCTGCCACCGTCCCCTGTCGCCACCATCGATTAAAACTTAAGCCAGCTCTGCCGAATGGAATCGCATGTGACAAACTTGATGAGAGAGGGAAAGAGAGGAAGATAAGGGACGGGAAAGAGAGATAAAGGGGAGGAAAACAGAAGGAAAACACCGATGTTATAAAAACGTTTGACTTAAAAATTATAACGGTCTTTCCACCTGTGTCGAATTATTGCCAAACGGGTGGGTAGGCAAAGATGGGAAGGTAGGTAAAAAAAAACTATTGGATTATTTCTTTCCATTTCTCTTCCTATCTCCATAATTTTCAATTGCTTTGATAATTTTGGTACTCCGTGGTCCTCGAAGCGTTTTTTTTTTTGCCCACCTCAGTTAGACCACGGTATTCGGCGAAAAAAACGAGCACGCATTATATATATATAATGCGATCTCTATGTATACATATTCGGACTCGCCGGTTAATTCGAATGAAACGCCAGCGGAGCGTAAATTTGCATTTTTTTTAAACCCTGAATCGGCCACTTTCCATTTATGAAGTACTTTTAGCAAATAAAATTTCATATGTCGACTCGTTTAAGAGACATCTCCATTTGCTAACCGTCCAAATGTTGTTGTTGTTGTTGCTTTTTTTATTTTTTTTAAATTAAATTACGGACATGTGCAATATTAACTTCACAGTAAATTTCCCATCGGTGGAGACTCTTTCGTGCGCACGTGCGTCCCATCGGAAATTTAGTATTTCGATGCAACGAAACGAGAAAAAAAAACGTAATGACACGTTGGCACGCCCGTTCGTCGATAATTTCGGGTTTAATTTTCAATTGTAAAGGAAGAAAGGTAAATTAAAATCAATTATGCGTGTCCTTCGATATTTTTTTTTTTTGTGCTCAAGTGCTGCGACGGATTCGATTTTTATTAAAATGGAAAATGTACGCAACGACAACAAAGGCCAATCAAAAAGGAAACGGTTGCCAGGAAAAATAGTATCTTTATAAAATTACTATAATTTCGGAAAATAGAGGCCAAATTTGAACAGGTTTAATGTAGCGACAAAATCTATGTGGAAAAACGAAAGCACGGAAATTTATTTTTAGGTACGGCAGATAAATGGTAAAAAAAGAAATATAGAATATTCTTCAGCATTTGCGTATGGAGCAAATGATTAAGATTTTTCCATTCAAATTAGCAAGATATATGTAGCCGGCGAAATAGTTTCATTATAAAAGCAAAACAAAATCTCGAACCCTGAATATAGAGCAATTAAACCCCTTGGTTATAATGAAAATAAGAAGGCAAAGCGCGGACTGCAACGCACCGGAGAGGAACAAGAGAAATAAAAGCTTCGCCATGGAAACATAAAGGAGAGGCAACAATTACTTCCCTCGCCACATTATTTATTTTTATGCTGCCTGCGCATAGCAAACGGATTTTTAAAAAGATGAATTTTTTTGATATTTCATACATACAATTGCAAAACTTTTACGCTTATAATCAGCAACTGTACCAAAAACGAGACAGAAGATTGTGCGACCAGATTCATCAACGAATCCGAGAGGCAAAGAAGAATTAGAGAAAAAAAAGATGTAGAGTAGAATGTTCGTTCATCAAAACGCAAGAGGAAATAATACAAAACGTTACTGTTACACCTGGTTCAGAAAAAAATAGCATTTAAACTCTGTGCATGAGCAAAAATTAATGCACGAAGATAATAAAACGAATGGAAAGCATTTCATTTGTAAGAGAAGGCGAAAATTTGAAAGACCTCGAACCGGTAAAGAATAAATACAAGCCAACGATTCGCGTGATCCTGAAGATAATACATTTTATATCGATCGTGAACCAGGACTACAAAGAGGCTCTCTTATTCCCTATAAATATAAGGGATCACGATAGGAGTATCAACACTACGAATTAGGACTTTTTTTATAGTTATGTGTGCATGGCATCCATCGCCAGACGCCAAGCTTCTGAACCGCTAGATTAGTGGGGGGCGACCTTTCTACGAGGTGGGATGTTGGTTGCAAATTCCTCGGCAGGCCGCACTGCAAATTGTCAATGCTTCGCCGGGCAAGATTAGACTTTAAATCGGTCGTTAACAAGAGTTCCTGAGGTATTACATCAATGGAAATCAAGCCTAAAATAAGTTTTGAGGCTTAACATTTCAATATCAAGCATGGTATTGTCGTCATTTGAATGTAGATTATATGCATTTGTGTTCAATGTCATTTAATAGCTTCGCTGGCCGCATAAAACGCTCTCGGGGACTGCATGCAGCCCGTGGGGTAAACTTAGATGCTTCTTGAAGACCGTACTTGTCCATCATATGCGTACAAATAATTACGCGATTTATTTTTTTAAATAATGAAAGTAAGATGAAAGCAATTAATAATCTGAATCTGAAGTTATTTGCTTGAGTGTTATCAAGCTCATATTATGGCTGAAAGCAAATCCAAGAATGATGAACACTCGGAAAACTATGTACTCATCTTAAGCACCTTTGAAACTTTATCTACTATAATATATTTGGAAGCGTGTGTTTGTTGGTTTGTGTGTTTGTTCATGGAACTCCTTCTAAACGATAAAAGCTAGAATAACCAAATTTGGTACGATTCTTCCTTACATCCTAACTTAGTGAATGGTCAAGGTTTGGTCAACCGGGATTAATCAGTGCTGCCAATATATGGGATTAACTTTTTTCCATAAGATAACACGTATGAATCCATTTGTTGACTTGCAGGGTATTCTTCCTTCAAGCATCAAAATACGTAAATATGGACCGATTTTTTTCGTTTTTCTTTATTCGACGAAAGAAACTATACTGTCTTATTCCTGCGAAGTTTACATGTTACACGGTCGAAGTTTTCAGAAATACGATATTTGTTTCGAAATTTTGTGGCTTTTTCGTACCCCTCCCGGGCGTTGCCAAGGCAGGCGTCATTGTTACTACGATTCAATTAGCTTCAATGAAGCTTATAAATAGAAGAAAGTTTAGCGTTATTCGCTTCGCACTGTTGTTTAAGCAACGAAACGATCGATGTTGATGGATAGTAACGTAAATAGATACTGATTATTATTCAGGAAGCGTTTATAACGATTGATGAATAATGGAATCTTACATTTTTTATAAGTAAAATCATTATATTCTATATTATAATGTTTATTAACGTAAATAGGCTCACGTATCTGGTGTACATTTATCGGAGTCAGTGTTCAATCATGGACAACTGTACGTTGCTTTTTCACGGGTTTCTTGCTTACAAGACGTAAAAGTAAATATTTCAGCGAGGCATAATTACACAAGAAATGAAGCTGGATTTGGTGAAAGTAATATTATAGAAAATAAAATTATCGTTATATTTGAATTCAATAGGCTCGGAAACGGATTGTTACAAGCAAATATGATTAATTGTTAAGAAAAGCTAATTGTAATTTAAAAAGTATCTACTATATATTTGAAAGAGTTTGTATGTTGTGCTGTTGTAGCTTCACTAAATCCGTTGAAATTCAACGGGAAATTCTGCTAGTTATACATAATAGCTATTGGAGTTATATTGGATGAGTGCTTATTTCTTTTAAGTACTTATTCTTGAATTTGAATCTGAACTATACAAATTAAAATGAAAAGAACAACAGTACTCCTTGAATATTGCAGATTAATAGGCGTCAGAAAAAAATGGAAAAATAAAAGAAATAGCAGAAGGCGATTAAAAAAAGCAAACATATAGAGCTGGACTAAAACAGAGACAGAATATTCTTAAAGCCCAATGAAAAATAAGCATTCCCCAATATAAACGCACAACTTTTTATGAGTGTTTTCTCAAAGGTTGATTTGCCGTTCTGTTAAAGAAATCTTACAGCAACGTACGTAACAAGTTAGGAAATTACTGCGAAAGCAGATATTATAAGGTGATTTTTTTTACAAAAAATCTAAGATTCAAATTTTAAGGGCACATTTTGAAAAAACTGTTAGCGGCATCATAAAATTAAAAATTGCACGTATCGAGACCAATTGTACCAAAGCTATGGTTCTCGAGATAACCCATGAAAGCGCTTAGTCTGGTGTGGAGTCATCCCCATTCTGCAAGCATTTTCGCCTATTTTTCCATGGTAGTTGAGTATTTCCTTTATTTGAAACCCATAAAAACTCCCCCTCTCTTCGATAAACACTAAAAATGTACGCTAAATCTACAGGAACTTGAATTCCGTCTTCAAAAATAAGAAACTACTATGTATTTCCAAACTTTCCAATAGTTCCGAGTTCGAAAAATAATTTTTAAAAAAGAATGTTTCAACGTCGTCGCCGATTTACGTGTTTTCCTTTTGGGGCAACACTGGGGCGAAATTAGTCCGTGAAAATCGTAATTTTAACAATTTCGGGTTTCCACATGTGGCTCTCATATGTAGTAATTTATCCTGAAAATTTGGCTCCTCTAGGTACAGAGATATTGTCTGCACGGACAGACAGACATACAGACAGAGTGAATAAATTATCGATTTGTAAGAGAAGATGGCTAAAAGCTAAACCTATATATTCAGAATGAGACGAAATTAAAAAGTCTTCAAGCTCGCCTCATATGGCTGGATTCTAGTTCTGTATAGAGCATACTATATTAATGAATAAATGCAGATGGGGGGGAGCTCCTTTTTAAGGCCTAAATTCTCCTGTAGATTTTCAACGGTTATTACAACTTGTCAAATCACTAAAGAATAAATTGAAAAAAAAATACAAGTGCCTTTAGAAGGCGCCATGGACCTTAGCTTATGACAATCGAAGAAAACCCTTATTAGCGTATTATTTTGAGTGTTTCTTTTTCAAGAGCAAACGGGGCGAATCGCGTTTTATCGAGCAAATGACCGATAATCATTTTTGTGCCGAACTCCTTGAAATCTCTCTCCTTTCCGTGCGCAGATTGAAAATCGCTTGTCCTGGTGAATTGGATCTCCATTTCCTATCACGACGGTATAATCCGAATCAATTGGATCGGGATTAGAAAAATTACATTAAAACATTTCGTCATTTATGAGATTTCAATCCGGAGTTCACATCAGACGCACTGTTTGCATACGGTAACGAGCCACCTCGTTTTCACATAAGCCAATTAGTCGCACACGTCATAGACCACATAGTAACATTGACAGTCGCGTCTGGGTAGTGCAGCGTGGTAACATTATATTGATAGCCAATGATTTTGGATAATAGTCTGTCTTCGATCGCGTTGCATTGCCTGTAGAACTAATTATGTGAAGCATGCGGAGAAGTCCGAAAACTGAGACTGACAAAAACTTTCGGCTGCTAAATAGGAACAAATTTTGATTATGGTTACGCGTTAATTAAACAGGAAAACTATTACCTATGTATTTGCAATAGCCCGTCGACTTGCGCGTTTCTAATAAGGGATCGTTTCCCTTAACGAGAATGGAACGTTTTTTAGGCGCGTTTCGCCTCCAGCGTGAGCGCCTATTGTCGTCGGTCTGTCCATCCATCTGTCTGTCCGTCCGTTCGCATGTTCGTTCTGGGCTTCTACAGAACGGATTTTCATGAAATTTGATATTAAGGACTTACGATCAGAGATAATAAGAAAACCGCAAAAATGAATCACGTAATCCTATCAAGGGTACCACTTTACTGGTGATAAAAAATGAACTTTCCGTCATATCTCGTAAAGTGGCGCTCATACCAAAATATTTTTCAATTAAAAGGTGTAGAACTATACTCGGTTCACTATCTAAAGTCTCTTGACCTTGAATGCGGGGAGTACGCCACTTAGCAGCAGCCAATAGGAGACGGTTCATTTGGGAAGGTAGTGTGGAGGAACTCGGTCTTACTCTTGCTCTCGAAGCGTTCACATCGGTCTGCGTTGCCATTTCTACCGCCGTTTCCTTGCTGTGGAGTTCTAAGTTATTGTTACTGTTATTTTTTGTTATTATTTTTATTAGTTTTGTTGTTTTTGTTACCCTGCTGAGTTCGTGATCTGCAATGGTTAACAGGAGGGAAGTTATGTTATTTAGAAATTGTGTAGTATATCAGCTGAATGCGAAAATCCGCGCACCGGTATCTGTCCTCCAGCGCGAAAGTTGTGAGGGGAGATGGAAGAGGAAACGTTCGTGATTGGCTACTTGCTCTATGAAGGTCAAGAGACTTAAGAAAGTGAATAGACTATAGTAAAGTAGAATTTATTTTCCATTACATTTTTATCGTAGGAGTAGCCGTTATCGAGAAAATCAAACAAGAATGCCTTATTTCGAGTTGAACTATGAAAATTTCTTGCATGGTTACTTCTTCATTGTTGCTAGCATTAAAAATCTCACAAACAAACGTTTAATTTACTTACGTGTGCATGCAGTATTATTAAATAGGAAGAAAATGGATTATTTATGATGAAGAAAAGAACTTTAAAAAGCTATTTCCCTTATATACAGGTATAACATTTCTTTCTAATACTCCATTGCACGAAACGCGCCCATTACTGATAAGCTGTACACTTTCCTAACTTGTTTTCTTTCATGCTGAACTTAGGTTTTTTCGGGTTATCCCGCGTAATTATTTTGCGTTACCCCCCAACGTTTCCTCTCCTTTGCCGGGGACTTCTTCAGGGCGATCTGGCCGGGTGTCATCATGTATACTTTATATATACTACGGTAGCAGAGGAGGAGTGGGTGGTTTATAGGAAGGAGAGGGTTGGTGGTGGGGTGAGTTTTGCTGTGGCATTCGTTTTATCATATTGTTTACTATCACTGGGGTCCAAGTGTTGCTCAACTTATTCTTTTCTTTCTTTCTGTCAACAAAATGAGTAAGTCATATAAATTGTGGTTGTGTATAAAATTGTTATTAATAATAAACTTGCAGTGGTTACGAAATTGACATATTTTGATATATTTTAAAAAGGTAATAGGTAATATGTTTTGAAATTTTTGAAAGTTTTATGAAGATGAATATAAAAACATTGTTCCTACTCTTACCAATCCTTAACACTAAAAGTACATTTTAAGGAAGCCTTGTCGGGAATGCAATTGGATAAAATTCTGCTATTCTCAGCAATTCACGGAGAATTCTATATCTTATTTTAACGTCTGACTGGCATAAATCTTTAAAATTAAATTAAAATTAAAATTTACTAACTTATTTCGTCATGTCGCGATTTAGATCAGTTGATTCGATCGTAAAACATATCTATTGTGAACATTATTGTTATTGGAAAACACTTCTCACGCTATTCGTATCTTTCGAAGTGATGGGTCTTAAAGTCATGAAAACTCTTTCAAGCTTTTTAAATATACAATAAAGAATGATGTGATACATTTATTTAAAAAGAAGTAATTTTCCACATTTCATCTGGGAGTTTAATCGGCTCGAAGAAATCGTCTTATATAGTTACAGTCCTAAAAAATGAATTTTATTTCTTATATCATCGAGGATTTTGAAAGAGAAACGCGTCAAAAAAATCGCGCATCATTTTACTGGAAATCTTAAACTTTTAAAATAAACTTCGAGATCGTGCTTTCCAGGAAAAAAATAAATTGAATTAATTCTCTTCCATTTTAGAATGTTTTCCGCCCGTCATCTCTCGAAAAGGAAACGGAGATTCCTGGAAAGCAAATGGAAGATAGTCGTTCAAACGCTTCCGACCGTTAAAGAATGAGAAGACATAAAAGTTCAGTAACCAAACGTCCTAATACAATTTTCACTTCCCCCCCCCCCCTCCCCCCCTCCTCCTGCCAAGAACATCTCCTGCGTCAGACTCCTTTAAAGAGATCGAACTGTATTTATTTTATAAAGCACCCTATCGAGCTTTGGACTGCAACCCCCCCCCCCTCCCTTCCCCCTCCCTTCCTCCTCTCCCCCTCCCCACGCGAACGAAAACTTTTAAATACCTTTCTGTCAGATTACTCCCGAAAATAAACAAAACACTCCATTTTGAAAGTTGGTGAAATATCAAACGAGGAAAAGAGGATGATTTAGAGCGTTAGTGTTTTGTTTTATGGCCTCCGAAATGGTGTAGCTTTTTTTTTTACCTCCTGATTCGGACGAGAAAAATATCTAACAGTAAGTTCTTCTTCTCCTCTTGCCTGAATTCCGAATACAGATTTCTCACAACATTCCTTTTTAGATGAAAAGCAAATTTATGACGAAACGAGGTTCAATTTTTTCCCTTCCATATTGAGCATTTTTTTCGACTTGGACATCGAATATTTTATGCAGCAATATTTTCATCTAATGTGGCGACGATAACTAAATATATTTAGGATGTTCGAAAAGTATCTGCGCACTTTGAAACTAAAATTTACAAGTAATAATACTACACAATTCAATAGTATTGTGCAAAGTGACTTCTGAAACACACCGTATAACGATAAATATGATTATATTTATAATCCCTATTATCGCAATTATAATAAATGACAATATCATTCTCTCATTCTCTTTTTGAATAAATACGGTAAAAATGACTCCTTAACCTTTTTCCTAAATGTCAGTTTCACTGTAGCCTCCATCACTATTTATTTTTGAATAAACACATAAATCTCCAGAACAGTCTGTTCGATTTCTATGAATCTTTCGCAAAATATTCAGCGCGTCCACTTGCGTATTTTAAACGGCTAATCGTCCATAATATAGACATGATTGCGATTCCGAAGAGTTTACTTTCTATACTTGATTAAAGTGGGAATGAAAGTAGGATAGTTTCCGCTTGCATTTAAAAAATATTTAGAATTGAGATATTATCTCGGGACGCGATATTATAACAAACAATAAATAGACGACATACTTATTTGTACGTACACCCCAAAAATTTCAACTTTTAATAAAATGAATTAAATCTGTCTTTTGAATTATGACCGTGAGTAATGGAAACAAGTCAAAGTCCGATCTCAATGAATTTTAACGTCACGGATTTTAAGATAATTTACATCATTCTGATGATTACGCATCTTTTAATCCCTAACGTAAGACATCGCTCATTCTCACCCAACATTTCTGACGGGCGTTTATGCTAGTATTTATCATCTACACATCTATACATATCCATAAAGAAAAGAGTTTGTATGTATATATGTTTTTTATAGCGCAGCAACTACAGCACTTAGAAACAAGAGGAAAGTATCTTTTTATCCGGAATAAAGAGTTAAGTGGGGAAGACAGGTTTTTTAACCGATTTGATTGACCTTTCTAATTTTTTTTTTTAAATTTTCATTTTCTCCATTTGAATAACATTGGGATGAGTGCAGCTTATTTTTCATTTGAATTTTACAATTACTTATTGTTAGATATACGGTACGAACCTGAGACTCATTGTCAGATAGTTCTATGCAGGAAAGAACAAAGTTTCTTTCTATTGAAAACAGAATCGGAATCCTGATCAAATTGGTGTAAAAATGCGTTTAGAATCAGAAAATACATGATTTTATCAGTTTTATGACAATACCAATTATAAGCTACCTTGACAACTCCCATTTTTGCCGATGTTTTGAGTCCAGTGCAATTATAGTTAACGTAGTATCGTTTTTCAATTTCTGTGTACAATTTTGCTTTGTTTACATGGCAACCTAATATTTGTTGATTTTAATTGAAATATTACTAATAAATAGTTTTTAATGATATTTTAGTGTAGGGTAGAGTACTCCAAAGCAAGCTTTTTTTTAAAACTACGTAAGTAACTTAAATAATTAGAGGTAGATATTCCACAAATTGTGATTGGATAAATCGTTTCATTGTTTCCATAGTACTATGGATGTAAACAATTTCCTCGTAACAGAACTACAAGATGAGAGGAATTGAGTTAATGGTCGGAGGATAGTATTCACTCTGTATTTCTCAAACGTTCTCTATTTACTCTTTTGTCTTTCTTTAAATTAAACCAATTCGTTTGTTCCTTTGTTTATCCATTTTCTGAAGATTATTGCTTTCTTCCTGGTTTTACTTACAGTTTTCGTTTTGAAGATATCGTCACGAAACTTCGTATAGATATATAATTTTACCCTGCGGATAACATAGGCTAAGTATATGGCGATAAAAAATTTGTAGTGAGGGAGACCTTAATTTACTATTTACGTATTTTCCAATAATTTTCCACGTAATTTTCGATTTTTCCAGTGCAAGATTTTCTTCCTTTATTCATCTAAATAGGTAAATGCGGAGCTGTTTTCTTCAGTTTTGCTTTATTCGACGGTTAAAGCTGTGTACTATCTTATTACTGCGATGTTTACATGCTACACGTTCGAAGTTTTAGATTCACTAAATCCGTTGAAATTCAACGGGCACTTCAGCTAGTAATTTATAATGATAGAGCACGATCGCATTCGTTTCCGAGTTAACGAATAATTTATATTCTCCGTTTGCAAACACAAAACAGCCGCTTATGAAATAGATTATCCGTATCATAAAACGTGTCGGAGCTCGTAAAAAAACAATTACTAGTGAATAATTTCGTATTTGTTTAATGGAAACGATTTAAAAAAAACAAAATGATTGAGGCTTTCTGAAATAGCCGATGAATGGTCAATAAAGACAACCGTAATTTATCCTAAGAGCACGACAGGATGATATTTCCATTTCCTCCACGTCCTAACTGTTCTACGTGCTTCCAAAAACAAAATGGCGGATCTCGTTATATTGAATATCCGACCGATTGTTGAATCCCGCCGCTAGGTGACGTTATGTCGAAGTAATTAACGTTACCATGGAACGAAAAATAAAAGAACACGAACCGAAGCAATTTTTTCCTCCGAGAGAGAGAGAGAGAGTTAGCAATGGGGAAATCTACTTTCAAAAAAAAAACATTATTAAAAGACACGAAAGAACGCTCTTAAAAGTTTCACGGTGAATCGAGTGAATCGTCAAGGCGAGAAAAATAAACGACCGTCGGCGACGACTGAAGCCTTCTAAAAAAAAAAAAACACCGGGCAAATTTAAAAAAAGTTATTTTTTCCTCCTCTTCCACCCGCATCTAGCGGCCGTTCCCGCGCGCATTTTGGCGCAATCCGCTTATGCTTTGTCCGCTTTGCACGTTACACAATTAGTCCTCCACATTCTAACGAGAGGACGTTGGCGTGGGCTCGGAGCTCAGGAGTTTAATTGATCAACATTATAAATCATCATCCAGATGCTATTCATGCCTTACTGACCGCCACGACCGCACGGAGAGGGGGAATCGCGTCCCTTGGACCGGCGGAAATGGACGGCTTCCCTCCTACCTAAGGTGAAGGTCATTTCAAATTGGAGCGACAATTTAAATAAAAATAATTAAACGCTGATCGCCGGTTTAAAAAAAAAAGCCAACCTCCGAAGTTGTCCGCGAAAAATACTGAAAGCCGTTTCGAATAATTGAGTTTTCTTACGGAACGGCGGATGTGACGTGTGTGTGTGTATGTGCGAGCGGGGAAGATAGACCGTAGCTCGTTAAGGAAAAGCACGCCTCAGCGCTCCGTGACGCCATATGTCACGCCCGGATCGCGGTAATTGTCAACATGGCAATCGACGCCTCCTAATTAAGGAATTTCGCAGTACGTCACAGCTACCGGAGACTTGCATACCGGACGTGCCCACAGCTGGCGCTCTCGACAGATTATTTCGTGATTCTAATGTGAAATATGGGCGTGAGATGTATTCCGCCAGATTTACTAGATTTTTAAAAAATACCACGTTTAGTGGATTTCTTAAGCATTCGTGACCTTACGGAGGTTTCGAATATATTCGGCTGTAGGCGTATCAATTCCTACCCAATCATTAGTAACTTGTTAATTTATTTGTCTCGTAAATGTCATCTGCACTTTACGATGAATCTCACGGTGGTGTACGTTGCGTTAAAATTATATACTCATCAAAGCTGAGAGCTCGTTATTAATGACGAATACATGGGGCGAAAGGAACTTTTTCCTCAACGCGAAAATTGTGACAATATTCGTCTTGCATGCTGGCGCAAAGAAAGTTCAAATTTAGGAAAGTTCATCTTGTTAACTAGACGACTAAAATTATAACCAACGATCAGTGAATCGCCAGTGTATAAAACTGTATGAGCTTCTACCTGATAAAGATCCGGAAGCCCGGCTCACTAACAATAAACCATATTGATAAAGTTTCGCGTCTGACACATCTACGATTATGAAAAACGGGCAAACAAACAAGAGAGATTATTTTGCAAAATGGATGTATTAAAAAATGCGCACAAGGGATTCCACCGAAAGTTTTCATTATATTTTCGAAGAAATCATTTGTACAACTGCTATGTAACGCTACTTTCTCTCGACGTCTTAAGTTTCTTATAACTTCGCACGGAGTCAAAGCCTTCCGTCGAAGTTTCGTTACGATTTCGAAGTCAAATAAAAATTCTTTTTAATACTTCCAAAATGAAAGCACTCTCCGATTTTTGTTTCCAGGCTCTTCTTTACGATACAACTTCCAATTCAGACCATGAAAAATTGAAACCCTTTTACGTACAAAATGTTAAAAGTTTATAAGGAATTCATGTGAAATCTTGGCTTCTACTAAAGATTGACACCAAGGCGGATATTTTGTGTCAAATATTTATTAAATATCGATTTTTAGCAACTTGGTATAACTTGTCAATGGACTGCCTTGGTATAGCGACGGTTAACCGCGAAGGCATTACAAGCTCGCGTAACTCTAAATTCACGTAAACACCACGCAAAATTGCTTTTGATGAAATCTAACAGTCGTCGACCTAGTTGCATTTATCAGAGGTCGCCATAGTATGCTCCCGTTGATCTTAATTACATTTAATGTTCACTCGGGAATCGTCGATCTCGTCTTTTTGATGGGAAACAAATTCCAGAACAAGCACTTAAATACGAAAAAATTTTAAAGTGAAGTCTTAGGTATCTCCATGTTATGACTATTGTGTTGTATACCTAAATTAAGTAATTGATTTTACAATTTTTGTTACTCATACTTAAATACGTCAAATATTATTTTTTTGAATCTCATGATTATGCGTGCATATTACTTTTAAAGCGCAATAATTTCCCCTCAATGAGAGAGGGAACGAGAACGCCAATTCAGGTAGGGTATCATACTAATAAGGTTCCAGAAATTACTGATCGGATGCACGTCTCTTTACCTAAGGGAAATTTGGCGATCAACACACGGCATCCGGAAATTGAATCAAGTCCCACGGTTCATAATTGGATTGTAATATTTTTGATACAAATCTCTGACTCGATGCATGCGATTGGAACGACGGTGCAGTCATTCCTACGGTTAGATTCCCGCCGATAGCAGTCCTCTACGTCGATTTGCGGATTCCATTACCGGTTGACATATTTTGCAGTAACATTTCGAACTGTTACTGAAACAGAGACACGTAGAAATATTTAAGCACAATGCTATGTGCTAGTACACTTTCTTCTTTCGCGTATGCAAGCATCATTTAAGTTAAAATTACTATTTTTCGCGTCCACGCTTAGGCTTTTAAGGACTGCGGTAGTATAAATCGTTTTTGAATTCCCCTCACTATAGATACGATAGAGAATTTTCACGTCTTAGACGCTTTTTATGTAAACTGAACTAATACTCAAGCGTCCACTTTATTTTTCGCTTTCAAATACATTATATTTTCAATCCCATTCAACTTTTCCTAATACAGGCAAGGCTGTGCTACCAAAAAAATCTTATTGTTAGTACAAAAAGGGTTTAAGCTGAACTAGATAAGGATCGTATTTTGTTCCAGAAGTTTTTGTGAGCTGCCTTTCGTAGGTGGAACCGATAAAAGAATGGGTGACGGAAAAACAACTGATTTTCATTTCTACGCCTCTTTTTTTGAGACGACGGAATATTCCCATGGATAACGCAGTAAACAAACTTTTTAATGATCATTTACACGCAGCTGGTGTGCATCTGACCTACTTTTTTTAAAATAAGCATTACTTTAATATATATTATACATTTAACGGGGTAAAATTTTGCCGGATTGATTATTTCTCATATATATATAAAACAAAAGCAAAAGTCGCTTTCAGAAGAAAGAAACTCCTGCTAACGGGAAATATAAAGCAGGAAATCCGCAAGAGGTTGATAAAATACTATGTACGGAGTATAGCTTCGTACGGAGCAGAAACATGGACGCTAAGGAAAAATGATATTAAATACTTGGAAAGCTTCGAAATGTGGATATGGAGAAGGATGATGAAGATAAAATGGACAGATAGGGTGAAAAATGAGGAAGTACTACGAAGAATAGGAGAGAAGCGAACGATTACACAGACTATCAGAAAGAGGAAGGCGAACTGGATTGGGCATTACCTGAGGAGAGAGTGCATGATTAAAGAAGTGCTAGAAGGAAAACTGGATGGAAAAAGAGAAAGAGGCAGGAAAAGTTTTCAGCTAGTAGACGACTTGAAAGGGAAAGAGAGCTATCAAGACATGAAGAAGACTGCGGAAAATAGGAGTATATGGAGAACCAAGTTTAACCTAGAATAATCACGGACCTGTCAACGGACAGACTACCCATATGATGATGATATATATATTTGTACTAGATAAAACTAAGGAGAAATGAGGATGTGACACAAAAAACTTTTGAGATTAATAAGTTTGAACTGCGTACGTGCCAAATGACAACGATCCCATTCCGAAAAATATCTGCGAATTTAAACCCTCGTGAGAGGATTCCTTTCTACCAAACCAGAAACAAAACTTAACTTTACCGGCAAAGGAAACGATATTCTAAAAAAAAATAAAACGGCAAATCGCTGCGCGATTTCGAAGGGAGGTTATAAAACATGCATCCCCGTCGATTTATGCCACAACGACGCAGTTGCGGCCGGTTCCGGCCCATTTCCCGAGGAAAGAAGAACGTACATCGGGTGTCAAATACTAGATCGATGAAAAAGGAGAACAAATGAGCCCGGACGAAGAAGGGTATTATAACACGTTAAGTCCGATCTCCGCTGAGAACAGGAGACGGTTGAGGGAAGAGGAGAAGGAGGGAGAGGAGGATGGAGAGAAGAGATGAGGAGGATGGAGAGAAGAAAGAGTGTAGGAAGATAAACAAAAGAGATTTAAAAAAGTGGGAGAATAGCACCAGCCATAGGAAGAGCAAAAAAGAAGAGCGAGAAAGGATGAGAAAAGAGAAAAGAAGAGAGCGTGGAGGAATAGAGAGAGAGCGGAAGAGTTTCGGAATAAATCTCAACAGGAAGAGTTCGAGAAAATGAAATGGCAAAAGGAGATAAAAAGAGGAATAAGGGGGGAAGTTGGATAGAGAGGAATGAGGACGAAATAAAAAGGGATATACGAAGAAAAATGTGGGCAAAAGGAATAAGGAGCGGGAGAAACGGTTTTATGAATAAAAAAACGAAGAGGAGAATAAAGAGAAGTAGGGATGGAAGAGAAAGAGGAATAACAAGAAGAGAACGGAAAAAGGAGGATCAAAATGAGAAAGCGAAAGGAAGATAGGGCAGAGAATGGAGAGAAATGTACTAAAAAAATAACGAAGAAAAGTCGAAAATAAGAGAGAGACACAGACAGACAGACAGACAAACGACTTTATTAGGGCGAAATTGAGACTATATAGTCCCTTCTTACATTTAACCCTGCGTCAACAATTACAAATGAGAATAAAACAGTAATAATAATTTCATGGAAAAGAAGCAGAAAATTTTTTTAAAATAAAAAAAAACAAGGAAAAGAGAGAAAGAGACGAAGAGAATAAAGGGGAGGAGAAGTACAAGGCGATGGGGAAAAACGGTAAAGAAAGGGAACAGATGAACAAGAAGAGGGGAAATCTGATAATGAGCTGGAGCGACTGGCGGTAAAACAGAAAGGGGACAACGAAGAGAATGCAAAACAAAAGCGGAGAAACAGAAGACGAAAGGGGGTAATGGATAAAGGAGTTAGAGAAGGAGGAAAAGAAGAAAGGAAGAGGGAAAAAAAGAAAGACGAAGAAGAGAAGGCGGAGGGTTAGAAACGGGAGGGAGCGAAACAAAATTAAAAGAAACTGGTGAAAGAGAGAGAGAGAGATAGGGAAATAGAAACAGGAAGAAGAGGAATCGGAGAAATATGAATATTAAAAAAAAACAAAGATGAAGAGACGGAAGGAGGAGAAACAGCCAGAAAGGAAAAAGGAACGAAAAGAGAGGAGGCGAAGGAATTAAGAGGGAGGAAAGAGAAGCTTCGAGAGGAAGCGAAAAAGAAGAGTTTAGCTCGTCACTATCTTTCCGTACGCACTCGCCTCCAGGATTACCTGGGAGGCTGAGGAACTGTCAATAGAAACGTGTTCCCAGTCATTGCATCCCCTCTCTCCCCTCTCCTCCCCCTCCCACCTCCCTCTCCCCCTCCCCCCCTCCTCCACACCCAGGCCCATCCCCTCTTCTTTACGCCCGTACCACAATCCTACGTAATATGCCACTAAAACCTTCCCATCACCGCTGTTTCCTTCCCCATTCTCTCCTCCCACCTCCCTATTCCTTAAACTCCTAACGCTAAACTCATCCCTCTAAATCTTTTCTCTCCTATAACCTTCCTCCCTTTCTCTCGGCCTCCCCCCTCCCTCCCCCCCTAACTTCCTCCTCTTCCCTACCCCCCATTTTTTTTTATTTTCCCATCCAACTCTTTCCCATGTCACTTGCCTCCGGCCTAATCTAAACGAGTGGAATTCGCCCGAGGGATTGGGGTTGACGGGTAAAGGGTCTCAAGGGCGTTGGTGTTTTCGCAGCGTGAGACTAGAATAGTTTGGTTGGCGGGATGCGAGAGAGAGAGAGAAAGAGACAAGGGGTAGGTAAAAGAAGAGAGAGAGAGAGGCAAGTATAGTTGGTGTGAGAAAGCATTCGATAAGAAAGGAGTAGGATGAGGTGTGCTGTTTGGACGAGGGTGGAGGAGGAAGGGGGGGAAATGGATGGGGTAAATGTAGGTGATTATAGGAGTTGAGGGAGGGGGATGATGGAGTCGCAAGAGAACGCATGAGATAGGCGCGATAGCGAGTTGGTTGTTGGGGTGAGTCGGAAATGACGAGGAATGAGAGGGTTTTTTTTTTTTAGAGGAGTCAAGAGGGGAAGGATGAGGTCCAACATAAAAGAGAAAAAAAAGAGGGAGACATTAGGAGGGTAATGGAGTGCAGTGAAGGAAAAGCATTAATAAGAAAGAGAGAGAAAGAGGGATAAAAAAATAAGGTTCTTATTTCTTTTCTCGAGGGTTGATTGGGACGAGTATTTTTCCTGGAATAGGAGAAGAGAATAGGAATGCTCATGGTTACGGGGTATTAAAAAAAAAAAGCTCAAATGTGTGGTTTGGGAAAAAAATCGATCGGCACGTTTTAAGGGTTTTCCTATTAGAAGAAGGAAGATTTGATTGTGTTTGCCTCTATGGATTTCGGAGTGACAATAGTCGAGCTCGATAGCATTCGAAGAAGTGGGAAGAAGTCGATACGGTTTGTTTTTAAGTAGATGAACTTCAATGAAGAACAAGGAAGCACATCGATAACGTAGGCGACACGGATGAAGTGATAATATTTTTTTTCAATTTCCACTTTCATACGAGTTCTATCAAAGGCGAAAATTCGCAAATTATTTGATTACTAGAATAATAACCCGTCATATGACGGGTAACATTAAAAATTACAACATCCTGGCTTGATTAATGAATAACAAAACAATACAGGCTGCATAGCAACTCATGCTAGATTAAGCGTTAAAACCACAAAAAATACGCACTTGTATGTATTTTTTTAAATTTTAAAGGGCAATGTACAATAAAATACCGCTATAATAAAACAATTTAGAATTTATTTCGTCTTTTAGTTTTTGTTTGAAGTTTCTAAGTTAATACTTAGGTATTTTAATGAGCAAAAAAACAAAGTCTGCACGGTCAAAATCGTTTTTTCCCGTGCTTTTAAAATACGAAAGGATATCTGGAGTCGAACCTAGGGCACTTCATGTAAAAGTAATAACATTTTCAAGTAGTTAATGTGGTCATCTAAGAACACACCGAATTTAATATCTCTAGCTGCTTCCAGTGCTAAGATATTGAAAGATTCTAATAGCGTTATACACAGAAAGAAAGACGGAAAGAAAGAATTGGAAAACTATATGAAAGATTTCGATGAGCGAAAATTCCACGAATTATTGCCTGAGAAGCAGGAAGCTATTACATACGGAACGATTCGGAATCGTGATTCGCGATTTAAAATACAAAATTAAACACGGGTAGGAAGTTTGATTATAAAACATTACAATATAATTGTGACAAAAGGTCGAGTTGGTTGTGGAAAAAAACAAGTGAGACGCTTTATGTTTGCGTGGAAATCGGAAAAACGTTAATAGACTTTTTTTAAACCCCGAAAGTCGATCAAAGTTGAATTGTGAGCTACAGCAATGGAGGGTTGAGAACATGTGCGTAACTTGGGGGTGCAGACCCACGTAGTGCGTGGGGGCTCCAAGATATTTGGGGCCCCACAAAAATACTTAGAATTTTTCCCGTAATCCGCCGTAAGGCATTCGAAGTAGCAATATCCTTATGCGAATGAAAGATTTCATCGCTCGAAATGAAGAGGAAAATACCCATCTCAAGTGTTTGTAATTGTTTCGTCCTATCCTTATAATGTTAGAATTACAGAAGTCTCAATGTATTTTTGGAATTGAAACGCAAAACATATCGATAAAAATGAACACGATATAAAAATTTCATATATTTTTATATAAATAGGGGCCCAAAAAACTTGACTTGCGTGAGGGCCCCAAAACCGTTGTTACGCCCCTGGTTGAGTATATGTTATTACATGTTATAACATGTTACCTTTGCTCTTAATTTCTTTAAACCTGTGTTTAAAGAAATCTATCGAACAAAGTGAGTCATCTTTAGGTATTTATATGAAAACGATAAAAGATGCACATCTATTATGTCAGTTAGCATTAAAATATTGATACAAAACAGTTTTCTTAAAAAATACGTCCTCCTCGCGGAAAATCTTATGTTAAAAATATTCTGCAGGGGAACCCATGCACAAATTAGAATCCCCACACATTAAGAAAATTGTTTTTTCTGCAGGAATAGAGGAAAATATGAGCACAGGAGGAAGGTATCACATCATCCGACTTTTAGAATATCAGCATTTACCACGCATAAAATTCTTAGAATTATAAAATATAACTGAATAATAAAATAATTATACCCATTAAGTTTACTAAATTAAACAATATCTAATAACTAAATTGAGTTTTGAGTTCATTTGTTTATATCCTAAGCGCCAAAATCTAATTTTTGCGTCTCTTAAAAAGGCACATTTGAAGAGTTTTCACTTTCGATTCTATCTAATGCAATACCTATAAAATTTTTAGCAATATTAAAATATTTCTTAAAGAAAGATCAGTTCTGTCTGTTTAAAAAATGAAACAACCCCTTACCTTTTTGCTGGGGTTGAATCCTCCATCGGTGGACGTTCTAGTCTCAGCCTACGCGGTAGAAATTCCTCTTGAGTCACAAACACGCGACACTTCGTTTCGAGATGAAAAAACGAGAGAATAATGACGATAAACCTGAAAATAAAATAAATTGGGAATAAATGCATGGTAGAAAGTACGAAGGAAAATATGAAATAAAACAAGAATGAATAAGAAGAATGAAGCAGAGGAGTGCCAAGATAATTGAAAAATCAGTTTCATTTCATATATAGATGTAGACCAGTTCAGGTTTCGAAAAGAACGTGGCGCAAGACACGCCATAGGCGTGATGAGGACTTGCGTATAAATAAACACTGAATACAAGCAGAATGTATTCGCGCGCTTTGTAGATGTTGAAAAGGCCTTTGATAAAGTTTTATGGCCTAAGCTAATGGAAGTGTTGAGGAATATAGGAATAATCTATATATATTTATGTATCAGATTGAGCAGGTGAGGGAAGAAGAGGGAGAATCAGATTAGGCAGCGCTAGGAATAGGTTTAAGTCCACTCTCTCCTATAGTATTTAATATTTATGCAGAAGGAATGATGAAGTGCATGGAGAGATGTAGAGAAAAAGGAGTGAAAGAGGAAGGTAGCCCAGTCAGATTAGTTAAATTTGCAGCATTGGTGAGTAAATCAGAAAAAAAGGGTTGCAGGCGCTATTAGATGTTAGATCCTTAAATGAAAAGGCAATGCCACTGGGAATGAAAATTGAAAGGAATAAAAATATAAAGTGAGCGAGTGATAACAGGTCAATGTCACAGTTGACAGTTTTTGCTTATTTAGGTAGCATTCTTGACCCTGAATGAAAAAACACGAACGAGATAAGGTCAAAGGATGGTAATACTAAAAGAGACACTAACTGAGACGACGTGAGTATTGGTCAGTAAGTCTGAATAGAGATATTAAAAAGAGGTTAGTGAAAACCTAGACGTGAATGTAGCATTATATGGGGGTGAGACATGGACAACGACAAAAGAACATGCGAGCAGATTAGAGGCGTTTGATATGTAGGTATGGCGTAGATTAAGAGGAAATCAGTTGGACTAAGAGAAACACAAATTAGGAATACGGTACGTAAAGTAGATTAATTAGAGCAATACATATGGGGAATGCATGAGAAATGGATGGATCAAATTTTGATAGGTATGCTTAGGAAAATTATAGGAGGGCGGATGCTAGGGAAAGGGGCATAGAGGTAGGAAGAGGAAAGAAATATTAGATGCATCAACATAAGGGTATGATAAACTGAAGAGAAATGCCTTGGATAGTACAGATTGGTTTGGATGAGCCAAAAATCTACTGAAAGGTATAATTACTGCGATGAACAGTTATCAAGAAATTAAGGAAGCTGGGTAGGAAAGGATGATATGAAAAACCTTTATAACACATAATCGCGAACTGGCTGATAGACTTTCAAAATTAAGAAAAACTCCTTAACCGTACAGTTACGAAGTTTTTTTCATAATTTTGAAACATCCATCTCGCCGTGGTCTCCAGCCCTTTTTAATTAATAGCTAATAGAGTAGGTATTATTTAGAATTTGATATAGACAAATATACGGATTACGCGTAATGATTGTAAAGCTACGATGGTGTCCCACCTGAAATAGAAACTATATAAATATTCGGGTACAATACTTCAACAAGATATACGAAAAGGCTCCAAATATATTTTGAGCACGAAAGATATGTAATAAAGAAAATATACCTACTATCTCCATAAAACATATAACGTGGATAAAATGTGTGAGCACGTGCGCCATAATTTTCCCATCCTCACATTATGTCCTTAATTACTATTAAAGAACGGTAAAGGGTATTTAAGGTAGTGGTTCGCAAATCTCCCCTCCCCATTTGGGCCAATTTCGCTGAGAAGAGTATTTGCCTGCAGCCGAATTTCTCGCTCGGAATAACATCTTTTTTTAAATCGAATCGACCAATTCGAAATAATCTTCTTCGGTCGATTTAATATTTCGCCTTCTATTGAGGTTTAGCTGCAAATTTAAAAGAGATTATTGCGACTGTGTGACATGCTTTCATTTCGCTAGGAGGAATTAACCCTGGCCTTCGAGAGTAGCGTAGTATTAAGTGCGCACTATATAATATAGAATGAAATTATAAGCTGATCGATTAACCTAATAATATTTCGAAATTTCGCGCAAAAAGGGAATAGTTATAATGCTGCCTCACCTTTTGATCAAAATAATGTGATATTTTGTAACATTATTCGTAAATCGTAGTACGACTGAAGATAAAAATTTATATAATGCGCCGTAAATGGTTGGGAATACATAATTGACTTTTAAGTATAAAATAAAACTGTTTTCAAATTAGTAATTAATTAATTTCCCAATAAATTCTCGTGGATCACGCTTTGAAAAATGTTTTATTTTCTATTTATGTGTATCTCCGTCTAGGCATTTTAAATAAATCTTACCCGTCGTCTTTTACGTTTTTGAAAATTATAATAATGATATCATATTTTCCATACTTGTAATAAATGAATTATGAGTCTAAAGGTATTAAAATAAACAACATTAACCGAAGGAGAGAAGTCAACTGGCGATTATTTTCGTTACATCTGCCATTTACCTAAAAGAACATTACACGCTAGATATTACAACATTAATCTTTATTAAGTATTGCATTAAGTTGAGCATTCTTTATAATTTCTCTACGAGGAACGTCGAACCTAAAAATAGGACCTTAAATCATCCACATCGAATTACAGCAATAGCCGCACTCGCTTTGTTCTCTCTTTAAAACGAACGAGCAGCACGCGAAACTTTAATTCGGCCGGAAATATATCCGCGGGGGTAATAGAGGCGATAAATTATTGCTAAAACATGGCCCATCGCTTCATTGAGCGGACGACCGGAGCTTGAAGTCATACCTTAACAAACGATCGCGGACTATTCATGCGAGAGAATCTAGGTCGCTTTCGAACGGGAAGTCTGAGGCCAAGTTTAAAATTCATTCCATCGCACCGTCATTACCTTCATGTTAACTAGTTAAATCGATTTAGACCACTGCCCCGTGTAATCACGGGCTTGTACGTAAGCCGGTCGCAAAAATTTTCGGATGTTAAACTTCATACCGTCATTGACTGAGCTCGCAGGACCGGAAAATCGGAGAATAAACGATCGAGATAATACAAAACTCGCGCTGTGTTATCCGCTCGAGTTGGTGCGGGATGAATTAGTAGATGATCGTCATGGCGACGGATTTCACGAATCCTCTTTCATGCGTAGAGATTTTTGTCTATTTTTTTTCGTCGCTTTGTCTGCATTGAAAAATTGGTAGGTATATTTTTAAACTGTAAAATATCGAAAATGCCTATGTTTGAAATTCGGATAACTCTAAAGCTCGTAAAAAAAACCATATATGCTTAAAGAAAAGGAAAGGTAATAATAAAGGTGGCAACAAAGTGTTGGAGGAAGCCCAGTGGACACTTACCTAGATTGAAGAGCCGCTGGGGGTGCTGAGGGCACACGAAAAACAAAGAAACACAAAAACGACACAAATATGGAGCTTTCGGGCTGACGCCCTTCTTCAGCGACGGAGAGACATATAGTTTTTCGTGTGTCCTCAGCACCCCTAGCGGCTCTTCAATCTAGGTAAGTGTCCACTGGGCTTCCTCCAACACCTTGTTGCCACCTTTATATACGTATATTGTAACGTCTCTGGACCGGTCAATTTTGAAAACCCCTCTTCCGGTAAAGTCGAAAGATACGATAGCGTTTTGTTTGTGGTGGAAATACTCCCCGGTAGGAGAGAAAGTTTTCCTCGTGGGCGAAGGCACGAACAGACAGGAGTTCACGCTCAAATTCCATAGCAGGGAGTTGACTCTCAAATTCCATAGTGGAGAGTTCCAGCCCAAGTTCCCCCGAGTCAAGCTCGAGCGTCCAGCCCATAGCGGAGAGGGACGGCGATTCCAGTAGAATCCCAGCTGATTCTGGAGAAGAGATCTCACCCCCAATTCTACGTCTCGGACGCGCGTGGAGATTCCTCGCTTCCTATACCTTGACCGCGTAGAAAACGACCTTCTTGGCGACCAGTGGGCGGAGCTAAGGATACCTACCCCACCTCCACACCTTCCCACCCCTGCTATCCCTTCCCCTCACTCTCGAGCGGAGAGTCCCTTGTAAGCAGCTCAGTGTTGTCAGTTTCCCTCAAATGTGGGCCGTAAGCCTGTTTTCCACTTATGAAAAGTAGCGGCGTTCGTAATTTTTCGGAAAAAATAACAAACAGCAAAAGCTGGCAACCGCGAGGGAGGGAGTTATAGCGGGAGTGGGGGTATACCCCTCCTCGGAGGGGATGCGCGGCAATTTCCGCGCAGGACGTTTTCTACGCGGTCAAGCTATAGTACTTCGACAACGAAGCCAACCACGACGCTGCCAGCTTCACATCATCTTTGTCGGTGAATTTCTCTGATTCCCCTCCCGCCAGGGACTCTAGTCCCGAAACCAACTTTAATCGCGATAGTTGTTTATAAGTACCCCGAGTTACTGGGTTTCTCATTTGTAATGAATTTTCCACGTTCCTTCTATAACTATGTTTACTTTAACTGGAATATTCAATGAATTTCTTCCTATTTTTGATTGAACAGTGATTTCTTGTTATTTATTGTAAAAACTTCCTCTCCTTTAATTACCTCAAAAAACCGTCGGCCTTACGTTCCGGATGTCGACTCCTTTCTCGGAACCCCAACCATTAGGAAGGCACCCTAGGTGCTTCATAGAGAGTGGAGTTTCTCCTGCTCCACCATATCTGAGTTATCCCAGTGACTCAACCTCGGATTATTCCATTTGTATGCCCTTCACCTGTTGGCATGAGTCAAAAGAGGGTTGGATGTCCCGTGACGCAAGGTCGATACTTCACCTACGTTTAGGGGAAGTCATTACAAGTGGAAAATGAAGAGTAATCATTTTGCGTATTCTCAATAATAAAGGAGTGATGAATATTTGAAGTTGTTGATGGAAATAAGAAGAAAAGCAAGTTTGCTGTTTTACAATGTTTATTCAAGCAATTACTCATTACAGTAATTACTCAAAGTGGCCACCATCTTCTTTTAGGCAGGTTCTGGCTCTCTTTAAAGAGATCTTGTTGCTGTGCGAAGCATAACGCCATCCATTTTTATCTGCGCTGCAGCATCGTTGATGCGGTCTGACAGTTCTACAGTTTGCACTTTCGTTTGACAAACAAGGCTTTTCAAAGGGCCCCATAAGTTATAATCTAAAGGGATCAAATCTGGCCACCTTGGCGGCCAAGCTTGTGGCCCTCCCCGGCCGCTCCAGCGATCTTAAAACCGTTGGTTTATGAATAGTCTTACACATCCTGTAAAGTGTGCTGGTACACCGTCAGGCTGAAACCACATGCCTTGTCTAACCTCAAGTGTTCCAGAAGTTCTGGTAGGCGGTATAGGTTTAGTTATATCTCTGCAGTAAAACGATGTTCCAGAACGAACGGTCCAATAAGTCTATTGTCAATAATCCCGCACCAAATGTTTATAGAAAATAAGTTTTGTTTGTTTCATTTGGATTCTCCAAGGCCCATGAATGGTAATTTCTACAGTTTGTTATTCTGTCCCTAGTGAACATCACCTTATCACTAAACAAAATTCGTGGAATCAGCTGGTCATTTTGAACGACCCAGTTGCAGAATTCCATACATGCAGGATAATCTTCAGGCTGAAGAGCTTGCACATCCTGATGGTGAAATGGATAATAACCGTGATGATTAAGAGTTCCCCATACACTCATTCGTGGCATGTGGATCCGTTCAGATATTCTACGAACACTGGTGGTTGGACTATTGTTCACCATCTCGAGTATGACCTCTTCCTCATCCACTGTTTGCTGTATGGGATGCTCTTTGGCTTCGGCAATGCACCTTTTTCTCGTAAATACCTGTGCATGCATGAAAACACTCGCTAATCAGATGTTCACAGATTTGGGAATCACTTTTCGTATTTTCAGACAGCTGCTGCCGCATTCCCATCGCAGAATCCATAAACAAAATGAATGTCGGCATACTCTTCATTAGTGTACATGGACAGTGGTTGCTTTTCTTCTTTCTAGCTACTATCGCATGACCATGTGTCGACCTGTGCGCTCAGAAGTGTTGCCAATGGTTGCTTTTCTTCTTATTTCCATCAACAAATTCAAATGTCCATTACTCCTTTATTATTGAGAATATGCAAAATGATTACTCTTCATTTTCCACTTGTAATGACTTCCCATAAATGTAAGTGAAGTATCGACCTCGCGTCACGGGACACCCTGCATATATATATATATACATACATACACACACACACACACAAACCATCGGTTTTCGGAATGGAGATGAAATTTTATAAGAAGGAAAACATTTTCTAGTGCCTTCGTGGAAAACGTTAAAATTTCACCCAAGAGAGGCCAAAATAAAGATACATACACAGAGAATGGATGCACATATATATAATAAAGGTTTGGATCTACAGAATATTTCTTTCTTGCGCTAAAAATTCACCATGACTTTATTTTAAGTATGATATTTGTTGTAATGTTATACCCGCACGCACTGTTTGAAACTAAATATCTGGGGAAAAAATCAACATCCCTTTGAATTCCCTCGCTGCAACTTTTTCAGTCTGTTTCGCAATATTTAACTTGATACGGGCTGTGTGAATTTTGTGCCTGACTATACTTTTACTTTTAGGAAACTGTGAAATAAAAAAAACACCTGCAAAATACTTATCCCAACCCTTTCAGCCACCGTATCCATTTTAATGGACGTTCAGTTACACGGTTTTGACAACTTCTGATACCTGATTATGTTATCTTGTAACGAAACCGATCGTATTAACATTGTCTATGTCGATCAACACAAAATTTCTGCATCGACAAAATGCTCGCGCAATTGCCATTGCATAAACCTTTCTTTGCATTTAAATTTCACAACAGCATAATGATACATCCAACTTTCAATGTTAATTTATGAGTAGGCATTCCAGAAGGATATAGAGAATTTAAAAACTCCATTGGATAATTTCGTCTATAGTCTAAATTCAAATGTAAACTAAACTTGCACATAACAGAAATATCACATTGGTACTTTATGACCCATAAAAATCACAAATTACACTACTTAACACCTTTTTCTTTATTGTTTAAACTTAATACACTGCAATCTTACTAAAGTCAGCTGACACTTGTTCCACTAACATTCTTATATTTACTTTGCTATCAGAATTTACGTTCACACAGACGCTACCTACATTATATTATATTTTATCACTTTTCACATTACCTTTTTACTTTTAATTTAACTTTTCCTATTTTCGCATCTCCAGTTTCAGAAAGGAACTGAGCACACCCATGCAAAATTTCTCCATTTATATGCTTTGCAAAATTTCCAGAAAGGGAAGTCCAATATTGTAAGAAATATCTGGAAAATTCTCCCTCCACCTCTACATCTATATAGAAGTGTAACAAGCAAAAGAATCCGTACTAAATTCCAGTCCCATTAGGACTACGTAATTTCACAAAAATCCAACAATGTGGGTTGCCATGCGGGTGAACGTGAAGAGAGAAACAAAAACCACATATGAATTATTCCTTTGGAGCCCTCCACAATCGTACCAAATTTAATTCAAATCAATAGTTGGACTCGGAAAAATAAGTGTAGTTTAATGTTTAAATTGGCCGCCATTTTGAATCAAGCAAACAGTCAGACAGTATAACCCCGCACTGACCTTCACCTTAGTGCCCCCTACTATCATGACAAATGTGGGCATGCATAAAGGAAGAGACACAATTGGCCACCATTTTGAATGAAGCTGACAAACCGGCACTAAAACCCCGTGTTGACCTTCCCTTTTGTGCCACCTACTACTGTGCCAAATTCGGTTGGAATCAGTTGATTGTGGACGTGCATAAAGGTGCAGACAGAAAATGGGCCACCATTTTAAAACAAATGGAAATATGGACAATAAACCACGCATTGACCTTCTCCTTGGTACCCCCTACAATTGTCCCAAATTTGGTTGGAATTGGTTGAGAAATGTGGGCCTGCAGACAGACAGACGGACAGACATACAGACACTAAAATATAGTTGTGGGGATAATGATTTCGTGAGATACAGAAATCTCAGCGTTTGAGAGGGTAGGAATTTTCTCCTGTGTATCTCTTGGAGGGCACCCACTGGAGCTGTTAGATATTAGCTTGGCTATTCCAGTCCCAACTGAGAAAACATCCGAATTCTGAAAATGGAATAAATCTCCTAAGATAGTTCAGTGGAAGAATATGCCCCCACAAGTAGAAGACACAGGTTCGATTCCCGGTCATGGGAGAAATTTTTCCCTAATTTCAAAATATTCCCAAATTTCCAGAAATTTCATACCTATTGCATTCTTTCCTCCAATTTAAGATTAAATATAGTCTGTCAACGAATGGACAACACACTTATTGATAATACTATTGGTGAACTATGCGATTTCTTCTAATATAAGTTAAATTAAATTAATGTTGCATCATTTTTAAAAGTTTAAGATACAAACCCAATTTAAAAAATGGGAGTTTGCATGAAGAACAGTGACACAAATATTACAAAAATCTGCCAGAGCGAATGTTTGAATAATTTTTGTTAATTATTGAGGTAAAATGCATTTCAATATAATGGACTGAGCGAATAAAAGTTAAGCAAATACGTTTACTAAAAAATTTCTCACATATTTTAAGCAAAAGCTTAATTTGAGTTGCATAAAAAAATAGCCCTTGCTTTTGCTTGAAAGAAATAGCATTTCCTTATTTTTAAAAATTTTCTGTATCAAATGCTTAAAAAAGTGTGAATAAAACCGTACTTATGCTAAATTCTTTAAGCATATGCTTTGCATTTTTTAAGTGAGGTGAGAGGCGGCTCATTGAAAATTTTCAAGTCGTTTTTTTATATTTTGGACTTCATTTTATTGAAACTAGTGATATAACCAATTTATTATATTATGGTTACACAAAACGTGAAAAAATACTACAAAAACTAATGCCAACAAGTATCTATAATGTAGACTGTTTCACTGAAGAGCATATTTAAAATCTACTTCTAGTAAAAAGTCAAGAGAAACACACAAAACATTTCTATACTATTTGTTCTAAGTTAAAGTAAATTATATAAAAACCATTTTATAATACTACCTAAAATCTATGATGAAACAATCAAATTCAAATATCACAATTAATTATCAATATTTGGCTATCACATGCCTTTTAAACATAAACTATAACAATGAGGGAAGAATTTCAGAGCAATTTGCATAAGGTTCTTTTTCCTTTAAAATATGTATAAGAAACATAGCATGTTTATGCAAAATAATTATTTTATACTTCAACCTTTCATTTACAAGCTAATGATAAATTTAAAAAGACTGAAATTTTTAGCACAACACAAGAAAAGGTTATCCTGAAAATGTAGGTAACCTATATATCCAATATTTCTTTGGATATACGAGGGTGATCAGAAAGTAAGAATACAATGTCTGCATTTCACAAATGACATGTTATTTCCAAATTATTATAATACATTTAAACTTACATTAATGAACTATTTTTCCACATAGTCCCCTTGCTGGTTGAGAAATCAAATTACTTACACTAGTAGTATAGATATCAGGGTCCTGTGCTCTGAGCCAAAAACAAACTTCACTTTGAACCTTTGCATCCAAATGAAACCCACAACCACTGAAATGTTTTAAGAGGTTCAAACAATTGGTAGCAAAATGGGATGTGATCAGGACAATAAGGGAGGTATTTTAAAACTTCCCATCAGATCAAAATTAGGAGCCTTGTATTCTTACTTTTCAATCGCCCATGGTAATAGTCAAAGTTCATCCGATGGATAGACTAAATGTGTGCATATATAAAAATGCTTGAAACTAAATAGTAAAAGTTTTAAAATTAATAGTAAGTGCTTAAAACTGAATAGTAAATGCTTACAAGTAAAAGCAAACTTGTATTCAGTCAAATTGAAACAAAAGGCTCTAAGCATCTGTTTATGTTATTAGTGAATGCTTTTGCTTTTACTATTTTATTTAATGATTTCTTTCAAGTAATTATTAATGTGCTTAAATTGTAGTAATATTGTAAACAAATCAAGTAAATTTAATAAAAACTTTCCTTCGTTATTCTGTTTGGTATAACAATATTCTACAATACGACTCTGTTATATTTTGATCAATATGTCATGTTGACTGAAGATAAAACCATTGATGCATTATAATTAATATGGATTTATTGGTGTAGTGATTGTAAAACATGATGATTTTGTATCATAACATAGCTTACCATTCAAATAATTTTACTGTTTTTAAGTTTTAAAAAAGGAATATTATTTTTATTATAACTGACTATTTAAAAGAGAAACGAATCACTATTGAAATTCTGGCATGTGGTATCGATTATAGATAAAATCAGTGTTTTTTCTTTCGAAATGCACTGGAATGCTGTTCTGAAACCTTCATTGCAATTAAATACTAACTTCCATAAACTAAAACAAATCAAACATAGCCATTTGCAATGTAACGATGTTTTACACATATTGTACAATCTCACATATTTCTATGCTGACAAATTATATTCACTTCCTATTTTTTCAACACTCACCTCAATCGTGTTCCGGAACCTACTTTGATAGAAAAAAGCACTGGATAAAACCCTTGATGCATCATAATTAATACAGATATATTGGTGTAGTGATTTTAAAACCATTATGATTTGTAGCATAATATAATTTATCATTCAAATACTTTTTCTGTTTTTAAATTATCAAACTGTAACAATATTTTTATCATAATTAAATATTTATAAAATTAATTAATCACAATTGAAATTCCAGGAAATTTTTCATAATTTATCAATTAAGAAGTTGGATAATCACTAAACTAATCTTATATTTAGTGTTACTGCCTTCTCAGAGTAGCTTAGCATAATAACTCATTTATTCAGTTTGTGTAATGATCCTAAAAGAGAGTATACTTGGTTATTTTAATGATTAAAGCATTTGCCTATGTTTTGTGAATGGTTTTCCTTTTTCTGTTTTATTTAAGAAATTCCTTCATTTTTATTCACTCTGTTTATTTTAATGCCTAAATCATTTGCTTATGCTTTTAGCAAATACGTTTGCTTTTATAGTTTAATTTAAAAATATCCTTCATTTGTATTCACTAAACACATTGTATTAACGAATTACATGAATCACCATAAAATAATACAAAAATAACAATAAGGTACTTAGGATTGTTACACTAACTAAATAGATGTGTGTCAAATGATTTTTTATGCTAAGTCTTCTCTTAGAAGGCAATAACACTAAATATAAGATTAGTTCAGTGATTATGCAACTTCTTAATTGGTAAAATATGAAAAGTTCCTGAAATTTCAATAGTGATTCATTCCTCTTTTATGCAATACTGTTATGATAAAAATAATATTTCAGTTTGATAACTTAATAAAGGTAAAATTATTTGAATGGTTAGCTATATTATGCTACAAATTCATCATAGTTTTAAAACAATACGCTAATATATCCATATTAATTATAATGCATCACTGGTGTTATCTTTAGTCTATATCACATGCTGGAATAAATGAATAATACTTAAAAGAAAATAAGAAACGATTTCTGTTACTTCAAAATCATTCATCAAAATATAATAAATTCATGTAATAGAATATGTGATGCAAAAAAGAATAATGAAGGAACGTTTTTATTAAATTTACTTGTTGTAATTACAACATTACTGTGCAATTAAAGAACGTTATGAATTACCAAAAAAGCAATACGTGATGGCAATATTAATATTTAATCTAGGAAATTAAACATTTCTTTCTAAGTAAAAGTATTTAAAATATTTTAAAAGCTTCCTACCTTGATATGTAACCTGTTTTAAGAACTTTCAAAGCTGTAAATGCTTACGAACGCTTGTTTCACCGCCATTTTCAGAATCCGGAAAATAATACATAATTTCTCCGTTGGTGTCACTGCACTCCTGGTGTACTGTGCTGCCATCAACGGAGAATCCTCCAGCTATTTAAAGATGAAATGTGTATTATAGTAAAAGTGTCGTTGTCCATAACAATTCCTTTCAAAATTCTCGCATGATTCGCCCATATTTGTTAACAATAATATCACTTTAAAACACGCTGAATTTTTTTACAACCCACTATTTTCATACACTTGAAAACTATTCTTATTCACATAAAGTTATCTTTCAAATCTTATGTCATATTAAATTAACTTGCATCGAATGGGAAGTCTATGGAAAATCATGTAGCATGCATAAGAGATTCTTGTTACTAAATAAGTGTTAAATCTGACGTAAATTATTATTCTATTTTTCATAAATAGAGTTCATTGGGTAACATAAGTTACATTTTTAATATCATTAAAGTTTTGGACCAAATGTATCCTGTTTAATTAACGCTTTCAAAAGAAATGTCGTTCTCTTTAAGGTTATCGGAAGCTACCAAATGTTAGGTAGTTGAACAAGTTTTACTTTATGTAACGTTGGTTATCACTCCTGAAAAACCTCATTGTTAGGATACAGTATTGAAAGTCTTGAGTATTTCCGTATATAGATTAACTTTCTCGATTATTTACCTTTAATTTACTCTTATAAGATCCCGTTACAATTCTAAACGATCATTGTGGGTACAACTTACCATAAAGCACTTTTTCAGTGCATAATTTAAAAAAACCTGAAGTAAACTAAAAACTACCCTAGGAATAATGGAATAAATTAAGATATAATTGATTGCCAGGTTAGAATTTCATGACAGAATTATAAATTTATGATTAATCTTACTTAAAACAAACTTTTTTCTCTAATTTATAATGAGCGCAAGAAGAAATTATTTTATCTTTCCCCTTGGGATAGATATCTTTGTACTGGCGCTCACTATAATTTGACGATAGTCTTTTATCGTTGCAGGTCGCGACCTTGCCGCTGTGCGGCGTATGCTGACTTACCGTTATCAAAAAAGAGCGGAGGTGTTTTATACTAGTTTATTTCAAAGGGATGCGTACGCACGTATCCTCAGAGGAGGTGTGTAGTGTTTTTATATAAGGTTGTTATTGCTTTTCATTTTGAATTAAATGTGCCGTGGCGTTGACGCTGCCTTTTCGAGGTAAGCGTAGTAAAGCTATTGGCGGTCTTTATATAATTCATTATTTTCGAATTGTCTTACCACGAGGTGTGTCTCATACAAGAAAATTGCATTTGCGTTTAGATTGTAATGTCTTTCTACATTGTTCTCATATCAGAGAAGTTATCTAAGGTAATATCCGGGTTGACACTGTTACCCTTTTGTATATTTTATCGATCACTTGTATGCAACCCACAAATTTTCTGAATAGAGATATGAAAGATATTAATATTTTTCTGAATGAATGTTGCTGTTTTTCTTCCAATTAAATTATATTCGTGTTTCGAATTTTTCTTCTTTGATTTTCCGCACTAGCTACATTTATCTTAAATTTATTTTTTGTGTGAAAATTATTACCATACGTATAATTCGGATCATTTGTGTTTTAGGTCAAATAGCTGAGATATATCAAATATACCATGAGCAATACGCTTATTTCCGAACCTGGTGAACATCAATCTCTCCTCAGACAAGGAAAATCAAAAAATGGTGAATAGCATTCCTTTTTCTAGTTTTCATGTCTAGTAGTTTACTAATGAATTGACTGTAGACCTTCAAGTGCTTGTATTCCTCTGTCCTAAGTTTACGCACGATACAAACACCGATGCTTTCGTCTCCTTCGTAAATTACTCATTACCAGAAGTGTAGTAATCTATGCGTGTGTACTTGGAAGACTTATCCAGATTAAAGTTCATTCCTCCAGACATTCAAGGAATTAAAAATTTTCGATAAATTATGTTTCACTCCAACAATGATTGTACACTATCGAAATCAAGAGTATGAGATATGTTCGTGATTTTTTTGCACTCGTTAGTATACGCTTAACATTTCAAAGTTACGGGAATAAATATTAACAGATTTTATTTTCGCGCCAACGATCCTGTAGCTGTTTACTCCGTCCTTCCCTTCGCCAGTTTTGTATTATTTTCTTGTGTTAATTTTCCCATAAATTTCCAACCATTTATGAATTGTTTATGTCTAACATAGAGCTACTAGCTAACAACTTTATTTTATCGTATGAACAATGCTTTTTTATCGTGTTTTATTTTGTTTATGTTATATCACTTTCATATGTTTCTTACCAGCATCTATGCTTTTAGTTCCAGTTATTGCAAATCGCGTTTTTATATGTCAACAAATACTTTGACACTAGCTGGTGCATTATTTTTGCATGCTCAAGGCATTTATTTATAACTGAATGAATTAACAAGTACCCTGAGATTTCCTTATTCCAAATATGATTCCTTAATGTCATTCATGGTTTGATGGTTGACTTATATGCATGCTTGGTGAAATAAAAATATATATTTAAATTTCTCAATAATTTCATATAAATGTATGGCATGAAAGCAACTCTACTGCGATCTCAGCAATTTTTCAGTAATATCAATGTAACTGGAGTCCTTAGTATAGCGTAAAATTTTAATTGAGATAAAATTTTAAGTGAATATTTATGTATGTATATATTGCATACTGAAGGCAATGATGAATTTATTAGTATTCACTTTAACCATGGAAGTTTACAGTTGATATGGATAACTTCCATAGCCATAAAACATGATTAAACTAGGATCACATTTAAGACATAAAGCAGCAACCCATAGAAATAATCCACAAATAATAGGCTTTAACAAGAATTAATCAATGGAAATATTTGTAAAAGTTATCCAATAACACATTTTTCTCCTAAGCTACTGCTGGGTTAGAAAATTTTATCTGTGAAATCTATGTTAGTGCCAACCTCTTGCCTCTTTATGTGTTTCAAATATTGCGCCTTCATTTTACATTGAATAATATAGATCAGGGCTCTTTGACCTTTTTTTTGCTCAGAGCAATTTTTTTAAATGACTGAATACACCTTTAGTACATTTAAAAGTGGTAATGAAATCAATAACACTTATATTAAGATCATAACAGTAAAATTCACAGTTTTGCATATTTTCCTAATTTAGAGCATTCATTCTTAGTCGTAACATCACAACTTTTGATTCCAAAGTCATGCGGGAAAAGATGCAGTGAGAAAACAAATTATAATCTGTAACATTTTTGCATATCCCTTAAAACTCTTGAAGTACCCCCAAAGGGTATGAACATCACTGGTTGAAAACCCCTGATATAGACATTAAATTTATGAAAATTATTACTGCACCTGCAACATTTTGCCATTGCGTTAATAGAATCTTGAACATGTAACATCCTCTATGATGAAATTATTTTTTTTTTTTTTAGTCTTTCAGCAAAAATCCAGATTAATTCTCATAATCAAATACCATTTTGGTAGAGTTTTAGTGTACCAGCAGTATTTTTGTATGAATTTGAGATGAATCATAATGCCTCCTATTTGAAAGATAACATATTTTCATAGGTGACCCTAACTTGCAGGAAAAGATCTCATTATGGATTATTATCAATGAACCTGGTTTTTCATTAATAATAGCTATTTAAGCATGGAATTAGTTCCTGTTTGTTCTTATTCTCAATGAATTTTTTAAATCGTTATAAGATGTTACACTCAGGAACAGGACTTATTTTATGTAAAGAGTTTTAAAATATGCATTGTCGTGAAGAGAATTTTTAAAGCTAATCATATTTATCCTATAAAAATAGGTCTGTGTTACTAGTAGACTGAACAACTTCCATTCTTGGCTAAGGTAGAGAACTATAGTTCCATTTTTTATCCAAATAATTTATTTTTCTCATTTTTAATGCTGCCTGCATTCAAAATTTCATAGTTTTTTAGAAGGCATGAAATAATACGATTTGGAATTTTCTCAAGTTTGTATTCGACATTTGTGTAATTAAAATGTACCTTAATCTATACTATAAATATTTTGAAGAATGTGTTTGTGTGTTTGCACATTTATGGCGCAACAACTACAAAATGTTGCAGCAAGAAGGTGCCATTTTAACAGCAATAAAAAGTTAAGCAAAATGGGAGGATTTTTAAAGTGATTTGAGCTACATTTTTTATATAAAAATGTTTTTCACTTTTAATTTTTCCCATTTAAATAACACGGGAATGAGCATATTGTTGGATTAACAATTTACGTGACAACTGTTATAAACAATACATAATATTAACTAAAATAAATAATATATATCTAATACAAATTAAAGTAGCGAAGAAAGAAACACAAAGTGTGGCATAGAGTTCTCCAAAGCAAACTGTTTTTAAAACTACGTAAGTAACTTAAATAATTATGCGTAGATTTTCCACAAATTGTGATTTTCAAATCTTTGAAGATATCGTCACAAAACTTAGCATAGGTAAATAATTTTATCCTGCGGATAACGTAGGCTATACAGCAATAAAAAATTTTTGGGAGGGGGGGGAGGGTGTGCTTAATTCAATAATTATTTTCCCCATAAGTTTACACGTAATTTTCGATTTTTCAGAGTGCAAGATTTTTTTCTTTCATTCATCTAAATAGGTAATTGCAAACAAGTTTTCTTCATTTTTGCTTTATTTGACGGTTAAAACTGTGTACTATCTTATTCTTACGATGTTTACGTGTTACACAGTCGAAGTTTTAGATTCACTAAATCCGTTGAAATTCAACGGGCAGTTCTGCTAGTGTAGTTATATATGCTTCTTATAGTCATGCCCTTTCAGAGGTTTGAGGGAGCCCGGGACATTTTCAGATTTTGACGCCCGTAGTCATAATAAAAACAAAAAATGAAACACGTGAAAACAAAAATTAGACAGTCATTATTCAAAAAAGAGTGATAAGAAATTGTAATATTTTTCATTTAAAAAATTCTTTTCTGGCCTTTTTCTGTGCAAATGTACCAGTTGTTGAGGGAAAATCTATTTTTCATACATTGTCTCAGTTGATATTAAGCATACCGAGCACATTCAAATGCAAAATTGAGCCCTCTTGATCTTGAAGCTCTTCTGCCCCCCCTCCCCACCTTAGATTGGTTTTGTCATTAGTATATATGATTTCAGGAATACTTAATGAGTCACCTTAAAATATAGGAAGTAGTCATGTTAGGTAAAATATGTGTTAATGAAATGGATAGATCCGTGTGTTGGTTGGCAGACTATCTTTTGGATAGAAATGGTGTAGATTTGGCAAGATACCAGACATTCTATGAATGAAAGTCACTGGATATGTTCGTTTGTAGCATTATATTATTTCTATAAGTTTTAGCCAGCTTCATTAATTTAGAAATAAACCATATTTTCTTAATTTTACCATTGAATGAAAATTTAAATTATTAAATTTCATTTAATTTCTTATTATTCTATACCCCTACATTCATTACCTTATTTTGTTTTAGATCAGTAGTATTATAGGGGTTTTCTAATCTTGTATCTAGGGTTATATTGTGGTTTTCTTTTGTTGAGGCAATTGTTCATCTAGCATTATTTTAACTGTTGCAAAAACAAAAAAGTTTTATTTCTTATAAATTTATTCATATAAATTTCAAAGTTGATCGTGCCTGTAAACTGTCTTTGTGCTGACATAACTTTGAAAGCCATTGCCTTTTATAAACATTCCTATCAAAATAATTTAATATTTTTACTAATTAATCATGCTAAATTTTAGCATCTAAGAAGACCACAGTTATTGCAACGAATATCTCAGTATTGCATTTCAGCAAATTTTATAAGCTATATAAATTATTGAAGTAATGTTTGTAGGTATTGTTCACTGCTTGAACTAGGTTTCATTTATATTTTAGGTAAGAAGTTCTTTAGATACATATGTATACATATGTTAAAATTTATAATTGTGGAAGAGACGATGATAGTTCAGAATACTGGATACTGGATGAAATCATGGGCATTATTTTTAACTGGGCGAAATTTTTTTACCCATCTCGAAAGACCATCAGCATATGTTGTCCGATTTTCATCGCGAGTGGATTTTCCCAGCCTTTTCTGTCAAATTTAAGTTCCCGAATATAGCTGAGGCAATTATAAAAATAAACTTGGAATGAGCCTGGTTTTCACACTGATAGTTGTCATAATTTTCTCCCCTCTGACTATCTGCCAGACTTTTCCGTAAATAGCCCTACAACAAACCAATTTTGTCGCCGTGGTGACCGGAGCCAGCTTCTGACTCTTCTTCCCTCAGAGTACGTCACCGTTTTGGTTTTTGTGACTGTGTCTGCGCTCCCTTTTAAATATTTCGAAAGAGACAAATAAACACATGCTTTAACCCAACCCAAAATGTGGTGTCGTTGTAGTAACTAGGGCTGCCACCTTTTGAGGATTCCAAAACCGGAGATATGAGAAAAAATTATACAGTATTAAGTATTTACATGAAAAAAATGCTCATGCGACAATTTATGGTTCTTTAATGATGTTATAACAATGTATAACATTGCATCGCGCATCTGTTCTCGGTGGCTTGTGAAATCCAATGCGGAGTCAGAGTTGATCAAATTGTCTTCAAGATACGCAAACGAAAAGATTCGTTGGAACGACTTATAGAAGGGCGAAATTTAGGTCATAATGTAATAATACGGGACGCACTTTGTCACTCCGTCCCGTATTGATTTCACACAGGATAATGGACATTTGAGGAAAATTGGCCGAAAAACGTCCCGTGACCGGAGAATGGTTATTAAAAGCGGAGATGAACTGCGAAAACCGGAGAGATGGCAGCCCTAGGAGTAACATTTGAATTTAATTTCTGTAGACTTTTTTTTTACTGGGTCTGAAACTTATGCTGCGAATTAGATAATTCGAAGGAAATTTTTTCTTTGTTAAAAATGCGCGTTAAAATGCATTTCTCTGAACGTGTTCGCTGCGATTAGAAGCGCTAATTTAATTTTGCATCGATCGTAGGTGACATCAGGTACATGATGGCTTTGCATCAGGGACGTAACTAGACTTTTATTCTTGGGGGGCCAATGAAAATTGAGGGGGGGCAGGGTAATTTCCAGCATTTCCAAAATAAACAAAAATATGCAAACATCTTGCTAGATTTTAATAGCGGAATATCTTTTTCGTAAGTATTGAATACTTTTAGATTAACGGATCGTTTTTCATTGAACAGTTCAATAAATGCGCTTGCTTCATTTTAATTGAGGAATGTGGAAATTAATATAAAATGCAATGCCAGTTAACAAAATTTAATATAGGGTTTTCATTTTATCGCAGAGATATGCATAATATAATAAATTAAATATATTTTTTGAATTTTTATTTTCTTATATCCGCAGGGACGTAACTTGTCTACCAACAGTAGGGAGGGCAGCGTTTAAGTAAAAAATATTTGGGGGCTCAAAGTAATTTGAATATCAAATACATATTAACGAAGAAGCTATTTGTTGTTGTAATTTATATTAACGCATCATCACTTTTCAAAACTTGAATTATGTTTGTATTAAAAGTAATATAATAGCCTAAATATTTATTTGATACAAACGCTTTGTTTATATTATCAATCCGCTACTTTCCTATGTCTTCAACTTATAACTATTTTTTCTTATTTTTAGCGATTTTTTTTAAATAGCTGAAGTTGGCACTTTGTCCGTCTGTCTGTATGTGAGCAATGAATATCTCGGAAACCGTTTAAGCTACGGCCGCCAAATTTCAAGGGTTGGTTTAGGTGCTCGACATAAGTTTGGTCCGGATCGGTTACAGGGGCGAAGAGGGCCCCCCAGAAGCACATTTTAATTTTAATTTAATGTCACCGGTGGAGCCAACAAATAAAACAATACAATACAACAGACAATTTTTATTAAATCGTCCAATTAAATTGCTTTTAGCAGTTTGGCTGCGCTGACTGGTTGTCTTACGTATAAACAATTAGGGTAATTTCTATCAATTATTTAATATTGGGTTTGTAATACTTATGATAATAACATACTCCATAAGAAAAGGATGGAATATTTTATCGAGTTTTTACCTACTTATTCACAGCCATTTAGTGTAGCGCAGTGTTTCACACTTAAAATCCTTTGGCGGACCAGAAATTATAGCGTCTCTTTTCGAGGGCCGGTGATGTTTATGTTTTGCTAGTTGTTCACATATCTTTCCTTATGTAATGAAGTTTCATTAACTTAATAGTAATACACAAATCCATACCGGAATGGCGAATAGCTACAGCAGAATTACACTTCATTATATAACTTAGTGTTAATAAAGGTATTGTTTTATAAAAATTATTAAGTCAAATAAATATATGCTGACCACCAATTCTCAAGCATCTGCGATTAAGAAACGCTCTAGCGGCCATTTTCTGCGAAGGTCGTCCTCTATACTAATTTACTTAAATGTTCTTTACAGATGAAATAAGATTATGTAGAGGAAATTTTTAATTGTTGAATATGAAGAACAATTCTTAGGAAACCGATACTAATTTATATTTGGAATTTAACCTCTCTGGGATTAAAACAAAAAAATTATTTTCCCATTCTATTTCTTGTGATTTAATTTGAAAATTGCTTAGATAACTACCGTGTGGCGCGATAATGTGATATCGGAATTACAAAAACGTCGTATCTTTTAAGCATAATTGTAGAAATTCTCGATAATTATTGTCATCAGCTGCTTTAGGGTAATATATTAGAACTAAATAAAATTTAAGCTTTTTTCGGAAATGTCATTTTAAAAATTACATATTTCATACCGCGTTCATTTGTAATATCTAATTTGGTGTAAAAGTATTAACCCTTACAAAAGTGAAGGTTGAATCTGGTGCACTTGAGTAAGAAGATCCTTCTTACAATTAGACCACTAACTATTCCAACTACCAGACAATCTGGCCCTTTTCGGAAGTTAAAAGAAGGCGGATTATGTATTTTCAAAGATGTGACATCAACGCTCATGGGGAATGTCTAAATGGACGGAACTGCAGAATATTCCGCGAATCTGAAACAGTGACGGAAATTCCATTCTCTCACCCTTCACCCATAAGCCCTCGTGGGAAAATATACCCGTGTCCATCCGCAAGTGGAGCTAGATTCGAGACCTTTGAATCAGATGTTTTACTATCCTCAGAAAAGGATTGGAGAGGGAAGCGTCGGTTTTGAACGTGGGTGTAGGCGCTTGCTTTTTCCCCAGGGATGGCAAATACGTGGCACGCGTGCGATTTTACTTGGTACGCGGAAGATTGTATTTTCTGTATAAAATATGACGTTTCTTAGAGAAGGAGTAAACTAGTGGCACGCTAACTAAAATTCTGATGGTTCACACAACTTTCTTGGCACGCGACTCAAAAATCATTTGCCGTCCCTGTTTCACCCCTACTACTTTCCGAATAAATATATCATATAACTGTTATTCAGCTATTGAAGCGTAGAATGGTCGGCCCCCGTCGAGACCATTTTCGCGGAAAGGCGGAACTCCAGGAAGTAGCTCAAGCCAGTTTAGCTGCGGAGGGAAATTTTCCGATTTTTTCCTGTACCGTTAACTCTTTTGGTATACTAGGCTAAAAGCTCCAAAATACGAGGGTGGAAAGCAATAAGCATGCTTATTCATTGATGCCGGCTTGAGAGATTTAAAATAATAAGATGCTAATTGACGATCGGAAAAGCGTCCTTAAAAACTCTGGCGTTACCTCAGATGGTATACCGTATGCAATATGCTGATGACATTCAGTGGAGGCTGGGGGGGCCAAGGGCCCCCCTTAGTTACGTCCCTGCTTTGCATAGATTAAATATTTCATATTAATAAACTAGAAAAAAGAAACAATATATTGATCCACATACAATTTTAATACGACAGGTTTCGTTACGAGGTAACATCGTCAGGTGACATTTGATGTTGCCTTGTAACGAAACCGGTTTTATTAAAATTGTGTATGTGGATCGATAGACTTTCTTTTTCCTATTTTATAATTATGGAATCGTTCCACAAAGTAACCCTGAATACTATTAATTTCATTAAACATTTCAGTTGCAACTTTCAGGATACAATTTTCCGCCTTGATCTGTGTGCATTGTTTGAGGTGGTACATTTTGACACGCGTGTTTCGCGCTTAATAAAATAAGCAAACGAACTAGAGACGATGTTTCTCGATCTCCCTTGATTCCAGACTTCTTCGTGTTCGCCCGTCACCAGTTGGCTATCACTGTTCTAGAATTAAGTACATACATATCTCGGTCTGGTAAAAATCGAAATTTTTTTTCACTTCCGTTTTCTCAGATAAGAGGACATTTGGAGCAGAAATGCCACGTTTCTTGGACGAATTTTGCACGAGCGATTAAATTTCGCTATACGTCCGGAAATTTGAAGACGACATTTCGTGGTTTTCTCAAAAAACGTTTACGACGTTAACGAAATAACGAAATGGATCGCTGAAAAATGTACTTTTCTGAATTATTTCGAAACGGTTTTCTGTTTCTACATCTTTCAGTTGTATAGAAACGCTCTCTGATTGATATTAAAACGAAAGGTCGTTTAGATCAGTGGTATGGTACCAATACCCAAAGTGGTACCAGAAGGATCTGAAAGTGGTACCAGCAAAATCTTGGTATTATCTTAGTAACCTCATATACCACAATCACTCATCGACTTTCACTTTCATGTAATTGCTTAAATAAAGCTTATTGGATTACTGTACAGAGTAAGTTACATTTTCCACTTCCACTTTCCACTTCCACCATTTTGATGAAATTTTTTTTCAGGGAAATTTCTCTTTTACGAAATCATGTGGTGGTACTAGGTAGTTGATGAAATTGTCCAAAGGGTACATGCAAAAAAAAAGGTTTGAGTAGCACTGGTTTAGGTCAAGGGTCGGCAACGTTATCTCTTTGGTGGCACTGTTTATCGAAATTCATATTCTCCGACTCCCCGCGACTGCCCTCCATAACGCTTACGAAAAATGGTGATCATACTAGAAGGCAACCTGAGTTTAATCATTAACCATTAAACTGCGAAATAAAATTTGAATAAAATTAAAATTCTTTTCAAAATACACATTTTTGTCATTATTCTCTGAATTATCGTGGCACGTAAAATCTCTTCGTTTGCAATGTTCTGGCACGCGTATCATAGGTTGCCGACCCCTGAATTATCCTGTAAGGCCGCTGAAACCGTATGGTGTCATTCTACGTATAGTCAGCCGCTCACATAAATTCCTCAGATACGAGAAACTTTCATATATTTGATTTTTTTCGGAACTCTCGTAAAAAAGGAATGACACCACATGTTTGAAAACATCCTTCGCTAATAGGACGTAAACATCAATCGAGATGGTGCATTAATAATTTTTCCCCCTGAAGGATTGGTCCCTTAAACGTAAAAAATGTCTCGCAGAGGAATCCAACCAGGATTTTTACGAGAAAAATTCTTATGATCCACCGCTTGAATCGATGAAAACTCACTCTTTGCTCGGTTTGTGTGTGTGTGCGTGTGCGTGCGTGCGAGGATGAAATTCGGGTCTGCTACGTCGCATTGCATTGCTATATGTATCCCGCACCGCTTAATTAAGCAAAAATGCTTTCGTCGCATTGAGAGAGAGAGACTACCCCCCGTTTCAGAGAGCGCCGTGCAAATCTGTCCTCCGCGTTGCATCCCAGAAATCCGCTTTGGTTCGACCCTGCTTCTCCTTCTAAGTGTGTGTGTGTGTTGTGCACACGTCTCTCTCGGATGCGCGATGTAACGAAGGGAAATAAAAAAATCGCGTTCGCTTCGCTGCAGTTTCCTCATGTCATCCCGACGGGACCTCCCCCGCGCAAACTCCGCCTCTCTTCTCTAAACACTCTTCCAGCCCCGACTGTTACTTCCTACCAACTCTTTTTTTTTCCCTGACTCACCCCCTCAACAACACTCCGAGGTTTATCCCACAGATATCGTTTCTGTGTTTGTTTTTCTGAATCTTAAAAGTGTGTCGCTGGAGTAAATTGATCGTCGTATTATATTTTTGACTGTTGTTGTTGTAAAGATGGGTTAAATAAATGAAAGAGGGGATCAGATGGTCTCAATTTCGTCCGAATAAAGTCGTTTGCCTGTCTGTCTGTCTGTCTTCACGTCAACTTCTTCCCCCGCAACGCTCGTCCCCCTCAATTCTCCCACAAATATTCTCCTCCTACTCAACTTTCCTCCCCTTACTAACTCTCCTCCCCTCAAGTCTCCTACCTCTCCAGCTACCCCCCTGCTCTCCTCTTCCCCCAATTCTTTTAACCCTTAACTCTCCACCTCCTCCTCCTAACACTCCTCCCTCCCTAACTCTTCCCCCTCCTAACTCTTCTTCCCCCACCTCTCCTCCCACTCCAGCTACACCCCTTCCCTCAGGGCTCCTCTTCCCCCAACTCTTCCTCTTCCAACTATCCGTCCCCCCCCCCCTCCCCCCGCTACTCTTCCCTCTTAAACCTCAGTCCCACTTTCAGTTTAGTCTCTCCAACCCTTTTCCCCCTTTAATATCTATATCCTAATTTCCCATTCCCTCCAATACAGCACAATTCACGAATCCCAAAAGGGCCTCCCGAAGAGGTGAAGGCTCCCTTGATATATATCGGTCGACCCCACGTGACACTCCAACTCTACTCTTCTCTCTCACACTCACTCTGCTTCTGCTCCTCCTTCCTACAAAATCCGTTTCATCCCGTTTCTCTCTCTCTTTATACTCCCTATTCTTTCTCCCCCCACCCCTTCTCCTCCCCCCCCCCTCCTTCGCGGGACGCATCCACCCTCACGCGCATTTGCCCCCGGGCATGTGTAAAGGGAAGGGAAAGAAGGAGAAGGGAAACTGCCGTATCTTTGGGCACTTCCTAGAGCAGTGGTGCCCAACCTACTGCGGATGTGGCCCGCGAAGGGTTTTAACGCGGCCCGCGAAGCCACGACGGAAAAGCAACCCGAAAATTTCAACGCACAAATTCATACATTTTTATGAAATTTTTTTATAATGAAACTTTTAAACATCCGAGTTTTTACCATAAAAATCCCATTTAGACTTGATTTTCACCAACATGACATCTTAGAATGTATAGGTAATATCCGATTTTAAACTCTAATCCGGCCCGCCGAATAATTGGCAACTTCCAACGTGGCTCGCCTAAGGATTCGCAACCAACGATGCGGCCCGCCACGTAGAAGAGGTTGGACACCACTCTCCTAGAGGGTAGAGAGGGAGAGTGAGAGAGAGGGAGGGAGGGAGAGCGCGGGAGAGAGAGAGAGAGCGCGCGCGAGAGAGAGAGATGAGAAAGAGGTCTGGGGAGAGAGAGGATGGATATGGGAGAGATGGGGGGCAGATGATGGTGGGGGCAGATGATGGGGGGAGGAGCAGATGATGGTGGGGGCAGATGAGATGGGGGAAGGCAGATGAGGGAGATAATGTGGGGGAGATGCGAGAGGTTCTTAAGAGACGATGATGATGGCGTTAGGCGTGCGTGGTTGTGAGTTTATTTCTGGCCGTTACACAAAAGTCAGTCCGTGTGTAAGTGTGTGTGTCTCCCGCTCTGGTTTTTGAATAGTTTTCGGTAGGATAGAATAAGAGAGAGAGAGAGAGAGGAGAAGATCCAGTCGTAGGAATATAGCGGAGAAGATAACGTCGTGGTGTTCGGAAGAGAGAGAGAGAGAGGACAACATCTCTTCGCCTTGTCCCATTTTTATAAGTGTGCGAAAAGGGGTTTGGTGTTGGATTACGTCGGTGAGTGAAGTGTCGAGTGTGGTTGTAGTTCTTCTTTTAAAAAAAAAGAAAGTCTCGGAAATTATAAGGAGAAGAAGAGAGGAAAAAAAGTTCTGATTTCGGATGGATTACGCGAGAAATTTTGAACCGCTTTAAAAAAAAAAGAAAGATACATCATTCTTGCGTTTTTTTTTCGACGTTTTCTGTCGTTGAGAGCGGTTGGGTTGGTCTCAGAAATAAGGAGAAGAGAAAGAGGGAAAAAGTTCCGATTTTGGTTGGATTACGCGAGAAATTTAGTTTTTTTAAAAAAACATCCTTTTGGGCGTTTTTTTCGACGTTTTCCGCCGTTGAGAGTGGTTGCCGTTCTTAACAAAAGTCTCAAAAATGAGGAGAAGAGAAAGAGGAAAAAATTTCCGATTTTGGTTAGATTACGCGAGAAATTTAAACAGTTTTTAAAAAAAGTTCTTTATTTTTGGGCGCTTTTTTTGGACGTTTTCTGTCTTGTTTTTTTTTTGTTTTTGACATGGTGCCATCTTCTTCTCTCGTGACACAGTCGAGTTTGTCGCCTTCTCGGTTTTTTTTTTGGGTCGTTCCGTTTTTTCCCCGCAGGGGAATCGGTCCGGAGCGCGACACCTGTGCGTGACTTCGCCCGGCGCGTTCGTGTTTTTTTAAATACGCGTGGGAGGAATTTTCTTTATTGTTTTTTTAATCGCGTCGTTGATAGGGGGAGACGGACGGATTCGCGATTCCTCGCGAGGGAATGTTATCATTATCCTTTTTTTTGTTTTCGTAATACGCCCTTCTCCACCCTACCGATCATTGTCTTGGTGTCGTTTCCTTCCCTCGCTTCCCCCAACCTCTCCCCTCCTCCCCCTGTTTTCTCTCCCCCCACTTTTTCTCGTTCGGTTTCTCCCCTTTCTCGTCTGACTGCTTCCTCTTCGACTTCCCTGCGTTCTCTCCCTCTCTCCCGTTGTTTTGAATTCTCTGGAGCGTTTCTCTCTCTCTCTCCCCTCCCTCCCCTCTCTTCACCCTCCCCCATTCCCTCTCCTCCCCCCTCCTCTCGCAGTCGTACGTGTTGTCTGGCGTTTCTGGTCGTTCCGCCCTCGCGGAGGCAGGTAAAACCGTGTTGTGTCACGGAATCTCGGTTTTTTCTCCCCGTGAGGTTGGGAGACCTGTGGCGTTGTTAAGGATCGCGGGATGAGATTGAGAATGGAGGGAGGGATTGTAGTTCATTTGTTTTTCTTATTCATCCGGAGAACGATGCGCGCGTGGGATGCGAAGGAGTTCCTTTATATAATATTTTTGGAAAAAATCTAGTGAATACATTTAGGGGGGGGGGGGGTTGGGAAAAAATTAAATGGAGTTGTTTTTTTTTAACCCGAAAAAGAAAACGGAATGATTAAAAAAATGCGTTTCCGAGTAAATGAGGAGATGCCTTTCTCCAGAGGGGAGGATTTTCTTCCGTTGTGTAAAATCTTTTTTTTTTCGTCGAAGTCGTCGGAATTTTCGTGGGCGTTCGTTGTTTCTGGAGCGTGTGTTTCTTTTATACTCTCCGTCGGTGTTCTCGTATTTTTTTTTTGCGTGTTCCTAGGGGTTTAATAAAAAGTGAGTGCGAAATCTTCGAGGGGTCGTTAACATGTATGCAGGGATGAGGTATGGGAGAATTCCATATTTCTCTCTCTCTCTCTCTCTCTCTCTCTCTCTCTCTCTCTCTCTCTCTCTCTCTCTCTCTCTCTCTCTCTCTCTCTCTCTCTCTCTCTCTCTCTCTCTTTTTTACCCATTTCTTCATTTGGTCTTCCTCCCGAAAGAATGTGCTTACGAGTTTTTTTTGGAAATTTTTTACTCGCCCCACATAGCGCTATTACGGAATTCCACGAAAATTCATCAAGCGCCCTTTGTAAAGAAAAAGAGAGAGAGAGGGAGAAGCATGTGCCATTAGTTAAATTATAAATGAACTCCCTTTAAAAAAAAAAACAGAAAAAGCGAACATTTCGGGAGCGGCGCACTCCGTCAAACCGCGAAAAGTAATAAGGCGGAGAAGGGAGACGTAGGAATTCGCGGTGGGGAATTTTTTTTTCTTAGGGGCGACCCAGATTTCGTTGAGTCTTGTAGCCGTCAGATGTTTTTAGGGGAGAACCGTTTCTTTTTCCTCGGAAACGTCTTCGGAAGTCTTCTTCAGACTAGATTCCTTGCACGGTACGGTGGAACTTCTATAAGTCGAACCTCGAAGTGAAACCGTGCTACGTGAGACATGCACATAGGAATACATGATGCTGCATCTATAGTCATATTCAGGATTGCTTCCTTTATTGTTTACTATAATCTCTGTGTAAATCTGAAATATTTTTTGTTTTTTTACGTTCGGAGACCCTTCCAAAACCGTGCAATTCGAGGTATTTCTCTGAATAGAAAACCGTGCCAAACCGGAGACGTGTTAAGTGAAATAGTGTTATTTCAGACTTGTACTGGGGAAAAATTGTTTATTTTACACCAGTCGCTTTGGCATTTAGATGCACGCCGAAGAACGTTTAAAAAAAACGATGTGATAGGAAGAGTGGGCGGGGTTTATGTAACACACCATGTTAACAGTTCATGGTTAATGAAATTTCCGGCGGTGATGCGTCTGGAATGTCCGAATTATTTGCACCGAGGAAAATATTCAGATCAAAAAGCGTTATTGAAAATACTATTCCGATTCGAAATAGTTGGCGAAACACCCGAACGCAGCATGTGCTCATACAGTAAACTCTTCCAGCGCGGGTTTTCGCAAACAGGATTTGATTATACGCGGTCGGATTAATGGGACTCTTAGGCGCGACGAAGAAGCTTTCAGCTTATAACGGGTGTTTTCAAACTGTGTTTTCTGGATCTGTAGTGTTCCGCGAAAGCTTGATAGGGTCCCATGAGAGAATGATAAGGAGAGGCCCGATGTGTTGCGCTGTTGGTTAGGGTCCGGGAAAAAATTATTTTAAACATATAAAGGTTCCGTGACTTAAGAAAGTTTGAGAAACCATGGCCTGTAAGTACACGTAATTAATTCCGACCAGCGGGCCGGATGCAGCCCACTTGGCAATTTTATGCGGCCCACCGCCGGTGTTTCATAGTTTTAAAAATTTATTTTAATTAAGTACTTAATATTATTTCCCATGTATCAGAATCTGTCAACGTTAAATTGCGACTTATTAGTAAATATTTGTCAATTAAACGAGTTCTTTTTAATGCTGTTTTTGATTTTTCCTTACGATATTTCTAAGATTGAATTCCAACATGATTTTTAATATTGAAATTTTAACCATAAAAAGCTGTTTATAACTTGATTTCCACGCATATGGTGCCTAAGAATCTCAAGGTAACTTAAAGAGTTAACTATATTCCATTGACAATTTCCAATGCGGCCCACCGAAGGATTCACTGCCACTAATGCGGCTCACCATGCAGAAAAGGTTGCTCGTCACTGCCATAAGGCATTAGGTTCGCTCAACGCGTCGTTTTCCGAGGACGTTAACCCTCCCCTCCCCCCCACCCCCCTCCCCCTCCAGCTGCGCGAGAGACTACTTTTGCGTGAAATGATGAATCATTTCTTTTCCTAAAGATGATATTCCCAACCAAGAACAAGTTATCCTAAGACAAGAGGGAGGGAAAACCGCAAGGATCACCAGCGATATTCCTGATTTCCTAGTGAAGAGGGTGTTTTTCAGACGCGACAATTTTCTGTTGCAACTCGAGAATAAAAGTAACGCCTGCGAACTCTTAAAAAAATATTTTCTTCGTTTTATCGTCCTTTACATTTTCGGTAATTGCGATAGTAAAAAGGAAGTAGTGAACCTTATACGAGATAACCGCAGATCTACTTGAAGCGTGTTGTCGTCTCATAAAGAAATTGTTATCTCGATATGATAGCTTGACGAATATACGTAATTAGCGTCGAGGCGGGAGGTGTGACGAGTAATGCGAGAAATGTTTTCACGCGTTTTGATATTCTTTTGTTTCGTAATACGTAACTTCGCTGTTTTCCTTAGCGAAGGTAGTCATTTTTTTAGTGCTGTAAATTTTCAAAGTGGAAATTTAAAATCGCTAAGCCGGATTCCCAGAGAGAATCAAACTGGAGACGAAATGGTTGAGACGTGACATAGTGACCACCGCCTGGCATACCGGTTCCGTCTGAGCGATCGGAGAAATTTTGCGTTTTTGCGATTGTGTTAGGAGGAATCCGAATATATTTTTTGTACTTTCTTCCGTTCAGGAATGTCGGGTATCGAAATAGTGACCAGCAGAATTGAATGACCTTCGCTTAACCACCGGGGTGAAATATACTTGAGCGTAATTTCTTCTGGGGATGAAAGGCAGACTATTTTTAAGTCATCGCGTCTTCCTTCTCCTCATTGGTAGAAAGTAATTTACTGCCGACTTAATCATCAGGCCGACAACATATATAGGGTCTCTGAGAGGGAGGGCCAAGAGGGCTATTTGTCCTGTTCCTCAAGCTCAATGGAGTCCAAATTTGCTTTCGAATGGACTCGCCATACTTAATACCAACTGTGAAATGGCACGAAAATTATATTTTTCCGCAAAAATTGATACATTTCCATTGACAAAGACCAGACTAGCATTTTTTAAATAAACGAATTTACAAATTACATTTCACTGTCCTTAGCTAAGGATTGACTCATTCTGTTTTCATGTGTTTTTATTATGGTCATGGGCCTCAAAATCTGGAATAAACTCAACCTACTTCATATTTATTTAATTATTTATTTATTGTCTAATTATTAGGTTTTTAAATGAGTTTAAAACAAAATAATCCGAACGAATTGAATTAACGTTGCTAGGAATTGCGGAAGCGTAAAGTCAGGTAGCAAAAGAGCACAACCGGGTTGCCAAAGAACACAGGGGTGCTTGCGTTTAACTGGTTAGGGTTTCCCTTAGTTTAAGGGGTTTGTATCATCAGTTATGACACCAGCGGTCAGCAACCTGAGGCTCTTTAAGGATTTGAATGCGTCTCGGCAGCCCCTTAACTACATATTTTAGCGCCCTAAATATGCACCCTACCCCCCTTCAAGAAATTATTTTCTCTAGTTAATTTAGATATTATTTTTTGCGCCACTTACTTAGATGCCCCCGGGGCAGATGCCCCGCTTGCCCCGCCCTAGTTACGGCACTGCGTCTCGGTATACCCGATGTAAAAAAGACTTAGAACATCCAGTTAGATTCGTGACTTAAATTACCCAAAGTTCACGTTTACTTATACTAATAATTTTCTGAGATGTTAATTGAACATGTTTAAGAAGAGGATCCTTCATATTCTCTAATACATACTTAGGGTTTTCTCGTTTTGAGTTTTTTTTTATTTGATTGAAAAAAAGTGACTTTCAGATTATTCAATTATGAATCCCTTGGCTAAATAGGTTATCATCGGAATTTAACAGTCAGAGTTCCTATCATTCAAAGTCAGTATTAAATTTTACAAAAATTCGCCACATTTCTCCGGCCGTATTTCTTTTTTTTTTAGGTAACAAGGATGAAATTATCAGTATTAACTTTTGCAATGGCTTCGTGGGACGCATTAGGCCCACCCCTCGCGTAGACAGACACACACGCACACATATATATATACATATACATACATATACATACATATATCTCGTACATATATACACACACAGATTCGACCGTTCGCAAATCATTTGGCCTTGCGTCAAAGCGGCTTTCCTTTTCCTTGTTTTTTTCACCTCCCTTTTTTCGCATTCCCTCTGCAGTGGCGGGGAATCGAGGGAAGAGGTGCTTATTTGGGAGGGAAAGAGGAGGGTTTGAGAGACAGAGAAAAAGGAAGCGGGAAGTTGTGTGTGTATGTGTGTGCGGATTTGCACTCAAAAAAATACAAAATTCCCGCATTCATCTTCTGCATGCGAGAGTTTCCTCTCCATCCCTTTTTTTTCTCTCTCCTTCCCTTAACTCGTGTTTCCCCTCCTCCCCTTCCCTTTCATATCCTGCCATTCATTCGCTCACTGTAATTGGCGAAACGAAAAGTGATCCGTTTTCAGAGAACGGGGTAAAAGAAATTTCCTCCTATTCTACTCCATTATGCGGCCGAACGCTGCGCTTCTCACATATCGTGCACCGACTGTTTTTTTCTCTCTCCCTCTCTCTCTCTCTCTCTCTCTCTCTCTGTTTCTCTCGTCCTGAATTGTTCTCTCTCTCTCTCTCATATCGGCAGAAATCGATAATTGGGAATCAAAAACGTTTTTTAGGTTCGACGCGATTCGGTTCTGTTCGGATCTCGCTTCTTTTTTTTTCTCTCTCTCTCTCCCTCCCCATACTCTCCCGCTCTCATCGTCGCGCCCAAAAAAATAAATAAATAAACGATTTGAGCGATTCTGTTTTTTTTTTTTTTTTAGAGCTGCCGTTTCGTCTTTTCGAACATCATCCTCTTCTTTTTATGTTATCGTAAATTCTTGGGATTTTTTCATGGCGAAACGATCCCAACAATGGGAGACAAGATGTCTTACAACGTCAAAGAACGAGCTAATTCGTCGTCACGGTGGTTTTTTTTCCCGATTCGTTAAGCGGAAGTAAAAACCGCGCTCTTGTGTCTTTGACGATATGCTGCCCTAATTACACGTTCCATTCATAGGGCCGTGTGAAGAAGACTTTTTTAACACCTGCGGTGAAACCTAAAAAAAAAATCCCCTAATCTTAAATAAATCTATCCCTGCTTTGCGCGATACATGCGGTCCTGGAAAAATACCGTGTAATGATAGGAAATTAAAGTTTAATGCCATTGAGATTATGCACAATGATGTTTAATGTGTCATTGAGATGATTCATAATGACGTAATTAATGTTTCACGCTACGCGCGTTCCCTTGAGTTGCGTGATACACGCGTCCCTGGAAAAGTACCGCGTAAAGCGAATCCGTGCAAATTGGAGTATATTTTCCCATAGAAACAAATGGAGTTACACTTGAGCTCCGTCTTGAATTCATTGCGAAACAGTTCACTTGTACTGTATTCAGAATTGCTTCCCTTTTTCCTTTTTTTTTCTTTGTCATAACACCTGAGCCGAACTGAAACATTTTATGATTTTTTAATGCAAGAAAACCGTTTTTAAACCGTACCAAATAGAAAACATTTAAATCGAAACTGTGCAAAGATGGGTGCAATTACACGTAGTATGAATTTTAATCGCGTGCCAAACAAGAGAAATGTTGAATTTATTACAATATTTCAATTACGTCCCATATATCGACAATATTTTTCGTCGTATTAATGACAAATTATGTTGCTTTTACTGGCCCGATGAAGCCTCTTCGCTTCAGCGCCCGGGGCGGTCGCCCCTCCCATACCACCACCACCTCCTCGTAGTATTTTTACATGCTATGTTTTTCGATGAGGTCAATGCTTTTTGGACCTTGGGAGACTTTTTTTTTTTTTTTTTTAGCGATAAGAAAGAGGCAGAGGGATTTGGTTCATCATCGTTTTCCAGTCTTATCGTCCTTGAATCGCTCCGCGTTATCGACTTCCTGCTCAGATATCTCAGCTTTTCGACACAAGTTTCGAACTTGTGCGGTATTTATATAAGATTTCGAAATCTAACGCTAACCGCCGCAACCCCTCTGGTTTTATTTTTTCTGGCTCGTCCTAGAGTAGCGTACGGATATACTCCGTACCATCGAGTTATTCGTTTTGTCAAGGCTCCGCTCTACATATCTTCCGTCTTACTTAGCAGGAGTGGAGGACCTGGGGGAACACCACGGAGATATTTTTGTTGGACTCTTGTACCGGTTGAAGTACAGTGAAACTTCTATAAGTCAAACTTCAAGAGGAACAAAAAAAAATATTATAGAAAATTCGAGCTATCGAAGAAAAATAACATGAAAAAGATGTTGTCCTGTAAAACGAATTCCCTTCGAGTTATGGAAAATTAGAGTTATTATCTAACGTTCGACTTACAGAAGTTCTACTGTATTTAATCCTTTGTCGTAGATCAAATGGAATAGTGGACCTTATGGTTAAAGTGACCAGACGTACTGTTTTAATCAGTACAGTACTGATTTGAGACAATGTATACTGATTTCAAATATGTACTGAATTTTAAAGTTGTACCGATTTTAAAAGAAGAAAAAAAATATAATTATTTAGTTCATTTACTGTGGGATTGACGGTTGAGGTGGCTCGGGTGCGATGTGTACAGAGGACTTGTGGCAACGCTGAGTAGTTCCCCCTAGCAAACATTACCTGCCCTCCACCTATGATTGGCTGTGAGGGAGGGGAGTTTTTCAGTTTTTCCTTCCAAACCCCCACCCCTTCTCTACAACTAAGTCTCAATTCCAAAGTAATGTCTTCCAGCCAATAGTAGTTATGGTTGTGTATGTCATGTGAGTAGTATAATATTTTAATGCTGTTTAGTAAATGAACATTATTCTCAGAATAGATTATTAATATTCGTATTTAATTATATTTAAAGACCCTGCCATAAATAGAAGAAAAAACATTTTCTGATCGACTTCAGCAAGAGTATCCAATATATATATATATATATATAAAACAATAGTGTTATATACCTATGTATACTGTATAAAATTTCAATATATAAAGTATTATATTGAAATGTAGTTTTCTTTCATAGATATAAGAAATAAAAAAATGTACTGATTTTACATCTAGAAAATCTGGTCACTTTACTTATGGTCTCAATTTCGCCCTGATAATAAAAACGTTTATCTATCTATCTAGGTTGGATATCCGCACGAGCTTCTCGTAGATATCCTGAATCTCAAAGGGTAGTTCGTTTCATTTAATTGAAATGCACGAAAAATAAATTGACGAATTTGGTTGCATGTTTTTATACAGAGAAGTTTTTAGAGTAAGTCGAATATCCTTCGCCAAGTTTTCCCGAAATGAATTTTACTTGCAGCGTACTGTTATCTTAAGAGGTGTAATCCTACTAAGTCGATTCATGTTTGATTATGATCACCGAAACTATCTGCATCGGAGATAACATAACCATACGAGTGGAAGGCGCAGATTTCGATGACATAACTTTTGTGGAACTTCTTTTTATATTAGAAAGATGAATGCTGCCGTTAATAATAACAATAATTGCGTACGGCATTGCCTTAAAATCATTTTCAATGAGAAAATAATGTGTACTTTCCGAAAAACCCAGGAATTAATGTTCTTTTTTGCCAGCAGGCACGTTTACTTATTGAATTCAAAATCCGTTATGTTTGCGTGTCTTAAATACGAAAACCGTTGCATCGATTTAAGTTTTGGCATTAGAAACCATTGCGTGAAATATAATGGAATATCAGCGTTTGGATACATTTTGTCAGTTTGCGCTTTTTAGACGATTTCCTTCTTATCTGATCCCGCTATCTAATACTCGGGCATTAAAACAAATATTGATCATATTCGGATGACTTGAGACGAGATCTTCCATCACAACTCCCAAAGCGTTTTTGTCTCAGAGAACTGGAATCCTTCTATTTTTTTTTCTGCGAGCATTTCCGGTCTCTTCGGTCCGACGACTTCTGCTTGGCTTGCATCTCTATGAGATATGGCGTCTCCACCTCCTCCTTTAAAAACCCAGCATGTGTTCCTCTCAGCCTCGCATATATAGCTCTTTCTCTCTCTCTCTTTCTGTTCCGCTGTTCTCCCGATGTGTCATCGTCCATATTGCTCCCTTCTCTCCCCTCTCTCTCTCTCTTTATGTTCTCCGCGAGGGAAAGTACCGTGGGAACAAGAGAACCAGGACCGGAAATTCGTCGCTTCCTGGCCGTGTGAGGCGGCCGAGGAGGACACGCCCTCCTTTGTGGCCTCTCAACGTTCGCTTAATAGTCTCCACTCTTCCACCCCCACTCACACACACACCGTTCCCTTGTAGCTTCAACCGAAAGAGTTTCATGACCACTTCTCTCGAGTCGGACCTTCGGTGCCTTTGGCCTCAGTTCTTTCCCGGCTATAAATAACCCTCTCTCCCGTCGCATCACGCACCGTGAAGATTTCCATTGGTTCCTTTTTTTCTCTCTCCCCCACCTTCCTCACCCTTTTCTCGTTCCCTTAAAACCGTCCAAAAATACTAACTCCCGCTGAAATGAGACTAGAGAGAGAGGGAGACCGCAAGGTAAATTTACAGTGTAATTCTCTTCCTTTCTCTCTATATCCCTCACGATATCTTTATCTCTTTGGGTCTTTCTCTTCGCTTTTATCCCACTTTTCTCCCCCCTCTTCCCTTACCTCCACTTTGTGAGTCGTTTTAATTTGTCGCCCGCCCAAATGACTTTTGCTTTTTGGCGCCCCGGGACAGCCCGCCAGGAATCTTAATGGCTGCGGGTTATTCCTCCGCGTTCCAATTTCTTTTTTTTTTAGGGAAAGACGTCGTCTGGTTGGTCCTTTCGTCTGTTTTTTTTTTGTCATTGCGCTCGGGATATGTACGTGGGAGTGTAATTTAGATCCGGCGAGTACTACGAGGTGGTGTGCGGGTGTTGGATCGGCGAAGGAGAGATTATTACGGTTTGTGACGAATTATCACGTCGTCCTTTTTTTCTTCATTTTTTGAAGCGACATGTTGGAAATGCCAGCGCTTGACGTGTCGCGGAGGAAGGGAAGATGTTCTTTAGTTTTTACTCACGGTGGTGGTCCGAAAGGGAATTTTTTTTAGCTCACGTCACGGCATAAGCCGAACTGACAATCGCTAACGGTAGCGAAAAGGTTGGGGAAACCATTAAGCATTTCGGCTGCAACGCGGGCGTCACTCTTGGTCAGTCATCGATAGTAGATTATGTTCTTGATCTACTACAACATGGTGGGCCACATTGGTGGCAGTGGTGAATCTTTCAGTGGATCGCGTTGGAAATTGCTAATTCTTCGGCAGACAGGATTATAGTTCAACCGGAAGTTACTAGGAGATTCTCAGGCGCATTATGAGTAGAAAAATCATGCTTAAACTAGGTTTTTTGGGGGTTAACATTTGAACGTTAAAAATCGTGATCGAATTCAATCTCAGAAATAGCTTCGAGAAATTATTTTTTTAAAAACGGCATAAAAAAGAGCTTATTTGAATAGACGTCTTTACTAAGCGGTCCCAATTTAACGATAAATAGTTAAACAGATTTTGCTCGATAAAAAAATAATATTTGGCGGATAAATCAAAAGAAAAATGAAAAAGTTTCGAAACTATGAAAGACTGGAGGTGGAGCCGCATTCGGCCGGCGGGCCGCAGGTTGGGCAGCATTGTACTAGCGCATTTCGGATCAGAGCAGCCATTATCAATGGTAATTCACCTACAGTAGATTCTATTTGGTTTCCACTATGGCATTTCGACCACAAAGCAGCGCCGTCAGTGGAGATACAGCGATAGTAGGTTCTTAAAACAACGGCTTTCTTTTTCAAAATCTACTACCTATGAATCGCCACTGATGACGGCTGATTTGTAGGCTTAATGTGCTAGACCAGGGGTGCCCAAACTGTTTCATATCACGGGCTACTTTCATCCTGGTAATTGTCTTGCGGGCTACTTATTTTTTCAATATATAAAAAGGGATTTTAAGAAAGGACTACAAATTTACCGCAAAATGCATTTATTATACCTTATAAATCAAACAACATTATATACCTGATTAATTTAATTCAATTCCATCTTGATATGCGCGATTATGGGCACGTTTACACTGTATATCTTCAGCTAGTGAATGGTAATTGGGCACGTAACTAGAAGCAGAGAGAAGTAAACAGTCTTAGAAATGTTCATTAGTGAGAGCATTTCTGGTTTTTGATTTGATTAAGTTCATATTAGAAAATAGAACTCCTTACTCAGGATAATAAGCTTAATGCCTGGATGGATGCGTGGGCGACACAGACCCTCCTAATGGGCGACGTAATGGGCACCCCTGTGTTGGACGAATCGAAATCGAATCTATTAGATTATAGGTAGAATTTAATGTCATTTAATCACCGCTGATGACAGCTGCTTTACAGAGCTAGTAGATTCTAAATTGGCTGCTATCTTATAAATAGAATCCAGTAGATAGCATCGGCGAATCACCCTTGATGACGGTTACTTTGTGGCCGAAATGCGGGCATTTTTTTCCCCGACCTTTTTATGGCTGTTGTGGGAGGCAGCATAATCTGTCAACTCCATGGCGATTTTAAGAAAAAAATTTCACGGATTATGGAAAAACAAATGCGCACCAGCGATCGGAACATTATCTATCGGCTTCCGTTGTCGGACGGTGAAAGTGGGACGATGCGCGATTGTTTGCAGATGGGAAGTGAGTTGAACGTGAAGTCTCATTCTCTCTCTCTCTCTATGAAAATAATCCCGCGCAAGACTGATGATCCCTCTCGGCTCGTTGCTGCGGTCTGTTGACTACAATTGGATCTGCGAACGAGCTGTCATCATTAACACTGCTCTAGAGAGGATAATGTTCAAAAAGGTTTTCTGATCCGATCCTCTCGAAGCCGTTTAGCTGTCTTCGCTATCGCGTGATTGGGGGAGTTATTTATTGATCGCCTTTAGGCTTCCATCCGTTATTCCTCCATTTCTTACAGTTTTATTCGCCTTTGAGTAGTTATGAAACATCTTTACTCCTCTCGTGTGAGTGGTCGGTGATGATCTCTTAAGAGAATTATTTCAGGCTGTAGCATCCATTCATAAATTTTTAAAAAATTGAAGAATTTAAAAATAATTCGATTTCGTTACGTTTAAAATTCGTTAGACAATGAGCAGTTATGTTTTTTAAATAAATAATTAAATCGTATTTTCTTAGGCAAACTACTAATAATTTGAAAAAATCTGATGTGGCCAACACATGACTTTCTTCATATTTGGGGTATAGATATTTAAATTATTGTGAATAGCATTATGAGGCAAAATTATCATTTCGTATCGTAAATGAATAGTCGTCCTTATTGCAGTAAGTTATATTTTTAATATGTTTACAGAATTCACCGCTACATGGCAGTGGCGCTGTATACTGGAAATTTACGAATAAGCAAAATATCTCCGAAATGGATGGTTCTACGAAAATTTGTTTCAAACAAAACTTGGAAGAAATATTCTTCTCTACAACTTTGGTCCTCACGAAGATTACCAATAACGACGCTTTTAAGGAGATATTTGACGGAAACCGAAAACACCGATTATTTATAAATAATTCCTAAACAATAACTACTATGGAAAATTGTTTGAAATAAAAGATGTAGGAAATTATATTTTCTACATTTTTTGCAATTGTCAATGTTTACAATAATGAAGTATTATCGGAGAAATATCGCAAAAACCGAATCGGGTTTCGAATAAACCTCGACTTCCGGTTAACCGTAATTGTCCAAAAACTAATCAGTTCTTTGTGCTCATGGTAAAGTATTATATGTGAAATTTGGGATTAATATGACAAGTACTTTTTGAGTTAGAGCACCCACAAACACATAAATCCACACAGACACACACACACATACGTCATTCCGAAAATAGTCTAAACGTGTTCTAGGGTCCTCAAAACGTGTATTTCCGTCGATTTTTTTCGTGATCACAATACTTTCTCATTACTACGTATGGAGAAAGTAAAAAGATTTAAAACTTTCCCGGCGGATGATCATGGTCAATTTCTCTCGGGCTTCTAGCCGGGTTATAGCGGTCTTCATGGCCGACGTTTAGCCGACAGAGCTAGTCGCCGAAACGTCGGCCATGAAGCCCGAGGGAAATTGACCATACTAATAATTTAATGAAATTAGGCTCAACTTTGTGGAATTTACTCATGAAACAGAATAAAGAACTTTGAATCTTCCAATAATTTTTGTAGTGGAAGATACAAAGCTTTTTATTCTGCGTGTTACTGTTACTATATTTAACGCGAACAGGATAACCCCAATTTTATGCGTTACAATAAAACTTAAAACAGACCTAACATGCAAACTCTTCACCTGGACGGCCAATTAGAGAAATATCCACCCATAACCTCTAATTGGGAATTACATGTGTTAAAAATCATAGCAAATTTTCCAGAGATTTGTGAGTCGCAGAATTACCCTGATTTAAAAACCTTCTGAAAATTCGTCCCTAAAAGCAACTTCCTGGAAATTAATGTCCTGGCAGTACCTACGTTTTGTGTGAAAATTCGAAAGTTTTCTTGGACGAAATTTGTTAACATAGATCTTTACTTATTTTTAATCGACACTCAATGGACAGGTCGCTTCTTTTGTGAACGTCTGAAAGTGAGAAGTAATACTGAGAAATTGTTAACTGAAAATCAAATTTAGAAGTATTTAACATTGACTCACATTAAGTTCATATTTTCTTTGTTGTTTAAGTAAAATTTCATATATTCTCCTTGATAATAAAAAATGTTCAATATTTTGCCATTTTCATCTTTCTTGTTTATTTTTGTCGCAATTTATTTTAGCTTTAACTATGAATTTAAACCGGATTTTAAGGAATATTACAACCTTTGCCCTCCAAAAAATTTTCCCTGTTTTATTCGGCAAAACAAAACAAAAAGGAAAGGTTGGCCACCCCTGAGCTACACAAAGAGCTTGTAGCAGTGGTTCTTAAGCCCCTCGCTTTCTCCCACCTGCAAATCCAACAGAAAAGAATAAAACCTCGGGCTACGATCGATCACATACCCTTAGTTGGGCTTCACTAGCAGTTTTCATGTGTTAACCATTCACGGACAAGAGTACAATGCCGCCATTTGTAATCGATTCTCGCTTGTAACTTCTGTTTCTTTTATAAATAACGTGGGCCACTGGTGGCTCCAACTCAGTTTGTAATTCTTCATTCAGAATCGTCTTTTAGAGTCGTATTCGATACTTAAAGTGGAAGTTCATCATATTTTCAGCTGTTTCTCTGCTAATTGATTAAAATTAAATTTCAATAAAGACGGCATTCGTTTAATAAATAAGAGGTATATTCAGGTATTAAGGTAAACTCAGTAGATACTGCTTACATAAACAAGTATGTTTATTGTGGGGTCAGTTTCCAGGAGTGGATTTAGGGGATGGGAGGCCTCAGGTGATAGTGGTTTACGATAAGAGGTTTGCGAGGCCAACAAATCGCGATTTGTTAAATTTTATGGAGGGAAACAGCATGTTAGATCTTCAATAATTCATTTGCATATACAGGGTCTGCCAATAAAAAAGGAGACCATATGCTATAAAATGTATAGTTGTAAAACGATTCTAATTTAACTTCACGACGTTAAGATCTATCTAGCATCCTTGAGCGTACATTTGAAACCAATATCATTACTCATTTAAGAATACCATGAAAATAAAAAACAGGTGGTAAAATCTTGTGTTAACATAAAGTTTTTATTTCCATTACAAAGCTTTTATTTCTGTTACAAATTGACACAATGTTATCAGAGTCATTTGTAACTTAACTAAAAAATTGTTCAGCGAGTTTTCCTATATGTTCGACTATTTTCCTGAGCCTTGGACGAAATTGTTCTATAACACGATTCACTTGGTATTGGGGTAGTTCGTCCCATGTTCTTATCAACACGTTTCTGAGTTGATTGACATCCCCGTCTTGTTCACCTCTTTCTGAAAGGTTCTTCCAGATCTCATAATCCACTGGATTTAGGTCCGGGCTGTTGGGAGGCCAACAATCTGCTTCAAGAAATTCTTGAACGTGTGTGGTTAAATAAGCAACAGTTTCTTTTGCGGTACGAGCCCTTGCCCCATCTTGTTGGAAGATAAAATGACCCCCACCAGCAAGTTCTTTCATTTCAGGGATCATATTCTTTAAAAGTATCCATTTACTTTTATTACCAGGTTCTACAGAATGGATAGATAGACGTCTTTCCCAACTTTGAAGCACCACAATGCGTTTTGGATACCGACTTCTTGTTGAGTAGTCTTTCATCATTTATTTGGTACTTTAGTATGACATCTGAGTATACTTTGCTGTTTTGAGAGTTTCTTGGTGGCTCTTAAAGTGTAGATTTTTTCATCGGTGAAGAATTTCTCCCTAATCTTTGCAACGGTCATACGTCTCAACAGTCTGTTCGCCCGAGTTACTCGTTTTTCTTCATCAGCAGTACTGTAAGCCTTCGTCCATGGACACGTTTTCAAAGGTCGAAGTCGAAGATTCTTTTCGACTATACGTCGTACACTAGATTCTGATATTCCTGTCGCTTTTGAAATCCGTCTCATGGATACCTGGCGCATCTTCTTGGCTGAGAATTCTCAAAAAAAACTTCTTCAGTGTTCTCTTCTGTTCTCGCGCTTTTTTGGGCGCCCACAACCTGGTTTCCTTTCCACTCTGCCACTATTATCAATTTTTCGAAGTGATTCATCCAATCCATCCTGTCCATCCTTTATCGGGAAATTCTGCTAATAATTTATTTCTTCCGTTTCAAGCCTGTGGTGCTTTAAAATTATCTTGCCTTCATGTGAAAATGGCATTTTTGGGATATGAAAAAAAGCATAATTAAGGTTAACAAAACATTTTAACACGTTTTTTTATTTTCATGGTATATAGATATTGGTTTCAAATTTACACTCAACGATGCTAGGTAAACATATCTTAACGCCTTGAAGTTAAATTAGAATCGTTTTACTATTGTAGAGTTTATAGCGTATGGTCTCCGTTTTTATTGGCAGACCCTGTATATTATAATGTAGAGAGTGAGCAGCTGTTGAGGTCGATGTCACTCGCTGGTTCAAAAGTCTTCGAATAAAAAATAATTTTTCAATGATACCCACCAGTTGAGACTGGTTTTCGCCCATTATCGCTCACATTCATCGTCGTCATCATTTAGGATGTACATGACCTCTTCTTTTTGTTGGGGCATTTCACACTCAATTTGTACATTTCTTCCCCTTCTCGCGCCGAACTCCTGACTCTGTTGACACTAACACACTAGCCGTGATGCGAGTCTGTGATGAAAAAGAGTTCAGTAAAATTAAACATACAAGTTCGTAGTTTTTTTATTCAAATTATTGTAATAAATCATTCAATAATGAATTTTTAACCCTAAAAACTAATTAGAATTGATTTTCATTTTTATGAAACGCCAGGTAACTTCCGATTTAAATTTTAATCCGGCTCGCCAAAGCTTTTGCAACTTACATTGCGGTCTCCCGAACGATTCGCTGCTATCAATGGGGCCTGCCGGGTGGGTAAAGGTTGCCACCCCTGCTCTAGGTGAGAGGCCCTAGATGAGCGGTTCTCAGACTTTCAATTGTCGCGGCCCCCTTGAATGTTATGCGGCACCCTTCGAATTGGAAATAGTAAATGTAATAAACTATAATAATTTCTATCACATCGTATTTCCTAAAATTTCATGATGAAATGTTATTATTCGTGAATACTTTATATATTTTGGCATTTCACCTAACATCTCGAATAATTTTGCGGCCCACAGTTTGAGAAACGTTCTTCGGAACCGTTGGGTTCCGCTTAATCCTGTAGGGGTTCCGCGATAGGCAGCGGGAGAGAGACAATACGTTCTTCTTTCTCTTATTTGCAGCAGGAAACACGAGCTTCGCTTGTAAACTGTATAATGTAAGATACATACACCATGTAAATAACAATTACAGTGATTATAAAGTTAATTTTGTTGCGATTTGCTTTACAACCTATTAGTTAGGGATCCGCGAGAAAAATATTTGAATGTAAGTGTTCCGTGGCTTAAAAAAGTTTGGGAAATTTCTGGCCTAGATCACTTCCCACTACGTATACCCTCCTCTGCCTGTATCTTTTCCATTGCATACCATATCCTTAAATTCTGTGCCTGAGATACGCGATTGAATGCGGACTTCGAAAAGGATTTTGATGTCATTTATATGAATTCTTGAAAGTTGACGGTTATAGAGGAATTCTTAACATTAATTAGATGAATTCAACAGATTATTATCGAGCTCGTCTTTAATGGTTGGAAAAATTCCAAAACAATAACAACAAGAAATTTTTAAAATCTTTTTTATAACCATGTTGTGGCTATTGGAAATGCCCGTGGCATGCATTTTTAAGTGCTTGTTCTTGAATTCATTGGATGAATAACTTGAACAACACTTCAAGTGACAAAGACTAGAATTTTATCATAGGAGGTTATATTTTGACGTTTCCTTATTTTAATTTCGTCGCTTTCGGTCGATTTTTATCCTTTTTTCGCTTTAACGCTAATTTTAAAACGATTTTCCTCTTATTTTCGTTCACTTTGAAATCCTTGCATGTCTTCGATCAACCTTCCGTTTTCCAGCTCAGCAGGAAGACCAGTTTTTTTAACTCGCTTTATCTAAGGGTCATTGATCCCTTCAGCGACACTTGTGACTAGATTTTTCCGGGGGGGAGAGGGGGGGGGTAATTGCTCTAATGTAGGCATCTATTCGGAACCCGTTTAGCGAGGCCCGATGAAGTAACCTAGCAATTGTCGCTCGCGGGTGGACTGAATTTTTTACAAGGTCGTGATTGAGAAATTACACCGCGGCTTCCCGCCAAAGTTTAGCAACAAACGGATACAAAAATAAAGTTAGCTATGGAGTTCCCCTTACAGGTTTAATCCGATTCATGTTCGAGATGGCTCCTTTATAGACGCCCATTTCAGCTACGGATTAGGAATAATTCATTGATATTAAGGTAAGGTTGTCCATACGTCCCGGTTTCCCGGAATTTGCCCCGACGTCCAGATCTTGATTTTCGGGGCATTATATTTTCTTTTTCTTTTGAACATCCGGACTGTTTTATGTGACCTCATCACGTGACATTATTATCAGGGTAATTTGTACTAAATTTTTATCCTCAAATTTTCATTCTCATTAACTTCATGATCAATGTTGTAATAATACCTGCTGTGCTTATTCTTTGAATATGTAACATTATTTTGCATCTTTTTTTAACAAAATTGTTTTTTAAACTACGAAAAAAATTAGGTATGTATCGTATAGACAGCCAACATATTATAAATTATATATTGCCTCAGTTTTTCTTCCCTAAAACATGTCACTTCACAATTTTGCTTGCTCGGAATCTGTTCACATTACATGCTACAATTGTTTTCCGATGTCCTAACTTTGTCCGTCAAATATTAAATTTAAGTAGGTACCTAAATAAGTGTAGGATATTTTTCGTATGTTTTAAACACTTAAAATTGTCGTACAAAGTCGGCACTTGAACCAAAGAGCACGCAGAATTCATTTCCTTACCGTCGATATTCAAATACGATTCGAATCGGTCAACGAAATTGTTATGGAAACGAATATTTTAGTTTACGTTAGAAGTAAATTATTCGTCGATAAGAGCAACCCACATTGTTGCCGAATTCATGAAAATACTTACTTCGCCTAATTGGTTTGGGATAAGGGAAGTGAAGGAGAGAGGGAGAGAGAGAAAGGGAGGGAAGGAGAAGGGAGATAGAGAGAAAGAGGTGGGAGTGAGAGAGAGAGAGACTAAGGGAGAAGAGGAGAGGACGATTCCTTATTCTATTTTTTTAAATTTCGGCACAAGTGCTTCTCATTTCTGACGGCTGAGTTTGCCGAGTTTAGCGGAGCTAAATGCGAGGGACGTAGCGCCGAGGTCTTTGGAGCGAGCGGAGGGCGGGGTTGACTCGCGTAGCGCGTAAGGGCAGAGCCCTTATTCAAGGTAATCCTCTCGGGCAACCAGCTGCGAACATTTTTGCATTTAGGATCGATATACGGCAATGGGATTGTCGATTTCCGCTTTTGTTGCAAATGGAGGTACTTCAAATATATCAAAACCCGGATTGCGTTTTGCAATTCAGTTGCAATAAATTTGGGAACCGACAACGTCACCACTGTGTGTTGCTCAAACGTAATTCGTTAATAGGTCATTTATTCAACAATATTAAGGCGTCTAAGAGTTATCTTTATCGTAGTTTTATTAAATAATTTATATATTTAGACAAGAGAGGTAAAGTTGTGCACATACACGCAAGGCAGTGTATTTCTTTACGAATTATGTAATCGTGTTAAAAATGAATAACGGTAATACTATTCTTGGAAGTCTTTTTTTATATGACTAATATTTTTTCCTGCGAGATATGTCGGAAAGTTATTTTTTTTGTTATTAAATAGGTTGCGCCCCTGCTTGTGTCTGTGTTAAAAATAACTAATTCTAAAACTTTTCTTAGGAGGCTTTTTTTGATATGACTAACATTTGTTTCTGCGAGATTTGTCGTAAAGTTAATTTTTTGTTCTTATAAAGGTGGCACTCCTGTTTGAACTGTATTTACGAATTCTATCATTTTCTTATTGCTCTTGCCCAAAAAAATACTCAGAGCTAAACTTCTTGAAAATGCACTCAGTAATTTCGGAGATGAGTCAATTCGATACATAAGGGAAGCCATCTTTCCTCCTAAACTTTCGAAACTGACCAGGTATACATTGCAGTACCGATTCGATACCCGTTGTGCTTAGGTAAGGGGAATCAGCAGGTCGTAAAAAAAGATGAGTCATGCTGGCAAACTAACATAACCTAACCGTAAAGTCATCAATTTAAAAAAGATATTTATAAAGAACGCAGAATAGTCCGAAGTGAGGCCTCACATGAATTTTTAACGAAGAATTCTCCGCCTTTAGTATTCGTTGCTAAGTTTTCAAATATAAAATTCCGGTTTTGACTTTTGATAACGGCATAAATTCATTCCTGCGAAAAATAAAATTGGACTCGAAAGAAATGTTTTTTTAAAAAAAAACAAAGGTGTTTGTACGAATAAGCGCGTAATCGGAACCGAGCTCGTCTCAATTCGCTGATTACTCGGAATTGACCCGAATTGAGCCCATTACCCCCTGTCGGAGTGGCCCCGTAATGGAATTCCTCGTTCGCGCCATCATGCTTATAGCGTTAGTGCGTCCCAAACTAGCGAGAGAGTTGTCGGCGTACTGAATTCTTTGATGTACAAAGTATTTGTGCAATAGGTCATTAACAGCCTCGAGATAAATTTCCATTTTAAGGTCGCGCATTTTTCAGTGACACCGAGGACAGCTTAACACGTAAATAATCTCCGCGTTAGGGTCGCGTAATAATAAGCTAATGGATGAGCGCCCTGAAGGTTAAAACGCTCTCGTCGGATAACCTCGTAAACTTTATAATCCATCCTGCCGGGAAATCTTCCAAGCGGAAAATGCCCTCCATTTCTGGTCGACTAGGCGCGTGATTTACAAACGAAATTTCGAAGCTTCGTGTTTTTTATTTTTTTTTGTTTGTTTTTTATAATATATAGGAAGCGCGTATTTCTGCCGGACGAGAGGAGATTTTCGTTAATAATTTACGCCAGTGATGGCGAACCTTCTATTGTCCGCGTGCCAATATTACTGAAATTGTCGAATCTTTTCCTCCTCGTGTGCCACGAAAAGGTCCTTGATTTTTTTTTGCGTGCGAACTAAATTAATGTCGTGATCAAGACATAAGATTGTAAACGTAAAACTAACGTTTACAATAGTTGATTAAATAACACAAATGTTTTTGCGGCGCTAAATCAGTACGATAAATGATTTGATTGGTTTTCGCCTTTCGTTGTCGTGCCAACCAAAATCGTCTTGCGTGCCACTTATGGCACGCGTGCTATAAGTTCGCCATCACTGATTTACGCGTTAAAAAAATATGATTACTTCGTGAACAAAAATATCATTTTTTCATCGAGCGAAAAAAGTACGTAAACCCATTCGTCGAACTGCGTGGTTTCGCTTAACACGAATTCGGTTTAGCACGTTTTTGGTTTTTTTTGAACGACCTCGAGTTGCGCAGCCATATTTTTCGCTATAGCACGGTTTTGGAGCGGTCTCCTAGCATTGAATATCATATAATATTTCAATTCGACTCGGAGATTATAACAAAAAAATCGGTACAACATACACTGTACAAACTTTCTCATATACTAATGCGTCGTTTAATAATCTTTAGAAAATGAAAATCGTGTGAGCCTGTTTTAAGAAAATCCAATTTTTGTTAAAGTTGCCCAAGAATAAACTAGCCTTATATTCATTCATTGAGAAAAATAAAATACGTAGCATTATTGTAGATGTATACTCAATTAACTGTACGAAATTTGATCAAAATCGTTATAGCCGTTATTGAGAAAATCGAATTATTGTTAAAATTGACTAGAATAGAATAGCCTTATATTCATTTTTTGAGAAATATGAACTATACAGTATTATTGAAGACGTAAACTCAAGTAACTGTACGAAATTTGATCAAAATCGTTAGAGCTGTTTTCGAGAAAATCGGATTGTTTTTAAAAATGCGTAGAATAAACTACTCTTAATTATTGATCGATGTCAACCATTTCTATGTATACTCTGCTCAGAATGATAAAATGCCTAAGTACGAGATTTCATTCATTTTCGTTCTACCGTCTAGGCTCCAGAGCCAGTAACAGACAGACAGACGGCATTGCGAAAACCACTTTTTCGGATTCAGCGACAGCTAAAACGTGTATTTCCGTAAAAAATCTCGAGGTCGAATTTTTTCGCGAAAACAATACTTTCTCGATACTTCGTATGAGAAAGTAAAATGAATTCTTTTTGTAAGATGATTAAATATATACGGTCTTCCCTCTTATAATTCGAAGGATCCGTTCGTGGAAAACAGCGTGTAATAGGAAACCGTCTTACAGGATACCTCAAGTCTGTGAGAAATACGGGGCTAATTTTCTATGCTAAAACTTAGAATAATATATTTAATAAAACACGCCACGTCATAATAATAAATCGAAGTATTTTAATTAAATCAATGCACATTTTCTTTAATAAAATTGGATTAATACAATAAAAATTGGTTTAATATAGTAATAAATGTGTATAAATTACACAAATTTCACGTCATGTACATACTTCCACACAATTCCATCTAAAAAAAAACCGGAGAAATCGGTCTTCGAAAATCGTGTAAGTAAACGTGAACCGCGCCCTACGATACTATGGTCACACAATAAATACGTGAAACCGCACTCCAGGATACCGTGTTATAAGTGGATCGAAGGCGCTCAAATGTATACTCGTGTATCCCTTTAGGAAAAACTTAAAGCAAATTGCGTGGTTTCGCTTTGCGCGGTATTTTGACATGAACGCGTTTATCGTGGGAAGCGAGAAGACGAGTGTAATTTTCGGGTTTACGTGTCATCTTTAAAAATGTTTCGTTAGAATCGGTGGTGGTCGCGTTTAAAAGGTTGCGAAATGATTGGATGCTGCATCTCTCAATATCTTCCCATGTTCTTAACTGTTGCTATAGCAACCTGATGGCAGTCTTATATGTTTTTTTTTAAGACATCGGAAAGTGAGCGACTTCTGACTGCCGATGTCCAAAGCAGCTCTTGTGATTGCAGAAATTGGCCGTTCTTAAGTTCAATTCAGATTGACAGGGGGCTTTCAACTCTCTGACATCGGCTCCGCGAGGTTAATAAAGTCCGACCGAGTTGCCATGACAGTCGACAATAAGTGTAGTGGATTCGCTTGTACGCCGCGTGTTTCCGAGCCGAGTGGATGGAATTGTACCCGAGTGGTCGGCATACTAATCGATATTTCGGGGGAGGAATGTTAATTTTTCTCTGCGGGAGGGATGCCTATATTGAAATAGGCATTGATTCTTGTATAAGTGTGCTACATGTGCGTTTCGACGTGTAGCGATATTATTTAGATTTTTTTTTAATTGACCGATTATTGATGACGTTTCTCTCTATCGATCACGTGATAATATTGGCGTTTCATCTTTCGTAATTTAAGACTATAAAATTTAACCACCGGTAGTTTATTCCTGTCCGTCGTTCCTTTTTTTTTTTTGGCTTATCATTTTTCTTTCTTAATCATTTCGTTTACTTTTTTTTAATAGTCAATCAAAATAGGTACTTAATAAAGTGTCGAGCGGGACGATTCTATAAGAAAAATTACGGCATCGTAAAACAAAGGTTGTGCTGGAGAGGAGTGATCGTAATAAACGAAGCCTCAATTGTGAAAATCTTTTTAACGAGCTTGCGAAGGAAACTATGATGATTCAAAATCGCTAATTTAATCGCTATTTTCGATCGTGATCTCTTTAATGTGCTTAAAATTTTGACAGCATTCCGTCTCGAAATATTGCCTGTTAATTTAACGATGCGATCCGTATTCATTTCAACGTGTTCAAATAAATGCCTTAATGAAGTAACATTAACCCATAAGTTTGAGGAAATCGTCAATCGAGAAATACGAATTTGAAATAATTTCATTTGTTTGTTTAAAAAGATGACATATTATATGTGTGTTCAAGATTTCTAATTCCATTCTTTGACGTGTATTATGCGTTTTTCTTCGCATATTTTGGACAAAACCTGTCTTTTTTGTGACTTTTTTCCTGAAATGACGATTACTCTTTCTCCAAATTTATCAGTATGCACGTTTTGCCCGTGACAATAGTTGTTTATGTATGGTTCTTTGTCTTTAGCGTTATCTAAGGCTGTTCCTGAGATTGCCCTTATTTGTCTAATGAATGCGTTCGCACGCGTGAATGTATCTATGCGCAGCAAAGAATCCGCGCGCGCACGTACATAAAAGAACTGATTTCAACTTTTAAATTATAGATGCCGACATATTTGTCATAAATTAATTAATCCTAGTTACGGCACTGACTATGAGCATTAAAATAGCTTGTTTATCCATAAAATATTGCCCTGTGTAATTTAAGGTCTGAAGTAGAGGTCAATGGGAAATCGTTGTTATCGCTTCCATTTGTTTTGCTGCCTTCCGAGTGGCAGTTGCTGTCGACATTATTATCAGCTGGCTTACAAACGACGACAATTATTTTTTTTCCGCGCGCGAACCTTCGTCTCCCTCTTTTGTTTTATTTTTGCATGGGCTTATCTAAGCCTTTTCCCTTTTTTTTTCACGAAAACAAGTGGTACTCAATATTTTATGGAAATATCGTACATAATGCTTGATAACGAGTGATAGGAACAGGAGTGTCTCTCAAAAACACAAATATTAAATTAGTACTTACTTTATCTTTGCTCCTTCAACTTGATCCCTCCAGCCGTCCGCATTCCGTCTCTCGTCACCTGTAAAAGTAAGCGCGCGATATCTTCTTTAAATCTACTCAATACCTTGAAATTCAACAGACAGGTGGGTGGCAGGGGGTGCAGTGCAACCAGTATGTTCCTAGCTTAAAGAGTCGGCTCTCCTAATACGATCTCCGATTGTCTTAAAAAGGAACATATCTCGATATCTCTCTGTTCCATAACCTATCTCACGCGTTTTATCGTCGTGGCCCTGTCTTCCGATGTAGGTGGAAACTTAATATATTCTTTTGTTACATTATATTATGTTATTAAATTATATTGTTATTGCATTATATTATGTTATTATATTATATATATTATATTATATATATATATTATATTATATATATTATATTATATATTACATTATGTTATATATTACATTATGTTATATATTACATTATATTATATATTCCTTTATTTACATCCACCGACATATTTCACCCATCATAATCGTTCTACTTTTCAAAAATTTTTTTTTTTGCTCACCCTATCCTATTTGTTATTGTTATCACGCTTGTTGTAAAACCCCTTGAAGTGGTTTATGAGCTTGTGAAAAATAAATTAAATAAATAAGTTAAATAAATGTACATATTTATATTCCCATCTTTTTATACTTTTGAAAAGAGGTAAGGTCAAGTAAATCCACAAAGTATGATACGAATTGGGAATACCGTTCTCTACTCGAAAGCGTTTTGATATAGGAAAAACGGGGATGTAATAAAATAGGGGAATTTGGCAAATAATGAAATGGTGAGGATGTCACAATTAAGATGAAGCGTTAGGTAAGATGTGCGGAGGCAAATTTTAAACGTTGTTTATGAAATGTCGGCGATTTAACAATACGTCAGGTGAAAGATATTAAGGCTTTCGTCATTGTTGTTCTTTAAGCCATAAACCTCGATCGAGTCCATATTTTTAGTTTTTTTTTTGAGGTAAACGCGACAATCGAATCCCTGCGTCAGGTGACGTCAGAGCAAATTCGGTCATTATAAAAAGTGAAATTTCGCGAAGCGCGAAGGGAACCTTTGCCGTCATATAAACGCCCTCAGTTTTTAGCATCCAAAAAATGTATTCGAAGTCACGAAGTTTAATTTGTCTCCGACATGCTTTTTATCGTTATTTTTTGCTCAGTTCGACGCAGTAATTAAGTTGAAAACCCGAGTTTTAAAAGGTGCTCGCCACCAATTAGTTGCGTTTGCAAAAAATATGAAAGAATGTTAGTGGCGCTACTCTAATCGCGTGAAATTATGAATAATTCAAATGTATTTTTGATTCGGCCTTGACAATTTTTATTTGTAACGATGTGTCGTTTTCTAAGCTCCTGTTAGTTTTTGTAAATTGGCGACCACTTTAAGAATGTTCTCTTGAATCTGAGATATTCATTTATAATAAGTTCTGAATTCCAATTAATCAAATGCATTGGCTATTAACATGGAAAATGAAATTCGTGCAAGAATATTATGGACTTAATAGCTTAATTACAGAAGTTTCCTTTCATTTTCGCAAGTGTTTAATTGCGAATACTGTTTGTTTCTGTAAATTGATTGCGTTTTATATTGTAGCTCGAAATGTAAATTCGCCCATGAAATAATTTTGCAGAATCAAGGCATGTATAAATAACTACTTTAGTTTTTCTTTTTTTTACTTTCTCCATACCAAGTAATGGGAAAGTATTGTGATCACGAAAAAAATCGACTTCGAGATTTCAACGGAAATACACGTTTTGAGGTCCCTAGAACACGTTTAGACTATTTTCAGAATGGTGTGTGCGTGCGTGCGTGCGCGCGTGCGTGCGTGTATATATGTGATTGTGGGCGCTCTAACTCAAAAAGTACTTGCCATATCCTTACCAAACTTCAAATATAACACTTTAGCATGAGCACAAAGAACTGATTAGTTTTTTGACAATAACGGTTAATCGGAAGTCGAGGTTTATTCGAAACCCGATCCGATTTTGGCGATATTTCTCCGTTAAAATATCATTATTGTATATACAATTCTATACAAATGTTATACAGAATGTAATTTCCTACGACTTTCATTTGAAATAATTTTCCATAGCAGTTATAGTTTAGGAATTATTTATAAATAATAGGTTTTTTCGGTTTCCGTCAAATATCTCCTTAAAAACGTCGTTATTGGTAATCTCCGTGAGGACCAAAGTTGTAGAGAATAATATTTTTCCAAGTTTTGTTTGAAGCAAATTTTCGTAGAACCATCAATTTCGGAGATATTCAATTTTTTTCGTAATATCCAGTTTACAGCGCCAAAACCGCGTAGCGATGAATTCTGGAAACATAATCAAAATATAATTTACGGTAATAAGGACGACTGTATTCTTTTACGATACGAAATAATAATTTTGCCTCATAATGCTATTCATAATAATTTAAATATCTATACCCCAAATATAGAGAAAGTCGTGTTGACCACATCAGATTTTATTTTAGAATGATTTTTCCCCATTATGTGAATGATTGTCAATCTAATTTCGTTGAATACGATGCTAATTCGTTATCTTAAAATGTCGTGGGCATATACAGAATGACCGTTTTCATTCTGTGCCGAAAGGAAAAGGTTTAATTTTTTAAATTTCATTGGATTTATTTTTATTTTCACCATCTGCGTAATATAGAGAAAGTATTGTTTTCATGAAAAAAATCGAATTCGAGATTTCAACGGAAATACACGTTTTGAAGTCCCCTGAACACGTTTTGACTGTTTTCTCGATGATGTCTGTGTGTCCGTATATGTGGCAGAAATTTTGTGGGCGCTCTAACTCAAACGCTATTCATCAGATCAGCATGAAATTCTATATATGTGATTTTATATATATTCTCAAGATTTAAAAATTTTTTTAATACAATCGGTCAGCCGGAAGTATTAGTTTACTCTTGTCAAATTTTAGTTTTTCTAAAATATTTCGCTGAAGACTGAATTTTTGTTAACATATATATATATATATCCTTCCATTTGCGGCGCAACAGTCAAGAGGATATAGCATTGAAAGGATATATTGACGAGCCTTCGGCTGGCTTTGTTTTAATGGGTAGTCGTCTCCGGGCGCTACCGCGCCCTTCGCCTCGCCCGGAACCAAAGTATCCCTCCCCGTTGTCCGGTGATTGGGGTTATAAATGTTGAGACCGGCCAATCAGTCATGGGAAGGATATTTAACGTTTCCGTAGCGAATTTAAAAATTAATAATTTTTTGGGGGGAGATAAAGGATAGTGCCAAATTTTCATGAGGATTATTTTAAGAAATTCAATTTTCTTCGAAATTGTCGGTTAATAGGAAGCTCGCGCGCGTGGTAGTGACAACAATTGAATCGCTAGCGCTGAAGCGTGTAAGCTGAACTGTCCTATCGCCATATTTATTTGATTTTAGTTGACAACTTACATATAGAGAAAGTCATGTGTTGGACACATCAGTTTATTACTTATGTGCTTCTTTTTACTTTATATATCTACTAATGTTCAGCAACGTGATTGATCTATATATTTTTTTATGGTTTTACAGAATAAAAATTTGGTTTTTGATAATATTATATATATTATATTTTTCTCCACGTGTTTACAAACTATAACCCCCTGGTCACATTCGACTATTCGTGTAAACTCTTCTGTCTTAAAACGTTATAATGTGACCGGGGTTGCCATTCTTCGCTTCTGATTCGCAACGTTTCCTATCTCTGGAATCGTTTTTGCGTTTTAAAATCGTTACTGACGTATTCTCTGCTCATTTCAGCGGTGCACCGACTTCATCTCGATGCGGGAATGCGCCATGAATTATTCTTTTGTTTTTATGTCCACAATTTCAAGGTTGTTCGCACATCCTCGCGAGAGAAATCGCGCAATCTCCTGGCACCTATAAAAGGAGAATACGCCCGACTTGCGAAATTATCGTTTTTTTTGCCAATGAAAACGTGCGGAATCCGGCAAACAAAAAACAAAAGAAAATTAAAAATGAAGGAATTGTCCGTTCAGGATAGGTCGTGCCACATGAAAAGTGACCGCTTAGGCCAGGGATGACAAAATTACAAAAAATTGCTCTCCTTTTTTAGGCGCGTAAGCGCCTATTAGCGTCGGTCTGTCCGTCCTTCCGTCCTCATGTTCGTTCTCGGCTTCTATCCAACGGATTTTCATGAAATTTAATATTAAGGACTTACAATCAAAGGTAATAAGAAAATAGCAAAAATGAATCACGTAAGCCAATCAGGGGTACCACTTCAATAATGATAAAAAATGAACTTTCCGTCATATCTCGTTAAGTATTGCTCATATCAAAATATTTTTCAAAGAAAACTTGTAGAACTAGTACAGAAGAGCATTTCCTTTCCTATACATTTTTATCGTAGGAGTAGCCGTTATCAAGAAAGTCAAACAAGGATGTCTTAATTCGAGTTGAACTGAAAATTTCTTGCGTGGTTACTTCTTCACTTTTGGTAACATAAACAATCTCACAGACAAACGTTTAATTTCCTTACGTTTGCATGCAATATTTTTAAATAGGGAGAAAATGGATTATTTATGACGAAGAAAAGAACATTAAAACGCTGTTTCCCTTACGTACAGGCAGAGCCGTAGTGAGGGCGGGTCAACCGAGGCACATGCCCAGGGCGCAGCTTCGTAAGGGGGCGCCAAATTGAAGTCTTATTATACACTTGATAAAATGTGGTTACAGTTTTGTTTTCTCGATCCCTTTGAAACTTATAACGGACCACCTGAGGTTCAGCTGAAGGGCCATGGCTGTACCAAGTCATAGGTGAACGTGTGCAAACTTAATTGGCAGCTTTTAGGCTGCCTCTAGTATTTACGTTCTGAATGTAATTTCTTTTATTTACCCTCGTCCCCAGAAATGTGTGCGCCCTATCACAATGCATTAGCCGAGCAGAATTTTTGCCACAGTTGTCGATAAAAAAGTAATTGTTGAGGAGGCCTTTATTGATTTTATTGCTGTGAAATCGAAAGAGAGGCGAAGTCACGCCAGGAATAATCCAAAAGTTGGGACAGGATGGACTATATTTACAAAATATGAGAGCTCAATCGTATGAAAATGCTCCTAATATGACCGGTAAATTAAACGATTGCAAACATAACCCACTTGCACGTTTCATACCACGTACAGAGCATTCGCTTAATTTAGCTGGTTATCATTCCACTGAAAAAACTAACCGTCAAATTAGGGAATTTTTGCAAAGGTATAGAAACTCTTCCTTTATTTCGCTGGTTCCACATCGAGATGGGTTGTACTAATAGAGGTCCTAAGAGTGACAGAAAAACATGGTCATCCAGAGAAAATTCTCTGAATTCATTGGGGTTGCAATTGAAGGAAGTTTATACGGTTGTAATAAAATTAGAGAATGAACATAAATGCAGGGATGCTGAAAGTTTGCTAAAACAGGTATTTATATTTTTCTTGTTATTTGGTGACGATTGTCTCCAGAGGATCAACCACCTCACTAAATCTCTTCAGGGTGCCGATTTAACTATGGATAGAGCCGTTGACATGATCCGCGATTTGGTACCAGACATAAAAAGGTCAACGTCAACACTGGAAGAGTATATGGAATAGGCAAAGAAATTTTGCGATGAAAAAGGAATACCTGATGTTCTATCGAAAATAAGAAAAAGAAAAAGGAAATTTCACGACATGATGGAAACTGAAGCACCCTCAAAAGCTGAAACAACAGAAAATTTTAAGTTTTGCTTTATATAATATGACCGAAGATAAAATGATAAATTCCTGTGAAAATGCTGCTAGTGGATAATAAAAACAATGTGGATAAACGCGAGTTAATCGAAAAAGTTTGCAGTTTGAAACACCACCAGCCTTCGAAAAAAGTGTAAAAATTACTCAGAAAGAAATATTGGGATTTATTCCTAATATGGGAAATTTTCTGATAATTTTTTGTCATTCATCACATCAATTTCAACTGGAGAGCGTTCTTTTTGTATATTGAAATTGATCAAAAATTACATACTGTCATCAATGAACTAAGAAAGACATTTTTGTCTAGCCAACTTATCTATTGAAGGAACTGTTAAAAATAAAGATTTCAATGGCATAATCAACGTTTGTCGCAAGTAAAACCTGAAAAATAACTCTTAAAAGAAATGATTGATTATTTCAGTTAAATACGCCTTTAAAAATATGCACATCATTTTATTGGAACATTTTGGGGCGCCAAAAAATCCCCTGCCCAGGGCGCCAAAAGTGGTCAACTACGGCCCTGCGTACAGGTATATCATTTCTTTCAAATACTCCCTTTTGTGATACGCTGTACACTTTCCTAACTTGTTTTAACTAAAATGCCAATTTTTAAATACGTCGAAAAAAACTAATTATACCGTTTGACTGGCATAATTTATTACCAGTCTTAAGAGTTCAGAAAAAGATATATTGGTTAAATAATATTTAATTTATCGTCTAAAAAAGACATTGTCTCAATTGATAGAAAGGATGATCTGAAGATCCTTATGCGGCAGGCATAAGCTGTTATGATGGGAGATGAGGAAACAGGTGAAAAAATCTGCCATGACCGGGAATCGAACCCGGGCCTTCCACTTGCCGGGCGGATATCCGCCCGGCAAGTGGAAGGCCCGGGTTCGATTCCCGGTCATGGCAGATTTTTTCACATTGTCTCAGATAAACTATGGCTGAACGACAATTATGGTGCCACATTCATCTAGTTCTGGGTCATAAAGTCACCATTAATCAGTTCTTGTATCAACATAATTGCAATATCGCTATAAATAGCAGTATATACCGCGTCAGAAATGGAAATATATCAACGAGGCAGTCGATAATGTTTTTCTGTTGCATGCCAACCTAAGTGCCAAATGTGGCACACGCTACATAGGTTTTCCATCCGTGGCATAGGACCTCGCTCCTCTAAAGCAGTGTTTCTCAACCTTTAGTAGACCGGGGAGCACCTCGAGTTATTCATTTCGGAGGACTAAAACAAACTTTTCAGGAAAAACTTGGTTACCTACCAGTCGGAATGTCCACCAAAGTACAATTGTCAGTACAAAAACGATCTAGGAAATAAATGAATGAATGGACTCAAAAAAATCGATATGAAATTAAAGACGATCTCACACATATTATATATTGGTTATTTAACTAAAAAAATCCATACAAAATGGTGAAGGATGGAAAGCTTGCGGAGCACCTATCTAATGGTTATCGTGCACCAGTGCTCCACGGAGCACCGGTTGAGAAACACTGCTCCTAGAGATCTCTAGCGCCTAGGGGCTGCAAGAGAGTCAATATCTAATTGCAGTACAAGTCCGTATCTTTGGACTTAAGAGGTTCCCGGTTTTTTTTTTAACGATTTATGTACATACTACTATATACCCTAAACATGATTTATCAAAAAAAAGTTTATATGGAGTAAGAAAAACAGAATATAATATTAAATAAGAATAATAATAATGTTTTATTTCCTTGCCAAAACATTTTTTCCGCTTGTTGCTAAGGTTTCGTGATGATAATTCTGGTCGACGAATTTCTAGCCGACCTAGAGATTCGACAAAGGAAGGTTTTTTGAGCTATTTTCACAACATTTTTCTTTACATGTCACCAAAATTCCATCGTTTCACGAAGTTGAGCTATTCTGAAATGTTTTTCTCGAATTTTTGTAAACGGACATCTTTTCCGGTTCACCATCTTAAATTTCGTGTTTTCGTATAATTACTGTTTTCGCACAATTCCTCTTTTCGGACATCCGGATTTTTTTACTTTCTCATATGCGAAGTATATTGAGAAAGTATTGTTATCGCGAAAAAATTCGACTTCGAAATTTTTACGGAAATATACGTTTTAGGTGTAGCTGAATCCGAAAGAGTGGTTTTCGCAATGCCGTCTGTCTGTCTGTTACTGGCCCTAGGGCCTGAAGCGAAAATGAATTAAATCTCGTACTTAGGCATTTTATCATGCAGAGCAGAGTATATGAAGAAATGGTTGACATTTCTCAATAATTAAGGGAAGTTTATTCTACGCATTTTTAACAACAATTTGATTTTCTCAAAAACGGCTCTAACGATTTTGATCAAATTTTGTACAGTTACTTGAGGTTACGTCTTCAATAATACTACATAGTTCATATTACTCAAAAAATGAATATAAGGATAGTTTAGTCTAGGCATCTTTGTCAACAATGTGATTTTTATTAAAAACGGCTAGAACGATTTTGGTAACATTTCGTACCGTTACTTGAGTATACGTCTGCAATAACACTCCATTTTTAATTTTTCTCAATGAATGAATATAAGGCTAGTTTATTCTTGGTCAACTTTAACAAAAATTGGATTTTTTTTAAACCGGCTCATACGATTTTCATTTTCTAAAGATAACTAATCGACGCATTAGTACAATGTATGTTGTACCGATTTTTTTGCTTTTGTACTGCAGTAGTAGACCTCAGAAGCTCACCCACTATATTTTAGATATACATATATATATTATATGCAAGTGAATCATTACTAATATGATAGCCTGATTTTCCTCCTTAAAATTTAACCATAATGATATGTGAAATCGCGAGTCGTGGACCTCCCTAAACAGCTACCGCTTAAATACCTCGCAACCACTAAAATTCCCGCCAGATGTCAAGTGACGTAAGCGCACCCGGTAGACGGCGAGCGATTTTCATTTCGCTTCGAAGAAAGCGTTTTTTTTTCATTTTCTGTTATTTTTTAGTTCTTCGAAAGTCGTCGTTTTTTTCATCCCGCGTCATTAATTTTATAAAGCGTCGGAGCGGTTAGGAAATTTATTCTGCGCAGGAGTCATGACCTCCAAAAGAGGGGAAGAAGCTCCTTTATTTATTTTTCTTTTTTTGATCCCTTATGCGAAGTGTCGGCCATTCCTAATCGATCGGCGCGTAAGACTACGTGGGGGATATGAATCGCATGTTCCTGACTGGAGTTCCAATCGTTTTCTCTCTCTCTCTCGCTCGAAAGGAGCAGCGTGGTCTAGCGGTCGTAGCTCGCTGTATGCATGAGATGGGTTATGTATTTTTTTATGGCGTGTTTTTAAAACGCATGCTTTTATTTTTTTATATCACTAAATGTCCTAGTTCTTTCGAGATTTGATTTTTTTTACCGGTAAGAATTCCGTTTGTTCAATCTTATATATTTATGATTAATTTCCGCGTATTTAGATTCTGGTGTAGTTGATATTTTTCCCGCCGGTGGAGCTGATCGTCACTCGATTATGAATTTCTGAAATATTTTTACTGATTATTTTGTCCGAGTTATTTCGAGATTTTCGATTTTTTACCGGAAAGAATTCCGTTTGTTAAATCTTATATATTTATGATTAATTTCCGCGTGTTTAGATTCTGGGGTAGTTGATATTTTTCCCGCCTGTGGAGCTGATCGTCACACGATTATGAATTTTGAAATGTTTTAACTGAATACTTTTTGTGCTTTAGGGTTCTGTTCCTTGAGACTTGGTAGTATTCTACAGTTTAACATTCTCCTTCATGTCCTTTTCCGTGCGAGGAAGGACGCCTTATCTTTTGTTTTTAGACATTTATCTCGATTTTTTGGGGTATTATACATTGATAACAATAACTTCCTGCGTGCCAGAATTTTCCGTATACTTTACAGATAAGACCTCGTCACTCTTTTTTCGTTTTGCTTTTTTTTTAATTTTATTCCAGACATGATTTATTAAAAGGTCGTGCGCATGATGTTAAAGAAATGGAAGTCTGACTTAGACCAGTGATTGTCAAACTGCGAACCTTTTAAAGACTTTCGTACAGCTCCCTGAAATCAACACATCCTGTCGAATTAAACACCAACAGATTTACTCGCGACTACATGCCAGAAAGTGCAAAAATTAATTCAAATTACATTTTTTAAATATTATATTACTTTTTTAAAATAATTACTGCCTCTTTCACTTGTACTGCGACTCTCCGTGTGTTATTTGATAAATATTTCACCGGATTTGAAATAAATATTGTTCTTGTTGATGCGATTGGCGAGCCTTACCGTCGAATTACGTAGATGACGAACGCTTCCAGTAATTAACGGTTTCGCTTTGATGTCCAAAATTACTATTTCATCAGATAAACGCTCAGTAGGGAAATTGGCCATGCCGATGCACTTGGCCCATGCCTAAGCTTCGGCCAATACATTAGCTTTGCTGTTGACGTAACCATTCAGATAATATGCATTTACATAATGACACATGAACTATTAACGTCATAAGAGTTGATTCACAATAATGAAATAATTTATGTTCAGTTGCGCATTATAATCTTACCCGGAAAAGAGCGTGTAAGGCGAAACCGTGCAAAGTGGGATAGATTTCCCCATAGAAATAGATGTGATTACATTTGAACACCGCCTCGAGTTCAACTTCCGGCAGTTTATTTATATTGCATTCAGAATTGCTTCCTTTATTCTTTATTATAACTTCTGAGTGGAACCGAAACATTTTGTTTTTTTTTTTTTTTTAATGGTTGAACACCGTTCCGAAACCGTGTTGCCGTGCATTTTCAATCAGTTCTCTAAAATGAAAACCGTGCTAAACCAAAAAACTTGTAAAGCGAAACCGTGAAAAGCAAGGAACGGGTGCATATTAGAACATTCTTTCGTTGCCTTGTCAACTCGCGAGCCCTGAATCTGACATTGCAGGCTAAGGTTTAGTTTCTGGAAACCATGCTTTTAGTGTTTTATTGTTCAACCGCGTTTGAAAACAAATGAAAGGAGGTCTCCCGCTTTCGATTTCTTTTTTTTTTTTTCAGAACGAAAGTGTCTCGCGAGAGCCGAGCCGTGCTGCTCACAATTGGCCATCTCTCACACTCTCATTCTCTGTCACTCGGGTGGAGATAACTTTTAAAGTTTTTTTTAATATGCGAATTCCGCTCGCCCTTGTTACGTAATTTTTTCACTGGTCGACCTTGGACACTCTTCTCCTTTGTTATATTTTGTGCGTGTTTCTGAGCTTTGCGCGATGCTCCGCTCGAACTCTCCGAAAGATAGATTCATCCTCTCTAGGAATCAAGGTTCTATACGACCTTGTTTGCGTTCCATATCGTTCAATTTCAGCTACAGGAAATATATACCTATATATGTATATGGTATACCGCGCGACTTGAGTAATTCGAGGCCCAAGTTGAATTCTTCGAGTTACAGAAACTTCGACTTAACACTAGAACGTCGGACGGGACAATTTTGTCCCATTCTGATGTTACGTCCCCTACAGTTTCTGTGATTCCGGTTTAATTTAGTCGAGATTTCGTGACTTTTAATCATTTGAGGGTTGCATTCCACTACACTTTTGAACATCCCCCCCTCAATATTAAGGATTATAAAACCATTTTACCCTAGAACGGCGGATGGGACAATTTTGTACCAAAATGAGTTACTACTTTATTTCACATTCTCTGTGATATTATTCTTATGCAGGCGGCTTTGTAACATTGTTGTAGACTACGGCATGCCCTTCTCCTCCTCCCCTCTCATCTTTTGCCAGTCCAACTTCTAGCCCCACCCTTCCCCCCTCCCACCTTCCACTTGCTCCCCCAATGTGATGCAGGTTAGAACGTGTTCCTGCAGCACTGTTTGCGGGCTAATTTACTAGAGCGTTTCAGTTGAGTACGGTGCAACGATACATTCTACAGCATGCTAAAGTATGCAATTAGTAATGTAGAGACTACAACGTTCATAAAAATTGAACCTAGTACTGCGACTGTACAACTTTGTCGTATGGGACATTTTTGTCCCGTCCGCCGTTCTAGGGGGTACGCCATGTTCAGACGTTCTTGTGTTAAACTGTATGATTTATGCGAGAAAATAAGTGAAGTAAAACCTCAGGTGAAAGACAGAGAAAGCTCGTGTTACGTAACTTTGACGCATATGAATACGAGCGGAATAAAACATCCGCTTTATAATGCACCTAAACTTTATTGTTCTATTCCACCTGAACTGGCAAATTTAAAATGTGTTGATAAATTTTTACGAAGTGTTAAATCTTGGCTCTTTTCCACCCCGAATGTCGAAACCCTCCTAAAAAGTGTAACATAATTTTTGTTATGTGCGGTACGAGGTATGTAAGTTGTTATACTATGAACATTATTCTTTGTTGTCTAATTAACTTTGTAAGAACTTAAATCTCATTGAGTTTCCTTTCGGTTGTTTCTCTGTGTATCCTTGAGTGTTTGTTTGTATGATAATTTTGTTAAAATTTGTTTTTCTAAAGAAGTTTAGAGTACGGAGCACATAAAAGGAACCTCAAATATTTATTACTTATATGTCTTTATTGTTATGAATGTAAATGCCTATGGAGCCTTATTACTTGTTACTATTCTGTATGTCTTTGATTCTGCCGAACGGTACGGTTATCATTGATGGTAACCCCAAAACAGGTTTTCCTCAGGGGTACCTATATTCCATAATTCTTATAAGTTAATATATATATATATATATTTCTCAAATGTATTATTTGTAATGTGGAATAAAATTTATTATTTATTTAATATCAAAAATTCGATTGATTGACGTTCGAGATATCGCGGTTCGATTGTGTCACCTTGAAGTAATCGAAAACTCGAATCGGTCTTTCCAGCTATCGTAGACCCGCCTTAACTGCCCATAAACGAGGTGTCCTTCTTTCAGTTGTTGGGATTGAAACGTATCCGAATTAGGACGCAGTAGGAGCTGTTTGCGTGGCTGACTGAAGGCAGGAGGCATCTCTTTATAGTTAAAGGGTCACTGTTACGTATATGAGTGCTTTCTAATAGAAAAACACCTCCTGTTTGGAATTTGAATATTGTTTGAGCCTTTTAAAGACTTGAGCTATGAATTTTATGCATGTTTTGCTATGGAAACCCGCGCCTCCTTTTTTCATGCATCCACCTTGATGTATCATTCAATTAGATGCTATAATTAAAGGAAAATATAATTGGAAAAGGGCGAAGAGTATGTTTAGTTAATGCTGTTGCATAATGCGCGATGGAAGTGTCACGCCGCGTTATTTTTTCCCATTCGCTTTGCGACTCAATAACATTAGCGACTTTCTCAAGAATTGCAATTATATTCCCTACCTTGCACGTTATAATAATCCTTCTCTATTTACACTACCGAGTTCATTTTTGGCTCAAACTCGGCATGACAATCACAAAAATCCATGCCCTCGTATGGATTCGAATCCGTGCCCTTTTAATCCGACGGCAGATTATCTAATCGTTTATCTAGTAGTAAGGCCGACATTAGTCCCTTAACATTCGCGGGGGTTACACTCTTCGAAATCACCGATAATGTCATTTCCCCTATGTCACAACTCCACTGCTTAATTAATCGACAGCAATAACTCTTACCCGACGCCGCGGGTTAAATTCATAAATAACGAAGTCTTTATGCCGTGAATGTCAGACAGAAACACATCGCGAGTAATCAAAACCACGAATGTTTACTGTGATTAACATTCTGCAGCATTTTTTTTGCAACATTTCGGATCCAAGTTCTTTTTTATAAAATTTTAAATCATACAGAAAAAGGTCGTTGTCTGAGGAAAAGCTCCGCAGGTAATTAAAGTCATGAATATTGAGGGTATATTGTATTATTTAAGCGATAGGCGCATTGTGACGAAATTTCATCGGCGTTTTTTTAATGTAGCGCATTAAAATTTCACAAAAACCGAAATTTTCTTTGGATTATAACCGAATCCTAGCCAACAGAAAAAAATTCCATCTTAACCGATGCCAAAAACTGTTAATTAACTTGGTTAGCAAAAATATAATCCTTTCGCCGAGTAGTAATAAATGGTGCGTTAAGAGTTTTGTAAAGTTCGATACACGTTCCAATAAAAATTACTGGCAGGCAATGAAAAACAGTGATGTCTTTATGTATGATGATGGTGATGACGTCAAATCATGATATGTATGATATGTCGATTAGTTTCTCTTATCATGCTAATTAGACTTCTACGCTTCTTGTTTTATCTATTTGTCAGTGTTTTTACTTTCCACTGTAATTATATAGGTTTCCTATATAATTACAGTGGAACTTCTATAAGTCGAACCTCAAGAGGAAACAAAAAAATATTCGCCTTATAGAAAATTCTAGTCATAGAAGAAAAATAACAGAAAAAAGATTTTGTTCTGTAAAATGAGTTCAATTCGAATTGTGGAAAATTCGAGTTATAGACGTTCGACTTATAGAAGTTCGACTGTACTTAGAAATCATGATAACATGTACAGAATTGTTTTTGTCTTACTTAGTGCTTCTTTAATAATTAAGAAGAATGGGCATAGCAACACGTATATATTAAGGATGAAAATACATGCATGGCATTAGTAACTTTTTATATTTTTCCAAAAAGTTCAAAATACCTAGCTTTATTTGTTTTATGGGAGCTGAATAAACAAAAATTCATTTTTTTCATGTTCGCCCTAAACGATTTTAAGGCCGGAGCGAATAAAAATATGCGTGGAGCCAGTTTCAAAGCTATTTCCGGAGAGAAACTGAAGCAGGTCCAAAATTATTTGTTTTGTGATTTCCGGAACGAACAAAAAAAAACAATTCCTGTTAGATTCGCTTGGTCATAAGTCGTATACTTGTTCATTCTAGTGGAAATGTTTCACGGGGTTGTGTATAACTCTTATCATGCGCGCCGCTAAAAAAAAATTTATAACCCCAAGTTTTGTGTCATGAAGCATCTAGGTGAAGAATTTTCGCCGCTAATTTGCAACGCTTTGTTTAACAATAAAGCGGTTGTGATCGTCTTAGTTATCTCAATTTTATTTTTAAATTTGCAAATGTTATTGCATGTCTTAATTTTGATGCAGAATGTCTTGTCTCCGTTTGAATCAAATTCTTATCCAAACATAATATGCAGTTTTTTTTTACTTTTTCATATGTGAAGTATATTGAGAAAGTACTGTAATCGCGAAAAAAATTCGACCTCGAGATTTTGATGGAAATATACGTTTTATGTGTAGCTGAGTCAGAGAAAGTGGTTTTCGCAATGTCTGTCTTTTACTGGATCTAGAGCCTAAACGGTAAAGCGAAAATGAATGAAATCTCGTACTTAGGAATTTTATCATACAGAGCAGAGTATATGAAGAAATGGTTGACATTGCTCAATAATTAAGAGAAGTTTATTCTACGCATTTTTAACTTTTCTCAAAGACGGCTCTAACGATTTTGATCAAATTTTGTGCAGTTACTTGAGTTTACGTCTTCAATAATACTACATAGTTCATATTTCTCAAAAAATTAATGTAAGGCTAGTTTGTTCCAGGACACTTTAACAATAATGTGATTTTCTCAAAAACAGCTCAAACGATTTTGATAAAATTTCGTACAATTACTTGAGTATACTTCTGCAATAATACTACATATTTCATTTTTCTCAGTGAATGAATATAAGGCTAGTTTATTCTTTGGCAACTTTAACATCAATTGGATTTTCTAAAAAAAACGGCTCATACGATTTTCGTCAAATTTCGTATAGTTGTTTAAGTTGACGTTTATAACGATTCTTCATAGTTCTTATTTTTCTAAATAAAACTAAACGACACGGTAATGTATGAGAAAGTTTATACAATGTATGTTGTGCCGATTTTTTACCTGCGAATTCACGTGCCCGAAAGTCTGAAATCGTGCCACCTGCCACGTTACTCGCTCGACTGGCAATGAAACGTTGCACGGCGTTATCTTAATTAGAAATTCGGCGAAAAGGTATTTTTGTTTCGTCGCCTTTGGCTTGAGAATTTCGACCTTTGAATAAAACAAGCGGTTGCTGCTTAACTCTGCGGATAATAATTTCTATAAAAGAAAAAACGATGCTGTCGGTGGTGCATAAGATTCGGGGCAAAAGGACAAAACGAAGAAATTAGATCATACTATATGTTATTTCGAACTTCATCGCGCCACGATAAACGCGATTTCATTCATCTACATATATCAGGGATCACCAAACGTTATGCTGAAAGGGCCACACGAGGCCTCTACTACTGGGGGGGGGCTACGTACTACCTTTAAAATGACTAATTAGGCCGTGTAAAAATATCATAGAGCAAGTTTAGAGAATGTTTTCTTTTTTAATATGTCATACGCCTGTATTAAAAGTATTTTGTATCCAAGTACACGGAAAATGTCGTTTAGATATAAAAAATCAATGCCTAATGATAACTCCCGGTGGTAAATACGCAAAACTTAATGAAATTTTGATGGAGTAAGGTAGTTTGGAGACCCCATATATATTATATATATATGTATGTATGTATGTATGTATGTATATATATATATATATATATATATATATATATATATATATATGTGTATATATATATATATGGAGCTCCTCTTTTATTATCAGTACTGGTTTTTTCACGATGCGTTTCATCCAGCCGTTCGTTGGTTTTAGAAAGAAAGGTCGTTTTGAAAATATATGTATATATATTTTGTTGATATTAGTATTTATTTATTTTATCGCTTTACCGTAAAACTGCAGAGCGAGCACGGATATAATTTTCGCTGAGACAATAAATTGCCAAGTTGCATACATAGTAATCCTCTTACCCATGACACTTTGAGCGGGCCAGCGGTCGGCCATAAATACGTCTCTAGTTATCTCTATTTGAACTTCGGCGAAGAAGTCGGTTGGGATGGCGTACGTCTTCTGCTTAATGCTTTCCACGAGGAAGCGACTCTGCGAAAAAGGGAGTTGACTGTGCACTTGCAGCCATCAATATTCGTAACGCGCCGCGAGGGACGTGTCCTTCCGTCCGTGCGCTGGCGTGTCGATTGGTATTCCGCTTTTAACCTGTTGGGAATCACGGCCCGACATTTCTTCACGTTCACCTTCTAGTCTTGGTGCATCCCATGTTTTACCTTATGATTGAAAAATGATTTCGTTTCGAAAAATTTAATTCTTTGAAAAATGATTTCGTTTCGAAAAATTTAATTCTTTGAATGTAAATCATTCCTGTCTCCACGCCAGTTGAATTTTGAACTTGCAACGTTGCGCGAATAGATTTTCTCGCATTGGATCAAATGAATATTAGTGCCTTAATACGAACGATTATTTTATTAATACTAGCTCTCGCTGAAGAAGTGTCTATCTATGTATTTACGAGTCCCAGGGGATACGAGCAACAGATATCGATTTCTGTTTAGTCTTCACCATTTATCAGCGTGTTAGAAAATTATTCCTCTTTAACCTTTTCTATCTTATATGATTTGTTTTTGTAAACTGGTCAAGCTATCCCGCTGCCTTGCACTGCTGCTTGCTAATTAATTCTACTTCTTGACTGAGTAATAATAATAATATGTTAATATATATTGTATATGCTGTTCACTTGACTACTTTTGTTTCGGAAAGTTTCGTGAATTATCTCTACGAACATCTGTGGAATTACGTTGCTACGCTGAGTATTAATGGAAATGTTTATCAGCTCGAAAGTATGCACACAATTAAAGTCGAGTTACGTAGTATCTCTCGTTATCTAACTCTTCGGTAAGCACTCACATTCACGCCTCGAATGGCAACATGTGCGCATTTCCATGCCATAGGCGACGAGGATGTTTGCTTTATCATTTCCGTTCAATCGATACTTTTGCAAGCCATCTATGGGCGTTTCTTATGCTGGGCCTTCCACCTCTATCTAAAAATCAAGCGCTTGTTGCCGTTAGAAGCGATAAGGGAGTTTACACGGCAATTCACGCAAACGGTGGCGTGTAAACGAAAAAATCTGATGTGGCCAACAATGACTTTCTTCATATTTGGGGTATAGACATTTAAATTATTATGACTAGCATTATGAGGCAAAATTATCATTTCGTATGGTAAAAAAAATAGTCGTCCTTATTGCCGTAAATTATATTTTGAATATGTTTACAGAATTCACCGCTACATGGCAGTGGCGCTGTATACTGGAAATTTACGAATAAGCAAAATATCTCCGAAATGGATGGTTCTACGAAAATTTGTTTCAAACAAAACTTGGAAGAAATATTATTCTCTACAACTTTGGTCCTCACGAAGATTACCAATAACGACGTTTTTAAGGAGATTTTTGACGCAAACCGAAAACACCGATTATTTATAAATAATTCCTAAACAATAACTGCTATGGAAAATTGTTTCAAATGAAAGTTGTAGGAAATTATATTTTCTACATTTTTTGTAATGGTCAATGTATACAATAATTAAGTATTATCGGAGAAATATCGCAAAAACCGAATCGGGTTTCGAATAAACCTCGACTTCCGGTTAACCGGTATTGTCCAAAAACTAATCAGTTCTTTATGCTCATGCTAGTGTTATATATGAAATTTGGTATTAATATGACAAGTACTTTTTTGAGTTAGAGCGCCCACAATCACATACATCCATCCAAACACACAAACAAATCATTCCGAAAATAGTCGAAACGTGTTCTAGGGACCTCAAAACGTGTATTTCCGTTGAAATCTCGAAGTCGATTTTTTTCGTGATCACAATACTTTTCCCATACTATGTATGGAGAAAATAAAAAGGGTACTGGTCTGTTATCCTCTCGCCATGTTAATTATCCCCAATTATCACTTTAATAGTGCGTGAAATGAAATGGATATCTTAAACTAAATATACTATTTTTGCTGGATCTGATATTTGTTAATTACTTAGATTTAATAACTTTCACGCAAAACGACAACCTGCAAACCCATGACGGATCTGCCTGTGGCGACATTTATCCACCCGATCACCGGCCAATGGTGAGGGATAGCTTCGTTCCAGAGAGGCGAAGGGCGCGGTAGCGCCCGGAGACGGCTACACCTGACATGAAAGGCATTATAATCTAAAAGCAAAGCGAACCGAAGGCTCGCCAATATCCTCGGTTACTAAAGTTTAATAAAAACATGGCGGGAGGATAACAGACCATCACCGAAAAAAGGAGTACGTTTTATTATTTTTTTAACAGTAGTCTTACGTCGGTAATTGGCGATGAAGAATAATCGTTTCCGCGTTTCTGTTTTTTTAAGGTACTCAACGCTCGAAATTGCGGTATTTCGGTCCCCCGTCGTTTGAAGGGGAATGAAAAGCTTTATCTTTAAACTTTCTCCATATAAGTATTATAGAGAAATTATTGTTTTCATGAAAAAATTCGAATTCGAGATTTCAACATAAATACACGTTTTGAGGTCCCCTGAACACGTTTTGACCGTTTTCTCGATGATGTCTGTGTGTCTGCATGTCCGTATGTGTGTGACAGGAATTTTGTGCGCGCTCTAACTCAAAATGTACGTATTCATCAGGTAAGTATAAAATTCTATATTTGTGATTTTATATATATTCTTAAGATTTGAAAAGATTTTTATAACAATCGGTCAGCCGGAAGTAGCGGTTTATCCCCTTCAAATTTTTGTTTTTACTTTCTCCATACATAGTATGGAAAAAGTATTGTGATCACGAAAAAAATCGACTTCGAGATTTCAACGGAAATACACGTTTTGAGGTCCCTAGAACACGTTTCGACTATTTTCGGAATGATTTGTTTGTGTGTTTGGATGGATGTATGTGATTGTGGGAGCTCTAACTCAAAAAAGTACTTGTCATATTAATGCCAAATTTCATATATAACACTTTAGCATGAGCACAAAGAACTGATTAGTTTTTGGACAATAACGGTTAACCGGAAGTCGAGGTTTATTCGAAATCCGATTCGGTTTTTGCGATATTTCTCCGATAATACTTCATTATTGTAAACATTGACAATTGCAAAAAATGTAGAAAATATAATTTCCTACATCTTTTATTTCAAACAATTTTCCATAGTAGTTATTGTTTAGGAATTATTTATAAATAATCGGTGTTTTCGGTTTCCGTCAAATATCTCCTTAAAAGCGTCGTTATTGGTAATCTTCGTGAGGACCAAAGTTGTAGAGAATAATATTTCTTCCAAGATTTGTTTGAAACAAATTTTCGTAGGACCATCCATTTCGGAGATATTTTGCTTATTCGTAAATTTCCAGTATACAGCGCCACTGCCATGTAGCGGTGAATTCTGTAAACATATTCAAAATATAATTTACGGCAATAAGGACGACTATTTTTTTACGATACGAAATGATAATTTTGCCTCATAATGCTATTCATAATAATTAAAATATCTATACCCCAAATATGGAGAAAGTCGTGTTTTTTTGATTTTTCTTAAATATTTCGCCTAAAACTGAATTTTTGTTAGCACACATGTGTATAAAAGTTGTAGATATTATTTTTTTCTACAACTCTTGTTTGAAATAAATTTTCATATGAGGAATATTTCAATTTTCTTCGAAATTGACTGTCAGTGGGCAGCTCGCGCGCGTTGTAATGACTGCAAAGGTGAATTTACGAAGCAATACAATGGCTAGCGTTGAAGCGTGTAAGTTGAACCGTTCCTATCGTCGTATTTATTTGATTTTAGTTGACAACTTACGTATGGAGAAAGTCATGTGTTGGACACTTCAATTTATCTGATTTGTCAAGTTACTCTCATAGGGCTTGGGATGCGTATTGCGTAATCGTGGTCGCCGAACTTAAGTTTCTCAAGGTTGTTTGTATGGTAGAGTTTAAATGAATGAATGAATGAGGTAACCGCGAAAAGCGTTACATATGTCTTTGCGATCATACGAGGAAAAATAGTAGGGAAAACGTCTTACGTTTCTTCTCTTACAAAGTTTTTACTTTCACGAAAAAAATTTTTTTTTTAATTTTGTAATTTTCTGCGAGTTAAATTATTTACGGTATACGTGTCGGAATTTTTATTCGACTGTAAGTTTTATAAGAAGGAGGTTCTTAGACTCGCCATAATTCGCCAATCGATTTATTAATGATGATGTGAATTAATTATCTCAAAGCGTGACTCTCCAATTTCCGTATCTTTCGACGCAATTACCTGAAATTAAATGCATAATGCAGTCTTATGTGACGTATGCCCGTGAAAAACATTTTTCGATCGATGCTTTCATAAAAACCTTTTGCTTTCAGCCCGTTGAATACTGCACGTGACGAATCTTTTTGTGGCGGTGGAAAATTTCTCTTGGAATACGTATCGTCTAATTGAATATGTTTTCGTAAGCGTTCGGAAAATCTTCCCAAAAATTCTTCGTGTTTTTATGAAGAGCGTTTATCTTGCGTTAATTAACCATGTTTTTTTTATCATTCGCGTTCGAAGTAATTGGGGGAATACTGTGAGCTTGGCTCTCTTAATTCTTTTCTTAGAAACCTCGAAATCTTTTTTGTAGTGATGCGATAAGTTAATCCGATGAGTGGATACTATTGCTGACATTATCTGTCACAAGCGGAGAGTCTTATGTAGTCATTCCACCATTTTTTTCGGCATAAAAAATCAATGGACCATTGTGTCGATCGATTCTCTATGTACTAAGACCTTGGAACATTTCGGAACCTTGCTCCGGTAATGCGTATAATATTGAAGTTGATTTGTCTTAACGGTCAGATCCGGGACAAGATATTTTTGCGCCATAGGCAAGGTTTGAAAATGATAACCCTCAATCCTAATGAAATTATACAGTACACAATTTTACCTCTCGAAACAGTAGTTTATTTACAATGTAGAGTGAAAGTTAAATATATTTTATAATAATAATAGTTATATTACTTAAAAGTTCAAATTATCAAAGCGTGCTGCGTCCTAGGCAGGTGACTCGCCCCGCCTCTTCTAACGATAGGAAAAATTCTGAAAATTCCGTTGTTATGTGTACTTGAATTTCCATATTGTTGATCCAAAGCAGAGATCATAAACACTCGGCCCGTGAGTTCAAAAACTGTGCGGTCCTGTCGTCACTTTTACCGCAAGACGATGGAAGAGACTGCTTGGAAAAGACGATCATGGAGTTTCTAATGGAGGCTAAACGATATAAACATGTTCAATATCAGCGTTGCCACACATTATTTTTTCTCGAGAGGTTATTATTTCGTGGCTGGAGTGCTGACTGTGGAAGTTAAAAGAGTCGGCATTTTTTTTCCGACGTCACTTATCAATCGGTTATCTCGTGGGCAGAATGAATAAGACAGTCGTAGTAAATGGTTTAATTGAATCTTATAGGATTCATTCCTTAAACCGGTAAGAAACTGAAGACCGTCCTCCAGCATGTAAGTACACTGTCGGTGGGGAAAACCTCTCTCGCGCCATCTCGCGTGACGCACCATTTGTATGTCGCGCATTTCTAATTTTGGCTTCGAAAGAACATCGCGTCGGTGAGAATCGGAGGAAATTGGTGGTCTTTATACATGCGGCTATAAAGGCGAAATTACGTTTCCGGAGGAAATTGAATTTCCGGTACTCACTCTTTGAGGTCTCTTTATCTTTATGCTTCTAAGAACGATATCGATAATTTGAAAGCAATATATGCGAATTCTGATGAATGTAAACTTTGTAAAAAAGAAAAGTTGATCGAAATACAAATATAATTCGTTATCTACTTTGGGCTATCAGACGTCTTAACAGGGAACTAGATCGGGGTTAGTGTATGATAATCTTTTCTCCGGTAACTATCACTCATGCAGTGCTTATATATAAAGTCTGTTCGTAATTTAATACGTATAATCGATAGACCTCTACACGCCTTCCATCATTAGCTATAATTAATCTAGTTCTGTGTTCGAATCCTGAGAAAACATTTTCTAGCACAGCTGTAGAAATTGTTAATTTCTCCATCAAAAACAAAACAACAGAATAATCAAGGAAGTGGCGGCAAAAATCAATGAACGTAGGAATTACAAACTCAACTCTTCCGTTAATTATAAATTTTTGTTTTTTTTTCTCAATCAACGAAAGAGTTATTCCACCGTATTATTGGTATATCCATTTCAAAAAATCCAAAGTGTTCCACTGGAACTCGCATGTATTTGAAGAGGATTTCGAGATTTAAAATCAGGAAATGACGTTTATAAAGAACGTCCGTATTCTTCGATTAAACGTTCAAAGCTCGAACATTCTAAGCCTGCCAGATTCCGTAAATGATCCTTCCCAATTGGCGGCCAAAAGAAAATCTGAACCGAATTTCTCCCATGATCATCTCCTCGTCGGTTTTGACTGACGTGCAATTATCCCTAATAGGTAAACAAATGAGTTGCGAACCGTCTTTTATAAATTTCGTAGCTCCCGTCTAAATCCCTCGTTTCCCTTAGCCTCGTTTCGTCATTCCGTCTCTCGTGATCGGGTTTTGGCGAATTTCGAACCTTAAGAGAACTCGACTCGGAAAGCGTTAAAGGCGTTTGGATTTCTTTCTGTCATCCGCTTCCTCGAAAGTGGTTGCATAAGAGTCTCGGACGGAGACGACGGGAGAAATCGGGACACTTGCCAGTCGACGCTTGTTTCTCATGAATGGAATACCTCCCTTGTGACCTTTTTGAATTGCGCTTATCGCCAGAGCAGTTTAACCTATTACCTCTAACGCGACCCTCCATCCCGTGTATGTTAACGTGAAAGGGTCGGCACGACGAAGCGGATTTGAACGGAAATCGGTCATGTATGCACTTTGCGATGCATCGTTTCGTTTGTTGAATTGCATTTAGTCGCATCTATAATATATCGACGTTTCTGACGTAGGATATAGGAGGAAGAGAAGGATACAAATTATGAGGCGTTTCCACATGAGCTAAAAACTTGAAATTTGGTATCCGTAATCTGAAATATAAATGTATATTAATAAATTTGAATCAAAAGTTGTACGTAATAAAAAAATATTAGGACATCCCAGGATGAAAAATATTTAAACGATTTTCACGTTCTCGGTATTTTCATTTTATTTTGAAATTTTAGAAGTATATATGGCAGTGAATATTTTAATCAACATATGCCATACCTCTTTTTAAAAGAGATTCTTGATCATATGTAATGAAAATTTTCCTTAATATCCACATATTTCTTGAACCCAAAAATTTATTTTATATTTTTCAGTGCGCTTTATAAAAAGAGTAATTTAAAAAAGTTTTTTTAAACATTTTTATTTAAGCTTATATTGGAATTTTTATTTAATCGTAAAATTATTTTTATCTAACATGATTTTCTACGAGATGTGACGATCATCTATTTTTTCTTTTGACGTCACGACCGACCCATAAGTCCCTTCGGAAGTGGTTTCTTTCCCAATTGAATGTTGAATAAATATATTTTTTATTCCGCGGATGAGCTAAATTTGTGCTCGCACATTCGAGGCTCGCTAACTTCGTCTAGGCGCCTAGAAATTTCGTAGTGGCTCTTATTTTTTTCATCTCTTAGCCCAAAATTTTTTTTTACTTTCATTTTAAACCCGTTCTTTGCTTTAAAGATTTTAAACAACCCTCACGGCTGTCGCGTCGTGACTAATATTCCCAAACTCGTGGTATCGGTCCTGGCTCCCAGAGTTTTCGGGAACAAATACGTCGCGGTCTGCGCATACTCCAGCCTGTTTATATTTGAAGGAAACTTTACGTGGCTTCGGAGCGAGGAATTTTGAAACCGTGAAAATTTACTCGTCCCGAATCGTAACGACGTCGCGCTGAATATTCATGGAGCTCTTTACTTTTTAATTAAAGCACTCGCTTAATGCTTTTCTGTAGTTGAAATTTCGTCGTGTCACACGGCATAATTTTAGTTCCATTCGTTGAACCCGACTAAAATAATATATACGCCCTTGATCGTCATCAACCTCAGCGGTCGTGTGAGAACTCTAAGGTGGATGAAATCCTATTCAGTTGTCTGTCTCTGAAAAAATAATAATAAGAACGTTTTTTTTTAATCCTCCTCGAGTGATATTGTTATGGATAATCGAGGATTTCTTTCGCTTTCCGGGAAAGAGGGGGGGTGGCGACTTTCGTCGCTTTTCCGGGAAAATTACCCATTTTCTTTGGTGTGGCGGTAGCGGTTAGTGAGAGAGAGAGAGATAGAACTTGTCCAGTCTATGTTGCGGTTGAGGTTTGATATTTCCGCGATGTAGGTGGCAAGGATGTGGTATCGACCTGTGGCTGGCCAAAACGGCATTCGGAGAGGGGTCGAATGTGGAGGTGGGAGGGGGAAGCGCTTTCGGGCGAAAGGGCAGTTATTGCAGATAAAAGCCGCAGATTGGATTTCGATTGAATCGATATGTCGGTGGGGGGGGGGGGGGGAGATGGGGGGAGGCTGTAGGGGGGAAAGGGGGTTAGGACGACCGATTCGTTAACGGAGCGAAATTGCGGGGGGGGGGGAGAATTTTTTTTTTCAATTGATAACGTGATGAGACCTTGATCGGAGGAGGTCGAATTTTCTCCGCGGGAAAGAGGACGGAGGAGGGGAGGAAAATTGGGATGGGAGAGAAGTAAAAAATTTTTAAGCCGATTGCTGAGGTCCTCAAAGCGAATTTACGTCAGGTTAGATTACTTTTTTTATCACTAGGAGGAAGATTGGGAAACCCCGAGTTTGATTTGAGAAAAAAAAAGTGGCGGGCATGTCAGAGACGACGAACCCCCTTTGAATGCTAACGAGAAAGTGAGATGCCTCGTCGTTTTATGTGGGTAGAGTCGGAAAGTTGGCCGGATGATTACCTATGGCTCGTCTTATGGCCGAGAATAAATTCTGGAATAAGCACTTAAAAGCGTCGAAAATTGAAAAATTAAGTACCTCTTGGGTGTCTATAATAGCCATTACGAGTTTACGAAATGCCGAATGCGCATTTCGGCTACAAAGCAGCCGTCTTCGGCGGTGATCCATCGAAAGTAATAGATTCTAAATTGTAGCCGAAGCCGGCCGGGTTAGACTGGTAGGCAGTGCGCCTGCATTCTAACCCAAAGGTCGCGGGTTCGAATCCCGCTTCGAGCATGGATGTTGTGATGTATGTTGATTTTCTCTAAGAGAATTTGACGGTGCAAAATAACCTTAGCTGTTGACGCACATAATAAACCTAAGTACTACTACTACTTGTAGCCGAAATACGCATCTGTTTTTTTAATAACCTTGTTATGGCTATCGGAGTACCTAAGACAAGTATTTAAGTGCTCTAGTGGTTCAATTTTTTATACTTAAGTGTTTATTCTGGAATTTAGAATCGAATGTGTGAAGTTTTATTTATTTTTTTTACATTTTGCTTTGAAGTTTGCGAGGGAATTTTATGGATGATATATTTTGCTGAACGAGTTTAATTTTAACGTATTTTTTTATGAAATATCAGTAGCGTTACCAATCGTACCGATTTATTTAGCACTGTACTGATTTTATGGGTGTTTCACTGATGAACTTGCTGTACTAATTTGCGAATACAGAATGACCTCGCCGTTCGCGATTTTTTGCTTATTCGCGTCGACTCCATTAGCGGTTATTATCGACTTTCCACGGAATTATTTAACTCTTTAGCATTGGAAAATCACGTAGAAGGTCTTTTGTAGGTCTGTCGATGCGATAAAGGAGATCAGTTTGAGACGGTTCGATGGATACGGACGAAAAATATTCCCTTCGTTTAAACGTATGGATCTGTCATCTTTAGAGGGCGAGGCTGAGATTTTAACATAAATCTGAGAGGAGAATATTTTGACGAATACTGCGTGCAGGTGAATATGTATATACAGCCTAAGAAACCACGATTAATAGCTAAGGTATTAGGTGAGATCTTTAATGTGGTAATGGAAACTATAGAGCTAGTATTGGGCGTTGGCCCATTCATGGAAAGGAGTCGAAGTTCCGTGGGTAGAAATTATATTTTTTTATTCAAAATAAAAAGAAATCAGCTTCAGGTAACAGTATCTTTGAAATCACTCTCTTCTTCTTTCACGTCCACTTAACACGACTCTCAAATATTTCAGTACCTAAATTCTTTTTTTTTGTAATTGCCTGCTAGATCACTTATGAAGGATTAAATTAAATTCTTTTTTTTTCTCCTTCTCTTTTGCTTGTTTTTCCCGTCTTTTCGTACGTCACTTATGCCTATTTTTCTACGGTCACCAGTAAGGTAAAATAACTCTCGAACGTGGGAACCGAACTCCGTTTTCGTCATTTCTTTAATTACTTGCCATTCTGGGTTTGGGGGTCTCCCCAGGAACGCAAACGCTCCGAGCGGATAGGTATATAACTGCATTATTTAATTAGGGTGCGGATTTTTCGAGTTTGCTCCTTTTTTTTACCAGATTTATACCCTCGTAATGATTTTTTTTTAATTCGGGTTATACCATAAAAATTTTAATTTTTTTGACACCTTCTCTGCAAAAATCGATTGAAGTCGTTTTAGAGCATCTGAATTTTTGGTAGATTTAAGAGGTAGCCGATACTAAATAAATGGTATAATCGAATCTTTTAGTAAAAATGAATAATTATACGCTTGACTCTTATATTTAGAAGAACGATTTGCACCAATTTTTATTTTACAAAAGCAACGTGAAGGTAAAGCTCCAATACTATAGTGAATTGGCCAATTTGTCACCGAAGAAACATTGGTCATGCAAATGTTGTTATACCTATGTTAATCGTAAATGCTAAAATGTAACCTAAAATTTTTAAAAAGTTTTTTGTATGTATCTGATTTTATCCGTATTTTAAAAATAATAATAATAAAACTCGACAATTACCCTCCAGGTGAGCATTTTTTGTAACTTAAAAGTCCATACCCTATTTAATTTATTTTAATATAGTTACTGTGTTTACTTTTCGACATTTTACTTCACAAGCGCTCGTGTTAAGGTTGAAAACAAATTTCAGAATTAGTAAGTTTGTACTTAAGCATAAAAAAGTTGAAATAATAGCCTCATCATGGCTATTGGAGATACCTTACACCAGTGGTGCCCAACCTACGGCCAGCGGGAAGGATGTGGCCCGTGAAGGATTTTTGTGTGGCCCGCAATGTCATGGTGAAAAATTTTACATACAAATTTATATTTTTTTATGATAATTTTGCCAACAAAACTTTTAATATCGGAATGTTTACCATAAAAACCTCATTTAGATTATATTTTCACTTAAATGGCACCTCGGAATATATAGATACTTCAGGTTTAAACTCTAATCCGGCCCGCGGAAGAATTGGCAACTTTAAATGCGGTGATTCACAATCACCGATGTGGCCCGCTATGTAGAATAGGTTGGGCACCACTGCCTTAGACAAACACTTATTTTTTCAGTTTTTTGATACGTAATTGCTTATTCTGTAACGTAGATATTTCTGCCTCCTGCTTTTAACTGTTTTCGTGCCTTCGTAATTAGTTTGAAACTAATGAAAATGTTCTTATAACTTGTTAAGTATATATTCGCAACTTTCAGCAAAAGAAGATTTTTCTCGTTTACCTGGAAATTATTGCCGTGTTTGCTACTTTTTATGCCCCTCCTAAGGATTTGTATTCGAAAAAATTGCTCGCTTTAAAAGTATCTCGCAGGTTAAAAACGTCAATTCTGACGTTTTACTCTATTAAAACTCGTCTTCTTCGATGTTATACCATCGTATTATCAAAATATCAAACCGTCAGAAATAAAGGCTTCGTCCAGTGATCATCTTCATAATATGTGCTCAAATGATCTTCTCCTCAACTGTCATAGTGTTATCTTTCTTTCATCACCGCCTCACGCAATACAAAAAAACCTTCGTCTCTTCTGTCCGATGAATTAGCAACTCTGATTTTTTTCTTTAATCCTAGAGTTGATTTAATTTAAGCCCTTCGATGCGTCCTCTTTAAAAAGTCAGATAAGATATAAATTTAAAGCCTTCATTCGATAGTGGGAAAGACTACCTAAAGGCCTGAGGGACTCGTTTCGCCGCTCGTGGCGTGCAGTTTGGGCGCGCGGGTAAACGCTTAAAACTCGAGGGGTGCGGTAACTAGATCGATACTCTCTCTGTCGGAAGAAAACTAGGACTGCCTAACTACGCTGCGGTGCAGCTTTGACGCGTGTAGTTCCCAAACGCGATTCCGTTCTATCAATGCTGAAATCACGCCCTCTCGGCGGCCATTATCTCGTCACGTGATGTTATCTTTTTTTTTTGAGTAAGACGTGTGTAACCTCGTAATTTTTCCTCGTTCACGTCGCGTAGGGAGTGGCGGCCTGAAAAATTCGAATTCGGAGGGCTGAGATTACCGCGGTAATTTGGAAGGCACGATTAACCTCTCGAGTGTTTAAGATTTGGATCGGCTTGCTTGAAACGTTCTCGGGATTGACCTTTGCCCTGAAAATAAGTTCCCTTCAATTCGTAAATTATTGATTTACTAATGCAAATCGAGCCGCGAGTTCGTCATTGCAACGTTTGGACAAAAAAGAGAAATGGGTTACGTAAAAAGAATTTTTTTTTCGAAGTTTGTATCCATTGGCACAGTTATGCATAAACGTCTTTCATTCTTTTAAATTCCAATTTTGGACGTGTTTGGAATTTTTCAAAAGGCGGCCGCGTGAATTTTAAATTGGGAAAAATTCTTCGTTGTTTTGTTCTTAGTTTTATCGAAATTGTCTGCTATGTGGTGCATTATAAATCCTATACAATAGTGGTCGTTTTGATAATCGTAGTATTCCCTTTTCTTTTTGCTTCGCGCTGCTAAGTTTCGATTATCTCGCTTTTAAAACTATTGCGCGTTAATGGTAATTGATTTTTTTTTAAATCTTACCTCTCAGTCGTGGGGATATTAAACATTCCTTTTGAATCTTTTGTGTGTGTGTGTGTGTGGGCGCCGCAATCTGATTCGGCTATCTAAACGAAGGGGAGGGGGTAATGATCGATCGATGCAAAGCGCGAAAAAGGTTACAATTTTTTATTGCCTCGCCACGTCATCATTCATCGCTTTGTTGCGTCGAAAACCGGTAGTTTTAAACGAATGTGATTATTCTTTCTTTTTTTTTTGTATGTATAATCCTAGGTAAAAACATCTGGGAGTCCCCGTTATTCGTGATTTTTTCCCTTAGCTATCGCCGCTTTTATGAGCTTGCGTTCGCGAGATAACCTGTCTGCGTACCTGAAAAGCCTTCCTTTTTTTTCGTCTTTTTATTCTTATTTCCTTCGCTTCCACCCATTTCCTTCTTCCTGTCCCTCCTCACCTGCTTCCGCTTCCTCTCTCTCCCTCACCCCCTCCTCCCTTCCTCTCCCTCTACCTATTCCCCTTAGCATTCGCGTCCTCTCCATTAAGAAACGCGAACAATGGCTCCATAACGAAAAAATGTTTTTTTTACCGCTTGCCTAAAAAAGGGATGCATGAAAAACGCACGTCAGCGATCGCCTACGAACTATGGCGGCGTAGCTCGCTCTTACGAGCTCTAACATCGAAAGAATTTTTAAAATAATGTTTTTTTTTCTTTCCGTTCGCGTTTCGCACTTTTTTTTAACCTTCCATTTTTTTTACCTGCATTCGAGTTTAGACTTGTTTGCGTGTGCGGGTTACTGTCGTAAATAGCCGCTCACGATGGAGCCTCTCGAAAGTTTTACGTTGTGTTACTAATCGCTGAAGAATATCGCGAACGTAGTATATCGTCGAATTTGATTGACTTGGACAGTTGCTGCCATCTGGCGGCAGGAGTGGAAATCACGTGGGAACAAACCACGTGAATCGTGACTCGGGAGGTGTGACCTTTTTTTTTACGCACGGTTAAACGAGTAGCGTATAATCATGCTAATTTTGCTAATAGGAATTTTTCTTACGGCTAATTAGCCTGATTAGCGGATTGGGAGACGATTGAACAAAAAACATCAAATCTTGTGTAGTACTCCACCTTCGCTTTCGTCATCTTTCCGTTTCTATCCATTACCGAATGAAGGCCTTCTATTCCAATTCCTCGTGAAATGTTTCCCTCCTCCAAGTTGGCCTCTCAACAAATTTCGCAATCTCTCTGTCCCATCTGCCTTTCGATATTTCTTTCCGTATCTTGATGTCCCTTGGAATCCATTCAATTAGGTTGGACGTCCAGAATTGTCCATTTCTTTTTGCAATGCGAGCATCCATATATATTATATATATGTATGTATGTATGTATGCATTACAAAAAGATATATATATGTGATTACGGAAGAGAAAACATATACATACGAACTGAAAACACATCCGTAGTAGGGTAGGCTTTAACCAGGCGCGTAACTTGGGGGGCGCAGGCCCGCTCAGTGCGTGGGGGACCCACAAAAATACTCAGAATTTTCTCCGTCATCAGTATTCGGAGTAGTAATATCCTTATGGGAATGAAAGATTTAATCGCTCGAAATGAAGACGAAAATATCCGTCTCAAGTTTGGTCTTATCCTTATAATGTCGGAATTATAGAAGTTCCACTAATTTTTTTAAATTGAAACGTAGAAGAATTGATAAAAATCAATACGATATAATAATTTCATATATATATATATATATATATATATATATATATATATATATATATATATATATGCATATAAATGGGGGCCCATAAACTTGATTTGCGTTGGAGGCCCAAAACCGTAGTTACGCTCCTGGCTTTAACTTTTATTGTTTCTTTTAGAAACGTCTTAATCGGATAAGGTGCCTGTGATAATGCTGGTGTAGTATCAGCCTCTTTAATATTTCTGTTTTTCTTCTTGTGAACTGAATGTTTCTCCGTGTGAGCCCAATTTTTTTTCGGAGATTACGATCTATCACGTGCCAAACATGAATATTTCAGTCTCTCAACTACCGAATCTCTAAAATAATCGAAATTTCACGATGCAGAAGCATTCCCGCACGTATGCGCGCAAGCGATTCGTATCTCACTCGCACCTGAATTGCGGAATGATACTTCATAGATGCCAAATAAGATTTACGCGCGAGCGTTTCTTCTGTCGCACGCTCCGAAACATTTTGTGATTTATCGAAAATTATGCGGTAACTGAAGCATAAATAAACATAGTCGCGGAGAGGACTTATAATTGTCTTAAAGGGTTAAAGTACGTGAACTGTTATTTGGAGTGGGCTCTCTTGACGTCGCAAGGTCACGATAAAAAATCATAAAACATATATAGAAGACAGTGCCACTTTGTCCCTTTGCCATGTAATGCTTTTTGAAGCTTAATATCTCGCAAACGACAACCGAATTTGATTAAAATTTCAGGATAGCATTATGGTATAATAACAAAACGTTTTAATGTATCGGTAATATATAAAAGCCTTATTCTGTCCTTTTGTCATTCCCTCTGTCACGCTCTGAAAAACATAAATATACCTGGCGAGAAGGGACTAAGGTCAGATTTTGAAGCATATAGATATTCGCGTCGAGGGTTTCGAACCTTCGCTCGGATCGAAGGCAACCTTCTCAGCAGGAGGTATGATTTCAGGTCAAAGAAGACTGCCTCAATTTTATTTCAGAATAATCGATCATCCCCGTCATTTTTGAGGGGCACTTATACTAGTGTATATATATATATATATAAGCGTCACCAATGAGGTGACATGCTGTCGCTCACAATCAAAGATTTTTGATCGCACTTTTTGCCTTAAATTCCAGCTTTTTTCTTCCTTTTTAAGAGACCATCTTTTTTTCCTCGGTTAAACTGTATCGCTTCGAACAGTTTTCTAAATCGGGTGTCGCGGCACGCTCGGGTGACGTAGTTAATTCTTAAAAGCGTCGCGAAAAACTTTTGCTAAGCAAATTTTCACGTTTATTTCGAAACGTTTATAGGTCATTGGAACAATAATATTCCCTATAATGAATTGCTTGTGGCGAAGTAGCGGCAAATGGAAGCGTCTCAAGCGTTACTGTACCCACATGTAAACATGAAACTTCGTTCAATGGTGGGAGTGTTGCGTATTTCTTCTGTTTATCTTTCAAAGGGTGCCGAGCCCACATAAAACTTGAGGGAACCTTAGAAAACTATATTGCTCTTGAGATCTCATGGTATTTCTGTACACCAAAACTATTTATCGCAGCTATTAACAGGGTCGATATAATAAACAAGTTTGCTACGCAGTTAGTTCACGCGTAATATGAAGTGGCGATGCATTTAAAAATGAGCTTTTTGGCTCCCATGTGCCGTCTGACACATTTAACGGCGTACCGCAGGCTCAAATTTAGATTTACTGGGAGTCTAACGAACCCCCCGTAGTCGTATTTCGGATTCTCTCGCACCTCTTATTCGAACCTGCTTTGTCTCGGCGAATGTCTTCGAAAGTTGGCAAAAAAAAAAGGTAATTAGTGCTTCAGCGCAAGGCGAAAGATAAATGATCAGTTTTTGCGGTTGGCGAACGACCTTCGAAATTTTTCGGCGTGTTGCTCGCGTTTGGTTTTGTCGATCGTGTGATACATAGAGAGGTTAAAAGTTGAGATTTTTTGTTGTTTACGGAGAAATTATTTAAATGTTAGCATTTCACCTTCGCTGATTTTGTTTTTTTTTCGGTTTAATCGTTGAGGTTTTGGTGACCTAATTTAGGAGTCGAATAATGATTCTTTATCTATTGTTTGAGTAATGAACCAAAAGTCTTGATAATTTTTGTTGGTTATTTTTCTCGTGGTATGTACGTCATATCTGGGACTCGTTTTATTTTCGAGTCGTTATCGATCGTTTCCCCGCGTAAAGACTTTATCGCGAGTGTATTTTTCTTGGAGATTTTTCTCGATTAAAAGAAAAAAGATATGAACCAGTTAATGCGTTGTCGTGAAGTTTCTCTGCTATTTCGATGGTAGGTCAAGGAATTAATTATGGTTTAATTAATAAACAAAGAAAATCTGTCGATGACATTTCACACATTCCTCCACTGTGGAAATCAAATTACTGTAATTATTTTATTGCTATATTTTTTTGTTTTAATAAATGTTGAACTTTGCCGAATAAAATTTTCATAATCTGTTACAGAAAACACTCTGTTGCCATAATCTGATCTGGTAGTGTCGAATCTACAATACTTTCTGTAATAATTTCATGTCGCAATCACATGCATTATTTCAAATGGCAAAGGTAAAATGAATAAGTTCCTCAGTCGAAACGCATAGATTTCGTATTTTTACCTGTATTAAAGACGACGTGCTCCGGCGTGTCGAAGTTTGAACCGAGTCTCTCGTCGTATGTATTTTAAATCGGCCGCCACAATAATAATAGGTTGGCGTTCCTGGGCGTCAAGATTAAATGTGAGCGTAAATATCTTATTATTTATCGTAGAATTCTACGTTTAAAAGACGCTCTTAATCAGCACATTCACTCGAATTTGATGTTCGAGTCACTATCGCACTATGTTAACAACGTAAAATAGTTTAAATTTTATTGCGAAAGACGTGGACGGCTAGAACCCCCCTGCTGCGAGGGTAGAGGTACTTGAGGTTCAGGCTCTTAATCCGAGTTAATGAGGGTCGAGGGGATGGGGCGTGGTCAGTTCTTGAGATTCTTCCAGTTTGTCGATGCAAGCCAATAATAATAACAATAGTAATGATAATAGTAATAATAATTGAAATCCAATTCGCATTTTCGTTCGCCGTTCCTTATCTTCATTTCTTTGGGAGGTTATTTTCGAATTTAGCTAACTTATTTTTTGCTTTGATCTTTGGGGAAATCCGGTTTCCTTCGCTGATTTCTTCATGTAAAACGTCAGCTTTATTTAGGATCTCTATACTGGGCACGTTATACCATTTGCACCGTATGCTTCCAAAAATCAAGTTTGACGTGACTCCTTATAATATATTTTAATGTCTTCTTTGGAAAAATATTATATCCCCAAAGTTTCTATACCCTTGCGTGTTTATTCAAGTTTTTCCTTTATTGACATGTTCCCTCAATTCTTTTTCTCAGAAGAGAAAACTGCCGTTTTTCTCCTGGGATTGAAAAAAGTATACTTCATCTTTATCGCACCAGATGGCATTTTGATCATACGAAATTTGGTATTGATGTAATATCGACGAAATTGTATCAACGGAATATGGTTCATCTTACGTGTATAGGAAAGCCTAGGAAATGTGAAATTTATTGATAAGAGATCATAAAATTCAATTTTTAAAATATATATATATATTTTTTTTTGAGGCGTCAGTTTTGTAAATATTTATACTAGCATTCCAAGCATTAGAATGTAATTTAAAAAAAAACCCTGCCGGCACCTCTCCCTTCATCTGTCATTGTATTATTTACAATCCAGAAAACGAATCGCCGATAAATCAGCATCCGATAACCGTTATAGCCGTAATTTCCGCCGGAGTGTTCGCCGCCGTATTTGTTAACACGCTCGCAAATTTGCCGGCGGCTCAATCAAAAGTGTTGGTTAGGGGGGGAGGATTTTGTCCGCGAGAAAACACGCGAACCGTCGGTCACGCTATCCTAATCAGATAGCCCGAGAGAATGACATATTGCTCCACCCCTCGCCGAATAATTCCACTAAAGTCTCTCGAAGATAAAGCAGGAGAAGATTACCGTTTAAATTATCCACGGCAGAGGTTCTGCTGAGCCGCTAAATTTAACGGCGGGAATGTTGGTGAGGTATAACATTTCACGTAAAGTCGTGGATTTTTTTACTTTTTTAAAGAAATGCTCTCATTTTTACGTGTTTCGATAAAGATTTACACGTTGAAAGCATTTCGATCTTGTGGTCCTACTGTATTGAGAGATTTTTCCCTTTTCATTCGACCTGAGAGTGATACAAAGGAAATCAGACGCTTAACGATCTTGTTCGTGGATTCTTTTTTTTGTGTTACTTTTTCGGCCGTTAGAAACGGAATAAATTTGTCCTTCATAAAAAAATTTCGATTTAAGAAGTCGCGATTTTAACGTGAACCGTGAAAGCGCTTCTGTTTCTAGATTGTTTGGCTTTCGCGCAAAAAACGGAATGGACTGAATGCCGTTTGTGATTTTTAAGCGAATGCCTACCGCGTTATTTGCGTTTATTGAATAAATTACGTAACATCAGCAATTTTATAGTGGTACTCTGATAAATATCATGCTTTTATGTGTCGTTGAATATTCATAACCTTTTCGTCAGTAAATCGTATTTATTCGTGATTCAGTTTTTCTTCGAATTCTCTCATCGAAATGTAAAAATTTTGGCGAGCGTTGTTTAAATTTGTATAATCACTATCTCCCGTGTAGTGTTGAAAACTTTGTGAACTCCTGCAGCTTGAGCAAAACAAAAAATTATTGTTACAAAATAATGGTTATATAGCCATTTCAACATAAAAATAACACTTGAGAAAAATTATCTCTGTGCAATTTCTAGATATTGAACTTATAAGTGTCAAAGTGCCAAATTATTCCTCGATGCTTAATCCGATTGAAACAAAATCATCGAGTGATATAAGAATTTTCGGATGCCGATGCTTCAAAGTAATATATAACCGTTGTTGTTCTGCGACGCGTTAAAATATATCGTGCCGTCCGTTTTTCTGGCGTGTTTTCCTCGCCCATTACAAACTATTGACTTCTTATTATTCCTTTTATCGTATGTATTTTATTAGACTTTGTGGATTCCAATCTTTCGTCGCAACTTAATACGGGAACTAGTCGTGCCTCGCGCGCATGTTAATGCCTACTTCTTCAAGAATAAGCACTAGAGGTATGAAAAATAGAAAAAAATGAGTACTTGATTTGCATATTTTTCATATGTATCTTCGATGTCATAAGTGTTTATTTTATACGATATATAAATTGTTTTCAGCGTTAAGACGAGATCGATGATTCTCCCTCCCCCTCCTCGACCATGAGGTTTACCATGCGTTCCTCTGATTACCGTCGCATTACATGGGGCGATGTGCGTTACGTTGCGCTCTATAATGGAACATAGCGTTCCGAGTAATAGACGAATGGATTTTTTTTATTTTGGCATCCTGTCTACATCGCAACAATTCTGCTTCTTCTTTGTCCTTTGCTGTATGAAAGCAATATAGGAGCGTCTGCCTTTAATTATGAAAACTGCCGGTGAATTCGATTTCTTTTTGTTAAAGAAGCTATCTAGCCGTTCTTCCTCAATTGCTGCTTTCACGAATTTTCTTTCTTGTTACTTTGTTTTTTTGTTCTTGTGATTTTAAGGATATAAATAATAAGTAATATCTCGCTATCGTTAAAAGGAAATTTTCACAATAGCGAAAGCATTTCCTAAACTTCGTATAATTTCTGTATTTATATTCGTATTTATAAAATTCAAGTTAACATACATCAGTCTTTTAATGTTTTACAATTAGAAATAACATCTCGAGCATGGATATTACTCACTGTGTGCTACATTTAAAAAATTAGAAAAAAATAATATATATATATATATATATAAATACTACGGAAGAGGAAAGGTAAGTACCTAAGGATATTTAGGGCAACTAGGTGTTGAAGGAAACCCAGTGAACACTTACCGGAAGTAGAGCCGCTGGGGTGTTGGAGAGACATATATATATATACACGTACACAATATATACCTTATTCATTTCAACAAATATAAGTTTCTAATATCATCAAAAAAATTATTTTTCACCCATAACATAATGATGTCCTTCTCTTTCCTAGTCCAAGCTTTGTTTACTTCTACAAATATAAGAGTTCTAATCTCCTTTGTAGATAAGTTATACATTTTTCTTATAATATATGGCAATTGTACTTGTGTTTTCACAAGTTTACAATTCGGTATTTCAACCTTTTTACTGTACCTCGCCCTTGTTTCATATATATGATTCACTGTCTGTAGTTGAATTTTCCTATCTTTTAAATACTTAAAAGATAGGAAAATTCAACTACAGACAGTGAAGCAAGGGTGGGGCAAATACACGCGTTAGTACGTTATGTATTTTGAATGTTTATTCACTATATCATTAAGATGAAATTAATTGACGTACAAATTTCAAATACATACTTGGTTAGATAAATATCACGAAACTTAAAACAAATGTCTATTGTTCGGTAGAGTAGAAATAGGGTGGCGTGGGTAGCGAAATGCCATGAACTCGGAGGGCCCGTGAGGTGTTTAGGACAGTTCGGCACGACCGATTCGTTAAATAAAAATGATTATATTTTTAAGGAATTAACTTTCAAATTTAATTCTTTAAAAATATGATCATTTTTATTTAAACGGTATTGGTTCGATGAAATCAAGTCATCTAATTTAACTTAACAGTAGCATTTGTATTAAATTAATATAATTAATTAATTGTGCAAAGTCATTATGCATATCATCCGGTGATTTTTCGTCGTGTAATTTTTATCGTGTACTTTTTCTCTCGAAAGTTAATTTAAATCTATTTTCCTTTAAATATATTCATTTTTATTTGTACATAATAGATTCGGTAACTTAATAGTTGCAATATAAATATTGTCATGACGCCATTCCCTCCAAATGTATTGGAATTGTGCCGTGCGGAACACGGCTGGCGCCGAACTGTCCGGTGCCGAATAATCCCATCGCCGAATGGTCCCGTCGCCGAAATCGTCGTGCCGAACCGGTGGTGCCGAATCGGTCCTGCCGAACTGTCCCTTTCCGCCCGTGAGGGGTCTCTAATTTTTACCAATGTAGAAAAATTAATGATTTTGTAGCCGGCCTTTGTAGAGGGGGGTGGTTGGCGTGTCTAACTCCCAATGCTAAGGTCGCGGGTTCGAATCCTGCCGAGAGCATGGTCGTCTGTGTTTCGTTCTTGTTATTTTTGTTACGCTCACTGTGAAAGACCGTAAAGTGCTGTTTATGAGCTAGTGAAAAATAAATATATTTATGTTATGTGTTCTATTTTCTGAATGACTTTCCAGTTAAGCATCATTATTGGACAGAGCAATTTGAAAAGTCTAACCTTTTCAACATAATCCCGATAGTTAATTAATAAGTGCAACTTAGTTAGGTTCCAGTTTTAATTAAACTTAGATATTGTGGGAGGGAGGGAGAGAGGGATAATAGATAATATTTTTCGGCGGGCCTTTCTGCTCCTAGTTACTCCACTGCTGCTGTTTTGATACATTACTGGGAAATGTTCGTTTGGATATGATTTCAGTATGTACTACAAAATCTTTCATGAATCCCTCAGAAGTTCGTTATACAGTAAGATCTCGTTACAACGTATCTCCACGGAACATGAATTTTTATACTTTATACTGAAAGTACGGTGTACTGAAAATACCCAAATAAGTACAGCGGAGAGAAAAAAGAAAACGATCATACTTCAACCCTACTTTAATGCTTAATAAAATAATCTGAAAATTTGTTTTGTGTCATCTTTTTTAGAATTTGGCACGTAACAATTTTTTTACAGCGTCAGATGATATAAACAATGTCTCTGGCACTTCATCAGATTTTATGATGTATATCTTTAATTTCTTCAAACACTCGGATATTTCTAACGATTACACATTTGATTCAACCTCTACCTCGTCTTTAGAATCTCTACTTAGTTCCTCTCTACTATGTCACCATCCGTTAATAAGGGCGTAGTTTCCAAATTTTTATCAACACTTGAAAACTCCTTAAAACGTGAGTGAAGAATGAAATTTGAGTTTTGAGGAAACGTCTTTCCAAAGCTCTCCGGGAACATTTAAATCCTCTTCATAAGTGGTGGAATCTATATCTATATATGAAAATATAATGCCCGATTTCTTCTAGCAATTGCTAATTGTCGTCCCACTGACATTCCACCAGCCACTCGTGATCATCTCCATGCCCTGACTATAGTGAAACTACGAGAGGGATAACTAACCCTCTTGGTTCTAAATTTTTCAGTTTGGAAAATCCCTTCTTTTGGGATTTTGGTGGAGTTCCGCAGATCTTTCCGTACTAAAAACAAAAGATGCCTTCAAAAGTGGTGTAAAACGACTTCGTTGAGCAAGAATTGGTTATACTTGAGTCATTTACGGAAGAAAGCGTGCGTTAAAACCATAAAAACCTTTTTTCGGGACCTCTGAAGCTCATACATAGTATTGAAAAGTACGTTAAATTGATGTACGTTATTTTGAAATATTTGTACAGTATTTATACGGGAAAATTGGCAGAGATTCAATAAAAGTACGTTAATTTGAAACATATGTAATTGTGAAGTACGTTGTAACGAGATTTCTCTGTATCCGTATTTAGCAAAGTTGGTTATTCCCTTGTGATAGACTTGCGATGGATTATGCATTTAAAAAAATATTCCTTCAATCCGTTTAACAGAGGAAAATCTGCAGAAACCGTTTTAGAAACACTTCCCCTCTCTTTATCTCCTCCCCATCGTCTATAGTAGCTGCATATAACGTCAATGAGTAACTCTCACAGTAGAAACTTGTACCTGGTGCGATCGAGCTCCGTCGTTCGCAAGAGCCCTCTTCGAATGGAATATAGCACTCCCAGTTCTACCGTTTATCGGCGATGCTTAAAACCGTGACCCGAGGTTTTTTCCTCCCAACCCGATCCGTTCCGAGAGAGTCGTGAAGCGAATAATTGATCCCTTTAAATATGTTGTCGAGTAATTGTTCCCGAGTTGAAAAGTAGCTCGTGCCGTCAGCTAGCTCGCAGAAAGAGAGAAAGAAAAAACTCGGGAAGTTAAATGCGCCCTCTGTCTCGCGATGGTTTGCGTTCCTTCCAGCGCATGGCGCCATTAGGAGGAAATTAAAAAAAAAATTAAAGACTATCGGAACGCAAATGAAGAAAATCCGATAACGAATCTTGAGAAGAAAAAAAAATTGTGCAGTGCCCGCCGTCTGTACTCGGCGCCGCCGGTGGCGTGCTCGGCTGTGCTCCAAAAATAAAAAAAAGAGCCGAGAGAGAGATATACAGAAGGGGGTAGACCCTTTCCTTGCGGTTCTTTTATTTTTTTTTAACGGACGGCGCTTAAATGCAGTCCGTTAAAAAAAAATCTTTTTTTCTTCTTTTTCTTTTGGGTCCTCCGAAATTGCATGACGACCACCCGCGCACTGCAAGTCGCTGCCCTCTGATTTTTTTTTATTCCTTCGCCCCCAAAAAAGAAAAAGAGAAACGCTTCGCGTTTCATCGATCGAATGCGCCGTAAATGGGAAGGATTGTTGTTTTCGCCGCGCGCCAACGTCGTGTCGATCTGCATCGGACTTTAGTTGCAACGTCGGGTGCATTCCTCTACTCCTGACGTTCCTCTTTTATCTTTTGTTCTCTCTATCTCGCTCTTTCTCTTGTTATCTCAGCATAAGACGACTTCATTGGCCGAAATGCAGCGCCCGATTTAATCGCGACGTTTTTGCTTCGTTTAGTTCAGGGGTCGGCAAACTCTACGGCCTGCGGGTCTCATGCGGCCCCCGAGAGCGTTATATGCGGCCCGTGAAGTCATGAAGAAGGAGTGATCGATCAGTTTAACGCAGTCAATTCCATATTTTTCAGTGAATTTATGATTTCAAAACCTTTTCTGGTTGAGTTTTAACGCTAGTAATCTAATTAGAATTGATTTTCACTAATATTTGATCACATAATCTCTAGGTAACTTCTGATTTAAACGCCCATCCGGCCCGTCGGAGCTCTCGTGGTTTCTAATGCGGCCCTCAGAAGCATTCGCAACAACGAATGTGGCCCGCCATATAGAAAACGTTACCGACCTTAGTTCGAATCGACCCCTAATCGAATCTATGTGATTCGAGCCAAGGGAGGAAATGCAAAATTTTTAAAAGTTTTTTAAGTTTCGGGTTATAGGAGTTTTGTGGGAGAGTCATTGGAAATTTCGAGTCTGAGGTCGAGGACCTTCCATTATTTCCCATAGAAATGTTATTGGTTCGGCCTTCGGACTTTTCCTTTAATGCAGACATGTCAAACTCGAAGAAGCATCAGAGCCTCATTTAAACGATTGACGTCGTAGAAGGGCCGTATTAGGATTACAGTTGTTTAATGAATGCCAGACTCTACCAAAATAGACTTTATCCCCAAGATTTGTCACTTGTTTTGCTATTAAAAATAATGATTTAAAAAACTCGTTCTATTGTAAATCAATAGCTTAGAAAGAATCCTATGCCCTTTTCGCAAAAAGGAAGTAGGTATTTATAAAAAATATCGAAAGATTCACTCGAGGGAAATTTGCATTCGGGTCGCAATAATGCAGAGAAAGGGTCGCATGCGGCCCGCGGGCCGCCAGTTTGACATGCCTGCTTTAATGTATTTTGGGCGAGTTTATTAACAGAAAATTTTACCTATTTTATTTTGTTTGCTAGTCTTACTCTATCCATCTGTGGGCGAATTTCTATTACATTTGATGGTCTCTAGGATTCTTATCGAAGTAGAAAAAGTAAATGGCATACCCCCCTACAGTGCTGCCATTTGCCGAGTCTAGACAGTGGACTCTGCTTATAACTCATTAAATAATTCATCCGAGAAAATTATTTCTTTTCGGAAGCCTTTGAGAACGAAAAGAATATATCTCGCTGCATGCATTTTTAATAAGATCTCTAGTTTTTGAGAAGGTCGCCATTAATAATTTTCCATTGCCTTTTGTGTTTGTGGATTTTTACTGTAATACAAGAGGGAATTTTCATACACATCTAGGTCATATCATACGATCAGGGCTACCAATTTTCTCTTGCTTATTTTTTAATAAGGGGAGAAAACTGCGTAGTCTGGGCTGTCATATCACCCTGAATAAACTAAAATTTTTAGCTAGCTCAGTGAACGTATTTCACAATGTCCTTAAATTAGGCATTTGAAATTTTATTTTTAAATGCAGTTATGTACTGCCGAGTTTGGATCAGGTCGTTTTATCGGAGCTACCACCTTGTGGGGAATAAAAAACGTAATTTTTCTCTTAATAAATCTCCTGTGAGAGAAACGCTAATGAATTTACGCTACACTTTTGACGTGCAGCACTGTTACATGCTTCTTTCAAAAAATAGGGTATAATCAAACCGGCTGTTTAATAATAATAATAATCATTTAATTCATTTATTTAACACAAACAAGTTTCTCCAAATGCATGTGTTGTAATACATTTTTTATGACAAGCGCAAACGACCATGCCCTCGTCAGGATTCGAACCAGCGACCTTTGCATTGGGAGCTATGTATACATGCTAACCACCTCTCTGCCAAGGCCGCTCATTTTGTGCACGGACGATTTAAAAAAAATATGCGTCCCCAATTTTGCTTTACTCCATCACGTGGCTGCACTGATCACGTTAAAAAAAACAAAAATTCCGACGTTCCGTCACCGCCGTCTTTTTCCCTATGTCAAGCTTCCATCGATTTATCGGAATGCAACCCAAAACTACTGCCTCTCTCTATCTGCGAGACGAAGGTCGTATTTTTTTATTTATTCGAATATTGAGTCGCGTTAATTGGAGGACGCTCCTCCTATAAACGTACCAATGCTGTAACGGTGAGGTTCCAGAGAGTTATGACTTTTCCCCTTTCTCTCATTACCTCTCTCTCTCTTTTCCTCTATCTCTTCCTCTTTTTTTCCCCTCTCTTTCTTCCCACGTGAGCAGGGTTGCCGCTTCAAATTTGTCAGTGACCCGGAGAATTTCTGATCCGAGCAGATTTCATAATTTGACCCGGAAATTCTCATAGGTGAAGAAGAAAAAAGTATGTTTTTGCTGTATTTAAATATTTGATACACAATGGTTAATTACCGCTCATACAAATTTGAGTTACGTATTTATTAATTAATCTATTCCCCGCTGGTTGACATGTGTTGTTGATCCTTAACCCGGAGAGGTGGCAACCAAGCATGTGGGCGTGCGTGCGTATACACACGCCAACATAATCTATCGCCATCTCCCTATAGAAGCTTAAAACTCTATACTCCTCCCATTTTATCGGCCGTCAATCAATCAGAAGAAATTCGACACTATCGCGACCTTTCTCGCCGTCGAAAAAAAATTCATCCTCTTTTATTTATCCTCGAAATGAAATCAGGCGGCCGCCATCTTCCGCAAAAAAAACCCGTCCAGATCGCACGAAAAGCTTTGGAAAAAGCTACTAATTTCGTCGGACGTAATCCCGGCTAATGAAAATTGATTTTCCGTTTTTTCTTGTTATCTCGATCGGAATGAGGCGGTCACTCTTAATTTATGTCTCGATAACACGCTTTCCGGAAAAAAATGTAAAAAAATAGCGCGAACGAGTCTCGCGATGCGTTATCCTTCCTCTCTCCATCTCTTTCCCATCTGTTACGAGCGCGTTCGGCTAATGTTTATTACCAGGCGACGTACATGAGTTTATCACCCGTCAGTGGATTGAAAAAGGCTGATGATGATATATATATATATATATGTGTGTGTATGTATATATTATTATATATATATATATATATATATATATATATATATATAGATATTTAGGGCAACTAGGTGTTGAAGGAAACCCAGTGAACACTTACCGGAAGTAGAGCCACTGGGGTGTTGGAGAGTCACATTTGTAGAGGTTAGAGCTTTCGGGATGATCCCTTCGTCAGCTGTGCTGGCGAAGGGATCATCCCGAAAGCTCCAATAACTTCAACTTCCAGTAAGTGTTCACTGGGTTTCTTTCAACACCTAGTTGCCCTCCTTACTTACCTTTCCTCTTCCGTGGTATATATATATCAAGACATGAAGAAGGCTGCGGAAAATAGGAGTGTATGGAGAAGCAAGTTTAACCAAGAATAATCACGGACCTGTCTACGGACAGACTACCTATGATGATGCGTGCGTGCGTGTATGTGTCTGCATGTATGTGTGTCTGCATGTATGTGTGTCTGCATGTATGTATGTGTGTATGTGTATATATACACTTACACAGAGACGTGCCTTGACGGTATGGCGCCTATGGCAACATTTTTGGAAACACCTTTGTTATGAATGATGTAATTTTTTCTGCGTTTTAATAAAGGGTAATTGCGTTTTTATAATACACAAATCAACGTTAGAGTAATAAAATTAACTTTTTTATGGGAAAAATTAACCTTTCGCACTTTTTTCGGTAACGATTTGCGCCTTTTGCAAATGCCACCTTCGCAATACCCTAGTTACGGCACTGCACATACATATATATATATACATATATATATACATATATATATATATATATATCGTTTAGGAAACTTCGCATATTGCCTTATCGCCTCTCACTCTCTCGACAGCGCGAATTGAAGCGTGCCGTACGTCGTAGATAAACTTCCCGACACCCTTTTATTTACCGCTAAAAAAAAATAAAGGCTTCTTGTAGGTGACGAGAGAGAAAAAAAGCTAAAGGACGTTTTCATTCTCCGACCAATCCTTTGCTCGCGCGATGGATGACCATCCCTTTATCTCGCCTCTTTCTCATTATCGTCCGCTGACTAGTGGACCCGATGTTCTTTTTATCCATCTTTCTCTCCGCGTATAGCGAAGGCTGCATGAGTACAGTTCGTAAACGGATCAGCCATGCAGCATAGTCGGTTCCGTTCATGACGGTTCGCTCCTTCTCGCGACGGACGGGAGCCATCTGGTTATTCAAAGCCTTTTTTAAAACTCTTTATAAACTCCCCCCCCCCCATGTAGGGAGTTTAGAGAGAGTGGAGGGTGGGATGGAATGGGTTGTTTAAAGAAAAGGAGAAAGAGAGAGAAAGCCTCGACGGAAAAAGGAAGGAGTAGGAAGCATTTCTTCCTCCTATTCGAACCTTTTTTTTCCCTAAAAGGAGGGAGAGGCGGACGTTTCTTCTTGCTCAGTCTGATATCATCCACGCCAAGCTCGGGTACAACGGTCCATCTCTCTCTCTTAGAAGTCGTATGTACATCCGTTTCTGTCTGTCTCTCCCTTTTTCTCTCTCGCATGTCTCTCTCTTTCTCCCTCCCTCTCTCACTTTTTATTCTCATTTGTAATTACTAACGTAGGGTTAAATGTGAGAAGGGACTATATAATAGTCTCAATTTCGCCCTCAATAAAGTCGTTTGTCTGTCTGTCTTTCTCCCTCCCATTTCCCTTCTACCCGCATCGCCCACTCTCAATAGATACCCATTTGAAAACCCCTCCCATATCAGAAGAGCATTCCATTATTTTTTTATTGTTATCCCTCTGTACACACACATATATAGGTATCTCTCTCTCTCTCTCTATCTATATATATATATATATATATATATATATATATATATATATATATATATATATATATATATATCTTTACCCTTATCTTTTTACTTTTAATTCCTCTCCGCTTTACCCTCCCTCTCTCTCTCTCTTCCACTTCCTCGTTCCATATGTCTCTCTTTCTCCCCTTTCCCATAACCTTTGCAATTTACTCTTATTCTCTTTCGAGAGTCGTCTTTCTCTCTCCCCCCCCCCCCCACCCTATTCAGTCTCACAAGGAACCTCCCGACTTCTACACACGCTCCCTTGGGAGAGATTTTAACCTTTCCCACTTCCCCTACTTTTCCTTCAGCCCATCCCTTCCTCTTCCTCCCTCACTCCATCATCATCATCTCTCTCTCTCTCTTTCCCCTACCCTAATCCTTTCTTTCATCATATCAGCATCGTTTACTCTATCCCACTCTCTCGTCTCTTCCCCCCCCCCCCTCTCTCTCCCTCTTTATCCCCCTCCCTCTGTCTCTTCTTTACCCTCCTCCCTCCCCCTCTCTCTCCCTCTCTTTCTCCCTCTCTTTCTCCCCACTCCTCTCTACTTCGGACCTCGATAAAATAATTCTCCCGAAGCCCGCTTCTACTGTCTCATTCTCACTTGACGGTCCCGTAAAGCACACCCACCCATGTGACCTGAAGTGGTGCCTGTCTTTAAGGCGCCCCCCCCTGCGATTCGCTGGCGTCTTAAATTTTTTTATTTTCGAGTTCACTTGTTTAATAATTGTCTTGTCTTTATTCGGCTTTCTCCGCCTACTCAGTTGCCCTCTTTCTCTCTCCCTTTCTTTCTGACTTCCCCCCCTTTCGAATTCCTCCCCCTTCCCAAGCCTATCGAGTTGTTTTTTTTTTTTTTAAACTAGCCTCGCTTTAAGACGGCTCTCGAACCATCCATCAATCCGGAGTTTTTTTTTTCCTCGACGCATAATTCGTCTATGAAGATTCCGACCAATCGTCTTTAATTCGTGGATTTAATAAAAACAGTCAGTAAGGATGAGGAGAGGAACTTACAAGTTGGGAAATGGTGCGTCCTCTTTTCTTCTATTTTTTTTTCATATTTGGGGGTGGTGATCCTGCAATATAAGGTGTCGGAAGTGAAGGGTTTTCTGTGATGTTTCTCTTGCGTGGTGTGTTGGTGGTGATGTCGGCGGTGGTGGTGGTGGTGGTGGTGTTCGGGGTCACGATCGCTTTTTCCGGATGATTATTTTCCATCGTCTACAAAGAGCGATTCTTTTCTCCTATTCCGGCGTAATGAAGGGGCTTCGCCAGCAGTGTTGCCGATGGCCTCGATGCCGTCGACCGTCTCCAAGAGGTCTTCGGCGGCAGCGGAGCCCGTCCGGCTCACGCCTAGCTGGGAGGAGAGCAACCTGCCAAACGACGAGCTCAACTTCAAGGAGGTGACGATGGAACAGGCAGAGCTGGAGATGAACCCTCCGAAAGACAGGTGAGAGACTCTTTTGTTTCTGCATTCTCCACACGTAGTAAGGTCGTTTAGGGACATCTCGACACTTTAAGGCGCTCAATTAGACACGTCTTTTATAAATAATATAATAATATAAATATCTCCGAAATGGATGGTTCTACGAAAATTTGTTTCAAACAAAACTTGGAAGAAATATTATTCTATACAACTTTGGTCCTCACGAAGATGACCAATTACGACGTTTTTAAGGATGTATTTCACGGAAACCGAAAAAACCTATTATTTTTTATAAATAATTCCTAAACAATAACTGCTATGGAAAATTGTTTGAAATAAAAGATGTAGGAAATTATATTTTCTACATTTTTTGTAATGGTCAATATATGATCACAATACTTTCCCATTACTACATATGGAGAAAGTAAAAATTGCATGTCCTTATTGGGCATCATCTACAGTCATACCATCCTTAATAATGTAATCTTATTTCGTTCTATCTTGGGTGCATCTTTACCTATTGTGTCTTACTGTTCACCTATTTGGAGAATGGCCTTCAAAGTTACACCTTGATAAATGTTGTCTTTCTTTTTGGCTATATAGTGCGTTACCTCTTCCATTATCTTCGGCATTTATATATATATATATATATATAAAGGTAGCAACAAGGTGTTGGAGGAAGCCCAGTGGACACTTACCTAGAATGAAGAGCCGCTGGGGGTGCTGAGGACACACGAAAAACACAAAAGAACAAAAACTACACAAAAATGGAGCTTTCGGGCTGATGCCCTTCTTCAGCGACGGAGAAACATATACTTTATATATATATATATATATATATATATATATATATATATATATATATATATATATAAAGTTCTCTCAAAAATCCCATCTTTCTCCTCCTGCAGAATCAAATCCGATTTCTTTCTCCTCTTCAATGTTCTGAATGGTAATCTATGCTCCTCTCGTCTTTTTCTTCAAGAATTCCCTCAAGATCCACTAAACTACGTGCACTTTTTCATTCGCGTACACCTCGTCTCTCCGTAGTTCAAAACTCTTTTCTTCCATCTTCCCAAACCATACAATCCCTTCAGCGGTAAATCTGTCCTGACATTTTTCAAAATACTAATAAAAACTACGTTCATGAATTATATTCTTCTTAAATAAGTCTTTCTGTGCTTCAACTTTCAATGTTTATTGTACTTTTTGGTACGTTTGCTTTATTTATTTGCGACCCGTTTGTGTGATACTTTTCTAGTCATTATATTTGCCGTAATTGACCTCGTGCTGTTTCTGAATTCGTTATAATAAATGAATAAACCGGAAATAGAGGTTTATTCTTCTCGTTTTTCCGTTTCTTTCGAAATATCTCCATAAAAATTCAATTTATGTAAATATTTGTTATCATCGAAGTTGTAGAAAATGTCTACAAGTTTTGTTTGAAACAGTTTTTCATAAGCTCTGTAAGAAATGTCACAATTTTTCATCTGTATGTATGTCGATAAGTGATAGCATTGTTTCCCCTGCTTCGATAAAATGTTTTAATTGTTGATAGCGACGTGTTCGCTATCAAGGTCAATTCTAATTGAGCATTGATATTTTCTTACCAATAGCAGCAGCTAACGATTTTGTTTACTTATTGAATTTTCAACGCGAACATTGACGCTGATGTCGAGAGCAGTCATATTCATTGCTCTGCACGTAGAAAGTCACGTGCTGGACACACAAGATTCTTTTCAGAGCGTTTTAATATGTAATCTGACAAAATAATAATGATACTTAATAAAAATTTTGTCCGACTTGACGCTCCGAAACTCTTCTCACGTGCGTGCTATTATGTGGCCGGTTAAGTTGTTACACGTGTCTTGAAGGTTGACTCGTAGCAACAATGCAGCTGTTGTTATTAAAAGGGGGGGGGGGGGAGCTTGGTGGTAGCTGAGCATAAAACTCGATGTGTTACGAGGTTACTGTGCTTATGTTTTGAGAGATGTAGCTTATTCATTGTCGTTATGGGCCAATTTTAACGAAGATCCACGCTGTGGATTTCGATCGGGTGTACATTTTGCGCAAATCGACCGGAATAAAACTAATCTTCCGTTGTTTTGCGAAATCGTTATCATTCGAGTAATTGTGATTATCATGTACGTACTGTTTCGACGTGATAATCTTTCCGATTACCTTTCGATTCGGAAAAATATCGCGGTCAAACATTTTTGACGACAAGCAAACCCTCGTGGTCGCATCAAGAAAAGATTACAGAAAATGTCACGATAATCATGTAAAAACTTCCATATGCCTTCTTATTTAATGACAACGGTTACTTATTTATCATAAACAATTGTTTTTCCGTAAATAATTCGAATTATTTAAATTTTCTTGTTGCTGCATCGAAATTGTCTGGTGGCCGCCCTTGAGAACCCCTGAGATTCTAGGAGGTCTAGTCTCGGCACTCGTGCATTTTCGTGATTAACATTTTTAATCCATTTCTGGACAGTAATCGTTTCGTTCGGCTGTCATTTGGGAGTCCTTGTAATACAGCATTAATGGTCACGAAACATTAATTAGTTAACCATTATTTTTTACTTTCTCATACGAAGTATCGAGAAAGTATTGTTTTCGCGAAAAAATTCGACCTCGAGATTTTTACGGAAATACGCGTTTTAGGTGTCGCTGAATCCGAAAAAGTGGTTTTCGCAATGCCGTCTGTCTGTCTGTTACTGGCGCTGGAGCCTATTCGATCGAAAAAAAATGAATGAAATCTCGTACTTAGGCATTTTATCATGCTGAGCAGAGTATACATAGAAATGGTTGACATTGATCAATAATTAAGAGTAGTTTATTCTACGCATTTTTAACAACAATTCGATTTTCTTGAAAACGGCTCTAACGATTTTGATCAAATTTCTCACAGTCACTTGAGTCTTCAATAATACTGTATGGTTCATATTTCTCAAAAAATGAATATAACGCTAGTTTATTCTAGGCAACTTTAACAATAATTCGATTTTCTCAGAAACGGCTCTAACGATTTTGATCAAATTTCGTACAGTTACTTAAGTTTACATCCTCAATAATACTGTATAGTTCACATTTCTCAAAAAATGAATATAAGGCTAGTTTATTCTAGGCCACTTTAACAACAATTCGATTTTCTCAAAAACGGCTCTAACGATTTTGATCAGATTTCGTACAGTTACTTGAGTATACATTTACAATAATACTACGTATCATTTTTCCCAACGTATGAATATAAGGCTAGTTTATTCTTGGTCAACTTTAACAAAAATTGGATTTTCTAAAAACAGGCTCATACGATTTTCATTTTTTAAAGATAACTAAACGACGCATTAGTACCCATATATGAGAAAGTTTGTACAATGTATGTTGTACCGATTTTTCTCCTAGTGCAGAAAGTGCTAATCAGCTTATACAACAAAACTTTAGAGAAAGACGATGAATAAAATGAAGGATTGCAAGTTTTATGAACGGTCAATTTCTTAAGTAGGATATCGGTCTTTCAACTTCGCGGCATTATAATTTTGAAGATGTTTTACTATTTTAAACTCCTTTCCGACGCATCGTTTTTTGAACGCCTCTCAGAAAACCTAAGCCTTTGAAGAATGTTTTGGAATTTTACGAGTTGCCCACGTTCGTTCGACTCCAGGGCTCGTATTTCCTTCCCAAAAATTCCAATGGGATATTTTTCCTCCCCAATTTTATTCCTTCGGAACTTCGACGCATAGTTGAAATTCCTTTGAATCTTTCCGACTCATTAAAAGAACCGAGAATAGTTCACGAAATACCTCGGGAGGGCTTCTTGGAGTATATTCTATTCGAAACGAAGACGTTAAGAGTTCGTGTGATGCTATGATTTGTCCCCATATTACTTTGAGGGGCGTGCCCTATAGAAACGGGCCATCAAAGATCATTTTGCTTTCATTTCATAGAGTAGTGCAGCGGTTTCCAAAGTATGGTACGCCTACCACTAGTGATCCTTGCGCCGAAACGGCCGCGCCGAAGTCTCCCATTCCCGATGCGCGAAGCTTCTACCAGTGGTACGCGAGTGTAGTGCCAGCATTCACTATTATATTCACTATTACATTCGCTATTACATTCACTATTACCTACATTCACTATTACGGTCGCTATTACATTCATACTTACCTAGTTCTATGTGGTACGAAGAAATTTCGTCACGTTTTCGGTGGCACGCGAAAAAAAAAGTTTGGGAACCGCTGGAGTAGTGCATTATGAAAATCCTAAGTTGCACTCCGGGGGAAAACTTAAGCACATTAGCAGCATCTTGTGATACACTCATCCTCGAATTACGCGGTCTCGCTTTACGCGTGTTCTGTTGCACGGCCATTCCATTTCGGTTTTGAATCGGTCTCCGAGAATTAAAAGTCGTAAAATGTTTCAGATAAAGGAAACAATTCCGAATGCAATAAAACTAAATTATTATGCGTTGAGGTCAAAATGGCGCTAACCTAACGTGTATTACTATAAGAAATCAACAACAGTTGAACGTTCTTAGTTTTCGAAAGAAAACTAAGAAAAATCAAAGCATTTCCACCTTTTTAAAATTCTTTCAAAAAAAAACGATTGATGGTACGTATATTTTACCGTCAACTTTTCTTTGGCATCGTCAATGAGATCCTTAATAACCTCGGTAATTATTTCGTGATCCATAAACGCTCGATTTTATCATATTTTCTTAGCAATTCAACTGCGATAAATTTTTATGAAGCGTGATAAACATTCGCTCGTGACAGTAGATATCTAACAGTGTGAAAATAAAAAGGCAATTGATTGTTCGTAATCAGGAGTCCTTTTATGCGTTAAAAGTTCCCGTGTTTACTTCTCCAACGAGCCAATTATCGATTCCACTTCAGCCGATGCGTCAGCAAAAAAATTATCGAACTCGTCGGCATATTTTGTTTCCGCATCCACGGTTTTTTTTGACAAAATATTTTTTCGTCTATCTCTCCCCTCTTATTCAATATTCTTATATTGGCCAAATGTTTTACCATCTCCTATTTTTTTCACTTTTAAACTGGTGAGGTGAAATTGTGATTGCATTGTAACTGAGGTGTGTTCTCCCAGACCTTAATAGTTTATTATTATTATCCATTCACTCTCTATGTATAAAATTGGATTTTCCTAGTTTGATAGTCTTCAATGATGGTTAAGAGGTAATTAACCAAAATAAACTTGATGGATACACTTTTTTTCTTTGTTAAATGTAAAGTATCCTAAAATAAATTAGCAGGGTAATTTGACGATATAGCTTAGGTGTTGTATCAATAGCCAAAAGTTAACAATTTTAACTTGGCAGTTTTAAGTCGTAGGATTATATCTATTTTTTGGGACCCGCTGATTCCCTTTTACCTACGCACAATGGGTATCAAAGAGGCAGTGCAATGAGTAGCCGATCAGTTTCAAAAGTTTAGGAAGAAAGGTGACTTCCCATGGATTATATCGATAGGGCTTCAACTCCAATAATTTGCACGAATGAAAACAAATCGCATTGGTTTTATAAAAACTTCGTACCATTTCCACTCAAAAAAAAAATTTATGAGCTGGATGTGCAATTCGTTTCATTTTTCTTTTCGTGCAAACCAAGCCCATTCCCCCTCGTATTATTTGCGTTCCAAATATCGGCCTCGTTCAATGGATTGTTGTTGGCCTTGAAAAGGTGCGATTGATTTCAATCGGTACACCACTTTGTTATTTTTAGAAATCCGTCGAGTCTTAATCTAATCTTCCAATCTCTTGCGCGCGTGAATCCTTTTCGACTTGTGTGTATAAAGTGCCAGTCTCTGACGTAACTTCACCGCACGATCTTTCTCTCCATATCGAGGTCAAATTCCGCCATTTTGTTCGATAACGTTCCGCTTTATCTTCGCGCAATCGCTTAATTCGTACGGAAAATCTTCCGGAAAGAGAGGGAAAGAGTTATTTAGGGTAGAGAGCGAGGGAGGGAGATCCCAGCGGTGTAATCTAGTCGTATCTGGGGAGGTTGGGTATTTGCCATTAATCAGGGTGGGAAATTTGGGGTTACTGAAGAAGTAAGGGGTGTGCCTCCCTCCCTTAGTTCCTGAAGACCCAAATAAATATTCAGTCATTTTCTCTCTCTTTTATTTACATTAAGCTAGTTTACGTTATTTACAATATTTAGGCATTCTCACCATTTGAGAGGGCAGGGGGTTTTCTTTTGTGTCTCTCATGGAGGACATTTTACTAGCATAGCTAGCCCAGTTCCAACCTAAGAAAATATTCCCGTTCTGAAACGGGGGAATTAGTCTGCTAACAATAAGGTAGTTCTAGTGGTAGAATATCCGCCCGGAAGGTCGGAAGATCCGAGTTCCTAGCCCAGTTCCAACCTAAGAATATACTTCCTTTCTGAAACAGTGGAATTAGTCTGCTACGGTAGTTAAGTGATAGAATATCCGAATATCCGGCCTGAAGGTCGGAAGACCCGAGTTCGTTTCCCGGTCATAACAGATTTTTTCACCTGTTTCCACATTTTCCATTATTACAGATTATGCATGTCGCACAGGGATCTGTGGATAATCCTTTCCATCAATTTATACAATATTTAAATTGAATTTTGGTGGAGCTATCTACTTCTGCCAAAGGAATTTGTTTTATATATTCATACTTTGTTCAGTTAAACCTTACTATCGGTGATCTCTGGTGTAAATTCGTGAAATATTTCTCGCCTTCCATATAATTCGATGCAATGTAGGTAATTTTGCTAAATCAGCAGTGATGGTGTTTCTCCTGGCAATGAATTATTTTCTCACCAAGAAACTTTAAGTTTTCGTGTTAAAAAAATCTCTGCATTTGTATTTGAAAATTGGCGGTAGGAGAATGAATTTTGCAACAATCTTGCTGTGAATGTTCGTTTTTTTTTTTCAGATGGATTATTTTTTTCAACCATTTTAAGGCCTAGCTTGTTTTATATCCGGAGACTTTTTTTAATCATTTATTTATCTCGGTTGAAATGTGAATCGTAACAAAAAAAAAGGCAGCGTCATAGTCTTGTTTGGAGCCAGAATGAAATCAGCTGGTTTCCATAGAGACGCTACTGTCACTTTTTCTTTTTTACATATCTGCGATATTGGTGACGGTATTTTCTATCTTATAAGGTAGATTAGATAAAAATGTAATCCATTTCACAGGCGGAAAGACCGGGCAAAACCATTAATTTTATAAACGCGCTAAAAACCTACAAATGGGTCGTTTCTTCCGATTAAAAAGATACCTGGCCGCGTAAATCCGAGACCATGGGACAGCATTTTGTTGAACAAAAGTCCTCAGAAAAAAGCTCGTCTTGACATAATTTTCGAAAACAAAACTCGACTCTTTTTAAGTGCAAAAATCGTGAAATAAGAACAATCGCATTCGGTTCCGATTTGATTCATAGTTTTTGTCGAAAAAATTGCGGAAAAATTTCTACATTCACCTCAATCTAACCCATTTTACCGTCCATTGCCTCTTTCTGCCGTATTTTTTTCACTTTTCGATTAAATTTCTCGTTTTGATTTTAAAAATTATAGTATATTGCCGGGTATGCTTTCTTTAGCTGTGTGAATCGCTCCATTTCGCAAGGCCGTTGGAATGAATGTCTTTTTTTTATTTTGTTCCGCGTGGCGGTTTTAATCCGACTTGAATGACGAGGTTTTGAATTGAAATTTTTTTTTCTGCCTCTTTATTTATTCCTTTCGTCCGCTATGACTGTTGACATCAAAGTCGATTCACGCTTGACTTATCTTTGACCGTTCGCCTTTTTTTATCGCAGTCGAGTGGTAAAAAAATAAAAGTTTTTTCGCTTTTCGCGTGGTGGATTGTTTAACAGCGCCCCTTAGGTAAATGTCAGGGTAAAATTTAAAGATAACATCAGGCCTTCCTATAAGGCGGGGTATGCGTTATGATAAAGTGCCGCCTAATGAGAATCCGTGTTATGTGAATCAAGCGTTACATACTGAGAAGGATTGCGTATATATTTGTGTAAATATTTTTACCGGTCGTCTTAGCCAGGGTTTTTCAAATTATGTATTGGCCGCGGCCCAACGGAGAAGCCATAAAACTTTCAATAAGGGTCGACCCAAGAGATTTTGACGGAAACTTTAGGATAACTTGTTGCCAAGATAATCAAAATAAACTGACGGGATTTAAAGGTTATTAAATTGTACCGTTCTATTTTTTAATGCATCCTTAGAAAGTCAATATTTTATAAGGTATAATTTTTGGTGGGCCGAATAACATATTTTGTATTATTATTTCGACCTTTTTTTGCCGTATTTCCGCTGCGGGAATATTTTTGTACAGGGTGGGCCAAAAAAATGTTACCGATTTCAAATGTTTAAAAAAATTAATTAACTGTAATATGAGAGAGAAACAAAAACGAGTTATTACCAGATGGACCCTTCAGATTTATTTCCGTTGATACAGATTTTCAAAATATCTTCCATCACATGCGAATGAGCACAGTACAGTTCCTGATTACAGCCTTTAGGATGTCACGCCTAATATTGGCTATAGCTGTTGTAATCTTATCTGAGACATATTTAAATTACTACAACAATTGTTATTTAGTTAATACAATTTTGACTTTTTCTGATTAGTCCACTTTATTATTCAATTCTAAGCCAATTCCCGACCTGGTGCTCGCGAGCACCGCTGTGCTCTTTGGAAGCCTGACTTCGCTCTTCTAAGGTGCTTAATGTCCCATTTCTTAGGACCAATAATTTAATCTACTCGGTTGATTTCTTTCGAAATGTATTCAAGATCATTTAATATAATAAAAGCCGTCGTCTGTTGGTTGGTTGGTCACGCTATGCAATCGCTAATAACTCGAGAAATAATAATGACAGAAATTCGAAATTTGGTAGGGATACTTGATTAACACTTATTCAGAGAATGACGCATTTAAATCGCGAAAAAATTCCTTGGTTCGTCTCCAAGAGAGGCATTTCCATTTCCCATTACTTAACATGTAAAACGCGATTTTTAGACGTGCAGGCTTTTATTCACTTGGAAATTAAAATTAGAAGAATTTAACAGACGACCTTCGGATTTGAACCATTTTTAAGAAAAAGTTATAAAGTTTCTTATTCGTTCATCTTTTTTCGCCCACAGTTCGAAATATTCCATGTTAAACGTTTAATTTTCATATTTTGTGGAAATCTCGCCATTTTAACGTGATGTTGCTATGTCGACCATTATCATTGTTACACCTCAAATTACTATTATTACTATTATCCTTCTGGGAATAAGGGTGCCTTGAGTGCTTCAATACGAGAGAGAGGAAGGAAGGGGAGAGATTGGCGTGTTTTGTGGAAAATAAGTATATTAACGTAAATATAAAAAATTTTAAGTATCAACAGTGTCATTTTAGAAAAATTGGAAATAAAAAGCATTCTTAAATTAAATTCTTTATAAACCATACGTGCTTACGAATTTATATTGTTATTCCTCGAATTAATTTCGTAACAATGGCCGAAGTTTGGAAACGAATATAAATTAAAATTCAATTAAAATTAAAAGGACATTTAAAACTGTTAACAGGCAATTTTCGAAGAAACAACAGTGGATCTCTTAATGAATTGATTTGTTTTTATAAAAGGAATTTTGGTGCTTATTTAATACAGAGTAAGTTCTAAGGCTTATAATCCATTTAAATCTAATAACAGTGGCTATTATAGTTTAAAGAAAGAAGTTTATTTATTCACTTTACAGAATGAATTAATTTTAGGCTAGCATTGCCTATTATAAAAGGAGTTACTTTGGAATTTACAGTATGTAAAGTGGAAGTTGTACTGAATTGACTCAAGTATATTTCAAAGCAAAAATCAATTTAAAACTATTGAAAGTTGTTGTTTCGGAAACTGAGAAGTCCAGAGTGGTGAGCGGACGCTAAACGATATTAAGGTACATTTTATTCCAAAATCTGTTTAAAGTATTATCAGAGGCAATTGAAGATTGAACAAATTTTTTTACTGGAATTCTGCTTATTTCATGAAATTGAAATGCTAATGCATTAATCCATTAAAATTTGTTAAGAGTGGCTATTTTAGTTGAAAGAAATATATGTACATGGTACTATTGTTCACTTTTCAGAATGAATGAATTCTAGGTTAACATTGCATATTATAAAAGGATTTTCTTTGGAATAAGAAGTTTGTTATGTGGTTATTTTAACTGAATTTAATCAAGTTCTCTTCTAAGTTTGAAATCCATTTAAAACTGGTGAAAGTGGTTGTTTCGGAAAATGAGAAGGCAAAGTGCTGAGCAGACGATAAACGATATTGAGGTATATTATATTCCAAAATCTATTTAAAGTATTATCAGAGGCAATTGAAGATTGAACCAATTTTTTGGAACCGGAATTCTGCTTATTTAATGAAATTGAAAACCTAATGCTATAATCAATTTAAAACTAATAACAATAGCTATTTTAGTAAAAAGAAAGGTACTAATTTATTCACAAGGAATTTCTGTGAGATTTTAGTTAATTAAAACAGACTTATAATATAGAAATATTCGATGGTTAAAACAGTGCACAATTTTATTCTTGATATTTTTACATTGCATTGACGAAAATTTAGATTCATTAAACCCATTGAAATTCAACGGGCACTTATGCTAGTTAATAATAACTTTGATGTTGGTTTGACTTTATTTATTATCGCCATTACTCTTTCGGAAGTGTAGTGGTGCACTTTTGATATTCTAGGATACAACTTGGAGCTCGCCAAATCGAAAAGATTGGGAACCCCTGCTTTAAGTGATTAACGAAATATTACCGAATAATTCTTCTAGTCAAATGTAAGAATCTCGAAATTTTATTTGGAGATTAAATAAGAAAGGAGGGGAAAAACTTGTCCTTCTCCTCTCCTTTCGTCTTAAATATTAGCGAATCCCATTCATTTAAGTCTCAGATTATAGGCAATTTGTATAAGCACCGCCTCGAATAAAAATAAGTATAAAATCTTTAAGAAGAAGAAGAGTTGGGATTACGTGGCAGCTGAGCTCGTCTTAAAGGTATTGCTGTTTATACACGCGTATAAAGCTGTGTGGGAAAACTTTTGCGTATGGTTTGTGGTAAGGGGTTCAAGGAAATTTTGGAAGTGGAGTTTTTTTTTTAGAGGTTTGGTTCGGGATTTTGTTTTCATTGCGGAGGCAAGGATCCTTTGTTGTTCCTGTTTTCGGTGTCACGTTTTGTACAATACAAAGTCCAAAATAACCGGCGTCTTAGGGGACGATTTTTAGAATGTTTTACTTCCTTCAACACTTATGTTAGTTGCCCTCGATTTTCTTATTTGCCTTTCCTCTTCCGTGATATCGAATAATAGCTTTCAATTTACTTATTAAAAGTTGTTCTTCTCCGCATACAAATAAGATACACAGGCAAGGGGTGTGTGATGATAAATTACTCCTCGTCGTCGAAGGTTGAGCTCTCATGGCGATTAGATTTTCGCTGGAGGAAGATTTTTTCGCACAACTTTAACTACGCTTTTTTTAAATGTCTTGCAATTTCAGTTGTTTTGTGTACTTCGGATTCGACGAAATATATTTTTCCTGACTTTTATAAATGGACACGGTGTTGTTATTTTTTAGCATGTCCTGTTTTCAGACAGCCGTTTCTTTTTACTTTGAACTACAGCAAGTACTATAACTGAGATCCAAGATAAGGATGATTCGCAGGCCTTCGAAGTCGTAATTTTCCTACGTGCGGACGTAAAAGAATTAGTTGTAATAATTTTGAACGTCGATCAAACCTTCCCTCGTGAAAACAATTTTGAATGACATGATCTGTTTGCCAGACAAGCCTCTGTCGACTCCTTTCATGACTCGCTTCGTACCTTTAAGAACAAGTTATTTAGGGCCGTAAGTGACTGACACATATTTTGTGCGCTTTTCTCTTTTCGTGCTGATTATTTTGTCTTATTTATATTGTGTTTTTTAAATCTTTCATAATTTCATATTTTTATTCCTTTTATTATAACACGTATTACTTGTGATATTCCTGCATGTGCTAAATAAATTATCTATCTGTCGCTATCTTCTCCGTTTCTCCTTTATCTCGACCTGCGTTCGACCATCTTTAGGGTTATCTCTAGGGTTAAATGGAATAGGGGACCTTATGGTTTCAATTTCGCCTTGATAATAAAGACGTTTATCCATCTGTCTTTCGCTCCAGAATAATATCCCTTCGATTTTATTCGAATCCGCCAAAGAAACAAATTTCGACTTTATCTTTTATGAATTTTGTAGTCATTAAAATTCCGCGTTAATGTTACGTCGCTAGAGAACCGAATAAATAAGTTAAAAAAGCGACACACTCGTCTCCGAATATTCCCACGCGTCGAAGCCCGAATGAAATTTCAGGCCCTTGTTTATCCTCGGAAGTCGTAAAAAGGGAGCGAATGAACAGAAGGAGAAGTTTGCTTCGAAGTATCGAATTTGTTTATGCCGTAACTTTTCAAAGCGAAAAAAGATGGCGCAGTTGGAGGCGTGGCAGTGTTAAAAAGGAACCAAGATAGATATAATAACGAGAAGGTTGAATAATATATATGTATATAACATGACTGCCACAACGAAAAATAAATAGAGATCCTTTCGAGATCTTTATAAGTACTGCTTTGAAAATAAACGAGCAGTCTATACGCTTTTCGCATGGAAATCTTTTAAAAAGAAACTTGAGATCCTTGAATGCTTTCATCGAAATATATTTTTTGTCGAGGTTTTTTTTTTTTAAGTATGGTGAGTAAATTTATCGTAGTCATACGTAGGCGATTAATTAATGATTTTGGTCGCGTGCCAGCATTTTTAGAAACCCGAAATTTTGTTTTCATAATCCGATAAAGAAAAGTAGGTTTCGTGTTTTTTCTTATTGCAGGCGCGGTAAAGATAGCATTTCGGTTAGAATTTTAACGTAGAAGTACAGCTATGTGTATATCGAGGGTTCTCAAACTGTGTTTCGCGGTTGGAAAATTTGAATATGAGACTTTCTTAGCTTTTTGAAAGTTTGAAAAGCCCTGGTGCAGCTGTTCCCTATCTTGGTGCATGAGCTACCCGCTCTAAACTCGGCCGACCTTTTCGCGACATCCTTAACTCCATACAGGTACCGATAAATATAAAATGTAATATTAATTTCGAAATATAAATATTTATATTCGCACAGGAGTTAATTTTAACAAAAAATTCATGTGAAATTTAAAAGTCTCCGTGTTAAAAATTGGCGAACAGAACGAAAAACTTAGCCTCTCTGCGAGGTTATCCCGAAAAGCTTTCGCGACTCCCAGTTTGGGAACCACTGCACTGGTGTTTGTATTAAAATCTATTACCTAAGCCTTGCTAGGGTTCCATCATTGGGCAAATATTTTTTTCAACCCGAAAGCAGCAATTTCACAAAAGTATTGCATAAATTTTCGGCGTGTATTAGCCCTTTACATGATCGTATCATAAGTCAAAACTTTTTTTTTTATTTCGATAAAGACTGTCATAATCAGCCCCGTAAGTAGATATTTTAGCGCCCGGGGCAAACTACTAAATATGCGCCCTTTCCTCATTCAAGAAATTATTTTCTATAGTTTATTTAGCTACTAATTGGATTTTTTGCGCCCCTTGCTAAGTTGTGCCCTGGACAGTCATAATATTTGTTCTTGATCCAGAGTGACACCAGTGTAAACACCACGCTCTGATTCTCCCCAGAAAGAGAATTTGAGAATGAAAATGGAAAATGTTTAAGTGTATGCTAAATTTTAATTTTGCATAAGGAGTACTTTTGAACTATCAGATAAAATTTCGCCTTCATCACATGTGATCCCTAGTCTACTTGATGCATCTGAGTACTGATAAAACGGATGGTTCTCAACTTCAACGTAAGAGGAGGAGGAAAATTATTAACTTCAACGGGAATTAAACCTGGGTCTCCCGCTTTCCGGGCAGTTGTTTCAATCGACTAAGACGTTTATGTTTAGCACTATGCGTTCGCGCATAGAAACTTCATTAACTTCCATCTCGAAACGTTTTCTTTTCACAGTTAATAGAATACAAGTCAACTTAGGTTCAACTATCATTATTGTTAATAATGCAAACAACCTCGCAGAATGTCTTAGGTCTCCATAAGCACACAGGAAAGTTTCTCTCCTCGGCTCTTACATCAATCGCGAAGACGCAAAGCGAAACTTTGGTTCGCTAAGGTCAATATTTGTTCGCGGTCTGCAAATAAAAGATCTCGTTTATTTAATCAGTTTCTTCTGAAGATCGATTCTGAAGGATTTATTCGAGCGTATTTATCGAAACACTGCTATATCATTCGATCGGGTTCATTTGTTTAAAGCTGTTTGTTCGGTGAAAGTAGTCGTGTTTTTTTTTGTTTACGCTGGAACGTTTTTTTCCTACCTAGCTCGTTACGTATTTTTTTTCCCGCGGTACTGTGTCGATATCATTTCTAATCGACTTTAACAGAACCGAAATTAAAGTTTTTCTGACTCGAAGAAGAAAAAGGCTTTTCATTTTTTCCCTTCTTTCTTCCATATCCGAGTGTCATTTGTCAACGTTCGCCTTATTTTCAGAATTTTAAGCGATCACCTGCTCGCCGACCCTTCGCGTCGTTACCGCAAATGATCTGAATTAATGACTCATCATTTGCCTGCGAGGGAGAAAAATGGAGTGGGGGAGGTTCCTTCTCTCTCTCTCTTTGAACGTTGGCGGCAGCTGCGAATACGGACTCGATCGCAAATCCATGCTATATTTATATACATGTATGTATGTAACGCTTTTACCCCACGCGATATCTCAAAGGGTCGAAAGGTGTCATTTATTGGTTCATCAAGTGAAGCGAATCGCCGTTTAATCGAATACAACACTCTGGGCATATTTCATTCGCGATCGACACGCTATTTTGTTCGTTCGTTCTTTTTCTTAAGCTTTTGTCCCGTTTTTTTTATTTTGCGATTTGGAATTTGAATTACCGCCCAGTTCTTCGTTGATACTCGTATATCCACTTAATAATTTTGACTTCATTCCTGCAGGAGCTTATTATGTTTTGATAATTTCAAAATTCATGTTAACGATTGCGTAATTGTTTTACCTTTGAAAAAGATAAATGTTTTCATCAAAATGACTCGTTTAAAATAATCGTGACATTTGACACGGGTCTTTCCGGGATCAAAACAAATAATTTAGCCAGAACGTCAAAACTTCGTGTATGTACTTGAGATATAAAATTTTATTTTATCGAAGCTGAATGATAAGACGTGTTGTGTAATGATTTTATTTTTCTGGATTAATCCGTCTCGTATCTATAGAATCCCACTCATTCATGAAATTCTTCCTTGAATTCTCTAAAATTTGAAAACATTAGTTTTTTATTTAAATATTCCGAAACCTTTCATAGAGACGCCATCAGTTTCGATCAATCCTCCCGTGCCTTAAGTTCTATTAATAATACACATGGGCGAGGTGCGTGCGTGTACTTGTCAGAAAAGTTTGCCAGTGTCCAAGTCACGATACAGTGCACGCAGCCTACAGTTCGATAATAGCCACATTCTTGCATTTAGATCTATCGCCGCTGGCGTTCCAATAGTTTTGTTTCCATGCTAAAGACATCGTCATTTTGGCGGATTCGTTTACGACGAACGATCGTGGTAATGTAATTTTTCTGTATATATGTACTAATAACAGTTTACGGACCGAAGACGCAACCTTGTGGAACTTAAAGGCGCGATTTTCACAGCATACATCCGGTCGGTGACTGTCTTCTCTAAATATTGGCGTTGCGCTAGGAAGAAGAAAAAAACTCAATTTTGGCGCAAAAGCCTTATTTCCATAAGATAACAAGATGTCTTCCGTAGCCTTCGTGAAATATGGCGCGCAGTAAAACTGCTCTCTCCTGTGAGAATAAATCGCGTGCGAAAAAAGTATTGAATTTCTCTTTGTTTTTTATCGAGCGAATTATTCCGCGATAGTTTATCGACAAGAGTGAAGTGATCTCTGTGTTGTGGGTGTTATAACGAAAAATGGGTTCTAATCCCGAAATATTGAGCCTGTTAGTTACTAAAATATTAATATACTTTTCCTTTTATAGAACCTGGATTGCAAGGATCGTGAAAAAAATTATTTGTCAAAACATGCCGAGAACTAATTACTATAATTATTTGAATCCTTTTTTGTTGCCTTTTACGTAGAAACTTAATAAAAATCCATTCAGAAGATAAAATTATTTATTGTATGGCAAAAGATGGTCGTCGGGGATTGTTATATATCTTTCACTGGTTCGCGAAAAAAATCAATTGTAAGCTTCAAATTCATTATGAACTTAGCAATATAAGTATATGAAATAAAGTGATTTATCCGATAATTAATTTGAAAATTTATAATTTTTATCTAAAGCTATTTGCTCATAATCTTAATTTGAATATTTTGAAAGCACCCCCTGCCCCCCAAAACAATTCTTTCGCATTGTTATCGATGGCATTAAAGGCCACACAGATGGTGAAATATTAAAATTTCCATCTATAACCATTTTCTCGTTGTCTTAATATGCAATCTTTGAAGGCACTCCCTCCCACCCACCTATTTCTTTGTAAATATTCTTTGACGGCGTAACAAATGGCATCGTATTATCAAATACAACCTGCAATTTTCAACCTTCTATCTCTTACCGTTTACTTGCTATTTTGGTTTAATCGATCGCACAGACGGACAGACAGAGCAAGCCCGTTTATAAAAAAAATACAACGCGCTAAAAAATAAAAAGTTCGAGTTATATATCGGAATTTCAACACCAAAGGAACAGGAACAGGCTCATGCATACGTAGGCTAGTAAAAAATGTGTGCTTTTGACTAATCAAAAATTCGAATTGTGGAACTTCTGTTTACAAGTGGTACGACTATATTTAAAAAAAATAATAATAATGACAGAAAACGGCATTTTTGTGCGGTGTACATCTTCGTTTCTTTTTTTTCACTCGAATGAAATAAACCCTTTAGTGCGTAACGAGAAATTCTTCGATCACAGAATGCGATCGTCGACGTCGTAAAAAACGCCATCGATTCGTTTTAAGCGTGAGTTTTTCCTCTTGAGCGCGTGCTTAGACTCTCTTCGACGCAGCGAGATCGAGATAGGTCCCTGTGCGTGCGGAAGAGTTTGAACGAGGCCGCCTTTTATTATTTTTATTATTATATATATAGAGCACCTAAAAAAGGAGGAATTTATTTATTTCGACCCTTACCTTCTTCGTGGAATAGGCCGTGGAATTGTTATTGAGGTGCTTCGAATGGGGGGAGGGTTGGGGAGGGGGGGGAGATAGAGGGGGAGAGGGGGATTTGCGTGGCAGGTGGCGTTATACGGGCGTGGAGGGAAATTTGATTTATCGGGGGAGGTGACTGGCTTGTCCATTCCCTTGCCATTAGGTAATGGTTTCCTGCGGTCTTGGCGGCGTATCGTTTTTGTTCGGGGCCGAGGAGGAAAAAAAAAATATATATATATATATATTGGGCAACTAGGTGCTGAAGGAAACCCAGTGAACACTTACCGGAAGGAGAGACACATTTGTAGAGGTTAGAGCAGTGGTCTTCAACCTTTTTTGAGTCACCGCCCACTTTTACCATATGTTGTCCTTTGAAATAAGTTCACCGCCCACCCAGTGACGTAGTGAGGGTTTCTGGCGCCCGGGGCAAAGAATAATTTTGCGCCCCCAGTAGCAAAGCGATTTACGGAGGTAAGGTAACCCTAATACTAGTGGGACTATCGTTAGATGAGATTACCGAATACGGTCTCAGTGGTAATAACAGTGTTTAAAATAGTTGTACAGAATATGTGTGCTTTTTTATAGAATTTTATTTTTCAGTGTAAAAATTAGAATAGCATTTGGTGAGTTCTTTAACGCCCACCAAAAATCCAAAAACGCCCACTAGTGGGCGCTATCGCCCACCTTGAAGACCACTGGGTTAGAGCTTTCGGGATGATCCCTTCGTCGTCACAACTTAGTTGTGTCTCTCTTGTGCTGACGAAGGGATCATCCCGAAAGCTCTAATCTCTACAAATGCGTCTCTCCAACACCCCAGCGGCTCTCCGTCCGGTAAGCGTTCACTGGGTTTCCTTCAACACCTAGTTGTCCTAAATATCCTTACTTACCTTTCCTCTTCCGTAGTATATATATATATATATATATATATATATATATATATATATATATATATATATATATATATATATAATCGCCTCCGAACCGTCATTGCTCCAACGTTATATAGAGAGGGTTGTGTAGAAGAATCGGAAGAAAAAAAAAAAATATATATATATAATTTTTCGTGGAAATAGGAATATTAAGCGAAAAGAAGAGGGGGAAGAATAAGATAAATATAAACTAGCCGTTGAAGTTGTCGGTTTCGGCTGTAACCCTGCGGAAATATTTCTTCGTGGAAGAAAAAATGAAACAAACTTCGACGGAAGAAAGTTTGTTGTTCCTCGAGTTTCGCCGTGGAAGTTTTTTTTATTATCATTACTGCCAGAAACTTGTATTTTTGTTAGGTTTTTTTTATTTTTATGAGAAAGGACGGGAAAGTAAATTCCGGTCATAAATATACGGAGGACTTGAATTCGAAGAATGGAAATGCGTGAGGTGAGTGATTCGAGCTGTGTAAATCCGCATCACAGGGGTGTGTGCTGAAAACGCATTCGTAGCAGAAGATCTTACCTTTGGTTTGGACGTCAAACATTTTATCTCGCTCGAATGGAGAATTATCGTGTCCACGCCTGAACACAAATTCAGATATAAGCGCTTATTTATCGAAAATTGAAAAATCGGTTATTTATGTTATGTATATCGAATAGCCGTGACAAGGTTACGAAAATAAAGTAACATCGTTATGGATGTTGAAGATAACTACGCAAGATAAATAGTCATTTTTTCTACATAAGTGCTTCTTTTTGGCGCTTTATTTTTCTGCCATTCATGCCTCTAAAACCAGTTCATAATTTTTATTTTCTCGCTTCCTAATCAAAACATGTATCCCATTGTCATTTTAACACATTTTAATGTGTTTTATACGATTTATTACGATCACCTATATTTGATTTTAATTTATTCCGAGTGTCGTTTTATTTTCTATCTCTGTTGATTAATACGTAATGGCGACTCTTTTTTTAATAACTTTTATATTAACCTCACTCGATATATACATATATCTATATATATATATATGTATATATATTTTGGGCAACTAGGTGTTGAAGGAAACCCAGTGAACACTTACCGGAAGTAGAGCCGCTGGGGTGTTGGATAGCGGTTTCTAACCACTTTGGCAGGATACAAAATTGAGGCGCTTCCAGATGTGCTAGAAACTTGAAATTTGGTAGGATTATAGGTTTTTGGTCACAGCCGAAGGAAAAAATCCGAAACTTTCGAAATTCGCACTCTGAGGGGCTATTTTGACCCCTTTTTGCCCCATATTTGGCCCATAAGAAAACATGTAAATTGGTGTAGAGGTTTTTATATTTGCATTTTAAAATTATTTCCGGTCAAGAGACGAATTCGAGACTTAAACTATCGGATAGGATATAAATTGTAGTTTCTTATTTTTGAAGACAGAATTTCAGTCCAAGTAGAATTAGCGTAAATTTATAGTTTTTATCGGAAAAAAGTTGTAATTTTTCTGGGTCCAACAATCAGCTACCTAGGCAACGGGCTTAATGCTTTCATATGGGTAAGCTTTTAATGGGAATCAGTCTTATATTTCTCCTTTAAAACCTTACTAGCATAATACCAATTGAAATATCAACGGGAGTAAAGATTCGATCGTTCAAGCTATTTATGGAGATCAAATTGGCATCAGAAACATTAATTGTACCTTTGATATTACTCGTGTTGCGCTTCGTTGATTTGTATACGGCAAGGAATGTCTTCAGCCTTGATATCCAGATTAATTGAATATAACACCGCCTCCACCAGTAAAAGTTAACTTATGCAGGTAATTTCACCAAATTTGAAGTAACGAGTATAATAAATGTTAAAATATAAAAGTTATTTATAAAAATTTATTTTTATACCCATTACTTGTTACATAACCTGCGCAAATGCACATCAAGGATGACGGGACGTCGTGTTTAATGTATCTATTTTTTGCCATGCTTTAAAACAGAAAAATTCTTTGTAAAATGAAACTTTTGTCGAAATGAAAAAAAGCAATCGAATAGCCATTTTCTAGAAATGCTTATTATGAATCAATCCCAATGCACTAGCAACGACAAAATATTTTAATTCGCAAAATAAATCAGGAAAACGGTACAATAAAATAAAATTAGTGTACGTTAAATATAATTAAGTAATTTATTTTAAAAATCTAGGATTCTTTATTAGAAAAAAAAGCAAAAAGTGAACTTCTTGTCTGCATTTTTCCAATTTCTAATGTCCGGCAGCGCACAAAATGTAGTCATATGTTACACCCTATAAACCACGTATGTACAAAACCCCGGCTCGAGGACCGGGTACGAACAACGAGAGCGTTTCATGTGGCTCCCGAAGCTAAGATGAAAAAGTGATTTGTGAAATTTAACACACAAATTCATATTTTTTTAATTAAACAAAACGTTATAAAAATTAAAATTTTAGCCCCTAAAACCTCAGACTCGATTTACGCTTACGTGATATCTCACAATCAAGATTCTTTAGGTGACTTTCGTTCCAAACCAGTAATGCGGCCCGCTGAAGCATTTGGAACTCTCGATTCGCTACCAACATTGCGACCCGCGGTGTGAAAAAGTTTGCCAGCTCCTGTTATAAACCTAGGATGCTGTTAAATTAGTAGGAAATAGTATATCACCCAGTAATCGCGCAACGTGTAGTTACCCTCAATGATGATTTTTACTTTCTAATGTACGAAGTACGATATATTGAGAAAGTATTGTTATCGCGAAAAAATTCGACCTCGAGATTTTTACGGAAATATACGTTTTAGGTGTCGCTGAATCCGAAAAAGTGGTTTTTGCGATGCCGGCTGTCTGTTTGTCTGTCTGCCTGTTACTGTCTCTAGAGCCTAAACGGTGTAGCGAAAATGAATGCAATCTCGTACTTAGGCATTTTATCTTACTGAGCAGAGTGTATGAAGAAATGGTTGACATTGATCAGTAATTAAGGGAAGTTTATTCTACGAATTTTTAACTTTTCTCAAAGACGGCCCTAACGATTTTGATCAAATTTCATACAGTTACTTGAGTTTACGTCTTCAATAATACTGTATAGTTCATATTTCTCAATGAATGAATATAAGGCTAGTTTATTCTTGGGCAACTTTAACAAAAATTGGATTTTCTAAAAACCTGCTGATACGATTTTCATTTTCTAAAGATAACTAAACAACGCATTAATATATGAGAAGTTTGTACAGTGTATGTTGTACCGATTTTTTCAGTAAGCCTCGGTCCTTCGTGTGCCTTTAAATCCTTCATTCTCACAACTTCACGATTTTTAAAGTAGTCTACGCCCTTGAGACATCTGCAGAACATTTTCTATAACAAAAATTACTATCCTGACTTCCGGGTAAACCTGAATAATTCTCTCCTTGCACCGAAGCACGCGATGAATTTTCTCGGCCTACCTTCGTCGTCCGTAATTGAAGCGTTTTCGTGAGACGGCGTTGGCTTGAAAAAAACCTCCGATGTTGTTTACAAGACGTCTTCTCGGGATTGAGGTAATTATGCAACACGTCCCTATTCAGGACGCTGGAGAAATGGCACTGTGCAAAGAGATGCTTATCACAGGCCGCAGGAAGTAGGTTCAGAAGGCCAGAGAGAGAGAGAGAGAAGCATAAAGGGTTATATGCAGCCACGTCTCAGAGTGAAATCTCAAGAAAAATCCCCGCTTTACTTCCGGAGCAGTGTTTATTTTATACCCTTTTCATCTGAAGCGTGAAAAAAAGCGTCTCTCGCAATCCTTCCAGAACGGGAAGGTGGGTGGAACGAAGAAAGTAAACTGTTAAATATTGCGAGCGTGATTTAATTTCATGCGCGAGTAACCGGTTTTCAAAGTCTGGTTAATCCAAATTTTTTTAAATGTTCATAATTGGACAACAGGTTTATTTTCTGCGAATAAATTAACCAAAATTGTCTGTTTGTTATATTTTTTTAAAAAATTTCTATAACTTGTTTTAACCGACATGTATGCGTAACGTGATAACAGCACAGCGTTAAAAAAGTAGTCGATGCCGGAAAAAAATACCGGTGCTATAGCTTCAGCTGAAACGCTCCTTAATTTGCTACATTTTTCGGTTTGAATACAGTCTTATTCCGATCCGGGGATAGCCATTCTCTTTCCTGTCGGTTATGTTATACAGTGAAACGTATATAAGTCGAACCTCAAGGTAAACAAAATATATTCGACTTATAGAAGAAAAATAACGTGAAAAATATGTTGTCCCGTGAATTCACTTTTCGAGTTATGCAAAATTCGAGTTATAGACGTTTCACTTAATAGAAGTTCGACTGTATTTCCTTTTTTCTCGTGTACTCAGTTCCAGATTACTAAAGACGTGGTCGAAGGAAAATATAAAGGTTAACATAGGAATAGGATTCGGCCATTGGAGTGCGTGGAGGGAGAAACGAGAAAGGTTTCCGAGGATGTGGCCAACCCAGTTTAACCTATAATCCCGAGCCTTTATGCGGATGGACTACTAATGGAGGTGAAAGAACGGTATAGAAAATCTTCCAAGTTCGGCAGCCAGAAATTGATTCATGCGCCGTCCAAAAGAAAAACAAACAAGACACAATCAATTCGGAGTTCCGTAATGTGATGAAGCTCGCGGAAACTTTTCGTTCCAGCGTGCGTACCTCTCATAATCGTTATCCTTCGGGGAGGGAATGTATCCCACTTGATCTGTTTTTTCGTTTGTTTATTTATTTTATGTGATTTAATTTATTTTCTTTCTTTTATTTATTTATCCCTTTTCATAACAGCGGTAAGGATTTTATATTGTAAAATAAAATAGTAGTAAAATAACATCATATATAAAAACCAGTAGTACATAAATGCCTATTGTGAACGATTGAGATATTTAGATCTATATGATGAGATTCCATATGTCACGGAAACATTATTTTTCAGAAAAAGTATGCAAAAGTGTACAACAACAGTTCAACCTGTTCCGGAGGGGCTTAGGTTTACTGTCGTACTCCCCACAGGTGGCGCTGACCTATAGGTCAGAATGAGAACTATGTACTGCCTGCGGCGACATTTACCCACCCAATCACCGCCCAAATGGTGAGGGATAGCTTGGTTCCAGGGAGACGAAGGGCGACATAGCGCCGATATAGAAGGCTCTATAATCTAAAGACAAAGCGAGCCGAAGGCTTGCCAGTATTCTTGGTTACAAGATAAATATAAACATTTACTTAGTAACTCCAGAGAAGGTAAAAGGTACGTCAGCTATTCTAAACTTCAACTGAATAGTTTTTTTATTATATTCACTTCCACACCCTGAGTTACGTTTATTCAACAATGCTCTGTTGAAAAATACATAACTGCAATTCTTTCGAAAAAGTAAATACATAACTACTATTCTTTCCAAAAAGATTGGGGAGTACGATAGTAAACCTGTTCCCTAAGAGGTAATAATAGCTTCGTAAAGGAAATTTTCCTCTTCGTAATGGAATAAAATCTATTATACTAATAAGATACCTTTGTCGACTGTAATGCATGTTCTGGCCTTCTTTCATCCTCTTTTAGGTTTTTACGAATCCCGAAAGTAATAATTTAAAAAAAAAACTAAAGAAAAACTTTTTTTTTATTCCTTCATCTCCTGTCTGGTGGAGGTTGCCGCGTTATTAATTTCCTTAATTCTCTTTGTACCCCTCAAACAAAAGAATTTCACTTCCCTAATCTTTTTAAAGCATTTCCGATAAACCCTCCTCTCGTCCTACTGTCTTTTTATTTCCGTCAAACTGGTAGATTTTACGCGACTATCCCCCGTGCCACAGTCATGCCCGTACTGCAATGCGCCACTTAAGATTTCGTTGCTCAATTATCGACCTCGTGTGCGCGCCATGTGAAATGTTTTATTTCGCCCGTTCGTTCATGAAAATTTTTTGACGGCGGCATGAGTAAAAGTAGACGGTTAATGTACGAGGTGGCACATTTACTTTTTTGTTAAAACTTCCTCGCCGTCTCGCTTTTACCCCGGAGGAAATCTTTGTCGCTTACTTTTTTTTTCGCGGTACGCAAAAATAACTACCAGATATTGGATTATCGGTTTTGGTTTCGTCGGAGCGCTAAACTCTTACCACTTTCCTCACGAGCAACTTTTCCGCCGATTTTTTTCCATGACGTATGTCTCGGACTTGAATGGCGTTTTTAAAAAAATATAATAGCGTTTTTAAAATATATACGAGTATATACTAGTAATAGATGCTTGCATTCTGCAAGCATTTCATCTCACCTTAATATATAGAGTAAGAGCCGACATAATTTTTAAACGCAAAAGTTTTCACCGATTTACGGGCTTTTCTCTTTGGAAAATATTGGGGTAAAATCAACCCCTAAAATTTATAATTATAATAATTTTATATTTTTTCACCATTTGTTACGAATATCACACATTTCTGCCAAATTTTGTTGTTGTAGCACCTCTAGAAGTGCATTTATATATATTTTATTGTTTAAATTTTACTAATTTTTAACATCCACAGAAATATACTCAATTGTAATTTTCAATGTTAATTGCTGCAGAAACGTCATTCTCTAACTTTATGAAAAATTTCAGCTCCCTAGCTTGAACGAAAGCACATAAACATTAGTCAATTTGTTTAACTTTTATGAATTTTTAACGGTCAAATGAATAAACATTTAAATTTATATAATCACGTTCTTAACAATTAATCATATTTGCTTGTAACAATCCGTTTCCGAACGTATTGCATTCAAATATAACGATAATTTTATTTCTTATCATATTATTTTCGCCAAATCCAGCTTCATTTCTTGTGTAATTATGTCTCGCTGAAATATTTACTTTTATGTCTTGTAAGCAAGAAACCCGTGAAAAAGCAACGTACAGTTGTCCGTGATTGAACACTGACTGGTAAATGTACACCAGGTACGTGAGCCTATTTACGTTATTAAACATTATAATGTAGAAGATAATGATTTTACTTACAAAAGTGTAAGATTCCAGTATTCAATAGGCGAAGAATGATTAAATTACTTTCATCAATCGTCATAAACGCTTCCTGAATAATAATCAGTAACTATTTACGTTGCTATCTATAAACATCGATCGTTTCGTTGCTTAAACAAAAGTGCGAAGCGAATAACGCTAAACTTTCGTCTATTTGTAAGCTTCATAGAAGCTAATTGAATCGGAGGTAACAGTGACGGCTGCCTTGGCAACGCCCGGGAGGGGTACAAAAAAGCCACAAAATTTCGAAACAAAAGGCGTATTTCTGAAAACTTCGACCGTGTAACATGTAAACTTCGCAGGAATAAGATAGTATAGAGTTTTATTTGTCGAATAAAGCAAAAACGAAAATAAGCGGTCCATATTTACGTATTTTGATTCTTGAAGGAAGAATATCTTGCAAGTCAAGAAATGGATTCATACGTGTTATCTTATGAAAAAATGTTAATCCCCTATATTGGCAGCACTGATTAATCCCGGTTGACCAAACTTTGACCATTCACTAAGTTAGGATGTAAGGAAGAATCGTACCAAATTTGGTTATTCTAGCTTTTATCGTTTAGGAGGAGATACACAGACGACTCCCGAGATTCGACCGGGATGCGGTCCTGAAAACGTGGTCGAATCTAGAACAGTGGAATCAGCACAAATTCAAACAATTAAGAGCCGAAATAACGATGTCTAGACTGAAACTAAACCTCTCGTGGTTGGGTGAGTCAAAAATTACTTCACGTAAACTAATTCCTAATTCGACCGACCGATCGGCTGAGTCGAATAAGCGGGTTTCGATTGTTCTAATTCTCGAGTTGGTCGAATCTCGAACGGTCGAATCTAGGGAGTCGCCTGTATTTATATTTTTTAAAGAGACCGGATCGCCGAGTTTATCCGTCGAATCGTTGATTAAGTTGCGTTAAAACCTCGATTGGCATGCGAGTAATTTTTTCGACGTAATCGTTCTTTCATTTTATTGATTGTTCAGCTGATGAAATTCCTTCGCTTCCCGTTAAAGAGAGCTCGCGTGTGATTCTCCGCATCGTTGTTTATCGAGGAAACGTATTCCAAAATGTAAGCATTGGCATTCAAGCATAATGGGTGATTTTAATGGGCGAGCTCTCGAAATTTGCGTAGATGGGTAAATTTCGCGCGTAAATTATGCCTGATATGAGAGGAAATGTGCCCACGCGCAAAAATGCGTGATTACGAATTGATATTGTTTGATTTATTGTAGCGCGCTACACTTTTAGTCATTTAACTCGGCTGATCCTTTTTTTTCGTTTAATTTTTTCAGTACGCCTTTTTGTTAAATTATTAAGATTTTTGTCCTTTAATGCGACGGCATCCAGTGTTTATTATAGAACATTGTCGCACCAGTTGAATTATTCGAATTTTTTCATTTAACGCGCCGAAATCACGTGTTTATTATAGAGCATTATACCGCGCCAGGTCTTTTTTAAGGAGTAAACTCCCCCGTATATAACGAAAAAGGAACCCTCTTAAATTTGATACTGTAATTTTGAGGTCGAATGAGGTAAGCGAGAGAGAGAACACCCCGAAATTATTAGGCACCTTCGTAAATTGACACCCTTCGGACGTAATTCGAAGCAGAATGTAATTCGATTTAACCCTCCTCTTAGCGTCGCGCGCCGATATTTCGCGCGATCTGAACATTTTAAAATTGCTTCGGATCAAAAATTAGAGCTTCGTGCGCGATAACGCGCGAATTCTTTTTATTTATTTTTATTTTTCTTCTTCAAAACGGTGCTCGAAGGAAATTAATCGGACGCGTTCGCGGAATTTAACCCGTTAAAAAATTCGCGATCTCTTTACGAATCGAGAAACCTCGCCGAAGCGGTTACCTCGAATGGGGACGGTCCCGGAAAACAAAAAAAAACGAATCCCGCGTTATTTTATTTTTCTTTCATTTTCTCCATCTCGCCCAAAAGAAAGGGGAATGTTTTTTTTCTCGTATTCATAACGGCGTTATCCGTTTTCGTCGCTAGGTTCTTCTGACAAAAGGGGGAATACAAAAAATAAAATAAAAAACAAACGCCGGTCAGAATTCGGCGTTATATTAAATGGGCTCGGTTTGAAGGGGAAAATATATAAGTAGAGAAGAGATATCATAAGTCTCTGGCGCTCTATTGGAAAACTGGATGTTATAAGGAGAGATATTAAATTATAATAACGGCAAACACGTGAGAGCTGGAGCCTCAATTTTCTTCTCGACTGCGAGGGCTTTTTAAAGGAGGTTGAAGAGAGAGAGAGAGTTGGAAACCATCAAAAGCCTCCCTTATAATACCCTCGCTATTCCCCCCTCCCCCGCCCCTTTCCACTAACTCCCACCCCATTGCCACACCCCCCCCCCCTCACTCACCGCTCCCCCACTCAAAAGCAGAAATACTGGTACTCTTCGACTTCCTTGAGAATACTTACAAAGACGGAGAGAGAGAGTAACAGCACCCTGAGAAAGAGAAAATAGGGGAGGATGACAATATATTTTATTTTCTGCGCTTCTTTTTTTCTTCCGAGATATAGATATACAGAAATAGTCGCGCACGAGAAAATTTTTCGCAAATAGTATACCTCGTGAAAGAAATGTGTTAGTTTAGTCCAGGGGTGGATAACCTTTTCTGCATTCTGCGGGCCGCATTGCAAGTGGCCTATGCTTCTAAGGGCTCGAGTTTTCAGAAATTGTCTAACTAAGAGATTCCGAGGTATCACGCGTAAGAGTAAATGGATTTTTAAATAAGGATTTAAGGACGAATTTTTCTAAATGTAAATGTTTCGTTATGACAATTTTACCAAAAATATTTGAATTTTTGTGTTAAATTTTACGGATCGCCATTTCGTCATAGCTTTTGCGTGGTATATATAAAATGCTCTCGGGGGCCGCGTAAAGCCTGCGGGCTTTAGTCTGCCCATCCCTGGTTTAGGCTAAGAGTTTACGCAATTCAGGACAGCTTATAATTAAATTTTATGCATGTTTGGTAAATGTCACCTATATTTAACCGCGTTTAATCAGATCCGTGTCGTACGAGGTTTTACTACTGGTCGCGTGGATGCGGTAAGGAGCCCGCGACCTCTCCTTCTCCCCATCTCTTTACCTCCCTCAGCGATTCTTCCCCCGTAGGCCAAAAAAAAACCCCTCCCTCCCTCTCTCTCCCCCTTCTTCTCCCCATTCCGTCCCTCCTCCCACCCCTCACCTTACGTCGGTTCCCAAGAAAATAAAAAATCTCCCCGTGGCACGCAATCTTCCCATCCTCCCCCCGTTTATACGTGGCAGTGAAATTTGTTGGGTAGGTTTCGATCGATGGCTCTCTAGCGCTCAAAACCCCACCCTATACTAAGGAGAGACCTTCCCCCCTCCCTTTTGTCCCTTTTCCCATTTCAACCCCTCCCTTCCTCTCCAACCTGCATAACCCCTCTCCCCCTTCTTTCTCGCACGTTTACCCGCCCTTCATTGTTTATACGGCAATGTTGATGGCGGGAGACGCTCTGGTCCATGGCGCCGCTCGCTCTTTCCTCTTCAGATACCAGACTTTCCCTCCTCAAACCCTCTCACCGCATTACCTTATGCCCTCCTACTAAAACCTTCCTTCCTCTCTCTCTCTGCCCTTCCCCCCCCCCCCCCCCCACGGCCATTCTCCCTCCACCCCTCTCCCTTCCTCCTCCTTTCAGCAATGCGCCCAGGTCTCGCACGTTCTCTCATCGTCGACGAGATCCTTGGGCGAAACAGCGCCCCAAGGGTCGTTTAAATGACAACCCTTTCTCCCCTCCCTCTCATAATCTTTCCTTCCTTACCTCCACCATCCCTCTCACTCTTCAGTCTTGAAGTATTCGCTTGTCTGCGTACTCTCCGCCGTTAGTAAAAGTGGCGTGGGAGGCTGTAAGGGGGGAGTGTTGTGGGGGGAGGGGGGGGGGGGGAGGAAAAGGGACGCGAGCCGGTTCTACTTTTCCTCTCTACGGCGTCGGTTTCCGACCGATCGATTTCGTCTGTCGGTTTTTGAAAACCCACGCGCCAGGACTGAGTCAGCGGCAAGCCCCCTTTCCGGCCATGAGCATGCTCTTGTCCCCGTACGCGTCGGACGTCCGTTTTGCGGAGTTCGTTTCAAACTTGACCGAGTGAGCTTCGCTCGTTTAAAACGTCCTAGAGCCCCCGTGATTACTCGTCCGCCCTGTCATTTTGTTCTCCCCCCCCAGATGAGTCTGGGTTCGGACGTTCTCCCGCGAGAAAAAGAGGGTTCAGCTCCCTGTGCCTTTCTTACGTAACGGTTGTTTTTCGAGGCGTTTGTTTGTTTGTGTGCGTGTTGTTTATTTCGGCGTGTATCGAGCGAAGGAGGAAGAGGGCGACGTTGTTCGGTCGACGCGTCGATAAAATTTTAAGAATCCGCGGAGAGGAAGTTATATATTTATAGTTTTACGAAGATGTTCGACTGCGTGGGAAAAAGAGCCCCTTTGGCCAGTGTTGAGGATTTGAGTCATCACACGACCCCTTGTAGGACTTTGGATCTCGATGGACCCTGTGAGACGGTACGGCTTAACGCAGAGGACAAAGAGGACGTGGATGCCGTCCCCCAAGAGGGACAGCTGGACACTCCGCATCATTTCCTGTGTCCGAAAGAGAGAGCCGCACGTGACAGGTATTAATGCGTAGAATGAAGAGGGTACGCTTTGCGTTTCTGCGTTGTCCTTTTTTTTTTGCGTGACAGCACGTGTTCGAAATTCGCTCGATATCGCGCTACTCTCTTAATCGTGTTGGAGTCGTTTGTGTCATAAAATCCACGATAAGTGTTTTCCTTGTGCGTTGTTGCGTGTACGATAATCGGATGATTACCATTTACTTATTGAAAAAAACTTTTCTAAAGAAAAATACGTTTATTATAATTTTGAAAGACTGAATGGGTTGCATAAATCGAAGGATGCGAATGCTTGTGACTGCGGTGAAATTTAAAAAAATAAATCATTTGCCATTTAAATTTAATGATTTCCATTCTCCTCGTTTCTTTTCAGATATTACATAGTTTACCTAATTTTTTTGCTCCACGGTATGGGAACGCTAATGCCCTGGAATATGTTCATCACAGCCAAAGGGGTATGTTATATTTTAACAATCGTTTTAATAAGTGTTTACTTTACGCCTCTGTCAATTGCTGCTAAAGAATGTATTTTTTTACTCGTATTTTGGTGTTTCCTTTTTCATTTTATGATTTATGCTTCGTAAAAATTTAAGATAGTGACATATTTGAGCATACTTTTTTGTGAATATCTTTAATTCATTATATAATTAGCTTTTCAAATTGATTGCAATCTCAATTTTCCAGTATTTTGTTGACTACAAAATGAGTAAAGATTACACAGGAGAAGAATCCAACTACGCTACCAATTTTCTAGCATACATTGGTTTTGCAGCTCAAGTTCCTAACCTTGTCTTCAATTGGCTAAATGTGTTCATTCAAATTGGGTGAGAAGCTTTTCCTTCTTTCTTCTAAAATGCACGTATAGCATGTCATTTTTTTAATTTAAACAGATTACTTGAATTTTAGTTCATGTACAATTTATTTTTATGCTCTGTGCTATTTTAAATATGCCTGTATTGCCAGATTTATTTCAACCTACCACAATAAAAATGCCTGTATTCGATAGTCAGTCTTTGATATGTTTTTTAAAATTCCACTCAAAGTATAAACCTCTTTCTTTTTCCGATACAGGGGCAATCTCACTAGGAGGATAGTTTGGAGCATATTTGTGCAAGTACTTGTGTTCATTTTAACGGTGGTGTTAGCCATGTTAAACTCCGAGGATTGGCCAGGAGTATTTTTTTGGACCACCATGGCCACTGTTGTGTTACTGAATAGTAAGTTAGACATTTGTCATTTTTATGTGTACAAGTATTTCTGATTTTTTATGTATATTTGAGATAGCTGTGTTGCAGTTAGTTTTAATATTTTATTCTTCGATACATCCTTGTCATCTAACTTCATTGCTCTCTTCTGCTTTCCCAAAAAATTTTGTTATTGATAAAAGTCTGAGATGAATGCTGTAATGATTCGTAACTTTGCATTTTTTTAAAATAACTGTCAAAGTATGAGTTTTATTTATCATATAGCCCACTTTCTATCCTTGAACTTTATGATATGTTTTTAACATAAAAAGCATTGCCAGGCTTGATTGAGGGATAATTAGCATGTCTGGCTGGTCACGGGTTTGAATCCTGCCTAGGGCATGACTGTATGTGATCATCTTTGTTGTCTTTTTTACTATCATTCTAAATATCCAGTAACGACTGTTGATGAACTACTTAGAATAAATAAATAAATTTGTTTTTAAAGAAGTTTGATTTATAATTATATAAAATTGATATTTACTGTCATTGCAATATGTAAGTTTGATTTGTGCAGTCTTAGGAGCCATTATTATTTAAGTGTTAGTTTAATTTTATTCATCTTATTCTTGATCTAAATATGAAATTTATTAATTTCATCTTCTTTAATAGTGGCATGTGGTATTTACCAGAATTCTGTGTACGGTATGGCAGCTAAATTACCATTCAAATACACTGGAGCTGTGGTCCTGGGATCTGTGAGTTAATGAATTAATTTTTTAATTTATATTTATAAGCATTATTCTTTTATTTACATTTCAATGTATTTCCTGATACAACATGAAGAAGGTTAAATTACTGTTAAAGGCTTTAACTTTCATCAAGTTTAAGAAATGCAATGTTGTTTTGTCAACTTTTATTTTCTTAATTGCATAGCTTGAGTGAATGTGCATACTAGTATAAATAGCCTTCTTCTGGCTGTGCATTGCAGTATAATATACTTTATAAAAGTTTTTAGTTATTTTATGTCTTAGATCAGGGGTGGCCAACCCATGGCCACAAAATGACCCACGACGATATTTAGTATGTATCACAGTACTCAGTGGAGCTCTCAACCAAAAAAAAATATTTTTGTTCCGAGTGGAACCTAAATCTAAAGATTGTTTTGATCCTCTTCTTTTATCGGTTAAAATATTATGCGGGTTTTGCCACTATTCCGTTATTTTGAATTCTCCTCTTCCCTTATGCTGTCATCCCATTCTTTGCTGTCGCAGAAACAATGACCCTGGTATGGAACAAAAGAAAGTGAGCAGTTTATTACTTCATCCTTCTACCCCTGACCACATCTGATAATCCTTAAGGGTTTTGGGTCACTTTTAAGATATGACGACCAACGTACTCAATTTATTGAATAATTTCCCGTAAAAGCTTATGAGTTTAGAGTGAGGTGAAGTATTTTCAGTAGAGATTAGTGAAGATGCTTCTATTTCTGCGCTGCGAGTCATTTTGCGGTTCTGTCCCACTACCTTCCTCATGGAGCAGTGCATCCTTTGAATGGCACTATCCTCTTCTCCTCCATCCTTTTCTGGATTCCAAAAAGGTATTTTCCCAATGCCCTGGAGCATAGTTCCCTTTAATTTTATTCACCCAATGGTGGAATGAATATCGCTATGCACGCCTACATGGAGCTAATGTGTGAATGTGCACCCAGGTTGGCGTGGCACCCTTCGGATATATCCTAAGATAAACACAGTCATGCACGCTTGAAAAATTTAGTGTGCGGTACTTCAAAAACTGCTGTGTGGCCGTGCAGTCATGCAGCTTAGAGGGAACCATGCCCTGGAGTCATAATTGAAAAGTATTGCCCTGCCCTGGAGTTAAACTTTTCTACAAACTCTCATTCCTCTTCCTTGTGAGTTGTGCTCTTTTTCTGTCAGTCTTTCCTAGCAAGTTGTTGAAGAAGGAGCATTCTGTTTTCGTGTTTTGTGCCTTTACGTGCATTAATTTTTGCTTGTTACAGGTTTACACTTTTTCAGCAATATATTTTTTTGTATTTGTATTTTATGAACATGAAATAGTTATATTTGAAATGTATCATTGAAACGGGAGCATGAAAATGATGTTGTGATACAGACGTTTAATAACTATTGGGAAGAACAGATTCTCTTCACTCAAGGTAAGTCATCAAAACCAGTATTTTTGATCTGTTCTACTAAAGTTGATGTGCAAAAGAAATACATATAATTTGGAAAGGCATATCAAACAAACACATGAGGACTTCAACAGTAAGTATCCTATTGGATCTTCTCTGAGAGCAGATTACATTTCCAATAAGAAAGCGGGACTTTCATCTCAGCAGGACTCCTTCGTCAAAAGAATGGATGAAATGAAGAACATGGCCAAAGCTTCCTACGAGATTTCTCTCCTCCCCTCTCGGAAGAAAAAACCATTTTCAGATGGTGAAACGGTAAAAGAGAGCTTGTTAATTTTTGCTGAAAATAGTGGCGACCAGGGTGTTACGAGAGTGGCCGAAAACATTACCGTCTCTCATAATACAATCATGAGAAGAGTAGCAGATATGGCAAGTGATGTAGCAAATCAAATTAAAGTTGCTACTTCTCTGTCCAAGTGCTTTTCCATTGCAATGGATGAAAGTACTGATCTTACTGATAATGCACAAATACTTGTTTATGTCCGATGTGTTAATGACAATTTTGATCTCTGCCAACTTTCAACCAAAACTACGGATTCTGACATAGTTTGAAGCACTGAAGGGATGCATTGAAAATGCTGGTAACAGTAGTCCAAAATTTGAGTGGGATCAACTTCAGAGCATTTGCACTGATAAGGCTCCTGCAATGGTGGGGAAAAGAAATGGCTGCATTTATTTGCCGGAACAGTATTTAAGACGTAAGTTAAACAAATACCATTGCATGATGCACCAAGAGCAGCTCCGTTCTAAAGAAATTAAATTCAGCCATGTTACTGACCCTGTTGTGCACTGTATTAATAAGATTCGAGCGCAGTCACTGAATCATAGGGAGTTCCAACTGCTCTTTCAAGAAGAAACTAATGAACACAGAGAATTGCTACTACATTGTTCTGTCCATTGGCTTTCAAAAGGTAAGGCGCTGGCACTTTTCTTTCAGTTGAAGGACCAAGTACTTCAGTTTTTGGAAGAGAAACATGAGTTGCCAGCTGAGTGTGATCAACTTAAAGACAGAAATTGGCTCTGTGATTTAGCTTTCCTAGTAGACACCAAGAACTATCTTAACGATTTAAATACTCAATTACAAGGTGAAAATTGCTTATTTCCAACAATGTTTAGCCTTGTAAATTCTTCAAAGCTAATCTAAAATTATTTTCTAGGAGTTTATCTCAAAAAACTGGACCACTTTTCAACTCCAAAATGTTTTCAAAGTGAAAGTAATAATTTATGTTTGGACTTTGATAGGTACTCGCTATTTCAGTGTTACATGATTCGTTTATTTCTCATTTTGAAGACTTGGAAGCTGAAAGAAACAACGTCTCTCTCTTCATAAATCCATTCTCTATTTTTGACAGTGAAATACAGAAATATACACCAAAAATCCAATTGGAAATTGCTGATATTAAGAATCATTCAGGCCTCATAGCAAAATTTTGCAAGCTTTGTGAGACTTAAAAGCCTTTTGAAAATTTTTCCTGAAAACAACTACTCTGATATGCATGACCTTGCACTGGTTTTCGTGTGCAAATTTGGATCAACCTAGGTATTTAGTTAACAGATGTTTTTGGCAATGAACTTTGTAAAAAAATATATAGTTCTGTTTTAACAAACACTCATATGGGCAGTCTGCTTCTTTTATCGACATCAAAAATTAGTCCTAATATTGAGAAATTTTAAATTGAAAATCAAATTAAAAAATCACATTGAGGTATTTATATCAATATTTTTCTTTTTTAATTAATATTTCAAATTCTGTCGTTTAAATAAACCTGTTATGTTATTGTTTTTATCATTACTGTTTATTTTTGGCATAATTTAAATTAGCTTAAGCTATCAATTTAAACCAGATGTTAATGATAGTAGGATAGTGGCCCACGAAAAAAATCGTGCCATTTTATTGGCCCGTCTTAAAAAAGGTTTGCCACCCCTGTCTTAGATGCTTTTCAGAGGTCATCATTGGTAACTTCATTAGGAAACTTCTAAAATCTAAATATGATTCTCTAACTTAGTATACAGGCCAAACATTTTTGAGATCTTATCCAATAATCTTTTATTGTTACTAAAAATTTTGATTGTTCTAAGTTTTATTAAATCTTTATTCATGTGATTTGTTCAATTACTGCTTTTCCGTATATTTTTGAGGTAAAACTCTATGTAAGATTATGTAAATGTTTTCATGGGTATGTTTTTAAATGTTTCTCAAGTCACACATCATAATGTTAAAGGGATATGCAATTTTCCCTTTCAGAACATAAGTGGAACCTTTACAGCTATCATCAGCATCATTTCATTAGCAGTTACGCCAAATGTTAGGACTGCTGCCATATACTACTTCATCACTGCCCTCTTCATTCTTCTGGCTTGTTTTGACACCTACTTTGCCTTGCCTCTTAATGTGAGTAAAATAATACAGATGCCTGACATTTCATTACTATGTTTCTTAGTGTTAAGACTATTGTGAGAAATTCAAACAAACCTAACAGTGATTTATTTCAAGTGCCAAAAATTTTTCGAGGTGCCTAAATTACATGGAATGAAGCACTTCAAGTATAATGAAAACTTTTTAATGTGTGATCAAATTTCTGCCCTTTTAGAAAATAGGTTTGTATCATTGCTTCACTCTCTTGATAAGAATTACTGAAAATTAAAATAATGAACTGTTTTTCCTATATTTTAAAATCAAAATTGAATTTAAACTTTTGATTATTTTTCTTTCACATATTGATTATTTGGAGTTAAAAATACTTCATTTGCTATCCTATAATGTGCACAAATTTAAAACATAATATTTCTGATACCGTATTTAATCGATAATAAGCTGACCTTTTTTCACTTTTCTACCTCCTTAAAAATTGCCACTCGGCTTAGAATCTGGTCTTAAAAATCAATGAACGAAAAGGTAAAGTAATCAATGCATTAGTACCTGTAGTTACATTATAACTCTAGATATGTGTATTAACGTATAAGTAAACAGTCTACTTTGCATGTATGTAAAAAGAATCACAATGATTGAATAGGAAGAAATAAATGTTTACATAAATTCACTCCCGAGCCGTCTCTAGTATGCGTGTAATTTTGGGATTTCCCAAGCCATCTCTAGTATGCGCGTGTGCATAATCATAGGATTCTCCGAGCCAACTGTCATTTCCTCGTACCTTTGCAAGCATAAATTTTTGTCATTTACTTGGCGAGTTTTTCAGTTTTTTTTAATAAATCCATAATGGGATGAACACATTATTCTGTGGGCTTTACACATTGAAGCCGAGTGTCATCAATAGGTGACGCTCGGACTTTGCCGAGATCCAAGCGCTATCAATAGATGACGGGCAACTACGCAGTTCCGCTTCGGCTTTCAAACTCTCGTCCCCTCCCATTTCTGCAGGTATAACTCTCGAACCTTCAGATCGGTCACATTTGAGGCCTGCCTGTCATGTGCTATGGGTCGGTTCTCGGTCCGAGTTTTTATTTTTTTGTAACTGGCATTTTTTAATAGGCGTTTCTGTCGAGGTGTTTTATTTCTCCATATTTTCCTAACTTTTACTATGTTGTTTTAATATTCCCTTTTTTGTTGATAAAAGCTTTTAATATTTTCTTTAATTTTTTATTTCAGTGATGTTAATAAATTATCCTGTACAAAAAATTCAGTTATAATAAAATGACCTTGTACGAATACAGATTGTCCACCATAGACGCCCTTGCAAAGGAAACTACTCAGCAGAATTAGTCTGTATTTTGGAGACCCTCTGTAATATCAATAGATTAAAATTTTCCAAAATACCGTGAAAAAAGAAATGATAGGAGAGCCCAAAAGAGGTGTAGGCACTGTTCAAAAAACAAAAGGAAAAGTGCGAATTTCGACAAAAAACGGTTACTTTCAACAAAAATGAAGTAATTTGCATTCGGATAGGATAAGTAGACTATTAAGAAGGAATGTCACAGAAAAAAAAATCCTTGGATTTCAGAAATTCTCGGAAAATACTATTCGGGCTGAAAGTGTTAAGAGAAAAGTGAGAGCATGTGCAGAAGAAACAGCAAATCTTGCTGCACAATGGCACTATGAGGTTGATGAGTTGAATGAGAGATGTTGGAGAAGACAAAAGGAGAAACTGGAATGTTTTTCTTGCGAGATTAAAAATCTGGGACACAACCAGGACAAATTACATTTTAGTAAAAATTGTATTGAATGCTTGAATAGAACGTAATTTGTGTTGTCGTAATTTTAGTTGATACCTTTTTTATTTAATTATGAATTTAAAAAACTGGGGCATTCATATTTGTTGATATTTTTTTTGCGACACATTCCAGAAAACCAGGACATTTGTACACCCAACATGGAATTTTACTCACGTGCCCTTGTGAAAAATGGAGATCGGCTTACAATCGATTAAATATGGTATTGCGTTTACATCTAATTATGGAAAGATAAACAATCATGTAGCATAATAAAAATGAAGTTTGTACATCATCGAACTTTATGTAGGTCCTAAATGCAAAACAAGAAAACACATGACATTTTACTAGGAATATAGGAGGTGAGAAATTCAGGCATTACCCCTAAGGTGCAATATTTGCATTTTAGATTCAACTGTGGATTTTTTTTACCTTATGGTTAGAACTCACAGGCCAATGTCAGAATCGTGTTAGGAAACTGCCGACAAGTGTCTTGGTTACAAAGTGACGATCTTCTTATTTTGCCATTGTGAAGTTTTTTGATTAGTTATTTCTCTTACATTTGATAGATAAACCTGTTCATGTGCAGACTTCACAACTGTGGTACCCAGGCACAGTTCAACTTTAGGATGCTTTTTATCCAGAAAAAAGTACATCTTATATGCTGGCAAATAAGATAATACCATAATTTTAGCCTAAATTGCACAATATATTCTTCCTGATGTTTACCAAATATTTCATGAATTCATTTACCTTGCTTGTTTGTTTCGATCAAACTGACATAAGGCTAAAATGATGTGGTAACTTCGTTAAATGTAGAAGGAAGATTTTATTCAATTATAATTTCTTGATTTTACTATTTTTTGTCCTGCAGAGATTCTACCGATACCATGAGTTACTTAATCAGAAAGGACATCAATCAAAGTTAAAAGAAAATTTGGGTGTCTTACCACGGACACCTTATTTTACAATCTTTAAGCAGTGCCTACCCCAGCTCTTCAATGTTTTCTTTGTGTTCTTTGTCACATTGGCTATTTTTCCAGCCGTCTATTCAGGTTAGTTCTTCTTCCTCATATATTATTGTAAATCATTCTTCATTACAGTCAAATTTATAATTCTTCTACTAGGTAAATGTCTTCACATTGCCTAATTAATTCTGAAATGTTTTTACATAAGTAAATAATAAACTTATTAAAATTCAAGTAATTAAATTGTAGCTCATTCCTAATAATTTGATTAATTTTCAATGGATTTGCAGAGCTCTTTTTAATTAACTGAAATGGAGAGTAATACATTAAGAAGCGTTTAATGTCTTAAAATGATTTCATGTCTCTATAAATCTTTTTTGCACTTTTTTCATGGCAACAGATATCCGAATGGCAGACCCGGATTTCTTCTTAGTTGAGAAGTATTACACAGCTGTTACATGCTTCCTTACCTTCAACTTGTTTGCCATGATTGGATGCACAACTGCTGCATGGGTTCAGTGGGTGAGTGTTATTTCAAACAAAAATATTTACTAAATAAAATCCAATATTTAGAGTAACATATTAATTGTTGACATAGATCTTCCAATCCTGATTGAGATATTATTTAAATCTTAATGAACTAATAAATTCAAACTCAATTGCATTCTCTATAAACATATTTGTGTAGTGGCATGCTTTTGATTAAATGAAATTTCATTTATTTTCAATTCAGGATTCCTTATGTAATGTATAATATGCGCTTGAAAGTTGAACATTTGCACCATAGAAAAGTAGCCATTTCTTTTGAATAATTATCATCTCCTATAAGAAACAAATTCTTTTATTGATTATAAAATATGAAATCTCTGTGATTTTCAGAAAGAATTATTAACTAAAGAAAATTTCTTCTTTGAAGTTATTAGCAGGTTGGCATCCAAGGTTAATTTTCAATATTTTATTTTCAGTCCAGCAAATAATTTGGGTATATATTAACTCATATGGGAAAATTTTGATTTGCAAAATATTGTTTTTTTATAAAAATAATGCATATTTTATAGAGCTGACACAGCCTTAGCAGAAAGGAAATTGTTGATTCATAAAGTTAAACAAATACATTTGTTACAACACAAGTTTTACCTTCACTTGATTGGTTTAATCAGCCATCAGAATATTTTATTTTCTGAAATGTGTAAAATTGACATTAGAAATTTGTTTACCTTTAAGATTATAATGTCTATTTCCCTATGGGTCCAGACTTCTGGGACAATGTATTTCTTTCAATATATTATACATCGTGTTGTACAGAGTAATGAAAAATATAAAACTTATATTATTTATGTAGATCATATCTAATCATTGTCTTTAACACCATCATACCGATTCAAGCATTTATAAAAAAATGCTATGCTTTGGGAAAACAAATTTCCGGAAAAAAATTTAATTCCAAAAACCAAGTCCCATGTTGAATGAAGTGGCTGCATGGGATACATTTCAATGCAGTGACAACAGTCACCCAGCATCTTACAAGAGTGGCTATTACAAAAGTACAACTTAAATACTCAGTCAGTACTAGTTTGTATGCATGTATGTACAGGCAGGCAATCCTCAGTTATCTGACGCAATGCTTTTTTCAATTAAGCATCGGATAATGAAACCATTTTTCCCATATAAACAATGTTAATGTTGGTTAGGTTCCTGACCAAGGACTAGATACCCTATTTTCACCAAAAGAACTCAGAAAATTGCAATCCAAGTCACGTAAAATATTTAATAAACCAGTAATAAACATTAAAAAACACTTTCTTTTCTCTGACGTTGTTAAGGGCTAACACAACTTAAAAAACCACAAAAATCTGAAAATTAGGGCCACGACAAGCATCGCACTGATTAAAATGGCATCGAAAAAGGAACTGACTGGCGAGCTGTGCTGCAGTGAACATACAGACTACCATATTGGCACAAATATAAGGTGGCACCGAATATAAGGTTACCCCTGTTATTGAGAACTCAAATCTAGGAATTACAAAAAAAATGAAAAAAGTTTTTAAATCGTTTTTATGCCTCTGAGAGACTTAAATTCATTGACCATTTCCTGCTGAATGTCTTTTCAACAATACCGTACCAATTCGTCATAATGTCTCCAAGTATTTACGGTGGAGCATCAACTATGTTGATACAACGTTCAACTCTTTAGTACCGAATTGATAAGATAAACTGCATTCTCTTTCAAAACATTTGCAGCATTTCCTGAGTTGGGTCGGAACAGGCTTGCATATTTGTGTCATTTTAGCATGCGAGCTAGAAAAGTTTCACCATCACTGACCATACAGATGGTTATAATAGTTGTTTTGCTTAGTCAGTGATTATAAGGCGAATATGAATTATTCAACTTAAGTTTTATATTCAGGCCAATACAGTAAAACATTGGTATGACATTATATATAAAAAAAATTGTCGGATAACTAGGTTTGGTGCATTATAAGTGAGTCAATGGTATTAATTACGATGCATTGGGTAAGCGAAACATCAGAAAGCAAACCATCCTATAACATGGACTGCCTGTATAGCTTAAATATGATATGATATATCTAATACTATTATCAAAATTAACCTGTAAATTTCTGTTAGATTTAGTAATGGAAACATTAATACGATAAACATTTTAAATGTAGTTTTTCTTCTTGATTACTTTGCTTCAGCCTGGTCCAAAATATTTGGTTGTGCCTGTCGTCCTGCGTATATTCTTCATACCATTTTTTGTGGTATGTAATTATTATCCACAAAATATTGAAAGAGTCTTCCCAGTCCTAATACACAATGATTGGGCATATTGGGTTGCTGGGATGTTACTGGGGTTAACCAGTGGCCACTTCAGTTCCCTTGCCATGATGTACTGTCCAAGGTAAGAATTTTTCAAAATGACCAATTCTAATCTTATTACATCGAGAGCCATTTTCATGAAGTCCAATAGTTAAATATTTTTCAGCAAAATCTATCCTATTATTCTGCATGCAACAGTTAAAAAAAATTGCCAGTTTTACTACGATAGAAATATATGAAAGAAAGATGATTTCATTATAATATATGGAAATAGAAATTCTTCCATTAAACTGAAATTCATGCAGTGTGCAATAATGACAGTATTGCACAGCAATATATTAATGCTTGAAAACAAAGGAAATTGAACTTTTCTTATATTTCATGATTCAATTTCTGTAAGTAGAGGCTATTAACTCTTTTTCTGTGGTAGATCATTGTGAGAGGTTAATACTAAACAGATAGAGTTTAATTGCATTGCACTCAGTTCTTATATTTACTTTTATTGAATCATCCTAACATTGCGCTTTTTCCAGTGGCTAACAGCTAAAATACTTGCGACTTTTGATATCATTGGTTTTTTTTCTTTGGGGATGGATATATAAATGAATATGTATCAGGTTTTAGAAAGGGACAAGAGATACCTGAGGGGAGATTTGTTATAGAAACAAATATTGAGTGCAGTTGGGTTTAGTAATGGGCTGTGTGGATTTTAAAAAGACTTATGGTCAATTTCTTTCACTCACATTCAAAGAAAACATTTGAGAGAGACATTTAGTCAAACATTCATATAATTCAAACCGCAAATACTATAGTAGCTGATCTAAAATTGGAGAGATTAATACTAGGAAGAGGATTGCAGTAAGGCATCCTACTTTGTCATGGATCAATTCCACTGTTTTGCCACATACTGTGGATTATAATATTGATTTAGTTCTGCATTATAGAGACAATAATTCTACATTAAATTACACTGAAATATGGGTGTAAATCATTAAAAATTCATATGTTAATTAAATATTTGTAATCATATGTTAATGAAAATTTATATAAGTTTTGGGATAAGTTATCAACAAGGAAACTATACAGGTTTTTTTCTGGTTTAGGCTCCTCAATTCTTGAAGTAATACTATCAGCAAAAACTATCAACTCTGGCTTGTGAAATTAAAATAAATTATTATTTCCAATTAAATTCATGTCATAACTAATGAGAGGCTAGAGCAGGGGTTCCTTACCTTTTCGATGAGGCAAACACCAAGTTGTATCCTAGAAAATCAAACGAGCACCAATTTGTACAATAAAATATCAAAAGAGCACCACTACACTTCTGCAAGAATAAAATTATACCAGCATCAAAGTTATTCTCAATGATCCTGAATACGTATAGAAAGAAATCAACCGAGCAAATTAAATTATTGTTCCTAAGAAATGGGACATTAAGCACCGTAAAAGAGCACAGTCAGGCTGTCAATGAACACAGCGGTGTTCGCGAGCACCAGGTTAGGAACCCCTTGGCTAGAGTAATGAGGCAGATGTTGGTAGATGGTACTTTGAGAGGCAATGGACAAGAAATGAGTGAAAGAAGGGAACAATTTAAAAAAGAACCAAAGAGGTTGGAAGATTATAATGATTATGGTTAGTTTAAAAGAAGGAAATATTCATGGAGATATGAAAAGAAGGACTTGGGATGGGAAGTATTGGAAATAATAAAGCAGAACCTTCCAATAGATAGAAGATTTGAAACTGAGATGACTCAATCAATTGCATATCCAAATCTGCAGTGTGATGAGGCACTTTTTAATGAGTATCTCTTCAATATTAGTCAATGTGATTAGCTTAGTCTGCGGCATGGTAATTAATTTTTCCTTAGCCAAGCTCATCAGAATAAATCTTTCTAGCCGAAATAAAAATTATTCTCTTCCTTAGAATCTTGTATCAGTAAATCACTGCTGATGACGGCTGTTTTGAATCAAAATTATGCATCATGTTTTCCTAACCTCTTTGTTAGCCATCGGAGATACATGATTTGTCGATAAAATAATTAATGAAAATTTGTTCAATTTCTAAATACTTGGTGATTTTAATTGTTTTTTTACTCTTTGCCTGTAGTTAATTATTTATAATTGTTTGCAGGGCAGTGGAAGCTCATCACAAAGTTACTGCAGGAATGTATGGTGCTGCTTCAATTATCACTGGTATTTTCTCAGGAATTTTGTTCACAATGGTATTTCCTTGGTTTGTTTCTGAAGTTAGCTGGGATATTTCATAAAAAAATCAGTGATATATCATCTTTAAACAATCAAACCCAATCAACAGAATGAGTGAGGTGCTGTTTAAATCTTCTTGACCTTCATTGTCATCATATATTACCATCCATTTCAATGGACACACCGAATGTATTTCATGGGATGAGTGGATGTTGTTTTTTTATCATGTCTCACGATGTACACATGCCATTGCTGTTATTTGTAGTTTCACTTTAAATTCTTCATTACTTCATATTTTGACTAATTTATTGGTTGGCCTTTTTTAGACAACAATAGTAAATGTTAAATCACATATTTGTTCCACTGTCATTGATTTGTTTGTACTTCTTGAAAATTTTTGGTACAAATTTGTAAATATGTTTTAATTATTTTTTCAGAAAAAGTATGCATAAATTAGTTTATCACCTTAAAATTACCCTTTTGTATTTGGTATTTTCATTTTTATAATGGACATCATTTTGTCTCACACAATGTAAAAGTGCCTGCAATTAACAGTCATTTGATTCCCATCTTATTATTTATTGAGCAATAATTTTTACAATATTTAATGATTTAATCATTTGTCCGTCTCATAAAAGAATATCTTTATTCATCTCATCTCAATGACTGAAAATTTTTCATTTATTGGCATGAAGGTCTTGGTGATATTTATACTAAAGGTATGATTATTTTATATCCATCATCAGTGAAGATGAAAAGTTACTCTTTTTTTAACTTTTGTATTTTGGATATTAAATTAATCTCAGCCTACATCAAACATGTTTGCTATCAATAAAAATCAGTACATCTAGGAAATGGCCAACTGTTGAAAGTATTACCATAACAAATGTTCCCATTTTTTATTGCTCTGTTATGATGAATGTGAATCAAGTTCATGATGTACAAGTATTATGAGTTTTTAAAGTTTTTTTATGCTATTTTATGCTTGATAGTTGTTCCTCATTGTCCGTCCACACATTTGAAATTGTACCATTGTTAAGAAAATGGCATGTTTTTTATTAAATCGACTTTTAGTTATTGTTTGTTCCTAATAATTCTACCTGATAACTTAGTATTGGTCCCATAAAGTAGCCACCTCAGTCATGCATTTCTTATTGGTGTCATTTGATATCACCCACCAAATTTATTGATTTACTAGAAGCTCTGTTACAGTACAGTAGGATCCCCAAATTTGCAGGTGTTGCGTTCCCAAAAACACCACGAATTTGGAATCTGCGAAAATAGAAGCAAAGGCCTTATGAGAAAATGGGGGTTGGGTTCGCGGCTCTCCATTATTTTGACAACAATAAATGATGAGAAGGTAGGCTAAAAGTGGTTTAGAACCAATACAATGTGGCATTTAAATCTGCCATAACCGTACAGTTTATCGTATATTGCCTGCCCACTGATGCCGCACTCTGGCCACTAGCATGTTTATTTCGCAACTCAATTTTCTCACTTAAGCTTCACTTTTATCCATAATATCACAAATATCCCTCTCAATCTTCTGAGAATATTTCTTCACGTATGTTTTGCATATGAAACATTCACTGCAATGGAGAGGAGGATTTTATTGCTCCAGTTGCCTAGAAATATCCTATACAGTTAGAGGAAAGTGGTCCTACTGGTTAAAATTCACAAGGGGAAGAGCTGTAAAAGGAAAATCTTTAGCATAATCTTCAAATTTTCTTGCATCAGCAAGGCTAAGAAATTGCAGTCTTTTACAGTCTTGAAATCTCATTTGCATATCCATCAGAATGTTGTCCAAAATTTCGTAATATAAAATTCTGCAATTAAGAAAAACCTCATCCTCTGACGAAGCAGCATTAACTCTTCGCAGAGTTATGCTCGTCAATCTTTTGCTTTTCTCAAACAATGTAGAAAAATGCTGTTTGTTTCTTTTATTATTTATCAAGTCGCAAGTTATCTTTACCTTAGTGGCACAATAATTAATGTCTAAAGATTTTTTCTGCAGAACGTCGAAAAGAACATCAGTCAAAGCAAAAATATCATTGAACACAACGACCAAAAACGTGAATTCAAAATTGTTCATATCATTTAGAAATCCTTTATACAGATGAATAGATTTCTCGTCTGATGCTTCATCGTTCATAATTACTTCGAACACGTTTTAGTTTGTCCCAGTCTTCAATAAAGACCTGAAGAAGTCTGGAATTGGACGACCAGTGAGTTTCAGCCACAGTTGGAATTCATGTAGCGGCCACGGATTCAATTGTATGCGTTCATTTTGTCGAAATGAAGGAATTCCACTAACCATTACAAAAAATATACGACAGATATTTTCTTAAAACTTTGCTGTAGTACCAAGTTTAGGCGATGGGCCATACAATGTACAAAAACAGCTTGAGGCGCTTTGTCTTTAATTCTCTTTTGAAGACCATTTAAATGTTTGGACATTACACTTGCACCATCATAGCACTGCGCAACTAATTTATTTTCATAGCAAAATTCTTTTAAAATGCTGTCTAGCAGATCAAACAAATTTTCAGAAGATCTACCAGCACTAACATCGTAAAATCCTAAAAACCGTTCAACCAGTGTACCATCTGAATTCACGTACCTAATAATGACAGAGCATTGTGACTTATGAAATATATCTGTGGTATCATCAACTTGAATCGAAAAAAAAGCTGTATTGTTAATTTCCATTTTCACATAGTCTTGTATGTATTCCGAAATGCATTCAATTAGTTCATTTTGTATTGTTTTTGAATTACCACTGAAAACAGTTCAATTTTGCTGTAATGGTTTTGAATTTCTAACAAACTTCTGGATATTAACAAAGCCAGCAATTCCTTAAAATTTCCACGATTTAAGGAAGAAGTGGTTTTGTCGTGTCCCCTAAACGCAAGTTCTTGCTTACTCAAATATAACACTACATCAATCACTAGTTGCAGGAATTGTCGATTTAAACAGACATTTTCATTAAATTGGTGAGTCAATATTCACACATTTTCCTTGAGAGCATCAGCAATAGTATTTCTGCCTTTTTCAAAAGTTCTTAAATGTAATTTGCACTTTAAATGTTCTGCAGATTCTTCGTGTTTGTGTAGAGAACGAGTTATATTTTTAAAATCTCCAAATTCCTGTTTATTCCAAACCTTACTTTTAGTACTAAATGGAAGGCAAGGCCAACAAAATAATTTCTGCAAATTTCGGCTACTGCATTACCATATAAAGTCTGTAAACCAAGATTTTTTAAAATTAATTAGGTAAGATTTTCCACTTTTCTTAATTTCCTTCTTGAGGCAAATATCAAGTAAATATATAGGTCATCCACAATTTAAAACATCTTTTTTGTCTTCATCCTTCCATCTACAAAACGGTGTTTCTAACAAATAACAAATATTATCATTAACAGGATACATAGCATTATTAAATGTACTCACACAACAGTTTAAAATGATAAAATTGTTTGTGGAATTCTGCTCTATGCACGGTCACCACCAGTAACCACTCACTCGCAATGAATTTAGAATCCGCTCGCCTGCTTACTCACAAGTGAAAAACACACACTGTAGGTTTCTCAGCGCTTCACTTGGCACCACAATGTGGCAAAAATAGCATTGCGGAGGCAGGAGTTTGGAGGCCGCATGATGTCACGTTGTCATGGCAACCGCATTAGGTGACAGAAAACTTTCAACCAAGGTCAAGTTCTTCACTCCGCTAGTCACTCGATCCAAACGACTCGGCCGAGGGTCGCAGTACCAAGCTCGCAGTAAATCCGGCCACACAAACTGACTGAACGTGCATTCGTAAAATCAAAATGCAATGTTCCATCTTCGCGATATATTAAAATAAATAATTAATATAAAGTAAACAGTTATTTAAAATAAACACATTTTTTGATTAAAATAGGTGAAGTGGCACTTCACTTACTTCACCTGAATAGCCGCCCATGATTAGAGGTCACACCTCCACTTTCACTACTGCAGGAGCAGGTATAGGCATCCCCACATTACACATGCAGGGTTTTCATACAAAGCATATTTTTTCTCGGCAAAAGGAAGAAAACACCATCTATGGGCTCTAAACTGTACTAGAAGGACACAGCTAGATGCTGGAGATGCTTCATGATGAACTATTTCGGCATACCCATAGCGGATGGCCCGAAAAACGACGTGACGGATATATACAATAGGGCAGTGATGGCGAACCTATGACGTGTGCCATAAGTCGCACGCAAGATGATTTTGGTTGGCACACCAACAAAAGGCGAAAACCAATCAAAGCATATATCGTACTGATTTAGTGCAGCAAAAACATTTGTGTCATTTACTTCACTATTGTAAGCATTAGTTTTATGGTTACAAATTTCAATCTCTCATGTCTTTATATCGAATTTAATTTAGTTGGCACAAAAAAAATCAAGGACTTTTTTTGTGGCACGCGAGACGGAAAAGATTCGACAAATTCGGTAATGTTGGCACGTGGGCAATAGAAGGTTCGCCATCACTGCAATAGGGCATACAGATTACCACAGGCCATGACGAATATATACAGCATACCCACTCAACTGGTTAAAGTCAACGTCTTTTTGCTTCTGCTTTCTGTATTATCACTTGCTTTCCTCTTGGTAGACATTTTCAGAAAACGGGGTCACAGCATGATAAAAAATACCTCGCAGATGGGGAAATTCATTTGTTTAGTGTTTTTTCTCTTCACTTCAAAGATGACAGCAGTAGTCTAAAACCACGAAACTGCGAAGCACGAGAATTTGGAAGCCTCGAATTTGGGGGTTTTACTGTACTCAGGTCAATTACTCTGAACTTTTAAAAGTACTAATGACTTATCTAATATTAAGTTATGTGTACATTTATTGTGAAAAACTAGCACAAGCAAATTATTTCACTTATGAGGCTGTAAAAAGAACACTTATTGATTACATTTATACCGTAAGCAAACAAATAATAGTGCTATTTTCACTTTGTGTTGAATAAAAAAATTTCAATTCCCATATTCCTTTAAATACAGTCCATATCCAGCATATTGATAACAAACATGTTGGTCGTGAAAATATGCTTTTCTGTTGAAGTTGGTCTATCATTTTATATAGAATACAATAAAGCATTTTAAAATTCAGATTTCACAGTAAAATGGGAATCATTTACTCATGCTTTTTCTTTATACAATGTGATCATTTATTGTTGAAAACTTGAGATATTTGTTAAAAGAAAATCAAAAATTGAACCTATATTGGTAATGGAATATTGTTTTGTTTATAAAAAGTGTAGTGATTTATTGCCTTTGAGGACTTTTATATTTACTGTTGTCACATTGTATAAACTAAATTGGAATAACAGAAATGCAGTTAAAATGAATTTTTTATAAAAGCATTCTTAAGTGTGTTAATTATTGTTATAATTTGGGAAGGTACTTCACATGCACCTTATCAAAGGCTGAGCTTGGGTATTAGCTCAAGGTTTCATCTCATATGCCTTGCTTTTATCGCTTGCTTGAGGTGCAGTTAGTACTGTTGTTAATTAACAAGTCATTAATCAATTTTAGTGGTATTTACCTATCTTTAACTGAAGCTGCAAGTTTCCTCATACAAGGGACATAAGATTGTTTTGATAATTGTGAACACCATTTTATTATCATAGAATCATTTTTTTAAATTCTGTGATGATCTTTTGGCATATTTATGTCTTCTAGTTATTCAGATTCCATTGAGTATTCTGATCATAAAAAATTGATTTGGTTTTAATAATTTCTTCTTATTAAAATGTAACATCACTAAATATTCCTGAGATCAGCAACTAGTCTAGTATAATGTTTTAATTATTAATTTATGAAATGATTTTTATGCCATACTAAGAGCACCACCATTATATCTCAGCAATTCTCCACAAATGGGCAAGAATGAATTTTTCACCCAGCCAGTATGGCATTTAATAGATAATGATTTACAAAAACAAATTTTTAAAGCAACATTGTATATCTGATTATGATTTCAGATATTTTATTAATGGTTATTTTAATGTAAAAAAACCACAGGGTCATTGCAAATGATCCTCCCAATTTTTAAAAAATGTATTGTTAAAAAACTAATGAAGTTACAGTGAAAAACATTATGCTAATAAAGAAAAACTCAAAAAGTTTTTTTTTCAAACTATTGATTGTGCTCCGTTTTTTGTTCTGGAGACATCAAAATTGTATTCTGTTCTGTTGAAGTTGTTGGAATTGGAAAAAAATTCATTATTGGCAGAAAAAGTTGAGGAAAGTTAAATCATGCAAATGAACCATCCAAGGGATGGGCTTCCATGCCTGATTCAATGATCAGATAATTGCTCATTCAGGAACGTTATAACGTCACAAGCAGAGTATTATCCAATAACATGGATCAAATTAGGGCATTTTTTCCTCTATTATTAAATTAGGTTGTGAAGAAAGCAGCAACCATCAATAGTTTGAACAAAACTTCTCGAATTTTTCTTTGCAAGTATAGCTAGCTTTTCATGGTAACTTTGTTATTTTTTCACAATAAATTTTTCTAATCAGGAAGATCATTTGTAATCACCCTGTATTTTACAATGTTAGTCTTTAAAAATTAATCAAAGAGCTAATTGACTAAAATGAGCACATGCTGTATCATCAGTGTGCTTCAGTTTAGTTGCCACAACTGAATTACGTTAATTCTTAAGTATTCATTTATACCTCAATAAAAATGGCATGTTTGCTTTTTTCTTTGTTCATGGTTACGAGTATTTCATGTCCCTGGTATGGTGAAGAATTGAGACTGCCCAAATGTCTTTCTTTTAAAGGCTCATTCATAGCCACATGGTAGGGATGAATGTTTGTTGTTGGTCCTGTAATTATAGTATTTTGAAGTAGTTTAGTTCTTTAAGACTGTACTGTGTAAAATTTCATCTAGCAGCTATTCATACATATCTTTCTCACACCAAGAAAATCCTAATAGAGCTTAGGAGTTGTATCATGAGGTTACATTTTATTCTAAGTATTGAGAATCTTCTCATAGAAACATCTTTTCTATCCAATAGAAAATGTACCCTTGATGAAGAAAGTGTTTATACTTACTGGATCTAATGCTTCAAAACTTCTTGAGGTATTTTTTTTTCATTTATACATATGTAGTTTCAAATGAGTACATAGTTTGTTGCTACCAAATTTTTCCATCCTTTGAAATATTTTTACCAAAAATCTAAAAAATTCCAACCTGCATTCAGTTAGAAAACTATCAGTAGAGTGGGACTTACTAAAGATTTGAACTACTAATATGTCTATATGACAAATCATCTTAATACAATAGTTAGAATAATTGTGTGACCAGTTATTAACAAATCAATCATGGAATATATAATTTGCAAAGATTTAAAAAAGCAGAAACTGCCATGTATTTGTAAAAAGAAGTTTTCAAATTGTTCGTATTAAAATTTTATAAACTCATTGCATTAAAAAAAGTTAAAGAGCTGTATCCTAGCTAAGTAAATATCATTTACTGATATTCAGAGTAAAAAAAGGTTGAAAAGCCATAGGATTAAACTTAGTTTTGAATGTGCATTTAATTGATGACAAATTATTGTCAATTAAATTCCATGAAAATACTTTTCCAATTTCTATGGTTAAAAGCATCTGAAAGCTGTTGTATCTCTTATTAACTCTCAATCATTGTCTCAGCCTCATTTTAGAAAAGTACATCCTGGTTGATATTCCGCTTGAAGGCACTATTGTATGTTTTTCATTATCAAGTTTGTCTATTAATGTTTTTCCACAAGTTGTTTCTGAACATAGCAAATAATTTTATTATATTCAGAGAATCATTTGATTAAGACATCCTTTGTTTTTTTAGATATAGCCAGTGAAATAACAACTTTGGCATCAAATAATAAAATTAAAATGCTAACATTTTAATTTGCCTCGCTCATTGCTATGTATATTACAAAAATGGTAGTTGAATATTTCCTCTTTAAGGGGATCTCTCAGTGATTGCAAGGAACAAGGTCAAAAATTGGGCTTCTCTTTGCTGTGAAAGTAATTTTTGGTATATCGTGGACTTGATATATTGGAATGGCATTTTTTAACACTGCCGAGGAAATTGTCTAATTACTTATGCTGTCAAACTTTAGATATGGAAGGAATAGATAGAACAGGAAACTGAACTTTCTAGTCTGCTGCTTGAAAAGCATACAATTGCATGTGGACAGATTATAACAGGCAAAGGTTTAAACTCCTTTTCTCTCATATTGTGTTAAGTTTTGTTTTATCCAGTAAAAGCATGTTAATACCCAACACTTATTAGAGATGGTGATAGCCAACCTATTTAATTAAGAAAATTATACATTTTTAATAAGTGAATTACCTTTTATCTTGGATTTACTTGTTAGAGATTTTATATTATTTATCTCTAACGTATCTAACATCATTAGGCAATCTGCATATCGATTCTTGTTTTTTTTGCAATTTCATGCAAAACATATTTGCTCTGATAATTAATTTCATTTTTAAAGTTGTAAACATGTTTTTAATTTAAACAACTGAAGTGTAGTATTCTCTTATTTAATATTCGAATTTGTATAGTTGCTAACAAAAATGAATTAAAATTTGAATATTTCCTCTTCAAGGGGTCTCTCAGTGATTGCAAGGAAAAAGGTCAAAACACATAAATGATCAGTAACTTCAGATAGAAAACCATTCTGAGGTGATTTGTTATTCAAAGAACCTAATATACTGACCTTTGTTTTCTTTGCGATCTACCTGAAAAGGTGTCTCCAATAAACATTCAAGGCCGGTTTTTTTTTAATGCTGAGATGGGCCGCTCAAAAACATTTTCTTTTGGTATTAAAATTGATCCCACAAATTGTTTCTCTTCAAAAAGGTATGCTCCAATAAATGTGGAAGTAGGGCATTACAGTGTATAGTGACAATAAACATTTTCGAACAATTTCTGTAAAATGAAAATGGATAGCATTAAAAAAAATTGTGAATTGAGCTGTGTCTGAATGAATGGTAATATTCCAAGAGATAGAAAGTGTTTGAATGGTAATTAAAGATAATAATTACCTATGTCCAGTGGGTTATACAGGCTGCTAGAATAAGCATCTGAAATGATTGGGCTTCTCTTTGTCTGTCTCCGTAATGGAACAGTTAAGATCATATCACCTCAAATAGTGTTGTTTTATTACCCCGTGGTTAGTGATGTATGGCACATGGTGACCACAACTGTTAAAAGTGGTATATTTTTAATACATTTGATGTTTGAAGTCTTCTACTCTTCTTTTCATAATAGAAGACAATATTTTGGATGATAATTTTACTGGTTTAGGAACTTATGTTTAAAAAAACTGGGCACAAAATGGTACTTAAAATGTCCATTTAAATATTGCCTCTTCTACTGACAAGAGGAGGTTATCAATGGCTGACTGTTAAATTATAGTAACTAGTCCTCCATTATCATAAGCTAGAAAAATGCCATAAAAATATTCATTAGCCAAGCCTGTAAAGGTATTTACATTTCTAATATAATGGAAACTTTTATTTAAGGAATATTACTTAACATTGATTTGTACTGTAAGTGCAAAGCACCAGTGTATTTGGGACTTATATGAGTTTCTGAAGTTAAACTTAAGAAAATGTTCTTCAATAAGTATTCTCCTAAGGCCTACTTACTGCCATGCAGTATAACTTTGCATCATCCAGCTGTAATATTTTATCTAGTAGTAACAATTAATGGGCAGAAGTTGTAAAGTTAAATTTTCAATCGGTGGAAACCATAATTAAAGAAATTAGGTGGATTTATTGCAAATGTAAAACCTCACGCTATTGGAAGCAGTGAAAGTTTTTCTTAAAGACTGGGACAGTTTGCTCCACCTGTACCTGATGATATTTAAGTTTGTAGAAGATTAAAAATAATAACTCTTATTTGTCAAGTATAGTATAAAGCACATACTTTGTAAATATCATAAGTTCCTGTAAATTTATCCAATTGTAACTGGCGTGCCAGCTAGCACTACCTCATCAAGTAGGTATGCAGCTTGTGGACGTTTAGGATGCATAAAATATTGTATTAGCTAAAAGGATGTGGGAAATAAAGATCAATAAACTAATTTGTATTTTAATTTTATTGAAGACCAAATGTATGAAAAAAAAATTTTTTTAACATTGTATTATGGAGAAAATTACGTTGTTTTTGCATTTGTAGTGGTTGAAATAACAAGTGAATCATTTTGTCCTATATAACTTCTGTTCACTCAAATTTTAAAAGTGTAATACAATTTCTTCAAGTCTTTTTCTTACCTGCTTACATAAAAATCTGATATATTTTACCTTTGCTCAATTAATCTTTGTTACTCAAATGGATAAGTGAAATTGACTAAGCGATTTTAAAAAATTTTGATGATCATGAAAAAAGTAGCATCATCCCAGTACAATATCTTTGTCAATAAACTGCTATATTAAAGGCTATTATTTTACTATCCAAAGCAATCAACATACAGTGCTCAGATTTGAAATAAATAATTCCTGGAACACCAACAATATGTACCTTGATAAGTGATGGTAAATTTTAAAAAAATAGATTAATTCCTATTTTTATACAAAAATAGGCTACTATAACTCTTCTCTATGCTGTGAATTAGGTAATGTGTATGCACAACACATATCCTTTCAAATCACTCCTATAACAATATTACTTTTCAACATTAAATTAAAGCCAGAATGCAAAATTTTGATGATGGAACTATCAGAGCACCAATCAGGTCTGAACTGAGCACTGTCATTATATAAGCTTTATAATGACTGATATGTACAAGAATTAAATGTACATAAAAATTTCACAGCAATAAGAATTATTGATGGCAAAGTAAAATTTCTCCCAAAATTGTAGGTAAATTAATTTTAGGAGAAATTCTTGCAGAGGAATTACATGATATTAATAAAATGAAAGATGTCTCAAGAGAATGCAAATTTCTTTTGATCTTTCCTTTCCTAAAAAGCCCATATTGATATGACTTTGATGAAATTCACACCTAGCTCTCCAATTATATATCAATAAACAATTTCCATAAAAAATAATTCATTGATATTTTTTAACATATCATTAATCTTTTCTTCTTTGATGAATAGAACTTCATAATTAAGAAATGAATGTTATTCACAAATTGAACATTTTAGTGACAAATTTTTTGTTTAAATTATAATCAATTTGGAGAATCAAAGCAAAATATCAAGTTATTTCTAGTAAGCAATATCCTTGCATTGTGTTAAATTTTCAACAGAAATTAAATAACTCAAACAAAAACTATTACAAATGAAATACAGACAAAAATGATATTCAATAAGTGAAAAAACAGCACTGACAGATGATATAGCTAATTTATTGAATTGGGGAAAATATATAAGATTATTTACATTTCATAAGCTTTAATTCACATCAAGTGCATGCATGTCACTGCTCAACCTTTCATACAATTATACTCAAAGCAACCTGGACATAAATGTTTCCAAGCCTCATATCAAAGTCATTATATGGCCTCACTTAACTTTTTACAGGTAATTCTTTTACCTTTCCCCCATCAAGTCTTACAAACTCCACATTAGCACATTTTTTGAGTCATTAAGATGAATGAGGTTTGCTGTATCCACAAGAACTTTGAACAGAAGGCCATCTTTCTGATGGATAAACATTACCATATGCTGCATATGCAACTTGAGACGTTGGTGGTTGAGGTGCGGTTGATGGAGGTTGTTGCTGACTTGTCACACTACCACATTCTTTTGGGTAAAGCATCTCCTGAAGCAACTGCTGGACCTGTATTTTAAAGATGCCCCTTTGCCTCGGACTGAGAACTTTTACATCAGGCAAGAGGCTACGGAAGAACTGCTCATCTGGATCTTGTGGCTGATGCATAGGATGGTGTGAAATAACAATAGGGGATACACTATTGGTCGTTGTGGCTGTTTGCTCAATGGAATTGGAAGTTGTCTGATGCCATTTACTAACAGGGACAGAATTATTAGGTGTCTCACGGTGGTTGCTTTCATCCTGGGAACAGTCGTCAGAAACGAGTCCATTACCCACCACACTACCAGATACATTATTTGTCATTATGTTATTCGACACTAAGTTATTTGACACCACGTTACTTCCCAGAACACTGTTTGGAACAACATTAATCGCCATACTTGGGCTACGCTGATGCTGTTGCCTATTGGAATTAGTATCTACTGATGCAATCACAGAAGTGGATCTGAAAATAGCATTATTATATGAAATGGTTTCGAATAAAATAAGACGAAAAATTAACACAAATACTCAGGAACTTACGCTCTCTCTTGAATGTATGGTTTAAGGAAAGACATTGCTTCAGACCAATGCCAAGTCTTTTTCTTCTTAGGTTTAGAGCCGTTGGATGATGTCTGCTCATCTTTTACAAATCTGCGATACCCGTCTCTTAAACTATTCCACCTGTCTCTACAATCCATGTCTGAAAGAAATATCCGGCCTAAATTGTAGACCTTCTCGTTAGCTGTCATTCTATGAAATAATAAATATGAATTGATTCCGTAAACTATGTTCATCACTGTAGTAAAAAATGTAACATACACCCAATAAACACTTTCAAAATAAAGCTACAGCTGCTTAAAGCTACAGCTGCTAAATTTCCAGTGCCCATTGTTATGATTGAAATCTTACCTGATCTATTCATTTCGTTGGCAATGTTATTCCATAAAGTTTTAAGAACATCTCTGTTTCTGTAATCATTAGATGACGGATCATACAAAGTATGGTTTTGCCGAACCAAGTTTATTAGTTGCTCAGTTTCATGAGCTGCCCAGACAGCCATGATTGCAATGTTTTCTCAACACCATATACTGGAGTGTAATTGCCAATTACATAGAATTACCACCGTTACCCTTTCGCACGTTTACAAATAACGATCAAACAATTTTTTTATTTTTCTCGCCGCAAAAATTATCCTTCAAGCCCACTTAAGTTTACCAAAACATATAATGGCTGACATTTTTTGCAGCATTGCCGTGCATTGTATTCTTCCGATGACCGAAAGTAACAAAATAATTTATTTTATATTTTGCAGCTACCATGAGATATTGGTTAACTTATGTGATAGATTTTTGAGAAATCATAAAATGATTTGCTCGTTTTATATATTCTTATCCAAAAAAGTATAATTTTACATTAGACAACATTGCTGTTTACATATTTCGCTACACGCTTTCCTACCTTCAACTTAAGAAAGTCTTGAGGAGTTGAAATCAAGTATGCGCAATAACTATTTTGTAAATGGTGGCCGTAGAAGTGTTATGAGAAATCTTAAATACTTTGGAATACTGAGTTAAATGTGATGATTTACTTGTGATTTATTCAGCTACTCTGCAGTGATTTTTCTCTTTAACTTGAAAGGTTCGTCTGACTCTAAAAGCTATTGCTAAATATTTACGTGTTATCTAAAATTTAGACTATGAATTCAAGTTTTTATGTTTTTGATTGGTATTCGGCCCTTTCATACTAACTGTGGAAAATTTCATATGGTTTGTCTGAAAATAAAGCAAAGCTATTGTTTCAAATTTGAAATAGTTGGTGTAAATGTAACTAATGGCGTGTACTTATTCAGCATGCTATAGGTATCACCCACGAAAAATTTTGAAATTTTTATTAATGTAATGAATATATTTTTAAGTTGCTTATTATTAGAGCGTAATTCCGATTGAATCTTATTGTTTTATTATAAAATACAGGCGTATTACTTAGCTCGGGAAATAAAATGATTTATATTATCGGTTCGAACATAAATATCCTTCCTATCGAATGTATTGTTTTATACTTTCAACTAAACTTACCGAATATCCCATCGAAGTAGAGTCCTTGTGCGAAGAGGTCTTTGATAAGTTTTACCATATCAATTAAATAGGATATATTTAATCAATAGAACTAAAACAGTATAATATGGAATATTCGACGTAATTGCACCCTTACTGCATAGTAAGCAAAAATGATATTCATGCTCATGTTTGTAAATATTAGAGTTACTTTAATCGCCATATATCAATATCAGTGTTTGTTTTCTTCAGAATAAAATAATTTCGATTATCAACGGCTGATCTGGATTGCTTTACAACCACCTGTGTAACTTGATATGTGTTATTTATTCTCATATTTTTTAGATGCCCAACTTGAGGTAGTGAATCAGTTGCATTCAATGCAGAACTTTTATCTAGAAAAGATATCAGAACGTGGATAAAGGATATGTCATTCATGAAGACAAATGCTCAGGAAATATCGTGAGTTGATATCTAAATATTGTAGTTTAAAATAATATTAATTTAAGTTGTTATGATGAGAGTCAGTTTCCTTGTATTAACATAATACACCATAGCATGCACTATTATACAGATTTTTCATAATATAATTAATATTGAAAGCATTTCTTTTAAATTTTCATGAATGCATGTGTTTTGAATTTATTAAGGTTGTAAGGTTAATTCTGCTTCAATGAAACCTCAAAGTAAACCATACCTACATGTCAATTTAAAAGTAGTCATCTTTAGCTATATTTTACAACTCGGTCATGCTAATGAAACAGATAAACCGCCGAATATGATTATTTTGTTGCTGAAACGCCTTGTTTACTTGATTGCTTTATGACCTAATGAGTTACATACATCTTTTAACTATTCAGGCCATATAGTGAGATTGGTAATTCATTAAAAAATTTATTTTGTTTCATGTATCAGGGTTGTGAACAACCGGTGCATGCCATCAAGTGATTTGCCACCAAGTGACTCCATCAATCACATGTCAGACATGGGGATACATGAAGGAGGAGGATGCATAGGCATCGCTCAACACGAAGTGACAACGAGTAATAGCTCAGAGAAGTGGGTCTTGCCACCTGGTTTGGGTGACGTAGGAGTCGAAGCCATCGGAGGCACACAACCTTCGGTACCTCCAGTCTTGCATGCTATTGATCCCGACGAACTATTTTTCCAGAGTCTTTTACCAGATGTTCAGTTGCTGGGCCCTCAACAAAAGGGAGTTTTCAAATTAAAAGTGCAGCAACTATTACAAGAAAAGCTCTTCCCAAAAGGATGTGACTGCGATGTTAATGGTGATGAAGGGAGAAGTGGTGCGGTAATCCATTCACCTATTCCTCAACCAAATCACATACAAACAACTCCTGCGACTAGTGCATATGGATCTTATGGTGTTTTTAGTGACCGCTGGCACACCAACGGGAATGTAGGGGTTAATTTTTGTGAATACAACAAGTCAAATTAACATGCAGACTGCATGATATAATGGTAGCTTTACAAATCGCTTCATCACCACACATCATTATTGTGATATATATATAACTGGTGCATTAAGTTATTGTAACCATTAAGTTCCTTTCTTTCAGTATTAAATCTTATGAAGCACCATATGTAATAAGAGTAAGTTTATAATTATAGTATGTATCAGTTTTGAATAAATTAAGCCTTCTGTTTCTCTGTATAAATTCTTAGACCTTTCAATTAAATAAGAATGCCTTTAATCAAAGTTAAGTAAATAATATATGTATTGAATATCTACCGTTCCGAAAGTTTTTCATTGAGCTCTCTGGTCTCATCCAATTAACCATCACTTTATCCTTCTGTAACGTAAAATATGCCCAAAACTGATGCCACAATTTTTCAATATAATCTTCCTTCATCTCAAGGCACATTTTCCTCTTGTCAAGTAATTTTATACTAGTCAAGATATTAGACAGTCAAGCACTCATGATGTCATTTCCAGGTCTTTGTAAGGTGAGAACAGTTGACTATACAAAACTCCAATATGTACAAAATATTTGAAAAACTATTTGTATTTTGATTGAAAAGAAATCCAAACCAATCCTTAATTCTTATTATCATCAATTGGGAGGTGATGGCATGGGATGACCGCTTGGTCATTGAAACACATATAAGATTTTCCTGGCTATTTTTTGGCAATTCTTCAAGAACCTATTGACTACAATCAATTACAAATTTGTAAGTGCTTTGTAAGAAATTCTGTTAATTATAGTATTTATTCAAATTTCATTTTATTAAAAAAGATAAGTTGCCATGAGTATTGTGTAATTTTTTCATCCATAAATAATGCATATTATACTGATTTACTGTAATTTACAGTATCATAACTATGGTAGGACAAGCAGAATATATGCTCCAGGTATAGGGCCTGAGGAGGATTAAGAATGGGACATCTGTCTCTCTCTCTCACTCCATCCTTACTACGATATAGTGCAGTGGTTCTCAGCCAGGGGCCTATACCTTGGCTCCAGGGGGTCCGCAAGTTGATTTTGAACCTTATATATTAAAAAGATGCATGATTTTCCTTAAGATTCATTTTGACCATTTAGAGTGGTCGGATGATATTTGGAAATGTCTTAAAAGAAATGTCTCATAACATATATTACATTCTTTATGACGTTAAATAAGATCTCGGCTCTTATCTAATGGATTTTAGAAGTTTTGGGTATATGGGCAGAGATGAGGTGAATGAATGAAAAATATCCAAGAGCAAAAATTCCATTAGCCTTCTAGCTGTCATTTTAGTGTGTGCATATGAGTTTTTAAAAGAGTAGAAACCGAAGGTACTATTTGCTGCAAACTGAATTTGTGACCCTCTTGTAGAAATATTATTTGCCAAGACTACTACATTTCAGGGACAGTTCAGGTCTGTGCCCTAACCAAAACAATTGTCGTTCTCATTATTGCTAAAAACAGCAAGACTTCACTCACATTCAAGGAATGGAAGCAAATCAGCTGTAAGTACAATCACAAGTGCTGAGAGAAGCTGAATATCAAGATTGATTACCCCGGTAAGTTAGATATTCTATTTTTTGCTTATGGCATCTTCTTAGTTATATAAGGTTTTAATAAAAATTTAAATTTTGGTTCTTTTTCATATTTATATTTCAATGAAAAAAAACTTAAGCTTATACTCTATTTAAACAACATTATTGAACTTTTAATGAGAAGGGAGTCCATGGCTCCAGAGAAGTTGATGTAGGGGGTTTGCAGCTCTAGAAAAGTTGATGTAGGAGGTCCTTGGCTCCAGAAAAGTTTATGTAGAGGGTCCATGGCTCCAGAAAGGTTTAGAACCATTGCTATAGTGGGCACAGTTGATGAATTTTAATTTAAAACTCGACTCATTGTCAGATTGATTTGAAATTAATGTTCTAACAAATTTGAACTTTCAAAAAGTGTGGTCATTGACAAAATTACATCAACATTGAAAGGATATATTGACGAGCTTTCGGCTTGCTTTGTTTTAATGGGTAGTCGGCTCCAGGCCGCTACTGCGCCCTTCACCGGAACCATAGTAACCCTCCACGTTGTCTGGAGACAGGGTTAGTAAATGTCGAGACAGGCCAATCAGTTTCTTGTCCAGAGATTGGGTCTGTAAATGTCGAGACAGGCCAATCAGTTTTTACAAACCCATTCTCCGGACAAGAAACTGATTGGCCTGTCTCGGCATTTACTAACCCAATCTCCAGACAACGTGGAGGGTTACTATGGTTCTGGGCGAGGTGAAGGCCGCGGTAGCGCCCGGAGCCGACTATGCATTAAAACATAGCGAGCCGAAGGCTTGTCAATACATCCTTTCAATGTTGTTTGAAGTATACATATCCATTTACATAATAAAAGTGACTGAACTTTAGCTTGGAACCCCTTCATAATAAAAGTCACCAAACTTCATGATTACCCAAAAAAGATATTGCAGTGATCTTTCAATCAAATCAGGTTATGGCTTTTTACTGGAATGATAAATCCGTGATACCACTTGTTTTGTCGTCAAACTCCAATTCAAACCAAGATAATACGCTGACTGCATATATTTTGAAGCACTCATTTTTCAGCCTCTAGGTGAGGCGATATTAGCCTTCGAACAAAACACCTTCGCTTTCCGGTCATGGAGGAATATTCTTCGATCTCACATAGGCGTTGGTAAGTGCAGGGATAATCGTTGAGATTAACTCCATGAGTTGTATAATACACACACTTGTGCGTGTGTGTGTGTATAAGCATATATATACCCCATTTACCTTAATTTTAGAGCCATTAAAGGGGTCTGATGCTTGGGCAAGCAAATCCATTCCCACAACTACATCCTGCCTGGGTGAGTTTTCAGAAGTTGGTGATATAAATATTAAATTAGGAAGTACCGAAGTGTTTCATATGTGTATGTATACAGTATGTATTATACATTAATTATAATTTCAGATGAATTTCATGAACAAATACCGGAGGCATGCCGTTCCCAGTCTCAGTCAGATGACCGAGTCTCCATCTTGTGTTGGTAAGCAGATAATGCAGTTACCTGTTTTTTATGCATATGGTGTCAACTTATGTATACAGTATGAATTATACATTACTTATAATTTCAGATGAATTTCATGAGCAAATACCATTCCCAGTCTCAGTCTGATGACTGAGTCTCCATCTTGTGTTGGTAAGCAAATAATGCAGTTATCTGTTTTTTATGCATATGGTGTCAACTTTATTTCTCTTGCTTGCATAATAGTCATTCTCATACACCACAATTTTTTGTCAACAAGGTGTAGGTCACATGTCTACACCAACGAGGAGTCCAACTCCCAGAACACAAGGGATGTTGGCCAGGTATAGAAGGAATATTTCTGGACTTCAGTCCAGATTATTCTGAAAAAATCAGAGGAAGTCAATGCCCCCAAGTCAGCAAATCCAGGACTTGGTGGTGAAATCTAGAAAATACTTGTCCCCTGGCAGCCATAAGCTATTCATGGCGCAGATGAAGTTAGGGCAAATATGTAAGTATGGTAGAAGGTGGCCCTCGTACATGAAGGACTTTGCACTCTCTCTGTACTACCATGGACCTCGATCATACAGGTTCCTACAGAAAACTTTAAATCTTCCGTCAGTAAGGTCATTACTAAACTGGCAGAAGAAGGTTACTGTGAAGCCTGGCATTGATAATAATTTCTTGGCTGCACTCAAGGATAAATCCAGTAACCTAACAGAGTGTGATTTAGCTGTAGGTTTAGTAATAGATGAAGTAGCTATTAAGGAGCATCTACATTATGACTGTAGCACTGATTCCATTGTTGGGTTTTGTGAAAGCAGCCATTTTGCAAATCCCACAGTGGGGACTCAGTGCTTAGTTGCTATGGTTAAGGGTATTAACAAGAAGTGAAAACAGGTTATAGGTTATTGGGTCACACATGAGAGTAGTAAAGTAGATTTCTTGAAAGAAATAGTTTTTAGTTGTATTAATAGTATTAATTCCGTAGGTTTTAAGGTTAAGGCTTTGATATGTGATCAGGGTCCCCACAACCAAAGCCTGTGTAGAAAACTTGGTGTGTCCCCTAACCAATCCTATTTCATATTTAAAGATTCTAAAAATTTTTTCTATTATGATCCTTCCCATCTACTGAAGTCTTTTAGGAATAATTTAGTTAAGTACGATTTTAATTTTAATAGTAATCTAGTGAAATGGTCTCATTTTAAAACCTTGTTTGAGCTACATGATCCACTCAAATTAAAAATGATTCCAAAGATAACAAATTTCCACGTTGATATCGGGGCTTTCAAGAAAATGAAAGTTAAACTGGCATCTCAGGCCTTCAGCCAAAGTGTAAGTGTAGCGATACTTGCTTTTGTTGCTATGAGTAAGTTAGGTAGCAATGCTATTTATACTGCCCAATTCTTTGAATTCGTGGATAATTTATTTGTCACTTTCAATAGCTTTCAGTTAAGGAAACACCCGTTCAAGCTTAGATATGCAATGTCTGATGAAACTCCTCATAGGGCATTCTTGGAGGAGGCTTTAGAAAAACTAAACAAATGTTATTTTGTGGGTTGCAGAAGGCAACCAGCATGTTTGAATGGGTGGTTAATTAGTATTAGAAGTTTATTAGGTTTATACGTAGAATTAAGGGATCAGTATGACATCCCAAAACTTTGTACTCGGGTTTTGAATCAGGACGCTCTTGAGAAATTGTTTTCTGTGATCCGACAGCAACATGGGTGCAATGATAACCCCACAGTGGTTCAGTTTGGAAAGGGGTTTAAGCATATACTGCTTACCTCTCTTTCCAAACTATCTCAGGGAAGCAATTGTGAAGTAGATTTAGATTCAATTTTAATCAAGGTTAGTAATTATGTTGATAATGTAGCTGTAGATAGTAGCAACAGTGTAGATGTAGACGTAGTTGTTAGTGAAATTAATTTTAGTGACTTGGACAATCCTTAGCTTGAGGAGTTAAATATCTTGTATTATGTGTGTGGTTATATGTGTAAGAAATTCTCTAAAGTTCACAATTGCAAAAATTGCGCAGAGGTGCTGCTTAGTCCTGAGGGTTCATGGGCTGCTGACTACCAGCTCTTTACATATTTAAAAGCACACAAGGAATTTGGGCACATGTTCCTCCCCTTCAAAGATGTTTTTGATATGTTGAGGGATTGGGAGGATGTCTTTCAAGACATCTTCCCCAAAATAATTAATAAAAATGCAGTGGGCAAAATACTTTGCTCCATTTTAAAAGAAAGGGAAAGTACAATGAATGTTTCCTTTCCCTGTGCTGCAGGGAAAGAAATTTTCCTCTCCCTCTTTGTGAGGACTCGTATATATTGGGGAGTTAAATTTCTTAATAGGAGGAGACTTTAAGAAGCTTCTGTTTCCCGTAATGCATGTCCTCCAAAGAAGAGGAAAAAGATATTGTAATTCCAGGACAGGATTTTGTAAATAGAAAATTGCTATTAATACATTGTAAACTGTAAATAGTACTGCTTAAAATTGAAATGATTTGTGTGTTAATTTGATTACAGTTGAGGTACACAAAGGGGAAGTGTCCATTTATATCTTGTGAATCATTATTGTATCTGTATTTGATCTTTGTATTTATTGTCAGTCAATTATATTACGTGTTGGGAAATCCTGTGATCTGGAATTCTGCGCCATTTTCTAATTTATACAGTTCACTAATTTCTGTCCCCAACACAGGACAATTCTTATCGTCGCATCCAATCTTAAGGGAACGGATATTACAGAGGAAATTGTAAATTGAAAATTGTTATTAATACATTGTAAACTGTAAGTAGTGCTGCTTAACATTGAAATGATTTGTGTTTTAATTTGATTACAGTTGAGGTACACAAAGGGGAAGTATCCATTTATATCTTGTGAATCATTATTGTTTATTGTATCTGTATTTGATCTTTGTATTTAAGTAATAAATAACGTTTCATCTAAGCAAAAATTGGAATTATGTTACAGTTTTAATTTATTCCTCCCTATGTTTAGATTTCTAAATATATTTTATGGTAATATAAATTTCACCTCGCGCGGAACATTTTCAAATTGCCGCGTAATGTATCCCAACGACCGCTAGAGCACACTACCGTCAACATATTACCATTGGCCTTATTGGAGCTGTGTAGGCTGAGCCGGCCGTGCGACGGAAGAATAATTATTATTAATAATAATAATTATTCTTCCATGGCTGTGCTTCCTATTATTCTTCCATGTACCGGGTATGCTCGATGATTCCCAACGAAAAAGGTACGTTGATCGTCGCAGCTGATAAAGTTGATCACACTCATCACACTGTACAGTTCTTTTAACGGCGTTATTATTGATAGTCTTCGGTCAGATTCTTCTGTATAACGAGCGACATGGCTGAAAAGGTTCCCGCTCATGCTTGGGTGCTTTATGCGGACGGGAAGTTTCCTGTGTTTACGTCAAAGAAATTGAAAACTTCAGGCCTAAGCACCACATGGAATTTGTGGAAGACAAAACATATAAGTCAAGTTTGGCTCGAAAAACATAAAATTAAAAAAAACCAGGTATACTACAAAGGGAAGATATTTTCATTGGGAGGTAAGTAAATGCTCAATAATCGTAATGTATATTGATGAAAAGAGTACATCGCCATGACATAATCCCGCTTTAGTTATGCCACTTTCGTACATAATTGTGTAGCATTCCTGAAATATTCACAGGAAATTCATAATGAAAGCCGTTTTTAATATAAATTCCGCTTTGAAATTTTACATGTTTAGGCCCTGAAATTGAATTTAATATACCAGAAGACCTTCGGCGGCTTCGTTCGACGTTGCAAAACACACCAGCAGGCGCACCTCAAGGAAAGCAAGAGAAGTTAATATGTAAGAAGGTAGGTACTTTACTGTGAATGTTACTTATTTAATCACTTGTGTAAAACCTGAGATTTACCTCAATTTACAACTATACTATTTGGCAGATTTGTGCATTGGCGAAAAACATTTTTTGGGAGCTTGGATTTCCTTTGCTTCTGACTTTTTCAGGTTTATGCATATTACTTCACTCTCACATTATCAAAATTGTTGAATTCGTGGTTCACTTATGCACAAATTTTCCTGTAATTTTGTTTGTAATTTAATGTTAAACACTGCTTCCCATTAAGGAAAAAAATTAATGATACTGGCACTGAAATATTCTTATGTTGAAGAATTTAAGTAATTTGTTGGTTACTTTTTAGCGAGAAACAGCAAAGCTTTGAAAGCTGCCGTGAGTAATAAAAATTTTGAAGTTCTACAAAAAGTTGGAGAATTTTAGGAGAAAGTGGAAGCATCTTAAGATGAAAGCTGATGACTTGGTGAGAACTGTGTCAGAGAAGAATGACATGATCAATGAGTTGAAAACAGAATTGAGTGATCTAAAAGAAGAATTAAAGAAAGTCAAAGAATTAAATTATAGATTTCAAGAGAGAATGCTGGGAAAGTTTCCCACAAGTGGATGTACTATGTTTTCATTAATATCTATTTTGTGGTTTTGAAGAATCTGATTACTTTTAATTTCCTTTACACTAAGATTGTAACACATTCTTTTTCCCACTAAACACTTGGTAAACACATGGGAATTACTCTGTAATTGCATCTGTAATCCATGTCATTTAATTTTTTCAGATGCACGTGAGCAGGTAAATGCCCACCAAACTGTCGAGCATTGGTATGAAGTACCAATAATAGTTACTACTACAGACCCTGGTCCTTCGAATGGATCTCAGGATGTTAATAATTGTGAAGATTCTGCTGCAAAACCTGTGAGTTTTTGTTTATTCCCTGACCAGTTGCATCCTATTTGACAGATAATAGCCAAATCTACATGCAACATGCCGAGTGATATAATCACATATTATTTACTGAGTTTATTTTTGTGAAGACTTACCAAGTCGCAAAACCTTACATTACATAAAGTTGCTTTTTGATACCTATGAATAATAATTTTCGAATTGCTGATCATAAGCTACTGAGTATTAAGTGGATAAATTCAATGCTGACCTACCTAAATATCTCACTTGATTAAAATTTTCTGGTAAGACTGCATGTTATTCAGGTTCCTGCCACGTTCGTTGGTTCTTGATGGCGATTGCCATCAAGAATCAGTGAATGTGGTGGCTACCCAGAAAACATGCAGCCTTCATCATGCCAATACCATGGAAGCCTTTGCAACAACATTTTCTGCTGTAAGATGAGACAAATTGTGTACCATATATACCTATATAACAATGCTTTTGGTTTCAGGGCTCTGAACATCCAGCCCCAGTAGAAATTCCACAGTCTGTTTTGGATGTGGCTGGAACAAATGATTCCTGTGCTGGAAGAACAGGAAGTGATGAAGGATCCACTGGAAGTTTTGTTCCACCAGTAAGGCATCTTAAACATTAAAATAATTTTAATGAGTAATTTACTTTTAAATCATGTGTTAGTATTAATAACTTGGTACTGATTGATTTTTGATGATTTTGCTCACACAGATACTGTGGGTACTATTATGGAGACCTAAAAATCAACTCATTTTTGTGCACGATTTTGTTACATAGTTTATCTAAAGACCACTTCACTATGCATGTAAGGGACAAACTTATTTTAATTTTATGGTATTTTTTTCATTGCAGGTGTACACTGCCACCCAGCTAACTTTCATAGAGGCATCAAAGTGCCCTTCAAAATTGTTAAAAAATGTAACACCCTAAAAATTCATAAGATATCAGAAGGTTCCAGTTGAAATGTAATTCTGTAGACTATAGAAGCCTATAGAATTTTTTTAGATAACACGTAATAAAATGTCACATAGGAAAATTATGTAGGCATATGTCTATTATGGAATTTCTGCATGGAGAATTTCTGTGGGATTTCTGCATGGAGAAGAATTCCTATGAAATTTATGCAAGGGGAGTTCCTATGGAATCGCTCTATGGAAAATCCTGTGGAAATTCTCTGTGGAATTCCATAGGCCAAAAGGTTATGGAACTCCATAGAACTTTTACTATATGGAAAACACCTAAGGAAATTTTCAGTAGGGACTTTTATCCACGGGAGGGTAGAGTGATATGTTTGCATCCAAACTGAAGGGCCCAAGATAGGTTCCAGGAGCTTTTCTTTTCCTCATTAGAATAGCATAGGAATGAGCGAACATGTTTTTCATTTGCATTTTGAAATAACTAATAATTATCATATAAAGTAGGGGGTTAAAGAGAGCATGCCTAAAAGAATAAGTTTATTTTCGTATTAATTATTTAAGAAAAGACATCAAATTGGTTTTAAACGCAAAAATTCGAATATTTTAGCTGAAAATCTTTGGCTGTTACTGGTCACCATATAAACAAAGTTTTGGTACCGTTTTGTTAGTGTTTGCAACCTAAAAAGCAACGAGGGATTTCTTTTTTGCGAAGTACCAGGATTCAAGTCCAGGTGCAATTCCTCCTTCGATTACGGGATTTACACGTAAACAGTTATGGGGCGTTCTCAAATTTTTATATCCGAACATTGTTTACTTGGTACCAAACAATTCATAAAATGCTTAGGTAGAAGAAAATAAAGTGGACCTTACCAAAAAATCTACTTTTCAACCGATGTAAACAAAATATGTAATGGAATGTTTGGAACTTTCTCGAATTTCTAACGCCAAAACTATAAGCTTTAATGAAGAGCTCTTGCTGTCTTTTTTGTGGCAATCGTAGTATTTTCTCCAAGAAAGTTTTCAAGTGGTACTTAAAAGATTATGTAGAGGAAAACATGGTTTCCCAATTGTCTGCACAACCGATCTTCGTAGCAATCGGTGTTAGCGATAGTGTTAGATAAGTGTAACGTCGAGTACCTCAACTATTAAAAATTAATTAAGAAATAATAGTAAAACAGAAATAATAATATTTTTGAAGTTAGGGGGGTGACGCTACATGGTTATGCACCGGCTATGGCTCTTTGAGCTCGGGCAGAATCCCTAAAACATGTAAATCCGTCAAATCCCCAAGTCGGATTTTTTTCACGATAACAATACTTTCTCTATATACTACTAATATAGGAAAGTAAAAATCAATTCATAATTTCATTACATTCCGTACAATGTTTTTCTAGCACTTTGCTGTACGAACTTATACATGATGCACTGGGTCTATTCGTGAATGTGAATCTGATTTTTTATCGGTTTTTCTTCGGCTCTAGGGGAGCAATCGGCCCGATCGTCCCCCCTTGATCCACCACTGACACAGTGATGTCAAACTAATTTGACAAAGCGTTCAATTTCAGACATCGGATTGAAAACTCTTAGCCGTAACAGAAAAAAATATTTTTTTTAATATGAAATAAAGGATGATCAGAAAACCCAACTTTTTTCCTTCCAACTGTAGATGTATCCTCTATAAATGCCCAATTCGAGCAGCTGTATGAACATAACAAGTTGCAGAAATTTTTATACGATTTTAAAAAATATAAAGAATCACACATACAAAGATTTGAAAGATTTATGTTATGGTTTGAAGAAATCCCTTAAAAGAGGCAGTTCATTGGAGATACATTGCATTGCAGTTTATACCACAGAATAAATTCGAAGATTTATTTCAGAATTCAGGGATACATTGCGTATATTGCTTACCATTCCCATAACAGTTGCATCGGCAGAAAGGAGTTTTTCAAAGCTTAAATTGATAAAAACGTTTTTGCGTTCTTCTATGTCGCAAGAGAGACTGACAAATTTAGCTATAATTTCTATTAAAATTGAAACAGTTTCAAAATTAAAATATGATGAATTGATAAATAACTTTGTACAGAAAAAAAGCTGGAAAAATAAACTTAAACTATAGTCGCTCCAACATCTAAAGACACCTGGCCTTGAAAACGGGGTGTACACCAGTTAGCAGCTGCCAATAGGAGACTGTTTGGGAAGGTAGTGGGGAGGAAACCAGTCTGCTCTCGAAGAGACCACATCTGGATGCGTTGCCATTAGAAATTGCGTAGTATATCAGCTGAAGGCGAAAATCCGCAAGAATGGCAACGCGCACCGATATCTGCTCTCCCGCACGAAAGTTGAGAGGGGCGATGGAAGGGGAAACGTTCCTGATTGGCTACTTGCTCGAAGTAGGCCAAGAGTCTTCCGATGGTGAAGCGACTATAGTCCTTTTAGAAAAGTGGGTTCGCAAAGTTGAAATATAAAAATATGCTCTTTGGTAATATAATTATTAAAAATTTACTAAATCTAAGAGATTTTAATTATCTCTGTTGTAGTATTCATTTACATTAGTAATTTTGTTATGAGGTCAGTGAATGTTTTATTTCTGTTTTCTGAAAGTATCTAGTTGAATATTTTTTTTCTGAAAATATAAAACTATGTGAAAGAAGTTTATTTTATTTTTAAGTATATATATTATTAATGTTATTTTCTGTCTTTGATAACCAGAGGGACGGCAAACTTTTACCTCGCTTACACATATTTTTTAACTGAAACGCCCTGGTCCGTCATCAAGGTATTTAGAGTTAAAATGGCAAATATAGTGTAAATTATGTGCATTAAACTTAAAATGCGGATGATTTCAAATCATAAACGAAAAAAGACGATAAGAATAAAAATACTTGATCATTTTTCTTTAAAACGATCCAGGTCCAAAGCTCATATGCCAATATTTTGAATTTCTATGAGCAAATGAATGAAAGCCTGCATGCTGAAAAGTCGATTTTACGTGTTATCTTATGGAAAATATAAATGATTCATAAGATTCGAACTTGGGACTTTATGAAAATAGATTTCCAGGGACCTCCTAGCTAATAGAAACAAAATGCTGTTTACCCCATATCTTTCTGATGAATGGTTCTTGAGATACAAATGGGGGCAGACAGATGGACACTTGTTAAATTAGATAAAGGATATTTAACATCCATCGGAATTCGAACCTTGGACTTTCACATTAGAATATGAGGAACACCAAAATGGATGGAGAAAATTTATAATTTTTTATTTAAAATTTAATCTTTTATAATTCAAACATGATAAGTGGCAGATTTATGCCTTCTGATCTACTAGCAGTAGGCAATTGTTGGATATGCAATCTAAATATGGAGTGAAAACGTTGCTAATGACCTCTCTCTAATGTGATGTCTCTAGAAAATAATTTTTTCCATAGAATGTTAGGGAGGTTCCTTTGATTTTTAAATTGACATATTTGATATTTCTCTGATTATAAATATGAACATTTTTTTGGGGCCCCATATTTCATAGGACCCCTGGTGTGCAACAATTGCGACCCTCTTTTAATCCACCACTGAACATTATCCTGTTATATAACCATAAATGGCACTTCAGGGATCATAATCATATTACCCCATATTGAAAGGATATGCCATCCTATTTCATCTCTGAACAGTCTCATCCTTGATGGTATGATCTCTCCTACTGTGAGCTTAATAATGAAGTTTTGAGGGAACATTTTGAATAATATCAGTTTTTTAATCTCTGAGCAAATGGATATAACATTTCATTGGATAGCATAGTGAAATGAATTTGTGGATATTATCAAATCTACAACTGCTCATAAGCTTTGCCATTTTAGATTTAATTTTTTTGGAAAGAGCCATCACATAAAGAAGTTACTCCTTTAAAATAAAATTCAGATCACGAGAACTTAGTATCATTTTACTCAGCATTTCCTAACTGATTAGCCAAGATAAAATCTAGGTTATATAATTCCTATGAAATTTAACACATTGTTTACTTTGTGTATGCATGTGTGTATTTTATTCAGTATCATTGTCTTACTTTAAAATAAAATAGGAAAATGCAATTTTCATATTAATCATTACTGATGATTACCTAAATATGTGGTTAGTAACTTAAATTAAAATTTAAAGTAACTTGGCCATATTAACATATCACACACTGGCACACAACTTTCCCCAGGCCCCGGGCGAGATGGACTTCGCGGATCCCAGTCTCATACAACCTTTATTTAGGGGATGTGCTACTGGCCCCATGAAAGTGCACATGATGCCATCTAATTTAATATATTGAATATCATAATCTAATTAATAACAATCTACTTAATAATAATAATATAATTATTTAATATAATAATGAACCTAAATACCTATCTACTAGAAAAACCTCATGTTGTGCTCATAATGTTGAGGATTAAGCAATATTGAAACATTATCTTTATATTTGTTTAGCAAAAGATTATATAAAATTCTTAACCATAAACAAATAAGGTGACTAGCAGAACACAATAGTATGTAAACGTACCCAATGTACTAAACCAGATGTACAAAAGACAAAAATATTCAATCCGAATCAGGGTCTGTAGTTAGCAGTTGAACCGGTAAAAATAACTGGAGAGTATGCCATTGGGACCTGTGCTTTAGACGTCCATGCCATAGGGGTCCCCGAGCTCAAGAAAATATTTTATATATATTTCTCTTACTCTCTGTAAGAAATGCTTAAATGGAAGCATATTTCATTGGCTTGTACATTTAATTTTTCAGTTTATATAATTTAGATATAGAATTTGTAATTTGAAAAGGACTTTATGCTGTTGTTCCTCCTCAGTAGCGTCTCAATGGGCCCTGCAATCCCCACAGCATGGGTTAGGGAAAGTGTGCCATGATTAACCCATTAGAACCGGAGTTTAAAAAAGTTTATTTTTTCCTGAAAGTTTGTCTTAGTTAGTTAGGAAATACATCAAAACAAATGCAAAAAATACTGAAAAAAATTAATTAGAAAACTTTATTTTTATTTGTATTTTATTTAATGGTACATTTCTGTACCGCTAGGCTGTACACATACAACATTGAAAAATAAACAAAAATCTGATTTTACAAAAAAATCATGAAATATGATTTTAGACCTCTGAAATTTACTGTTTTGTGTGGTAAGGCACAAAGCAACTAATGCACAGACCCATGTTGCATTTCTTGCATTCTGTTTGGACACGAGCGGTGCATGACTCTCCGGCACAGCGAAGTCTGGCGCCCTCTGTGTTCTGAACAAGATGGTCAGTTCGGTCGTACCTAGAAAATTATTTAAATTTTAGAAAAATAATGCATTTTCTACTTGCAGTTTTGAATAAAGGAGTATATATGTTACGAAAGAGTAATGAATATCTTACCTCACAAAGTCAGCAGCAATAAGTGTTGACGCGCTGCTGCTGGGCAAATGACTGGATTCAATGTTGTATTCAGTTTCTTCTTTTGAAATTGGTACTAATTTTCCATATTTGTCATAAGAACTGGTATTAAAGTAAACTGAACCTGGAAGAAAAATAAAAATATAACAGCATTTTCAAATTTGTGAAATTTTAATATTGCACTAAAAGTCTGAGTTTCTTATTCATATCAGATTATAGGCACCAAAATAAAAGTCATTTATATAGTGTTCTTGGTATTTAAATTTTGGCAAAATTTTAAAGATGACTTGCATATTACTTAAACTTGTTTGATTTGTACTTGGTAGCAAAAATATGTATACATCTTTTATATTGGGTCAGTGTGTGTCTGAGTGTGTTTATGCCCAGGGTCATTGGAGCGGTGTGGGAACCAGTGAAACTTTGTGTGTATGGCTCCTGCGTGTAGTTGCTGTCATAGGTCACTGGAGAGGCTTGGAAGACCAACAGGAGAGGCATAGAAATCCGTAGTCTTGTGTGTTCGGTAGGTGTTTGGACTGGGTGAATGTATTTGTGCTGGAATTTTATTAGTTTTGTATGGCATTGTCGAGTCCCCCATTCCTTAAAAACTGAAGGGTGTCTGCAATTGTTCCCAATCCCTGTCTACTTATGTCATCATCGCAGGTGGTTTCGGAAATTACTGCATGTGACTCAGCAAAAAAACTGCCTTTTTGAAAAATCGTGGATTCCTTGACATTCTTCCATTAATCTGAGACATAATGCAAGGACTCAAGCACATTTATTTTCATATCCTTAAGGTCCTTACCATAAACAAGACCGAAGATTGTTTTTTGCCTGATCATTTTCCTGTAATTGCATTTAAACACATGGATTATTCCTAAATCCAATGGTTGTAGCTCGCTGGTACAATTTGCTGGGAAAAACTTTATAACTATGTTTCGTAGCTGCAAATTTGGCGGATGTGCAGGGAACAAAACAATTTTTCTGTTCTGACAAGGAGTCCATACGCGTCATGGAACACCGATTTCAACGAGCATGTGGCAGGGCGTGCTGTGCATCGTAACTTGTAATATTACGAAGTGGGAAGGCGCACCTCTCAAGGGTTTGTGAATAATGCAGAAAACAGTGTGTGTGGCATATTATATGGACCTACTACGAAGCCCCTTGTGCAAGAAGCCGCCGTAGCGTAATGTTTAGTGACTCGCATGCGGAGGATGTGGGTTTAGAGGTTATATACTGGCTGTTCTTTTTCATTTTCTTTTCATTATTTTTTGTATTTCATGATTTTATAATCGTTATTTATATTCTGACATTCTATGCTATAAAAATGTTTTAATTGTGAATTTTGGAAAAAATGATTACTTATCGTATTTCATGGAAAATTTGTAAGGAATTGATACTTTTGCAATAAATGCAGTTCCACAATTTTTATAAAAATATGTTCTGCATACCACAATAAACACAATGATTCATAAAATACCGTGGAGAAGGAATTTTGAGCAATGACTCTAACAAGACTAATGAAACCCATTTTTAATTATGAAGATAATGGTGTTAAACCTGTTAGTTCCTTCTCCACAGTATTTTATGAATCATTGTGTTTATTGTGTAACTAAGAAATATGCAGTGAAAATTGGTTTATCAGGACAGTTGAAGAACTTATTGAAACAGAAGCAAGCGATGAATAATACCTAAAGTTTTGGATTGCTTGGGTTGAAAACCAATATCTTATTAGATTTTATTGGCAAACCATTTGTGTTAATAAGGACTTTAGAATAATCAAAACTGTTATATAATCCAATTTCAGAAACAAAAACTGGCTTATTTATAATGTCATAATGATTAGGCTAAAACTCCTCTGAATGAATCACTTAGATCACAATTTCCAATGTAGAATAATATCTAAAATCATCACATGGTAATTTACAGAATTGTGGCATCATATCTGTATATGTTTTGTAATAATTAAATAACGTACAATATGTAATAGCTAATCTGCTGATCATTGAAAATAATTTGTGTGTTTATTTCAAAATGCAATGGCCAGTCTTTCAATTAATACAACTGATTTTAGAATAGAGCATATTCACTATAAATTAAAAATGTGATTAATTTTATTCGGACTGTGATGAGAAAATAAGAACAGTGCCACTATTACTCAAATTGTTTTATCTTCAAGATGAGTAAAATATAATATTGCTTGATGTTTCTTATAGCAACATTGAGAGATGAAAAACTGTTTTACCTCATGATAAAAATAATAGCATGTGAATCATGGATTTTCTATAATATATTTACCATATATACTCCTGTATGGGTCGATTGCAACTTTTTTAATAAAATCTTTTGTTTTTTTGAATATCTTGTTTATAAATTGACCCCATTTTTTCCAGGTGTAGTAAAACGAATTTTTTTTATTCAGTATGTATTAATCCAGTTAGTTCCACGTAAATAATCCAAGAAAGACTATTTGTTGCATCTCTATAATTTATCAAATATCAAATTACGTGGTGTCAAGTAACAGCAAAGTAGGGCGATGCCTCCTCAGATGAGGTGTGTCTTTGTTTACATATTATGGAGTTTACATATTGCACCTCTGTCTTGCTGTCGTTCTTTGTCTTGCCGCCATCACATTACCAAATGTTGCATTAATGAAAATTGCTTAATTACTTGCGAAACAGCAGAGATCGACTTAGGATCACCGAATTATATAGTAACTTGAATCTTTCGTATAAATCAATATTTAAATATTCGATAGTTATCAATACAGTTTAAATACAACAACAGTTTCAATTCCATCAAATTTTAACAGGAATAGGGCAAATAACGCCATGCGTTTTAACCTAACACAAATATTACTCATGTATAAGTCGACCCCCAAGATTTTTGCTAAAAATTTGGTCTTAAAAACCTGACCTATACTTGAGTATATACGGTATTTATGGTATTTTATAAGAGTGCAACCAAAAATTAATAAATGATGAAAGCTGTCAGTGAATCAATAGCCATAATTTATTTTTCTTTAGAAATAACTCGTTATAATACTCAAAATTGTAAACCATGGGTATACACTTTACTAAATTGAGAACTTGAGAGATAGGAGTTAAGAATGTTTCATAGGTTAATGGAAAATAAAATTGACCTTGACGTTTCCTTTCCAGATATTTTGCTGCTGTGAAAAATAGCCACCATAGCTCACCCAGCAATATGGCCCTCAAGAGAAGCAGTAATAGAGGAGGCACATGAGGAGGAGAGGAGGTCGCAAGGGAGGCAGTGGTCCAACTTGATCCGCCACCTCCTCCTCCACTCCCACCGCAAGATGGGATGAGAAAAGCTGATGCCAGAAACATGTGTGCAGCCTAGTAGGAAAAAAGACAAGGATATTCTAAGTTAGTAAAAAATAATGGTATAGTGAAATATTAAATGCAAGGGAACAAAATATTCACTTCTGTTTATTTACTTTCCTTGTGATACTACTTTGCTCACCATTAAGTATTTGTAAATCATGGAAAAATTTACGTTATATAAGTGTAATAGAGTTGGTATTCAATCTAATGAAAATTTGGTAATTTTAGGTAACAAGTAAAACAAACACTCGCCATTTGCTGTCTCCTCATTAGTAGTTTTGGATATTCACAGGTAGCAGCCTGTTTATACATGTCTTTACTTAAACATACAATAACATGCAGAGTCGTATTTTTTCTCTTAACTTATGATGAAAGAAATATATTACTGGGTAAATGTTTTATTACAAAATCAAGAAAAGCAGCTTTCTTTTTCATATGAACGCTTAACAAAAAATGGTGAGATTGATGACTTTCTTATGAAAAACAATATACAACATGTTGAAGCAGTGGTTGATTCAACCATAAAAATTAACAGTCACCTGTCTGTTGAATTCTCTTACATATGACAGACAACAGTAAAATGTAGTCAGTACTTTTTATTAGTAAAGAAAGATAATAAGCTTGACATGGTATGCAAACAACAAAAAATATGACAATATAGATTAACAACCAATACTTTTGTTAAAACCACTAATTCAGAAGTAGCTGTAAGTTGCAGATTGTATGAATAATTACGATCTGCTTCTACTAAAATATTCTACACAAAGCATAAATATAACTTCCAAAATAAACTACGTAATACTTTGCCATTTTTGTCCATTTCATTAACTTTTGAAAAAGTTGCAATTGATACAAAGAAAGGGTGTCAACTAAATCAAACAAGTGATTGTAATGATATTTAAGGGTTTTCCAAAGCTTCAGTCATTTACATTGTATCTCTTGTCAAAACCTCAGGATTCTCATCTGCATCATAAAAACCAATGTATTTTCTGACCATTTTTCCCATTTCCCCGCTCTGCTGGTCTGATATAAAAGAACTTCCCCACCACAATCTTGAAGTACTTCCACCTCAACTTCTTCATATCTGTTCATCCATTTGTATGAATGATTGTTTGCTGTTTCCTGTTTATCCACAACTGACAATAATCTTAAGCTGCTTTACAAAAAATAGAAGTCTTTCTTTATATTACAACCTAAGGACTTATTTATCTAAATCACGTAATATTCATTAAGTTTAAAAGCTACTTTTATCTACAGAAACCTATAAAATTATTTTACTTAATTTTAAACTATAGTTCTCATAAAAATATTGTCTTAGATATCCTTCATATAGGGTATTATTATGCTACCAACATATTTTAGATTAGTAACAAATAATACTCTAAATTAATTTGTAGGTTGTCATGTTCTTACTTGAAAGAGGCCATGCTATGAAACATTCCATTCTGCGCAGAATGTTAAAGCAGGATCTTCTTCATTACCTTCCATGCCAGCACCTGAGGAATTCAAGTTCTGTGTCACATTGACAATGGCACTGGCAGCACCACCACCACTTCCCTCTGATGGTGCCAAGAGGAAGTCTGCATCAGACCATGACAGCAACGTGCCGATGCCAAAAGCAGTGGAAGAGGAGGTAGGGGATGGGAAGCTGCTGACATCAAGGTTTGAGGAAGATGATGGTGTAGTCTCATTATAAGCAATGGCAGCCCGGGAGGCTAATGATGATGCAGGGTCCCCAATATCTGTTACAAAAAAGTTTTTACATGCTGAAACATTAAAGGGAACATAACAAAATTTTCTGAGTCTAGATAAGGAAATGCACTCTTTCTCATTGAAAGATTTCATTTAACATTGAGGAATTAAGACATTTTTTAATTTTTAATAACTTACCTAAGGGATTTACTAACATGTGTAGCTCTTCCTTTTTAATTTAGACTCATTCATTTTTTAATATTTAAATATGTTTATTATACTTCACACTAAAAAACTTAAAATATATTTCAATATGTTTTTGTTTCTGTTCTTATAAAAGCTGCATAACTTTAGTGATTCTTTAATTTGAATGATTATATATTTTAACTAACATAAACCATTTAAAAATATGTCATTCAGAAACAGTTGTTCTGTTTTAATAGTTTAATCCTTTAATTAAAATCCCTGAAATTGTTTTCTAATTTTTTGTTTTTATGCTTTATCATTATTATGTCATATAATGACTATTTAAGTTAATTTCACTTTAAAAAATTTTCCTTTAACAAATTAGTTGATACTTTAATTTTTCATCAAACATTATCAATACTCATAAAGAAAATTTTGCTTGGCATATCTCTTAAAGGAATATAATACAGTAATAGCAATTTATCAATCAGTAAACAACTTTTTCAAGTCAATGTGTGTATTTTTATACCATAAAATAGAAATTTTTTACTCCCTAATGCAGGGGTTCCCAAACTTTGTGAAGCCATAAAATCCTTATATTCAAATATTTTTCTCACGGAATCCTAACTAAGAAGTGGTAAGACAGATCGCAATAAAATTAACTTTAAAAATCATTATAATGTGTGTATTTTTATACCATAAAATGGAAATTTTTTACTCCCTAATGCAGGGGTTCCCAAACTTTGTGAAGCCATAAAATATATTCAAATATTTTTCCCATGGAATCCTAACTAAGAAGTGGTAAGACAGATCGCAATAAAATTAACTTTAAAATCATTATAATGTTTATTTACATAGCTTATGTATCATACAGTATACTGTTTACAAGCGAGGCTCATGTTCCCTGGAGTAAATAAGAGAAGGAAGAGCTTGTCGAGTCTTTTCCTCTAAAACCGGCTCCACACATTCGTTATTCGCCGAGTGCCGAGCCACAAATATTCGTCGCTCGCCAAATATCTAGTAGTGTGGATTGAACAATGAATACCGATGTTCGTCATTCGGCGATCCACGATTATTTCCTGTCGAGGGAGACGGTAAAAGATAACGAGTCAAAGGGACGAATATTCGGCAAGCCGCGATGTTTTGAACCCCTTCACACATTCGTTATTCGCCGATCGACAAATGTTTCTCCACATTGATGCCAGATCGTGGGAATTTTTCCCTATTCGCGGAAAATTAGATTCGAATCTGGCAGCATTGTGCTTTCCGACCCAGTAAGTACTCAGTGCCGTCAGCCGTCAGTCAGTTGTAAAGTGTATGCCGTGCGGTCACTTGCGTCGTTGTGCCGCGTTCGTATGGAGTGGTCCAATGAAGCCGTCCTGGAGTTCTTAGAATTTCAAATAGGTGCAGCTCGTGACAACAAAAGCGACACTTGCAGCGACAACAGTATCTTCACAGTCCAAATCCATTTTCACTGCAAAATTTCAGCATACTACGAACATCGCTCGTTTCCCGCAATTCAATATAAATATTCGGGATTCGGCGATGGACGATTAGTGTGGAGGCAGTTGCGAGTGGCGAGGAAAGTATTTACTAGTCACTCGGCAAGTGATCACGAATGTTCGGCTCTCTGCGAATAACGAATGTGTGGAGCCGGCTTAACGCGAAACCCCTTTTAGCTTCAGAGGAACCCTTGGGCTCCGCGGAACACAGTTTGGGAAACTCTACCCTACTGTGCCGGGTCCCATTCTGCAGAACCGTCGGAATATGAGCTAAAATACCGTGTTGTGAAATCACCGCTCGCCACGTTCTTGGCTGAATTGTAGGTGGAGGTGAGGAGGGTAGCAAGCGTCGTCAGCGCGCTGCCCTTCGTTCCGTAAGACGATGACGTCGAGCCCAAGTCTGCGGTCGACGCCGTTGACTCCGTCGAATGAAACCCGGTCGAGGGCTGTCCGTATGGAGTGGTGATGGTTGGGAGCGTGGAATTGGCCGTCGAAGCGAACGGCGGCGCTGGAGAGTGAGCAAAGTGTCGAAGTAGGCACGGTGGAAGTGGAGAAGGCTCCGGAAGTGGAGAAGGTTGCTTCGTCGTAAGGGCGCGGGATGGTGGACGAGAGGAAGAGGTGTGAGAGAAGGCCGTGGTGGTCGCCGAAGTTGGAGGAGAGACGCTCGGACCCATCGTGGAGCCGTGCATCGGACTCACCGTAGTTCCCATTCTTCGGAGTTGGCCCTTCCTAGGTTTATCCTGGTTCGGGAAAAAAACGTGAGTTTCGTCAGATTATTGTGAAAAAATAATAAGGAAAAAAAAACTTTTTATCTTGACCTCGTACGAGGTTTTGTTTGCATGTTCGACCGCAGGGTAAGGCAGGGTTTTTCAAATCATTGGCCGCAAAACATTCGATAAGGACCTCAAGGAAGGGTCGATTTTGACGCGAAATTTAGGCTACATTGTTGCCAAGGTAATCAGAATCAACAAATGGGATTTAAAGGTCATTAATTTGTACAGCTTTTATTTTAAATACGTCCTCAGAAATACTTAATTGACAATATGTTATAAGGTATAATTTTGGTGGACCGAATACCATATTTTCGATTATTATTGGTCGGCGGAGAAAAAAGATTTGAAAACATCTGTTGTAAGGGGGGCGTAGAAAAGTAAGACGGTTCGCAGGTTTCATGGATCATTCAATAAGCAGCTGGGATATATAGGTATGCCGGTAGATAAAAAGTTTTCGACTTGCATTTTATTGCGGTGAGTCTCTTTTCGGTGGGGACTGGGGCGTAGTGAAAGTCCCCGCAATGGGGAACGAAATATGGGCACTTCTGAATCATATATGCCATAACCATTTCAGCGGAGCCTTTTATTTTCCACTGCGACACTTGGTGGGGATTGGGTTGAGCAATGTTTCCCAACATTTTTCTATGCGCGGCATCCTTTCGAAGAAAAACAATTTCCCTGTAACCTCGCCATTGAACAACGTTTGTTTTTACGTTGGTGTATCGCAATGTTTGAGCGCATTCATTTGTCGTCAACAATTTTTTTGTGGAACATATGTTTCCTTAATGACTTATCAACGTTTCCTATACGCCGATTTATCTATATAACGTTTTTCGTGGCACCCACTTTGGGAACCACTAGAGTTGTTTATTGTGTTTGTTTTTTTATACTGTGTTCGTGTTTCTCTTCGATATTTTTTTACAATGCATGCGATTAAAATGTATGAATTCAAATCTACGTTTTGAAGGTAAGGTTACGGTTTCATGTCATAGGTCGATGATAGATCATTGAAGACTTTATATAGCAGGTAATTGCGACACAAGAAATTCATTATTTTGAATTTGAGTATTGAATTTTCTTTTCTGCGCAAAGTTACAGAGTATCAGGTTTTAGAAATAATCTAAAATTTTAAACGAATTCTATTTTCACTATACTTAATAATTTGGTCATTGGGATAGGATTTTCTAGGGTGTCTGAAAGATTCTCATTCCAAAACATTTCATAGGCCACACACAAACGTGATATTGCCATCAGACTAGATAGTCAGTGGGCAATATCTCCTTTATTAATAATTGATAATGATTAAACTCAATTTTATTAATAGTTTCTCATATCGACGAAATATTTTTCTTGAATAAAACGAATGTTTTAAATGTCGAAAAAGCCGGTGATGCATATTCCATTAATAAATAGATTTGATAGAAATATTAGTTCGTCCATAAGAAAGTGTTCGGAACTCGACCTCAATATTCGGAAACAAAAAAAAACACCAATCCTCTTATGATCGGGTAATGCTGCCTTATTTGTGCAGTTTTTACGCAGGACTCGTCACTTCCGTTTTACTTTCATCTAACCGTACGCAGTGTTGCGCTGGCTGGCTGGATACGTACACCGCTTCATAACACTTTTTGATGAATTTCGTAGGTTAAAACTTTGCCCCTCTCCCAACTTTTTTGTTTTTGTAAGTTTTGGTGGGCATTCATTTTGCGATGAGCTCGTCTTGAAAATTATAAGTTTTATGTTTTATGGATGCCTCATATATTTTCAATCAGTGGGGCCAACTGGAAGAAAATTCAGAACATTAAAAAAAATATATTTTGACGAAACTTTTAATGTCAAAGGACTAAAAAAAAAATCTGGATATGATAAGTTCTTAGCGGTGTGATGCTGCGATCCTCTTACTTCTACGTGGTGAAAGAGTAAACTTGAAATTCTCTGCTCCGAGAAATTTCTTTTTGTGGCGACCATTCCTTGGGAAACATTATTTTCTGCATGATATTATTTTTAAAAAAACGTCCTACCTACTCGCGCGGGCAATTCTGTTTTGTTTTTTTCCCAATGTTTCTAAACTACTTTGAGCCTTCGGCACTACGGAGAAAGCTAATTTCATCAAAACATCTAATGAAATTTTTTTTCTAAGATTTGGAGGGACGAGTTATTTTTGCTTTAATCACAACAAGAAGAGTTTCTAGCCAAGAATTAGAAGGGTGGAACTCAGTATCTCACATCCGTATTATACATAACTACTTGTCGAGAATGGGACGAAAGCTTCATTTAAACACGTAATTCTAATCCAAGAAAATATCGCAACTGCGAGATAATCACCTATTTAAAGATTTTCTTTTTTCTTTCCTTTCCCTCCCTCTTCCGCCTCCCTATTGCGTCTTTGAACTTCTTCAGGTAAACACGTGAGACATACATCTTCGTTTCACTCTTAGCTTAATATGATCTCCCTGCTTTCCCCCATTCTACTGTATGACGTCGCATAGGATAAGGACGCTCCTCAGCAACCTTACCTCCATCCTAGTGAAGTATGCGTGTAGATATAGCTTAACCTGGCCTTACTCACACCGCTTCCCTCCCTCCTAGTATAACATGACCTGACCCTCGCACCCCTTCCCACCCTCCAATTGCACTACTACTACGAAATCGTCGAGTCAACAGACACCATCGCAAAGTCGGACTTACAATTAGATTACTTATGCTCGCGACCGTACGTGCTCCGTTTTTAAAAACTTTTCTTTCGCGACTTTTGCACATCCGGCAGCGACCTCTTTATAACTTCGCTTTACTCTTATTTTCGTTCTAAAAAAGGGTAGTCGACGACACCCGTCAGGATTTCTTAAGTCTGCACCAGGGCGAAAAAAAATTCGGAGTGGCAAATTCATTGCGCAAACTTTTTCATGTCCGCCCCATTCTGTTCCGTACGTATACAATAACTATGGGCTGCTCCTGCGGCGTCCCACCCCGCGCCTCACTTCGCGATGCATATTCACCCGCGGTTTTTTATAATTTCGTATTTTTTTCTTCGGTGTTCCTGATAACCTATAATTCGGCCAAATCTCAATTCTGTAGCACTTCAAGAAGTGTCTTATAATATTCATCCTCTTGTTGGGCAAAAATGGGGAAAACAGCCGTAAAATTTGGAATGATTACAATTTGGGAATTTATCCTTCGGTTTTAATAATAACATATAATCCTGCCAAATTTCAAGTCTGTAGCTCATCTTGAACTGCCTTGTAATTTTTATCCTCGTGTGGTGCAAAAATGGGGCAAACAGCCCTAAAATTTGGAATTTTTACAATTTCGGAGTTTTTTTGTTAACCAAACTTAATCAAAATGCTATAGCTAAATTTAAGGCTAGTGACTGCCTGGAGAGAAAATACAGTGAAAGTAAACGAAAAGCAAAGAGGCCAGGACTACCATCTATACCAGTGGTTCTCAACCGGGGTGACATGACACCCCAGGGTGACGAGAGGGTTATTGACGGGTGACGCGAATATTTGATAAATTTGCAGTGTATCATATTCTGGCTTATAAAAATAAATAAATCCAGAAGAATAAACACGTGTGATTATTTGAATGCCAGAAATTTATCTTTATGTGGTTAGGGAAAGCCTAATTAATCTCTAAAGTTGACTTGATGATAATGGAAGGCATTTTATCATACAGAATAGAAGTTATGAAAAAATGGTTGACATTGCACAATAATTAAGGGCAGTTTATTCTAGGCAATTTTAACAAAAATTGATTTGTTTAAAAACAGCTCCAATGATTTTGATCAAATTTCGTACTGTTACTTGAGTTTACGTCTGCAATAATACTTCATAGTTCATATTTCTCAAAAGATTTATATAATCTTATAAATATTTAAGAGTGTATGTGTATGTATGTATGTTCTTTATACGTTTTTAGACCGTTGAAGCTATCGAACTCAAAAGTTTCATGGGTCGTCCTATGGACCAAATGAAGAACTTGGTCTAGGTTTGCAGACGGTGAAGTAGGGTGGCGCTTATTTTTCGAAATTTCGAATTTTTATGGTTTCGACCCTTCAAAATATTGGATTTGGTGAGAAAACGAATATGTTTCAGTCCGATCGCCGTGCGACAACATTAACCCGTGCCTCAAGGGGCCTAATTGCAACCAACTCAAATATTCGAATTTTCGGATCGGAAAAATAGTACTTAATAAAACAGGCTATTTTGAAATCCTTACGGACCAATATTTCGTCGGTTTTAACGAATCTCGAGCCGTTTTCGAGATATTGGCCTTCATAACGCGCGACTCGGTGCCGCTGGATGGCGCCGCAGCGGCAGATGGCCTCCACCCCCTAGTGCAGCGCCTAGCGCCCCGCATTTGATTTGTAAAATTATATAACTGTAATTTAACGTGAAGCAATTTTTATTTTTTTCAGTTTTTGTAAGTACTGACTAGAATGCATTTTAACTGGTTCTTTACATTTCAAGAACATAGGTAAGAACAAATTCAGCTAACAATAAGAATCGGCCTCTTTGAGATTGTTAATGAATTTTCAATATTTCTATTACATATATATTATATCTTGACATATCTACATATATATCTTGAATATATTACATATATTCTATTATATCTTGGCGTCGAATTTTCAATACTTCTATTAAGTTGAATCTGAAATTACGCTTGTTTACCTGCATTCATATGTTTTTTGTGCTTTTATCCTTAGAAAACTTGCGGATTAAATTGCGTCTTTTAGATCTGGAACACACTTCCTATGGGCTTCTACCGTAAGTAGAAGATTTTGGAAATTTTCTTCCTTCTTCGTCACGGACTTATTAAAATCCTGCATGAGTTTAATGTCGTTAACGACTCTGAGGTGAGATACAATTTCAAGACCCCTTTTCTAATCACTCTGGTTCTCTCACATGCTCAACGGAAGATCAAAGAAATTTGTGCTTATTTCAAGGATACGGAAAAACTCACTGGTCGCTGTAGTAGCTAGGTCGGCGACAGACATTTCAGGAACGTAACGGAGCTGGACATTTCGTTTTTTGGGAGGATCCTCTGTTCCTTCACGAATCTTTACGCCTCTGACGAGCTTTTCTCTTACACGATTGGGACGACCACTGTCGAACACAGCAATTCCCACAAGTTCTTCGCTCAGGTACCATAGATGACCTGTGAACGTCTTTCATTATTTCATGGAAAACCGCCTCCAACACAAGTTCGAATACATGGTGGCGACATGGTAGCCAGACCAAGTCTCTTTCTAACATACGTTCCACCCATACAGCTGCACTTTCTCCAATGGTCAGTTTCAAGCTCCTGACGTAAACAAAAACACTTAACACTTCTCTGAATGTCGGTAGACGAGCTCCCCGCAGCTCTTCTGCTTCTGTCCCAACGAGTTCAATCTCGGACTGACTTCGTAACTTCGCCGCCATTTAATAATCACAACGCACGCACTCAGAGTGAATTCCCACCACACCACTATCAAGTAACCCACTCACTAATCGTAAACACCACGATTCGTCGATTTCTGCTCTACTTCAGCTGTATTAACTGTGACGCTCCGCTGAAACTGATGCGCATTTTCTCGTGTTCCGAGGTGGGGTGGCGTCGCCGGGGTGGCACCGCGTCGCTCGCTATGAAGGCCAATATCTCGAAAACGGCTTGAGATTCGTTAAAACCGACGAAATTTTGGCCCATAAGGGTTTTTAATAGCCTCTTTCATTAAGTGCGATTTTTTCCGACTCGAAAATTCGAATATTTGAGTTGGTTGCAATTAGGCCCCTTGAGGCACGGGTTAATGCTGTCGCCCGGCGATCCGGCTGAAACATATTCGTTTTCTCACCAAATCCAATATTTTGAAGGGTCGAAACAATAAAAATTCGAAATTTCGAAAAATCAGCGCCACCCTACCGTGGGGTCTCTTATACCTCATGGAGTCAACAAAATACTATTTCCATAAGAATTCATGGGAGTGGTGTGGAGAAACCCCAGATGCCATGCAGCCCTTCACTAATGTGGTTATAAATATACCTAAATATTAACTTACGATCACGGGAAATGTATTATTTTACGCACGAAAGACTGAGTATTTTAATTATGTTCATGTTTCTTGGTATTACATGCTAAATCGCTCGAAATTTTCATTTAAGCGCTAAATTTATCGGTTTACGTCCATTTTCCAGTCGGCAACAAAGCTAAATTTCGTAATTGTTGTCCTCTTCAAAGGACGTACATATTAATGCAAGGAAATTCCACGCCGTAGAGGAAGAATAGTTAACGCCAAGATATGCCTAAATATAGTCTATGAATACTTTTAAAGTGAGTCAGTGAGTCAAATGATTTTTAAGGAATATTAGAACATTGTTATCTTTTACCATTAACATTGAAAGATTTATCGCAACATAAATCGATACATGTACTTCCATTTGTTCGGTAACCGAGATGTTGTTTATTGTTTACGTTTTGGCTAATAGTATTGACATAATCCACATAATTTTATTGCCGCTTTAAAGGCTTCGTTGCGTCTATCCATGTGAATATTAAGGAAGACGTTGGAACTACTTCAGAATACCACCCCCAGCAGTTAAGGTACCGCGAGTGACGAGATTTTGAAACTGAGGCACCACTAGCAAAATTAACAAATTGTACTAATTTCAATTCTCAAATGTAAACAGTACGTAACTATAATAATAACTTTAATTCCCGTAAGTATGTCCATGTTGCGGTTTTTTGTTTCATCGTTCTCCCACATTGAAAGGATATATTGACGAACCTTCGGCTCGCTTTGTTGTAATGGGTAGTCGTCTCCGGGCGCTACCGCGCCCTTCGCCTCGCCCGGAACCAAAGAAACCCTCCACGTTGTCCGGAGATTGGGTTTGTAAATGTCGAGACCGGGCAATTTAATTATTTATTTTTATTTTTTTTATGCGGGCTCCGTCCCCAAACCCCCGAGCAACCCAACTACAGTAGTTGTAGTAGTAGTACAATTTGTTAATTTTGCTAGTGGTGCCTGTTTCAAAATCTCGTCACTAGCGGTACCTTAACTGCTGGGGGTGGTATTCTGAAGATTAGCCAAGACGTTAATGCCTACAATACAATACATAAAATAGTAAATGTTAATGTAAGCATCGCTTGCGTAATTAAGGAATGGGGAACGTTTGCCCCGAGCACTAAAAATCGTTTGCCACTCTTTCCCGAGCGAAGCCGGGCGTTTCAGCTAGTCTTATTAATATTTTAGAGTGTATGTGTGTGTGTATGTATGTTCTTTATACGTTTTTACACCGTTGAAGCTATCGAACTCAAAAGTTTCATGGGTCACCTTATGGACCAAAGGAAGAACTTGGTATAGGTTTGCAGACAGTGGGGTCTGCTATACCCCATAGGGTCAACAAAATACTATTTCCATAAGAATGCTTGAGAAATTGTGTAGAGGAACCCCAAAATGCTATGCAGCCCTTCACTGAGGTGGATATAAATATACCTAAATATTAACTTACGATCACGGGAAATGGCTTATTTTACGCACGGAAGACTGAATATTTTAATTCTGTTCATGTTCTGTCGTTTTACTTGCTAAATCGCTTGAAATTTTCCTTTAATCGCAAAAGTTATCGGGAATGAGTTTTCTTTTAAGTGGCAAACGATTTTTATTGCTCGGGGCAAACGTTCCCCATTCCTTAATTACGCAAGCGAGGCTTACATTAACATTTACTATTTTATATATTGTATTGTAAAGTTTTACCATCAATATAATTACGCATTAACGTCTTTATATTCACACTAGCTTTTCGTACCCGGCTTCGCCCGGGTGCATTTCGGACTGCAAATAGTTATACTTTTTCCCGCTTAGAAGACAGCTTGAGAAAATGATACATACTAAAACTTCTCCTCTCCTTTCTGTAAACTACATTAGGAGTCTTGAAATAAATTGGAAAGAACACGAAACGAACCAATACGAAAACTACAAAAACCACCATGAAAAAAGAAATGAATTAAACGGTAACCAATACTCGGTAGAAAAGGATGTAAACCGACAAATAAATAATCGTGGAATATAAATTAAGAGTAAAACCAAAGAATATAAGTTCAATGTAAAAACCACCAAGAAAAAAGAAATGAATTAAACTCTAACCAATATCCGGCATAAAAGGTGTAAACCGACAAATAGGTAATCAAGGAACAAAAATCAAGAGCACAACCAAAGAATATAAACATAGACTACAAAATGAACAACTAAGAACGAAAACAAAGAAAACAAACAAAGAACACAAAAATGGACACGAAACGAAAGCAAATGAAAACAACAAACTAACCAAAACCAACCAACGAATAATCTCCTAAAGCTCAATGTATCTGATGATGGCGACTGACGCTTTCTATTCAGTTGCTAAATAAACAACCAACAATCACAAAATAGCGTGTCGTAGTGATGAGTAAATATTGATTACGCGGAATATGAGTTTGTATGTCAACATAATAACAGGAGAAACTAAATAAGAATACCTATTATTACTCTAAATAGATATGAAATTATTGATCTTAATTGTGTTTTAAGTATTATTCAAATAAAATCTTTCGAAATTCACTGCGTTACGTGTTCAAAATGTTAATCTAATTTAGTTCTCGTATTAAAATAACAATTACTCAAGAGTGAACCTTATTTCCAATTGATAAAACTCTCTTTTAATTCAAGACGATATTATATATTACAAAAAATATCTAATTATTATTGAAACGCAAAATGGATGAGCATAGGAAAAAACTTGCATGTTAGCATGAAATGCTCAATTCAGTTTTTATTGATAAACTGATAAAACAAAACACAAAAACTTTAACGTAGTAATTTAATCATATATCTTCAGTAATTTTCACTTAAACAAAATATGAAATAAAATAAGACAAAAGGCATATAAAAACAATTTAACTTACATCCAAACATACCTATAATGCGAATGACACGATTACAGAAAAAGAAACAGTTCACTAATGTTTATTCGCAGAATTAACCTGTGTATAGATAATGAAAGAAAAACATACAATCAAATCAGAAGATATTAAATGAGTATTTCATCAACTATTTCTACGTTTACGATATGTATATAGTTCAAACGTAATTTGTTTACATCGGTTGCTAAGTATATCCAAATGCTGAGCAATAATTAAAAATAAGATTTTCCCTTCAATTCGTCTTATTTGATCTGTAAGCCCCTCTTTTAAAAAATTATTCCAAAAGAGGAGATAATTTACCACAAAAAAGTCTGCGAGAGCATATGTCTGCGATATATGTGTAAGAAGTTAAAAATTCGAGAAATTTACGAAAATTTTTTTAAAGGAAATCCCATATAAACGAAAATATTTTATTATAATTAAATAGTACACCGAATCGGTCTAAAAACCTTACTACACCACCGTACACATGATAACGGTTAATATGACACCTTCCTCTTTTTTCTGCGTGTTGTAGTTTCTGAGCCTTAGCAGAACATACATACGACACCTTACTTTATAGATATGTATAGATAGATGGATAGATGCACGAAGCCTTTAAGGCAGCAATAAAATTATGTGGATTATGTCAATACTATTAGCCAAAACGTAAACAATAAACAACAACTTGGTTACTGAACAAATGTAAGTAGATGTATCGATTTATGTTGCGATAAATCTTTCAGTGTTAATAGTAAAAGATAGCAATGTTCAAATATTTCTTTAAAATAATTTGATTCACTTTAAAGTAGTCATAGACTATATTTAGGCATGAATCCATGTAAAGATTAATGCAAGGAAAATCCACGTCACGCATACGTATTTTATTGTTGTGGATCATTCTCTTCATTGTAGAAGGTTTTTAAAGCGTTCTGTGTTTGAGCTCCAAATTAATTCAAACTATTCGAACTACCAGAAATAACTCCTAAGGGAATTTAACAATTAAACGTTCTCTTTAGAACATTGTTAATAATTTTATTTTGCAATAAACCGCCATGCCACCAAAAAAGAGAACACATATCGGTAAAATTAAAACATCGGCGAAGAGAATGGCAGCCTCCAGGGCAGCGGAGACTGAAGAGGAAGCACAAGCTCGACTTGAAGAGAATCGAGTAAGAGTTGCTGCCTCCAGGGCAGCGGAGACTGAAGAGGAAGCACGGGCTCGACTTGAAGAGAATCGAGTAAGAGTTGCTGCCTCCAGGGCAGCGGAGACTGAAGAGGAAGCACGGGCTCGACTTGAAGAGAATCGAGTAAGAACTGAAGCCTCCAGAACAGCGGAGAAAGTAGACGAAAGACGTGCTCGACTTGAAGACAATCGAGTAAGAGTTGCTGCCTCCAGGGCAGCGGAGACTGAAGAGGAAGCACGGGCTCGACTTGAAGAGAATCGAGTAAGAACTGAAGCCTCCAGAACAGCGGAGAAAGTAGACGAAAGACGTGCTCGACTTGAAGACAATCGAGTAAGAGTTGCTGCCTCCAGGGCAGCGGAGACTGAAGAGGAAGCACGGGCTCGACTTGAAGAAAATCGAGTAAGAACTGAAGCCTCCAGAACAGCGGAGAAAGTAGACGAAAGACGTGCTCGACTTGAAGACAATCGAGCAAGAGTTGCGACCTCCAGGGCAGCGGAGACTGAAGAGGAAGCACGGGCCCGACTTCAAGAGAATCGAGAGAGAATTACGGCCTCAAGGACTGCAGGATGGGCAAACTTAGAAAATGAAGCATTTAGATACTATTCTGCAGGAAATTACCAGAATTTTCAGCAGTTTGACATCGGACGAATGGACAAAATTTGCTCGCACTGTGGAGCTCTCAAATGGGGTACAGAAACACCAGGAATGTGCTGCTGTGCTGGGAAGGTGAAGTTACCATTTCCTCAACCCCCTTCAGAAGCACTTGAAACCTTATGTCAGGGTTAACATCTTCGTCAATCCATTTTCTGCAAAACATACGGAAATAAAACTCCTGTTTCCAGATGACATCTTTCGCTGCGACAAGAAAAGTGCACGAGCCTGGCTTCATGCCGACCTTTAAGATTCAGGGGCAAGTCTACCATCAAGCTGGTTCACTCCTGCCGTTTCCAAACGAGGATTATCAATTTCTCCTAATATATTTTATGGGCGAAGAGCAACGCTAAGTAGAGCAACGTTGCAGTAATATCCCGGGTACAAGATTCGACATTGTCCTGAAGTTGCAGCGAATGCTTCACCAATGCAACAGCTATGTTCGAAGTTTCAAGACTGCTCTTGAGATGATGCCTTCGGATGAATGCAAAGTAATCATACGGGCGGACAAGAGGCCTGCTGGGGAGCACGAGAGACGCTTTAATGCGCCTGTTAATAATGAGGTGGCCATCATCATGGTGGGCGATGAATTTGACAGGCGGGATATTGTCTTGTGCAAAAGAAATAACCAGTTGCAGTGAGTGAGTGAGACGCAAAGGTCCTACGATGCCTTGCAATACCCCATCATATTTTGGCAAGGAGAAGACGGTTATCACTTTCAAATAACTCAGGTTGATGCTAATACAAGAAATATCTTAAATGGCAAAACAGGTTCAGCCATGAACTTTTATGTCTATAGAATGATGGTGCGAGAAGGAAATGTCAATCACATCTTACGATGCCGCCAACTATTCCACCAGTTTGTGGTTGACATGTTCGCCAAAATTGAGAGTGAACGACTGTTGTACTTGCGCCTTAATCAGAAAAAACTCCGTGTGGACGATTATATTCACATCAGAGATGCAGTAGCTGAAGACGGAAACGCCACCAATCACGGGCAATTAGTGATTCATCCATCCACATTCACTGGAAGTCCTCGCTACATGCACGAATACATACAAGATGCAATGACCTACGTCAAACGTTATGGAAGACCTGACCTGTTTATAACCTTCACGTGTAACCCAAGTTGGAGAGAAATGCAAACGGAACTGTTACCAGGGCAAAAGCATTACGAACGCCACGATTTGTCTGCCAGGGTTGTCAGGCTAAAGCTCAGTAAGCTAATGAATGCCATTAACAAGGGAAAGGTATTTGGAGCAACCAGGTGCTGGATGTATTCGATCGAATGGCAAAAGAGAGGGCTTCCACACTGTCATATCTTGGTGTGGTTAAAAGAAAAGATTTGGCCAAATCAGATAGCATCATTAGTGCAGAACTACCGGATCCCAAAGAAGATGAACATCTTTTTGACGTTATCGTGAAAAATATGATTCACGGCGCTTGTGGAAATGTCAACCCCAGATCGCCTTGCATGAAGGAAAGAAGAGGCACAAAAAAATACCCAATAAGATTTCTGGACGAAACTCAATCCGAAGTTGATGGTTATCCCCTATATAGAAAGAGAAGAGCAGAAGATGGCGGTGTGAAAACGATGATGAAGATGAAAGTTGGAAATGCGCACCGAGAAGTGGAGGTTGACAACAGATGTGTCGTCCCATACTCCCCATTACTTTGTACAATATTTCAAGCCCACATCTACGTGGAATACTGCAACTCGGCCAAATCGATGAAATATATTTGTAAATACGTGAACAAGGGCAGTGACCAGGCTGTGCTTGGTTTCCAAAGGGAGGGAGAAGCCATAGATGAAGTACAGCGCTATCAAATGGGCAGGTATGTACATAAGCAGCAATGGCGAATATTAGATTTCCCCATCCATGAGAGACACCCAACAGTAATCCATCTAAGCGTACATTTAGAAAACGGGCAGCGAGTGTACTTCACTGAAGAAAACGTACATCAAAGGGTACAGGAGCCGCCTAGGACAACTTTGACCGCATTTTTCGAGCTCTGCCGGCAAGATAACTTCGCGAAAACAATATTCTATTGTGATGTTCCAAAATACTATTCCTGGGATACATCAAGAAAACGCTTCAAACGAAGAGTCCTGGGAGTTCCTGTTCCAGGGCATCAGGGCATTAGGGAGACCGATGCTCTTGGCCGAGTGTACACCGTGCATCCAAATAATTTCGAATGTTACTTCCTGCGACTTTTATTGCACACGGTGAGAGGACCCGCTTCATTTGTGGCACTAAGAACAGTAAATGGGGAGGTATGTGAAACGTTCCGTCAAGCATGCCAACGACGAGGTTTGCTTGAAGATGACACACACTGGGATTCTACCTTAATGGAAGCTGCTGCAACTCACCCGCAAAGCTTAGACATTTATTCGCCATTTTGCTTACCACCTACGCCCCCTCAAATCCGATGCAACTGAGGGAAACGCACAAAGAGAGTATGACAGAAGATATTTTCTTGCATGCCCGCAGACTAAATCCTGATATGGATTTGGTTTTCTCATCAGACATGTTCAACCAGGCTCTCATCCTTTTAGAGGACCAAGCATTGGCGATGGTTGAAAAAAACATCCAGTAGTTAGGCCTCCCCGCTCCACAAAGAAACCTGGGTGATCGCCTAAATAGGGAATTTCTGCTGGAAAGAAATTACAGTGTGGACCAATTGGAGATATATTTATCAGAAAATGAACCACTAATGGTCGATGATCAGAAAGAGGCCTACAATGCCATCTTGACTCTGGTAGAGAGAGGAACTGGAGGAATAATTTTCCTTGATGCTCCCGGGGAAACCGGAAAGACTTTTCTTATAAACTTAATCTTTGCTAAGATCCGTCGAAAATCAAAAATTGCAGTCGCATTGGCGTATTCCGGAATTGCATCCACGTTGCTTCATGGTGGACGAACGGCACATTCAACCCTTAAGCTCCCTCTTAATATAGCCCAGTCTGAAAATCCAGTATGCAACGTCAAAAAAGGTACTGGGCAGGCCGAAATCTCGTCCAAGCAAACAAAAGATTTCGGGACAATTATTTTTTAGAAGTTCCTTTAACGATGAAATTCAAAGTGAATGTTCGCGCACCTCTGAATTTTTTATGATAAAAGCATTAGAAGGAACCGAAAAGTGGCATAATTAGTCCAAGTTAACCTTGTATTTTAATTTTTTACGTATTCGCTGCACTAAAACCGTACGAATACACATTATACTCCGTCACCTATAAAGCGCCATAAAAAGTCGTCAAATAAGAGTTAATGCTAGAAAAAAAGATCCGATAAATCATTGTATTAGGAATCATCTCTATTTCTGATCTGGTAACACGCAGATTAAATTTCAGCGAAGAACGGTATGTGTTGCATTTCATCCTCATATGCAAACACTGTTACATCCATCCTTTGCTTATCCCTGTGAATATATATAAAATAAATAGCCTATTTAACTTTCAGCATCATTGCGTTTTAATTATCTGCTACTTTAAGATCTTAAAGTTGACTCCTTTTTAGTTGAACAAAAGCCAAAAAGCCAAATCAAAATATATTACAGGTTAAATATTATGGAAAAAATTAAAATTTTACATGCAAAACACAACCCAGATTTTCTTTTAGTCAACGAACACAGTTCCTCTCTTATTCGCCATTACTCATGTCAGCGCTTCCCCCTCAGACCTCTCCTCTTAGGTATATAAGCCTTTCTCGTAATTACTTGTTACCTGAAGATGGTGATTATTCACCGAAACCCATCGTGTTTTGTAAAGTTTGTGTGGAATCTGTAAAAGTTTATTTAAGTTGTTTTCTTATACGAATTATTCGTATTAGCATACATCCCATCCTTATATTATGGAATTCCACCAAGTCTCAGCCTCGTCTATCAATTTTAAATATATTGAGCCTGAATAGGCAAAGACCGTCATCTTGCATTAACTCCCATACAGTTCTAAGATTCATCATGGGAACGATTAAAAAAATGTTGATAAGTTGCCCTCTGTGGCGTGTTAAGTCATGACGCTGTAAGATTTTGGAACAGAATATTCTCCAGTAATGATGACGTAAAACCTTCCCTTATTCTGGCATCGTATATATGTATATTTTAAAATAACATTTAGTCAAAACTAATTGTCGAACTGTGGCTAATATCATTATTAGCCAAGTGAACTTTATTTCAAACAAAACTTGGAAGAAATATTATTCTCTACAACTTTGGTCCTCACGAAGATTACCAATAAAGACGTTTTTAAGGAGGTATTTGACGGAAACTGAAAACCCCGATTATTTATAAATAATTCATAAACAATAACTGCTCTGGAAAATTGTTTCCAATAAAAGTTATAGGAAATTACATTCTCTATAATATTTGTACCAAGTTGTATATACAATAATGATGTTTTAACGGAGATATTTTGCCAAAACCGAATCAAGTTCGAATAAACCTCGACTTATTCGCGATAAAATTTCACTTTTTGAATGTCTCAAAATGTCGTCGCTATAGTTCAACAAGTATTATTTTTTCGCTTTGATCAAAGAAAAGTACCGAAAATTTATATAACGGCGTTTTAAATCACCCGACGTTTTAGTTCCTCGAAGGAATAAAAATTAAGAAATTTTTTTTCGAGAGACAATAAATGCCACTTCCCGTTATATAGGGGAGAAGTGCATGTGTTCCTTAAAGGATATTTAGAAACGAAGTTAGCCGTGGCCGTTTTTAAGCGAACGGAACATTAATTGGTACGGAGTCTGCGTGGAAGTTCGTCGTTGTTTAAGGGGTGGGGTTGATTAATGACCCGATGGGAGTTTGGATTCGACGTCAATCTGCTGGAAGACACTGGCGATAAACAGGAAGAAGAAAATGAAGGCGGAGAAGCGCTTTTATAAGCTGTGTTTTACGTCGCAAGTGAGAAGGGTTAAATTGATGCTGCGCAGGTCATTTGTGCTTAATAGACTCACAAGTTCCTCGATTCCGTAAACGACACAGTGTCGCGACAGATAAGTTTAAGTTTTCCACTCTCTCGAATCATTCCATCTTTATAAGATAAAGTTACTGATTTAACAAATGTCCTTCATTAGTACTTTCGGCGTACGATATTTCCATAAAATTTGAGTTAAGCTTTTCTATGGAAAAATATACAGTTACTTTTCCTATACACTTATCAATTACCACTATATGCAATAAATTAAGTGTAAGTTAAGTTATTGAACAAACGTTCGTTTTCCATAAAATTTAAGTACAACTTTTCTTTAGAAAATTTTTTACACTTTTTATGCACTCATCAATCGTCGTTTTAATTGTTTATAAAACCATTATCTTATCCGTTTTCTGATTTTTCGTTTGTTTTTGTCCACATTTTTTATTTTGGTTGAGCGTTATAATCGAGGATTTAAAATAGTTAAAACTCAACGTTTGGGATGGCTTTTCTCCATCGGCATCCAATCTTAAATAGGAGAAACAATTGATGTGTGATTGCGATGTATTTTTTTTATGGTTCGCTAAATTATTTATTCTGTAACCTTATTTTGACAGACATATTGTTAATGGGCCTAAAAAATTGTTCAAAATGGCAGTAGCGAGATAGGCGGCGTAGCTGCGTCTACGCAGTGCGTGCAGAGAGAGAGAGAGAGCTCATGAAGAAATACTAGACAGTACTTTCATGTTTACACAGCCAAGTAAAAGAATATTTTTCACTTGTGATAACAGAGTGATTATTAGAATTACGCGTTTAGATATTTTTGCATTGTTCGTTCATTCTTCAAGATATGGGCCACGTCAACTCTTGCACCCATACAATCATAGTTAAATAGCCGTGCGAGAAGACTGCTAAATCACCGAATTCGCCTTTATAGAAATTCACTGGTTAAGTTTAAATTAGTTTAGTCTGATAATGTCACGAATGCTTAAATTTTTTGATATCACGCAAATTCATTCGCACAAAAATAAACAATTCACTTTGAATATTAATGCGAGTTAAATGTTACCTCCATAATTATCAAAATCGCACTTTGTGAACAACTAACAATTTCACATTTTAGCAATTGCTACGGTGACCTCATTCTGCAATTAATTTTTAAAATTAACCACAAACACACCCGAGGGGAAGAGGAGGTATATTTATCCTATGTATCCTAAAAGTTATACTATTTTCCCTACGTTTTGTAAAGTGGGTTGCCTGTACTTAGTTTGGCAGGCGTCTCTTTTAATGTTAATGTGGCAAACGTCGATGAAAAGCACAAAATCGATTCCACCGTGTAATCACGGTTTAATAAACTGTCGCTACATCTTAATCTACCGACGAGTCCGCCATGAAAACAGAAAAGGAAGGTCCCCCGTTCTCGGAAAGAAAGGCATGATCCCGAAATTGCTCGCAATCTGGAACTGTCAGGCGAGAAGGCGGGAAGCCGTTCGGAATGGCAGGTAATCAAAGCATGTTCAGCAGTGATTCGTTCAAAGGGTACAAGCTAATAACGAAAATGTGATTTTTCGATAACGAGCCTAAATCAAACTAAAAGCCAGAATGATGTTCTTCTTAATGTCAAAGGTCTCGGGACTCCATCTTGTTGTTTTCTCCATCAAAGGTTACCAGAGCGGTCATTTTTTTCATTTATTCGGAGGAATATATGGTAAAAACTCTATCTGCGACCGGGTTAACTGGGCATTTTGGAGCGAGCTTGAATTTTTCCTCTTACATGGAAAATGAAGAAGACACGGACTTAACTGATATCTAAACATCCACTGATGTATCAGATCAATCAAGCAAAAGGGGCAAAGTACTTTGTCAAAACATTTAAACCTATTATCCTGCTATTTTTACTCGAAATTAAGTTTTCTCCTTTATATGAAAGAGTACCTTTTAAACGAAGCTAAATTCGCGTAAAATGCTTTTGTAACATTTTTATCTTCTTGTCCCATCTTTTTTTGTGTGTGCACACAACGGTTATTGGTAAGTCAACCTGAATAGCCATTGCCAAAAACATTTTAATTTTTTGTTCATTTATTCCACCCTAACTATACTTTCTGGTAAAATCGAAAGCGTTTTATTAAGAGCGTCCGGTCTGTTTCTACGTAAAGAAACAGTATTTTACTGAAATTGTGCCAAATTTTGCCTTAAAATGCGAATTGTCGATGTTCTTCAATTATCCGTGCCTACCCACGTCCCAAATGACGCGGATAATCGGGGTATTACCGTATTAAACGTGCGCGTATGGTTGTGACTTCAGTCGCTTTTGCTTAAAAGGGTTACAAACCAACGAACAATTTCATGAAAAACTTAAACTACATCCAAATACTTGTATTTATTTTTTCTGCAAGAATTACTGGAATAAGTTCAGTCGGAGGATGAAAAAGGACGAAAATTTGCTGTTCCATCTCGATGTCGCCGTTCTTTCAAAGGCATCCATTCATAACCATTACACGTATTATCACATTCTGGTCGTGGATTGGCCTGTGAGATATGATTGTTCCATTATTTTGGGAATGCAAGACCAAATATTAAATCTTTTAGCGTCTGTATCGGCTTATTTTGAGTAATCACCGTTAAAAAATGTAATGTTAGACCACGTGCTCACTGTATTGAATGCTATGATAACCTTATGTCGTAATTTTGAACGATGCCGCCGTAAATAAATAGCCAATTTTTTCGATCCCGAATAAATACCAGTGGCTTATTTTGATCATAAAATGCAAAAAGTACGGAAAAATCAACTTAAATTACGTCGTTAAAAGTTTGTATATCAACGATACTATTTAGATGAAAGTATTTGTGTTATATACAATGTATCTGTGAATTCAACTATATGACAGGATTAAGATAAATAATTTAAAAAAATTATAATATTCGTAAAGCAGTACCAAAATCTATGCAGAAATGTAATCAGTGCAACATCGCATAGCGCGGTCGATCACTTTGGTAATAACGTAAATGAATAGTAGTAGAACCAATTATACACTTTAAAATCGCTCTCGTCATATTTTTCTCCTTTCCATTCTAACCGCCGCGGCGCGCCGTTTCAATTTCCCCTGCATCGTAAATAAGAGAGGAAATTTGCATCCGAGTAGCTTCGCAGTAAGACGTAAAAACGGATAATATCTACATAAAATAGTGAAAATAATTCTCGTTTTAGGGGGCATATTTCCAGTTTATAATAATGTTGTCCCGAAAAATTTATAAGGGCTGTCTAATATATCGTATTTCCATTTTATTAAGCTAGTGATACAATTTAATTTGTACACGCAGTGAAATTTATTTCGTTCTTTTACACGCATACGTAAATAAAAATGAAATGAATACAATAAATGTATTAATACAAATGACATGCCTATTCGACTCCGATTATTTTGTAAATCTGTTGATCAGAATGTATAAAATTTTATTTAAAAACATTTATCGTATGAGATGATTTTTAAATTGCTTTCCCAAAACGTTCTAAAATTTTGTCATTTTAAATGTGAGCTGCAAGGAAAAACGTCTGTCATATATGTAACCTTCAGTCCTATTAGTATTTGGGTAAAGGTTACATGCCTCACAGAATTGTTGTTTGTAGGGAAATCTAACTCATCAGTAACATCTGATTGTGCATCTCGGTTATATTCACTTATTCTCACCTTCATTTTAGATGAAAATCATCATTATGGGTAATGTGTCTTTGGACAGTTCCATGATTATTATTACTTCAAGTATCTCTGCACTGCACTAACTCAACAGATGTCAAGGTTAAATCTTTCCGGTGTTCAAATGATAGGGATATCTCCAGAAAATGGAGTTACTACACGTCCAGATTTCCGCAGACATGTTCGGGTTTTTGTACAACTTCGTGTTTGTTTCAACCCGATTCAGTATCGTATCAATGTTGGGATCGGTAGAGAGGCCGGCAAACGTTGTTAGTAATAGAAACATTGGTTGGGAGAGTGAGAAAGGTAAACAAGAATAATCTTCTTCCGACAAGTTTGTCTAAGCGCTACTTTTTGAGACAAATATACCCAAAGGCATTCCAATAATTGAATTAGAAATCGCTTAAGTTATGGGATCAACACTATACTGTGAGGAAGCGCAGGTAAAATTGCATTACTGAGAAGGCGAATCAATTAATTAAACATTTTCATACTTCGGCATTGGCTGTTAATGTGAATGTAATTTTAAAAATTTTAATCTCTTATATTGGCACAATTGATCGACCAATACGTTTAAAATTATAGCTTTATCGATAGAATTTTATTTTTTATCGGCGTACAATTTTCATGAATATACCGTCAGATGTAAACCAAGATAAGCTTTACATATTAAACATGTTAATCTCCTATATTGGCAGCATAGATAGACCAATGCATTTCAAACTGTACCTTTCTAGATAACATTCCAATTAACGCTTTTAACTGGTGCCAGGAAAATTGAGCACTAATTGAAACAACACTATTCGGGACACGTACTTCCATAAGAAATGAAGTTATAAACTTTAATTCTTTCCTGAGTTTCTATTAATGGAAATGAAAATAGGTAGTGTTACATAAATAATACAAAAAAGTAATCTTTATTAACCATATAACGTAACACATAATAGGTCGTAAATTTCATTGCAGTTATATTTAAAATTGAACAGTAAAAGTTGAATATAAATGAAGAATTTTATGAAACATATGTCGACCTCATGCTGAATAAATCGAGCAGGAGCATTAAGGAATAGGAATTAGCTTAAAAGAAAAATACCTGCATCTAGTTATATACAGGGTGAAGCAAAAGTCACTATACATTCACACTTTTATTAAGACAAAGAAAATTGAAACATAATAACATAAGCAATTTCTGTTCACTACAGACAAGAACTGAATGATTGAAGTTACGGTTCAATTAAGAGAAGACAATCAATAACACAAAAACAAAATTATATATCGAAATCTTGCTACGTTTCAATATAAAAATATCAACTCATAAAAGAAATATCACATGTGCTTAATAAACAATGGAACTTTCCTGAAAAGTAGTTCGTAAACTGAAAGGTCTTAAATTAGGGCAGGTTTTCACATAAATGCAATTCTAAAATCATGGGATGCGTTAGAAAACCAATTTTTCCTCCTACACATGCAAAAAAAGGAGAACATAACAAATTATGATAGATTTTAACAAATGTATCGTAATCCTAACTTATTCATTCATTGAATTTGGCATCATTTTCCACATTAGGCGAAGTTTGGGGCAGAGCTCTTACGGATGTGAAGGTAGATAAGCAGGCATGATGATGTGGAAGTGTGTGCTGAACTTTCAACGTTTATATCAGAAGATGAAAAAAAAAAGACAAAGAAGTTCGAATATGAACATCCAGATTAATGCATCGATGATCCCCAATCATACTATAAGATTCACTTTTATTTCGCAATATTTGACAGGACTATAAATTCGTTAAATGAAAGATCCTCTTTGTTAAATGAGCATAAAAATTTGTTTGGTTTCCTCTATTATGTTTCGAAATCAAAGGGTCAGGAGTTATCTGGAGGGGGCTCGGTGGGGCTCGCGTGAGCTCATTGTTAAATTTTAACTCATTTACTGATCCCATTTTTAAACATTATCGGATGTACGTATTATATATAGTAGGTCTGTCCAACTGGCGGCCTGTGGAATGATTTTATCCAGCCCAAGGTAAAGGTGATCTGGGCGGCCGCCCGGGGTGCCAAAGCTATATCGGCGCTTACCAGTTGGTTCATTTGTATCTATAGAATATTGGTAAGGTGCCTAAACCATACCAGTCATAAAACATGCTTCCCTGCATGCCTCTTTTCCGGTATCGTATTGTTAGCATACATGCAATTAGCGTACAGTGTAATTACCTTACAGCAGAAAATATATCGTGGCTAAAAGGACAAGAGTGGATAAAGGTCGAGTCCTTTCACCTTGTTGAGAAGGAAGGGTTGGATGGCGTCACATATAGACACCCAGGTGTTCCAATCAGAACAAAGAGGTGGAAATCCAGTTGAATCAGAACAAAGAGGTTTCAAAACAGGCAAGAGGAACAAAACCCATTTTCCCTTGTTTGTCACCACTTTGCACGTCTCAGTGCCAGTCCAGCCTGCCAGTGAGTGGCTCTCAGCTTATTTGGCCCGCAACACCAAAGAAGTTGTACATCCCTAATATATAGTATCGTGATATACTTTCGTCCCTTTCCTTTTCTCAGTTTACAAGAATCGCTCTGGATGTACCATCTTGAATGAATCAATCAATCAAAATGAAGTGTGTAAACATTTCACTTCACTTTCGATAAATTTCTGTTTGCGCCATATAATAAGTTTTGGGTTCAGTATTCACCTTAAATTACTAAAAACTGTCATCCTTCCTCTGCCTTCATACTTCTGCCGAACTAGCACAACTATTTTCACTTTCGACAAAACTCCGATCACACTGCGCCAATCACTACCCTTCTAATTACCAAACACAATATTTTAAATCTTAAAGAAAATAGGTCACATTTAAATCCATTCAAGTTAGGAATAATAAATCATTCTAGTAGTGATAATTGCTTTGTATCTAATTATTATCTTTCAAGTCTGGTCTTCCTTTAATGTGAACCCATTATTAGCTTCCTCCTTTCGTTCCGATCGTTCACTCCCGATGATAACACTTTCGATTAAGCAGGGCGTTACAATATTGTTTATACAATAAGTTCATATCTCAGTGTTGTATTAAAAAATAGGAATATTTGAACTTTGCAATTCATTTCTGGCGACTATGTCTCTTTTCTAATTCTCGCACGAATGTGCTTTAAAACAATATTGTGATAAACAACCAAATGTTATTATTTATTTATTATTTCAATAACTAAGTATAAATATAAAAATAAAACATTGTATTCCAATGCAAGTTTTCTTTCTAATCCATCCCTTTATCGTTAAAATGTAACTAGCCCATTGTTAACAGCTTGACAGCATACCCCTGCATATAGCGAGCCCATCGTTAACAGATTGGCAGGTCATCCCTGATATGAGTGATGATTCCTCGAAAGAACTTGGAAAAAATTAACGAATGAAATTAGGAAAGAGAAGGATGTTGGTGGGATGGATTTGTACCGAGAAATAAATATTTTGCAGCAAAGAATAAAACCTTATGTAGATGTTAATACATTTTTAAAAAGACTTAAATTTAATATTTCCTAAAATTCTAGTGTAGTGGTAAGGGTGACCTAAGAGAGATTTGCACACCCTGATACAGCCCCTGACCTTGGGTTCCGTGGAACACAGTCGATCCCCCCCCCCCCCCCCCCCTAGAGTAGGGTGTCCAGAGACCGAGGGTGCAAAACCGGGACAATTCCTATTTGGAGGATGAAAAATCCGGGACAACCGGGACATATCAGGGAAATTACCGCGACATAACCTGGAAAAATGCATATTTAATCATTTTATGTAGTTCGAGGTATTAAAATATTGTTTTTATTTTTTGCATCTGTTACTCTATTAATAAGAAAATAAGATGAGTTTAAACTTTTTTCTGTTATAAAGTTTTGCAATTTTTATTTATACACTTAAAATTAAATACATAACATGATGTATTTTACAAGTAAGGAAATTGAAATCATGATCACATAAAGAAGTCAGTTATCTAACAGATTGTTCAGAATGGGTGGTAACGACATAAAAAATATTAATTATTGATACGAATGGAACATAAAAAGTGCACATGAATTGTGATTTATAGCAGTGTGTTTCAACCGTCGCGATGGTTAAATGTTTAAAAATTTGTCTTTATTTTATTCTTATCTTAAAATAAAATTTCATTGAAGAAAACAAAAAAAAATTATGCAGTTTTCTACATTTTACCGGTTCTTGGTGGAACGTTCACAACTTTTACCGGTCCATGGCAGATTTTTGGTTGAGAAACATTGATTTATAGAGTGCTAGCAGAACTGCCCGTTGAATTTCAACAAATTTAGTGAATCTAAACCTTCGACCGTGTACATGTAAACATCGTAAGAATAAGATAGTACACAGTTTTAACCGTCGAATAAAGCAAAAATGAAGAAAACCTGTTAGCAATTATCGATTTAGATTAATAAAAGAAGAAAATCTTGCACTCTGAAAAATTGAAAATTATGGGAAAATAATGATTGAATTAAGAACCCCCCCAAATTTTTATCGCCATATAGCCTATGTTATCTGCAGGATAAAATTATTTACCTAAGCGAAGTTTTGTGACGATATCTTCAAAGGTTTGAAAATCACAATTTGTGGAAAATCTAAGTAATTATTTAAGTTACTTACGTAATTTTAAAAACAGTTTGCTTTGGAGAAAAATTAAAAGAGAAATATTTTTTATATAAAAAATGTAGTTCAAATCACTTTAAAAACCCTCCCATTTTGCTTAACTTTTTATTGCGGTTAAAATGGCACCTTCTTCTTGCTTCTATGTTTTGTAGTTGTTGCTGGTTGTTGCGCTGTAAATGCACAAACACATTCTTCAAAATATTTATAGTAGAGATTACCCTTAGAAACATCTAAATTGTTATCGCATACCATAATTACAAATTAAACAAATTGTAATGGATAAATCATATTAACATAAAAATATTGATCACTATTACGTTGTAACTCAAAATTACAAGAGATATGTGAATTTTAAGTCATTAAGCATGAAAAAGTACAATTATCACTAAACAAAAATCAATTTAAAGTTACATGAACGAATGAAATATCAAAAATTAAAATATTTATTACAAAATCAACAAAAAATCAAATTCTAGGTACATATATGAACCATTACCACCTATGAAAACATTCATTATTAAATGAGGAAGAATTTATTAATGAGATGAATTTTTAAAACAAAAAATTCCATTCATCAATTGTAAATCTTAAAATTTAATTTTACATTTATATTTGGCTGATCCATGCGCAGCTTTTAATATTTCTTCATTTTCTTTTATGAAATTCATAAAATCTTCATAACTTAGATCTTTTAAATTAAAGACATACGAATATTGCGTTAACTGTACTGATTTCTAATCTGTTCCGTTCATCTACCCATTGAGCGTCTAATAAAGAAAAAACTCTTTGGCAGCCTGCATTGTGACCCTGAATTGCTTACAGATACGAACAAATTCTGATGAAATCGCTTTTTTCTCGATAAATTCGATTTTCATAAACATAGTCATCCACTTCTCGTTGAAATTCATAGTTTTCCAATTTACATTGTTTTCAATTTAATTGCTAATCACTTTCTCAAAAATACAAATGGTTCATACAGGATATTTTCCGTAAATTTAATTCCATTTCTTTCAAGAGATACACAAGAATATGCAACATCATCCCACTTTGGAATCGATTTTAAAGTCAACCATTTCAAAAATGTATACTGCTTTAATGGTTGAATCCAATTTAGTAAATACTCCCTTGCACCGCGCCGTCCCGTTGCCATGCCGTGCCGTTGCCGGTGTTGTGCGAGTAGGCCTTTATGCAGCGAAGGGAGCCGCACCAGCATCCATACTGCAATGTTTATCGGCGAACACGCATTAATTAATAAGAAAACATATGCATTGGAAATCTCGATCATTGAAAACAAGTACGGAGAGTGCTTCTATGAACCGAGACAATTGGGCGTCCCAAAAACATTTTTCGGGACACCGGGACAGATGACTAAAATCCGGGATAAATCCCGGAAAACCGGGACGTATGGACACCCTGCCCTAGAGCCGAAGCAAAACCGAAAAAAATCAGATTCACATTCACGAATCGACCCAGTGCGTCATGTATAATCTCGTACAGGAAAATGCTAAAATAACATTCTACATAACGTGATGAAATTATGAATTGATTTTTTACTTTCTTATTTATGTAGTTTATAGAGAAAGTATTATAATCGTGAAAAAACCGACTTGGAGATTTCACGGATTTACACATTTTAGGGATTCTTTCGGAGCTTCTCTGACGGGTTATTTTTGTTTAATGTAGTAAGTCATTGGTGTCAAACATAAGGCACGAGGGCCTTGTTTCCCAGTGAGCATTCACTCTCCTATTCGATCAAAATCTTAATAGTATTTGAACTTCTCGTAAGAGTTTTGGGTTGAGCGTCGGATCCAAAGGGAAGTAGATACTGGCGTTCGCATAGCTGTTTGGAAGTCCCAGTCTTCCACTCCAAGATCCGCTCTTTGACCCATTCGGTACACTTTTTCGAATTTGTACCGCTGATTAGTTCTTCCTGAGAAAGGCAAATAAATCTTGCAGATCGTGGTCGCCGCAAGTTGCCTATCTGACAGAAGCATCGCTTCTATTGAATAAGACCTATCGCCTCCCTCATGAGAATTTTCTGTTTCTACCTTCGGAGGTGAGTTTACTCTTGAGTTCTGTAAACGTATCCAGGAAACAAAAAACTGACGTTAATTCCTACTTAAGAACGGGGGGCACGTGAAATGGTGGAAGTTGGGTAAAACCCCTCTATTACAGCGGTGGCCAACCTTTCTGCAGTAGGCTCAAAATCATCAGTAATATTACTCTAAAAAAGTCTTAGGTTGGCCTTCCTTATGACTTGGGATGCAAGGGAAATACCCCTATGATTCTTCTGGACTGATATGGGACTCAATAGGTAGGCACCCAGTAAATAATTGTGAGTGAGAGTCGGTAGGTGATTTTAGTGGTATCAGGAATCAGCAGTTAATAAAGTATTTGCAGATGCATTTCATAACAATTCTTATCATTTCTATTGTATTAATGATGTTGCTATCACTATTTGTCGTTCCTGAAATAACTTTACAATCTTACTCTGTATTGCTGCGCTATGAAGCATTATTACTCGTGAGGATGTAAAATGTAGGGTGGCCAGAAGGTCTCTCTTATAGAGAACTTATCTTTTTTGTTAGGATCTTATTCACTTTTAATGAAGAAATGTTCTTTTTTCTCTTTTTAACTACTAATGAAAATGTTACTTTTTACGATTGAATCACGTTTTAAAATGTTTAAAATTTTAAAACAATAGCAAACTACTAACAGTAAAACCAAATACATAGACGGGGTGAAAAATCACTTAAAAGAAAAAATCTTTTTTTTATAATAATCAGTGGCGGATTACCACACAGGCATATGAGGTGCTCACCTGGGGCCTCGATACTAATGGGGGCCTCATAACAGTCAAAACTCATTATTTTATTTAGTAAAATATTTCACAATCAGTATAATCTACTACTTGCATACACATCTCATGTTTTTACTTAGGTTTGTTACAATGTAACATCCCTTGCATCATTCGAAAACACACATCACAGTTATAATTTATTTTTTGTTTATTTTTCAATATGTGCAAGTTTATATAATAAATATTAACTTTTCTACATATGCATTTCTGCAATTTAATTTATTTAACCTGCTGCATACATTTTTTCCATTCGTAAGTTGTAAAAAATTTTTTATATTGAGTACCACCCTCCCGGTCAGCTGGGGGCCTCCAGAATATTTTGTGCCTGGGGCCTTCAGATACCTTAATTCGCCACTGACAATAATGTTTTAATTCTTTGTCTTAACTATATTGCCACCTTATGCAGGAGTCTTTGGGATTTTCTAAGTTTGAGGTAGAGAATGCAATACGTTATGGAAATGCTAGTGGTTACCTGCACTTATTCTCACAAAGTATATTGTCTTGTAAGAAACATGGAATATGTTGGTGCCTTTAACATACTTTGTGTATTGAAATTATTAGTCTTAATTTTAATTTGTACGTAATTGACATTTTTTATTAAAGGAAAATGTCAGCAGCTAAGAAATCAAAAAAATATAAAGAATATATCCGCTGTTTTCAGTCTACTTGGACTGATGAATATGGTTTTGTAAAACAAGGTGATAAAACGTGCTGTGTTTTATGTTCCAAAACTGTCATATGTAGAACTTCTTCAGTGAAACGGCATTTTGAAAGCAGAATGTAATATTACATTTGTGTGTCCGGCACAGGGTCGGCCTTAGGCCAATTGTACCTATTGGACCCAATCAAGCCCCTCGGCTAAGGGGGCCCCGCAATGGTGTCGGGGCTCCAAATTATCTATTGGTGATGATTCTTTTTAGATTTATTCATAATCCCATCTATACCCAAGTGGTCTCATGAGAGGCCATCTGATGCTCTCAGAATGCAGGAAATGCGTTGGCGGTTTGGGATACACCTCGGATCGCCACCCCCTGGTTCAGCCTTTTAGGCATCGTTGCTTCGGTCCTTTGGACCTTGCTTGCTGTGCTCCTCCCAAATCTTTTTTTTCAAACTACGCCTTTTAGATGTAGGGGCCGCGCCAAAAGTTTTCTAATTGGGCCCCGCAATTTCTAGGGCCGGCACTGGTCCGGCATGCCTATTATTATTTTACAATTTTTTCTTTTTCTGGCATGCTGGCTAAAACCAATTTGCCAACCCTGGTCTACAATTTCGTTGAAAGATTGATCTGGAGGGAGAAACTGCGGAAGAGAAAGGTAGGGTAAGAAAGGAAAATGAAAAGGAGGGATAAAAAGCGACAGATAAGTTGGGAATGTAAAAGAGAGAAGCGGAGTGAGAGGGAGAGAGAGGGTGAAAAGGAGGGAGAGCATAGTTGCCAATTTAGCAACTTTGTAGCTAGATTTAGCGACTTTTTACTTCCTTTAGCGACTTTTTTTAGTGTTTAGCGGCATGTCACTAACTTTGCAATTTGCTACTAATCTAGCAAAATATTCCTTTATGTAGGCATAAATACATGAAATACGCAACATATACCAAACAAATTAATTTTGATTGCTTTATTAAAATCTATATAAGTTTTAATAAACCTTAAAATATCTCTACAGTTACTAATTTTGAAATTCCTCATTGTAAGTTACGTAGCAAAATACATCATAAACCGCAATAAAATTACAGAAAAAATGATTTCCATTAAAAATTAAAGAAGGTCTTCTTCTCTGTGTTTAAATTAGATATTGTTGTTTCGAATTTTAGAATAGAGAGTTAGCAAGATTACTGTCACAAATGTTATATGTATATGTTATATGTTTATATGTTATATGTTTTACAAAGTATGGAGAGTGTTGTCATAAGTTGATGAGTGCTTCTTATGCGTGTATATCAGAGCATTTGAAGGTGGTACATTGATCCTCAATCATTTGCGTTTTTAAGTTATTCCAAAAATCCAAAAGATTCCCCTTATTAAAAGTTCTAGGAACGAATGCTTGCTATGTGCGTATATATAAAAAAACTGAATGAGGCAGAAAACCTCCTTGCAGACATTTACGATATTTTACTTTTATACTTATAAAATAATCTTCACCTATAAATGTTAATATCAATTCCATTTTTTATTAATAAAAGTTTTTCAAAAATTCTCCCTTATTTAATACTAATAATTAAATATCTATATTGATATTCATTTATTAAAGAGATAAAAAGTTTACTAATTAGATGAATAAGAATTATTTGAAGTATTTATGCACTATTTTCTTTTTAACGACTTTTTAGCGACATTTTCTTTTAGTTTAGCTACTTTTTAGGATGGATTTAGCGACATTTTCAAATTTATCTTGGCGACTATGAGGGAAAGGGATAGGAAGGTGGAGATATCATTTGGTTGTAATTTAAAGTTTTATTCTATCCGCGAAGATATTATCGCAAGGTTATATAATGTGTAAATTAAGGCACCTTTTCAGTTGTATTGGGACAATGCGACTTCAAACGAAGACCAGTGCTAGTAGGCTTCTCAGTCTAAATAAAAAAGCAAGTGAGGAGAGGAACCCGGTGCCGGCATTAGCCTACTCTTATCGAGAAGCACCAAGGGGGCCAACGGCTTTACGTCCCTCGCAGGATTCGTACCGTACATGCTCGGCGTAGCAGGCCAATCACTCTCACCACTACGCCACGGCATCCCCAAAAAATTCAGGACTGAAGTGGTTAAGGTGCCTTTTCAGTAAGCAGGCACAGGGCACCAAATTACCACGGAATGGCCCTGAGTATAGTCGTCACATAATTGCTACCAGAGAATATAGTTTGTGGCCATCGGATAATGATTTTAGTATTCACATCTGACCCCTAAACAAATCCATATTTATAAATATACTGTGCTAGTTATCGACGACGATGTGTTACAGTACAAGGAAAATTTGGGGGCCCAACTTTCGGGGACCCATATGCGTAGCATACCTAAAGTGACCAGACGTACTGATTTAATCAGTACAGTACTGATTTCAAATATGTGCTGAATTTTGTACTGAATTTTAAAGTTGTACTGATTTTAAAAGAAGAAAAAATCTATAATTATTTAGTTCATTTACTGTGGGATTGACGGTTGAGGTGGCTCGGGTGCGATGTTGCCAGGATGTGTAAAGAGGACTTGCGGCAACGCTGAGTAGTTCCCCCTAGCAAACATTACCTGCCCTCCACCTATGATTGGCTGTGAGGGAGGACAATTTTTCAGTCTTTCCTTCCAAACCCCAACCCCTTCTCTACAACTAAGTCTCAATTCCAAAGTAATGTCTTCCAGACAATAGTAGTTATGGTTGTGTGTCATGTGAGTAGTATAATATTTTAATGCTGTTTAGTAAAGTAACATTATTCTCAGAATAGATTATTAATATTCCTATTTAATTATATTGAAAGACCCCGCCATAAATAGAAGAAAAAACATTTTCTGATCGACTTCAGCAAGAGTATCCAATATATAGATATAACAATAGTGTTATATACCTATGTATACTGTATAAAATTTCAATATATAAAGTATTATATTTAAATGTAGTCTTCTTTCATAGATATAAGAAAAAAAAATGTACTGATTTTACATCTAGAAAATCTGGTCACTTTAAGCATACCCCGCCCCACCCCACGCAGATTTTACGTAAAACTTCACTATCTTCGTTCTTAGAAACACCCTTAATAAATGCAAATTCTTTTTTCAATTTTTCATTGAAGGTACATTTTCTTCTTTTCAAACTCATTCTGCAAAAGTAAATTTTTAAAGTTTTATTATATTCTTTTATTTATAATTACATTGGAAAAGTTGAAATATATAATTTATTTTACAAAAGAATTTAAATTTTACTAACCTTTGTTAAATGTCAAAACAAATGTATTTTCTTTGTGATTTGTTATTTCTTGTTTTCGGATCAGATGATGACACTAGTTCAGGGATCTCTAACCTTTCCTGAACAAAGAGCTACTTCGAGGAATGTTGAATACATGGAGAGCATGTGTCTAGCAGGGAGAGGAGGGGGAAATATGGTTACACAGCAAAAAATCTAATAATTACAATGATTATTATACAACCAAATCATAAAATCACCTGCATTGTTAGATGAAAAAATCAGACTAAGTTCGAAATCTATAATGTCTCAACACATCTCACTTGATCCAGTAAAAAGTTACAGCTCTGAGGAAAAACTCCATGATCGACTTCAGAAGGGCCAAAGATTAATCAGTTGATCGCGATCGATTTTTTGGAAACCCCGCAGTAGTTACTATTTACACACACAGGGATATTTAATGCCAGAAGCAAGTCTTCTGTTTATGGCATTTTCAGCATATGAATTCGGGCAGCACTAGTACGCCCTCTGTATATATCCATCACTTTTATTGTAATGAGAAAGACTGATGGATGTACACTCAGTCTCAGAGTTCACTGAGTATGGAGACTGAAAATGCTATTAGCTTATAACACTGGATACTGGACCAAGTGTCACTGGGTTTGTTCTTTTTATCCGCACTTTCTATACTTTACTTTTTGCATTTATGTTTTTTTAGTTTTACTTTAATCAGTACAAATAAGTACTATCCCATGAAATTCAGTACTAATCAGTACAGTTTTTTTTATCAGTACAGAGTTTATTTTCAGTACTGTACTGACAAAATCAGTACGAATGGTCACCTTATACAGGGTGGCGCACGAATAGTTGACACATTTTAATCCTTCAGAAAAATTTATTTACAGTTAATATTCCAATAAAGTTTATATATCTTGATTTCTAATACATTGCGAAAGTTATTCACGATATTACTTGTTCAATATGTCCTCCATTTTGTTTAATAACTTCTCTAAGTCGAACACGCATATTTGTGATGACCCGGCAGCACATGTCTTCGCCAATCTCACTGCACAACTGTATAATCATTGCTCTCATTTCCATAACATTACCGGGTTTCATTGAGAACAGCTTATCCTTCAGGAATCCCCACAAAAATAAATCACAGGGATTCAAGTCTGGGCTAAGCGGTGGCCAAAAATGTCCGCAATCATGACACTCTGGGTAACGGTGGGACATGACGCGACAGGCAAAAATGTTGTGCAGGAAATCCAACACGACGTTAGCTGTGTGTGGCGTGGCGCCGTCTTGCATAAACCACCGAGTCTCGATAGGCAGTTGAGTTGCCATAAGCTACGGTACAAAGTCATTTTGGAGCATATGCAGATATCGCTGAGAATTCACTGTCTCACTGAAGAAAATTGGTCCGATTAATCCGTGACTGGAAATGGCTACCCAAACCGTCACTTTTGCTCCATAGCTTCTTCTTTCGTGAAGGTTGCGTGGATGTTCTCTTGCCCAAAAGCGCACATTCTGTTTATTGACAGTTCCGTCCAAATGAAAATACGCCTCATCAGAAAACCACGTATTGTGCAGTGTTGCATTTTCCCCATCCGCCCATGTTGCAAATTGCAGCCTTCATTCCTTCTCATGTTGGGAAAGTTTATACAGCTATACGGTGACCTCTAACGATTTTTGCAGGAGCTACTCAAGTATAGCGCGAAATTTAAATGACATGGAAAGAACGAATTTTTTTTAATTGAATGAAAAAATGTGTCAACTATTCGTGCGCCACCCTGTATAACAAGAAAACTTCCAAGAGTAGGAGGTGCGAAAACGGTTCGAAGTCCACAGTGATGTGTTACAATAAGATAGGGAAACAAATGAATATGCCGCGTCTAGAAAGCGCTTGCAGAAATGATGCAATATTTTCACCTTTGTGGGCATTATTAATACTAAATGCTAGGCTGCACTTCACATTGGAAAGCGTAAAATTAATACTAATAATCGATGAGGCTACGTAAAGGTTTAAGCCCTTATCAACTTACTAGAAACTGGGCAAAGTGTGCATCATGAGTTACATTCCTTTTTTATTAATGTTTTGTATCTTGCATTCTTTCTTTTCATCCATATAAAGGGGCACTTTTGATTCAAATTAAATAAATGACTAATCCGAAATTGTACATTTACAATGAGAGCAAAACTAGGAGCAAACAATATTAATAACAGTCACTAATAAATGTACAGGAAAACGGCAGGAAAAGAGCAGACTGATAAAGTATATTGTATTACAGTAACTAAAAGCGCCTTTCTACGATTCCATCTATTCTTAACTTATTTCTTTACCCACTTTTTCTCTGCCACGGCTATACACTATTTCGCTTGCAATCTTTTTCTATCCCCACTGCAATGTGCGGTAAACGAGAGGGAGTAATATCGGTGTATAAGTTCGCTACGTGATAAAGTTTGTCACTGAAAATAGATTTGAGGATATCGCGAAGGAAAGATGTAGCGTTTACTCTCGCTCTTATTTAAGATAAAAAAGTGAATGTGTAAATATATAGCCCGCATGTAAAAGTATCATGGCATGGAAACTTCTGCTCTTTATGGAGCCCTCCATGCTATGTTGCCCTAGGCAATTGCCTGTTTTGCTACCCCGTTCTGCCGGCCCTGGACATAGCAGAAACCATAATCAAGTCGTTCAAAAAATGCTGATTAGGAATTTCACGGATGGGAAGGAAGATAATTTCTTATGGGAAGATAATAATAAGCTCAAATCTTAAACTTCTGATCCATACTGGGATCCTTAAGATGTTGACTGTAGAGCTATATACGGGCCTTATATTCTAGACCCGGTTCATACAAATTTGGACCTGGCCTGGCCCGTATAATGTCGAAGAAATTGTAGGCCCGATCTGGCCCATGACATATATTATGGAGGACCAGCGTAACTTGCGTGATTTTTAAACACAGGCCCTGCAATTATTTCCAAAGGATCGACCGGTGCAGGACTCTAGTTGACAGTACTAAAGTTGCGACAGTGTGTGATATCTCTAAAAATGTGTAAAACCAAATTTCCCTGATAGATGGACACAACACAGTATTTTCATGTCACCAGCGAATGACACCTTCTGCAGCTCGGAGAAGCAGTTCAAATTTTGCTTACTTATACTGTACCCACAAAGCTGAAGTTTTCCAAGGTTCGTGGTAGGCCTTCATGGCTAACATAGCGGTAAACTGTTCCCATCATTATCATTTTCCATTATGCAGTCACCTTCAAAGAGATGTATGTATATCGGAAGTTATATTTTCAAGGAGATCGTTGACGTAAATGAGGAACAGGTACATTTGTATGTGTGTTAGTAAACCACTTCTGGTTGGTCCTGCAAGTTAAACCTGTATAACATCAGTTTTAACACTTAAACACTGCATAACTTCACCAATCCGGAGATAGGAATAATTAATTTGAAACACGAATGGTTACAATGTGATTTATTATAGGATTTCTGTTGACAATTACATAAACAAAAAAATAAACTGGATGCTTGATGCCTGGCAATTTCTGAAATAATGTCTTCCAACTTCACTTCAAGCCTGGCCAATGGTTCCATGATTTCTGATGGAACAATCTCTTCAGTTCAAGTGTTCAAGTGGTATTGCTGAAATGAAAAAATGCAGGTCAATGTAATTTCTCAATAATCAATGTTATAAGAAGTTAATTACTCCTAAATTGGAGGATATTTTAATTTCATGAGCCGTGGTAATGAACGTTGTCTCCAAAATCTCATGATAACCGATTGGAAGATGACAAAGAAATAGATCATTAGTTTGTTAGATAGGAAGAATGACAAAAAAATAGGAAATATTTTGAGGCGTATGATGATGAGAATAATTAATAAAGAAAGCTTTGTAAAGTTAGGAAGAGAAAGAATGCGAGTCATAGAAACATCATAAAGTAAAGCAAAAAGTTAAAGATGCTAGGGAAAAGGATTAAGAAGATGTGACATGGTATAAGGACAATAAAATCACAGGAATACAGTAAGACCTCTTTATAACGAATATGGAGGGACCCAATTTTTGGCACTTTGTTGTAAGGAGGTTCTTTGTGCGGAGTTTTTTTCAGATTCATCATATATGCATATTAGCGTGTTATTGTTGGTTATAATTTATTTCAACGCTAAAATTTTAGTTAAAGAATGTTTCCAAAAAATTCACTATGATAAAAACAATGTATTATTTTTTCATTCCTGTAACGTTGATCAATTTTCATAGTAAAAACAATCTATATGATGTGTCAATTTATGATGTAGGGCAGGGATGGCAAATGATTTTTGCGTCGCATGCGAAGAAAGTGATTTGAATCATGGGAATTTTAGTTTAGTGTGCCACTAGGTTAATCCTTCTCTAAGAACTTCATATTTCATATAGAAAATAACAAGACTAAGGATGCCAAGCAAAGGCGTAAGCGTGCCAATCTGGCACAAGTGCCACACATTTACCATCCCTGATTTAGGGCATTTGGGCTACTGAGCTGTATCTATATTATTGATGGAAACTTGGATTACTTTACAATAAATTTACTTTTTCAGCATTCAAAATATTTAAATGGCAAACTTTGCTATTTTTAACACTATGTACGTTAGAGATGATAGTATATCAACAAATAGCCAAGTAAAAGTAAATGAAAATATTGCACAAAAAGTATTAATGAAAAAATATTTTTAAGTCCTTTATTTATATAAAAGTTACATATTCAGTTAGTCTTCAGCGTTTACCACAAAGAGCTACTAAAAATAAATTATCTACAGAAAATTTATTTATGAACTATTTAGGAAAGTTTACAACGTATCACAAATGGGCTCGTTTCGTGCAATGGAGTGTTGGAAAGAAATGATATACCAGTACGTAAGGGAAATAGCATTTTAAAGTTCTTTTCTTTGTCATAAATAATCCATTTTCTTCCTATTTAAAAATACTTCATGCACACTTAAGTAAATTAAAGGTTTGTTTGAGAGATTGCTTATGTTAACAACAACGAAGAAGCAACCATGCCATTCAACTGGAATTGAGACATTTTCTCGATAACGGTTTACTCCTACAATAAAAACATATAGGGGAGGAAATACTCTAATTTACTAGTTCTACAACTTTAATTTGAAATATATTTTGATATGAGCAGTAATTTACGAGATATGACGAAAATTTATCCTTTTGCCACCAGTTAAGTGGTACCCCGGATTGGCATGCGTGATTAATTTTTGCGATTTACTTATTATACCTATATGATAATAAGTCCTTAATATCAAATTTCATGATAATCTGTTCCGTAGAAGCTGAGACTGAACGTGCGGACGGACGGACACACCGACGATAATAGGCGTTCACACTGGAAGCAAAAGGTGCCAAAAAGGAGTTTATATTTTATTACGTGCTTTTAAAAATTTTCATACTTTATTATACATACAGGCAGACCTCGTCTTTCACGGGGGTTACGTTCCTGAAAACACTGCGAAAGAGAAGTAATGAAGGCAATGGGAAACACAGGGTTTGGTTCCCATCCCAGCAAGAACGGATCATTTGTCCTCTGTATTGGTGACGGCAAAAGTGAATTTCAATGAAAGAGAGACTTAAACTAGATAATAGAACACGAAAAAACTGTCAGAAAAAAAATCTTATTTAAGCTCCGTAGTAGAATCGAGAAAAATGAACGGATGTTCCTATAGAATTATTCAGTATATTCAACATATAAATATTCATATCAACAGAAATCTTTACCAAACAACTTTTATATGCCCATGAATATTGATACTTTCTGAAACATTCGGTTATGTGGGTTTTATATTAATTTTTTTACGTTTGAGTACACTTAAAAGTTGGTTTCGTTAATTTTTGTTATTTTGACGCAATGCGTAATCCATGCCTACCCGTCTTATTTGATGGGCAATTACACTAGTCTATATTACGATATAATTAGCATAGGATTCTTGTTTTCCTGTATGCTCACTTTTGCAGAAACTCTCTAGACAAGATTTAAGATAAATTCCGAATAGGTACGAGTTTGAAATTTGGCTGGAATGCATGAATCACGCATTAAAATGCAATGGCGGAAAAAAATTCTCGAAATAAGACCCAGGTTCGACTCAGGAGATGAGTTCCCGTAAAACAACACAAAAAATGCGATATTTCGACGTGCAGGCCTTCACTCTTTTGGAATTTAAATTGAAAAAAGATTGAGCTACAATCACCATACTAGGATTATTTTAAAGACGAACGAACGTACCAGGTTTCTTATTCGTATAGTGGATTTTTTGCCTTCCGTTCGAAATTACTCACATTTAACGAATGTTCACAAAATATGGCGATTTGATCAATCAGTCTCCTGGCCAGGCGGAAGAGATATTGCTGGGTTTCATGGTTACCTCTGTTACTTGTTCACCATCCACTGAGGATCCTGAATCAGTGGCAGAATCTGAGGCATCCTCTGTAAAATCCGCCCAGCTGACAGCGTCGTAAGGATCCCTGGAATGCTGCCAGCAGAGGAATACGTCGGCCATGCCCAGAACCAATTCCTCAGGATGGCCTAGCGAAGCAGGTCCACGGAACTAGAGGACATGCTGTGCGTGGCCCAGGTTTTCGTTGCCCGCGTTCTCCGGGGGGATTTATCTTCGGCGGTGGAGCTCGGAGGATAGAGAGGTGGTGAACCACGACCACCTGGTATTTGGGCTGGTAGTGAAACTAGGCCGGAATCCTGTAGAAGTCGTCCTCGGCTGGACCTGTAAATCTGGCAGCCAGCTCCCATCCGTGGCGGGTCGCTTCTCCTAAGACCCTCAACCATGTTCTCTACTTCTGCTTCTTCTATTTTTAACCTCTCAATCCCCTTTTTCAACCTCTCATTCAACTTGAACACTTTCTTTTCCCTTCGCATTATCCTGGTTTTTCAAATTTTGATGACTAAATTGTTGTTTCGCTAAATTGTCTTTATAAATTTGAAAAATGATATTTCAAATTTCGACTACTCTGTTAACTTCCAAAAGTTTACTTCTCACCTCGTTCATTTGTATACTAGAGTCATCAGGAGTATGCTGTGACACCGAATGGCATAGCAATTGCCCCATCCTAGTATAAAAATGATTAATTTGAAATATCGCTCTCTTGCTCTCTTTCGCTCCCGTGACACTGCACTATTGAATGAGTTGCCAAGGAAGGACAGCATTGTTGTGTAGTTTCATTGAGAAAGAATGCGAGTCATTGAAACATCATAAAGTAAAGCAAAAAGTTAAAGATGCTAGGGAAAAGGATTAAGAAGATGTGACATGGTATAAGGACAAAAAAATCACAGGAATACAGTAAGACCTCTTTATAACGAATTTGTAGGAACCCAACTTTTGGCACTTTGTTGTAAGGAGGTTGTTTGTACGGAGGTTTTTTCAGATTCATCATATATGCATATTAGCGTATTATTGTTGGTTATAATTTATTTCAACAGTAAAATTTTAGTTAAAGAATGTTTCTGAAAAATTCACTTTATGATAAAGACAATGTATTATTTTTTCATTCCTGTAACACTGTACAAGTTTCATAGTGTAAACACAAATCTATATGATGTGGCAATTTATGATGTAGAGCAGGGATGGCAAATGATTCTTGCGTCGCATGCCAAGAAAGTGATTTGAATCATGGGAATTTTAGTTAGTGTGCCACTAGTTTACTCCTTCTCTAAGAAAATTCATATTTTATATAGAAAATAACAAGATTACGCAAGTAAAATCGTAAGCGTGCCCTATCTGGAACATGTGCCACACATTTACCATCCTTGATTAAGGGCATCTGAGCTTACTGAGCTATATCTATATTATTGATGGAAACTTGGATTACATTATAATAAATTTACTTTTTCAGCATTCAAAATATTTAAATGGCAAACATGGCTATTTTTAACACAATGTACATTAAAGATGATATATATCAATGAATAGCCCAACAAAATTTATTGAAAATCTAGCACAAAAAATATAAATGAAAAAATATTTTAAAGTCCTTTTTTATATAAAAGTTAGGTATTAAGTTGGTCTTCAACATTTACCACAAAGATCTACTAACAGTAAATTATCTATAGAAAATTTATTTATGAACAATTTAGGAAAGTGTACAAGGTTTCACAAATGGGCTCGTTTCGTGCAATGGAGTGTTGGAAAGAAATGATACACTTGCACGTAAGGGAAATAGCATTTTAAAGTTCTTTTCTTTGTCATAGATAATCCATTATCTTCTTATTTAAAAATATTTCATGCACACACAGGTAAATTAAAGGTTTGTTTGAGAGATTGCTTATGTAAGCAACAATGAAGAAGTAACCATGCAATTCAGCTCGATTTGAGACATTTTTGTTTGATTTTCTCGATAACGGCCACTCCACCGATAGAAATTTATAAGGAAGGAAATACTCTAATTTACTATTTCTACAACTTTTATTTGAAATGTATTTTGATATGAGCAATACTTGATGAGATATGACGAAAATTTAATATTTGCCACCATACACTAAAGAAACAGCCTATAAATCCATTGTAAGACCAATATGTACTTGAATATTCAACAAATGTATGGGATCCGTACAAAGTAAGGCAGGTGAAAAAGCTGTAGAAGTGTAAAGAAGGCTGCCAGATATGTGTTGGGGAAGCACAAGAAGGCAAAATGTAATAGAAATGATAAAATCGTTAGCGTTTGAATCATTGCAAATTAGAAGGAAACTACGATGAATAGGTTAGGTGGGATGTTTAATAAGGAAGAGGCATGGCAAAAATTATTAATGGGGATAGAGAAACCTAACTGCATAGAAAAAATGACCACAGGTACAAAGTGAAATATAGACTCCAAAGAACAGTCGTTGCTAAGAAGCCAATTCTAAATCGAGAAATTCTTGAGTGGAAATCTTCAAGCCCTTTCCTAAATCTGTCAATCAATTTATAAAAAAAAGTTTTCCCAAAGGTGACGAAGGAGCAGGATGAAGTAGAATGAATGTACAGTAAAGTGGGGACTTCGTGGTACCCTGGACCGCTATGTTAGCCATGAAAGCCTACCACGAACCTTGAAAACTTCAGCTTTGAGGGTATAGTAGTTTTAAAAGCTTATGGCACCTTTCTGCACGTACTGCGATGTAATGTAGGGGAAAGCGGTTGTGGAGAGAGGGAAGTTGAGGGGGAAGCGAAGCGAGTTGGAATTTGCAGCTTTGTAGGTTGGCCAAACTACCGGATCCAGTTTTAAAAGAGGTGGAAATGTTCAGAACTCTGGAATATCATGTATATACGTAGTTTGATTTCACACTTACTTAACTTTGAAAGATGAAACTTTTCCAAAGCAAATTTTTATTCGGCAATTAAATACAATGTAGCCAAAGAACAAACAGAACAGCGTTACTAGAAAGGAGAATCTAATAGGACAGCGGCACGGTTGGCAACTAACAAGGCACAAGTGAGCTCTCTCACGATTGTAAACACCCTCACCCCTACCGAGTTCGTGTTTCTAAAGTGGACTCTTCCATAGCGAAATTTGTCTTCTGTGCAGGTGCCGTAAGCTTTTAAAATACAGTATAAGTAAGCAATATTTGAACTGCTTCCTCAAGCTGCAGAAATTGTCATTCTCTCGTGATATGAAAATACTGTGTTGTGTCCATCTATCAGGGAAATTTGGTTTAACACATTTTTAGAGATATCACACACTGTCACAACTTTAGTACTGTCAACTAGTGTCCTGCATGGGTCGATCCTTTGGTATTAATTACGGGGCCTGTATTTAAAAATCACGCAAGTTACGCTGGTCCACCGTAATATCTCGCGGGCCAGGTCGGGCCTACAATTTCTTCGACATTGTATGGGCCGGGACAGGTCCGAATTTGTTTGAACTGCACATAGAATATAAGGCCCGTATACAGCTCTACAGTCAACGTCTTAAGGATCCCACTCTGGATCAGATGTTAAAGATTTGAACTCATTATCATCTTCCCACAAGAAATTATCTTTCTTCCCATCCGTGGAATTCGTTATTCAGCATTTTTTGATCGACTTGATCATGGTTTCTGCTATGTCCAGGTCCAGCGGAAGGGGATAGCAAAACAGGCAACTGCCTAGGGCAGGGGTGGGCAACCTTTTTAAGTGTGCGTGCCAAAATCACCAAATCTTTTATGCATAATTTTCTTACGTGCCAACCAAAATTTTGTGGAACATATTATTATTTCGTGTCTTTTAAGTATTATGAGAACCTTTTCAAATACTCAAAAATCACACTAGAGCAGTAAATTGCTTTCTTCATACACCTTCCAACTTTAATGAAAATCGGATCATGGGGTGTAAAAATGTGGACAGAAACGTATGGACACTGACAAAAAATAGAATTTGGACTCAGAAAATCTCATCATAATCACTCTCTGCATACACCTACCAAGTTTAAGTAAACCAAAAATTAGTACAATTATAAGCGTCCCTACACACATGCAAATGAAAGAGAAGGGTACGCATGCCATCTAATTACGTGCAGATAACACTTCATAATCCTGAATATTGATAATACATTTCACATAGCTTTAACAATAACTTATGTTTATGGCAATGTAAAGCAAACTTGCATTTATATCTAATAAATTAAACATATTAATTGACAATAAATACTTCCAATCCATATTTTAGTTAATTACGATTGAATTAAATCCAAATCCACGTAATACACACTTTATAAAACCGATAAATGCTTTACAAAACACGAAAAAATATACAACATGATGGTAAAGGAGTCACGTCACGTCTGGCTGCCTCGCGAATGATGCAACAGCTGAACGGGACAAAACTTGTATGTCAGTATATCGCGGAGATAGATAGCTTGGAAATAGTATGTTTGTTTCATTTTCTTATTACTTATTATTACTAAAACAGTTGATAGTGTTTGTTTCTTTATTGCATTTTTATTTGGTATCGCTCTAATTAATACAATTGTATTCTATTAAGTTAAAATATACCATTCCAGCGAAGATGTTGGATATTTATTTATTTAATTATTTTTTAAGGTGAGTCCTGGGTTGCGTGCCGGAAAAAAGTCGTTGGCGTGCCACGTTTATTTCCATTTTAGTAATTGTAATCCATTCTCTAAATCCCCTTGTAAACTGTTCCTATCATTATCGTTTTCCATTATGCAGTGTTCATCAAAAAGATGTATGTATATCGGTAGTTATATTTTGAAGGAGATCGTTGACGTAAACGAGGAACAAGTACATATGTATGTTTGTTAGTGAACGACTTCTGGTTGGTTCTGCTAGGTAAACCTGTATAACATCAGCATTAACACTTAAACACTGTGAAAAGAAAATGTCAAACTCGAGATTCGAACCCTATGCATAGCGTTTCGCAAGTAGGGAAGATATCCACCACGCTACATCCATTGTTCATAATAGACTTTAAAGGAACCCCAAAGTAAAAAGTTCATATTCTGGCTAAACTATTAAACGTTTATGCCCAAAAGGGGGTTGATTCGTAAATCTCGTCTCGACTACTATCCATTTACCAAGTTTCATCAAACATTTATATCTTTGACAAATTCATGAAATAGACAATAGTTCGCTCATTTCACGAAATGGATAAAGCCGTCTTCCAAAAGCAATTAATTAAGTCCGCCTATTTCTAAAGCAAAAAGAATTAATTTTGGATTTTCTTTTAATTCTTACTTGTTATAATTATAAAATCTTTTGTATGCTTTCGTCCGATACACACACACACGAATACATATATTGGGGTAGACCAGTTTTGTTCCCTCAAATCTCTTGAACAAATGATGGAAACCTAATAAGTGTTATATTGTTGAAAAGCTAATGGTTTGCAGATGATTTTTAGCCCATAAACAATTTCGTATTTAATCTGGATGGTAAACTGTGAATGTTCAAAGTTTCCAAAAGTCTATTTGGTTACGGTGGCACTGCCATGTGTAATGTAAACGTTTTTAATAAATATCAGACCTAATTGATCTATTATTATATATAGATATTATCAATAAATAAGTAAATAAATAAAGACACACACGCACTCACGCAGGCGCACACGCACACACACACAGTTCTGTCTTTTGCTGATGAAGGGATCATCTATAAAGCTCCACCGTGTACAAATGTCTCTCTCCGACACCCCAGGGGCTCTCCTTCCGGTAAGTGCTCACTGGGTTTCCTGGAACAACTAGTTGCCGTAAACATACAAATTATACAGTGTGTTCGTAAAGTCAAGGTGCTGTTACAAATGGCTATATTGTTGTGTCTCTCTTGTTCTGACGAAGGGATCATCCCGAAAGCTCTAACCTCTACAAATGTGTCTCTCCAACACCCCAGCCCCTCTACTTCCGGTAAGTGTTCACTGGGCTTCCTTCAACACCGAGTTGCCCTAAATATATATATATATATATAGTGGTAGACCATTTTTTGTTCCGTCATATCTCTTGAACGAATAATCGAATCCTAATGAATGTTTCATTTTTTGAAAGCACATGGCTTTGAGATACTTTTTAGCACATAAACTATTTTATATCTCATCTAGGTGTTAAACTGTGAATTTTCAAACTTTCCAAAAGTCTATTTAGTGGCAGTGGCTCTGCACGCGTGATTGGGGCGTTTTAGTTGCAAGAAATTGAACTACTATATAGGCACAGCATTCTTTGCCCCAAAGTTAGAAATGATAGCGGGAAATTCGGATTGCAACGTGTTGTCATTTTGACCAATATATGACGAGAGAAGTCATAACGCTTACTTGTACGAAAGTTTTAGCTTATTTCTATTATGTCATTTTATACCTAAATAATGTTCACTATTGGTTTAAAAATTTTGATCATCTTCATAAAACAATTAACAACTCGTAATCAGTAGATGATTCCTTTGGGAATGTATTTTTATTCTCGTTTCATGCTTTTAAGGCCGCCTATTTTATAAACAAAAAGATTTTATTTTCTATTTTTTTTTATTATTAGTTGTTTAAATGCTGAATTGAGATATATTCTCGTCATTTTTAACGGGCAGTTATTCTAGTAGAGATAATGTTTTTAAAAGGAGTTTATAAGACTATGAGGCTGTCGATAGTAACGAAAGATGTAATGGTATGATAACGTAAAAATCCTAAAACAAGAAAAAGAGTGCCTTGCATAATTTGCTCTGCTGTTCTTCTGTCACTTGTTTTCACAACATGTTGTTTAAAATTTTTTAGCGAGTTTTATTTAAAAAACGGGCATATTTTTTCGATTTGTCTGCCCGTCCGTCCGTACGTGCTAGCCGTTAAATTGAAATTCCTAGTAAACAGTAAGAGATAAAGGACTAAAAATTTGAAGGTGATATGTGATCTGTTATGCAATTTATTTTTCGTTTTTTGTTTGGAGTGCTTGATTCCATTATAGGAATTTTCGAAAAAATACAATCTCCCCTGTTACATTTTATATCAGTTTAGAATTTAAATATCAAATCAAATTCTCGTATTTTAGCTTACATTTAAGCATCGAAACATTATTATTTAAATTTCGAGATTTATTTTTCTACGATCCACGTGTCCCTTACCAAGTACATAACATTGCGATTTAAAACAAGTTATGAAAGTGTACAGGGTACCACAAATGGGCGCGTTTCGTGCAATGGAGTACCTATTTGAAAGAAATGGCTATATAAACGCTTTTGAAATTGTTCCTTCGTTGAAAATTATTCATTTATTTTACGCCCCCGTTTATTCCTTACTTGAAAATTATACATTTCTTTCCACTTGCAAAACTCATTGAGTGCACGTAAGTTAGTTAGTTCTTTTCTTCGGCATAAATTATCAATATTCTTCCTATTTAAAAATATTACATGAACATGTAAGCAAGTAGAACGTATTTTTTGTGAGAGTATTTATGTTAGCAACAATGAAGAAGTAGCCAAGTAAGTTCAACTCGAATTAAGGCATTCTTGTTTGATTTTCATGATAATGGTGAGTCATACGGTAAAAATGTATAGGAAAAGATATACTCTAATTTACTAGTTCTACAAGTTTTATTTTGAAAACTATTTTGATATGACTCATACTTTACGGGATATGACGGCAAGTTCATTTTTGTCTCTAGTAAAGTGGTACCTCTGTTTGGCTTACGTGATTCATTTATGTGATTATATTTCACTGTAATTCCTTAATATAAATTTCATTTAAATCCGTTCGGTAGAAGCCGGGAACGAACATGCAGACGGACGCTAATAGGCGCTTATGCTGGAAGCAAAACTCGCCTAAAAATGAATTGCTTAGAAATGCCAAAAGTTTACCCTGCTTGTGAATAATTTATTAAAATCATTGTATTAAATTTATAGACAAGCATTAGAAAGCACACATAACAGTAGATATATCAATTTACTGATATCCCATTAGAAATTGTAATTTTTAAGCCGTCTTCCAGTATCACAAAATGTAATTCACGGTAATCACGTTTTCAGGCGTAGAGATGGTTGGAGTTTTTACAAATAACGTGTCCCTTACCGCTAGGATAACATTATGATTAAAAATTAAATATATACAAAGAAACAATACAAGGCACACTTTATATATTAATTTATTTATATTTTATTCTTACAATATCGGAAGATATAATTTTCGATATTCGCTTCGAAGTCTCCAGGTTTCTCAGGCGCAGACGCATCTCCGACCGAATATCTCTCCGCAAGTGCCCGTCTTCTTAAGCGTCAAACATTATGTATTGCATGCCGTGGGATTATTGAGACAGCCACGGAAGAAAAAGAGTTCCTTGGGCACCTCTAAATCAGAATAAAAAAGGAAAGATTCGTCATGAAAGAACACGAAAAAATTTGAGTTTTATCCTGGAATCCATAATCGTTTTAATTTTCGGATTATTTTTCAGTTCTGTTTGAACTCATCACATTCTGATTCAGGTGCACAATAAGTTAGATATAATAAAGAATGTCTTTAATATTCATTCCTTTAATCTGTGAATGATGTAAAAGAACGATTTGGATGTAGTGCATTCGTATTCAACCTTAAGAACGGAGATAGAACTCGATCCTCCTGATTCGACTAGAAGTTAAAAATAAGCTTTAAATCTTCGTATATGATTAAAATTACAATTCAGTGGAGTTCTACGACGAGATCATATCCACGAATAGCAGATCTTTCGGAAATATGTTCAGTTTTGATTGACGGAAATTACTTATACAGTAAAACACGTTTATAACTATCACGCCTAAAACGAAATCTCGGCTATAACGAAGAAATGTCTCGGTCCCTTGAATTTCTCCATAAGGGCAGTGGGTAAATTTGTCGGATGTAACGAACACGCATTTTACGAATTCTCGGCTTTAACGAACAAATGCTTTTAAGGGCACGTTGTTAACTCTTATATTAGAAATCTTGACCTGATTTCGGAGTATCTATCTAATAAAAATACATTCCCAAAGGAACCATCTACTGATTACGAGTTGTTAATTGTTTTATGAAAAAGTTCAAAATTTTTAAACAAATAATAAACATTATTAAGGTGTAAAATGACATAATAGAAATAAGCTAAAATTTTCGTACAAGTACGCGTTATGACTTCTCTCGTCATATATTGGTCAAAATGACAACACGTTGCAATCCGTATTTCCCGCTATCATTTCTAACTTTGGGGCAAAGAATGCTGTGCCTATATAGTAGTTCAATTTCTTGCTACTAAAACGCCCCAATCACGCGTGCAGAGCCACCGCAACTAAATAGACTTTTGGAAAGTTTGAACATTCACAGTCTAACATCTAGATGAGATATAAAATTGTTTATGTGCTAAACAGTATCTGAAAGCCATAAGTTTTCAAACAATTCAACATTCATTAGGAATCGTTCATTCGTTCAAGAGATATGAGGGAACAAAAACTGGTCTACCACAATGTCTTATAAATATTTTAGTGTGTATGTGTGTGTATGTATGTATGTTCTTTATACGTTTTTACACCGTTGAAGCTATCGAACTCAAAAGTTTCATGGGCCATCCTATGGACCAAAGGAAGAACTTGGTCTAAGTTTTCAGACCATGGGGTCTCTTATACCCCATGGGGTCAACAAAATACTATTTCCATAAGAATGCATGGGAAATGGTGTGGAGAAACCCCAAAATGCCATGCTGCGCTTCACTGATGTGGATATAAATATATCTAAATATTAACTTACGGTCACGGGAAATGGATTATTTTACGCATGAAAGACTGAATATTTTAATTCTGGTCATGTTTTGCTATATTACATGCTAAATCGCTCGAAATTTTCCTTTAAGCGCAAAATTATCGGTTTAGATGTCCATTTTCCAGGAGGCAACAGAGCTAAATTTCTTAATTGTTGTCCTCTTCAAAGGGAGATATACACGTAAAGATTAATTCAAGGAAAATCCACGCCGTAGAGGAAGAATAGCTAACGCCAAGATATGCCTAAATATAGTCTACTAGCTGAAATGCCCGGCTTCGCTCGGGAAAGTTTTCTTTTAAGTAGCAAACGATTTTTATTGCTCGGGGCAAACGTTCCCCATTCCTTAATTACGCAAGCGAGGCATACATTAACATTTACTATTTTATATATTGTATTGTAAAGTTTTACCATTAATATAATTACGCATTAACGTCTCACTTAATATTCACATGGACAGATGCACCGAAGCCTTTAAAGCAGCAAGAAAATTATGTGGATTATGTCAATACTATTAGCCAAAACGTAAACAATAAACAACATCTTGGTTACCGAACAAATGTAAGTAGATTTATCGATTTATGTTGCGATAAATCTTTCAATGTTAATGGTAAAAGATAACAATGTTCTAATATTCCTTAAAAATCATTTGACTCACTTGAAAAGTATTCATAAATTATATTTAGGCATGAATCCATTTGTACCCTTTATCTTGGCGTTAGTTATTCTTCCTCTACGGCGCGCCACGGCGTGGATTTTCCTTGCGTTAATCTTTACGTGGATATCTCTCCCTTTGAAGAGGACAGCAATTAAGAAATTTAGCTTTGTTGCCGCCTGGAAAATGGTCATATAAACCGACAAATTTTGCGCTTAAAGGAAATTTTCGAGCGATTTAGCATGTAATACTACGAAACATGAACAGAATTAAAATATTCAGTCTATCGTGCGTAAAATAATCCATTTTCTTTGACCGTAAGTAAAAAATTAGGTATATTTATATCCACATCAGTGAAGGGCTGCATGGCATTTTGGGGTTTCTCCACACCATTTCCCATGCATTCTTATGGAAATAGTATTTTGTTGACCCCGTGGGGTATAAGAGACCCCACGGTCTGTAAACCTATACCAAATTCTTCCTTTGATCCATAAGATGAACCATGAAACTTTTGAGTTCGATAGCTTCAACGGTGTAAAAACGTATTAAGAACATATATACACACACACACACACACACACACACTCTAATACAGGGATTCTGAACCTGTGGTACATGTACCACTTGTGGTACATTACGTTGTTCTAGGTGGTACGCGTATATGTCGAAAAAATAAATTTTTTATTTGTTTGAAAAAATATTTCAGTGATTTCCCAGTAACAAAAAAGCAAATATTATATATGTTCAAAATATTATATATATTATATATACAAAATATTATATATGTTTTCAATCAGGGCATCGAACCGGAACCGAACCGAAACCGGAAAAAACCGTTATTTCTCCTGGAGTGAAACCGAACCCGAACCGAAAAAAATTATTTTCCTAAACCCGAACCGAAACCGAAAACCGTTATTTATTTCTTTCCATATTTTTCGGTTCGCATAAAAAGTGGGAGCGAAGGAAGGGTTTTTCCTTTTGCTTTAGTTTGAGTCTTTCTGAAAGCCTCACGTTTAGAAACCGAATAAGAGAGGGTTGGGTTTTTCTTGAGAACATTCTCCTCAGCCTTGGGAAGGATGTCTTTGTGATTAATATCTGTTGGCTCAATAGTGGGATTTTCCATGTGCATCTCAATACATAGAGAGAGGGTCTACAATACATCCTGCTGAGATTACCTGTTAAACGAGGCTACTGGAAAGGAACTTGTGCGGTACTTTGAAAACAGCCTCTAATTGTCTTGCTACCCTCCCCCCGAGCATACCCCGTAGAGTGTGTTCCCGGCAAAAATATTTCCCGATTCTTAACTTGGATTTTCCTTAAAGTCGGAGATTATTGTCCCCATATACTTTCACTCCCTCTCCATATCCACTGAACCCTTGTATTCTGGTAGTCATTCTCTAAAACTTATCCAGGAAGGATCGCTCCGCAGTCGTGGTTTTGAGATATTCTTACTTCGGTTATCCTTTATACAGGTTAGTAAATTTCTATTTATTTTATAGAGTGCATCTTAAAATGAGCACACACATTCGTATTGGTTGCTTAAAACTGAAGAAAAATTAAATATGAATGCGAATTAGTTATTTTTAGTGAAATATTTTGCCGACTGCAGAAACCCACATTAGAGACCGCCTGAAGAAAGTTCACGACAGGCCGATTGTCTTATTTCCTTTTTGTTTGCATGTTTTATTGCAGGGTTATATGTAGATGTAAGTAGATGTTTTTTATTTGCTGCCGGGTGAAAATCACATGCTTTCGCTTAGTAATAATTTTTCGAAACGGTACTTGTCATTTCAATTTCATGAAATAATGAAGTTTAACATTCTCACACTACTTAAGTGATAAACAATATTCAGTCATCGTAAATTTGTATCATGTTAATAAACATTTCTCAGCCTTTCTGAATTCTCGGACCCTCAATTTCGGCGGGCTTCTTCCTCATAAATATTTTATAGATTTTTTCATCCATTTAAGTAATCTCTGAATGAAAAAGTCGTGCATTTACAGTTTTTACTATAATACGAGCAGTGGACGTGATCTACAAATTGTTAATGAAAATAACGTAATATTTTACTCAACTTACTGGCACTATTGAGATAACGCGATCTCTTATTTTACCGCACGATTTGTAAATAAAAATATTAATAATTCATTATTAGGCATTCCAGATTTAGCGCAGTTAGGTTACTCGCGAATTCACCTCATATATATACGTCCAGTTAGCGCAGGCGAGAGACATTATCATCGGAGCGGAAAGAGGGACCTTGCACCCATCGTCGTAAACAATTCATTTTTTGAAGCATTTTATTGCACGAAATTTGAAAGAACTCTATTCATGCGCAGTTTTTCCTGGAACCAGTCACAATTCAGAAGCCAACGGACGACATTTCCTGCAGTATAAAACAGAGGCTTAAGTGCACCATTCTGGATTGTATTTACATTGGATATGACGATTATGAAAGTGGTGTCAGTTATTTCTGTGTGAAAGCAGGGGATGATTTCGGTTAGGGAATATCACCTCCTAGAAGGGTACGAAAAATTCAAAATGTATTTAAGAGAGTTAAAGTGAATTATGTGATAAATATTATATTTCACCAGCTTGATAAACGTATTTCATAAGAAAAGAACAACTATGTAACTTCCACACTAAGTGGAGCCAAATATTTTATACTATAATATCCCAGGTCTGTTGGTTGGTCACGCTTTCACGATGGCCGATATAGATAGAGCGTTTAAACAAACTTCCCGAATAGGTAGAAGATTGAAAGTTGGCAAGGATGCTTGATTAACATATTTTAAGGTAATGACGAAAATAAATCTCCGAAAAAGTCCTGGATTCGACTCCAAGGAAGACATTTCTATTTTCCGTAAGGTAACACGTATAAATCCATTTTTTGATTTGCAGGTTTTTATTGTTTTGGAAATTAAAATTAGAAGGAATTAACCTACGATCTTCGTATCAGAACCATTTTGAAGAAAAATTATAAAGTTTCTTATTCTTTTCATCTTTTTCCGCATACATTTCGAAATCGCTCATGTTATACGTTCAATTCACATATTTTGTGGAAATACTATTGCCATTTTAACGGGATGTTGCCTTGGCTACCAGTTATATTGTTAGACCTCAAAATCCTATTGTTGTATCAATCCTTATGGGTGTAAGCATGCTTTGTATGCTTTTATAATACGAGAGAGAGGTAGAGGGTGGAGCGAGAGGGAGGGGGAGAGAGGGAAGTAGAGAGGGGAAGGGGGAAAGAGGGGAAGAAGAGAGAGGTTGAAGGGGAGGGCGAGAAATGGGGAGGGAGATAGGGTGTGAAAGGGAGGGAAAGAGAAGCAACTATTTTAAGTTTAACTAAAGATAGCCCGTCAACAACAGAATATTCACTAGATATGTTGTATATGATAAAATATTTCATATGTGAAAGTGGGATATTAATTATTTAAAATGAAAATAATAATAATCTATCTATCTATCTATAATTCTTCCATTGATATTTCAACGGGCATTACACTAGTAGCATGATAAAGTTTGTTGTTGTTGCCTTATGTTTATGTTGTGGTTGTAGTGATACTTGGTAATGTTTTTAAATTGTACCCATTTGAAAACTTTTTTCAAGAGCAAGACAAATTTACTCAGTTTTGATTACTATTATACATAATTTCAAGGTGTATGATAATTCTTTAATATCTCTTATAGCAACGGCGCATCATTAAAAACTCGAGTGAGAGGTGGGGGGGGGGGGGAAATAACGTAACTGATAAGATAAGCATTTTGGCAATATTTAAGTTGAATTGAAGATACGCGATATCAAATTTTAAGCCCGTATAAATAATGGAAATGAAGTTCATTGATGTTACGAAATTTTTCTGACAGACTGGAAGATATACGGTGAGACGAAGGGAAAAATTATTCCGAGTTATTGTCTGTTTGGTTGCAGTACCGCCATTAGTTCGGTAAATGTCCTTTTAACGAGTTGGGACGGTGGAAATAATAGAATTGTATTAACAAATTTTTGAAAGAACTTTTTAAAAAATTTATTTCGAAAACAGCATTCGAAAATTAGTCAGCCAGTAATATTAAAAGCCAAATAATTGTAACGGAGCAGTTGGACATCCCTTTGAATGCATATGAAAAAGATTAGAACAATACAGGGTATAACCCAATTAATTTTATATTTATCCTTATACATATACGAATATACTAGAGAATTTTCTGTCAAATATGACGGGTAGTCATTACATAAGTTTGAATTAAATTAAAATGTAAATAATAACTAATGACGTCGAATGAGTTTTCCCTCTCTTATTCTGATGGAGTTATCTGTTATAGTGTTAATCTGTATCGTAGCCTTAAATTAACGGTTTTGATCTTTCATAGTCTTTCTTTACCCTACTATTATACTGCATAAATACAGTTTCTTAAAATCGTACCTGCAAGCGCCTTGATGTCCAGCGACCCTCGCATATTTCATTAACACCTCCTGAGTAGCGGTACCGCCCACGTTGGGAATCACTGGTTCAAATTAAAAACTCACAAAATTGTGTCATACACAGCATATAATAGGTAGGTTAACTCCCTCTCAGAATAGGAAGGGGAAAACTCAAACCTAATCACATTAAATATAATGTCACGAAAAGTTTAATATTCGCCATTTTTTCTCTGCTTTAACTATTTCTTTTCAGCAGTAAGCAAACAAAATGCCGTAGTCGAAACCTATGAAAATCAATATAATAGGCAGTCTGAAATGCCACAAAGAATAATTAATTGTCGCGAAATAAATTTATCCATAGTGAACACCTGTAACATGTTTCTTCATCATGATAACAGACTTCCTTGTCGAATATAACCCTCTCCTCACACTGCACGTTTTGCTTCAAAGCCCATAACTCATATTACAAGTTATTAAATCCCTCAAAGAATGGCATTCGTGATAAAAACTATGTTAAGATAATTTATTGTATACAATTGCAATTTATAGCACGTTACAAAAGCATTGAGCCCACGACGATCACCTTTATGTGCAGTTTTTGAAGATCACCTATAAATTTATTCACGAAGTGCAGAATTTTCTTCGCGTGCGATGCATGTAGTTGGACGACGAATCGTTTAATGCATAAAACCAACAAGTTAGGAAAGTGCACAGCGTATCACAAACGGGCGCGTTTCGTGCAATGGAGTATTTGTAAGAAATGATTTATCTATGCGTAAGGGAAACAGCGTTTTAAAGTTCTTTTCTTCATAATAAATCTTCCATTTTCATCCTATCTTATTTAATAAAAAGCAATTCTCTGTCTATAACGCAAACTTCTCTCTGCCTATAACGCTAACTTAAACGCTAATAACTCGAGAAGTAAGGAAGATAGAAACTCGAAATTTCGCAGGGATGCTTGATTAACACTTTTTCAGGTGATAACGGATTTAAATCGCGAAAAAATTCCTTGGTCCGACTCCAATGGAGGCATTTCCATTTCCCATTACTTAACGCGATTTTTCGACGTGCAGGCTTTTATTCATTTGGAAATTAAAATTAGAAGGAATTAACCTACGACCTTAGATTTGAACCATTTTGAAAAATTATAAAGTTTCTTATTCTGTTCATCATTTTTCGCCCACAGTTCGAAATATCCCATGTTAAACGTTAAATTTACATAATTTATGGAAAAATATTGCCATTTTAACGGAATGTTGCCATGTTGACTAATTATATTGTTAGACCTCAAAATCCGATAGTTATATCAATCCTTAAGCGGTTTGTATGCTTTAATACGGGAGAGAGAGAGAGAGGGAGGAAGGAGAAAGAGAGGGAGAGAGGGGAGACTGAGAGATGGAGGAAGGCAATAATATAAACTTAATTAAAGATAGCCTGTATTATTGATGGGGTTTTATACTATTTATATTCCTACGTTTTAGTGACATTTTTGCGTGGCGCTGCATTCTACAAAGCAAACCGTTTTTGAATCTACGTAAGTAACTCAAATAATTAGAATTAGATTGTCCAAAAATTGTGATGGGATAAATCGTTTCATTAATTCCAAACATTTCTTAAACGTTTTTCTTTCGATAAATTAATTAATTTCTTTTGTTCGTTCATTTTGTGTTGATCATTGTGTTCTTGAGGGTTTTTAACACAATTTCTTTTTTTTTTTATTTTAATTCCCTCTGATAATCCGGGAAGTTATTCACAGATTCTAAGGTTTAATCTATCATATATTTTGAAGCGTGTGTTTGTGTTTGTTCATGGAACTCCTCCTAAACGATAAAACCTAGAATAACCAAATTTGATACGATTCTTCCTTACATCCTCACTTATTGTTAGTGAATGGTCAAGGCATGGAACAATAATAAGAAGCGCAGCTCCCATAAGAACAATGGTAATTAATACGTTGACGGCAGAGCCATCTAGCGGTCGGTACGAACTGAAGCGCGCCTAATTTAAACTCAAGCGGCAGACCAGGTTTTGGTGGTACATTTGAATTAATAAGCTAGATGACGTATTTAACATAAGTTTAGGACTCAAATTAAAACAAAACAACTGGGTGCAAGATTTCTTATTTACTCACGTAAAGAATAACGATACAACATTTATAAAAACACAACATTCTTTTCCGGATAGAAATACATTCATAAATAACAATAATATTTGTTCCGGCGACTCGTTGGTAAAGGCAAGTGGACAGTATAAATTAATAAATGCTAAAATTTTCTATAACTTACCAAGATGGTTTGGTGTTGAGTGAGCTTTGGGAGAATGTAAAACATCCTCAGAATCCCTCGGCTCATCTACAAGAATTAGAATACGATAGGATTAAGTTAACGAAATTCGAAAAACCGGTATATAATAAAATCGAAGTTTCACTGTACACCATGTATAATACTCAAACTTGTTTTCATACCTTCAAATACACAAGGAACGCCATTCATTCACTTTTAGGAGAGGCCGAGGGAATCTGCTGAGGAAATCATCATCTGTAAAAATGATCACTGCAGACCCTATACTTCTTCATACAGTTGATATCCGCAGACATTAAATCCTCCCTCAGGCAAAATTTTGCCCTAAATTATAAAGCAGAAATGGGCATCAAGACTAATAACAAAAAAACGTAATTCTCAACTTAACACAAGTATTCCGTTTTATGCGGTATCTCTTCTTTAAGCTCACGTCGAAATATCCTTCGGAAATCCGAAATCTTCTTGTCTGCCCTGCAGCTGTTAAAATTGTTGCACCAATATGCTGCACAATAAGCATTCCGTTCCATTTCAACAATTAGAAAAACACGACGCTGAAAAACCCCACCACTTTCCCGCGCGATTTCCAACGAACTGGTTTGAACAGTTTGAATCATGGAAGAATAATACGATAGCTGAGCAGAACAGAAGTTACGAAAAGAAATCAGCCGACGTAGAATGATACTATACATTATTATGCGCTTTACTTTGGTGCTATTGCACACCCTGCCACACACCATTGCGGTGGCTTGCAGGTTGAACTATAGATATAGATAATTAATTATTATTATTAATAATTAATTATTTCTTCCATGGTTTTGAGTAATGAGTGTGGAATAGGTATTTTTTAGACACATTGACCGATAGGATCGCTTCAGGCGCAACCATCAGAGACATCAATAGGTATTCAGGAAAATATCGAAGCTGCACTTCCCATTATTTCTTCCATGGTCAAGGTTTTGTCAACCAGGATTAATCAGTGCTGCCAATGTAGGGGATTAACATTTTTCCATAAGATAACACGTATGAATCCATTTTTGACTTGCATAAAAATACGTCAATGTGGACCGATTTTTTTTCGTTTCTGCTTTATTCGACGAATAAAACTCTATACTATCTTATTCCTGTGAAGTTTACATGTTACACGGTCGAAGTTTTCAGAAATACGTTATTTGTTTCGAAATTTTGTGGATTTTTCGTACCCCTCCCGGGCGTTGCCAAGGCGGCCGTCATTGTTATCTCCGATTCGGTTAGCTTCAATGAAGCTTACAAATAGACGAAAGTTTAGCGTTATTCGTTTCGCACTTTTGTTTAAGCAACGAAACGATCGATGTTTATGGATAGTAACGTAAATAGACACTGATTATTATTCAGGAACCGTTTATAACGATTGATGAAAGTAATTGAACCATCTTTCGTCTATTGAATACTGGAATCTTACATTTTTTTAAGTAAAGTAATTATATTCTACATTATAATGTTTATTAACGTAAACAGGCTCACGTATCTGGTGTACATTTACCAGTCAGTGTTCAATGATGGACAACTGTACGTTGCTTTTTCACGAGTTTCTTGCTTACAAGACATAAATGTAAACTTCTCATAGGCATAATTACACAAGAAATGAAGCAGGATTTGGCGTTAGTGATATATATGATAGGAAATACAATTATCGGTATATTTGAATGTAATACTTTCGGAAACGGATTGTTACAAGCAAATATGATTGATTGTTAAGAAAAGCTAATTGTAATTTAAAAAGTATCTACTAGGTATATAGGTATTTTAAAGAGTTTTTATGTTGTGCTGTAGCTTCACGAAATCCGTTGAAATTCAACGGGAAATTCTACTAGTTTAGTAATAATACATGCACACGTAAGTAAATTGAACGTATTTTTGTGAGATTGTTTATGTTAGCAACAATGAAGAAGTAACCACGCAAGAAAATTTCCAAGTTCAATTCCAATTAAGACATTCATGTTTGGTTTCTCTCCTCCAACGATAAAAATGTATAGGAACAGAAATACTTTTTTTATTTCTACAAGTTTTATTTCAAAAATATTTTAATATATGTAATACTTTACGAGATATGACAGAAAGTTCATTTTTTTTTCACCAGTAAAGGGGTACTCCTGAGTGGCTTAACTGATTCGTTTTTGTGATTTTCTTATTATCCTTGATAGTAAGTCTTTATTATTATCAAATTTCATGAAATCCGTTCGGTAGAAGCCGAGAGTGAACATGCGAACGGAAGGGCAGACAGCCAGACGGACGGACAGACCGACGCTAATTGGCGCGCATGCTGGTAGCGAAATGCGCATAAAAATAATTTTATAGATTTTGTTTATATAGGCTATGCCTTACTATGTATTTACCAGACCACAGGAGAGAGCCATAATTAGGGGTAAACAAAATACAATTCTATTATTTCCGCCGTCCCATCTCGGTAAAGGACATTTGCCGAACTAATGGCGGTACTTACTACAACCAATCCCGACAATAAATCGGAAGTATTTTTCACTTCGTCTCACCGTATATCTTCCAGTCTGTCAGAAAAATTTCGTAACATCAATGAACTTCTTTTCCATTATTTATACGGGTTTAAAATTTAATATCGCGTATCTTCAATTCAACTTAAATATTGCCAAAATGCTTATCTTATCATTTACGTTATTCCCCCCCCCCCCCCCCTCACTCTCTCCCACTCGAGTTTTTAATGATGCTCCGTTGCTATAAGAGATATTTAAGAATTATCATACACCTTGAAATTATGTATAATAGTAATCAAAACTGAGTAAATTTGTCTTGCTCTTGAAAAAAGTTTTCAAATGGGTACAATTTAAAACATTACCAAGTATCACAACGACCACATAATAAACATAAGGCAACTAGAACAAATTTTATCATGCTATATTTGGCTCCACTTTGTGTGGAAGTTACATAGTTGTTCTTTTCTTATGAAATACGTTTATCAAGCTGGTGAAATATAATATTTATCACATAATTCACTTTAACTCTCTTAAATACATTTTGAACTTTTCATAGCCTTGGAGGATATGATATTCCCTAACCGAAATCATCCCCTGCTTTCACATAGAAATAACTGGCACCACTTTAATGATCGTTACATACAATGTAAGCCTCTCTGTTTTCTACCGCAGGAAATGTCGTCCGTGGGCTTCTGAATTGTGATTGGTTCCAGGGAAAACTGCGCATGAATAGAGTTCTTTCAACTTTCGTGCTATAAAATGCCTCAAAAAATGAATTGTTTACGACGATGGGTGCTAGGTCCCTCTTTCCTCTCCGATGATATTGTCTCTCGCCTGCACTAACTGATCGTATAAATATGGGGTGAATTCGCGAAGAACCTACATAACTGTATAGCCGCATACCAAGTCAGCTTCACTAATCCCAGATTTTTTGGTGAGTTGTTGCGTCAGATTATATATTTTATATCCTTATAGAAATTAATATTAATGTAACTGTCGCATTACTTACGAGTTTAACGTAGTAATAAAAACTAACAATAGACTTAATCGTCAAAGAGATACAACGGCATTTCAGACAATAACTCGCGATGACAGTGAATCCAAACAATCCACCGATTTAACCTTTCGCTACAAATTTCTTCGCGTTTATTCTCTATTCAAACTATTCTTACATTTACTTGCAACACAAAGATTACTCTTTCGATCCACACAATGCATTCACAGCGGAGTAAGTCCTCCCGATAAAATAAAACATAACGTGAATGTGACATACAAGTAGGCTAGGCATACTATGGAACACGAGAATGAATTTATAATACAAAATACGAATTAATAAAGATCTCGTTCATCGCAAGGGTTCCCTTCCTCAGAATCTTAGAGAAACGAATTTGCGATAAGTGAAATATGCAATTAAACAACGTAATTAATGGGGGAAGCGATCCTCGTTTGAAAATTTGGGGTAAAATTGTGGATAATTTTAGTAATACTACAAACACAAATTAACATGCCAATTTTAAATAAATACAATTATTTATATTTTTTGATTGATTCACTGATACCTAACACATCTCATTGAATTGTAACAGACATGATGATTCCCGTTTGTAAAAATATCTATAATTTCCATGAAAAAATAAACAAAATAATGAGAATGTTGCGCGCTTGCAGAAGAAATTTCACTCACTCAATTCTTCGACAATAATTATTTTCTTTTTCCTTCCTCGCAGATTCGAATATCATTGGGTCGAGATGAATATATTAGCCCGTGTAACTTTGATCCTATGTGCCATCGTACTGATTTACTCCACTTCGGCGGCGGGTTCTCCTGATCCTGATGGTAAAAAGAATTGTTTACACTTTTAAAGAAAGTCATAGTATTTCTGCCATACGAACTGCTCCTTCATTAAAGGGAAATGCACTTGCGGTTTATTTAGATTGATTATCTATCAGTTAAAATTCAGTAAACAAAGTGAAACAGGTACTCGCGCCGCGATATATATTGTGTATATATAGTATCTTATGCATGCATTTATCTTTGAACCCAATTTTCAGTTTTATATTATTGGTATCTCTATCGTCGCATCAATTACCCAATAAATCAGAGTAAATTTTATAGCAACCCTATTACGTGAATCGAAATAGCTTTTGATGCTAATTTGTGAAGTATGTCGGTCAGACAATTGCCGTGATATGCGATCCGCGATATTTAACGTAAACAAATTAATATTTCTTACCCTGAAATGTCGTCTAAAAATCTTGAGTGCAGGTTGCCATATTAATAAATTAGACTTCTTTCATTGATACGATACAGGGAAATTCGTAAGTAACTTCCGGTTCGCCTAAATATGGATAATATATGATGCGATCTTCCAAGAATAATTTTTCCCGCTAAATTAAATGGTTCCATTACATTGAATCGTTAATTTCAAACTTAAGAAACCGATGCTCTCTCCAGTATGTGTACTGCTTTATATTTATTCCAATTATAAAACACGAGAAAAAAATCATGATTGCTCCGCGGACGATGAGTTGACCTAGTAATTGTATCTATCACTAGACGTATAGAGTTACTGTTTCAAACGGTGAGGACAGTATCGTCTTAATGATTTCACTTACTCCTATCTCGACTATCCTTGAGAAATAACTATGGTGGAATGCATTTTTTTATGAAATCCTATAACAGTCTTGTTGAATAAAAGACCTCTTCTTTTCATTTCAGTTCCTGATGCAACAGAAGAATGTATCTTAAAGCATTGCTGCCGGTATTTGCCTTTTTTAAGCAACACTTCCTGCGAAAGTTTAAATAACAACACACACGCAGATTGCTCAGGAAAGCACCAGGATTAATTCTGCTGTTGCAAATGAATAACTCTCACCGGTCACGCATGTATGGAATACGAAACTCGCTAACTTTTGAAGTGAAATAATTGGATCATGTAAATTACTGTGTTACTCTAGATATCATGTCATGTAATGAAATAATGCATTTCAAATCCGTGTGTTTCGTTTCGGCATGTAATGTAGACAAATTTAATAAAGAGCAAACCTAATTGATCTATTATTTACTGATGTGTTAAATCGTTCTCGTCTTTGGATTTGTTTGACTAATTGAGAAGTAAGCGATACGACATGAATGCCGAAAGACTTCTAGTTTTAATTAATTGAACTCGTGAAGAAATATATTTACTGGATATGGGTGCCGCTGCAGGACTTGAGGCAAGTGCCATCGATGCGACTGCACTTCGTCCAGCGCGGCGCGCATTCATATGGAAGGTGATTTAAACAAGATTAATTTCCCGTCAAAAATTACGAGAATACATGAATAGAGCATTAATACTAGGAGGCTTTCGTTATTCTACTGAGGATTTCATCTGTGCATTTGGCATCTCTAGTTATTAAGCTACCAAGATATCTGTATTCTCTAACTTGCTCCAACGGATTTCCATCAATACTTATTTATGTAGAGTAATGCCATTTTTAACAAACGTTCCGAGTAGCTAGAAGATTGACATTTGGTAGGAATTTTCGGTTCTTAGTAGAAGCCGTTTACGAAAAAAAAATTCCAAATTCCCGAGAATGATTTCCATTCCTCATAAGAAAACATGGAATAATCGATATTTCCACCGGCAACCTTATTTTATTTTGCTTATTAAAATTCGCATATTTTTTTAGTATTTTATTAACTTTCTCCAATATACATAGTATAGAGAAAGTACTGTTTCATAAAAAAAATCGAAATCGAGATTTCAACGGAAATACACGTTTATAAGCAAGCTTTGAAATAAATATTAAGACATTTTCCTAATTTATAATGCCTTCATCCTTTGGTAAAAAATGCGCAAAAGGTGAAATGATTGTATTACCATATAATACATAATTTTTTTCGCCAAAGACGTCTTGCACAACCCGGGCATCGCCGGATACTTTCAGCTAGTTTGTTTATAAAATATAATCCAGTGTAAATTTCGCCAAATGTCGTGATATGATTCAGTTTTTAAAGAAAATAAGTATTAAAATGGAGATATTATTGAAAAATGCTGTGAAAAGATGAAGCGGTTTTCAATATATGTATATACTTTAATGTGAATAATTGAGATTATGAAATGTTACAAAAAATTATATTTGATGATAAATGACTTTAATATTGTTAAATATGAACATTTCAGATTAAGAACTGTTACTGAAAATTATAATATAGTACGAATTATATGATATCATAGTACGAATTTTCGCCGCTTCACGTACTACGTCGCAAGGGGACTGCTGGGTCAATTCTCGCCGATACCCAGGTAAGGGGTACCCTCGGTAGCCCCCAGGGCAACCCTTAGTGACTATAAATACCAACGACATAGGTCATGGAGCCTATACTGAGGAGATTCCACTCCGGGTCCGAAACTGTTGCCAGTTTGGTCGCTCAAGTTTTAGTTACCAAAGTCGCCACACGCAGCCATGCGATCGGTAGGTTTGCTGAAATTATGGGGCGTAGGTATGATACACATGTAATTTTCGTGTTTCTATTTGCGATAATAGTTTGTTACGTAAGAACGCAATTGGTAATATAGGCGATATTTTGCGACAGCTATATCCAAAAGTACTCGAACTGCTTGGTGATCACTGATTCCTTCTTCAACAGTTACTTCGGAAACACGCTCGGGGATGTTAACTGCTAGTAAATCTAATATATTTTTCGCTCTCGTAGGTTTTTTGACTACCTGGATAAGGGAATGTTTATTGGAGATGTCTATTAGCGCTTCGCATGACTCGCGATTCCTACCGGATGGTATGAAGCTACAACTCTGCCAATTTATCGAGGGTAGATTGAAGTCTCCTCCTACTATGATAATGCTTTTACTATTCTTCTTCATTAGTGAGTTTATTTGAGCCTCTAGATCGTATATTTCTTCTGCGTTTGAAGCTGGCGGCCTATAATATGCACATACATGAATGTTTCCCACACCTTCACTGTTTAGAGTACACCAAGTGCTTTCAATATTGTTTTCAGCAAACTTGACCGGAGAATTTATTATTGTATTATTCACTGCTATAAACACCGCTCCTATTTGTCCTATCTCATAAATAGTTGTGATTATAAAAGTTGTAGAGAATAAAATTTTCTACACATTTTGTTTGAAACAATGTTTCGTCAAACCGATAGTTTAATAGATATTTTGGTTTTTCGTAGTTTTTTCCAAATATCTCCTTTAAAACGCAATTTTCATAAGCAGTTGTTATTATAAACGTTGTAGAGAATAAAATTTGATAGACGTTTTATTTGGTACATTTTTTCATAAAGCCGATAGTTTAAGAGATATTTTCATTTTTCTTCTAAATTTACGTTAAATACGTCGCCAAGTGATACCATTGTTCCCGCTGCTATGAAAATACTTTCTAATTGTTAATGGCGGTGCGCACGCCTCCAAGAGTGATATTAATTACTCGTAGATATTTTCTTATCTATAGAAGCAGTTAACAATTTTCTTTACTTCCTTTTTTCGTAATAAAGACTATTGAAAATATTTTAAGATTATTCTCGAATTCAATCGCTGATAATTGTTTCTGAGAACGCTGACGTCGAGAGTAATCATATTCATTGCTCTGTATGAAGAACTCATGTGTTGGTCCATCAGATTTTTATGAAAAGTTCAAAGAATGTAAGTAAACATGTAATTGAGGACGTGACATTAACCAAAATTATTTAATACTATAATAGCCCAGGTCTGTTGGTTGATTGGTTGATCACGCTTTCACGATGGCCGATATAGGGCGTTTTAACAAACTTCCCGAATAGGTAGAAGATTGAAATTTCGCAAGGATGCTTGATTAACATATTTTAAGGTAACGACGAAAATAAATCTCCAAAAAAGTCCTGGGTTCGACTCCAAGGAAGACATTTCCATTTCCGTAAGGTAGCATGTAAAAATCAATTTTTTGATATGCAGACTTTTATTGTTTTGGAAATTAAAATTAGAAGGAATTAACCTACGATCTTCGGATCTGAACCATTTTGAAGAAAAAATTACAGTTTCTTATTCTGTTCGTCTTTTTCCGCATACAATTGAAAATCGCTCATGTTGTACGTTTAATTCACATATTTTGTGGAAATATTGCCATTTTAACGGGATGTTGCTTGGCTACCAATTACCTATATAGTTAGACCTCAAAATCCTATTGTTGTATCAATCCTTATGGGTGTATAAGCTTTCTTTGTATGCTTTTAATACGAGAGAGAAGGGGGGAGAGAGAGGTAGAGGGGGGAGCGAGAGGGAGGGGGAGAGAGGGAAGTAGAGGGGGAGGGAGAAAGAGGGGGAGGGGGAGAAATAACGAGGGGGAAGGAGATAGAGGGTAGGAGAGAGAGAGAGGGTGTGAAAGGGGAGGGGGAAAGGGAGGGAAAGAGAATCAACTATTTTAAGTTTAACTAAAGATAGCCATTCAACAACAGAATATTCACTAGATATGTTGTATATGACAAAATATTTCATATGTGAAAGTGGGATATTAATTATTTAAAATGAAAATAATAATAATCTATCTATCTAACTATAATTCTTCCGTTGATATTTCAACGGGCATTACGCTAGTAGCATGATAAAGTTTGTTGTTGCTGCCTTATGTTTATGTTGTGGTTGTAGTGATACTTGGTAATGTTTTTAAATTGTACCCATTTGAAAACTTTTTTCAAGAGCAAGACAAATTTACTCAGTTTTGATTACTATTATACATAATTTCAAGGTATATGATAATTCTTAAATATCTCTTATAGCAACGGAGCATCATTAAAAACTCGAGTGGGAGAGAGTGAGAGGCGGGGGGGGGGAATAACGTAACTGATAAGATAAGCATTTTGTCAATATTTGTTGAATTGAAGATACGCGATGTTTAATTTTAAGCCCGTATAAATAACGGAAAAAATGTTCATTGATGTTACGAAATTTTTCTGACAGACTGGAAGATATACGGTGAGACGAAGGGAAAAATTATTCCGAGTTATTGTCTGTTTGGTTGCAGTACGGCCATTAGTTTGGTAAATGTCCTTTTAACGAGTTGGGACGGTGGAAATAATAGAATTGTATTAACAAATTTTTGAAAGAACTTTTTAAATAATTTATTTCGATAACAGCATTCGAAAATTAGTCAGCCAGTAATATTAAAAGCCAAATAATTGTAACGGAGCAGTTGGACATCCCTTTGAATGCTTATGAAAAAGATTAGAACAATACAGGGTATAACCCAATTAATTTTATATTTATCCTTATACATATACGAATATACATACTAGAGAATTTTCTGTCAAATATGACGGGTAGTCATTACATAAGTTTGAATTAAAGTAAAATGTAAATAATAACTAATGACGTCGATTGAGTTGTCCCTCTCTTATTCTGATGGAGTTATCTGTTATAGTGTTAATCTGTATCGTAGCCTTAAATTAACGGTTTAGATCTTTCATAGTCTTTCTTTACCCTACCATTATGCTGCATAAATACAGTTTCTAAAAATCGTACCTGCAACCGCCTTGATGTCCAGCGACCCTCGCATATTTCATTAACACCTCCTGAGTGGCGGTACCGCCCACGTTGGGAATCACTGGTTCAAATTAAAAACTCACAAAATTGTGTCATACACAGCATATAATAGGTAGGTTAACTCCCTCTCAGAATAGGAAGGGGAAAAATCAAACCTAATCACTTAAATATAATGTCACGAAAAGTTTAATATTCGCCATTTTTTCTCTGCTTTAACTATTTCTTTCAGCAGTAAGCAAACAAAATGCCGTAGTCGAAACCTATGAAAATCAATATAATAGGCAGTCTGAAATGCCACAAAGAATAATTAATTGTCGCGAAATAAATTTATCCATAGTGAACACCTGTAACATGTTTCTTCATCATGATAACAGACTTCCTAGTCGAATATAACCCTCTCCTCACACTGCACGTTTTGCTTCAAAGCCCATAACTCATATTACAAGTTATTAAATCCCTCAAAGAAGGGCATTCGTGATAAAAACTATGTTAAGATAATTTATTGTATACAATTGCAATTTAGAGCACCTTACAAAAACATTGAGCCCACGACGATCACCTTTATGTGCAGTTTTTGAAGATCACCTATAAATTTATTCACGAAATGCAGAATTTTCTTCGCGTGCGATGCATGTAGTTGGACGACGAAGGGTTTAATGCATAAAACCAACAAGTTAGGAAAGTGCACAGCGTATCACAAACGGGTGCGTTTCGTGCAATGGAATACAGGCGACTCCCGAGATTCGACAAATTCGATATTTCGACCCAGTCGATCGAATTGGGAACTATTTTACGCGAAGTAATTTTCGTCCCTACCAACCACGCGAGGTTTAGTGTCACTGTAGACATAGTTATTTCTGCTCTAATTGTTAGAATTTGTGCTTATTTCACACTTTTTTCTGTTAATCTTTTATTTAAATATATTTATTTTATTGATTTATTTATAAATTTATCACTTGGCATGATATCTAAAAGGAAATGTAATAGTGGTAATGCAAGTGAATCAAATAAAAGAGTGTCGTTCTACTATTAGCACTTATGTGAAACAGAATGAGAAAATTCTAGAACATGTGATAAATGCACGTAAGTTGATGGCTGGTTTGACAGATTTAAGAGAAGGACAGGTTTGCATAACCTTAAATTAACTGGCGAGGCTGCAAGTTATTTTGTGCTTTTTAATAACTTTTATATTAATTTCTCTGCGATATATACCCGTATGTATAGATGTTTGTAACAAACGACTCGCGCGAGCAGAGATGCGGGAACGTATCCCCTGATTATAACATCCAAGGCTATGGAAAAACGGCATTCGACGTTCGGTAATTCGAGATTCGACCACGTTTTCAGGAATGCATCCCTGTCGAGTCTCGGGAGTCGCCTGTTTGAAAGAAATGATTTACCTGTGCGTAAGGGAGTGTACGTATGTGGAAAAGCTGAAGCAGAAGGATTTTTTTTGTCTATTTAGGTAGTATTCTGAGTCAGTATAGAGAAAGAGATCAGAACAAGAATTCTTATTAGTAGACAACGAGAGTGACTAATAAGTTAGGAAAGTGTAGGTACAGCGTATCACAAACGGGCGCGTTTCGTGCAATGGAGCATTTGAAAGAAATGATTTACCTGTGCGTAAGGGAAATAGCGTTTTAAAGTTCTTTTCTTCATAATAAATAATCCATTTTCATCCTATCTTATTTAATAAAAATCAATTCTCTGTCTATAACGCAAACTTTTCTCTGCCTATAACGCTAACTTAAACGCTAATAACTCGAGAAGTAAGGAAGATAGAAACTCGAAATTTCGCAGGGATGCTTGATTAACACTTTTTCAGGTGATAACGGATTTAAATCGCGAAAGTATTCCTTGGTCCGACTCCAATGGAGGCATTTCCATTTCCCATTACTTAACATGTAAAACGCGATTTTTCGACGTGCAGGCTTCTATTCATTTGGAAATTAAAATTAGAAGGAATTAACCTACGATCTTTGGATTTGAACTATTTTGAGGAAAAATTATAAAGTTTCTTATTCTGTTCATCTTTTTTCGCCCACAGTTCGAAATATCCCATGTTAAACGTTAAATTTACATAATTTATGGAAAAATATTGCCATTTTAACGGAATGTTGCCATGTTGACTAATTATATTGTTAGACCTCAAAATCCGATAGTTATATCAATCCTTAAGCGGTTTGTATGCTTTAATACGGGAGAGAGAGAGAGAGGGAGGAAGGAGAAAGAGAGGGAGAGAGGGGAGACTGAGAGATGGAGGAAGGCAATAATATAAACTTAATTAAAGATAGCCTGTATTATTGATGGGCTTTTATACTATTTATATTCCTACGTTTTAGTGACATTTTTGCGTGGCGCTGCGTTCTACAAAGCAAACCGTTTTTGAATCTACGTAAGTAACTCAAATAATTAGAATTAGATTGTCCAAAAATTGTGATGGGATAAATCGTTTCATTAATTCCAAACATTTCTTAAACGTTTTTCTTTCGATAAATTAATTAATTTCTTTTGTTCATTCAATTTGTGTTGATCATTGTGTTCTTGAGGGTTTTTAGCACAATTTCTTTTTTTTTAATTTTAATTCCCTCTGATAATCCGGGAAGTTATTCACAGATTCTAAGGTTTAATCTATCATATATTTTGAAACGTGTGTTTGTGTTTGTTCATGGAACTCCTCCTAAACGATAAAACCTAGAATAACCAAATTTGATACGATTCTTCCTTACATCCTCACTTATTGTTAGTGAATGGTCAAGGCATGGAACAATAATAAGAAGCGCAGCTCCCATAAGAACAATGGTAATTAATACGTTGACGACAGAGCCATCTAGCGGTCGGTACGAACTGAAGCGCGCCTAATTTAAACTCAAACGGCAGACCAGGTTTTGGCGGTACATTTGAATTAATAAGCTAGATGACGTATTTAACATAAGTTTAGGACTCAAATTAAAACAAAACAACTGGGTGCAAGATTTCTTATTTACTCACGTAAAGAATAACAATACAACATTTATAAAAACACAACATTCTTTTCCGGATAGAAATACATTCATAAATAACAATAATATTTGTTCCGGCGACTCGTTGGTAAAGGCAAGTGGACAGTATAAATTAACAAATGCTAAAATTTTCTATAACTTACCAAGATGGTTTGGTGTTGAGTGAGTTTTGAGAGAATGTAAAACATCCTCAGAATCCCTCGGCTCATCTACAAGAATTAGAATACGATAGGATTAAGTTAACGAAATTCGAAAAACCTGTATGTAATAAAATCGAAGTTTCACTGTACACCATGTATAATACTCAAACTTGTTTCCATACCTTCAAATACGCTAGGAATGGCATTCGCTTTTAGGAGAGCCCGAGGGAATCTGCTGAGGAAATCATCATCTGTAAAAATGATCACTGCAGACCCTATACTTCTTCATACAGTTGATATCCGCAGACATTAAATCCTCCCTCAGGCAAAATTTTGCCCTAAATTATAAAGCAGAAATGGGCATCAAGACTAATAACAAAAACACGTAATTCTCAACTTAACACAAGTATTCCGTTTTATGCGGTATCTCTTCTTTAAGCTCACGTCGAAATATCCTTCGGAAATCCGAAATCTTCTTGTCTGCCCTGCAGCCGTTAAAATTGTTGCACCAATATGCTGCACAATAAGCATTCCGTTCCATTTCAACAATTAGAAAAACACGACGCTGAAAAACCCCACCACTTTCCCGCGCGATTTCCAACCAACTGGTTTGAACAGTTTGAATCATGGAAGAATAATTAATTATTATTATTAATAATTAATTATTTCTTCCATGGTTTGAGTAATGAGTGTGGAATGGGTATTTTTAGACGCATTGACCGATAGGATCGCTTCAGGCGCAACCATCAGAGACATCTATAGGTATTCAGGAAAAGATCGAAGCTGCACTTCCCATTATTTCTTCCATGGTCAAGGTTTTGTCAACCAGGATTAATCAGTGCTGCCAATGTAGGGGATTAACATTTTTCCATAAGATAACACGTATGAATCCATTTTTGACTTGCATAAAAATACGTCAATGTGGACCGATTTTTTTTCGTTTCTGCTTTATTCGACGAATAAAACTCTATACTATCTTATTCCTGCGAAGTTTACATGTTACACGGTCGAAGTTTTCAGAAATACGTTATTTGTTTCGAAATTTTGTGGATTTTTCGTACCCCTCCCGGGCGTTGCCAAGGCGGCCGTCATTGTTATCTCCGATTCGGTTAGCTTCAATGAAGCTTACAAATAGACGAAAGTTTAGCGTTATTCGATTCGCACTTTTGTTTAAGCAACGAAACGATCGATGTTTATGGATAGTAACGTAAATAGACACTGATTATTATTCAGGAACCGTTTATAACGATTGATGAAAGTAATTGAACCATCTTTCGTCTATTGAATACTGTAATCTTACATTTTTTTAAGTAAAGTAATTATATTCTACATTATAATGTTTATTAACGTAAACAGGCTCACGTATCTGGTGTAGATTTACCAGTCAGTGTTCAATGATGGACAACTGTACGTTGCTTTTTCACGAGTTTCTTGCTTACAAGACATAAATGTAAACTTCTCATAGGCATAATTACACAAGAGATGAAGCTGGATTTGGCGTTAGTGATATATATGATAGGAAATACAATTATCGGTATATTTGAATGTAATACTTTCGGAAACGGATTGTTACAAGCAAATATGATTGATTGTTAAGAAGAGCTAATTGTAATTTAAAAAGTATCTACTAGGTATATAGGTATTTTAAAGAGTTTTTATGTTGTGCTGTAGCTTCACGAAATCCGTTGAAATTCAACGGGAAATTCTACTAGTTTAGTAATAATACATGCACACATAAGTAAATTGAACGTATTTTTGTGAGATTGTTTATGTTAGCAACAATGAACGCAAGAAAATTTCCAAGTTCAACTCCAATTAAGACATTCATGTTTGGTTTCTCTCCTCTCTCCTACGATAAAAATGTATAGGAAAAGAAATACTTTATTATTTCTACAAGTTTTATTTCAAAAATATTTTAATATATGTAATACTTTACGAGATATGACAGAAAGTTCATTTTTTTTTCACCAGTAAAGGGGTACTCCTGAGTGGCTTAACTGATTCGTTTTTGTGATTTTCTTATTATCCTTGATAGTAAGTCTTTATTATTATCAAATTTAATGAAATCCGTTCGGTAGAAGCCGAGAGTGAACATGCGAACGGAAGGGCAGACAGCCAGACGGACGGACAGACCGACGCTAATTGGCGCGCATAAAGGTAGCGAAATGCGCATAAAAATAATTTTAAAGATTTTGTTTATATAGGCTATGCCTTACTATGTATTTACCAGACCACAGGAGAGAGCCATAATGAAGGGTAAACAAAATACAATTCTATTATTTCCGCCGTCCCATCTCGGTAAAGGACATTTGCCGAACTAATGGCGGTACTTACTACTACCAATCCCGACAATAAATATGAAGTATTTTTCACTTCGTCTCACCGTATATCTTCCAGGCTGTCAGAAAAATTTCGTAACATCAATGAACTTCTTTTCCATTACTTATACGGGTTTAAAATTTATATCGCGTATCTTCAATTCAACTTAAATATTGCCAAAATGCTTATCTTATCAGTTACGTTATTTCCACCGTCCCAACTCGTTAAAAGGACATTTACCGAACTAATGGCGGTACTGCAACCAAACAGAAAATAACTCGGAATAATTTTTCCCTTCGTCTCACCGTATATCTTCCAGTCTGTCAGAAAAATTTCGTAACATCAATGAACTTCTTTTCCATTATTTATACGGGTTTAAAATTTAATATCGCCTATCTTCAATTCAACTTAAATATTGCCAAAATGCTTATCTTATCATTTACGTTATTCCCCCCCCCCCCCCCCCCCCCCCCCTCACTCTCTCCCACTCGAGTTTTTAATGATGCTCCGTTGCTATAAGAGATATTTAAGAATTATCATACACCTTGAAATTATGTATAATAGTAATCAAAACTGAGTAAATTTGTCTTGCTCTTGAAAAAAGTTTTCAAATGGGTACAATTTAAAACATTACCAAGTATCACAACGACCACATAATAAACATAAGGCAACTAGAACAAATTTTATCATGCTATATTTGGCTCCACTTTGTGTGGAAGTTACATAGTTGTTCTTTTCTTATGAAATACGTTTATCAAGCTGGTGAAATATAATATTTATCACATAATTCACTTTAACTCTCTTAAATACATTTTGAACTTTTCATAGCCTTGGAGGATATGATATTCCCTAACCGAAATCATCCCCTGCTTTCACATAGAAATAACTGGCACCACTTTAATGATCGTTACATACAATGTAAGCCTCTCTGTTTTCTACCGCAGGAAATGTCGTCCGTGGGCTTCTGAATTGTGATTGGTTCCAGGGAAAACTGCGCATGAATAGAGTTCTTTCAACTTTCGTGCTATAAAATGCCTCAAAAAATGAATTGTTTACGACGATGGGTGCAAGGTCCCTCTTTCCTCTCCGATGACATTGTCTCTCGCCTGCGCTAACTGATCGTATAAATATGGGGTGAATTCGCGAAGAACCTACATAACTGTATAGCCGCATACCAAGTCAGCTTCACTAATCCCAGATTTTTTGGTGAGTTGTTGCGTCAGATTATATATTTTATATCCTTATAGAAATTAATATTAATGTAACTGTCGCATTACTTACGAGTTTAACGTAGTAATAAAAACTAACAATAGACTTAATCGTCAAAGAGATACAACGGCATTTCAGACAATAACTCGCGATGACAGTGAATCCAAACAATCCACCGATTTAACCTTTCGCTACAAATTTCTTCGCGTTTATTCTCTATTCAAACTATTCTTACATTTACTTGCAACACAAAGATTACTCTTTCGATCCACACAATGCATTCACAGCGGAGTAAGTCCTCCCGATAAAATAAAACATAACGTGAATGTGACATACAAGTAGGCTAGGCATACTATGGAACACGAGAATGAATTTATAATACAAAATACGAATTAATAAAGATCTCGTTCATCGCAAGGGTTCCCTTCCTCAGAATCTTAGAGAAACGAATTTGCGATAAGTGAAATATGCAATTAAACAACGTAATTAATGGGGGAAGCGATCCTCGTTTGAAAATTTGGGGTAAAATTGTGGATAATTTTAGTAATACTACAAACACAAATTAACATGCCAATTTTAAATAAATACAATTATTTATATTTTTTGATTGATTCACTGATACCTAACACATCTCATTGAATTGTAACAGACATGATGATTCCCGTTTGTAAAAATATCTATAATTTCCATGAAAAAATAAACAAAATAATGAGAATGTTGCGCGCTTGCAGAAGAAATTTCACTCACTCAATTCTTCGACAATAATTATTTTCTTTTTCCTTCCTCGCAGATTCGAATATCATTGGGTCGAGATGAATATATTAGCCCGTGTAACTTTGATCCTATGTGCCATCGTACTGATTTACTCCACTTCGGCGGCGGGTTCTCCTGATCCTGATGGTAAAAAGAATTGTTTACACTTTTAAAGAAAGTCATAGTATTTCTGCCATACGAAGTGCTCCTTCATTAAAGGGAAATGCACTTGCGGTTTATTTAGATTCATTATCTATCAGTTAAAATTCGGTAAACAAAGTGAAACAGGTACTCGCGCCGCGATATATATTGTGTATATATAGTATCTTATGCATGCATTTATCTTTGAACCCAATTTTCAGTTTTATATTATTGGTATCTCTATCGTCGCATCAATTACCCAATAAATCAGAGTAAATTTTATAGCAACCCTATTACGTGAATCGAAATAGCTTTTGATGCTAATTTGTGAAGTATGTCGGTCAGACAATTGCCGTGATATGCGATCCGCGATATTTAACGTAAACAAATTAATATTTCTTACCCTGAAATGTCGTCTAAAAATCTTGAGTGCAGGTTGCCATATTAATAAATTAGACTTCTTTCATTGATACGATACAGGGAAATTCGTAAGTAACTTCCGGTTCGCCTAAATATGGATAATATATGATGCGATCTTCCAAGAATAATTTTTCCCGCTAAATTAAATGGTTCCATTACATTGAATCGTTAATTTCAAACTTAAGAAACCGATGCTCTCTCCAGTATGTGTACTGCTTTATATTTATTCCAATTATAAAACACGAGAAAAAAATCATGATTGCTCCGCGGACGATGAGTTGACCTAGTAATTGTATCTATCACTAGACGTATAGAGTTACTGTTTCAAACGGTGAGGACAGTATCGTCTTAATGATTTCACTTACTCCTATCTCGACTATCCTTGAGAAATAACTATGGTGGAATGCATTTTTTTATGAAATCCTATAACAGTCTTGTTGAATAAAAGACCTCTTCTTTTCATTTCAGTTCCTGATGCACCAAAAGAATGTATGTTAAAGCATTGCTGCCAGTATTTGTCTTCTTTAAGCAACACTTCCTGCGAAAGTTTAAATAACAACACACACCTAGATTGCTCAGGAAAGCACTAGGATTAATTCTGCTGTTGCAAATGAATAACTCTCACCGGTCACGCATGTATGGAATACGAAACTCGCTAACTTTTGAAGTGAAATAATTGGATCATGTAAATTACTGTGTTACTCGTAGATATCATGTCATGTAATGAAATAATGCATTTCAAATCTGTGTGTTTCGTTTTGGCATGTAATGTAGACAAATTTAATAAAGAGCAAACCTAATTGATCTATTATTTACTGATGTGTTAAATCGTTCTCGTCTTTGGATTTGTTTGACTAATTGAGAAGTAAGCGATACGACATGAATGCCGAAAGACTTCTAGTTTTAATTAATTGAACTCGTGAAGAAATATATTTACTGGATATGGGTGCCGCTGCAGGACTTGAGGCAAGTGCCATCGATGCGACTGCACTTCGTCCAGCGCGGCGCGCATTCATATGGAAGGTGATTTAAACAAGATTAATTTCCCGTCAAAAATTACGAGAATACATGAATAGAGCATTAATACTAGGAGGCTTTCGTTATTCTACTGAGGATTTCATCTGTGCATTTGGCATCTCTAGTTATTAAGCTACCAAGATATCTGTATTCTCTAACTTGCTCCAACGGATTTCCATCAATACTTATTTATGTAGAGTAATGCCATTTTTAACAAACGTTCCGAGTAGCTAGAAGATTGACATTTGGTAGGAATTTTCGGTTCTTAGTAGAAGCCGTTTACGAAAAAAAATTTCCAAATTCCCGAGAATGATTTCCATTCCTCATAAGAAAACATGGAATAATCGATATTTCCACCGGCAACCTTATTTTATTTTGCTTATTAAAATTCGCATATTTTTTTAGTATTTTATTAACTTTCTCCAATATACATAGTATAGAGAAAGTACTGTTTTCATAAAAAAAATCGAAATCGAGATTTCAACGGAAATACACGTTTATAAGCAAGCTTTGAAATAAATATTAAGACATTTTCCTAATTTATAATGCCTTCATCCTTTGGTAAAAAATGCGCAAAAGGTGAAATGATTGTATTACCATATAATACATAATTTTTTTCGCCAAAGACGTCTTGCACAACCCGGGCATCGCCGGATACTTTCAGCTAGTTTGTTTATAAAATATAATCCAGTGTAAATTTCGTAAAATGTCGTGATATGATTCGGTTTTTAAAGAAAATAAGTATTAAAATGGAGATATTATTGAAAAATGCTGTGAAAAGATGAAGCGGTTTTCAATATATGTATATACTTTAATGTGAATAATTGAGATTATGAAATGTTACAAAAAATTATATTTGATGATAAATGACGTTAATATTGTTAAATATGAACATTTCAGATTAAGAACTGTTACTGAAAATTATAATATAGTACGAATTATATGATATCATAGTACGAATTTTCGCCGCTTCACGTACTACGTCGCAAGGGGACAGCTGGGTCAAGTCTCGCCGATACCCAGGTAAGGGGTGCCCTCGGTAGCCCCCAGGGCACCCCTTAGTGACTATAAATACCAACGACATAGGTCATGGAGCCTATCCCCCCTCTTCACAACCAATTGGTCAAAATTTAAAATGCAAATCGATAGCCTCTTTTCTGATATCTCCCACCTCACCGACCCTTCCCCAGCCGACATTGAGGCCCAGGTAGAGCTAATTACCTCAGCATTCTCGACCGCCCAATCAAATTCATCCAGGCTCCTCTCTTGTAATTCCCCGCCCCAAAACCCCTTTCCGGACTACCTCCACGACCTGATCCAGACAAGGAACAGGATACGAAGACAATGGCAGCGCTACAGGGACCCTGACGACCTACTGAAATACAGAAGACTCTGTAAGACTGTCAAAAGAGAAATAGCTAACTTTCGAAACTCCAAATGGGAAAAATTACTGAACTCCCTGACTTTTGAGGACAACAGCTTGTGGAGAATGTCGAAAGCCCTAACAAAACCACGTCTCTTCTCCCCCCCTCTAATTTCTAATAATACCTTCATCTTAAATCCGGCCTCTAAAGCCAAAATCTTTGCCGATTTTCTTAAGGACTCCATGTCGCTTCCTCCTGCCCCCACCTCTTCCGAGGAATCCGACATAAAGTCCTACCGCGCATCTATTGATCTATCCCCCCCCTATAATCCCTCCCCCACTAGCTGCCCCGAAATAAAATCGATACTGCACAACCTCAAAAATAGAAAAGCCCCTGGGCTTGACTCAATTACCAATCTTCACTTAAAAAATCTCCTTAACTCTCCCCCAGCTTTGACCGTTCTAGAAAATCTCTTCAACTCTTGCCTTTCCTGCTGCCATTTCCCTCAGAAATGGAAGCATGGAAAGGTCATTTTAATTCGTAAACCAGGGAAAAACCCGAACCTTCCGTCCAGCTATCGTCCCATCACCCTTCTCTCCAACCTCTCTAAAGTTTTCGAAGCCCTTGTTTTAACTAGACTCAACTCCTTTCTCCAATCTAACAATACAATCCGCCCGGAGCAGTTGGGCTTCCGCTCCCACTCTTCTACCTCCCATCAAATTCTTAGACTTCTTGAATTAATCTCCGCCGGATTTAACTTCCGTCGGCGTTCGACACAAGCAGTTTTCCTCGACGTAGCCAAAGCCTTTGACAAAGTATGGCACTCAGGACTTGTTTTCAAACTCAACTCTGTCGACGTCCCCTTGTACCTCCAAAAGATCATTAGCTCCTATCTTAGGGGTCGCAGTTTCCAAACGTATGTGGATGGGGCCCTCTCTCCCAAACGCCGCGCCAGGGCCGGCGTCCCTCAAGGCGGACTCTTAAGTCCGACCCTCTTTAATATCTACATGAATGACCTACCCTCTCATAAAGACACCACCACCTTTATGTATGCAGATGACACAGCTATAGCCGCCCAATCAACATACCCCGACGTTGCGATTAAAAAATTAAATTCACACCTTAAGCTACTTCAACTTTGGACCCGTAAATGGAAATTAACCATAAACGCAGACAAGAGCACTCACATAAACTTCTCGCGACATAGAAGACATCGTCTCACTCAACACCCTACACTTAACGGCGCTATCATCCCTACCAACCCCACGCATAAATTCCTAGGGCTACATCTAGACAGCAAGCTAACTTGGAACCATCATACCTCATCTATCCTCCGTAAAGCCTCTGCAGCAAGGTCCATCCTCTCTCCTCTCCTGTGTCCCAAAAGTCCCCTCTCTCGGCATAACAAGCTACGCATCTACCTTAGCCTTATCCGCCCTGTCTTCAGCTACGCTTCTTATAACACTAGCAAGCGTAACCTATCCAAGTACGAGGTCTTTCAGAACAAGACGTTGCGGCACATCACCCAACAGTCGCCCCTGGTCCCCATGAGAGAGATCCTTCAAACTCACCACATACCATCTATGAAGGATTTCTCCGTGAGGATGGCTACCAGGTTTAGATCCCGTCTCCCTCTGACTCGTAATCCCCTACTTACCAACATTTGGAATTCCCCGTTAGGTCCCCGAAATCGTAAATATAAGACCCCGAGAGCAATCTTTAACCCTCCCTAACAACGCAAACTTTCCTATGTCTACTCTCTTCTAGCAATTATTTTAGTATTTAAAAATCGCATCTAGTTTTGTCTTGTTAGCTTTAGCACCTAGTGTAGTTTTTGAGGTCAATGTACATATAAGTTATGCTAATGGGAGTCGGCTTCTGGTGGAAAAATAAAAAATATGTAAATAAAAATTGAAAAAATATAAAAATGGAAAAAAAAATAAAATAAAATAAAAATAAAAATATACAAAAAAAATAAAAAATCTACCACCCGCCTGTAACAAATAACCTCCCTAGCGATCTCTGTATCATTATGTTAATTTTAAGTTACAACTAGTTATGTAATCCTAGTTTAAGTTTCCTCCTTCTTTTCCGCTATCTACACAAATTAAGGTATGAGAGTAATTGTAATTTGCAAGGGCCATTTGTTGAGAGGTACGTCAGAACCGCTGTAGGATCGGGTTTCCCGATGGAGCAGCTACCCGCTGGGCGACTTCGTCGCTGCCAACACCCCCCTTTTCATGGAGCCTATACTGAGGAGATTCCACTCCGGGTCCGAAACTGTTGCCAGTTTGGTCGCTCAAGTTTTAGTTACCAAAGTCGCCACACGCAGCCATGCGATCGGTAGGTTTGCTGAAATTATGGGGCGTAGGTATGATACACATGTAATTTTCGTGTTTCTATTTGCGATAATAGTTTGTTACGTAAGAACGCAATTGGTAATATAGGCGATATTTTGCGACAGCTATATCCAAAAGTACTCGAACTGCTTGGTGATCACTGATTCCTTCTTCAACGGTTACTTCGGAAACACGCTCGGGGATGTTAACTGCTAGTAAATCTAATATATTTTTCGCTCTCGTAGGTTTTTTGACTACCTGGAGAAGGGAATGTTTATTGGAGACGTCTATTAGCGCTTCGCATGACTCGCGATTCCTACCGGATGGTATGAAGCTACAACTCTGCCAATTTATCGAGGGTAGATTGAAGTCTCCTACTATGATAATGCTTTTACTATTCTTCTTCATTAGTGAGTTTATTTGAGCCTCTAGATCGTATATTTCTTCTGCGTTTGAAGCTGGCGGCCTATAATATGCACATACATGAATGTTTCCCACACCTTCACTGTTTAGAGTACACCAAGTGCTTTCAATATTGTTTTCAGCAAACTTGACCGGAGAATTTATTATTGTATTATTCACTGCTATAAACACCGCTCCTATTTGTCCCATCTCATAAATAGTTGTGATTATAAAAGTTGTAGAGAATAAAATTTTCTACACATTTTGTTTGAAACAATGTTCCGTCAAACCGATAGTTTAATAGATATTTTGGTTTTTCGTAGTTTTTTCCAAATATCTCCTTTAAAACGCAATTTTCATAAGCAGTTGTTATTATAAAAGTTGTAGAGAATAAAATTTGATAGACGTTTTATTTGGAACATTTTTTCATAAAGCCGATAGTTTAAGAGATATTTTCATTTTTCTTCTAAATTTACGTTAAATATGTCGCCAAGTGATACCATTGTTCCCGCTGCTATGAAAATACTTTCTAATTGTTAATGGCGGTGCGCACGCCTCCAAGAGTGATATTAATTACTCGTAGATATTTTCTTATCTATAGAAGCAGTTAACAATTTTCTTTACTTCCTTTTTTCGTAATAAAGACTATTGAAAATATTTTAAGATTATTCTCGAATTCAATCGCTGATAATTGTTTCTGAGAACGCTGACGTCGAGAGTAATCATATTCATTGCTCTGTATGAAGAAAGTCATGTGTTGGTCCATCAGATTTTTATGAAAAGTTCAAAGAATGTAAGTAAACATGTAATTGAGGACGTGACATTAACCAAAATTATTTAATACTATAATAGCCCAGGTCTGTTGGTTGATTGGTTGATCACGCTTTCACGATGGCCGATATAGAGCGTTTTAACAAATTTCCCGAATAGGTAGAAGATTGAAATTTCGCAAGGATGCTTGATTAACATATTTTAAGGTAACGACGAAAATAAATCTCCAAAAAAGTCCTGGGTTCGACTCCAAGGAAGACATTTCCATTTTCCGTAAAGTAGCATGTAAAAATCAATTTTTTGATATGCAGACTTTTATTGTTTTGGAAATTAAAATTAGAAGGAATTAACCTACGATCTTCGGATCTGAACCATTTTGAAGAAAAAATTACAGTTTCTTATTCTGTTCGTCTTTTTCCGCATACAATTGGAAATCGCTCATGTTGTACGTTTAATTCACATATTTTGTGGAAATATTGCCATTTTAACGGGATGTTGCTTGGCTACCAATTACCTATATAGTTAGACCTCAAAATCCTATTGTTGTATCAATCCTTATGGGTGTATAAGCTTTCTTTGTATGCTTTTAATACGAGAGAGAAGGGGGGAGAGAGAGGTAGAGGGGGGAGCGAGAGGGAGGGGGAGAGAGGGAAGTAGAGGGGGAGGGAGAAAGAGGGGGAGGGGGAGAAATAACGAGGGGGAAGGAGATAGAGGGTGGGAGAGAGAGAGAGGGTGTGAAAGGGGAGGGGGAAAGGGAGGGAAAGAGAATCAACTATTTTAAGTTTAACTAAAGATAGCCCTTCAACAACAGAATATTCACTAGATATGTTGTATATGAAAGTGGGATATTAATTATTTAAAATGAAAATAATAATAATCTATCTATCTAACTATAATTCTTCCGTTGATATTTCAACGGGCATTACGCTAGTAGCATGATAAAGTTTGTTGTTGCTGCCTTATGTTTATGTTGTGGTTGTAGTGATACTTGGTAATGTTTTTAAATTGTACCCATTTGAAAACTTTTTTCAAGAGCAAGACAAATTTACTCAGTTTTGATTACTATTATACATAATTTCAAGGTATATGATAATTCTTAAATATCTCTTATAGCAACGGAGAATCATTAAAAACTCGAGTGGGAGAGAGTGAGAGGGGGGGGGGGGAATAACGTAACTGATAAGATAAGCATTTTGGCAATATTTAAGTTGAATTGAAGATACGCGATGTTAAATTTTAAGCCCGTATAAATAACGGAAAAGATGTTCATTGATGTTACGAAATTTTTCTGACAGACTGGAAGATATACGGTGAGACGAAGGGAAAAATTATTCCGAGTTATTGTCTGTTTGGTTGCAGTACGGCCATTAGTTTGGTAAATGTCCTTTTAACGAGTTGGGACGGTGGAAATAATAGAATTGTATTAACAAATTTTTGAAAGAACTTTTTAAATAATTTATTTCGATAACAGCATTCGAAAATTAGTCAGCCAGTAATATTAAAAGCCAAATAATTGTAACGGAGCAGTTGGACATCCCTTTGAATGCTTATGAAAAAGATTAGAACAATACAGGGTATAACCCAATTAATTTTATATTTATCCTTATACATATACGAATATACATACTAGAGAATTTTCTGTCAAATATGACGGGTAGTCATTACATAAGTTTGAATTAAAGTAAAATGTAAATAATAACTAATGACGTCGATTGAGTTGTCCCTCTCTTATTCTGATGGAGTTATCTGTTATAGTGTTAATCTGTATCGTAGCCTTAAATTAACGGTTTAGATCTTTCATAGTCTTTCTTTACCCTACCATTATGCTGCATAAATACAGTTTCTAAAAATCGTACCTGCAACCGCCTTGATGTCCAGCGACCCTCGCATATTTCATTAACACCTCCTGAGTGGCGGTACCGCCCACGTTGGGAATCACTGGTTCAAATTAAAAACTCACAAAATTGTGTCATACACAGCATATAATAGGTAGGTTAACTCCCTCTCAGAATAAGAAGGGGAAAACTCAAACCTAATCACTTAAATATAATGTCACGAAAAGTTTAATATTCGCCATTTTTTCTCTGCTTTAACTATTTCTTTCAGCAGTAAGCAAACAAAATGCCGTAGTCGAAACCTATGAAAATCAATATAATAGGCAGTCTGAAATGCCACAAAGAATAATTAATTGTCGCGAAATAAATTTATCCATAGTGAACACCTGTAACATGTTTCTTCATCATGATAACAGACTTCCTAGTCGAATATAACCCTCTCCTCACACTGCACGTTTTGCTTCAAAGCCCATAACTCATATTACAAGTTATTAAATCCCTCAAAGAAGGGCATTCGTGATAAAAACTATGTTAAGAAATTTATTGTATACAATTGCAATTTAGAGCACCTTACAAAAACATTGAGCCCACAACAATCACCTTTATGTGCAGTTTTTGAAGATCACCTATAAATTTATTCACGAAATGCAGAATTTTCTTCGCGTGCGATGCATGTAGTTGGACGACGAAGGGTTTAATGCATAAAACCAACAAGTTAGGAAAGTGCACAGCGTATCACAAACGGGCGCGTTTCGTGCAATGGAATACAGGCGACTCCCGAGATTCGACAAATTCGATATTTCGACCCAGTCGATCGAATTGGGAACTATTTTACGCGAAGTAATTTTCGTCCCTACCAACCACGCGAGGTTTAGTGTCACTGTAGACATAGTTATTTCTGCTCTAATTGTTAGAATTTGTGCTTATTTCACACTTTTTTCTGTTAATCTTTTATTTAAATATATTTATTTTATTGATTTATTTATAAATTTATCACTTGGCATGATATCTGAAGGAAATGTAATAGTGGTAATGCAAGTGAATCAAATAAAAGAGTGTCGTTCTACTATTAGCACTTATGTGAAACAGAATGAGAAAATTCTAGAACATGTGATAAATGCACGTAAGTTGATGGCTGGTTTGACAGATTTAAGAGAAGGACAGGTTTGCATAACCTTAAATTAACTGGCGAGGCTGCAAGTTATTTTGTGCTTTTTAATAACTTTTATATTAATTTCTCTGCGATATATACCCGTATGTATAGATGTTTGTAACAAACGACTCGCGCGAGCAGAGATGCGGGAACGTATCCCCTGATTATAACATCCAAGTCTATGGAAAAACGGCGTTCGACGTTCGGTAATTCGAGATTCGACAACGTTTTCAGGAATGCATCCCTGTCGAGTCTCGGGAGTCGCCTGTGTTTGAAAGAAATGATTTTACCTGTGCGTAAGGGAGTGTACGTATGTGGAAAAGCTGAAGCAGAAGGATTTTTTTTGTCTATTTAGGTAGTATTCTGAGTCAGTATAGAGAAAGAGATCAGAACAAGAATTCTTATTAGTAGACAACGAGAGTGACTAATAAGTTAGGAAAGTGTAGGTACAGCGTATCACAAACGGGCGCGTTTCGTGCAATGGAGCATTTGAAAGAAATGATTTACCTGTGCGTAAGGGAAATAGCGTTTTAAAGTTCTTTTCTTCATAATAAATAATCCATTTTCATCCTATCTTATTTAATAAAAATCAATTCTCTGTCTATAACGCAAACTTTTCTCTGCCTATAACGCTAACTTAAACGCTAATAACTCGAGAAGTAAGGAAGATAGAAACTCGAAATTTCGCAGGGATGCTTGATTAACACTTTTTCAGGTGATAACGGATTTAAATCGCGAAAAAATTCCTTGGTCCGACTCCAATGGAGGCATTTCCATTTCCCATTACTTAACATGTAAAACGCGATTTTTCGACGTGCAGGCTTCTATTCATTTGGAAATTAAAATTAGAAGGAATTAACCTACGATCTTTCGCCATCAGTTCGAAATATCCCATGTTAAACGTTAAATTTACATAATTTATGGAAAAATATTGCCATTTTAACGGAATGTTGCCATGTTGACTAATTATATTGTTACACCTCAAAATCCGATAGTTATATCAATCCTTAAGCGGTTTGTATGCTTTAATACGGGAGAGAGAGAGAGAGAGGGAGGAAGGAGAAAGAGAGGGAGAGAGGGGAGACTGAGAGATGGAGGAAGGCAATAATATAAACTTAATTAAAGATAGCCTGTATTATTGATGGGCTTTTATACTATTTATATTCCTACGTTTTAGTGACATTTTTGCGTGGCGCTGCGTTCTACAAAGCAAACCGTTTTTGAATCTACGTAAGTAACTCAAATAATTAGAATTAGATTGTCCAAAAATTGTGATGGGATAAATCGTTTCATTAATTCCAAACATTTCTTAAACGTTTTTCTTTCGATAAATTAATTAATTTCTTTTGTTCGTTCATTTTGTGTTGATCATTGTGTTCTTGAGGGTTTTTAACACTATTTCTTTTTTTTTTAATTTTAATTCCCTCTGATAATCCGGGAAGTTATTCACAGATTCTAAGGTTTAATCTATCATATATTTTGAAGCGTGTGTTTGTGTTTGTTCATGGAACTCCTCCTAAACGATAAAACCTAGAATAACCAAATTTGATACGATTCTTCCTTACATCCTCACTTATTGTTAGTGAATGGTCAAGGCATGGAACAATAATAAGAAGCGCTGCTCCCATAAGAACAATGGTAATTAATACGTTGACGGCAGAGCGATCTAGCGGTCGGTACGAACTGAAGCGCGCCTAATTTAAACTCAAGCGGCAGACCAGGTTTTGGCCGTACATTTGAATTAATAAGCTAGATGACGTATTTAACATAAGTTTAGTACTCAAATTAAAACAAAACAACTGGGTGCAAGATTTCTTATTTACTCACGTAAAGAATAACAATACAACATTTATAAAAACACAACATTCTTTTCCGGATAGAAATACATTCATAAATCACAATAATATTTGTTCCGGCGACTCGTTGGTAAAGGCAAGTGGACAGTATAAATTAATAAATGCTAAAATTTTCTATAACTTACCAAGATGGTTTGGTGTTGAGTGAGCTTTGGGAGAATGTAAAACATCCTCAGAATCCCTCGGCTCATCTACAAGAATTAGAATACGATAGGATTAAGTTAACGAAATTCGAAAAACCTGTATGTAATAAAATCGAAGTTTCACTGTACACCATGTATAATACTCAAACTTGTTTTCATACCTTCAAATACACAAGGAACGGCATTCATTCACTTTTAGGAGAGGCCGAGGGAATCTGCTGAGGAAATCATCATCTGTAAAAATGATCACTGCAGACCCTATACTTCTTCATACAGTTGATATCCGCAGACATTAAATCCTCCCTCAGGCAAAATTTTGCCCTAAATTATAAAGCAGAAATGGGCATCAAGACTAATAACAAAAACACGTAATTCTCAACTTAACACAAGTATTCCGTTTTATGCTGTATCTCTTCTTTAAGCTCACGTCGAAATATCCTTCGGAAATCCGAAATCTTCTTGTCTGCCCTGCAGCCGTTAAAATTGTTGCACCAATATGCTGCACAATAAGCATTCCGTTCCATTTCAACAATTAGAAAAACACGACGCTGAAAAACCCCACCACTTTCCCGCGCGATTTCCAACGAACTGGTTTGAACAGTTTGCATCATGGAAGAATAATTAATTATTATTATTAATAATTAATTATTTCTTCCATGGTTTGAGTAATGAGTGTGGAATGGGTATTTTTAGACACATTGACCGATAGGATCGCTTCAGGCGCAACCATCAGAGACATCTATAGGTATTCAGGAAAAGATCGAAGCTGCACTTCCCATTATTTCTTCCATGGTCAAGGTTTTGTCAACCAGGATTAATCAGTGCTGCCAATGTAGGAGATTAACATTTTTCCATAAGATAACACGTATGAATCCATTTTTGACTTGCATAAAAATACGTCAATGTGGACCGATTTTTTTTCGTTTCTACTTTATTCGACGAATAAAACTCTATACTATCTCATTCCTGCAAAGTTTACATGTTACACGGTCGAAGTTTTCAGAAATACGTTATTTGTTTCGAAATTTTGTGGATTTTTCGTACCCCTCCCGGGCGTTGCCAAGGCGGCCGTCATTGTTATCTCCGATTCAGTTAGCTTCAATGAAGCTTACAAATAGACGAAAGTTTAGCGTTATTCGATTCGCACTTTTGTTTAAGCAACGAAACGATCGATGTTTATCGATAGTAACGTAAATAGACACTGATTATTATTCAGGAACCTTTTATAACGATTGATGAAAGTAATTGAACCATCTTCGTCTATTGAATACTGGAATCTTACATTTTTTTAAGTAAAATAATTATATTCTACATTATAATGTTTATTAACGTAAATAGGCTCACGTATCTGGTGTACATTTACCAGTCAGTGTTCAATGATGGACAACTGTACGTTGCTTTTCCACGAGTTTCTTGCTTACAAGACATAAATGTAAACTTCTCATAGGCATAATTACACAAGAAATGAAGCTGGATTTGGCGTTAGTGATATATATGATAGGAAATACAATTATCGGTATATTTGAATGAAATACTTTCGGAAACGGATTGTTACAAGCAAATATGATTGATTGTTAAGAAAAGCTAATTGTAATTTAAAAAGTATCTACTAGGTATATAGGTATTTTAAAGAGTTTTTATGTTGTGCTGTAGTTTCACGAAATCCGTTGAAATTCAACGGGAAATTCTACTAGTTTAGTAATAATACATGCACACGTAAGTAAATTGAACGTATTTTTGTGAGATTGTTTATGTTAGCAACAATGAAGAAGTAACCACGCAAGAAAATTTCCAAGTTCAACTCCAATTAAGACATTCATGTTTGGTTTCTCTCCTCTCTCCTACGATAAAAATGTATAGGAAAAGAAATACTTTATTAGTTCTACAAGTTTTATTTCAAAAATATTTTTATATATGTAATACTTTACGAGATATGACAGAAAGTTCATTTTTTTACACCAGTAAAGGGGTACTCCTGATTGGCTTAACTGATTCGTTTTTGTGATTTTCTTATTATCCTTGATAGTAAGTCATTATCAAATTTCATGAAATCCGTTCGGTAGAAGCCGAGAGTGAACATGCGAACGGAAGGGCAGACAGACAGACAGACGGACGGACAGACCGACGCTAATCGGCGCGCATGCTGGTAGCGAAATGCGCATAAAAATAATTTTATTGATTTTGTTTATATAGACTATGCCTTACTATGTATTTACCAGACCACAGGAGAGAAGGGTAAACAAAATACAATTCTATTATTTCCGCCGTCCCATCTCAGTAAAGGACATTTGCCGAACTAATGGCGGTACTTACTACAACCAATCCCGACAATAAATCGGAAGTATTTTTCACTTCGTCTCACCGTATATCTTCCAGTCTGTCAGAAAAATTTCGTAACATCAATGAACTTCTTTTCCATTATTTATACGGGCTTAAAATTCAATATCGCGTATCTTCAATTCAACTTAAATATTGCCAAAATGCTTATCTTATCAGTTACGTTATTCCCCCCCCCCCCCCCCCCCCCTCACTCTCTCCCACTCGAGTTTTTAATGATGCGCCGTTGCTATAAGAGATATTAAAGAATTATCATACACCTTGAAATTATGTATAATAGTAATCAAAACTGAGTAAATTTGTCTTGCTCTTGAAAAAAGTTTTCAAATGGGTACAATTTAAAACATTACCAAGTATCACAACGACCACATAATAAACATAAGGCAACTAGAACAAATTCTATCATGCTATATTTGGATCCACTTTGTGTGGAAGTTACATAGTTGTTCTTTTCTTATGAAATACGTTTATCAAGCTGGTGAAATATAATATTTGTCACATAATTCACTTTAACTCTCTTAAATACATTTTGAACTTTTCATAGCCTTGGATATTCCCTAACCGAAATCATCCCCTGCTTTCACATAGAAATAACTGGCGCCACTTTAATGATCGTTACATACAATGTAAGCCTCTCTGTTTTCTACCGCAGGAAATGTCGTCCGTGGGCTTCTGAATTGTGATTGGTTCCAGGAAAAACTGCGCATGAATAGAGTTCTTTCAACTTTCGTGCAATAAAATGCCTCAAAAAATGAATTGTTTACGACGATGGGTGCTAGGTCCCTCTTTCCTCTCCGATGATATTGTCTCTCGCCTGCGCTAACTGATCGTATAAATATGGGGTGAATTCGCGAAGAACCTACATAACTGTATAGCCGCATACCAAGTCAGCTTCACTAATCCGAGATTTTTTGGTGAGTTGTTGCGTCAGATTATATATTTTATATCCTTATAGAAATTAATATTAATGTAACTGTCGCATTACTTACGAGTTTAACGTAGTAATAAAAACTAACAGTAGACTTAATCGTCATAGAGATACAACGGCATTTCAGACAATAACTCGCGATGACAGTGAATCCAAACAATCCACCGATTTAACCTTTCGCTACAAATTTCTTCGCGTTTATTCTCTATTCAAACTATTCTTACATTTACTTGCAACACAAAGATTACTGTTTCGATCCACACAATGCATTCACAGCGGAGTAAGTCCTCCCGATAAAATAAAACATAACGTGAATGTGACATACAAGTAGGCTAGGCATACTATGGAACACGAGAATGAATTTATAATACAAAATACGAATTAATAAAGATCTCGTTCATCGCAAGGGTTCCCTTCCTCAGAATCTTAGAGAAACGAATTTGCGATAAGTGAAATATGCAATTAAACAACGTAATTAATGGGGGAAGCGATCCCCGTTTGAAAATTTGGGGTAAAATTGTGGATAATTTTAGTAATACTACAAAAACAAATTAACATGCCAATTTTAAATAAATACAATTATTTATACTTTTTGATTGATTCACTGATACCTAACACATCTCATTGAATTGTAACAGACATGATGATTCCCGTTTGTAAAAATATCTATAATTTCCATGAAAAAATAAACAAAATAATGAGAATGTTGCGCTTGCAGAAGAAATTTCACTCACTCAATTCTTCGACAATAATTATTTTCTTTTTCCTTCCTCGCAGATTCGAATATCATTGGGTCGAGATGAATATATTAGCCCGTGTAACTTTGATCCTATGTGCCATCGCACTGATTTACTCCACTTCGGCGGCGGGTACTCCTCCTCCTGATGGTAAAAAGAATTGTTTACACTTTTAAAGAAAGTCATAGTATTTCTGCCATACGAACTGCTCCTTCATTAAAGGGAAATGCACTTGCGGTTTATTTAGATTGATTATCTATCAGTTAAAATTCAGTAAACAAAGTGAAACAGGTACTCGCGCCGCGATATATATTGTGTATATATAGTATCTTATGCATGCATTTATCTTTGAACCCAATTTTCAGTTTTATATTATTGGTATCTCTATCGTCGCATCAATTACCCAATAAATCAGAGTAAATTTTATAGCGACCCTATTACGTGAATCGAAATAGCTTTTGATGCTAATTTGTGAAGTATGTCGGTCAGACAATTGCCGTGATATGCGATCCGCGATATTTAACGTAAACAAATTAATATTTCTTACCCTGAAATGTCGTCTAAAAATCTTGAGTGCAGGTTGCCATATTAATAAATTAGACTTCTTTCATTGATACGATACAGGGAAATTCGTAAGTAACTTCCGGTTCGCCTAAATATGGATAATATATGATGCGATCTTCCAAGAATAATTTTTCCCGCTAAATTAAATGGTTCCATTACATTGAATCGTTAATTTCAAACTTAAGAAACCGATGCTCTCTCCAGTATGTGTACTGCTTTATATTTATTCCAATTATAAAACACGAGAAAAAAATCATGATTGCTCCGCGGACGATGAGTTGACCTAGTAATTGTATCTATCACTAGACGTATAGAGTTACTGTTTCAAACGGTGAGGACACTATCGTCTTAATGATTTCACTTACTCCTATCTCGACTATCCTTGAGAAATAACTATGGTGGAATGCATTTTTTTATGAAATCCTATAACTGTCTTGTTGAATAAAAGACCTCTTCTTTTCATTTCAGTTCCTGATGCACCAAAAGAATGTATCTTAAAGCATTGCTGCCCGTATTTGTCTTTTTTAAGCAACACTTCCTGCGAAAGTTTAAATAACAACACACACCTAGATTGCTCAGGAAAGCACTAGGATTAATTCTGCTGTTGCAAATGAATAACTCTCACCGGTCACGCATGTATGGAATACGAAACTCGCTAACTTTTGAAGTGAAATAATTGGATCATGTAAATTACTGTGTTACTCGTAGATATCATGTCATGTAATGAAATAATGCATTTCAAATCCGTGTGTTTCGTTTCGGCATGTAATGTAGACAAATTTAATAAAGAGCAAACCTAATTGATCTATTATTTACTGATGTGTTAAATCGTTCTCGTCTTTGGATTTGTTTGACTAATTGAGAAGTAAGCGATACGACATGAATGCCGAAAGACTTCTAGTTTTAATTAATTGAACTCGTGAAGAAATATATTTACTGGATATGGGTGCCGCTGCAGGACTTGAGGCAACAGCCATCGATGCGACTGCACTTCGTCCAGAGCGGCGCGCATTCATATGGAAAGTGATTTAAACAAGATTAATTTCCCGTCAAAAATTACGAGAATACATGAATAGAGCATTAATACTAGGAGGCTTTCGTTATTCTACTGAGGATTTCATCTGTGCATTTGGCATCTCTAGTTATTAAGCTACCAAGATATCTGTATTCTCTAACTTGCTCCAACGGATTTCCATCAATACTTATTTATGTAGAGTAATGCCATTTTTAACAAACGTTCCGAGTAGCTAGAAGATTGACATTTGGTAGGAATTTTCGGTTCTTAGAAGAAGCCGTTTACGAAAAAAAAATTCCAAATTCCCGAGAATGATTTCCATTCCTCATAAGAAAACATGGAATAATCGATATTTCCACCGGCAACCTTATTTTATTTTGCTTATTAAAATTCGCATATTTTTTTAGTATTTTATTAACTTTCTCCAATATACATAGTATAGAGAAAGTACTGTTTTCATGAAAAAAATCGAAATCGACATTTCAACGGAAATACACGTTTATAAGCAAGCTTTGAAATAAATATTAAAACATTTTCCTAATTTATAATGCCTTCATCCTTTGGTGAAAAATGCGCAAAAGGTGAAATGATTGTATTACCATATAATACATAATTTTTTTCGCCAAAGACGTCTTGCACAACCCGGGCATCGCCGGATACTTTCAGCTAGTTTGTTTATAAAATATAATCCAGTGTAAATTTCGTAAAATGTCGTGATATGATTCAGTTTTTAAAGAAAATAAGTATTAAAATGGAGATATTATTGAAAAATGCTGTGAAAAGATGAAGCGGTTTTCAATATATGTATATACATTAATGTGAATAATTAGGATTATGAAATGTTACAAAAAATTATATTTGATGATAAATGACTTTAATATTGTTAAATATGAACATTTCAGATTAAGAACTGTTACTGAAAATTATAATATAGTACGAATTATATGATATCATAGTACGAATTTTCGCTGCTTCACGCACTACGTCGCAAGGGGACTGCTGGGTCAAGTCTCGCCGATACCCAGGTAAGGGGAGCCCGGGGTAGCCCCCAGGGCACCCCTTAGTGACTACAAATACCAACGAGATAGATCATGGAGCCTATACTGAGGAGATTCCACTCCGGGACCGAAACTGTTGCCACTTTGGTCGCTCAAGTTTTAGTTGCCAAAGTCGCCAAACTGCTATAAACACCGCTCCTATTTGTCCTATCTCATAAATAGTTGTTATTATAAAAGTTGTAGAGAATAAAATTTTCTACACATTTTGTTTGAAACAATGTTTCGTCAAACCGATAGTTTAATAGACATTTTGGTTTTTCGTAGTTTTTTCCAAATATCTCCTTTAAAACTCAATTTTCATAAGCAGTTGTTATTATAAAAGTTGTAGAGAATACAATTTGATAGACGTTTTATTTGGAACATTTTTTCATGAAGCCGATAGTTTAAGATATATTTTCATTTTCCTTCTAAATTTACGTTAAATACGTCGCCAAGTGATACCATTGTTCCCGCTGCTATGAAAATACGTTCTAATTGTTAATGGCGGTGCGCACGCCTCCAAGAGTGATATTAATTACTCGTAGGTATTTTCTTATCTATAGAAGCAGTTAACAATTTTCTTTACTTCCTTTTTTCGTAATAAAGACTATTGAAAATATTTTAAAATTATTCTCGAATTCAATCGCTGATAATTGTTTCTGAGAACGCTGACGTCGAGAGTAATCATATTCATTGCTCTGTATGAAGAAAGTCATGTGTTGGTCCATCAGATTTTTATGAAAAGTTCAAAGAATGTAAGTAAACATGTAATTGAGGAAGTGACATTAACCACAATTATTTAATACTATAATAGCCCAGGTCTGTTGGTTGGTTGGTTGATCACGCTTTCACGATGGCCGATATAGAGCGTTTTAACAAATTTCCCGAATAGGTAGAAGATTGAAATTTCGCAAGGATGCTTGATTAACATATTTTAAGGTAACGACGAAAATAAATCTCCAAAAAAGTCCTGGGTTCGACTCCAAGAAAGACATTTCCATTTTCTGTAAGGTAGCATGTAAAAATCAATTTTTTGATATGCAGACTTTTATTGTTTTGGAAATTAAAATTAGAAGGGATTAACCTACGATCTTCGGATCTGAACCATTTTGAAGAAAAAATTACAGTTTCTTATTCTGTTCGTCTTTTTCCGCATACAATACGAAATCGCTCATGTTATACGTTTAATTCACATATTTTGTGGAAATATTGCCATTTTAACGGGATGTTGCCTTGGCTACCAATTACCTATATTGTTAGACCTCAAAATCCTATTATTGTATCAATCGTTATGGGTGTATAAGCTTTCTTTGTATGCTTTTAATACGAGAGAGGTAGAGGGGGGAGCGAGAGGGAGGGGGAGAGAGGGAAGTAGAGGGGGAGGGAGAAAGAGGGAGGGGGAAGAAGATAGAGGGTGGGAGAGAGAGAGGGTGTGAAAGGGGAGAGGGAAAGGGAGGGAAAGAGAAGCAACTATTTTAAGTTTAACTAAAGATAGCCCGTCAACAACAGAATATTCACTAGATGTTGTATATGACAAAATATTTCATATGTGAAAGTGGGATATTAAATATTTAAAATGAAAATAATAATAATCTATCTATCTATCTATAATTCTTCCGTTGATATTTCAACGGGCATTACACTAGTAGCATGATAAAGTTTGTTGTTGTGGTTGTAGTGATACTTGGTAATGTTTTTAAAATGTATCCATTTGAAAACTTTTTTCAAGAGCAAGACAAATTTACTCAGTTTTGATTACTATTATACATAATTTCAAGGTGTATGATAATTCTTTAATATCTCTTATAGCAACGGAGCATCATTAAAAACTCGAGTGAGAGAGAGTGAGAGGGGGGGGGGGGGGGGGGGGGAAATAACGTAACTGATAAGATAAGCATTTTGGCAATATTTAAGTTGAATTGAAGATACGCGATATCAAATTTTAAGCCCGTATAAATAATGGAAAAGAAGTTCATTGATGTTACGAAATTTTTCTGACAGACTGGAAGATATACGGTGAGACGAAGGGAAAATTATTCCGAGTTATTGTCTGTTTGGTTGCAGTACCGCCATTAGTTCGGTAAATGTCCTTTTAACGAGTTGGGACGGTGGAAATAATAGAATTGTATTAACAAATTTTTGAAAGAACTTTAAAAAAAATTTATTTCGATAACAGCATTCGAAAATTAGTCGGCCAGTAATATTAAAAGCCAAATAATTGTAACGGAGCAGTTGGACATCCCTTTGAATGCATATGAAAAAGATTAGAACAATACAGGGTATAACCCAATTAAATTTATATTTATCCTTATACATATACGAATATACTAGAGAATTTTCTGTCAAATATGACGGGTAGTCATTACATAAGTTTGAATTAACGTAAAATGTAAATAATAACTAATGACGTCGATTGAGTTGTCCCTCTCTTATTCTGATGGAGTTATCTGTTATAGTGTTAATCTGTATCGTAGCCTTAAATTAACGGTTTTGATCTTTCATAGTCTTTCTTTACCCTACCATTATGCTGCATAAATACAGTTTCTTAAAATCGTACCTGCAACCGCCTTGATGTCCAGCGACCCTCGCATATTTCATTAACACCTCCTGAGTAGCGGTACCGCCCACGTTGGGAATCACTGGTTCAAATTAAAAATTCACAAAATTGTGTCATACACAGCATATAATAGGTAGGTTAACTCCCTCTCAGAATAGGAAGGGGAAAACTCAAACCTAATCACTTAAATATAATGTCACGAAAAGTTTAATATTCGCCATTTTTTCTCTGCTTTAACTATTTCTTTTCAGCAGTAAGCAAACAAAATGCCGTAGTCGAAACCTATGAATATAAATATAATAGGCAGTCTGAAATGCCACAAAGAATAATTAATTGTCGCGAAATAAATTTATCCATAGTGAACACCTGTAACATGTTTCTTCATTATGATAACAGACTTCCTTGTCGAATATAACCCTCTCCTCACACTGCACGTTTTGCTTCAAAGCCCATAACTCATATTACAAGTTATTAAATCCCTCAAAGAAGGGCATTCGTGATAAAAACTATGTTAAGATAATTTATTGTATACAATTGCAAATTAGAGCACCTAACAAAAACATTGAGCCCACGACAATCACCTTTATGTGCAGTTTTTGAAGATCACCTATAAATTTATTCACGAAGTGCATAATTTTCTTCGCGTGCGATGCATGTAGTTGGACGACGAATCGTTTAATGCATAAAACCAACAAGTTAGGAAAGTGCACAGCGTATCACAAACGGGCGTGTTTCGTGCAATGGAATACAGGCGACTCCCGAGATTCTACAAATTCGATATTTCGACCCAGTCGATCGAATTGGGAACTATTTTACGCGAAGTAATTTTCGTCCCGACCAACCACGCGAGGTTTAGTGTCACAGTAGACATAGTTATTTCTGCTCTAATTGTTAGAATTTGTGCTTATTTCACACTTTTTTCTGTTAATCTTTTATTTAAATATATTTGTTTTATTGATTTATTTATAAATTTATCACTTGGCATGATATCTAAAAGGAAATGTAATAGTGGTAATGCAAGGAATCAAATAAAAGAGTGTCGTTTTACTATTAGCACTTATATGAAACAGAATGAGAAAATTCTAGAACGTGATAAATTCACGTAATTTGATGGCTGGTTTGACAGATTTAAGAGGAGGACAGGTTTGCATAACCTTAAATTAACTGGCGAGGCTGCAAGGTATTTTGTGCTTTTTAATAACTTTTATATTAATTTCTCTGCGATATATACCCATATGTATAGATGTTTGTAACAAACGACTCGCGCGAGCAGAGATGCGGGAACGTATCCCCTGATTATAACATCCAAGTCTATGGAAAAACGGCGTTCGACGTTCGGTAATTCGAGATTCGACCACGTTTTCAGGAATGCATCCCTGTCGAGTCTCGGGAGTCGCCTGTGTTTGAAAGAAATGATTTACCTGTGCGTAAGGGAGTGTACGTATGTGGAAAAGCTGAAGCAGAAGGATTTTTTTTGTCTATTTAGGTAGTATTCTGAGTCAGTATAGAGGAAGTGCGAAAGAGATCAGAACAAGAATTCTTATTAGTAGACAACGAGAGTGTCTAATAAGTTATTTAATAAAAAGCAATTCTTTGTCTATAACGCAAACTTTTCTCTGCCTATAACGCTAACTTAAACGCTAATAACTCGAGAAGTAAGGAAGACAGAAACTCGAAATTTCGCAGGGATGCTTGATTAACACTTTTTCAGGTGATAACGTATTTAAATCGCGAAAAAATTCCTTGGTTCGACTCCAATGGAGGCATTTCCATTTCCCATTACTTAACATGTAAAACGCGATTTATCGACGTGCAGGCTTTTATTCATTTGGAAATTAAAATTAGAAGGAATTAACCTACGATCTTTGGATTTGAACCATTTTGAAGAAAAAATTATAAAGTTTCTTATTCTGTTCATTTTTTTTCGCCCACAGATCGAAATATCCCATGTTAAACGTTTAATTTACATAATTTATGGAAATCTTGCCATTTTAACGGAATGTTGCCATGGTGACTAATTATATTGTTAGACCTCAAAATCCGATAGTTATATCAATCCTTAAGCGGTTTGTATGCTTTAATACGAGAGAGAGAGAGGGAGGAAGGAGAAAGAGAGGGAGAGAGGGGAGACTGAGAGATGGAGGAAGGCAATAATTAAATTTAATTAAAGATAGACTGTATTATTGATGGGCTTTTATACTATTTATATTACTACGTTTTAGTGACATTTTTGCATGGCGTTGTGTTCTACAAAGCAAACCGTTTTTGAATCTACGTAAGTAACTCAAATAATTAGAATTAGATTGTCCAAAAATTGTGATTGGATAAATCGTTTCATTAATTCCAAACATTTCTTAAACGTTTTTCTTTCGATAAATTAATTAATTTCTTTTGTTCATTCATTTTGTGTTGATCATTGTGTTCTTGAGGGTTTTTAACACAATTTCTTTTTTATTTAATTTTAATTCCCTCTGATAATCCGGGAAGTTATTCACAGATTCTAAGGTTTAATCTATCATATATTTTGAAGCGTGTGTTTGTGTTTGTTCATGGAACTCCTCCTAAACGATAAAACCTAGAATAACCAAATTTGATACGATTCTTCCTTACATCCTCAGTTATTGTTAGTGAATCGTCAAGGCATGGAACAATAATAAGAAGCGCAGCTCCCATAAGAACAATGGTAAATAATACGTTGACGGCAGAGCGATCTAGCGGTCGGTACGAACTGAAGCGCGCCTAATTTATACTCAACGGCAGACCATGTTTTCGCGTACATTTGAATTAATAAGCTAGATGACGTAATGTAACTGTCGCATTACTTACGAGTGAGTGAAATAATTTTGATTGAATAATTACTGAAATAAATGAAATGCAAATAATATAAATAGTTCGGCCCTAAGTTAGATCATCTTTGTTCCCTATTCATTTGACGTGTTTCCCTATTTCTTTGTCTTTCTAGTACTCTCCGCTCCTCATCTACACAGGCAATCCTATCAGCTTCTGCATCTTTTTCTCTCTCTTTCCTACAATACTCTTCTTCTGATCTCTGGCTCCTCTTTTTAGGCTCGTATCGCTTACAGCGTGAGCGCCTATTATCGTCGGTCGGTCCGTCCGTCCGTCCGTCCGTCCGTCCGCATGTTCGTTCTCGGCTTCTACCGAACGGATTTTTATGAAATTTGATATTAAGGACTTTCAATCAAATATAATACGAAAATCGCAAAAATGAATCACGTACGCCAATCAGGGGTACCACTTTACTGGAGACAAAAAATTAAATTTTCGTCATATCTCGTAAACTATTGTTCATATCAAAATATTTTTCAAATAAAAGTTGTAGAATTGGTAAAGTAGAGTATTTCCTTTTCTATATATTTTCATCGTAGGAGTAGCCGTTATCGAGAAAATCAAACAAGAAAGTCTTATATGGAGTTGAACTTAGAAAATTTCTTGCATGGTTACTTCATTGTTGCTAACATAAACAATCTCCCAAACAAACGTTTAATTTCCTTACGTGTGCATGTAATACTATTAAATAGGAAGAAAATGGATTATTTATGATGAAGAAAAGGACTTTAAAACGCTATTTCCCTTACGTACAGGTATATAATTGCTTTCTAATACTCCATTGCATGAAACGCGCCCCATTTGTGATACGTTGTACGCTTTCCTAACTTGTTTTCTCTGGCAGCTGTAGCTGTACCTTACCTTAGTTCCAATGATTATTTTTGCACCCTTATAGACGAACTCACAAACAATTGCTTTACTTCAAGTGTCTATCAACGACTGCTTTTAACTTCTTACAGAACCTACTACAAAGGCAACATCAATGAAAGCGTTTATTTAGATTATCAATGAAGAGAAGATAACAATATAATGCGTTTACAAAGCAACATGCGTCCCTATTCTTATCTAATTTTTAATTGATGCGTGAACCTATTTGCGTTAATAAGGATTACATATGTGTAATATATTGGTTCTACTTACAAAAAGGTAAGATTCCACAATTCAAATGATGAAACTACACAAAAAACAAATTAATTGCACAATTTACAATAAAACTCAATATGCTGGGAACTTGTTCGTTATACACGTTATTGACAAAGCTAGAAACGCTTCCTATATGCAGTCAACAAAATAATTATCCGTAAAGATTTACGTTGCTATGCTACATTAATTTTTATGCTTATGTTAAACAAAAGTGCGAAGCGAATAACGCTATTCTTTCACCTATTTGAAGGTATAATTGATAGTAATTGAATCGGAGGCAACAATGACAGTAGCCTTGGCAACGCCCGGAAAGAGTACGAAAAATCCGCAAAAGTTCGAAAAAGAATGTGTATTTCTGAAAACTTTGACCATGTAACGTATAAACATGGCATTAATAAGATGGTATAAATAAGTCAGTAAGTCAAATAAAGCAAAAAAGAAAATCGGTCCATATTTACGTATTTTAACGAACGAAGGAAGAAAACCCTGCACACTGAAAAATCAAAAATCCCATGTAAACTTATGGGAAAATATAATTGTCACCTGGATTCGAACCCGGGACACTTTAGCAAACGAATAGATTTTTCCAGGGACCTCATAGCCAGTAGAAACAAAAAACTGTTTACCGCATATCTTTACGACGAACGGTTCTCGAGAAATATGCCGATATAAATTGCAAACAAATGTCTAAAGACATCAAAGTAAAATTAATGTATAGTTAGATTATGAACTGTACTATATTATATATTAGTAGAACTGCCCGTTGAATTTCAATGGAGTTTGTGAATCTAAGACCGAACATGTAAACATGGTAAGAATAGGATAGTACACAGTTTTAACCGTCGAATAAAGCAAAAATTAAGAACACCTGTTTGCGACTAACTATTTAGATCAGTGGTTCTCAACCGGTGTGCTGCGGCACATTAGTATGCCACGAGGAAGGGAATAGTGTGCCGCACACTCCAAATATATATAATTTTTAAAGTATTTATGTATTTAATGTACAATAAAATGATACAATTATTGCTTTACCAATCGTAACAATCTAATATAACTGCGACTTTCATTTGTTACGCTAGTTTTTATCTTTTAAAATGAGTATTTATGCAGTGAAATTAATTAGGGTTGGTTTGGTGCGCCGCGATGTTCTTAAGAATGCATGAAGGTGTGCCGTGGAGAAACAAAGGTTGAGAAGCACTGATTTAGATGAATGAAAGAAGTAAATCTTGCACTCTAGAAAATAGAAAATTACATGTAAACTTCTGGAAAAATAAAGATTTGAAACTTTCCTGGCAGATGATTGTGATGAAATTTTCTCGGGTTTCTAGCCGGGTTATAGAGCACTTAATGGCCGACGTTTTGGCGACTATCTCTGTAATCATCTTTTAGAGTTTGTCTAATACTCTAAGATATCCTGTTTATTAGCAATGCAATATTCCAGAACGATAAATAATACGTTGTTATGTACTGCTATTGTTATTCAAATTTTGTTTATTTAATTAATTAAAATGAAAACGTAAAGAGAATTAGGTACTTTCCTGTTATAACCCCTGCTCGCTCAGTTTTTATTTCGCGCTTCAAACTGTCACTACTGGGTTTGGCAAACTCGGGTATGCGAGCAAAATTAACATTTGACATGCAAAATAAAAACTGCACGAGAATAAAAAGCCTTTTCCTGGGATTACAATCAATTATTGAAGCTAATTTTGGCACAGATTTTAATTCTGCTTTCAAGAACAAGCAACTCCATTCTTTTTTCTATATAAGAGGTTTTGTCCCGAGTTTGTATGTTAATTTTAAGTAATTTAAAAAAGTGTTTTTGTATTGGCTTGCACAGAAACCCGTGCTACTCTTATCGCCTATTGAAATTGGACAATGGGTTCAAATATTACCTCAAAAAAACGCTAGGTTAACCAAACCTTGACCATTCACTAAGTTAAGATGTAAGAAGAAATCGTACCAAATTTGATTGTTCCAGCTTCTATCTTTAAGGAAGAGTTCCATGAACAAACCAACAAACACACCATTCAAAATATATAAGAGATAATTAAATAATATTAATAAGAAAATATAGAGTAAATTATATTTTTAGCCCCCTCCAATGCAAAATCCTGGCTGTGCTACTGGTCGCAATATCTGTAAGGTGAGCACCTAAGTCAAACTTTCTTATTACTTATAACTAATGGTAAATGTTAATGCTTTTTTCCTTATGTCTAATTAAACTGCTTTCTTTAGCACTTATCTTCTTGTTAGAAGCCATTTTTATGGAAGAGAGACTATAACTTTTTAAATTAGAGAGACTGAAGAAAACGATGACTCTATATCCTTCTATAGCTTTACATGCAGACCACAAAGCAATGAAAATAGCTTTTAAATGCCCTTCTATTTATTTAGGTAGGCCAGAAATAAATGTTACCTTATCGTACGTTTTAAAATGATAGTAGTAATTGGAGTTGACTGAATTAAGTTCTAACATTCGAATTTTTAAGTCAAACTTGTGCCATAAAAACTCAAGACCAAAAGTTTGTAAACCAGGAGTTTATCTATATACCGTATTCACCTGAATCTAAGACGACCTTTTTTTCCAAATTTTCAGCTGTAAATATCAAGAGTCATCTTACATTCGAATACGAAGTATATTTAAGCATTTAATCAATGGTTTTTACAACAAATGGTATATTAGAGTAAACAATTCACAACAGCAAATTCAAGTACGTACATAAAGAAGTGAAATAAACAAATAGTAATATCAATAAGAAAAACATGACGGGAATAATAATTATTTAGACTAATAATCATCTTCGACGATCATAACACAGACGACGTACTTTCATCTTGCATGTAATGCCAACCGCAATGTCAAAACAAATGAGAGCGGAAATCATTGGGATTCCCCTTTCAAACGACGCACCGCGATTCAATAAGTGTGACAGTAATTTTGAGTTGTGCATTCTTGATTTAAATGCACAACCCTTAAGTTAAAATGACAGATCATGTTGAAGTGCGTGGCACGAGTGCAAAGGGAAAGTTAACAAAGGAATTAGACGGAGCTAAGATACAAATTTTAAGCTGATCGTGATAAATTACGCCAAAAAACTAATAACTGTGATGCGAGTAGAAAGTTTGGTGTATCTGAGGCAGATGTGCGTCGATGGAAACTCTCAAAAGAGGAACTAGAAAAAGCCAAAGCCACAAGGAAGTCGCTCAGAAGAAGAAGTAGTCAAGTTTGTGCGCACCATGAGGAAGAACGGTATGTCTGTTTTGACTGAAAGTATTATACTTAAAGCTAATGAAATTACTAGAGGACTTAATATATCATTGCAAGAATTCAAGGCCAGCAGAAGTTGGTGCGTGAGAATGATGCGACGAAATAATGTTTCTTTACGGCGACGAACTTCGCTGTGTCAGAAATTGTCAGAAGACTATGTTAAAAAACTTCTCGCTTACCAGAAATACGTAATTGGACTTAGAAAAACCAATAATTACCTTTTGAGCCAAATAGGAAATGCCGATGAAACTCCGGTTTTCTTCTACATGCCATCTAATTATACTGTGAACGAAAAAGGTGCGAAGTCCGTCCTAATTAAAACTACAGGCAACGAAAAAATGCGAGTCACGGTAATGTTGGCGGTTTTAGCAGATGGGACTAAATTACCACCATATGTGATTCTAAAGCGGAAAACAATGCCTAAGAAACATTTGCCAAGTGGAATAATAGGTGTCAAGAAAAGGGGTGGATGACTAAAGAACTAATGAGAGATTGGTTACATGTGGTGTGGAATAGACGGCCAGGAGCTTTACTGAAACAAAGAGCAATGCTTTCACTGGATGCATTCAAGGACACTTATCTCCTGAAATTAAAAACATAATGAATATTGATCTTATTGTAATACCTGGAGGAATGACATCGCAACTTCAAGTTTTAGATGTTGCTGTCAATAAGTGTTTTAAAAATAATTTAAAGGTTTTGTATTCTGAGTGGTTACAGAGTGGAACTCACACTTTAACACCAAAAGGAAATCTTAAGAAACCTGAAGTTGCAATGCTCTGCCAATGGATCAAGGCATCGTGGCAACAAATAAATGCAAAAGTAATAGTGAAAGGATTTAAGAAATGCTGCTTATCTAATGCCATGGATGGGAGTGAGGATGATGTTTTGTGGGAGACAGATGAAGTTGAGAGTGATAAAGATAGTGAGCATGAGGAAAATAATGAAGGTTGCATAGACAGTGATGATGACTAACACAATAAAATGATTTTATGCAGCACTTGGATTGAAATGTTATTTTGTAGTCCTGAAATGAGTATATTCTTTCAATGTATTTACTTTATTTTTAATGTTATCTTAAAATGAATGCTACCATTTAATTTGTTTGAAAACCTGAATGGTTCTATTTGTGATGTGATCTTATGATTTTAAAATGTTAAAAGACAATGACATTCAAGAAAAGTATAAGAGAAAATAAATATTTCACAAGATTTATAATTTTTGTAGTCATGAAGGTCAATTTGAGCTTTTTTCTCTTTTGGAATCATCAAAATGGGGGGTCGTCTTAGATTCAGGGTCGTCTTGGATTCGGGTGAATACGGTAGATATATAGCTAACTAGGGAGCCTGTTGCCACAATTGCAGCAAGTTTTAGGTGACATTGTAAAACAAATGTTTTCACGCTGCTCCAGAATAAACATAGCCCATCGCCTAATGTTCTTTTTCATTTAGATTATCTACAAAGAGAAGATAACCATGTAACTTTCAATATGTTAAAAAAATAATGTACTTCCCTATTTTCATCTCATTTTAAAATTTTTTTGTGAACCTATTTGTGTTAATGTATAAAATAACGGTTTCACTTAGAAAAAGCAAAGATTCCAGCATTCAAACAATGAAATGAACACAGTTAACAGAATAATTATCCGTAACTATTTCTTACTATGTATCAATTTTGATGCTTAAACAAAAGTTCAATATGAATAATTATTCTTTTATCTATTTGAAGGTTTAATCGACACTAATTGAATCAGAGGCAACAATGAAGGTCGCTTTGGCAACATCCGGTAAGGGTACGAAAAATCCACCAATTTTCAAAAATGAATGCATATTTCTGAAAACTTCGACCATGTAACATGTAAACATTACAAGAAAAAGATAGTATTGAATGTTAGCCATAAAATAAAGCAAAAACTAAGAATATCAGTCCATATTTATGTATTATGATGAATGAATTAAAAAACTGTGCACAAATTGACAGGATATCAGAAATAATTTGCCTATGACGATTCCAGTAATATAATATAAGATAGAGTACACATTTATTTTTCATATGTTTTTAGAAAAACACCATCGTTCTGTGGTTTCATTTTTCTAAAAATAATGCATATTGGAAGCCTGTGTGTACTTGTAAGGGTATTGTACATTTAATTATTTTTAATTATTAATATTTCTTGATTATTAATCATGGACCCATGGACTATTTCCGGGGACTTATGGGAGTCCACAGTCCCCAGTTTAGGAAACACTGACCCAATGAAATTTTATTTACTATTCTGACATTTCAGCAAAATTGAATATTTAACTGAAGCATACAAAATGTTCATTTGTAATATATCAAAATGATAATATTTCCTATATTCTAATTCACAATTATTTTGAGGAAATATTCCTTTACTCTTCCCACTTTTCCCATGCACTTTTACCCCTTCAAATGCTACTCCTCCCCTCCCTCCTCTCCTATCAATTTCCATTCTCCTGCATTCCCATTCCCCTCTCATACCTTGTCCTCCCCTTCATTCCTCTCCCCTCCTTATATCCTCCTTCCCCTCCCCATTTCCCCTTTCCATCCCCTCATACCCATTCTCTGCATTTCCAACCCTTCTCTTCCCCTACACTCCCCTTCCCCCCACCCACATTGCCTCAATACCTCAAGGTCAACTACCCTCCCATTCTTCCCTCCCCAACTCTTTCACACCCCTCCTCTCCCTCACCCCCCCCCCTCCCTCTACACCTCCCCTCCCCCTACACCTCCACTCCATTGACACAACTTTTCAAGGTCAACTACCCTCCCACTCCTCCCTCTCCACACTTTCATTCCCCTCCCCTCCAATCCCCTCCCCTCCAATCCCCTCTACCCCACTCCCATCCCCTCCCTCCACTCCCCTCCATACACTTCACCAACCTTCCTCTCCCCCATTGCAAGTAACCTCCTCCCATATTAATTATCACACTTTCATATCAAATTCTTTTTCCACTTTTCTTTTCAATAAAAGTCACCCTTGTCTCCCATTGCTTTTTACATTCCCACCCTTTTCTGTCCTACCTAATCTATGAATCGAGGGCCAATTCCCTATTCTATGTTAAACTGGTATCAATACTCAATCTGACACCACTTTAACAGTAAAATATAAAGCCTAAATTTACAATATATATAGGTTTATAGCTGTTATATAATTACACACAGTACCTGTGTGGCTGCATGTTGTCCTCTTCATCCTCCACTTCTGACCTGCATGCCTTCTTCGGTCCACGGGCCTACGTTGATGGTCCTGCCATGATGCTTCCGTGATGAGGTTCCCCACGTTGGGACTCTGCTGCAAAAGTCTAATTAGATGAGTTTAATGTGACTGAGTTACTGTGACAAATCTTCAAGTTAATAGAATTGTACCCAGCATTAATAATTCGCGATTTATAGGAAGAAGTGCGAATCTTACCTAAGAGTCTCATCCAGACTTTGCTGACACAGCTTTTCCCTTCAGGTAGCATCAGGTCATTTTCCAGGCTGGGTGCAGTCCTCGTTTAAGTTGCATGCCATCTCTGTCCACAGTCCCTCACTGATGGTCCTGCGCTGATGGTCCCACGATGAAGCTCCCTCGTTGGTACTCTGCTGCAAAAGTCAAATTAGATGAATTTAACATGACTGAGTTACACTGACAAATCTTCAAATTAATACAACTGAACCTCACATAATAATGTGTGAATTATAGGGAGACATGTTTTGTTCATCAAACATTCCTTTTTCGGTAAAAAGAAAAATTCACATCTAGGAAACTCCACATATAAAACGGATTATTTGAAAATTTACAGTGACCTGCCATAAAATTTGAAATTAAATTACCAAAATTTAGAGAATGTGAATGTTATGTACTGTATGTGCCCGAATAGAAGCCAACCCCCAAAAATTTCCACAATCTTTTGGCAAAATTGTAAATTTCGTAGATTTTATGCTGAAGTGTGCCGAGCATTCAGGCACATCTTAGAATACATTATTCGAGATCGAAGAAATGTGTGGGAAATGGTTTAGTTGTTGACATTTTGAAATATTAGTCCAGTTAATAATTTTGCGTTGCTGAATAATGTTCCACATTCAGTGGCAATAATTTTATCCATCTTCATTTTCACAGAAGGTCACATATAGTAACAGCGATTTCACCAAGATATTTTTTCATCCAAGTATATTTTCAATGAAATTAGCATATATATTGCCTTAAGAAACTGAATTTTTATAATTATACAAGTTCCATGTAAAGTTTTACCGAAATTCAAACAGTTGAGCATTCAGAGCCGTCAACGCATTTTGCGTAATCGTCAATTTACACAAGCGATCTTGCAAAGATATTTTTTCATCCAAGTCTATTTCCAATGAAATTAGCATTTACATTGCCTTAAGAAATTGCATTTTTATAGTAAAAAACTTCCATGTAAAGTTTTACCAAAATACAAACAGTTGAGCATTCAAAGCCGTCAACGCATTTTGCGTAATCGTCAATTTACGCAAGCGATCTCTCCAAGATATTTTTTCATCAAAGTCCATTTCCAATGAAATTAGCATATAAATTGCCTTAAGAAACTTCATTTTTATAATTATACACATTCCATATAAAGTACAATGTACAATGTAATGTTATGGCGGTGTCCCAAATTCTGGCGTCAATGCATGTACTCGTGCGAGCGGTGAGCGAGTGTCTTCGAAGAGATCAACACACCTTGTTTTCGAAGCAAGCGACCAGAACCGCCGTTGTGGCAATTACTTTGTATGCAGCATTTTCTTTGTAGTTTTATTGCTGTTTTAAGTTGTGTTCTTACACTGTTATGGAAATGAACGAAAATTTAATTTCCGAGATCCAAAAGAGTTCCATCTCATAGAATTTAAAAGATAAAAATTATTTTAATCATTTTTGGCCGATTACCAAGGCCGAAGATGATATTCAGAGAATCACTAATTTATGCTAATGGAGATCCTCGGCCGAATACTGATTTTAATATTCGGTCATTCGGTATTCGGCCAAAATGAGTATTCAGTGCATCTCTCTTATTAATACATGTCTATTTACCCCAATATCCAGACGTTGGCAAATGTCAATTTTCTGTCGTAAAGTAAGCACCATTCGCTTCTCTTGTTTTCTACTACTGCTGCCACTACTCATGTTCTTTAGGGTATCATTAACTGTTTATAAAATAAGTTTAATAACAAATAAAATTATTACGCAGAATGTCACAACTGTTGACACTTTGAAACAGACGAGGAACTACTCCCAATATGTGGTTAAGCTTATGGAATATCGGTCATGACTGTGGCGACATCTATTAGAGAATTGGAAAATGTAAGTTCACCAAAGATGCCGTTAGAGCGAGTTTACCGCTAGAATGGTTGCAGTTAAAAAGAGCTTTTACTGTACATAGTTCATATGTCTCAATAAATGAATATAAGACAATTGGATTTTCTAATAACTGCTCATACGATATCAAATTTCATATAGATATTAAAGATGTTAACATGGATCCTACATATTTCATATTTTTCAAATATGACTAATCGATGCATAAGTATACGAGAAAGTTTGTACAATGTATATTGTACCAATTTTTTAATTCCACATCGAGAAATAAAGTACCGTGAATTACATGATGACATTGATTATGCGAGTAAAGACAGTATTATTTCACGTATGTAAATACCAGTCAAAAGATTATTCTAAAAATTTGTACAAACTAAAAGATCCAAGGACATAACTCCCTATTTCCTATTAACGTAATGCTTCATATAATGCAATTTCAAGGAACCCAACTACCGCACCATGTGAGGTTTTATTGTATATGGTAATAGTCTTGTTTTCTCATTGTCACTGTTTTAGCAGAAAATGGCATTTGAATTTTGCAAACCTTAACTCACCAGAGTCACATCCAGGCAGTGCTAGGCCGGTTGGGATCTCCTTTTTAGCTACATGCCATCTCTGGTCCAAGGTCCCACGCTGATGGTCCTGCGCTGATGGTCCTGCGCTGATGGTCCCACGATGAAGGTCCCTCGTTGGTTCTCTGCTGTAAAAGTTAATTTAGGGAATTTTAATTTGAGTGAGTTACTGTGACAATCTTCAAATTAATACAATTATACCTAGCATTAATCCCTTCGGGTGCCTGTTTCCTCTCACTCTATACACTTCTTTTGTCTCACGTATTCATTTCCTTCTCCTATAAACACTCCGAAAACATTAATTTCCTACTCACTGCCTTTTATTTCAACCGAATAATGAAAGCAACGAAATGATATGCATGGGCCAGCTAAAAGGATGTCATCATCTCAGACATATGAGGTTTCTTCTGTGATTTATGTGGTATACTGTTTGTAAGCAAACAGTCTCATTATGCACCTATATGCTGACTGCTGGAAAAATATAATTTCTTTTGACGACTGCGCTCGGCTCGTAACACGACTGAGATGTGTGAGGATGCTATCATGAGCCGACCTGTTATTGCAACCAATGAACAAAAACAACGAAACGATATATATGAGCCAGCTAAAACGCCATCATCAACAACTCAGAAATATGTTATTTCTTCTGTGACTTATTTGGTATGCTGTTTGTAAGCAAATCCCCTCATGCACCAATATGCAAAGTGCTGAAAAAATTCTTTTTCGACCAAAGGCCTCAGATGTGACCATGAACGAGTTGAGTGAAGAGGCTATTACAGAAGAACTAAATAATGAAATTTTGTTCCAGTGATTTTGATACTTCAAATGATTCAGAGCTATGCAAAGTTTCAGCTGGAAGTGATTACGAGGATGATGTTACACAACTTCTTGCCGACAATGATCTTCAATCAGGTGAACTGCCCTGTGTGACTCACAATTGGAATGATACTAGTGTTTTGATGTGCTTGGTGATTTTGTTGGTGATAGTAGGTTTTTTTTCAAAAGACCATAGATAAACCAAAAAATATGCCCAATTCAAAAAAAGCAAGTCAGGGAGGGTTGATAAAGAGTGGATTGATATTACAGTAAAGGAACTAAAGGCATATCTTTGAGTGCTTATTTACATGGGAATATTTGATTTTTCAGAAAACAGGAATTATTGGTGTAGTTCTTATATTTATTGCCCTATGGTTCATAATTATATGACTTTTAATTGGTATAAGGCTTTTTCAAAATATTTTCATGTGAGTGACATTACTCATGAGAAGAAACAAGGAGATGAGGGTTATGATATTATCTATAATGTTAGGTCAGTTCTAGATACAATGGACACAGTTCATCAGAAATATAGGCCGGGTTGAGAGCTAGAGATTGATAAAGCAATGGTTGGGTTCAAAGGACGTCATAATATAAAGCAGTACATCAAAAATAAGCCGAAAATATGGGTCTTCAAAATTTGGGTTCTTGCCGGTCCTCATGGCAATGTGTTTATTTAGGAATAAAAGAATAGAAATAAGGACATGACTGTTGGTAACCAAGTTGTGATCAATGTACTAGAAAAAATTATTTTTCACCAACGTAGGCCTTATGAATGTTTTGTATGAAAACATATGTCTGTGCAACTACCATACTGAATCATAGGGGTTGGCCAGAAAATTTTAGGTATCCTAAGAAACTAAAGCTAAAAAGAGGAGAGTGTACAGTACTACATCACAGTGTATTTACAGCCACAGTATGGCATGACAACCTAAACATATGCATGTTCCCAACAAATTATGACCCTAATACAACCATGTATGTGCAAAGAAGAACGGGAAAAGGGAATGAACAGATTATAGTTTCTAGTCCCTAGACTATCACCAAATACACAAAATTGATGGGCGGTATTGATAGGGCTGACCAGAGAAGGTGCTATTATGTCTTGGAAAGAAAAACAAAAAAATGATGAAAGTATTTGTTCTTCTTTGTATTCAACAGAGCAAAGTTAACAGCTTTATTTCATAAAATGAAACCAACTCCCCAGCCAAGTCTAAGGATTTCAGGCTAGCACTCCAATAGCAAATGATTGCACATTTCACTTCCTGTAAAACCCCGAGGCATAAAAGAAGTTTGTCCCAGGTTGTTTCAATGAGGAATCCCCACAAACTGGTGAAAGGCAGGAAAAAAGTGTGTCAACTTCAGCTGCGAGAAAAGGTGAGCCCCTTCTGAAAAAGGCATTCTGATATCATGGAAGTGTTACAATTGTCACTTAACCACTATGCAAAGTAGAATGCTTTTTTGGAATGCCACCAGGAAAAGGGAGTGGAGGTGGAAAACTAAAACCATTAAAAGGTAGGAAAATTTTTTATAAATTATAAATTAAGTAAATTATTATTGTAAATTTCAATAAGATACGGTAATAACTTACTGAGTTACTATCATTTATGTGAACTACTGTTCTTGGAGTGCGATTCTTGCAAATTAATAGGCTTAAAACTGGGGATACTGGGTATTTAAATTTGGTTAGGAGAGTTAATAACTCACGATTTACAGTGAGAAGTATTAAACGGATCCAAAGGATTATTTTTTCCGCAAAAAGAAATATTCACAAATACGTTATGGCAAAAACTAATTTTGGGGAATAGACTGCAGATACAAGATTGTTTGAGGGGTTTGAGATGTTGGTGGTTGAAAGGAAATCCTTGCCCCTGACAAAGTACTGCAAAGCAATTACTGTACTCTTGAGGTTATAGTCATTTTAAATAAATTTACCGTGGAAGACTTCAAATTAATATTAAATTGTTCTCAGAGACTATTTCATTTTCCATGTAATTTTGCTCAATTTAAATTTTAAAGAGTTTAAATTTTTAATATTTTTTTATTTTGAAGTCTTAAATATCCCAACAGTATTACTTAAAAGTCAAAGAAAGGTAAACAATTAAGGAAGACCGAGTTTTATAAAATGACACGTACTATTTACTATGCACTATTTACTGGCAATGCTTGTTTACCCAATGGTTCCATAATTTTATTATGGATGAAGAACAAGTTCACAAGAAAGTTAGAATTTTTACTGCATTACAAAAATATATTTAAATCTTCAGCTTAAAAAGGAAAATTTGAAAACTGTCAGTACCTTCCAGAAAGATAAATAACCTTCAATTATGAAACTAGATAAGGTAAGGTGTTATATAACTTTTACAAAAGTTCTAAATTAAGTTTAGCAAATCAACATTGTTGATCAAGAAGGAATTTATTCCACTGAAATTGTTGTAAATGTTGTCCCTCCTTACCAGCCGAACTCATGATCGATAAATAAAAATTTATTTTTTCCTTTTTAGTGCATAATATAAAAGTGATTATTTAAAAAAACTTTCAATTAATTTATATCTAATGAAAATGATGCTTCTACAATGAAAGACAATATAAGTTTATATGAAATTGCAGGTTATGTCGATAAAATGTTAACTGATGAACAAAAATCTGATCTGATATTTAAATTATTATGAATAACATGATAAGGCAAAATTTTTATTTAGTGTCTAACAATAAGTAGAATAGTCGTCCTTATTGCCGTAAATTATATGTTGAATATGTTTACAGAATTCACCGCTACATGGTGATGGCGCTGTATACTGGAAAATACGAAAAAGTTTAATATCTCTGATATAGATGGTTCTACGAAAATTTGTTCCAAACAAAACTTGGAAAAAATATTATTCTCTACAACTTTGATCCTCATGAAGATTACCAATAATGATGTTTTCAAGGAGATATTTGATGGAAACCAAAAAAACCGATTATTTATAAATCATTCCTAAACAATAACTGCTATGGAAAATTGTTTCAAATGCAAGTTGTAGGAAATTACATTCTCTATAACTTTTGTATAGAATTGTATATACAATAATTAAGTTTTAATGGAGAAATATCGCAAAAACCTAATCGGGTTTCGAATAAACCTTGACTTGCGGTTAACCAGTATTGTCCAAAAACTAATCAGTTCTTTGTGCTCATGCCAAAGTGTTATACATGAAGTTTGATCATGATATAACAAGTACTTTTTGAGTTAGAGCACCCACAATCACATACATCCATCCATCCATCCACACACGCAGACATCATTCCGAAAATAGTCTAAACGTGATCTAGGGACCTCAAAACGTGTATTTCTGTTGAAATCTCGAAGTCGATTTTTTTCGTGATCACAATACTTTCCCATTACTACATATGGAGAAAGTAAAAATAGAAGTTTTAGCCAATCTGTGGTCTCCGACACAAAAGTACAAAGATCCCGCTAATAAAATTGCTAAACAAAATCATCGCTTTCAGTCAATTTGGCTACAAACCTATTCATGGCTTGCATATTCAGCAATAGAAGATTGCCTGTCAAAAATAATTTTCTCTTTGCATGCAATATTTTAACAGCACTACAAAAAATATGTGTACATTTTCTACAATGTCTGCCAGTTGTGTCTGCAACGGGAGAATCTTTGACAATGGCACTTCTTACAAATTTCAAAGTTTGGCATAGACTTCAAATATTTACGGGGTCAAGGATATGACAGTGCTCCATCGATGTCCAGAGAATTTAACAGTGTTCAAGCGCATATAGCCAAACTACACCCTTCCGCAATTTATGTGAGTTTTGTTTCACACAGTTTGAATCTGGCAATATCAAACTCTACGGACATGCAAGATATATGAAATTGTATTGGTATTGTGGAGAAGGTTTATGCATTTCATTGAAACACCCAAACGCAAAGAGGTTTTACTAAGAAAAATCCTTGAAAGTGCATGTGAATCAAAACGTCATGGTTTAAAACAAATGTGCCCAACCAGATGGGTTGACAGGCATGATGCCATAATGGTTATGGTGGAACCGTTTGAGCCAGCCATCCATGCTTTGGATGAAATAAGTGATTTAACTGAGAGATGCATCTACTTCTGCAGATTTACTTTCAATGGTATTCGCCAACAGAATTTCAAAGTATCATCGCTCATGCTAGAAAAAAATTTTTATTTACCGCTAAGCAAAACACTGCAAACTGATAATGCTGATCTCAGCAGAGCTCTTCGCCATGTCAATGATGTAGAATCAGCATTCAAGCAAATTCGTTCGAATGTAAATGAGGAATTTAAAAATATTTATAAAAATGCATAAAATAAAATCAATACTGTTATTGGAACCAAAACTAGATATACCTAGACAAGTAGGTAGACAAATTCATAGAAATAACTTAGCGACAAATTCGCCAGAAGAATATTTTAAAATAACTATATTTTTGTCCTTTTTGGATAACTTTTTATCTCAGATATACGAAACAAGGATATTTAAATATCTCATCTGTCTTATTCCTACTGGCAACCAAGCATCCACAACAGATATCCAGAAGTTTTGTAATTTAACAGAATTTTATCAAATTGATATAGAAGAACCCAATCAAACTGTCTTAATTAGCAAATTTCAGTTGTGGTGTGAACATTATTATAATTGAGATGATACACCTAAAACTGCCTTGGAAGCTCTCATCAAATGTGACCAAAATATTTACGAAAATGTCTTCAAGTTACTGAAAATTTTTGTGACACTTCCGGTATCTACAAGTACAAGCAAGAGATATTTTTATAATTTAAGACGAATCAAAACCTATTTGAGAAATTCAAATAGCCAGAACCGTATAAATGAATTAGCAGCACTTAACCGTTAAATGCCGAAAGGGACACCGGTGTCCCGGCAAATTTCTGGGTAAGCCTGCCAAAAGGGACACCTGTGTCCCGCTTAGCTCCGAAGCTGCTCACAGATGTCGTTTTTGTCATAGAATCAAAATTTTTGAGGAGAAGAAAAACGAGGCATCCTTCTTTTCCATCTGCTCTCCCAAGGCTGAAGGTCTTGTGTATTGGGGAGGAGAGAGGAAACAATCGAGAGTGCATCACTCAAAGTGTACCTCTCCGCCGAGATAAGACTCTCTCACAATACAAAGAGATGCAATAAACTGAACCCCAAAGGTCCCTTCCCTTTGTTAGTCTTCCTTTTCCGCATTTCTGTTTTACTACGTTGCAACTCAAAGAGATGCAATAAACTGAACCCAAGGACTAAGCCCTACCCCAAAGGTTCCTTTCCTTTGTTAGTTTCTTCTTCCTTTTCCACATATATGCATATGTGTTTTACTACGTTTACGTTAATTCATTTGCAGACCATGAAGTAAAGCGGATGTAGACTTGTGCGTTCAAAATTTCTGTAGCTGTTTGTCTGTTTATTTTTTAGCGATTCCTTTATTTTTATATAACTAGTTGAGATAGGATGGCTAACAGCTACAACATCGGTTGCTGCACTTGGAAATGGACAAAGAAGTTATTTTTTCATTTAGTCGATCTACCTATCCTAAACAGTTGGATTCTCCTTCCTTCGTGCAGCGGCGCATTTTCACATCGACAATTCCGACTTTCCCTTGTGCGAAATGGTTGAAGAGGGCGCTAGGGCTCTTCCTTCCCAGACTCTTAAGGGGACGACCTAGTGCTAGTGGAATGCAAATAAAGCGCTTAGATGCCAAGGACAATAAGCATTGGCCCATTTCGGGGACCCTTATCTGTTGCCATGTGTGTTCCTCAAAGAGCAAAAACTCAAGGACGAAATATAGGTGCAAGGCGTGTGACGTGGGACTATGTGTTGAGCCCTGCTTCGAGGAATACCACACTAGCTTGACTCTATAGGGAAGTGTAAATACTGGGGTTGTGTCAGCTGCAGACTGAGCAGGAACCACATAGCCAAAAAGTGACTAAATGCAGTATTTTTGCACTTTATTTTGATTTATATCAACAATAAGTTAATTAGGGTTATTTTGCCCTGTTTATTTCTACAAATAGGCAGAACAATGTAATTCTCTGATAGATTGACCACAAAATGCTTTTTATTTGAACATTTTTTCGCTAATAGTTCATGAGATATGTGATTTTTGCAAAAGACATACACAAAATATTTAAATGTCCAAAATAGAATCCGGCAGCGGGACCCCACCAGAGGGTATTTAAATCCGGCGGATAAAGGTTAATATTCAGTGGGAAACTTAGATTTCTACAGAAGAAGTTTGCTGGTATTTCAGCAAAAAGGATGCAAAATGAATGTTGTATTATGAACTGTACTATATTATATATAATTAAATAATATTAATAAGGAATTGAGAACAAATTATATTTTTAGCCCCCTCCAATGCAAAATCCTGGCTGCGCTACTGGTCGCAATATCTGTAAGGTGGGCACCTAAGTCAAACTTTCTTATTATTTATAACTTAATGCCATATTAACACTTTCTTATCCTTATGTCTAATTACACTACTTCCTTTAGCACTTATTTTCTTGTTAGGAGCCATTTTTATGGAAGAAAAACAGCATTACTTTTTAAATTACTTTAGTTTAATTTATCACTAAATTACAGTGCAACAAGAAGGTACCAGAGAGACTGAGGGGAGAGATGACTATACATAGCTTCTCATGTAATACACTGCAGACAGAGACAGACAGACAAACGACTTTATTAGGGCAAAATTGAGACTATATAGTCATTTCGTATATTTAACCCTGCGTCAACAATTAAAAATGAAAATGAAGTAGTAATAATAATTTCACTGAAAAGAACCAGAAAATAAAATAAATAGAAAAACATACTAGCAAAATACCAAATTACAAATTCAGAAAATTTCTGTAAAAAGAGAGTAATAGCGGTAAAAACCTAGGAAAGACCTGGCTTGGCCATCCTAGTAAAAGATTACACAGTAAAACAGCCAAGAAGGACAGAGGAGTGGAAAAACCCTGCAAAACCCTGCAGACCAGAGTTTTAGTTCAAATTTTCGTCGTAAAAACTCGTTTGCATGACCAAAAGTTTGTAAACCAGGAGTTTATCTATATAGATATATAGCTAATTATGTGCCTGGTTGCCGCAATTGCAGCAAGTTTTAAGGTACATTGTAAAACAAATGTTTTCATGCTGCTCCAGAATAAACATAGTCCTTTCAATATGTTAAACAAATAATGTACTTCCCTATTCTCATTTAATTTAAATTTATATGTGAGCCTATTTGTGTTAATAAGCACATTCAATGTATAAAATATTTCTATGTATCAATTTCGATGTTAAAACAGAAGTTCAAAATGAATTACTATTCTTTTATCTATTTGAAGGTTTAATCGACACTAATTGAATCAGAGGCAACAATGAAGGTCGCTTTGGCAACATCCGGTAAGGGTACCAAAAATTTACCAATTTTCAAAAATGAATGCATATTTCTGAAAACTTCGACCATGTAACATGAAAACATTGCAAGAAAAAGATAGTATTGAATGTTAGCCATAAAATAAAGCAAAAACTAAGAATATTTATGTATTATGACGAATGAATGAAAAAACTGTGCTCAAATTGACAGGATATCAGAAATAATTTGCCTATGACGACTACAGTAATATAATATAAAATAGAGTACACATTTATTTTTCATGTTTTTAGAAAAACACCATCACTCTGTAACATCATTTTTTTCTAAAAGTAATACATATTGGAAGCCTGTGTGCACTTGTAAGGATATGATGTTCTACATTTTATTTTTAATTATTAATATTTCTTTATCAATACTCATGGGCCAATGGACTATTTCTGGGGACCCATGGGAGGAGTCCACAGACCCCAGTTTAAGAAACACTGACCTAGTGAAATTTTATTTACTATTCTGACATTTCAGCAAAATTGAATATTTAACTGAAGAATACAAAATGTTCATTTGTAATTTATCAAAATGATAATATATTCTATAATTCACAATTATTATGAGGAAATATTCCTTTAACCTTCCCACTCTTTTCCCATGCACATTTAACCCTTCAAATCCTACTCCCCCCCACCTTCCACTTCCACACTTTCCTCTTCCCCTCCATTCCCATTCCCCTCTCTTCCCTTGCTCTCTCCTTCCTCCCTTCCCCTCCCCATTTCTCCCCAAACCCACACCATTCTCTGCCTTTCCTTCTCCTCATACCCATTCTCTGCATTTCCCTCCCTTCTCTTCCCCTCCTCTCCCCTTCCCCCCTCCCACATTGCCTCAATTTCTCAAGGTCAACTACCCTCCCATTCTTCCCTCTCCAACTCTTTCACTCCCCTCCTCTCCCCTCACCTCCCCCTCCCTCTACATCTCCCCTCCCCCTACACCTCCACTCCATTGACTCAACTTTTCAAGGTCAACTACCCTCCCACTCCTCCCTCTCCACACTTTCACTCCCCTCCCCTCCCTCCACTCCCCTCCATACACTTCACCAACCTTCCTCTCCCTCATTGCAAGTAATCTCCTCCCATATTAATTATCACACTTTCATATCAAATTCTTTTCCACTTTTCAATAAAAGTCACCCTTGTCTCCCCTTGCCTTTTACATTCCCACCCTTTTCTGTCCTACCTAATATATGAATCGAGGGCCAATTCCCTATTCTATGTTAAACTGGTATCAATACTTTCAATCTGACACCGCTTTAATAGTAAAATATAAAGACTAAATTTACCATATATATTATATATAGCTATTTTATAATTACACACAGTACCTGTGCAGCTGCATGGTATTCCTCCACTTCCGACCTGCATGCCTTCTTTTGTCCACGGGCCTTAGTTGATGGTCCTGCCCTGATGCTTCCGTGATGAGGTTCCCACGTTGGTACTCTGCTGCAAAAGTCAAATTACATAAATTTAATGTGACTGAGTTACTGTGACAAATCTTCAAGTTAATAGAATTGTACCCAGCATTAATATTTCGCGATTTATAGGAAGAAGTGCGAATCTTACCTAATCAGAGTCTCATCCAGACTTTGCTGACGCAGCTTTTCCCTCCAGGTAGCATCAGGCTGGGTGCAGTCCTCATTTAAGCTGCATACCATCTCTGGTCCACAGTCCCACGCTGATGGTCCCACGATGAAGCTCCCTCGTTGGTACTCTGCTGCAAAAGTCGAATTAGATGAGTATAATGTGACTGAGTTACAGTGACAATCTTAATATTAACACAATTGAACTTCGCAGTAACAATAAGTGAATTATAGGGAGACATGTTTTGTTCATCAAACATTCCTTTTTCTGTAAAAAGAAAAATTCTCGTCTAGGAAACTGCATGTATAAAAAGATTTATTTGAAAATTTACGGTGACTGCCATAAAATTTGAAATTAAATTACCAAAATTTAGAGAATGTGAATGTTATGCAATATTTACTGGGAATGCTTGTTTAAGCAGTGGATCTATAATATTATTACAGTTCAAGAAGTAGTGCACGATAAAGTTAGAATTTTATTGCATTACAAAAAAATTCATAAATATTTAGCTTGAATAGAAACATCTTAAAATTTTCACTGCCTTCCATTAAATAGGAAAATAAATTACCTCCTATTATGAAACAAGATTGTTATACACATACAGCATGAACCAGTAACTAATATGGGTTGTACATAGGTATTAGAAATGTACGATTCTCGGAATCATGGAGTTATCAAACAAACAACAAATGTTAATTACAGTTGCAATTGTCAGATTAGGAAACCTCAGGGTCATTGATAAATTTGAGGAACATAAAATTTATCTTTTTCCTCCTAATTGCACAAGTGAGCTCTATCCTTTGGATTTAGGAATAATACAATCTTTTAAAGAACTACCGAAAGATTCTTGTACAGAAAGAAATGTTTCTTCTGGAAGGTCGTAATGACCCAAATCAGCTGAAGGTAAACGCGCTAGATGCCTTACATTACATTTATTTAACTTGGAAGCAGGTCAAGGAATCTACTATTAGAAATAGTTTCAAGAAAGCTAGCTTTTTCTTGGATAATGTAGATGTCATACCCAAAGAAAAAGTATAAGAAGGTGCTGAGTGGGATCAGCTTCAGACAGGGACAACATTTGTTGAATTTGTTAATATTGACTCAGAGGTAGTGACATCTAAAATTCAGTCAATTGATGATGTTGTTGATGATTATTTAGAAGAAAATGTAAAAACCACTGATTATGAGGTTTCAGAGGAGAAGCCTGAAATCCCCATGGTATCTTACTGGGAAGCAATTTCTGCCACTTCTACAACTAGGAATTATATTTCTAGGGCTAATGTGAAGGTGAACTCGTTTGATTATTTGAATAACCTTGAGAAACGAATTCATGACATTCACCAACGGAAGGTCTATAAACAGGGAGAAATATCAGACTATTTTTTGAAAAGTGAATGTATTAATAATACTACATAGTCCATACTTCTCAATACATGAATATAAGACTAGGTTCGGCAACTTTAATAACAATTGGATTTTCTAATAAGTGCTCATACGATATCAAATTTTGTATAGTTATTAAAAATGTTTATATTGATCCTACATAGTTCATATTTTCAAATATAGCTAAATGATACATTAGTATATGAGAAAGCTTGTACAATGTATATTGTACCAATTTTTTAAATTCCACATCGAGAAATAAAGTTGTGTGAATTACGTGATGGCGTGGATTATGAGAGTAAATGCGGTATTATTTCACGTATTTAAATATAAGTCAATAGATTATTCTAAAAAGATATACAGAATGTAAGATCCAACTACCGCACTACGTGAGGTTTTACTGTATATGATAATAGTCTTGTTTTCTCATCATCGTTTTAGCATAAAATGTTATTTGAATTTTGTATACCTTACCTCACCAGAGTCGCATCCAGGCAGTGCTGTGTACAGCTTTTTCCGCCAGGCTCTGTCGGTCCATCATCTTCCAGGCTGGTTGGGATCCCCTTATTAGCTGCATGCCATCTCTGGTCCATGGTCCCACGCTGATGGTCCCACGATGAAGGTCCCTCGTTGGTTCTCTGCTGTAAAAGTTAATTTAGGGAATTTTAATTTGAGTGAGTTACTGTGACAATCTTCAAATTAATACAACTGTACCTAGCATTAATCCCTTCGGGTGCCTGTTTCCTCTCACTCTATACACTTCTTTTGTCTCACGTATTCATTTCCTACTCCTATAAACACTCCGAAAACATTAATTTCCTACTCACTGCCTGTTATTTCAACCAAATAATAAAAGCAACAAAATGATATGCATGACCAACTAAAAGGCTGTCATCATCTCAGACATATGAGGTTTCTTCTGTGATTTATGTGGTATACTGTTTGTAAGCAAACAGTCTCATTACGCACCGACATGCTGAGTGCTAGAAAAATATCATTTCTTTTGATTACTGCACTCGGCTCAGAACACAGCTGAGATGATGAGGATGCTATCGTGAGGCAACCTGTTATTGCAACCGATGAACACAGTAACGAAACGATATAAATGAGCCAGCTAAAATGCCATCATCATCTCTGGAATATGTTATTTCTTCTGTGATTTATGTGGTATGACGTTTGTAAGAAAAACTCCTCACGCACCAAAATGCCAAGTGCTGAAAAAATTCTTTTTCAACCAAAGGCCTCAGATGTGACCATGAATGAGTTGAGTGTGGATGTTATTACAGAAGAACTAAATAAAGAAATTTTGTTCCAGTGATTCTGAAAGTTCAAATGATTCGGAGCTGTGCAAAGTTTCACATGGAAGTGATTACAAGGATGATGTTACTCAATTTCTTGCCGACAGCGATCTTAAAGCAGGTGAACTGTCCTGTGTGATTCTCAATTGGAATGATACAAGTGTTTTGAAGTGCTTGGTGATTTTGTTAGGGATAGTGGCCCTTTTCATTATATGGCTTCAGGTGTGAATGAATTTTCTTACATGAAATAAACCCAAAATAAGGTATAAGGCTATTTCAAAATATTTTCATGCGAGTGCCATTACTCATGAGAAGAATCAAGGAGATGAGGGTTATGATATTCTCTATAAGGTGCAACAACCAGACTGAATCGCTGGCGTTGGCCTCACATTTTTCTTTTATCCAATTTTCCCTAGCTTCATCTATTACCCTTCTTAACTCATTATTTATGTGTCTATAGTTGGCTCTACCTTCTTCACTGCATTTTCTTCTCTCGTCCATTTTATCCAGCATTTCCTTAGTGATCCATGGTTTTCTGATTTTATTCTCTTTTCTTCCAATCTCTTTATTTAAGGTATCTTTGATACTAGCTTTCATTTCCTCTCATTCTGTATCCATGACCTTCAGTTTGTTTTTACAATTTTATAAGGCAATCTTCCAACTTCGTGCTGAATGCATCTTTCTTTTCTTTCAGTTTTTCTAGGTCCCAGGTCTGTCTTTCTCTTCTCGATTTCCATATTTGTTTAACCTTTATAGTTACATTGCCTATTAGAAGGATGTGATCTGAATCAATATCTGCTCCTGGTTATGTCTTAGCATTTTTTATGCTGTTCCTGAATCTTTGTTTTCTAGGATGTAATCTATTTGGCATCTCATTCTATCTCCTGGGCTTTTCTAAGTGTACAGCCTTCGCTTATGGTTTTTGGACCATATATTAGTCACTACTAGGTTGTTATTATTGCAAAATTCTACCAGTTTTTCTCCTCCTCCATTTCTTTCCCCAAGTCCATATTTACCGACAACATTTTCTTCTCATCCGTCTTCTACTATGCTGTTCCAATCTCCCATATTATGCAGCTTATCTTTCCTCAGCCGTCTTCTTCGTAAATCTCGTTTATTTGTTCAAACATCTCCTCGACTACTTCTTCATGATTGGACATTGGCATATATACCTGGATTATCAACATGTAGACTGAGACTGCTTTTAGCTTTATTGCCATCAATACAAGAGCTACTCCCCTTACTCCACTATTTCCTCCCAAGTAAACTACCGTGAATTATTCTGAGTCAAACTGCCTTTTCCCTTCCCATCTAGCTTTGCTCAGCCCTATGATGTAACTAATATGGCTTGTATATGAGGATTATATATTAGCAGTACCTTCTAGAAAATTGAGAAGTAAATGATCTTCAGTTATGAAACCTGATAGTTATGCATTTACACCATGACCCAGTAACTAGTATGGCTTGTATATAGGGATTATGTCTTACTGAAAATTATCTAGTTTGTAAAGAAATAACTCAAGCTGGGTACAATATTGTTCCCTGAAATTTAATGATTCATGCTGGAATGGAGGACTCTGCCAGATTGTATGACACTATTTTGGAGAATGTTTTTCAAAGATAATTTTTAAAGTGGATTATTTTTGCCAACCCATATTCTTTCCATTTACAAATATCAGTATATTTGAAAATAGTCTATCTCAAATTGTGATTTATTTAGGACAACATGGTAGTTGAATTTTGCAAACCTTACCCAAGCAGAGTCTCATCCGGGCAGTGCTGGGCACGGCTCTCCCTCCGGGCGCTGTCGTCTTCTTCTGGGCTGGGTGGTCCACTTCTTCCTCCTCTTCTTAGCCGCAAGCAGTCTTCGGTCCATGGTCCCCCGTTGGTGGTCCCGCGATGGCGGTCCCGCGATGGCGGTCCCGCGATGGCGGTCCCGCGATGGCGGTCCCGCGATGGCGGTCCCGCGATGCCGCCCGCGATGCCGCCCGCGATGCCGTCCCGCGATGGTGGTCCTGCGATGCCGCCCGCGATGCCGTCCCGCGATGCCGCCCGCGATGCCGCCCGCGATGCTGCCCGCGATGCCGTCCCGCGATGCCGCCCGCGATGGCCGTCCCGCGATGCCGTCCCGCGATGGCGGTCCCGCGATGCCGCCCGCGATGCCGCCCGCGATGGCCGTCCCGCGATGGCGGTCCCGCGATGAAGGTCCCACGTTGGTACTCTGCTGCAAAAGTCAATTTATATAAATTTAATCCTACTGAGTTACTGTGACAATCTTCAAATTAATACAATCGTTCCTAGCATTAATAATATGCGATTTATAGGGAGAAGTATTTATTTCTTTAAAAAGATTCCTTTTTCTGGAAAAAGTTATTCACAAATACTTTGTTGCAAAAGCTGATTTTGGAAAATAGACTGCAGAAACATTGTTAGAAAGGTTTAGGATGATGGTGGTTTAAAGTATATTCGTGTCCGTGACAAAGTAGAGGGAAAAAATTATAGTGAAAGTTCACATAGGACGAATTGACAACACAGGATTTCATTAAGATGCAGTATACAACTCTCTACCTAACCTCAGAAGATACAGTGGATCGCCTCACTAACAAGATATAAGATGCAGTTTGCCAAGTCAAAGCCAAAGTTAACCTTTAATTTCTAGTAAATTACAAATGAAAACTTCAAATTAAAACATTTTAAGGAGAAAATACTGACAAAATGATTCATGCCATTATGTTACCTTATAAAAATGTTCGTCGAGAGATTTGTATGTGTGCTTCTCATATTGTGCTGATATAACAGAGCTCTGCAACCCATGTGCCATGATAAAGCCCTTGATGTGATGCGGTATATTGTATGTTACAAGTAAGGGAAGGATATTACTGAGTTTTATTAGCCTCCAGCTATGACCACGGAAAATACATTTTTAATACACAGCGATACTATATGGCCAAATTCGTTACACTGCAAAGCTGCAACATAGTTACTTCTTGGAGAAACTAACAAGTGAATCATACGGAACAGTTTTGGGTAACACAATCTCCACAGTTTTGTTTGAAACTGATGTTGCAATGTGAAAAATTCTGCAGTTTTTCTACTATGATAAAATCTGGAATTTTTTTGTTTTTCGTTACGTGTAGTATTATTATTTTTTCTTAATTCCACATCTAGAAATAAGGTTGCATGGACTATGTGATAGCATGGATTATGCAAGTAAATGCAGTGGGGGAAGGCAGAGTAGTGCCGATCAGTGCATAATACCGATCATCGTTGTAGAGGCAAAGGTAAAGGGAGTAAGAGTGATTGATTGCTGCTGGAATGTGTCAACAAACCCAGTAACCTCACACAAAGTGAGAGATCACTTGTAAAGTCACTTTCTTTGCAGTTATCACTGATTTATGTATTTCAGTATTTTTTATGTAACTATCAACGTTCATTCAAATCAAGGAAAATCAAGAAATTCTGTTTTTCATTTATATACCATGCTTGACTGTAGGATCTACCACATGAGTGAGAACAGTTTTGAAATCAGTTCATAACCTCAAAAAGTTTTGGTGGCTGATTTTAATCAAAGGCCCACGGTTGGAGTAATGCCAATCAGAGTGATTGGCATTACCTAGGGTTTGTAGACATAAGGCAAAAGCCAGTCATGTCCGGTTTTTTCCCCCTCAGTCTGGCCGGCATTTTAAAATTCAGTTATTTGTCTGGCCTTTCTTTCCTGAAAGTTCGTTGATGGCTCCCTTCCATATCTTAAGCTTGTATCGTATTTTGATTGGAAAGCAGGTAGAATCAAAACAAAAGTGCTTGAACTAGAAGCCACTACCAATGAAACTACTGATACCATTTCATCTTATTTATTGGAAAAACTGGATATATTTTCTCTCTCTTCAAAATGGGATGCATTTACAGGTAACAATGCCAATGTTAATTTTGGAGGCATGCATAGAAGCGGGGTCAAAAATGTTTTCGCATCCTTGAAACAGAAACCAAAAAGGAACATCGTGGGCAGGGGCACAGCCAGGGGAAGTGCAACGGAGCATATGCACCCCCCACTGGTCCTAAGTTAAATTCAAGTACATTAAATCAATGGTGAACGAACCTCACAAAAGGGGAATGGTGAAACATAAAATGCACAATGATCTGCTTCAGTGTCTGCAATTGTAACATTTTTACCTATTCGTATCCATGGTTTTTAGTTCGTTCCAGTAGTATATACATGTGAAGACCTGACTAATACTTTAATAACAACTTGAATGCTATTGGCTTGAATACGAATTATTTAAGAGAATAAGTGTATGATAGCTCTGCAGTGACGTCTGGCAAATTCAAAGTCTTACAAGCCAAAATATCAGCAAAATACCAGAAGGCTTTATAAAATATTGGTGTATGAATATTAATATTTTTTATTGCACCACCAATTTCAAATTCCTGACTGTGCCCCTCATTGTGGACATTGGACACCCAGCACATATTCTACACAACTGTATTCAGCATGGTGCAGATGTATTGAAAGTTGACATACAATCTCTTATTCTGAAAATATTAAATTGCTTCTCTCTTTACATCATTCGGACAGAGGCTTTGCAAGATATTTGTGAATATGCAGATATCAATTACCAAATATAATCCTGAAGTAAAACCAGATAGATTAGTTTATTTCCAGCACTACAAAGACTTTTGAGGTTGTTTCCTGCATTGAAGGAATATTTTCTATCTGTTAGTAGGCCCCCAACTATTATAAAAAGCATTTTTGAAAATGAATTTTCAGAAATGTATCTCTAGTTTATGCTCTCACTATCTTCTGTCTTCCAGAACAAATATCTAAATCTGTGTGTGGAAGAATTGAAATGGAAAATGCATAGTTATGTTTGGGAAGTACGATAGTGAACCTAAGCCCAATTTTGTTTGATTAATGCTAAATTTGCGATGTCAAAATCAAAAAACGTTCCCCTAACCAGTTATTTCTCCCAATCAGTTATCCACAATCCCCAAGATAGTCAGATAACACAGCTTTTACTGTATATAACAATCATTAGGGTTTGCCATTTTTTCACTTTTAAAGAATCTTTATTTTGAAATCTTGAATATCCCAATATTATTACAGTAGAACCTCATAAACCCGGCATTCAAAAACCTGGCATTCTCAAAAACTCTACACTTTTTTAAAAGTTATATGTAAAAAATCCTAATACTCTAGCAATTACTTGAAATGATGTACACTTATTTATTTTCATTGTTTCATTTACCTCATTAGAACCACATGTTTAGATTTGTGGCAGTAGCAATTGTTTTTTGTTAATGTAATTAGCACTTTTGTTAAATTTTATTTTGACATGGCTTCAAAAAAGAATAAGACACCCATAAGTGGTGTTACGAAACGTAAACAGAAAATTCTCACAATTGAAAAAAAATGGAATTACTAAGAAAACTTGAAAAGGTACTTCAGTGAAGAGACTTTGCAAAGAATATGGCATTGGTAGTTCCACTGTGTATTACTTAAAGAAGAAAAAAAATGGAAATATTGAAATTTTATGCAGAGTGATACACATAAAGCTCTGTGTAGCCATAAAACACTACAAGTCCCAGGTAAATATTGTTGATAAGGTATTGTTGAGTAGTTTCGTCAGCCAAGAAGTGAAGGTGTACCTATTTCAGGCCTAATGCAACAAGTGAAAAATTTTCACAATAGCAAAAAGAAGTTGGCATCGAAAACTGAGTTGATATCAACAATGATGCGCCTGATTCCTTTTTCTGCAAAAATAAAGATTCACAAAGAAAATATTCCCGTTCAGAAACAGGGAACTTAGTCTGCTATGGTATTTCAGTGGTTGAATATCTACCCGGCAAGTGGAAGAACTGATTTCCAGAGATAGCATATTTTTTCACCTATTTCTACATTTCCCATTCACAAATAGGTTGGTGCAAAAGCTGATTTTGGTGGAGGAAAGTAAATACTTGTCTCTGACAAATTAGAGGGAAGCAATTAATGTTCTCTTTGATATAATAGTTAATTTAAATAAATTTAATCCGGAAGGAAAATTAATAAAATTATCCTCAGGGCATATTTCATTTTCCATGTAATTTTGCTCAATTTCAATTATAGACTTTTTATTTTTAAATCGTGAATATCCTAACATTATTACTTAAAAGTCTAAGGAAGGTAAACAATTAAGGAAGACAGTTCCGAAAATGATTCAGAAATTTATTTTAAGAATCTGCAGGTATATAAAGAATACCATATTTAATCGATTGTAAGCTGATATCGATTGTAAGCTGACATCGATTGTAAGCAGACATCGATTGTAAGCCGACATCGATTGTAAGCCGACATCGATTGTAAGCCGACATCGATTGTAAGCCGACCCCTACCTTTCTCAAGGGCACGCAAGGAAAATTCCATGTGTGTACAGACGTCCTAATTTTCCAGGACTTGTTGCAAAAAAAATATCCCTAAGTATGAATGACCCGTTTTTCCCAATTTGTAATTAAATAAAAAGGGTAGCAGCTAAAATTATGATAACACAAATTACGTTATATTCAAGCATTCAATACAGTTTAACTAAAATGTAATTTCTCCGGGTTATCTCCCAGATCTTTAATCTCGCAACAAAAATATCCATTTCTCTCTTGTCTTCTCTAAAGGCTCACACTCGACCCATCAATCCCGTAGCACCATTGTGCAGCAAGATTTGATGTTTTTTCCGCATATGCTATCCCTTTTCGTAAAGTCTCAAGAATAACGCGTTCCTCCCAAAATAGGATTATTAAGAAAAATCGGCACAACATTCATTGTACAAACTTTCTCATATATGGGTACTAATGCGTCGTTTAGTTATCTTTAGAAAATGAAAATCGTATGAGCCTGTTTTTAGAAAATCCAATTTTTGTTAAAGTTGCGCAAGAATAAACTAGCCTTATATTCATTCATTGAGAAAAATGAAATACATAGTATTATTGAAGACATAAACTCAAGTAACTGTACGAAATTTGATCAAAAATGTTAGAGTCGTTTTTGAGAAAATCGGATTGTGGTTAAAAATACGTAGAATAAACTACTCTTAATTATTGAGCAATGTCAACCATTTCTATGTATACTCTGCTCAGTATGATAAAATGCCTAAGTACAAGATTTCATTCATTTTTGCTCTACCGTCTAGGCTCCAGAGCCAGTAACAGATAGACAGACTGCATTGCAAAAACCACTTTTCTGAATTCAGCGACACCTAAAACGTATATTTCCATAAAAATCTCGAGGTCGAATTTTTTGCGATAACAATACTTTCTCGATACTTCATATGAGAAAGTAAAAAATTAAAAAACTCGCCAAAGTAAATGGCAAAAATTATGCCTGCAAAGGCACAAGGAAATGACTTTGGCTCGAGGAATACTAGGATTATGTACACGCACATTAGAGATATGGCTCAAGAGTGAATCTATCAAAACATATTTCGATTTTTACGACTTGATTCTAAGCCAAGTGGCAATTTACACAGAGATAATACAGTAAAAAAAGGTCAGCTTAAAATTGACTAAATACGGTAACTGAAAATTTACAGGGACTGCCATTAAATTAGAAAACAAATGACCAAACTTTATAGAATGTGAATGTTATACACTATTTACTGGCAATGCTTGTTTCAGTAATGGATGCATAATTTTATTAGGGATGAAGGAGTAGTGCACAATTAAGTTAAAGAGTTTTCACTACATTACAAAAATTGATATTAAAGCTTCATAGTCTGGAGGACTCAGCCAGTTTGTATGGCACTGTTTTGGAGAGTGATTTGCAACGAATATTTTTAAAGAGGATAATTTTTTCAACCCATATTATTTCCATTTACAAATACCCGTATATCTGAAAAGTGTCTCGATTTCATTTCGTCATTTATATAGGACAATATGGTATTTCAATTTTGCGAACCTTACCAGAGCAGAGTCGCATCCGGGCAGTGGTGTGCGCAAAGCTCTCCCCACCAGGTGCTGTCATCTTCTTCCGGGATGGGTGATCCTCTTCTTCCTCCCCTTCTTAGCTGCATGCCGACTTCGGTCCACAGTCCCACGCTGATGGTCCCACGGTGGTACTCTGCTACAAAAGTCAATTTATATAAATTTAATCTTACTGAGTTACTGTGACAATCTTCAAATTAAAGAACTGTAACTGGCCTTAATAACTAGAGATTTATATGGTCAAGTATTTATCTGATAAAAAGATTCCTTTTTATGCAAAAACAAATACAGTAAAACCCCATTACAGGCAACTCCCTAGATTCAACTGTTCGAGATTCGATAAATTCAAGATTCCAACCCGTCGACACCTGCTTATTCGACCCATCGAAACCTGCTTATTCGACCCATCGAATTTGGAACTAGTTTACACGAAGTAATTTTCATCACGACCAAACACACGAGGTTTAGTTTCAGTGTAGACATAGTTATTTCTTCTCTAATTGTTTGAATTTGTACTAATTTCACTTTTTTCTGTTAATCTTTTAGTTAAATTTATTTATTTTATTGATTTATTTATTAATTTATCACTTGACATGATATCTAAAAGGAAATGTAATTGTGATAATGTAAGTAAATCAAATAAAAGAGTTCATAAGACTCATAGTTATGAATTGAAATTAGAAATTTTAAAGCATGTTAAGAAAGATGAAAGCTATACTGAATTCGCACGATTGTTTGGAATGTGTCGTTCAACTATTAGCACTTATGTGAAACAGAAGGATAAAATTCTAGAACGTGATAAATTCAGGTAATTTGATAACAACAATAAACAGTCCTAGTCATGGTGTTGTGATTCCTAAAACGGAAAAACTTTTAAAACTTTGGGTAACTTTGGATCAGTGTCAGAAACACATTCCTATTACTGAGACCATGATTAGAGCAAAGGCTAAGGATCTCTATGATGATTTGAAGGAAAGTATAGATGAAATTTCTGTTGATGAGCCTCCATTTAGGGAAAGTCATGGCTGGTTTGACAGATTTAAGATAAGGGCAGGTTTGCATAACCTTAAATTAACTGGTGAGGCTGCAAGTGCAAATACCGATGCTACCTCAAGTTATCCTGATGAATTGTGTGCATTGATTGAAGCGGACGGCTATTGTTCTCATCGTGTTTTTAAGTATGACGAAACAGTTGTATGTATAGATAGATGTATGCAGGTATGTTGTCCGGCTCGCACGAGCCAGACCAAGCCATCTGCAGAACATATTGCATACATTATCTTTGAAGTTTGAAACAAAAATTTATTTCTTCCTTTTTAGTGCAAAAAAATAAGTTATACATTTAAAATATTTATTATTTAATTTACTCATAACATAATATTGTTGTATTAACATATTATTAATGTTATCTATCTTTATAGAACGTGAGGTGAACCTTTTTTCCGAGATGCGAGAAAGTATCCCCCGATTATAACATACAAGTGTATGGAAAAACGGTGTTCGACATTCAACAATTTGAGGTTTGACCATGTTTTCAGGAACGCATCCCTGTCGAATCTTTAGAATCGCCTGTATTTCGATCCCAGATATTTCAAAGTTGGTGTAATTCGAAGCTAAGATCAGTCCCCAGCCCACACCATAGGATTTTGCATATTTTTTCATGCGGATTATTCAAAATACGCCTACAATGAAATTCGAACTCATGATGATGACACAAACAGTTCCTTTAATTTGAAACCTCGATCCTGTATAAGTGGAAGGTTCGCACGTGCGCCATCATATCACATTTTTTTCCTCATTTCTCGCACATGAAATACATATAGCCTCCCAAACAGGTGACTCCCTTTTACTTATTTAATAGTAAGATGACTAAACATCCCATTTTCACCGGGACAGCCATTTTTTATCAAAAAAGCCATATTGTAAAGTTTTGAAGTCCATCGCAAATAAAATTTAGATTATCTGTGGTATAGCCGATATTCCTTGTAGAAATGTAAGATTCTCGGAAACATGGAAGTTATCAAACAAACAACAAAAGTTAATTACAGTCGCAATTGTCAGGTTAGGAAACCTCAGGGTCATTGATAAATTTGAGGTGGAAAACCTGGTTTCTGCAAATAATATCCTGCCCAGATTTAACCTAACTTATTCCCTTCGAGTTTTCACAGCAACGCTAGTCGGATTCTCTTTTGATTGTGAGTTTTGTCCCAGTCTGGCATGCTCGTGCTCCCGACTGTAAAGAAAGTTTGTATTTGCCTTTTTTGCTATAGATCGTTATAGTGACAGATCCAAAATAAAAAAAATCATGCGAAAATTTTGTCCCATTCTTTTCCTTATAACAACAGAAAATGTCTCATTTTCACCTTGTTGGAATGTGGTCAACCTATTTTAAAGTCAACGTGAAATAAAAGTCTTTGATGATTCAAATAAATGAATCAGCTTATCCTCGCATCACTGTGAATGATCACATTCTCAATTGGATGCCAAAATTTAAGAACCAAGCTGAAATGAACAGAAGTTGCAAGAACCCTTATTATCTCAGTCCTCATGCTTTACCATACCTCGCAAAGGTTTTTCTCATGAAAAACAGGTATCTTCTAGAAAAGACCATGTAATATTCATTACTGTCACTGAACCAATCTTTAAATAACACTGTACGAAGTTATACCGAATATCTCTGAAAATATCATGCCTTTGTTTTACCTGAGAATAAGTGATGAATAAAAACAAAAACCTAGTGGTTTTACCCAGTGATGAGCTGAAAAAAATATTAAGAACCAGCTCTCAAAAAATTCATAAGGAAATTTGGGCAAGGGTGGCAGGATGCCTACATGACAAAGGCACCATATCGCTCTAGTTTAGTGATACCATTCCCCTAAGAAGCTAAGAAGTGTTCGGTTTGTAATATATTCCGTTTCATACACTGTCAGTAATTGACTATCAGATAGGGCAAAATGTTCTCAAAAGGACAAAATCAATAAATTTTCTTAATTTCTAAAAATTTAACAATCAGCTCATGCAAGCTAGCAGAAGCCTTCTCATCATTGGTTTTACCATAATGTCATACAAGAAGAGCACAATGTAATATTTATGCAGCAAATGAGTGATACTCTTTCGACGTGCAGTTTAACTTCTTTTCTTCGCAGCATAAAGGAGTAACTTGAAATGTACTGAGAAATTCAGGATATTCAATTGAGACTTTTTTCACATGTGGCAGTCTTTGTGAATTGCAAACTAAGTGTTCACTTCAGCTCCGTTCGAATTTGCCGTGTATACTAACAAGAACAGATAAGATTCGGTACTGTGGTTTTGCTACCCAAGTAAACGTTAAAAAGTTCAAATTTTATCAAAGTTCTTTTATTTCCAAACTGGATATTTCAAAGTCGTAATTTTTTGGTCCCTTAAACTTCGAAATAACGAGGTTTTACTGTATTCACATATAGTTTGGTGCAAAAGCTGATTTTTGAGAATAGACTACAGATACCTGAGTGTTAGAAAGGTTTCGTATCACAGTGGATGAATGTCAACCCTTGTCTCTGATGAAGTAGAGGGAAGCAATTACTGTTCTCTTTGATGTAGTAGCTAATTTAAATAAATTCAATCTGGCAGGATTCAAATTAATAACATTGTCCTCAGGGCCAATTTCATTTTCCATGTAATTTTCATCAATTTCATTTTTAGAGTTTTTATTTTAAAATCTTGAGTATCCCATCATTATTACTTAAAAGTCACAGTAAGGTAAACAATTAAGGAACACTGAGTTCTGGTAAAGGCGTATAATGTATTTTAAGTACCGTATTCACCCGAATCCAAGACGACCCTGAATCTAAGACGACCCCCCATTTTGATGATTCCAAAAGAGAAAAAAGCTCAAATTGACCTTCATGACTACAAAAATTATAAATCTTGTGAAATATTTATTTTCTCTTATACTTTTCTTGAATTTCATTGTCTTTTAACATTTTAAAATCACAAGATCACATCACAAATAGAACCATTCAGGTTTTCAAACAAATTAAATGGTAGCATTCATTTTAAGATAACATTAAAAATAAAGTAAATACATTGAAAGAATATACTCATTTCAGGACAACAAAATAACATTTCAATCCAAGTGCTGCATAAAATCATTTTATTGTGTTAGTCATCATCACTGTCTATGCAACCTTCATTATTTTCCTCATGCTCACTATCTTTATCACTCTCAACTTCATCTGTCTCCCACAAAACATCATCCTCACTCCCATCCATGGCATTAGATAAGCAGCATTTCTTAAATCCTTTCACTATTACTTTTGCATTTATTTGTTGCCACGATGCCTTGATCCATTGGCAGAGCATTGCAACTTCAGGTTTCTTAAGAGTTCCTTTTGGTGTTAAAGTGTGAGTTCCACTCTGTAACCACTCAGAATACAAAACCTTTAAATTATTTTTAAAACACTTATTGACAGCAACATCTAAAACTTGAAGTTGCGATGTCATTCCTCCAGGTATTACAATAAGATCAATATTCATTATGTTTTTAATTTCAGGAGATAAGTGTCCTTGAATGCATCCAGTGAAAGCATTGCTCTTTGTTTCAGTAAAGCTCCTGGCCGTCTATTCCACACCACATGTAACCAATCTCTCATTAGTTCTTTAGTCATCCACCCCTTTTCTTGACACCTATTATTCCACTTGGCAAATGTTTCTTAGGCATTGTTTTCCGCTTTAGAATCACATATGGTGGTAATTTAGTCCCATCTGCTAAAACCGCCAACATTACCGTGACTCGCATTTTTTCGTTGCCTGTAGTTTTAATTAGGACGGACTTCGCACCTTTTTCATTCACAGTATAATTAGATGGCATGTAGAAGAAAACCGGAGTTTCATCGGCATTTCCTATTTGGCTCAAAAGGTAATTATTGGTTTTTCTAAGTCCAATTATGTATTTCTGGTAAGCGAGAAGTTTTTCAACATAGTCTTCTGACAATTTCTGACACAGCGAAGTTCGTCGCCGTAAAGAAAAATTATTTCGTCGCATCATTCTCACGCACCCACTTCTGCTGGCCTTGAATTCTTGCAATGATATATTAAGTCCTCTAGTAATTTCATTAGCTTTAAGTATAATACTTTCAGTCGAAACAGGCATACCGTTCTTCCTCATGGTGCGCACAAACTTGACTACTTCTTCTTCAATGCCATGAAATCGGCCTAATTTTGGACCACTGAGCGACTTCTTTGTGGCTTTGGCTTTTTCTAGTTCCTGTTTTGAGAGTTTCCATCGACGCACATTTGCCTCAGATACACCGAACTTTCTTCTCGCATCACAGTTATTAGTTTTTTCCGCGTAATTTATCACGATCAGCTTAAAATTTGTATCTTAGCTCCGGATAATTCCTTTGTTAACTTTCCCTTTGCACTCGTGCCACGTACTTCAACATGATCTGTCATTTTAACTTAAGGGTTGTGCATTTAAATCAAGAATGCACAACTCAAAATTACTGTCACACTTATTGAATCGCGGTGCGTCGTTTGAAAGGGGAATCCCAATGATTTCCGCTCTCATTTGTTTTGACATTACGTGCCATTACGTGCAAGATGAAAGTACGTCGTCTGTGTTATGATCGTCGACGATGATTATTAGTCTAAATAATTATTATTCCCGTCATGTTTTTCTTATTGTTATTACTATTTGTTTATTTCACTTCTTTATGTACGTACTTGAATTTGCTGTTGTGAATTGTTTACTCTAATATACCATTTGTTGTAAAAACCATTGATTAAATGCTTAAATATACTTCGTATTCGAATGTAAGACGACTCTTGATATTTACAGCTGAAAATTTGGAAAAAAAGGTCGTCTTAGATTCAGGTGAATACGGTAATCTGCAGGTATATAAAGAATATTTGAAAATTTACAGGGGCTGCCATGAAATCAGAAAACAAATGACCAAACTTTATAGAATGTGAATGTTATGCACTATTTACTGGCAATGCTTGTTTCAGTAATGGATGCATAATTTTATTAGGGATGAAGGAGTAGTGCACAATTAAGTTAAAGAGTTTTCACTACATTACAAAAATTTATATTAAAGCTTCATATAAAAAAGGAAAATTTGAAATTTTCAGTACCTTCTAGAAAATCGAAAAATAAAGGATCTTCAGTTATGAAATCTGATAGGCATTTACAGCATGACGCAGTAACTAATATGGCTCGTATATAGGGATTATATCTTACTGAAAATTATCTGGGTTGTAAAGAAATAATTCAAGCCAGGCACAGAATATCTTTCTCTGAAATTTAATGATTCATGCTAGTATGTAGTAACTCAGCCAGTTTGTAATTTTGGAGAGTGATTTGCAACGAATATTTTTAAGGGGATTATTTTTTCAACTCATATTATTTCCATTTACAGATATCTGTATATCTGAAAAGTATCTTGATTTCAATTTGTCATTTATATAGAATATGGTATTTGAATTTTGCAAACCTTACCCGAGCAGAGTCGCATCCGGGCAGTGGTGTTCACAGCTCTCCCCACCAGGCGCTGTCGTCTTCTTCCGGGATGGGTGATCCTATTCTTCCTCCCCTTCTTAGCTGCATGCAGCCTTCGGTCCACGGTCCCACGTTGATGGTCCCACGGTGGTACTCTGCTACAAAAGTCAATTTATATAAATTTAATCTTACTGAGTTACCATGACAATCTTCAAATTAATACAATTTTAACTAGCATTAATAACTAGCAATTTATATGGTCAAGTATATATCTCATCAAAAAGATTCCTTTTTCTGCAAAAAAAATATTCACTAATGGGTTGCTGCATAAGCTGATTTTGGGGAATAGAGTGCAGATACGTGATTCTTAAAGATTTTGCATCACCGTGGATGAAAGTAAACCCTTGTCTCTGACAAAGTAAAGGGAAGCAATTACTGTTTTCTCTTTTATGTTTCTTTTGAGCCCTCTTTTACAGCCTCCTCCGAACGTTTTTTCACGTTTCCCTTTGAATATTTTTCATAATCACGAGCTTTTTAGAATGTTTATTATGTTATTGATATCGATGGATAACATGAGCAGTATGTGTTTCAGTAATGGATGCATAATTTTATTAAGGATGAAGGAGTAAGGCCCAATTAAGTTAGAGTTTTCACTACATTACAAAAATTTATGTTAAAGCTTCATATAAAAAAGGAAAATTTGAAAATTTTCAGTACCTTCTAGAAAATCGAAAAATAAGAGGATCTTCAGTTATGAAACCTGATAGTTAGGCATTTACAGCATAGACCCAGTAACTAATACGCCTTGTATATAGGGATTACCATATTTACTCGAGTATCCAGCGCACATTTTTTCCCATAACGCCTGGAATAAAGGGGGTGCACTTCTTACACGAGTATATCTCAACAGGTTATAGAAATTGTGAGTATCGATAGTAAATTCTCTGTAATATGCTTGCATCTATGTTTATATTCTTAAAAGGCGTCGAATTCTACGAAGTATATGCGAATGTATACGACCAAGCAAACGTGTATGTTACACCTGCGCTGCAAGCAAAACTCGAAAAAGTAGGCAGAAAGAATTTGCCGACTAACTGATAACTATAGTTCAATGACTACTGAGGGTTACCGGCTTGTAAATAGATAGGTTCAAGATTGGTCCTTTTCCCTCATCCACTTCAAGGAATTCAGAGTGGTGAAATTTTGTTGCAAATGAAAGATTTCATAGTTCGAAAGGAAGACAGAAATCCACATCTCAAGTGTTTGGACTTGTTTGTTCTCAACCTTCAAATATTTACTCAAGAGACGATACACGAAAAAACTCCCCATTCACCCAAGGATGATGAACAAATAATTCGTGAAGCTCCACATCTGTTCGTAATTTTACGTCAAAAACAGAAGTGAGGAAGAACTTGCGTAACAATACAACAAAAAAAGTTAAGGGGTTAAGAAAAGAGGACTAACGGTGAAGAGATTTTTGCTAGTATCGTCATAAAGAGATCATCCAATAAACTGCGTCACGTAGAAGGGAGAAGATGCTTAACTTGAGCGGAAGTTGTTTCAGGGAGTGGGAATCAGTGACTTAAAAAAAAATTATTCTGGCTCGAATTAATTTTTTCCCTCCAAACCAGCCGAAAAATAGAAGTGCGCAGGGTACACAAGTGTGTGGTAAATACGGTATATCTTACTCAAAATTATCTAGTTTGTAAAGAAATAATTCAAGCCAGGCAGAGAATATCTTTTTCTGAAATTTAATGATTCATGCTAGTGTGGAGAACTCAGCGAGTTTGTATGACACTATTTTGGAGAGTGATTTGCAACAAATATTTTTAAGGGGATTATTTTTTCAACCCATATTATTTCCATTTACAGATATCCGTATATCTGAAAAGTGTCTTGATTTCAATTCGTCATTTATATAGGACAATATGGTATTTGAATTTTTCGAACCTTACCCAGGCAGAGTCGCATCCAGGCAGTGGTGTTCACAGCTCTCCCCTCCAGGCGCTGTCGTCTTCTTCTTCCAGGTTTCCTCTTCTTCCTCCACTTCTTAGCTGCAAGCCGTCTTCGGTCCATGGTCCCACGGTGGTACTCTGCTACAAAAGTCAATTTATATAAATTTAATCTTACTGAGTTACTGTGATAATCTTCAAATTAATATAATTTTACCTAGCATTAATAACTAGCAATTTATATGTGTTTATCAGATAAAAAGATTTCTTTTTCTGCAAAAACAAATATAGTAAAACCCCATTATTTTGATCTGGATATTTCAAAGTTGATGTAATTCAAAGCTAAGATCAGTCCCTGGCATACACCATAGGATTTTGCATACTTTTTGGTACGGGTTATTCAAAATACACCTATAGGACAATATTGTTTTTGAATTTTGCGAAGCTTACCAGAGCAGAGTCACATCCGGGCAGTGATATTCACAGCTTCTCCTGCAGGCGCCACTGGGTCGTCTTCTTCCAGGCTGGGTGGTGTCCCCTTCTTAGCCGCAAGCCATCTTTGGCCCACCGTCCCGCGTTGATGGTCCTCTGTAATTGTCAGTTTAGAAACTATATATAAACTAATCAATTATTTAAAAAATTATATATTATTATTACTCATTTAAAACCTAGCATCAGCTTCTAGAATAATATTGGTAATCTTTACGCTTTTGGCCCTCGATTCATCTATATATTCCAACCCCATATAATTGCCTGAAATTCTTACACACCATGTTAACTACTTTGCCTAAATTCTGTTCTGACACTTCTATCTAATTCACTGATTTATCATTTAGCATACATCTATATGTTTAAGTTCTATATTTATCATACTAGTATAGTATATTCTATGGAATTAATGCATGCAACTTAGGTGTAAAGAATAAATACCACTTTATATCAGCATAAAACATTTTAACGATGATAACAATAATACTAAGCATTTTCTGTATGGTGAATGTACAAAACATTCACCTACTTTTAATGCTTACCTCCATGAATAGTAATATAATATTATCAAGATGAAATATAGAGAAATTTATTTATGCTCGACCACATAAATCTTAGCAGAAAATTTAAAATTTCATTAATAATTTGGTGCTTGGCCCAGGTTCAATTCCTGACCAAATGCAGAATTTTTCTCTTAAATTTTAACATATATTACCATTTTTTTAAATAGAATTTTATAGATAAGGCAAATTATAGGCTGAATGTGCATTCTATTCATGCACTGACAAGAATAATACCATGTCAAACTTTGTAAAGTAATATTAGATTATGCAGAAGTATTATATGCATGTTTTAACATATAATAAAAATCCATTTAGCCATTTCTATTTTCCTATTAGATCATTATGGTCATTGAATGCTTCAATGAATGCTTCAATGTTGGAGAAATAAGCTATAATATAGGTGGTTCTTCGCATTACTTCTTCTCCTCCATTTTCTATGTAGTATCATTTAAGATGCTGTGCTGAAAAATAAACTAAATGAAAAGACATTGAGTCATTAATACAAAAGTCATAAAAACAACTTTTGTCAAATCTCAAACTTAACAACATATTATTTAAAAATTGTGATGAATCTCACCATCTCTTCTATGAAGATTGCTGCGAAGGCTGATTTTCGAATTGTTAATTCCATCGATCCTCTCTTTTTTCATCTTCAATTGCTGGAATATTAAGCTACCATATTATTAGTGTACAAACATTTAAGCAGAGATGATATGAGTGACATTTTTATCTTATTTGAATGAGGAATACTTCATATTATAGTAGAAATTCATTGATAGAATTGAAATTTTTTTGTAATTCTTAATATAAAATTTTCTGTCCAAGATAAATTTTTGAATAGTGTAAAAGTTTGATGCAACTAAAAATCTTTTCAGGATTGGTGTTATTTACTTTATACTCAACTTGGTCTATTGACAAGTTATTCTCCTTAGATGATTGCAACTTAATGTAAGCATTAAGAAACAAAAAATAACATTGATTTCAAAACTATTAAAATAATAAGACAAGCAATTAATTCTGCTCCATTATTATATAAATACCCTTTTGTTTGTTCAAGCAAACAAATGACAATCCACAGCAGTCTTCTGCAGCCAATTACAAGGCAGGGCCAATGGTGTTTTTCTGTGTTCGAATCAAATTAGCATTCATCACTTGCTTTCCTACATTTATCAAAGAAAAACAATAAACAGCTGCAGACATTTAATAATAGTTTTTAGTTAATATTTTGCATAAATTTATGGCAATTGAAAGTTACTTCACAAGCTGATAATATTTTAAAGAATTTGATTATATGACATTCCAGTCTTTGAATTATTTTGCTTAAACCCAAATAACTATGAAATCACAATATATATAAGAACAGTCAAACTTCAATTACAGTTTCCTGGGTTCTTCTAATAAAATAACACCTACCTTTAGGTCTTAATTACCAAGAACTATCTGATATATTATCTCTCTCTCTCTCTCAACTGGCTTAGGCTGGAAAAGGGCTGTAAATACCAAAAGAGCAACATTACCCTGTTGGACCAAAAATTCCAGAATTACACTTGGACCGACCTAACCAAAACATAGCATTTTGAATGCTTCTATTAATTTCATAATTTTTGTAACTATGAAATTATAAAATTACCGTATATTCTGGCGTATAAGTCGACCCCTACTTTTTTGGTTGAAAATATGGGATTAGGCATGTGTTCGCTGTATAAGTCGACCTCCACTTTTTCACTTAAAAATACTTCTCATGAAATTGTTTTCAGACAAAATCAAAGTCTTGTACAATTCAAGTTTTAACAAAACAGAAATAAACATAATAATAATAGTCCTTGAATACTGTTTATAGTCTGTGCTATTCTTCTTGAGCATTCTATATGACAAGTGTTTTAATTTCGACCAATAAGAAACATTCTCGGAGAGCTTTGACCCACTAAAAAAGTTTCCTATAATTCAATTTATGTTGGCTGCTAATGATACAATCGAAACTTCCCCAAAATTCGACAGTTGAATGTCGAGCGGTAGAATCTCGGGCGTCATCTGCAGAGCACAGGTGATCGCTTTCGATCTCTGTGATGGCAAAATTCAATAAAATATTACATAAGGATAGTTTTCATAATTGCAATTTTCCCCTTTTCAAACAGAAAATGATTTTTATTGAAATCGAGACTTTGCAGTGCATTTTATGAATATCTCCACTGTGTGTGGGATGAGGACTTAATAATTTGTCAACTGAATGTGAGACAGATGGTCACACTGATTGCGGTAAAATCCTAGAAATTGAAATTCCTTCATCATGGCTTCGCTTGCAAAAAGAATGAAATATGAAGCTGGTTTCAAGTTAAACATAGTGAAATTCGCCAAAGCATCAAATAACTGTGCTGCAGCAAGGAAATTTGGTGTTAGTGGAAAGCTGGTGCGAGATTGGAGAAAGAACGAATCCAAAATGATCAAGTTGCCAAAGACAAAATGTGCAATGAGAGCCAGCAGCAGTCATTGGCCTGATATTGAGGAACATGTTTCGGAATGGGTGCTCAAAAATCGAAAGAATGGCTACATCGTCACCCGAAATGCAGTACGCATATATGTGCTTAGGTGAGCTAAATCAAATCCAGAACTAAACAAAGGATTCAAGGCAACAGCTAGTTGGTGTACCCGGTTTTTGAAAAGAAAATCACTGGTGTTGCGGCAGAAAACCAAGATTGCGCAGAAACTTCCTCAAGATCTCGATGACAAAATTACCAGTTTCCAGCAATTTGTAATTAGAATGTGGCAAACACACGAGAACCCATTATCTATCTCACATCCATAACATGGATGAAACGCCTATTAATTTTGATATGCCCAGCAACCGAACTATTGACTTAAAAGGTGCAAAAACTGTTATAATAAAAACTACCGGGCATGAAAATACAAGATTCACGGTTGTCCTAGCCTGCTTGGCCGACAGAACGAAGTTGAAACCCATGGTGATTTTCAAACGGAAAACTAAGCCAAAAATTAAGTTTCCCGCAGATGTTTTTGTTCATTTCCATGAAAAAGGATGGATGGATGAAGGTGGAATGAAGTTGTGGGTAGATAATGTTTGGAATAGGCGACCCGGTGGCCTATGTAAAGAGCGTAGCTTACTTGTTTGTTACGTTCCGATCCCACATAACAAAAGACATCAAGAAGTGCTTCAAAATAAATAATACGGATATTGCTGTTATACATGGGGGTGCGTCTCTACTTCAACCTTTGGACGTGGGCCTCAACAAGCCATTTAAGGATCACGTTCGTGCCGAATGGAATAAGTGGATGGTTGACGGAGAAAAAACTTTCACGAAAGGTGGAAATGTACGTGCAGCACTGCTTAATGTTTTGTGGGAATGAATTATAAAATCGTGGAATGATATTAAAGCAGAAACCAACATCAAGTCATTCAAAAAATGCGGAATATCGAATTCCATGGATGGGGAGGAAGATAATTTATTGTGGAAAGATGATAATGAACTCGAACCTTTAACATCTGATACAGAGTGGGACCCTTATGAGGTTGACAGCACTGAAATTGCTCGAGATGAATTTCATAAACTCTTTGGGACGGATGAAGAATGCGAGGAATTTTTTGGATTTTAAAATGTACAACCTATTCCCAAAAATGTAGTGTCGATTTTTTACTTATTAATTCATTGGTTTCATTTAAAAAATGATCATTAAAGGCCAAATAGAAGGCAATAAAAACAAGTCTGAATTAGCCATAAAACCATACTGCCATCTATTGACAGTATTTCTATTTATCCTTCGTTTCTGTAATTGTAAATAATCATTTATATTTTTGAGATTTGAGTACCTAATAAAAAGAAAAAACTACGATTTGAATTTTTAATAACTATTAAAATTAATTATTTCAAATCTTATTAAATAAATGTCGGAAAATGTAAACAATGGAGCAGATGATTCAAAATGGCGATCACCTACACTGAGAGATCAACAGTATTCGTAAATATCGATTTTATTCATGAGCAGTTTAAGGTTCGCATTTTTATGTTCGGCATATAAGTCAACTCTAAGTTTTAGGAAAATTTTTTAAGCTTCAAAGGTCGACTTATACGCCGGAGTATACGGTAAATCAATATAAAGTCTGAATTCAGATATATCTCATTTTTCATTTCATTTTCAAATTGAAGCGCTTTCTTGAAAGACTAATATAAATGTTTGTTTTTAAGGAGAGTTACTTCAAAGTATTCAGGAGCAGGGCAAGGGTGAGCCTAGAGGTGATGGTTTCAGGCTGCATTTATATAGGGGTGGAATTTCACTTTTTTCCCTTTAATTTTTGGGGGCAGAGATTCTTTCACTTGCCTAAGGCTCCATTATTCAGCACTCCAGCCCTGAAAGCACTAAATACAAATATAAATTATTAATTGAAGTTTATAATTCTTCTGCTAATTATGGAGAGGACTGACAACCACTTGCATGAGATTTATTTCAACTAACTGAACAGCTAAGAATCTAAAAATAGCACTTCTTGAAGATATTTTTTTCTGAAGAAGATTGAATTATTTTTCTAATATATGGGAAAGTGCTACAAAATATTGCTTTTTAATTATACAAATAGTTAAAACAATTTTTATGACTATAAATCCATGTGTGCTTTAACAGCACAATCTGGGATTTTCATGGTGTCAGGAGAGGTATTGTTGGCAAACCACTTACAGTTGAATTAAAATAGTTCCTTGGTACTCCAAGCTTTCAGGATTATGGCCTTAAGTAATAAATGATTCTTCAACCCATTAAATATTTCCAAACCTTCCTCAGGCACATTTTCTCCAGGCAATCCCTCAGTAACATAATGAAAAAAAACTGATGTGGCCAACACATGACTTTCTCCATATTTGGGGTATAGATATTTAAATTATTATGAATAGCATTATGAGGCAAAATTATCATTTCGTATGTAAGTTGTTAAGGAGAGGACTTGGTCAGTACAGCTCCGTTTCGGTCGGAAACCTGCTTGCTCGATGGGTATCATTTCAAGTCACCACGAACAATGGAAGTACACAGATAATGACACAAATGGAGAAGACTTAGTTAACTGGGCGGAAGACGAGAATTTACCTTGTTTTTGATGCAAAAGATCGTGGCACATTTAAGTCAGCTTCCTGGAGACAAGAGTACAACCCTGATCTATGCTTCGTATACACTGACAGTAAAAATCAACCTCTGGCAGCAATGAGAAAAGTCCTCTCTGACTTCTCATACAGCCAACATCGCCCAGTTCTCATTGAAGTGGGAACTCAAATTCCCTTGGTGACCTCTGTCCCCCGCCCAAGGTGGAACTTTAAAAAAGGCCAATTGGCTCTCATTTTCAGAAAAACTTGACAAGTGCCTAAGATGGATTCCCCCCATGAGTGGAAACTATGAGAGATTTGTGGGCGCAGTGATAAGCATGGCAAAAAAGTCTATCCCCAGAGGGTATCGGAAGGAGTATATTCCTGGATGGAGCGAAACAAGCGAGAACCTGTATCAGGAGTTCCTAGAAAGTGGCGACCAAGAAATTGCAGACAAACTACTACATAGCCTTGACGCTGCTCGCTGAAAAAAATGGATGGAGACTGTCGAAGCTTTGGACTTCAAGCAGTCGAGCAGAAAAGCATGGTCTCTCTTACGAAAGCTGGGAGGCAGAAACCCCATTGTACGTGAAAACACCTCCTTTACTCCAAATTTGGTTGCATCACATATCGTGTCAACACCTAGAGCAGCAGTGCCCAAACTACGGCCCACGGGCCAGTTCCAGCCCGCCGCACACTTTAATCCGGCCCGCGAAGATACTTGAAGCATAAATCATAAATTATCATAAAACATTTAGGAATTGTATAAATTATACCATAAATTAACTTTCCCTCGCTTATTTCATGGCAAAATAATGCTTCATATATTTTTTAGAGATAGTGATGGATATCCAATGAGTCAATCGTCTTTCTTCTTTCCCGATGAACTCTCTTGAAAGAGATATGCGCGAAGGTGACCATCATGCGGATACGTGTTTACACAAACAAAGAAAGGAAAAACACACTTATAGTTGTGACGTGTTACTCTGACCAGAATAAAATGCTCGAGTTCAAAACTATGAGCAGTTAGTCTGAGACGAGTATGCAATTGCATAAGAAGTACAAGTGCGCAGAACCTCAACCAAGTGAAAGAATCGGAGGTAGTTGTTATATTTAAATAAGTGAAACAAAGCAAATATTATCAAAAATTTATAAACTTCATGTTGTTGCTTGAAACACATATTTCTTATGGCTAAATATTTATATATAATTATAATTAGTTTTCATACAGACTGTGTTGGGACGCTGAAACTGAATCGAAAAAAACGTCCCGAAGCATGTGAAAGAAAAGAAGCTAGGGAAAGGAGAAATAGTTGCACATGATTCAGGTCCAGTATCGTTAATCAAATAGTGCAACAAAAATGTTACTACCTTTAATAATAACGATACCAGAGTAGTATGTTTAAAGGGGAAGGATGAAGTTATTCCTGCTTCTGTGAACTATTACAATCAGAATATGGGTGGAGTGGATTTGAAGGATCAGTTGTGAGTGTATGTTAAAAATCGTGGAGCATATATGCCCACAAAAGATTGAGCTTTTAACAAACGTATCGCTCTCAGGAATGGCGACGACTCGAAGAACAGAAGAGCATGGTCAAGATTTTTAATCTCAATCGATTAAAAAAATGTGTAAATTTTGATGTTTTTTCTATAGCTTTGAATGAAAGTAATGACGTTGGAGATACAGCACAACTTATGATAATAGTCAAAGGAATTGCTAAAGATTTTAATGTTACACAAGATTTAGCGGCTCTTTGCAGTATGTAGGGATCTAAAACTGATGAATATATATTTGACTATGTAGAAAAAACTTTAGAGAAATTAAAATTGAACTGAGAAAATTTAATAAGTGTAACAACCGACGGTGCGAAAACATGTGTGGGACTGGTGCAGGTTTAGTTGGAAGAATTAATAGTAAAATGCACGAAATTGGGATAGAAAAGCCATTAGCATTGCATCGCATTATTCACCAACAAGCTTTAATTGGGAAAGCATTGAAATTTGAAGAAATTATGAGAACAGTGATATCAGTTGTGAACTACACACGATCAAATGGATTGAATCCCAGACAATTTAAAGAATTTCTAAATTCAATCGAAATGGCTTATGGAGATATTCTTTATCATTCAGAAGTAAGATGGCTAACAATAAGTAGAGAAAAATCTGATGTGGCCAACACATGACTTTCTCCATATTTGGGGTATAAATATTTAAATTATTATGAATAGCATTATGAGGCAAAATTATTATTTCATATCGTAAAAGAATACAGTCGTCCTTATTGCCATAAATTACGTATATTTTGAATATGTTTACAGAATTCACCGCTACATGGTGCTGGCGCTGTATGCTGGTATTAAGATAAAGCGAAATATCTCCGAAATGGATGGTTCTACAAAAATTTGTTTAAAAAAAAACTTGGAAGAAATATTATTCTCTACAACTTTGGTCCTCACAAAGATTACCAATAACGATGTTTTTAAGGAGATATTTGACGGAAACCGAAAAAACCAATTATTCATAAATAATTCCTGAACAATAACTTCTATGGAAAATTGTTTCAAATGAAAACTGTAGGAAATTACATTCTCTATAACCTTCGTATAGAATTGTATATACAATAATAATGTTTTAATGGAGAAATATCGCAAAAACCGAATCGGGTTTCGAATAAACCTCGACTTCCGGTTAACCATTATTGTTCAAAAACTAATCAGTTCTTTGTGCTCATGCTCAAGTTTTATATATGAAGTTTGGTAACGATATGACAAGTACTTTTTGAGTTAGAGCGCCCACAATCACATACACACACAGAAATAATTCCGAAAATAGTCTAAACGTGTTCTAAGGACCTCAAAAAGTGTATTTCCGTTGAAATCTCGAAGTCGATTTTTTTCGTGATCACAATACTTTCCCATTACTTCGTATGGAGAAAGTAACAAGTTAGGAAAGTGTACATCGTATCACAAATGAAAGAAATTATAGTATACCTGTACTTCTTCATCATAAATAATCAATTTTCTTCCTATTTAATAATATTACATGCACACGTAGGGAAATTAAACGTTTGTTTGGGAGATTGTTTATGTTAGCAACAATGAAGTAACCATGCAAGAAATTTTCTAAGTTCAACTCGATATAAGACATTCTTGTTTGATTTTCTCGATAACGGCTACTCCTACGATAAAAATGTATAGAAAAGGAAAGACTCCACTTTACTAGTTCTACAAGTTTTATTTGAAAAATATTTTGATATGATCAATATTTTACGAGATATGACGAAAATTTAATTTTTTGTCCCAGTAAAGTGGTACCCCTGATTGGCGTACGTGATTCATTTTTGCGATTTTCTTATTATATTTTATTGAAAGTCCTTAATATCAAATTTCATGAAAATCCGTTTGGTAGAAGCCGAGAACGAACATACGGACGGACGGACGGACAGGCCGACCGACCGACCGACCGTAAACGAAACGCGCCTAAAAAGTGCTCCGCCGATTTTTTCAGTTAAGAAGAGAAATTGAAATATTTATGACAGAAAAAGGGCGTGAAGTTGATGAAATGAATGACCCCCTTTGGGTTTGGAAACGTGCTTTTTTGTCAGATTTGGTAGAACACATTAATTAAATTAATCTACTGAGGTAGTACATGTGTGAATTAATATTTTCAAAAATGAAATATATAAAAAATAAGTTTCGAAATAAGTTGACCGATGATAATCTACAAAATATTCTGAGAATATCGGTCACTGAGGTGGAACCTAATGTTTTACAATTCTGTAAGGAGATGCAGGCCCATGGATCACATTGATGTGTTTATTGTTTCTATCTTTTTACCTATTGATTTCCAAATCTTCATTAAACTTATTTGTACTTTGTCACTGTATATGTTTTTTATATAAAGTTTAATAGTCAACATGTTGATTTTATGCATTGATTACGAATACATGAAGTATATTTGTTTCATTTTCAAATATAAATATTTTCTAATTTAAATTATACAATAAATATGTAATTTTTCATTAGAAAAAATGTATTTTTATATACGACTATATATTTAAAAATCTTTGTGGCTTACCTACCTATGACTATAGTTCAATCCGGCCCGCTGATAAAAAAAAGTTTGGGCACCACTGATCTAGAGCACCGAGAGACCAAGACCATACGATCCAAGTGAAACGGGAACTTAAAATCCTGAAATCAACAAGGGCATCTGAAACTGAGTATTCCCGATCTTTCACCACTGAGGATATTGCAGCCGCACTAAAAGACATGAAGGCAGGAAAGGCTCCGGGTTTTGATGACATCCACCCGGAGTTTCTTCTATACTATGGAAAGTTTGCGAGAGAATGGCTAGCCCGCTTCCTGACTGACATCCTCCAGACCGGAAATATTCCCCGCCTGCTCAAACGAACGAAAATAATCGCCATCCTAAAACCAGGCAAACCAACTGATAGGCCACAGAGCTATCGCCCAATTGCTTTGCTGAGCGCAAGATACAAACATACACCATAATTTCTTTTCACGGACAACTTTACCTTACAATATCGCAAAGTCGCCTTATTAATTTATTTGCCAGCGATAATTCATGAAGGTGGTGTATTTTTCTGAGTGAATTCATTACAATTTAAATTATATTCAGAAAATAAACAAGTAAAAATCATGCAGTTGCTGCTAAAAAGCGAAAACAGAAATCAAGCTATTCTGTTTAATCAATATGGATGAATGTAAATCCGCAAATTTTTAATTCTGCGAAAACTCTTAGAATTCGGCAACACTAGTATTGCTTGATTAATAACTGTGTATTCTGGTAGGACTTCCTAGAAGTTGTCACGTAAATTGAAAACGTAAATACCTGTAATAAGTTTTTAATTTAATTGCTTATGTAAATTGCTTATATAAATGTAGAATGTTTAATATTTTGACAAGATTATTTTATTGCTAATCAGTATTTTATGTTAATGTGATTTTGTTTGTTACTTTGAATTATTATTTCACCTAAAATTGAGTGTTTAGATAATATAAATGTAGAATGTAAATAATTTGGACAAGATCTTATATTGCTAATCAGTGCCAATATTTTTATATTTTTAATAAAATTTGATGTAAAACAGTATGCGAGTTATTTTTCATTGTGTTTAATCTATGCTCTTTTTCTGTTTTTGATTCCTATGTTTGTCGGTAACCTCTTTATAGTGAATCTCTATATATCAAGACGGCAAATATCTGGTCCCTTCAATTTCGATATATAGAGGTTTTACTGTATAACCAAACCCCCATTCATACGTGGTGGCCACATTTGTAGTTGCGTTTACATCATGCCTTCGCAGGCCACATAGAATGCTCCTGCGGGTCGTAGGTTTCTATAGATTGTGTTTATAGTACCAATAACTCCAGAAAATAAAGTAATATCAATATTTATCTGCTTTTTGGGTTTTCAGGAATGAATTATACATTTATAACATTGCATCTAAGGGAAAACAGCCCTCAATATTAGTCTTTTCACTTATTGTCCAGTTTCCACGGAACCAATTAAGGACGAATATCGAGAGACACCTGTACATACTAGAATCATTAACTAAATAAAATTATTTCAATTTGCTTATTCTATGTTTTTTGTTTTTGATATGTGTTTTGTGGGGTCTATCTTGCAAGATTGTAAACATTACAGCAATCAGCTGATGAGCTAGTGAAATACAGAATATTTGTAGAGGATGGAATTATAACTATAGAAGTAATTAGATATTCTATACATATAATCAATATATGTATAACCTAGATTATCAATAATTATTGTGGTTTTCCCCTCAATTCACCAAAAAGCGAATTTTAAGTGCACAAAAGTGTTACCCGTGTATAACACACACCCCTACTTTATGACCTGAAATTTTGTCTTCAAACTGCACATTATACACGAGTATATACGGTATTAAATAAATGATACAACTTAACATTCTGATGAAAATTGAGATAATACTTCCTTTCCAGGACAGCAAATCCCAAACTTCTCACTTATTTTCACATAATGCAACTTTTCTTGATAATTCCTAATTATCTCAACCACTTCCTAGAACCTCCACTTTATGCACTTGCTCCTTAGGTTATACCTCACCTTTTCTTCCTCTTTATATTCATTAAGGTTTTTTCTGCTATAATGATTTAAAATTCTGGAACCTATGTTAGACTGTGAATAAAGTTTTTGTTCAATTATGAAATGTTTTTAATTCTAACTAGCAGTCTTCCATAGCTAATTATCTAACTCAGATTCATCCAAGGATGGCTGTGGTAGTTTAATAAGGTATGATTCAGGCAACCGTCAGGCATATCACTAATGAGTCTTTTTTTGCAACTTTTCATACCTTGAAATCTGAATTACCATGAGTATTCATGAGTAAAGTAAATAGCCATCCTAAAAATATAAAAATAATAATTATGAGAATTACTCCATTAGCTATAAAATTTTAACCAAAGCATGTGGTCAACGAAAAACTACAACTACACAAAAACACAAAACCTTTCACAACACAACTAAAACACCAAAATTATTTCTACTCAAAAGCCAATGAAGTAACATGCAATATTAAACAACACACTAGATTTCGAAAAACAAATACAAATTAAATCACACTATCACTTTTAAAACATGCATCATACCAACAAACAAAAAACATACACCTTAACATATAGCATTCCAACTAATTTGGGTTTCCAACTGCTTTGAAGCTAATGTATTGAAGACCAGGTAAGCTTGACATTATTTATTTTTAATACTAAGCATTCACTTAAACTTCATTAAACTTGCAAATTAAAGAATCGGCTAATTTCAAAAATATCAACTTTAAGGTGATAATTAAGGAGAGCTGACTTTATGTCATCTTTGGTTCATCATCATAGACATTCTGTAATTTTACAAATTTTTTGACTTTTCCAACAATCTGTAGAACTGATAGCTTTCCTCTTCACCTTCTCAACTATCCCTCCCTCCTTTCTTCTAATTCATTTAATATTCCTTTTCTCTTCTAACCTCTTTGCCATTTATCTAGCATCCTCCCTTCTATGTCTCGTATTCTATGCTACATTCCATATTAAAGTTTTCACTACACTTTTTTATATCTTTTTTCAGCATATCTGTCCACAACTCTCTGCATCTTATAATTGCCCTTTGCTCTCCATATTCTTGTCCTGATCTCTTTTGTAATTCTGCCATCCTTAGACTACTGTCAAATTGAGTCAAATATTCAACATGTTCCAGCATTACCCTCTCCACTTTAACACTTAAGAGTGCTAAAGACGTTTGGTTAAGTCTTCAGCAGTCAGTCATTTACGTGCGGGAGATGTTGGTGAACGTCCTTCATATCTCCAAGCTATATTAAGCCGAAAGACATTGAGAAACGTCTTCAGCATTTCACTACGGGATAGCTATTAGTCCTATGACTACGCAGTTCTTTATTTTGCTGATGGATGGCAGATAGCTTGGCTTTTCCGATTTTTTTTTCAAGACGCTTTTCTCATATAGTTCACGTGCTTATGGCGCTGCTGCTCCCGTAGGGTTTGCTAAGTAGTTTTCTGTTTTTGTATCACTTTTTCTGTTGTAATGATGGCCGAAAAAGTATATTCAGATGCACAAATATTTGATATACTAATTAGTTCATCTGATAGTGATGATACATCAGATTCAGATGACTATAACTATGAAGATGCTGAAGGTTTTACTCCTGATGAAGGTGAATGAATAATTACTTACTTTCCTTTTAAATTATAGTGTATTTGTATCGATGATTAACAACTGTAATAACGTATTTATAGATAATGGATGTGAATAGGAAAAAGAAGTACCTCTTTCTGCATCTACTTCCCGTGGAATCAAAAGAAAACTGGACACGCAAACTTCGGATTTATCTTCAGATTGGGATACAAATGACAATCCACCAACAAATGAAGTATATACAGGTTTACAAGGACTTTTAGCAAAAACAGGGCTTGATGAAACGTGCAACGAACTAGTTTTTTTCACATTTTATTAGCTCAGAAATAATAGCAAAAATAATGGAGTAGACAAATCTGTATGCTCGTCAACAACTGGCTCATATTTGAAGTAAGGGATCGATGTTGCCTAATTCCAGGTACAAAAAATGGTCAACTGCCACGATATCTAATATAAAGGAATTCTTAGCTATTTTCCTGCATATGTCTATAAGCGAAAGGCCTGCCTATTCAGATCATTGGAGTACAGATCCAAATGTATCCTGCAATTTATGTCCTAATATAATGTCTCTGGATAGGTTCATGTTGCTGATATCATTTTTCCATCTAAATGACAATGGAAAAGAAAGGAGAAAAGGATATGATGCACTCCATAAAGTTAGGCCCCTCTTTGATCATTTGAAATCAAAATTCCTATTATCCTTCTGAGGAAGTAACTGTTGATGAAGCTATGTGCCCATTTAGAGGTAAAATTTCGTTAAAAGATTATATGCCAATGAAGCCTAATAAGTATGGCTTGAAGCTTTATGTATTAAGTGAATCTAAAACGGGGTATATGTGGAATTTTGAAGTTTACCACGGGAAAAATGGGGATACTGATAATAGTTCCTCTAGCATTGTCATCCGTCTGCTTGACAAGTTAGCTGGGAATGGACACACAGTTTATGTAGACAGGTTTTACACAAGTGTGAAATTAGCATCAGAACTAGAAAAAATTAAAACTGGAATTGTTGGAACAATGATGAAGTCAAGAAAAGGTATTCCTAAGCCTATGAAAGAAGCTTAAGTGAAGAAAGGGGAAAAAATATTTCTTAAGGGTATGTATCGACTGAGAGATGGAAACATAAACGGGATGTGTGGGTACTTAGCACTACGCATGTATCTACAATGGCAGAAGTGAAAAACAAAAAAGGAATAGTGACAAATAAACCAATCAGTATTGTTGATTATAATAAAAATAAAGCAGGCATGGATTTAGCAGACCAGAAATTGCCTTATGGAGCATTACACCATAGAACGAGAAAATGGTGGAGAAAATTAGCATTTCACCTCATTTTGATGGCAGCATCAAATGCGTGTCTTTTATACATCGTACAAAAAACACAAAACTACCACTCACTAAATTCCTTCAAAATGTGGGCATTCAGATGATATCTGAAAAAGAAGGGATGAGAAACGAACCTCTAGGTTCTGGCAAACTTTCACGTCTATCAGGTAGGCATTTTCCTACAAGAATGGTGAAAAGTGACAAAATTTGTCAAAGAAAATATGTCATATGCTCAGAGAAAGCCTGATGGGAAAGCAGGACGAAGGGACACATCATACGAATGTAAGGAATGTAATGTGGGTTTGTGCGTGGATCCATGTTTCACCATATACCACACACAAAAAAATACTGTTATAACTATTTCAGAAAAGTTTTATTTATCTTTAATAATATGTACTCTACAAACATGTACCGTATGTCCTCGATTAACGTCGTTAATTCATTCCTGAAATTTCTGACGTTGAACGAAAAAACGTTAAATGAATCAATGTTTCCCATAAGAACCCAAGTTATACGGTAAAATCGGTTCCAAAAACTCGAGTTCAAAATCTCTCGAAATACATTAACACATCATATATTGTATTTTATGAAGCTATATGGTGCTTTTTATGATATAAACGGTATCTAAACAAATAAAACAATAAAAATCAACGAATATAAAAATGGCATTAAATAAATAATTAATACTACTTACCTTTATTTCAACGCGCCTGAAATTGGAAAATGCTACATTTCAAATAAGTGCCTCCAGTGACAAAAAGATGAACTACATAGTAGCGACCATGCGAAATGTCATATGAACGATAGAAAACGACTGCAATGCATGTTTTCAAAAATGTACCGAGTGCCACGAACACTTTTATAGACGCATATTCATGTGAATTGACAATGCTGTAAATGAAATACAACAAATAAAGTATTTCTTGCAGCAGTTAAAGCATTTTGTATCTTTTTTACTGAACTTTGGGTTACAAACAACAAGAAAAAATACAGAATAATTTCAAAAATCCATTTAAAGGTATTGAGAGGAAGTTGATGGCTGCGGCTCAGGGGCATTTTCACGGCTCTTGAATTATATTTTTATAGTTTACTGCATGGTGGCCTTCTTTTTCTCATTGAATAGCTGTTTATAGCACACTATATCCCTTTCAATGGCCCTGCACACTTTTCCACTCCTTTCTGAATCAAGGTCCCTATCCTTGAAAATGGCCATGGCACCCTCCAGAAGTTTCATGGCCTCACTGACATCTGCACAGGTAAAGTTTTTCATTGGGATGTTCTCCTCAACGTCTTTCTCGGATTCATCAAAAGCCATCTGTTGCTCCAGCTGAAGAAGATCCTCTGTTTGTAGTTCTTCTTGGTGAGATTCCAGCAAGTCCCGCACACCTGCATTGTGCATCTCTTCAAATCCAAGACTTTTTCCAATCTTGACAATTTCTTCTTCAATGGCTTCAACTGATACTTCAAAGCCTTCGAAATCTTGAACAGGGTTAGGATAGACTTTGTTCCAGGATTTGTTAATCGTGGAAGATTTAATGTCTTTCCAGGCATCAGAGATGTTGCAGATGGCCTTTCTTATGTCATAAGCCTTCCAGAATTCACGAAGAGTGACAGACTCCCCTTCAGACACTGCCATTGCTTGGTAAAAGGTTCTGCATAAATCATAGGCCTTAAAAGACTTTATAACAGCTTGGTCCATCGGTTGAAGTACAAATGTAGTGTTTGGCAGCAAATAAACTACCTTCACATTTTCATTGAGTTCATCAAGATTTGGAGGATGACCTGGACAATTATCCAACAGAAGCAATGCCTTATTTGTTAGATTATTTCTCTTAATATAGCGTTCAACTGCAGGACAAAAATAGTTAAGGAACCAATCAGTGAAAATTGTTTGAGTAACCCATGCCTTCTTATTACTTTTCCAAATGACAGGCAGGTCTTTGAGAAATCCATTGAGAGCCCTCAGATTCTGCGAGTGGTAAACTAACATAGGAATTAGTTTTAAATCAACTGCTGCATTTCCCCCAGCAAGAGTGTTAGGCAATCTTTAGACATCTTGAAGCCTGGTATGGATTTTTCTTCTTTGGATATGTAAGTTTTGGAAGGCATACGCTTCCAAAACAAGCCAGTCTCATCAACATTATATATTTGCGGTTGCGGTTGCCTTCCTCAACAATTTCACTAAATGTAGTAATGAAAGCACTGGCAGCCTCATTATTGGCACTGGCTGCTTCACAACTTACTTTAATAATGGCACACAAATTTGCTCGCTTTTTGTATTTGTCAAACCACCCACGACTAGCATTAAAAGGTTCAGGATTACGTATGTCTTTAGTAAGGTCACCAAAGAGAACTTAAAGCCTTCCTTTGAAACCTATCTAAATCTAAATTTTGGCGCATTTCATTTTGTACCACAAAGTAAGCAACCGTTCCATTTCAACCATAATAGTACTCCTATTACGGGATATACGCACTGTGCAAAGAGGAGTCGCAGCTCTTCCAAATTCTTTAATTTTGTCTGAGTCCTTCAGAATTGTCGTTATCGTCGTAACTGGCAAACTCAAAGTTATGCCTATGTGTGCAGCTGTTTCACCTCGTTCACGGCGCTTAACAATATCAAGTTTTGATCCAACGTAATTGTCTTGTGCAATTTTTTCGCTGGTAACATATCGCCATTACGGCCACTTGCCTTTGAACCCATTGCTAAAATAATATTGTACTAAATTAATTCAAATCAATTAGAACACTTTCCGCGTTCAATTGTGGCGATCCTATACAGCTGATAGGATGCTGCACAACTGTTGCACATGAACGCAGTTTTTTTTTCGTGCATCATTTCATTGTCAAATCGGGGCAACATTAACTCGAATCATCAACATGTAAATTTGAATATGGGTAGTAATTTTTGAACGACGTTAACACGAATCAACATTAGTTGAACCAACGTTAAACGAGGACACACTGTAATGCCTTTTTTCTGTTAAGATTATACATCAAATATACTTTTAAATAGATACGTATAAATTTTCAATTTTTCTTTTTTGAAAAAACAGCATGGATGTTTGTTTCATTATTAAAAAATATGTTAATCGGTTCAAAATCAAAATAAAATGTAAGCAAGAATGATATATGTAATAAATAAAAAGGAATTAAACATATAAGTTAAAAAGTTTTAAGGTTACGAATATTTGTAAAAGTGCAAAATATGCCAGCATACAGAATGAGAATGGCCTCTCTCTAAGTGTTAACATTGATGTACAATTCTACATCCTTGGTAAATCTTATGACTTAGTTTTTCTCATATTAATAATTTTCATTCCAAATGTCTTTACCATTTCATTCAAGGAACAAACTAACATCTACAAGCACTTCTTAGTAACACTATGAGGTACAGTAGATGGACTCTCATATGAATGTTTCCTCACAAACTAGATTCTTCATAGGTGTTTCTTTTTATTGATAATGATTTGCAAACTAAGAGCAGTTCCTAGAGAGAAATAATAATTAAATTTGTGTAATATTGGAAGAAAATTAATAAAGTAAATAATTTTATGGCTAAATAGCACAAATAACTTTACATGGGAATGAACGCGGAAAGTATTTGAAGTTTTCCTGATTAAAATTCAATAAAATTAAATAAAGGACTCACCAGATCACATATGCTCGTTGATTCTAAGTTATCACAGGAGATGACATTCCAACTTCAGCTCACAACAAACAAAATTCCTTAGAGTAAACTTCCTTATGAACATTAGCTTCTTTGACGGTAGCACAGAGAAAAGTGATCACCACTTCAGCATAAAGAAAAACGGCAGTGCGGGATTTTTGTTCAAAAGTAGAATATTTGTGGCTGAGTATGGGTTGAGAATCTCAACTCATATTCAGCCACAAAACAAAATTGTTCTGAGTACCAATATTAGTACTGCACAGATTTGCATCAGAAAAATATGCAGTTTTAATGAATGCTTTTTATAATTTAAATGCAAAAGTAGATAGAAAACTGGGTAACTACATACAATTGCAGAATAAAACAAATTACAGCCAATTAATATGTGTACTGCTCTTTAAAAAAAACTGTTAGTTTAATAGAAAATTATGCTCACTGCATCAAATCTGCAAAACTAAATTTGTCTTCAATTATTATTTAAATTTTTACTTAAAATTAATTTAATATTTATATAAAAATGAGGCTTACATTTATACGATGAATGACCCAAGTTTCTCTCAAGGCTGGTAAAATCCTGCTATCCACACCAGCTAAAATTTTTGGAATAAATAAAAACTTATTGATCTTTGATCATTCTTAATTTTCCAAATCAAAAATTACCCAATATAAATTTTTTATCGACATAGGCAGTCCTCCCACTTACGACATAATTGCTTCCTGAAACTCCCGTTGTAAATCGAAACGTCGAAGTTCAAGCACATTTTCCCATAAGAGCAATGTTAAAAATTTGGGTTACGTTCCTGTCCCAATGCCCATATAATACGTATCTAATATATAAAATTGGCTTCGTCGTCATCGGTGAGAAATCAGAACTCTGTAATGTTATTTTTAACAAACTTTCCGAGTAGGTAGAAGATTGACATTTGGTAGGAATGTTCGGTTCTTAAAGTAGAAGCCATTTACGAATAAAAAATTTCCAAAATCGACCCAGGTTCGATTCCCGAGAAATAAAATGTCTTACGTTATATATAGACAGTCTCTTACGTTGGTCAACAAGTTGTGCAGTTAGACCCATATCTGAAGTCTTTTTAATCCCTTCGATCCAGCAAATATTCTTCTCATCAATGACTTGATTCATGTCCATATTTTAACCTTTGTTGTAAATTTTTATATATTTTTAAATTTGGGCTTCTACTTATGAACATGTTTTAGAAGAATTGTTCCAATGTTTAACAAAGGGTTAATTCCAGAAATCATGCACCAGTGGGGGTAAATTACAAATATAAGAAGGGAAGACATAAAGTTGCAGTATCCCTCAAACATCTCCAGAACCAAAAATTAATACATTTTCTTGATGATTATGCAAAGTGGTCAACAATGTTCCAGAGTTATAACTGTGAAAATCATTAATGTCCCAAACGTGTTGATATCCTCATCAGCATTACCCAAACATGTATATCATCAAATCTCTAACTTAGCAACTTACTAGTTAAAAATATTATTGAACCCCATCACCTCTTCCAGGAAGATTGCTGCATAGGTTGATTTTCCAATTGTTGACAATTCCATTTCCATGGATCTTCAATTTTCTTCATTTTCGAATGCTGGAATATTAAGTTACCAGGTTATTCTTATTCATACATTTAAACAGAGATATTAGGATACTTGTTTAATTAAATGAACAAGCATTCATATCATAGTAAAAATTCATTTATGGAATTGAATGTTTAAATTATTCATAATATCAAGTTACCTGTTCATGGCAAAATTTTGAATAGATTCAAAATTTAATACAACCACATAATTTCAGGATTTTCATTAATAACTTTACTCTCAACTTGGTCAATAGACAAATGAGTCTTGTTATATGATTGCAAATCTCATGTAAGCAGTGGCATATTCTCCGTATAAACGCATTTACTGGTGATAAACCTACCTTAGAGACCCAGAAGATATTTTTGATGAACTGTCAAAAAATAATTCTGCAAACCTAGCCAACCAAAAATATTTTACTGTTTTGAATGCACTCTCGATGACTTGCTAGGCGCATTGTTGTCAGATCAATGGCCTGTCCACTTTCTATGCAGCAGTGATGTCTTGCAGATCTCCTAGTGCAGAATTTTGGCGGTGTATTTATTTTGACAACATCCCAGCCTCTCAACCTAAGGAATTGACGTTGGAAGGTGTAGGAGGGAGGCAGGCCAGCATCCCATGCTCTAGGTTACCCGCAGACTTTTAGTGGTCAAGTTTCTGCATTTGATTTTGATGATTTGAACTACATAAATTAATTGACAAATCTAGTCAATACAGTGTGGGATAATATGTACTGTGATTAGAATCCTGCTGATGCAGATAATTTTATTCAGAATAGGGATATATCAGCCAGCAGAGAGGGATTTTTGACATTGTCAAGTTATGCGCACTGATTTTGTTGGTGACGGGAATTATAGACATTTTGGGGGTTTCCCAACCTGATGAAAGGGAGTCAGTACAATCGTTTACATCAGTCCACCAGACGGTTACTTTGGAGAAGGTAGTGGCCATACTAAAATGCAATGCATACTATAATGCAATCATAAAATTCTGGTTCAGTTCTTCCATGGAAGAGTAATATAGTATTACTAACAATAACTTAATAATAATATCTCAATTTCTTGTGGTTTCTGCACATAATATATGCTAAATAGGGGAACATTGTCGCCCTATATCAACCCTAGAATATTTTCTTCAAATAAACCATACGTTCGTGTTTGTTTTGCAGAAAGAAGAATTTATCCCACTGACTGAGGCTAGAGTTGGCTTTACATGATAATTTATCCCAAATTTACTAATATCGTTTGCAAAAAGTACAAAAAATTGAACTAATTTGAATGCATGAGTTGACAATTTGGAGGGATTTAGCTAATTGCATTCTGATGCCAGTGGTTTAAAATTCAATGCTACATTGACACCATACCTGGACTGATCTAGGCTTGAAATTAAATTACATGAAGTAATTTGTGGCATTCTATGCATAGGAGGCAAAAGACACGAAAATATGTGCACACTTTGAGGAGGATGTAACAGCTGATCGAGTGTCACATAGACACTAAACACCACCAAAGTTTACACTCGCCTAAGTTCTGTAATTATAAGCAGCAGAATCTCTGCTCGTGTGGTAAATACCAGGGAACCAAGAGAACGAACTGCTGGTAAGAGTGATAGGTTATGAGTGTCATTCTCAATTTTGGCCAAAAACTGACAAACGTCACCCTATTTTCCAAAGATAATATCATACCAGACTTCTAATCACTCCAAATGAAATTGGTCATAAGCATTACGATTTAAATTTTTCGTACCATTGCACATAATCTTTAGTTTCACTTATTTGTTGCATTCCAGTATTAAATTCATCTTGAATAATTACATTTAATTTCCCATGCTCCTTGTAGGTCAGACAAAATGCTATTGAGGTTGCCCCTAAGAATATGCAACCATGCTAAAAGACACTCGCTGAGGGAAAATAATTGCGATGAACCAAGCCAGTTGGTCAGAATCCGCCCCTGCATGTAAGCATTGAGAAACAGAAAAAACAAGAACATTAATTTCAAAACCATTAATATAATAAGCAATAAATTCATTGTTATACAGTTACCCTTTGTTTGGTTATGCTAACAAATGTCAATGCATTGATCTCCTGCATTCAATAACAAGGCAGGGGCCATGGTCAGTTTTTCCATGTTCAAATCAAATTCACATTCATCACTTGGTGATTTCCTACATTAAGTCAAAGAAAAATATCTAAACACTTTGAGATATTTTATAAAAAGTTTTTGTGAAAATTTTGCAGCAAATTCTTCTAACATATCATGAATGGCTACATATCGAAAACACTTCCCCATTTAATATACTTCACTCAATGTCTTTAATATATCAGTTTTACGCCATATAAATCCAGCTCAAAATTTCAAAATACAGGCGACTCCTGAGATTCGACCAACTCGAGAATTCAACTGGTTGAAACACACTTATTTAACCCAGCCAACTGATCGGTCAAATTAGAAACTAGTTTTTGAGAAGTAATTTTCGGCCCGACCGACCACGAGATGTTTAGTTTCAGTATAGACATCGTTATTTCCACTCTATTGTTTGAATTTGTGCTGATTCGACATTAGACTTCGAGAATCGACCACGTTTTCAGGAACCCATCCCTGTCAAATCTCGGGAGTTGCCTGTATAAATGGCCAATAAAAATTTCTCTCCAAGATGATTTTTTTAAAGCAGTGTTTTTCAAACTACTTTTCTTGTGACCCTATTGAATGCATCATGGACCAGTAGAAGAGAAGACGACATTTAAAATGTTCCAATTTAATTTTTGTTGATTCACAATAAAAAAACAATGTATACTCACCTCATATATATATATTAAAGTCAAACCTGTATTACAATTTATGTTTTTCTAATAAAATAATCACCTTTAACTCTGAATTACCAAATCAACTGTCTGATAACTGCCTAAATTTTCCTTCTCCCTACTGGCACAGGTCAGAGAGCTGACAAAGGGCTGTAAATGCCAAAAGACTGACATTTCACATTGGTCCAAAAATTCTAGTGGCAATTTTGCTCCATAATTATACAATTACCCTTTGTTTGATCAAGCAAACAAATTACAATCTGTTGCAGTCTTCCACATCCAATTACAAGGCAGGGCCCATGCTGTTTTTCTATGTTCAACTTCAATTCACATCACTTATCACTTTCCTACATTTATCAAAGAAAAATAAATGAAGAGTTAGAGACATTTCATAATTTTTACTCAATATTTTTTAGTAATTTTCTCGTCATATAGCAAGCATATTTACACATTAAAACACTACCCCATTTAATAATAATATATATTACACAATGTCTTGCCATGGAGAAGTTTTTTGTCACGTAAATCCAGCTACTTCTCTGATATTAAATTTCATTTCAGATTCCTTCCTGTAAAAAAAATTCAAAAATTTATTGTTTTTCAAGCTATTTCTCACATAACCCATTGGAATGGAAGACTACTAAAAGAAAAATATTTTCTGACTTCATTTTCCATTCATTTACAATAAAAAGCAATACATACTAAAAATAATGCCATTTATTTAATGGAAGTACTTCATTCACTGGAATTTTGATATATCTCTGCCAGTTATGCTACATTTTTACTCGATTATGAAAGACTTATAATTTCACCTTTCCCAGCTGAATATCTAATCCATATTCATCTAATGGCAGATTCATAAGGTACAATTCAGTCAACACTCTGGCACATTACCGTTGAGCCAATTTTTCATAACTTGTAATCTGAATTACTAAGAGTATTAAGGAAATGATTAAGTACATAGCCATTTCAAAAAAATAAAAATTCTAATTGATGATGACGATTATCCATTAGCTACAAAACTGTTAGGAAAAACTGCATAAGACTCATAATAACCCAATACTACCTGTACATACTTATAACACACATTGTCTACACACAAAACACAAAATCCATCACAGCACAGGAATATAAGACACCAAGACGTTTTCTACTCAAAAGCCATTGTGGAATCATGCAATATTTAAAAAAATAATACTATAAAAACTCCAAATACAAATGAAAACACGCTAATGTAATGCATCCTACACCAAACAAATCACTTTTTACAAATGAACCATACGTATTCACAAAAAACTTCCATTGCAACATAATAAACACCAACCATTGTGGAATCATGCAATATTTAAAAAAATAAGACTATAAAAACTCCAATTACAAATGAAAACACACTAATGTAATGCATCCTACACCAAACAAATCACTTTTTACAAATGAACCATACGTATTCACAAAAAACTTCCATTGCAACATAATAAACACCAACTAGTTTGGTTTTCCTATTACTTTGAAGCTAATAGATTCAAATTCATCATCAACAATTCAAACCAAGCTTGATGTTACTTTTTAATACCAAGCATTCACTCAAAAATTGTTCAAAATTACAAATTAAAGAATTGGCTCATTAAAAAACATCAAATATGATGATGATTTGGTCCTTATCATTCTTCAGAAGACACACTACCTTGTTTTCAATCCACTTAGTCTTTCCTATCTCACAGTACTTTTCAAAAAAGCTTTGATAATTTTACATTTTGAATATGGACGATCTGAACTTGTGACAGTCACTTGAATCGTTAGAATTAGAATAAATATCTCACAAATGTTGGGAAAACTGGTGGCTAGCATAGCATTTTCATTAGTACTGGGTTAACTACTAAATCGCAGTTAACGTCGCTTTTCAAGAAAGACCAAAATGAAATCAGCTGTGCTGGCAATTGGTAGGGTATGTCTCTGCTCTACTTTTACTCTAGCTTTTCCCCTCTTTACTCATAATCTGATACCAAGCAATTGTTTTATAGTATTCAGTCAAAGTCAAGATGCTATTGGTGACATGAAACAAGTTTTTTTTAAATGCTTGTCCTTAAATTTCTTAAACAGTTGAGAAAGTGAGATTAAAGTTTATAGTTAGTAACATCTTAACATGACTTTCACAAAGTATTTGAAAGGCCATCACCTCAAGCAGCATTTTTCTAATGGGAGACATACAGAAACGTCCCTGCTATGTCACCTACGGGGACCGAGGTGGCATTTTGTCCTTTTCCAGGTGGCAGATTTCCATAACTTATATATTAACTTAGAATAAGACAAAGCACTTTATTTAAAGAAAATAACAGCTTGATTTTAATTTCTCAGTTTATATTGCTGAACCATTTTGAAGACATTTCCGAATATCTTGGTAAAATTTTATATACAGTAGACTCGATTATCTGTGTTGGATTAACCAGGATGGAGATTAACCGGGATGCCCAAAAAATAAAAATAATGTACCAAAATAATTTTGTATACGAGATGGTGGCCACTAAAAAACAATGCAACAGTGTAACAGAGGCTGAGATTGCAGGTGATATGCAGTGTGGAGGAATGAATAGCAGGGCAGGGAGTTTAACGCTTCTGATTGGTTGACGAGATTGAAGCAAAGACATGGCATTCGTCAGATTGTTATCCAAGGTGAGATATTGAGCAATGATGAGCCAGCAAATGAGGAATTTGTCTCAATTTCAGCATTTCATTGAAAATGAAGGTTTCATGTCAGAACATATCTATATTATACTGGAAATGTTTACCCCAAAAAACTTTAGCTCATGAAACTGAAACAAGTGCTGCAGAACATAAAATTCAAAAACAATGCCTCACAGTTTTGTGCAGCAGTAATGCCGCCGGGTCTCATTTTTTGAAACTGTGTTATTGGGACTGCCAAAAAATCTGGTGCTTTCTCATCAAGGTAAAGTTTTATCCAATTTACCCATCGATTACTATAACAATAAGTCAGCATGAATGGACAGAGAAATTTTTACAGACTGGTTTAAAACAAAATTTGTTCCTTAAGTGCGTCAAAACTTAGAAATTCCAGAGTTGCCACAAAAAGCTGTTTTACTCTTGGGCAATGCCCCTAGTCACCCAAATGAAGAAATTTTAAAGTACGAAGATGGAAATATTTTCGTGAAGTATTTAGCTCCGAATGTGACAGCTTTGATCCAGCCTATGGATCAAGGGGTGACACAAAATATTAAAACAATTTATCGAAGAACTTTACTGCTCAATTTCACAAAGGAAGATGGTAATGAATTATTGTTGCACAAACTTTTACCAGGAAATGAGGAATTTCTTGATTTTGAGGAGTTTTAATGAAACGGTACCTGAAGTATTATATAATTTACAGCAGATTAGTGGCTGTGCAAATGTTGATAAGTAAACTGTGAACGAGTGGTTAAATACAGATCAAAATTTGGTTGGTCATGAAGTATTAAATGACGAAAAAATCATGCAACGCATTACTACCGAAGGTGAACCAACAGCCACCAATGATTTAGACCAGGAAAAAGACAACCTTATACTAGAGTAAAGGATCAGTCACAGCACTGCTTTAACTCACAATGAAACTCTGCTTGATTACTAGGAGCAACAGCAAGACAGCAGCCTTTTTGAGAAACTAATGCTGAGAAATCAGTGCAGCACTATTTGCTGAAAGGCAAATAGGGGATAAAGCAAACTTCCTTGCTATCTTATTTTAAATGAATAAAGTAATTTCATACTATTGATGTTTTTATAATTTTTAGAAAAATTTTTGTACATTTTATATGGATGGTGGATTAACTGGGATTTTGATTATCTGGGATTACATTTCCTAGTCATCCCGAGTCTACTGTACCACTTGCAATTCCCGTAGCAATTGTATAAGCATAGAGATTTTCAAAATTCAAATTGATAAAGACTTCTTTGCACTCGTCTATATCGCAAGAGAGACTAAAAAATTTAATGATAGTTTATACTGAAGGCGAAAGTGTCAAAATTAAATTATGATGACATAATAGATGGTTTTGTGGAAAAAACCTGAAAAACAATTAGTTACATGTGACAGGGGAATATTTAAAGTGATAATAACGTAACAACGTTTTATAATTAAGTTCTTAAGCATTTAACAAAATCAAGTTATTTTAATGATTTCAGTTACAAGTTATTGTATTTGGTTTAATAAGTAGATTTGTTAAAAAAAATTGTAATTACTTTCATTTAGCTGAAGATATGCCAACAATTAAGACATTAAACAAACATTTTTAGTTTTTAGGGATTGGCAGAACAAAAAATAATATCACCATGCATTCTTCCCTGTGATACATCTGGCCTCATCTCATCATGAAATCCATTCCTCTTGGAGGTGCATTCCTCTAAGTCAGGGGTGGGGAACCTCAGGACTGTGATCCGCATGCCGCCCCCGAGAGAGTTGTGTGCCCTGCAAAGCAGTGATGAAAAAGAGACCTGTAAAATTTAACACATGAACTCATATTTTTTTTAAATCCAAATAATAATAATGCATTTAATTCTGAAATGCTAATCCTAAATACCTAGTTTGGAATTGATTTCCACTTACATGATACCTTATAATCTCTCAGTAACTTCGATTTAAACTCCAATAAGGCCTGCCAAAGCATTAGCAGCTTCCAATGCAGCCTGCCATGTGGAAAAGGTTCCCTGCCCTTGCTCTATGCCTATATACAGAAGTGCCTGAACATCACTCTGGCCATTTTAACGAGGGCTGATGGACAATTTAAAAAAATTAACTATTAAACAAGCCGCCTCTGTCCCAAACACAAATATGAAGATAACAGAGATACCAAAATGTCAAATGATTTTTTTAAATATATGCATTAAAACCAACAAAAATTTGTTTGCCTTTTACCAGAAAGCATTTCTTAATGATTCATTTAGAAAAGAAGTTCTTGCAACTTGATTGAAGTGCTAACATGGAGTAAGATCTTTAAATAACGGAATAGCACATCAGTCAGCAAGGAAAATCACAGTGCATGTACTTTATATGTACGACAAATATTTTTTGGAGAGCGTAGGGTCTCTTGAAGTGCTGGGCCCAGTGCAGTCACACAGTTCCCACAGCCATCAAGCCGACCATGTAGCACATATCCCCTATCATTACTCTATGAAATAACTGAAATAAAAAAATATTATAATAAATCAATCATTATAGGATACTGAATTGCAAAATTATGATGATTGGCTGACAATGTGCGCTGATGTTGGATATCCAAACACTAAAATTTTGATTTTGCTGCCTTTTGCCCACAGTGGCAAATTTCATCACCTAACCCCCTGTAGAAGTACCATTTAATTTTGAACGATAGGTCAGAAAAACGGATTTATATAACAGAAGTAAATGACACTATTTTACACATTGCTGTAGTGGAGCGGATACGCCGTACACCCTCTGCTTTTTCAAATAAACACCGTATACCCACACCTTATGAAAAATTATATAGGACGATTGTGCCCATGTAAGATACGAGGAATCTCATTTCGATGAGTTTCGTATTTAGGAGCGAAGTTATTGCATTGCCAATATGCGACGGCCTGCACGTACGTCAATGTTCAATTATAATAATGCAAAGACGACCTGTTCGCATATCTAAATTTAATCTACATAATTCCAACGATCGCACGATGAACTAAGCTCCAAGCAGGGGCAAACGACCCGGTAATTTGTGAAGAAAACCGGCCCAGCCCCGTCCCATCACTATTACAGGCGAATGGATCAAATCTTATCTAAAATTAAGTAAAATAACGGGGTTTTCTATTGGAATATGTATATATAAATGGAATAAAACCAATAATAGTATGTAATTGGTATAAAATGACATTGTAAAACAATGCCCTTGGCCTTACCGGAAGGTTGTATCCAGTCCAACCCTGGCTCCAATTCCACGTAATGACGACAGAAGTGCAGTCGGCAGTTTTACAACAAAGAAAGTATTCACGGCAGCAGACAATATACCATTAAACACGTTCTCACTCTCCTCTTATTCTTCAATGGAATAAAAACATCTTAGTCCGTCACTCTTACCCCCCTTAACAGAACAAATATTCTTTTTCTTACAACTCTCGTTAACCAGCAGCACCGCCTTCGTTACATACCGAACAAACCAAGACGAACATACCCGATCGGCTGCGTGGAAGATGGGAAGCAGAACCCCTGGCCTTACCTTCCTCCCTTCCACCCACTCCCACCACTTTTCCTCTCTCTCCACCCCTCCTTTCTCTCCCTCTCCTCATCGCTAACCCCCGCCGTATCTCTGAATCTTCTTCCATATCCTCCCCACACCATTCGCCCCATCGAACACTTCTCTGACATACCTTTCTCCATTTCACTACTTCATGCCATACCAGCACAAAATCTCACGTGTGCCCTTACCCTCCCCTCTCTATCCCCCTTTCTCTCGTCTCGCCTCGCCACATGACCAGGGCCGGCGTGATGAGGTATGCTACGCAAAGGGACCCCGAAAGTAGGGCTTCCAAATTTTCCTTGTATGTACGTATCATGACATATCGTCGTCGATAATTGGCACAGTATATTTATAAATATCGATACAGATAAATAGGCTGTGTTTAGGGGTCAGATGTGAATACTAAAATCACTATCTGATGGCCACAAACTAAATTCTCTGCTACCAATTATGTTACGGCTATGCTTACATTGCACAACTGACAAGCTTTGTCAAGTGACGCATCACGGGGAATAACTGGGAGCATCTAGTTTTCACAAAAAGAGAGGTGGATTTCCCCTGGGCAGTATGACTGATGAAGGGGGGAATGGAGGGGTGGGGATAGCGCATAGTCTCTCTTGCGATATAGACGAGTGCAAAGAAGTCTTTATCAATTTGAATTTTGAAAATCTCTATGCAATTGCTATGAATATGGGGCACTTTAGGACAGATGTGAGCAAAAATTCCCCGCCTGGGGCATTTAAAGAAAATTCTGCCTCATAGAAATAAATCTATCAAAAAAGTAATAGTGAATATAAAGTGCTGATTCTATGTAAATAAAGTACCTCTGTCTCATTGGCTCAGCTCACGTGACAACCATGTTCGGAACAACTTGCAGAAAAAGAAGGGGGAGGACGAAATCATGCCGCCCCTGCATATGACGAGCCGTTCCGCGTCTCCATTTTCCGTCTGTCTTCCAGTCTTCTTTCTTATACATATGTTCTTCCGCCAAACCCAGTTTATCTCTCCGCATTCCACTTCCTTTTCGCAATCCTAGATAAATTCCCAGTTTTATTATTCTCGCAGATTCTCGCGAGAACCGACCCTCTGTATTAGGGTTTCCCAAGCTGTGTTCCGCGGAACCAATGTCAAGGGCGGACAGGCTACCAAAATAGGTCGGGGAAATTTGTGGAGAACGACCCTCTGTTGATCTTTTCTTTAAAGAAATTTTTACCGCGATCTAGGACTTCGTTGAGCAACTCATGTGCCTCACGACCGCCAGTGTGCAAGTCCCTCTTTGGCCTCCATTTACCACTGCACTACAATTTTAGGAAATATTACATTTAAGTCGTTTTTAAAAATGTGTTAACATCCATGTCAGGTTTTATTCTTTTCTGCAAAATGTTTATTTCTCGGTACAAATCCATTCCATCAATATCCTCCTCTTTCCTAATTTCATTTGTTAATTTTTTCTAAGTTCTTGCAAGAACTCGTCTTCTGATCATCACTCATATTTCCTGATTTCGAAATATAATAGAGGAAACCAAACATATTGCTATGCTCATTTAACAAAGAGAATAGTTCATTTAATGAATTTATTGTCCTATCAAATATTGCGAAAAGTGAATCTAAAGCCTGTTTCACACGGTGCGTTTTTCCTTGCTGGCTAGCATGCGAGATTCCCTGCGTGCTACTCTGCGGGCTACGCTGATGGGCGCCGTGCTTGGTTCGCTGATGGTTACCGTTTCACACGGTGCGTGAAACCAACGCAAGGAATCCTTCCATTTGGAGGTAGGTCAGTGTTGTGCCGTGCAGAGGACTCTGAGAGCGGGCTGACTTGCGCGCCACACGGGTGAAAATGCAAGTTTTTACGACAGGGCGGTGGACTCTGTGTTGATCACGTTATGTAGCGCTCGGTGGTGATTGGCCGACACCGCCAGCCAGCAGGAAAACACGCAGGAAAAATAGCACAGGTCCTAACCTCAAAAACCAGCAAGGTAGCAAGCAAGGCAGCCATCAGCGAGCAGGATTTCTAGCAAGCTAGCATGCACAGCAGCCATCAGGGCTCCACGCAAGCAATCCATCAAGGAAAAACGCACCGTGTGAAACGGGCTTTAATCTGGATGTTCATATTCGAACTTTTGTCTTTTTTTCATCTTCTGGCATAAACGGAATTTCTGCACCTTCTTCCACGTCATCATGCCTGCCGTAACACCCGTAAGAGCTCTACCCTAAACTGCCGCTCAATGTGGACAATGACGAGTGAATAAGTTATGATTAAGATTCATTTGTTAAAATCTATTTTATTTGTTCCGTTCTCCTTTTTATTGCACATGTAGGAGGAAAAATTGGTTTTCGAAAATCTCTTCCGATTTACGAATTTTCGGTTTACGAACTACTGTTCGTAAATCGGGAGTTTACTGTATTTATTTTAACGTCTGTTATAATCACCCCTCCACCGCTCCTATTTTTCATATCTCATAAATAGTTGTTATTATAAAAGTTGTAGAGAATAAAATTTTCTACACATTTTGTTTGAAACAATGTTTCGTCAAACAGTTTAATAGATATTTTGGTTTTTCGTAGTTTTTTCCAAATATCTCCTTTAAAACTCAATTTTCATAAACAGTTGTTATTATAAAAGTTGTAGAGAATAAAAGTTGATAGACGTTTTATTTGGAACATTTTTTCATAAAGCCGATAGTTTAAGAGATATTTTCATTTTTCTTCTAAATTTACGTTAAATACGTCGCCAAGTGATACCATTGTTCCCGCTGCTATGAAAATACTTTCTAATTGTTAATGGCGGTGCGCACGCCTCCAAGAGTGATATTAATTACTCGTAGATATTTTCTTATCTATAGAAGCAGTTAACAATTTTCTTTACTTCCTTTTTTCGTAATAAAGACTATTGAAAATATTTCAAGATTATTCTCGAATTCAATCGCTGATAATTGTTTCTGAGAACGCTGACGTCGAGAGTAATCATATTCATTGCTCTGTATGAAGAAAGTCTTGTGTTGGTCCATCAGATTTTTATGAAAAGTTCAAAAAATGTAAATAAACATGTAATTGAGGAAGTGACATTAACCACAATACAAGTATTAAACGATTATTTAATACTATAATAGCCCAGGTCTGTTGGTTGGTTGGTTGATCACGCTTTCACAATGGCCGATATAGAGCGTTTTAACAAACTTCCCGAATAGGTAGATTGAAATCTCGCAAGGATGCTTGATTAACATATTTTAAGGTAATGACGAAAATAAATCTCCAAAAAAGTCCTGGGTTCGACTCCAAGGAAGACATTTCCATTTTCCGTAAGGTAGCATGTAAAAATCAATTTTTTGATGTGCAGACTTTTATTGTTTTGGAAATTAAAATTAGAAGGGATTAACCTACGATCTTCGGATCTGAACCATTTTGAAGAAAAAATTACAAAGTTTCTTATTCTGTTCAACTTTTTCCGCATACAATTGGAAATCGCTCATGTTATACGTTTAATTCACATATTTTGTGGAAATATTGCCATTTTAACGAGATGTTACCTATATTGTTAGACCTCAAAATCCTATTGTTGTATCAATCCTTATGGGTGTATAAGCTTTCTTTGTATGCTTTTAATACGAGAGAGAGGGGGGGAGAGGTAGAGGGGGGAGCGAGAGGGAGGGGGAGAGAGGGAAGTAGAGGGGGAGGGAGAAAGAGGGAGGGGGAGAAGAGAGAGGGTGAGGGGGAGAAATAAGGAGGGGGAAGGACATAGAGGGTGGGGGAGAGAGAGAGGGTGTGAAAGGGGAGGGGGAAAGGGAGGGAAAGAGAGGCAACTACTTTAAGTTTAACTAAAGATAGCCCGTCAACAACAGAATATTCACTAGATATGTTGTATATGACAAAATATTTCATATGTGAAAGTGGGATATTAATTTATTTTAAATGAAAATTATAATAATCTATCTATCTATAATTCTTCCGTTGATATTTCAACGGGCATTACACTAGTATAGTTATAAAGGTGTATACAGAATGTATAAACGTTGATAACAAAGTTAATGGATTGCAGCAGTAGCGCACACGGGATTCTCTCAAGGGGAAATATTGACAAGCACAAAGGTTGTATGCAAGTTATATCAATGTCGCGTATTGCATTGTTCATTATATTTAAGTTAAAAACAAAGGGGGCAAACCGTCTCCTATTCCTCTCTGACGGCGCGGCGCCCATGAACCCAGATTTGAAATAACTGTTTCCACAGTTAAGAAAAATCACAATTTTCCAAGGGAGGGGAGTCCGGACTCGGTGCCCCCCCCCCCCCCCCCCCGTGTGTGTGCGCCACTTATTGCAGGTATTGTGATTCATCTTCACAGGAACCTTTTTCCTGAGAGCGAGTCCCCCAATAAGCCCTGGCCCCAGTTATTTGCACCGGCAACCATCCCCTCTTCCGGGCCCTGGGTAAGATACGATATACATATATTTCGTTCTCAAACAAGAGACGCAACCAATAAATCGAAAATTTTGAGCATGCCTGAATGAATGGAAGGGTCTTGGAAAATCTCGTATCCTCCTCGGACTTTCTTGCCTCGGGACTGCAAGGGGAGGGGGCGGGTGAGAAAGCTCGAGTTGATGAAAACCAAGGGTAGCGTAAAGACAAGACAATTGGAAGAGACAGGCACAGCGGTACCTGGTCCCCCGTAAAATACTTCGCACCCACTCAGCATAGTGATTTTACCGACGCACTATGGGCTGCCGCCGTCTTACGTGCGTAACTGAAATAGCTTTAGAATACGGAAAAGCAACAGCTCCTGGCCGAGGCATCAACTACTCAGGCAACTCATGTCTCACCAGGACTTTTCCGGATGCCTTGTCTGCCAAGTCCGCCCCTGGTGGGCCCCTTTGTCATCTGGGCCCCACGCACTAGCGTGTTTTGGGTACCGCTTAATCCGGCCCTGTGTGCGCTGTTAGTGAGTACAAATAATATAGAAAGAAATGAATTGCAATTTATTTTTCTCTATTGATTTTGTAGTTTTGTTTTATGGCTATTTTTCAGCAAAGTATAGAGGATACCGTGAAAAAAATACGCACATCTTCTCAAGGGATATGAAACGTAGTTAGAAGAGTACAATGGACTCCTATAAGGTTCCTGTAACGTCTGCCAACCCCTTTCCCATGTCGCCGGCCATCCCTGTTTCTGAATGGCTCCTGTCTCCTTTTATAAGTTTTTCAGTGCATCAATTTCATAAAACTGTCTCGTTAGACTCGCGTAACTTTCATTTCTAATTTCGCATTATATTGTATAATTAAACTTTTTTTCTTCCAGGAAATAGTGGTTTCTAAATTTTCGAATTATAATTTGTTGTAATGTATGTACCTTAGTGTAAAAATAATTTTCTCTTAATTTTGCACATTATTTACAAATTTCCTGTATGTATATGTTGTATAAGCATGTTGTATATGTATATATTTTATGTATGTTTCTTTTATGTTATAGATATGTATATGTTATGTAAGCATTTGTTGTATATGTCTATTTTTTCTGTATATTTCTTTTATGTTGTAGGTATGTAGGTATATGTTATATAAGCGTTTGTTGTATATGTGTATATTTTATGTATATTTCTTTTATGTTCTAGGTATGTATATGTTACTTCTTTCCTTTTGGGTGTCTGTATTCAAATCCCTATTCTTTATTTCCTAAATTTTCTTCTCCATCTGTATCTATTAGGGAATTTTCGCGGCTTTTTTACACCTCACTCCTCTATTCAATTATTTATTTATTTCACCAACTCATAAGCAGCACTACATGGCCTTTTACAATGAGTATTACAACAATAACAAGGACAAACAACATCCATGCCCGAAGCGGGATTCGAACCCGCGACCTTTGGGTTAGAAGGACTTGTGAGCTAATATGTAACTTTTAAAAGTTTTCCATATTCTGCACCTAAAGGCAACGTAAATAGATACTGATTATTATTCAGGAAGTGTTTATTGATGAAAGTAATTGAACCTTCTTTCGTCTATTGAATACTGGAATCTTACATTTTTTGTAAGTAAAATCATTATATTCTACATTATAATGTTTATTAACGTAAATAAGCTCACGTATCTGGTGTACATTTACCGGAGTCAGTGTTCAATCATGGACGTTGCTTTTTCACGGGTTTCTTTCTTACAAGACATAAATGTAAACATTTCATAGGCATAATTATACAAGAAATGAAGCTGGATTTGGCGAAAGTGATATATATGATAGGAAATACAATTATCGCTATATTTGAATGCAATACTTTCGGAAACGGATTGTTACAAGCAAATATGATTAATTGTTAAGAAAAGCTAATTGTAAGTTAAAAAGTATCTACTATATAGGTATTTTAAAGAGTTTGTATGTTGTGCTGTAGTAGCTTCACTAAATCCGTTGAAGTTCAACGGGAAAATCTGCTAGGAATAAATAAGAAATTATAACTTTTCATTCGATAATGTCAATAAGTATTTCCGAGGTGAATAAGTAAACGATCGCAGAGATGGAAAATTTCATAGCGATAAGGCAGTACCTATCGTGTTCCAAATAAGAAAATTTCAAATCTTCCACCAACTTGTCGGCAGCCAATTAAGTAAAGAACGATTGTTTATTGGCGAAAAACATTAAGGATTTCATAACAAAACTGATATGTGGAAATTATTTCTTTGAATACAAATTGAATGCTTCAGGGCATGGTAAATAGAACGAATAAATTCCCTCTGTGAAAATCTTTTCATACCCCTACCTTCATTTTCTAAGCTGTATTGAAAATGTTTTCATATTCACATGATGTATTTCGCTAGTATTTTTTTCAAAACTGAAGTTAAATATGCGTTTTAAAAGGTTTGCTTATATTGTCCGTGAAAGTTGTTAACTACCTTTCATCTGAAATCGGGAAGGATGTCGTATATACAGTTTGAAAGTTCTCGTGTTAAAGAAGCAGAAAGAAAAGCAATTCGAGAAGCAAGAGAAATAGTCTTGGAAAAGGTAACGTAATCGATTTTCGCATATGTAATGCCTTTATTTTCCATAACAGTTTGTCATAATTATGTTTTAATATTATAAGGCCAAAAAAGATTATGAAAGAAGAAAAGATCGAGAAATTCAGGCGAAACTAAGAGGTGATGACAAGTGGATGTTACCTTCTGTTGAAGCAAGAATTGCAGAAGAATCACATTCTAAAAGCAAAAAGAAAAAAAGTAAACATAAGAAGAAGAAGAAAAAGAAGTCTAAGAAGTCGTCCTCATCATCATCATCTGATTCAGTAATTGTTTTAAATATGGTGTAGTTACTTTTTGTGTGTGTTTATATGCGTACTGTAGAAGTTTACTGTAATTTCAGGACAGTGAACAAGAGGCAGAGTGGGTTGAGAAGTCCAGTGTTGTCAAAGAAGGTAATAGCTCAAATTCCACGTTAACTAAACAAGAATCGGCTACTAAGGACAATGTTGAGAGGGATGAGTGGATGTCCTTACCTGGCCTTTTTCCTTGTGTTTCACGCCAAGAGCTTAAACAACAGAAGCTATCGAAAGACCCAAAAGCTGAAGAACAGAAGTTTATGCTAGACAAGGTACTGAATAATGAATTCTTGAATAATTCAGAATATCACAATTTATCACAATTACACCTGAAAAGTCTCATTTTAGAAATGCTGCATTGTTTATCTTCTTATTATAGTATTTAAATGACACCTTCTCGTACTAATTATCATCATAGGTAGTGAGTTTTATGGAAATCATAGGTACCTTTGAAAATGTTTTTTGAGAAAAATTGATTCTTTTATCGGTAAAATATTTATTTCTCTTTTTAATAATTCTTTTATTAAGAAGTTGAAAACTTGGCTTTATTAACTTGACAAATTATATAGTGATGCTGTTTTACAAAGCTCTTATAATGTGATACATTTCACCGCAATTTTTCTGCATGAAGTTGAATGTTTCTGCAATATTTGCATTCTCGCCCATTCTTTTGTTGCCCAGGATAAGCATGACATGCTCTGCCAGAGAATGTATCTGAATTATGCTCAATAATCTCACAAGTGTTTTCTGTAAATACCTTATCCACTCTTATAGTATTAATTTTGGTAAATTGAAATGTAACGGTTAAAGATGCTGACACAAAGGCTGGGAGTTATGAGTTATTTTAGTTGGAAACCTTTTTATGATATATATTGATAATCCCCTAAATCAGTTGTGCTCAAACTGATACACTTAACCCATTTCTGTACTTATCGTCAGGGACATAGCCCACTTCTGCTCTTTTTGTGGGCTACACTCACTCACTCAAAATTAGAATTGAAGAATAATTTTGGAAAATGAAGGGTTGTTGTGAGTCACTATTTCCTGATTTGTGTAAAATATATTTATATACTATGGGAATAGAGGGGTAAAGACAAAATAGGTATATTCTCTATTGGATGTATGTGTTTATAATTTTTTTATTTTCAGCAAAATGACAGAGCTTGGTATTTTGCATGGAAATGCAGATCTCATCTACATCAGTGTTGATTTCCTTGAAATTATTGTCACAACACCCATGACAATATCAGAATTGGAAAGGTATTTCTTTGCATTGAAACGTGAAGAAGTACTTGAGGAACACGTTAAGAGTAGAATAACTGAACACTATCAATGTGATTAACAGAGAATGAACTAGTGAAATCCATCCCAGACTGTAACACCAAATTCATTGACCATTTAGCAAGGCTGAAGAACAGTTGGGTGCATTTTTTAAAAATACCTGAGAAAGAAAAATGTACCTCTGTAAAAGGTATACTACATTACACTACAAAATACACTGAGAAATTATGTATTTAAATTCATCGCGGTTTTTTCTGTTGTCCAGCATAGAACAACTAAATATTCTCATCCTGTTAGTATTATCTTGATAGTGAATAACCTATACTGGTCTTGTTTTGTATGATATTGTTCTCGTAAATCTCAGTTGCATTCTATGCATGCACACACACACACAAGTCTGCTACAGAATTTTTTGAGTTCCCCACTAACTAAAAAGCATTAGAGCCACCACTGCATCTCATTATGAGTTGAAGTTTATCATACATTCCATCATTATTTGCACTTGCTCCATAAAGGGAGTCATGTCTTTTACAATAAAATGTTTTTAATTAATTTAAGTAACTCGTTAATTCTTTTCCAGCCAGGACAAAGTGAAAGAGAGCTGAATCCTTACTGGAAAGACGGTGGAACAGGTCTTCCTGAGCAATTACCCAAGCATTCTGCTAATGTAATGCATGGTGTGGGTGACAAAGGTACTGACTGGCTTCGAAGAGCTTTGAGAAGAGCACACGAGCAAGCAGAAGAAGAAGGTCGCACGGTGGAAGAAGTAGCTGCCGAAAGATGGGGGGTATGATTTAAAAAGGAATAATTTTTTATGTTGACTAACCTTATGTAATAATTCTCAAATGTCCAACTGTCGGACCTGGTATGTGCACCACCAGTGGCATAAGATATAAGTGCATATTGTATCGCAATAGCAGAGAATTGAATTGAATGTCGCCTTTATTAGGACAAGATTTAGATTAAGTCAATCTCCTTTTCCATTTGAGGGAGAGGGGAAGGAAAGGGAAAAATAAGATAGAGGGAAAGAAAAAGTGAGGGAGAATGAGTTTCAATTTAATTTAATTCTTCAGTCATTTTAAGTAAATTTATTATTGGTAATTAAACCTTTGTTGTATAAGACAGCATGATTTTAGGAGACAAAAAAAGTGCATCTTACACACTGGAAATACCTTAATTATTCTGATTTGCTGATGCCATACCTAGCTAGATTATGATGTTTGACATGTTATATTTATGCAAGTTCCAAATAATGGAATATGATGTCATCTGCTGTTGTCGAAGCGAATTGCACCCTCCTTGACATGAAAGAAATTACCCCAGTGGAGTTATTTCATATTGCATGAATATAAGGTGTCTCTAGATTTTTCAAGTGCTAACAAAGGAAAAAAAGTTATATTTGGGTTAACCCTTAACCAGAGGTATCGGTCTCTCAGACCGGTATGATATTTTTGTGCTGTGAGAACACTGCGGGCATTTAGGGTTTTGGATTTCTAGTAGCTTTCCTTTTACCTATCTTGGTACGAATTCAGTTGGTTTCCTGATCTTGGAGTTGATAGTTTGTGATTTACTATTGTTCAAGTGAAACATTGGTGGTCTCAGAAATCAGTACTACCTATTACCAACCACGTAAGTGGTGGTGTGTGAGACCGATACTTCTAATTACAGTGTTTTTATTATATAATCTGTTACATTTTACGCTGTTTGCAATGGATGACTCCAAAAGATATATAAATTCAAGTTTGTATGGGTTAACTGAAAACATTACACTTACATCGTTTGTGCCTAAAAAAATCGGTCAGTAATACTAGTTTCATTAATGCACCATGTGAGGTCCACAGATGAAAATACTGGAAAGCCATAAATTATTATATCTCTACATATAATAAATATGTAGTGGTCATCATCATCATGATCATCATCATCGCCATGGGAATGAGTGCAGCTTGTTTTTCGTTTGCATTTTAAAATTACTTAGAATCATCGTACAAACTCGGGACTTGAACCAAAGAACGCATAAAAGAATGAAAATTTATTTTCCTACCATTGATTTTACAAGTCATGGCATGGAAAAATAAAATATCCTGGAAAAGGCCTCAGGTTTGACTTCATAAGTTAACGCAGGATTTTCAATTTTTCAAAGTGCAAGGATTTTTTCCTTTGTTCATCAATATACCTAAATATGGGCCGTTTTTCTTCATTTTTACTTTATTCGATAGCTTAAACCGTATACTATTTTATTCCTATGATGTTGATGAAAGAATCTTAGGAATTACTGATAATAATTGTAAAAAACAGGCAATACCGGTCTGGGAGACTGATACATCCAATAACGTTCGAAAAAACGATACTGCTGGTTGAGGGTTAATGTGGTATTTTAAACTGTGACTATCATAAATTAAACATTAAGTTGTTGAAGTTAGAATCAATATTTAATAAAGGTTGCTGTAATCAGTTATTTTTTATTTGGTGAACATAAAATCAAACTATATCACTATAAAATTTGTAAGTAACTCATATGTATAAATACAGAGCAAGTAGTTACTATTGCAATGAATTTCCTCCTTAAAATCTTGTTTAATGCCAGTTAAAGCTGCCCACAAAGCTGAATCAAGATTTTCATTTGAATATCACCGAGCTGCTGTGACTTGTAAGTGGCACAGAAAGTTACCTTGCAGCTAAAATTATTGATCATTTTGACAGTGGATCATATTTCAAAGAATGACACCTTTAAAAGTTCGATTTCTTGGGTATTGTAGCACCTTAATACATTTTTATCTTATGCAGCAGTGAAATATATCCATGCAGGTCTGTCTTAAGTGGGGGGGGACTAGGTGGGCAGCCACTCTGGGCCCCGTGCCTATGGGGGCCCCACGCCTATGAAGGCCGCCGCACCTTACCCTTATTAAGTGAAGGGAAGGGGGGCCCATGGCAGTCACCTCATCCGAGACCCTGCGGATCCTTGAGACAGGCCCCTGTCTCCATACCACAATTTAATAACTTTATCAAAAAGTTATAAATTAAGTAAAGCTTTTCTTTGATTAACTCTCGATTTATTGTGGTTAATTTTGCTTGAATTCTCACCTACCATTTATAAAGGACAATTATAACCTCCTTTTGTTTACTTAATGTTGGGAATCAGTTGTGTCCATTGTCCATGGCTTTTGTTTATTGTATTTATTGATTTTTCATTTGTTTTTAAACAGTTCTTTCTCAGAATTTCACAAAGGGCTTTTTAAATGGTTCCAAAGACTATTGAGCTTTTGTGTCCATAGTAAGATTCAAACCAATGACATTGGCATCGGGAGGAAGATATCTTATCCACCTCCTCTATCCCAAGTTTTTCTTAAGATTTATCTTTTTGCATTTTCCTTGAGTTAGGGGCTTTACCAATTGGTGTACAATATTGTGCCATACTCCACATGCCAAATTTGACATTGTAGTTTCAGCCCAAGGTCCATGTAGTTGAAGTAAATTTCAGTGACAGCCACTACATGGTTATTCGTAAGCATGTTCATTGCCCTCCATTTCCTGAGGTATAGAGTTAGGGAACAAAAAAAGATTTTTGGTATATAGATTGACTTGCATGTGATAGTGATTGAGGCAGCCACTTAATTTGATGGAAATGGTCCACACAAAAAATACATTGTAAACATATTATTTAAATTGTTGTAAGTGCCTTAAAATAATGCCCATCAGAATTGTAAGTAATCTAAAGCCTATATCATTTCTTTCATAATATATATTTAATATATTTTTTATAATTGTTTTGGATTATAATAAAACTACAAAACAGTGGGAGTAAAGAAACATTTTAATTGTTTATATTCCACTGGCAATAGTCATGGCAATATGTGTAAGTGAAGTTTACATTCAACAATTTAAGTCATTACTTTTGAATAATATTTCAACTGGTTATGACAGATTAGTATTGGAATTTTAAAATATTTAACTTTGTGAGCAATAATGAAGGAATGATTTAATTCAACTATAATGATAATATTTGAAGTTATTTTTATACCAAATGTTTTAAGCACTTATTATGGATCATAAGATCCCTATGCTACATGCATAAACTGAAATTTTGGAAAATTAGGAGACAAGAAAAAATCACGGTAATAGCAGTTTTTTTCCTCCTGTTTCTAAATTTCCCAAAAAATCAAGTGTTTTTGTACGAGAAAATTAAATGTCTTTTTTATTTCCACTGTGGATTGTTTTTTTTCAGTCACTTGATAAGTTAAAATCAATGATCGAAGAAGCTGATCAGAAAGCCAGAGGAAGGAATCAAAATCGAACAAACCACGGCCACTCTTCTACTCATTATGGACATGGTGATCATGAAAGGACTTCTTCCTATAGAGGGAGGACGAGTGGAGAAGGGAGGGGACGAAAGGATAACAGGGACATGGAAAGGGACGTTGGCTCTCATTCTAGTGACAGAAGTAGTTCAAGGGGTAAGAATGACGCCGAGTTCAGTCATAGCAAAAGAGACAGGTATGACCACAGGGATTCTAGGGGCGCTTTCAAAAAACCTGCCATGGATAGCGATGAAGAAGGTGCAAGATGTCCATCCAAAGGTTTTAGAAAGCCAAGTGACGAGGAAGACACAAGATGTTCATCCAAAGGGTTTAGAAAGCCAAGTGACGAGGAAGACACGAGACGTTCATCCAAAGGTTTTAGAAAGCCGAGTGATGACGATCATTCCAGTAACAGGCATTCTTACAGAGCTTCTAGGAGTGGGGGCAACTGGAGGAAGAAAGATGCTCCAGAAAAGATGGTCAAAAAGGAAGATACCAGGGAGACAACTGTGATTTCCTCTGATAGTTCTTCCGACGATGAGCCAGAAGTGGTGGAGAAGAAAGAAGTGAAAGAAGAATTGCTGACAGACAAAGAGATGAATGAGTTGGGTGCCAAACTGGTGAAAGCTGAAATTTTAGGGAACGAGGTAAGAGATTTGTGCACGATCATGTTTTTGTTTCCTCTAACAAAAGAGCTGCATGTTTTTAATCATCTAAATGCTCTAAAAATTCCTTTTTTAACTGTACGAGGGTTGTTAAATGATTTGTACTACGTCTTTTTGCATGTCCATAACAAACAGTTATCCCACTCAACCAGGGGTGACCTTAGGATTCTTGGAGCCCCGGGAAAGAGAGTCATTGGGGCCCCCCCTATAAGTTTTAATCTGACGACCTGTAAGCAACTTAGTAAGCCAGGAATTTCTGATTTAAATTTCCCTTTACCCTGTCTATGAAGCAGAAATGAAAGTATCATATTACAATCCACATATTACATGTAACATTACATCAACACTATTTTCCAAAAGTTGTACAAGTTTCAAACCACAAAAAGTAAAATTGTTACCTGCTAATGTAATGCTCTCTTCAAGACAAAAAGGAGCATTACATTAAGAAATTATAATAGGTTATATGCTAATAGCCAGTAAATTGAATAGCTGAACTCAATGGTATATTTATTGGAATGTAATTTTTTGAGCCTTAAATTAAGAAAATTCCTCAGTCAGATCACTAATCTAAATCTCTGCCAATTTTATGTTCATTTGAAATCAATGCTAATCCAACTAGATGCTCTTGTGACATAGAAGAGCATAGATAATAATTTTTTATCATTTTAATCTTTGAATGTGACCTCTCACCAGAAGCAGCAGGTACAGTGAGAATAATGTGAAATGCTATACATAAATTTGGGTTAATATCTTGAATGTTAGACTTATAAATTGAAGAGCTGCTAAAGCTGTACTGTTTTATTGAGATTGCTTATATGTATAACCTAAAAAAAACTTGATTTCAGTCAGCATCTCTGTAGAATCTATGTCTTCCTCAAGGTGTAAAGCAGTGGTTCCCAAACTGGGAGGCACAAGGCCATGAGAAAAAAATCAATTTTTAATGTTAAATTCGGCTGAAATAGTTTAAACATATTTTTCATTCTTCCCAATATTTACCAGATACATGGGTAAAATAATTATGAGTTAGTTGACCATGAATAATGATGTAAATACGAGTGCAAAGGATTATATTTATTTCAATAAAAAAATGTGGTGATGATGGCTTAGTGAAAAACAAAAGGCATCATGTAAAAAAGTTGGAAACCACTGGTGTAAAGATATATCTTTGCATCCCTTTTTGACTTTATCATCATCCATTTTAGCCAAAGATTTAACATCAAATATGAATCCATACTTGTCCTTAAACTGCACTGTGTAAATCTGTCATCTAGCTGAGCAATTGTTTCATCCACCATAACATTAAAGAATTCAATGGGAAATTTGTCTTTTGGGCCAAGTATGGGCTCATCTGATGCTTCATCCAGGAACAGTCATGTCATATTTCTCGCACGATCCTCTGGAAATCTCAATACATACAAAGTAATTCTATCTTCTGGTAGGTTTCAGGCACACACCACGTATTTCTCATGGCATCTTCCAAGTGTACCTTCGCTTGTTGTGATGCTTAAACCACGTATTTGTGACCATCAATTTGTTTCTTTTACAAAAATCTATCATTTTCTGCCCTCTTTCATTCCTCTTTCCTAGGCCAAAATCTCCAACCTTGCTACTGTCTTTGCCTTGCCCCACTACAGCATTCCAATCCCCTATCACTACTAAGTTCTTTTTAGCCTTTACTTCTTTCATAACTTCTTCGAGTTGATCTTACAACTCATCCAATTCCTCCTCGCTGTGATCACTTGTGAGCATATACACTTGTATAATCACTAAGTTCACTGGTTCTGCCTTAACCTCCACTAACATTAATCTGTCACTTAGCTGCTGTGTGTTAGTCACTCGTTGCCCCACCTTTTTATCTAAAACTAGCACTACTCCTCTCTGACCCTCCTCAGGGCCGGTCATAGGTGTGGGCGACCGCCCAGGGTGGCCCCCCGCCAGGGGTGGCCACTCATCCTTTCCGATGCGTATTTGTGAAATTGGGTGGTGAGATATGGCCTGTCTCTTCACATCCAACAAACTTAACTCGATTGTTTTCGTCCTCCTCTGGACACTTGCCTTCTATGAATTTAACAATAGGAACCTTTGATTCTTCTTAAGGCGCCTATTTTCCTAGATAGCACTCTCCCTCAATTCAGCCATAGTCATTAACTGAGGAAAATGGTTGAAAATTTTAATCAAAGAGCCAACAGCTATGAGTTCACGACAAATGTTTTGCTTACAGAGAGTGTAAACAGATTTGGTATGAACAAGTGACTCTTATTTCATACAGACAATGTAGTTTCACTTATGAGGTTCCTTGCTCCCATGTGGAATTTCACATAGCTCGGGTGCATGTTAAATTTCCTTATCCCTCTCCTTTCCTTGATTTGGAATAATCCGTGTTAAAAATACCGTAATTTGTTAAGGTGCCTGTGCAGTTCTTTAAGGTGAAGAGTTGTGAAGTAGTGCCACATACATCTAACAAATTGATCCCCTGCACACTGCCTTTACAGTATTTTCGGATATCCATCAGTTTCAAGACTTGCCCCTTCAGTCCGGCACAAACTATTCAACTGTAAGTTTCACTTACTTTTCTATTTATAGTGTTCATAAAGGACGGCCAATAAAATGTCAGACAAAAAGCAAACAAAAATGTACAATTTTAAACATGTGTGCGTGTTTGCTGCCATTAAGTGAAGAAGGGTACATTTTTAGGTGCATTTTGAGACATTCGTATTACTCTTATGTTTTATGTAAGTCTTGCTATAAGAAAATGTTTCAAATTCTTAATTATTTAAAAATACGAGGGGTGTTTCCAAAGTTCTGGGAATTTTTATTTTTTATATGATTATATTTCATCAATATTACACTGTAGTTTTTCAATATAATGTCCATTGAGATTTATACATTTTTGCCAACGTGAAATTAGTTTTTTTATACCGCTTTCAAAAAAATATTGTGGCATGTCTTTTATCCATCTGTCTATAGCACTTTTCACTTCATTCAGGGACTGAAAACGCAGACCTCGTTGTGGTTTCTTCATTTCTGAAAATAAATGGAAGTCGCTAGGTGCTAAGTCAGGAGAATAGGCCAGGTGTGGCAACAATTCCTATCGCAAATCACCCAAAACTTCCTTTGTACGATGAGTGGTATGAGGCCTCGCATTATCTTGCTGCAACAAAGGTCGTGCATGCAGCTTTCCAGGTCGCTTTTTGATAAGCGCTTGACTCAATGGCCCAGAAAGCAAATCTGAATGATATTGTGCAATAATCGTAGAACCCTTTGGAAGGTAATCTACGAGAATTATGCCTTCGCAATCCCAGAAAACCGTAATCATAACCTTTCCGATTGACGGCACAACACGAGCTTTGATAGGAGACCCTTCTTCTGCTCGCTTCCATTCTTTGGATTGACTTTTTGTTTCGGGATTAAAGTAGGGTATCCATGTTTCATCGGTGGTTATTAATCGGCACCAAAATATGTCGCCGTATGCTTGCATTAGGTCTTGCAATTGTCGACAAACCTCCACCTGACAAAATTTCTGTTCAGGTCCCAACAGTCGTGGCACCCAACGTGCAGAAACCTTGCTTACTCCCAAATGCTTATGCAGGATCTCATGAACTTGCCTGGTACCGATACCGATACTTTTACCAATTTCACGAATTGTCACCTGCCTGGCTTCCATCACAAGTTTTTCAACTGCAGCAATATTTTACTCATTAACTGCAGTGTTTGGTCGTCCATTGTGCTGATCGTTTTTTAGGCTTGGTCGTCCATTTTTAAATCAGTCAACCCAGCAATAAACGGTATTTTTTGATTCTGCAGACTCACCAAAAACTGCTTGCAAGCGCTGAACAATTTCTGATGATTTAACACCCTCCTTCCACAAAAAGAAAATGATTGCTCTTTGCGATTTTACAGCATCTTCTTACAAAAACATTGTTATTATAAAAGATTTCCTTAGGTGGTAGTTAAAAGCCATATTAACCTTTTCATCGAATAATACATTTGAAAATTTTGGGAGCCCCGGGCAGTTTCCCAGTTTGACCTTACTTAAGACCATCACTGCACTCAACCCATTTATTTTTCCATATAATCACTATTGAGATGAAGTTTTCTCAATGATATATAAGCTGTTTCATCCCTGTGCTGAAGAAATCTGGGCTCAAAGTTGTTCATCCACTGACACACCTTGGCTTTCACTTCATCATCCCTACTGCTATTGCACAACATTGCAGAAACTGAAGGAATCCAGGGAAAGTCCCAGTTTTCTCAAGCAGCGAGTGATCATTCTCCATGACTATGTCCATCCTCATACTGCCTCTGTGACAATGCAGTTGTTGGAGAAGTTTCATTGGAACTGTCTCATCCATCCTCAATATAGTCCTGACCTAATGCCTAGCAGGTGTGTCTGTAGATGAACATGTTGAGCCCAGATTTCTGGAACAATTGTCTTAATCTCTATGGTTTATTTGGGTTTATTTTGGAGTGGTTGTACAGGGTTAATTTTTATGATGGATATATATATGTGGATATAATAAATATCATATTAAACTCTTGGTTGCTACTTCTTGAACAACCTTTGTAATCTTGTATAGATTGCTATGTTTAAAGGATACCATGCTATGATTTTTTTGTTTATATTTTTAAAAGTTTTATTTTAGAAATACTTTTCAGTGATTTTGCCTGTCAAACTTGGTCTTTTTGAAGTTACCCTGTGGAATGGATTTGAATGTGGATCATTATTTCATGAAATTATTTAAGTTAAAAAATATTCATTGATGTATCGCAATATGAGTGAATAAAATATATTGTACCTTCCACAGAAAAAGTCAAGTATTTTATAATTTATGGAACAATTTATTATTTGTATCAAGCAACGTGGTACTAATATATTGCCTTCCCATTTTAAAGAAAATTGTCATTTCTCATTTCCATGTATGAGCAGTTTAAATTTTAATAGCAATTGTATAGCATTCGGTGAAGATTGAGATTGTGTTAACATTCAATGCATGTGTCATTTGTACAGGAATTGGCAAAAGAGCTCAAGGGAAAACTGGAGAAGGCCAGGGAAGTTCGGAAGAATCTTGTGGCAACAGGTGGTGAGAGCATGAAAAGGGATGATGGTGATGGCAATGAAGAGGTTGTGGTGCTTACGAGGACAGATGCAAGAGGCTTCTCTCGTCCTGTGGCTTCATCTGAGGGAAGGCCACAAGTGGGGAAGAGGAGGAAGGAAAAAGTCGAGACTCACGCTGATGGAAAGAGAATCCGATACTTTGGTGATGATGACAAGTACTCTTTGAAAGAAATGGTTGGTAATACTTTTGAATTTTATAGACATGCTTAATTTATTTCATGTTAGAAGTGTAGATTACCTTTTAAGATACCGTTAAATCTCATTAATCGGAAACTTAAGGGATGAAAATTTGGTAGCCTCCAGTTATAACCGATTCAAATAAAAGGATGCTTCATTTGGACACCAAGTTGAAAATTTTATGCACTTAGGAAGGGCCTTATTTTGCTGAAAACTTCAGTTATTTTGTCTACCACATTATTTTAATTCTGTTGTCAATACTTTTTCATTATCCTTATTAACACTTTTATATTAACTTGCCATGATATATGAAGTGTGACAATAAAGTTCTGGGAATGTCCCTTTAGAAACTGTATCTGCATACCCACATGCTAATAGCAGTCGTCACCTTCAAAGTCACCTCCATGGGCAGCGATACACTTAGCCCAACAATGTTGCCACTGCTGAAGACATTGCTGGAACTCCTCCTTAGAAATACCATTTAGGATCGGTCACATTTTTTTGAATATTGTCAATGTCTGCAAATCTACGGCTCTTCAAAGCAGTCTTCAGTTTTTGGAAAAGCCAATATTCACATGGGACCAAATCCAGATTGATTTTTTGGCCCGAAATTGCTTGACAGTGTGAGTGCATCATGAGCAGGGGCGTTATCGTGGTGCAAGATCCATGCGTCCGGCCAACATTCGGGCCTTTTCCGGCAAACAGAGTCACCTAGCCTTTTTAATATTTCCACATAATAATGCTGGTTCACAATTTGACCTTGAGGGATGAACTCAAAGTGAACAACCCCATTGGAATCAAAGATATAAATCAGCATTGTCTTCATTTGGGCTCTTGATATGTGTGCCTTTTTCGGTCTCGGAGATGATGACACTTTCCATTGCATGCTTTGCCTTTTTGTCTCAGGATCATATTGAAAGCACCATGTTTCATCCCCAGTAATTACTTTATCTAAAAAGTTGTTTCCACTCACAAGAAAAATCAGAGCAAACATCAAGCCAACACTGTTTCTGTTCATCAGTCAAAATTCGCAGCACCATCTTTACTGAAAATTTCTTTCTGTCCAAATTCTCTGTCAAAATCTCACTCACAGTTTCTCTGTCTAAATATAATTCCTCTGCCATCATTCGTACATTTAAACGTCTGTCTGAGCGAACCAAAGTCTGCACTCTTTCCGTGTTTCCACCTGTTCTGTGAGTTTTTGGACGACCACTTCTTTCATCATCTTTCACACCCTCCCGACCATCTTTAAATGACTTTTGCCACTCAAAAACACTTGACTTTTTCATTGCTGCATCCCCATAAACCGCTGATAATATCTCCACAGTTTTATTTGCACTTTTGCATAACTTTGCACAAAACTTGATGTTGATGCATTTCTCTTACCAGCAATCGCTCATTTTTGCGCAGGGACCGAGAAACATTCTCTTACTATCAATGCAACTGCTTCGCAAAAGACTGGCACAATTGTTTTAAAACTGCAACATAAGCAAGTACAGACGTAACGAACTGTAAAGACATTCCGGGAACTTTATTGTCGCACCTTGTATGTAGGTAAGTTTTAAGACACCACAAATAATGTCTAATAACTCGAGAACGGCCAAATGTATTTTAGCCATTCTTTCAATTTTAAAAAGTGTCACACACAAAGACTCTTATGTGTAATCACCGTGCAAAATAACAACCTGAGTTTGATTCCAGGGGCGTTTAATTCCCTCAATAGGATAACATGGGTGGGACCATCTCGAATTTTTATCTCCTAAACTATAAGTCATAATTATATGCTCTTGCAGACTTTTTTGTTGCAAATGTCGTCCTCTACCCGACTAAATTTATTATTCGACACCTTACAGATCATATAAGGGCAAGCGAGAGTAAAATATGGATTTCTTAAACTTAGCATTGACGGAAATGGCTTCTCTTGACTGTGGCATTGCAAAAAGCAACAACCACATACTGAAGTGCATCCTACTATAGACCCATAAAAATGATTCCGATGATTGAAGAATTTGCCTGTCTTGGTAGAGGGTTGGTTAGTGTGTCTAGCTCCTAATGCTATGGTCGCGGGTTCAAATCCTGCCGAGGGCATGATCGTATGTGTTCATCTTTGTTATTGTTATTACGCTCATTACAAAAGCCATGAAGTGCTGTTTATGAGTTAGTGAAAAATAAATTAGAAAAAAATTTGCGAATGTTTGGAGATGAAGAAAAGACCGTAAAATTTTTAATTGAAAGTAAAATCATTGAATCAAACCGTTGGATTGGGTTGGTGTTTCATCTTTACTCCATATACTTCCTAGAACTTGTTAATTTAATAAGTTGTTTTTTATATATACTTGTTTTACAAGTAAGCCATCACTGTTCATAAAAGAGCGCCAAATTGATGTTGTTTCACTTTTTCTCCTTTTTTCCATTCCACAAAGAATGTTCGTCTTGTTCGATGTAGATAATGCATTACTTTTTAACATAGGTAATATTTTAACCCTTTTCTTATGCTTTAAAAATATTCAACTAAAAGTACATGTACATACATAGTCATTCTGCCTTCCAGTAGGATTTAGGCACACCCTACCAAATCTGGCCTCTCCAAAGCCTTTCTCTTTATGTTCTCATATCTAATTTCTTTAATTCATCTAATATACATTTCCTCTTCTTACCTCTTTGCCTCTTTCATAACATTATTCCTTCTGTCTTATTTCAGTAAACCCTTTCTCCTTCAAATTTTGACCTATCCATTTCTTCTATCTATTCCTTATTACTCTAATTAAGTTCCTCTCTTCCCCTACTTTATTCAAAACTTACTCATTCTTTTTCCTCTGTCCAACTGATTTTCTCTAATCTATGCCATACCCACATCTCAAACACCTCTAATCTGCTCACGTCTTTTCTCATTGTCCATGTCTTGCACTCATATAATGCTACACTCCATATCAGAGTTTTCACTAACCTCTTTTTACTGTCTTTATTCAGACTGCTGTTCAACAACTTTTGTCATCTCATAAGCCTACTTTGCTATTGCTATCCTAGCCCTGATTTTTTTCATACTTCTTCCATCTTGTGACAGTATATTATCTAAATAAAAATATGCTATCAGTTCCAGCATTTTCTCATCCATTATAACATTGACTTGGGTATCTCCACTCTTGGAAAATCTGCATAAATTGTACAGCATTCCAAAATTAATTTAATATAGATTGAATTAGGATAGTTTTTATAATTATTAATAAAATCACGAAATTTTAACCAACTCATTGGACCAAATATTGTACTTCAATTAGAAATAAGGTGCATTTTTAATAAAATGTGACAAATCTTTTTTTTTGATTGAAGGATATTGACAACTTTGGATTGTCCAGTGGCATGGAATAACAGATATTAAATTAATGATTTTTCCTGTATATCATTCATTCTCTATGGATTCTTTGGAGAAAATTTTATTTTATTATGTTTCGTAAAAGTTGATTTTACAAGTTTATTATGCTCTTTTCCACCCTTGAAAACGGTTCAGTTTTAAATTATCAACTTTTAGGTTATAAAAGATGGTTTATTGAATACAAATTGCTAATATGATTTCATGCTTTATCATCAAGACTACAGATATTTCCCTTGCCTCACATTAAATCATGCATTTGCTACCAAGCCATGGCAGTGAAATGCTGATAAATTGTGAAATTCCATTTACTTCTGTCAATGAAAGTGCTGCATTTTTTAATTGTTTACATTTGAAATAAAGAGTATCTTGTAAAGTTATTTTGACATAAAATGAGAAGTTATATTCTTTTTAATTCTTTCTTTTGTTCGGCTTCTGAAACGAGAGGTCACCTAATAATTGAAATATGCTCTGTAATTTGGACAACACTATGATATTTTCAAGTTGCATGATACTCACGTGGGAATTAATGTAAAATTTCATCATCTTGCAGTTTGAGAGAGAGAAACTTAACACTGTGGAAGACAGCAATGAAATGTTCAGTAAACTGGCTGCAAAGGTTTGTAGTTACTGACATATTAAATGCAAATTACCATGATACAATCAAATACTTTCTCATTAGCTTGATAAAAACTGCATGTAATAACTGTACTATATCTTTAACAGGGTGTTGGAAAGCCTGATAGTGTCAATGATATGGATGATATTTTTGAAGAAAATGCAAGATTCATCAAGTCTGCTGAGAAACTGGAGGCATTGGATAGGAGTAGAGCAATTGCAGAACATAAAAGAGTTGATAAAGCTTTGGAAGACTGTCGCTGGTGCTTTGATAGCAAACTGATGCTTAAGCATTTAATTGTAGCAATAGGAACGAAGGTATGTCAATTTAATGCCATTGGGCTTAAATATTAAGTTAAAGAAACCATGCTTGTAGTTATCTGTTAGCACAGTCATTGGAACAGGTCTTCAATTATCTAACAATATATAAAAGCCAGTTTCTTGCTTGCTTGTGAGCCGGCTTTTCAGTGACAAATGATTTTAGTATTCAATAAATTCTAACTATGCTTAACCCTTCAAGCCCAGAGGACATTTAAATGGAGTTTAACCCAGCAGCCAGAGGAGATTTAAATACTTTTATCTATTCTGAAATGAAATATTTTCTTGAAGTTTTTTACGAGTTTCGTAAAACTGCTTATATTTACATAAATTTTTCACAAATTTTAAAGATTTTTTGTCGTATTTTTGTTAATGTCATTGATTATTTGCATGTATGCTATTCTGAATTTTCTTTCCTCTTATTTTACCAATTAACTCAAACTTTTATACACATATCTATTCAGGAAAACAAAGTTGATGATCTTATGGATACACAGGCACTTCTTTTTAGACCATTAAATGTTTTCCACATGACCTGATGCAACCAGGAGAAAGAACTGCCTCGGTCGATTTTGGAACAGTCGTTTATATCATTGCCACCGTTACTATCAGAACTCAATACACTTTCTTCAGAATCACCTGCTGGTCGATCATTTCTTCTGGCTTTTTCATTTGTGCAGACGCCATGATTACTGAGGGGGATAATACTCCAAATAAATATACAAAAATATAACACAATTAAAAATGCGCATAATACACAATTAAAAATGCAAACAATACACAAATACAAATCACAGAAAAAACAAAAACCACAAGAAGCTACATTCAGGGCAAAGACTTCTTTTGGTCTCTCTGTAGAGATGCGAGAAACGGTCAGCGGGGCGGTGTAAAAATGCTCATGGGATCAGTCGGCATTTTCCACACATGCTTTTAGCTTTCTTATTCATTCTTTTCTAAGTCTATGCTGGTCCTTATCCTTTGGAGATAAGTGCGACTGTTTGAAAGAACCACATTGTCTCAGCGCCTTTCTCTAAAGAAAAAGTTCATGGATAGAGCATACATGGCCAAGAGATTCTGCTGAGGTTAAACAAAAGTGATGTGAAATCATCATAAACCTTGCCCACACTTCTTTTCGAATCGAAATGAAGTTCATCTCATTGTAGGTTTGAGAGATTTGGAAGGCTAAAAACACAAAATTGCATGCAACAGCAAGAAAAATGTACAGAAATAATAATGCGATATCTTTGTGAAGAAGGCATAAAAAATTCAAAATTTAACAAAAAGAAACGGTAAACCATGCTCTGTTAGAATATATATCTAACTATATATTAATTTTTCGTACTCATTCCGGATGTTGCCAAGGAGACTCTCATTGTTGCCTCTATTCATTTAATGTCAATTAAACCATCAAATAGACGAAAGAAAAGAGTTATTCACATCGAACTGTTGTTTGAGGATTGAAATTAATGAAGCATAGCAACGTAAATATTTATGGATAATTAGTCTGTTGACTGCGTATGCGACAGTATGGGAAGCGTTTCTAGCTCTCTCAATAATGTGTATAACAAACGAGTTCCCAGCGAATTGTTTTATTTTAATTTGTGCAATTAATTTGTTTTTATTTTGTTTCAATTGATTCCATAAGGAATTGTGTTTCATTTTAAATTGTGCAATTAATTTGTTTTTTATTTTGTTTCAATTGATACTATAACATTTTAAAATGGTTACGTTGACGACTGTCAGCATTTGTTTACAATTTATTATTAACATCTGTATAACAGCTGTGTCGATAACATGTGTATAAGAAATCTAACTATATATTAATTTTACGTTGACGTCTGTCAGCATTTGTGTACAATTTATTGTTAACATCTGTAGATATGCTAGAAACTTGAAATTAGGTAGGATTATAGGTTTTACCCTTACTCTTTATATTAAGGTGAGATAAAATGCTTTTTTATTTTAATGCTTTGCATTTCATTTATATTTCATTAATTATTCAATAAAAATTATTTCACTAAACCTTCAGTTTATTTTAATCGCATTGAGGATCAGAGATCCGGGACTGCCCTACTAGTGTATATATATATATATATATATATATATATATATATATATATATATATATATAATCAGTACAATATACATAGTACAGACTTTCTCACATACTAATGTGTCATTTAGTTATCTTTTGAAAAATATGAACTATGTATAATTGTTATAAACATCAGCTTAAATAACTATATGAAATTTGATGTAAATCGTGAGCCATTCTTTTGAAAATCCAATTGTTATTAAAGTTTCCCTAGAATAAACTAGCCTTATATTCATTTTTTGAGAAATATGAAGTACGTAGTATTACTGAAGACATAAACTCAAGTAACTGTATGAAATTTGATCAAAATCGTTGGAGTCGTTTTCGAGAAAATCAACTTGTTAAAATTGCCTAGAATAAACTGCCCTTAATTATTGTGCAATGTGAGCCATTTCTTCATTGCTTCTATTCTCTATGATAAAATGCGTAAGTATGAGATTTCATTCTTTTTTGATCTACTGTTTAGGCTCTAGAGCCACGAACAGACAGAAAGACATCCACAGACACAGAATTGTGAAAACCACTTTTTCGGACTCAGGTACACCTAAAACGTATCAAAATCTCGAGATAGAATTTTTTCTCGATTACAATACTTTCTCAATATACTTTGTATATGAGAAAGTAAAAAAATAGATAGTATAATATTTTTGCACGCAATAGCAAAATTAAGCCAAACGTGCAGTGTCAGTGCCCAGCACTTATGACGGCAGCATGTGATGTTTAAAGGGTCATTGTCCTGCATGTAGGACAGCATTGAAGGGTTAAGTAAAACAACATAAGCCATCATAAATAGCATCCACAAAGAGTTTTTACCTCATTTTCTTTGAATTTTGTTTGTGTTTCCTCCCAGATAGAGGAGCTTCCAGCAGAGCCTTCTACTCAGATACAAATTTACAATATAACACACGAAATCTGAGTATTTATGCTATGTAGAGTATGCTGATAGTGCTTTCCCTTTAGTATTTAGCAAACATAGCAATCTAATTCTCTTATTTGTTCAGTCATGATAGAATTATACATTCAGACTTACACTTCAGACTTAAAATGTTGTGCAATGACCACCTAAATATTGTAAAAGAATCTTAGACCTTGTACAAAATTATCACATAATTTCTTACATTTGCAGTGAGAATATTTCATGATTAAGTATATTAAAAGAATTTATTACAAATGTTGCAAAGTAACACTTACTAGCCCTCCCTTAAAGGATATAATCAATCTTTATTAAAGTATTATTTCAGTTCATATTTTTGTGTTCTTTGTATTCTGGTAGTATTTAGTAAATATCCAAATAACACACATAGTATAATGTTAGCTTTATATTTATTATGATGACAGGTTATTACCATAATAGTTTTGGCAATCTGTGCATTTGTATGTTTGTTGGTATGTCTGATGTAATGCTATGCTCACTTGCTATAAAAATGCGAATAATATGGCATGCGACCATGCCCTCGGCAGGATTTGAACCCACGATCCTAGCATTGGGAGCTAGACATGCTAACCACCCCTCTACCAATAACTCGAGAAAGATTTGAGATAGAAACTCTAAATTTGGCAGGAATGCTTGATTCACATTCACATGTGACCAAAAAAAATCTCGAAAAAAGTCCTGGGTTCGACTCCAAGGAAGACATTTCCATTTCCCATAAAATAACGTAAAAATCGACTTTTCAACATGCAGGCTTTCATTCTTTTTTAGAATAAAATTAGAAAGAATTAATCTATGGTCTTTGGATATGAACCATTTGAAGAAAAAATTACAAAGTTTCTTATTCTGTTCATATTTTTTTGCCTACAAATCAAAATCGCTTAAGTTAAACATTTCATTCACATATTTTGGAGAAATCTTGACATTTTAATGGGATGTTGCCTTGCCTACCAATTACATTGTTAGGCCTCAAAATCCTATTGTAATTTCAGTCCTTATAGGTGTAATCGTGCTTTGAATGCTTTTAATATGAGTGATAGATAGAGAGAGAGAAAAGGAAGGAAAGGTAATTGATTTTCATAGTGACCAAAGTAAACAACATTCATAAATTATTATGTTGAATATACATTCATTCTCTTTCACGGAAGAATATATGCAACTATTTTAAGTTTAATATATAATAGTTCCTACTTTGGAAATTTTGGTATGATGACATAATTTGGAATTTTCTTTACTCCCATCATTTTTGACGGGCTATACCCTAGTTATTTTATAATATAATAGCCCAGGTCTGTTGGTTGGTTGGTCACGCTATTCCATAGGCCGTGCCTCTGGTAGCAAATTAGGGCATTAACTCGAGGAAGAATCAAGATAGAATCTCAAAATTTGGCAGGAATGCTCGATTAACATATTATAAGGTAATGACGAAAATAAATCTCGAATGAAGTCCTGGGTTCAACTTCAAGGAAGACATTTCCATTTTCTGTAAGGTAACATGTAAAAATTGATATTTTGGCATGCAGACTTTTGTTGTTTTGGAAATTAAAATTAGAGGGAATTAACCTACGATCTTTGGATCTGAACCATTTTGGAGAAAAAGTTACAACGTTTCTTATTCTGTTCATCTTTTTCCACCTACAGTTCGAAACCCCTCATGTTAAACGTTTATTTTACATATTTTGTGGAAATCTTGTCATTTTTACTAGATGTTGCCTTGGCTACCAATTCCATTGTTAGACTTTGATATCATATTGTTAATTCAATCCTTATGGGTATAAACGTGCTTTGAATGCTTTTAATACAAGAGAGAGGGGGGGGGGGGAGAGGTAGAGGGGGAAGTGAGAGGGAGGGGGAGAGATGGAAGTAAAGGGGGAGAGAGGGTGTGAGAGGGAGGGAGGGAGGGAAAGAGAGGCAACTATTTTAATTTTAACTAAAGATAGCCTGTCAACAACAGAATATTCACTAGAAATGTTGTATATGACAAAATATTTCATATGTAAAAGTGTGATATTATTTTAAATGAAAATAATAATAATCTATCTCTCTAAAATTCTTCCGTTGATATTTCAACGGGCATTACACTAGTTTTATGTAAATGTGTATCTGAAATTAATTCGTTTCTCTCACCCTTCCCTCCCCCCTAAGCCGTATAGCTAGTTATACATGTTTCCTTATATGTCAATGAATTATAAGGATACCATTGTTCTCTGTTGAAGTTTTGCATTTTATGCAATAATAATTTTGCTTACTACATATTTGTATATTTTAGACCTATCTGTGTTTGCCGCCCCATCAATCACTGACGGATGGACACTGCATGATTGTTCCAATGTACCACACACAATGTGGAACGCAAGTGGATGAAGATGTTTGGAATGAAATACAGGTATTTATTCATGGAAATGTGCATAGGAATTTTTATTTTTCGGCATTAATACAGTTGGCAACGTATGCTGTTTTTTACAGCCTTTAAAATGCAGTGATATAATAACTTTACCTGTAAATCTAAATGCAGGAGTTCAGGAAAACTTTGACTAAAATGTTCCTGGAGATGGATCAGGATTGCGTATTTTTCGAAACTGCCATTCACCTGAAAAAATTTCCTCACATGGTTTTGGAGTGTGTCCCAATGGAAAAAGAAACAGGGGACCTGGCTCCAATTTACTTCAAGGTACTTAATCTCCTTTTTACTGCATTTGATGAATAATTTAATAGATACTTTTTTATATCAGTGTTCACTTCTTTTATTATTAGAAAGCGATTCTAGAATGCGAGATGGAATGGTCCAACAATAAGAAGGTTGTGGACCTTGGACCTAAAAATGTAAGGAAGGCCATTCCAAAAGGATTGCCATATTTCTGTGTCGATTTTGGCCTCCAGAATGGATTTGCTCACGTAATTGAAGATGAGCGTCAGTGGCCTTCAAATTTTGCTCAGGTTGGTTTTTCTTCTTTAGAAAAATTTCGATGTTTACTTGGCTACATTTTTACTTTCATATTGGTTACCATGACCTTGTATATATTTCCAGTCTTGGATAATTTTTGTCTTTTTGTCACAAAATAGTCTTAATTTAATCTTGCCTTTTAGTTTCAATTATTATATTTTCAGTTAGAAATTATTTTTATGTGTGTCACAAATTAAAAATACACAGCCTTTTTTTCATCAGAATGGTAAAAATATTACTTAATTCAATGGTACAGCTGATTCAGTTGTCACCATAACTTTTGAATAATAGTACAACTGTATTAGTTTCAAATGAAAAAATCATTTCTTTTTGCAGTAAAGGTTTTATATCCTTACTTATTCATTCACATGCATAAGAACATAATGATTTTTGAATTAATTTGATGATAACTAAAGAAGAAGATGGCAACCTCAACATTTCTTTATTTAAACATTGCCATTTCTTATTAACAAAATGGAAACAAAAGTAATGTAACTATCAAATGACTGTATGCATAATGAATTTAGCACATTTAAATGTTGTGCTGTCGACATATATCTCCTCATGTTGCTTTTCACTAACAGGTATTGCATGAGAATAGATTTCATAACTTCAGTTTCACCCAAATAAAGCCAGTTTATCTTACTGTTTATCAAACACTAGTAAATGTACTTGTAGTAGATGAGTTGGTATGCATATTAGGGAATATGTTGTTCAAAATATTAAGATTATTTCCTGTGCAAATTGTCTTCATTATAAAACAATACTTTCTCTATACTACATATATGGAGAAAGTAAAAAACAGCATTGGCTTACCTTGTTTATAACTTATGGTGAAACCATTGCTGAAAATGTAGACAAGTTTATGTCAGAACAGAAAATGTACAGTTCAACTTTCTTTTGGTGTGTGGTGGATGGATTAATATTTATACTTAAGGTTGGCTTATTTAGTTGAAAACTGAGTGACAGTGTTTTGGCAAAAAAAGAAAATATGGTCAGTGGCAAACATTGCAGTCTTCATTAGCAGAGTTTACATTTTAGATTTTGAATTAGTTTGCAATTGTTATCTATACTGGCTTAGAACGTTTTACTATAATGCTGTCGTCAGCCACCTCAGCCTGCTATCATGGCTGGGTGAAACGAAATAACCATATAAATATCCAAATTATTCAACTGAATTTAATCTGTTAACTTTGTGAATTATGAATCTTATCTACGGTGAAGCCCCAATACAACAAGAATTCATAGAACATCAAGGTGCCTAGTAATTTCCAAGAAAAATTGTTTTAAAAATTGGCTCATAAAATGTGGCAAAGACCTCTTGTAAGGAGTATTATTCCTTGTCAAAAATAGCTAAGAGGTTTGTGTTTTGCTATTATGTCTATCAAATTTGTTTGGAGTTTGTCTTGTGTCATTGGTGAATAGCAGAATAACAAAAAGAGGTCTAATTTTATTAGTACAGGCGACGCCCGAGATTCGACCGTTCAACATTCGACTAACTCGAGAATTTGACCGATATACATTATAACCTAAATTTGACTTTCGACCGGTCGAAGTTCACCTATTCGACCGAGCCGATCGATCGAATTTGGAACAACTTATAATTGCATAAGTTTCTGTGATTCTGTTTGAAGAATCAATCGAATTTTCCATGAAACAAAAAGGAATATTTATAGGATGATTTATAAAAGCATCTACTGATGAATTTTCAGTAAGACTACTTCTACTGTTTGGGTTATGTCCATCAGCTAACTCCCACATCTGTCCCTGCTAACAGACCAAGAATATACCTCTAGAGCAGTGTTCTTCAAGGTGGGCGATAGCGCCCACCAGTGGGCGTTTTTGGATTTTTGGTGGGCGTTAAAGAACTAACCAAATGCTATTCTGATTTTTACACTGAAAAATAAAATTCTATAAAAAAGCACATTCTGTATTACTATTTTATGTACAACTATTACAGCTCGTTTGTCGTTAACTATAGTATCATATCATACTATACTAGCGACAATGTATCCATGCTGCGGTAAAATCCAAAGGCCCATGAGGGTGGTCGGAGTCTCTCGCAGAAGCAGCGAAGCGTTTAAGTTTAATTTTATCAAATATATAAAATCATAAATTTTTAAACACTGTTATTACCACTGAGACCGTATTCGGTAATCTCATCTAACGACAATCCCACTATTATTAGGGTTACCTTACCTCTGTAAATCGCTTTGCTACTGGGAGCGCAAAATTATTCTTTGCCCCGGGCGCCAGAAACCCTCACTACGCCACTGGGTGGGCGATGAACTTATTTCAAAGGTAAAAGTGGGCAGTGACACAAAAAAGGTTGAAGACCACTGCTCTAGAGTCTCTGCGTATTAGATTTCTTTTGCTGTCAGAGCATCTTTCTTGTTTACAAACAGAAGGTGTAATGAAATCTTTTGGGGATATTCTTTGCATTCATTTCGGGGTTTGGAGTCGAGTCGCATACTCTCTCTCAGCCGATTTTTTCAAATACTTTTGTTTTATTTCTTCAAATTTATTTTTAAAAGAAATTGAAAGAAAATTTAGGGAAAGAAAAGTTGTTTCAAAAAGTAATTTTGAGCAAAAGAAAAATTCATGATAGTTCATTTTCATCGTTTATGCTCATGTCAACCAGTGCAGCAGGCATCACTGCAATTCAGGATGTCTGGTTTTCCCTTATTACTTTTTCTAAGAAAAAATATATTATTGGATCTGAAGGGTTGAAACTATTTTATCAATTCCCCTAGCCAACAGCTCCTCGTCTTTCAGCAAAAATTTTACAACTTCTCAGTTAATAAACCAAGTCCCATAAGCACAGTTGAAAAAGATTTCAGGTATGAAAGTATTTTTATTGAAGTCGTTTTTCTTTAGTCTTAAATTATTTTATGCTTTTTAATGATTTAATATTGTTTTATTAGCACGTTATTAATGTTATTTTAACTTTATGTTGTATGAGATGGAACTCAATAGTTTTCTTCCAAGATGCTGGAACGTATCTCCCAATAATAATGTACTTTTATGGGAAAACGGTGCTTGACATTCGACTGTTCGAACGTATCCCTGTCGGATCTCGGGCGTATATTTGACGATGTAATTGGTTTCGTTTCCAGTATCTAGCATTTATGAGTTCCTTAACCCTCTACTGGAGATGTGGTTTTTGTAATACCTAAGGAGATCTGGGGATGATTTGTCCCCATGACTTAAAATAAAAATTAGTCAAATTCTCATCAACTTCATTATTTTTTTACTCTACCTCTGGACCTCTTATCAGGACAGAGATAAAAATGTAAGACACTAATCTGAAATTAAGTTTGTAAACGTGAGCTGGTGAAAGAAAATAAAAATTTTGTTACAACAAATATTATTTTAATAATGGTGACCATACAATATATACTGATTATTTCACAGATAAACCAGTCTTCTTCAAGAGATCTATGTCTGTAAGAATGTAGTCATAAAATTTTTTACATGCCATGCCTTTCATGTTGAACTTTACAGAAACTATTCACCTTTATTGAATCAGCTGACAGCCTGTTTCATTCCTTTGTCCACTGAGAATCCATCAACGAAAAAAGTCTTTCCATCTTTACATTGTGTGAATCAGAAAGAAAGAATTCCACAATTTAAAAAGTCTGAACAATAGTAAATGTTTCTGCTCTGGAAATAATCTGGCCATTTTTTATAGACAGGAATGTTACCAAACTGTGAATTATTCATGTTTTCTACTGCATATTTTTTCATGTTTAAAAATTGATCAAAGAGTTTGACATAATCATTTTGGACTCCTTTATTCCTAAGATAAAGAATATTCTTTGATATCGAGAACACAACTAACATCTACCCATTTAAATACACTGATCTCAGACGAGGGCTCTACCCATTCCTTACTAATACAAAAACAGTAAACTTAGCACACATTATCAATAATTCTCACATTTTCATTCAAATTCTTTTTCTTTGAGATGAGTAAGTAACTCTTTCACTTCCAATGGAATGAATTTATGACTCACATTCAAGTATGCCTATAATATCATTAAGAATTTTTTTAAACTTCTGTTATACAGTTTTCTTCTTTTTCAATTGCTTAAAATTTCCCTGAAACGCTGACATAAAAGATTTATAGAACCACAAATATGCTTCACTAAACTAATCTGTGAACATTCTCAAAATAATGGCTAGAGGCTGATCCAGTGGCAAAAATAAGATTTTAGTGCTGGCTATGTTTACAGCATGCATTCAGTTGCTGGGGAAAGTGACTGAACAGTGTTTTGTATGTACAAAATCTTAAAATTGCCAGAGTTTTTCAACTCAAACTGTTTATACCAATAAGTGGTTAAAAATTTTCAGAGTGATACTTTTAATGTCTGTTGGCAGTAAATCTGTTCATGTGGAATAAAGTTATGGAGCATGTGAGCTAGGCATCCAACACCAAATTCTGATTCACTGACTTTTAAATTTGAAAACACATTACCTATAATGATTCCACCAAAAAGTAATACACTTATTTAACTTCTGCTTCTTACAAAGGATCTCCAAAATAGTACTGGAAAACTAAATATGCCAGTTGTATTTGTTATCTTTGTATATATGGCACAAACAGGATTAAAAGTACCGCCAGTGATTATAAAATCAATTACAAACCATCTCTTGCACTTTTAACGTAAATAAGGACGTCAGGGCAAAGTCTCAATATCAGAACGTCTTGTTAAATAAGGATGTCTGGTAATCTCTCATCTTTGTGATAATCTTTGTTTTTCATATTGTCAAAAAACAGTATTTATTTAAGTCTAGCAGAAATCTCAATACCTAATTTTTTTATTGTAGGAGATAATTGGTGGAATGCTTGACCTAGATCATCATCGTTGGCGTAAGAAAAGGGGAGAAAATTTTGATGACCAACGTAAGAAAGTTTTGCAGTTTGCCAAATGGTGGAAGCCACATGACTGGACTCAGAAGACAAAAAGGAAGAAGAGTGATTCAGAATCTGATTAAATATCTGTTGTTATTTTGATGTCAATATATCTGTTAAGATGAAATTTTTAAGTACCTGACATATTTAGGGATGTTTGTATAAATTTCTCTGGGAATTTTTACATTATGTACATGTAGGGTGGCTTGAAGTTGTACTGTAGACATTATTGGTAAATACTTTTATTGATTGCCTTGTAAATTATTTATAATTGTCAGCTGAAAAGAGACAAATAGTATGTCAGAATTGTCCCAAAGTGAGCTTTGGCTGTTTTATACATAGAGAAATCATCAGTTTTTTTATGTTGATTATGAACACCAAGCTGTAGATTTTGATGCAGTCTATAATAACCCATAAAAAAGTTAAATAAATGAGCCTTGATCATCACTCTAGTATTAAAATATATTCTACAAATTTTATTGTATTTCATGGTTTAAATAACTTTAGTTCATTTTACTTCATGATTATTCCCTATCAATTTGAATGCGATTATTATCTATATCTTGGTTGTAAAATCCCTGAACCCTTATTCAAAACATTTGGCCATCTTAATTTAAAACAAAGCTATATTTCATGACAGAATGCAAATATTGTGCTACCACAATCATTATTTTCATGTCCAAGAACTATAAATCAAATAGGAGGTACCAGTTTTCTCTGGGACTAAACAATAGCATCAACATGAATATTTTGAAGTATTAAGTGCGTCACTAATTATTAGTTATAAAAAAGAAGTTATACCTTTTGAGCAAAAAGAAAGATTATTTTTAAGTGAAATGTTCTTTTGATTGTTATCATAGACTCAAAATTATAGTCGATACTACAACTTAAATATTTAAAAGCCTCTTTCAGTGCAGCCCTATCTTCTGTTATTATTAAGCTCATTTAATAATCTTTCAGTCAACTATGTAATCCTAATTTTGATTACTTCCACAAGTACCTAATTTGAATCAATGGTTGTAGATGAATTTTAGAGCATAATTATTAAGAAATATATGCAAGAAAGTTAACTATCAATAATTTGTTAAGTCCACAACAATATTGTTAAGCATAAAAATTATCCATGTTTTGTGAATATCAAATTTAAAAATTAGAATTCATTCTCTTTGCAAGAATAATTAAAGCGCATAAACTGATCAGTTATACATTAATATAAAACACCAGCCTTTCTCATTTAGTTTGTAATCTATGAAATATAGGGTTTAAAAATTACCACCAATGTTTTTGATAATGATTTTATTTTACAATAAAAAAGAGGAAGAAACTTTATACAAATTTATACACATGATATTTGAATAATATGGATTAGTTAGAAAAAAAGACTTCATGCTGCCTATGTAAAAATGATTAGTTATTCAACATTCCAGCACAAGTTACTTGTCATGAATGTACACACATATGTCTGGAACAGTATTATGCTTTTTCATTAACTTCATTCTCAGCAAATGTTACTCTTTGAAATGAACCTTCTCTGGATATTCCAAAGGTAAATAAGAATCAATATCAGAATAAAGACTTCGTTTCTCAATAAAAAAAATATTTAGTACTAGATACGAGTATCAATAGCTCCACACTGACAAGTTATCAATATAAAAAAACTGTACATAAATATTTACAAAAATATAGCTTATGGTGAACTAGTGAAAAATCTCCCCATTTAAGAGTAAAATTGTCCTAAACGAACACTAGTAATGTATTTGTTTGGCGCAGATTTAAATGGTGTTAGTAAATGAGCATATATGAATATAGTGAATGTTAATGACAATGTGACGTTTGTATATATACCAATGCCTTTTTGCGTAAAAATTGCTTGGAATGAATGAATATATCGTCCGTCGTTAGCCTCTTTACCAGGCGAAACTAATCTAGCTTGATCGCAGTGTTCTTGAAATACACACAGGTTCATTAAAAATACTTCACACTGCTGCAGTGCTGATATTACAGCGGGAGAATATCGGAATTCCTTTATTGGATTAGTTTACTTCGGAATTAGAGATGGAGTTACAGAGGAGAGACGCCATTACCATTTCCTAACGCGGCTAAATGGAATAATGTCCTTTCGTAAAACAGTTATTGGATGAAAAGTTGTGTTACACAACATCGAGCTTTAAAGTAAATTATTCGGAGTTTAGAGTAACCAACTTTATAAAATTTAGGGTATCTCCGAGTATACCTTTCTAGTTTCTTGCGATCGGTCATTCATAGCCGGTACGATCTGAATCTGAACTTTGCTTTTGAAATTTTGGAAAAGAATAAGCGAACTTCTTTGCTCAACTACTCTCGAGTTGCAAGAATCATGATTCCTACTGTCATTTCACAAGTAAGTACTAAACTATTTCGTTAACTTTTATGTTTTAATTACCGGGAAGATACAACTGTAATGAATTCAGCAGTTCCAGCGATGTAGGTTCATCGTACTTTTGTGATTGCTAAAGATTCCAAGTTTGACCTAAATGTCAGTTTTCCGTGTTTTCTACACGCCATTCATTCCGTTAACGCCTCCTTTTAGCTGATGCTGAAATTGTAATATTTGAAAGTTGTTTTCCTCCCTTACTCTGTGGTATTTCTCACTTGGCCATTACTGCTCCCTAAGAGTTTCTTCATCGAACCCGGGTTTTAATATCAGTACGATAGACAAAAATGACGAAATCCGCATCTCTTATGCAGTATGAAGCTTTAATCGTTTTTTTACTTTCATTAGTGTCCCTTAAATTATTAAAACGACGACTTAAAAAATTCCTATGTATTTACAAAGGTAATCATATATTCATGTATGTACATTTCACGGAAAAGAAGAAAGTGTTTTAATGGGAAGTGTAAATGCAGCGCATTGATTGATAGATCAACCTAGCTCCCACAGTGTATTCTGCTTTACATTTATCCACGCAACAGAAGATACCTCCACGAAATTATTTAGCAGAGTAAACCGAGATAATTTCCGTTTTTGTATGTCTCGTTACAAAAGTTAGTTTATGAAAAAGCATTACACGCAAAGAATTAAGAAGTCGTGTCTCGCTAAGCAGCAACATTCAGCTGCTGTGCTTTCTTCTCTTTGACCGTATCCTGAAAGGGGAGTGACCAAGACATCAAGTTTCCAAGCCAGCCGAACCTCGACCCCGCCGCGATCTTGCGTTTTGGTTTGGGTGTTGGTCGGACCACACCCCCGAGGAGCTCGTAGCTTTCCTTGGGAGACTTCGACAGCAGGGCTTCGTCGAAAGCTCTCAAAGCTCTCTGAGGCAGAACCGCAACCTGTCGCTCAAGTTGACGTCGCATTTGGAGCCGCTCCGCCATGGTATTAGCAGCATCGGCACCACCATCACCACCGGCAGATCCGCTGGAATCCTCTGAATCCATTGAAACAACATGTTGCTTGGTACCGAAGAAACTACAAGAGAGAAAATTCGCAGGTATTGATTCATTACCTAAAATTCTTTAAATGTGATTTTCTTTTTGCAATTTTGCATTAAATGCACTCTCTGTTGACTATATTTCAGTTTTACAGAGAATGAATATGGTGTAATTTATTGTATATTAGTTTATATTAATCTCCCTTGGGGGCGCCAGGGGTGTCGCGGTCCGTTCCGCGTCTTCCGGGTTTTAGAGTAGTGTTGGGCTTCTTCGGCGTCGTTTATGGTTTCAGCGGATTGATGCAGTGATAAGAAATATTTGGCGTCGGTGAAGGATGAATTAACAGTACTAGGTGAGGATGAATATTTAAATGTTATTATAGTGTTAAGTGAAAATAATTTTGATTTGTGGAGTTAAATAATATAAACTTTCAAATTCTACTTACGGTGACTTACACCTGTTCGAAGTATTTTACGCAATTAGTTTTATAATATAATATGGAACAACAGGTAGTATATTAATGGCAGTGTATATGATGCCAAATGACAGTGATTACTCAAAATTCATATTATATATTTGATTTGAAAGTCCTGTGATTGCTTTAAGTTCTTTTTCCGCGAAACTTTTTTTATGGATTTAGGAATTAGTTGCATAACTGTTGTCGAACGTTGATTTATAAATGATAACTTATTTACGCTTTCTCGTTTATATTTTATATTGCCTACGGTTTCGTCTGAATTTTCTTAATATTAATGTCCGGGTATGTATGTATACAAGATATCTGTGAAATTACGTTGATATTTTATTATAAATTATTTAGGAAAAATTGCAACCCGGAAGCCATGTTCCCATAATTCCTTGCGTTGTACATGTTCGTGAGATGAAAAATACTATACCATGGAGGAAGTGACGTAGCAGAAAACGAAGGATGTAATTGGTATTTGGAACACAGCGGGAGCGTCGTTTACTACGTTCCACGCGTATCATATTGCATATATCGATTTCTTAACGACGTTTTTCCCCTAACCTGATATAATTTAATTGGTTATCGATTTATCCAAATCATAATAGTTTTATATCAGTTTCACATATGAAATTCGCTTATTATTTCTAATTAACACGATCGATTTTGTTTCTTACTACCGACAAATAAATTCCAACCATTGACAACTGAAGTGAATGGCTCTTAAGAGGCTAACTAAGAAAAATCACTTTATTATAATTGACATCCATGGGTGTCTCAAAGAGAGGACAGGGAAGGAAACGGAATCGAGTTTCGCGCGTGAAGTAAAACTGGCTTATGAATATATTAAGGAATTTGTGGAAAAAATGCCGCACTTGCTCATAACCTCAATTTTTCAGAAATTTTGAGCTTGCTATAAAATATTAAGAGGAGGGCATCGGACCGGAATTGAACTAAAAAATAGAATTATCGTATTTTTTGGCCGGATTTGAACCAAATCCGAGCTGCAAAAAAAAAAACAAATATTTATGAAACAAAATCGATATTTTTGTCCCAGGAATTTGGTAAAATCAGGAAGAATTTTAATAAAAAATTGTTTGAAATGCAGAGAGGAAAAATAATTTCTCCATCAAAGTTGATGGTTTTAACCGATAAAAAGCACCGTTTAGCGTTCTGTGTTACATCGTAGGTGAGGTCGAATTTCGAAATTTTAAGTTTTTGAGTATTTATCTGAAGCTTTATTAAAAAATAAATTTAAAATGCATTTTTAAAATTACACTGATTTCCGCTCACAACTTTTATTCAGAGTCGATTTGAGTTTAATTTCAAGTGATTTTGCTGAGTGAGTAAACGAATTAAATTTCTACGTAGTATAGGTCGTCGGGGTCAGTGTTTTTCAAACTTTTTCTACGCGGCCCAATAATGAAAATAAAACATTTTTCGGCCCACCGAAATTTCACCTTATAAAATATGGTGAACGTAAGTATGAGTTTCTAAGGACGTATTAAAAATTAAAATGATATTAGTTATTAACCTTTAAATCCCCATTTGTTGATTTTGATTAACCTGGCAAAAATTTAGCCTCAATTTCGCGTCAAAATGCCTCGGATCGCCCCCCTTCATTGAGGCAATTGTTGATCTTTTACCGGCACATGCTTTGGAAAACCCCGTTCTAGGCGGGATGGGAAGTTTCGAAAATAGTCGCCACAAGACCTTTTCTCGACAAAATTATCGAAAATTAAAAAAATTGCCATTAACGATTAATAAAATACTAAAGTGCATTTAACGTAAAAATCTACTTAGAAAATGTGAGGTTTTGTTTTTATCGTGATGAGACCCGGAGGTTTTTTTTTTATAAAACCGTTGGCGGGATGCGAAAGGTTGATAACCGATAGCTATAGGGAATTCTATGACTCATTTAAACTACCAGGGGCGTGATTCCATCATCTTCTGCTCTTCCCACGCATACATATTATATGTCAGTTTCCTTCCCTCGTCAGAAGCAAAAACAGCTTTTCTTCTTCCCCCAGATAACACAAGGCAGTGTTAGAAAGATGGCTTTCCTCGTGTAGAAACCCTCATTTTCCCACGCGATCTATCTATCTCTCTCTTCCCACGTTAGAAGTGCCATCATATCGATTGATGTTTACGCCCCGCGCACGCACGAAGGCAACGCTCATTGAAAGAGCGAGAGAAAAAAAGATGCATAAAATATGGGTGGAGAAGAAAGGGAACCAATATCGCTTCTTGCTTCGAACTGCACCGATATGTTTTGCACTTAGCATTTTCTTCCCTCTCCATTGACACAACGCTTAATCGGACATCTGCACGCTTATCGGAAATGTTTAACTTTTGGACGCGAAGATGGAGGAAAACGGTCTCTCTCCCTTTAGAAAAAAATAATGTCTCAAAAATTCGGTCAGAGTATTTAAGTTTTTGTTTGCCAAAGTTTTTCGTGTGTCTTTTTCACTCTTGGTCCGGAGATTCCGACAGCGAAGTTAGTGACAGATGGAAGAGAAGAACAATTTTAGTGTAACTACTGCGTAATTCGGGATGTTTTGGCACGTAGGAGGCATCTTACTGTGTAACTTGCGTGACAGATCAAGTATATCCTGAGGAAAATCTCTTGAGAGGGAAGAAGCATATCTGAAAGTGAGCAAAAGGTATTTTTATGCAAAAAAAAAAAATCTCTCAAGCAGAAGCAGACTTTAAATGTGTACACTTTTAAAAGAACGGCATAATAATTTATCGCAAACAATATTGACTGCAAAATCTTGTATGATGACTGCAAACTATAACTACCGATTAAATAGAAGAATTTTAAATTTCATTTAAAGAATTTAAATAGAAGAACTTCGAAGTGACGGTAGTGCTCGGAAAGATCGCATTGCAGAAGAAATAAGTGAATTCCGTTGAAACATAAGCCTATTTTTTAAAAAATTAGAGATATACTATTTGAACCATGATATAACTTTGGCTTGCATGAAAATGCGTATCCTTTAAATTGGAATGTAAAATTATGAAATCTGGTGGGTAAATTAAATGTAAAAAACAGGTTTAGATGACCTTAGAAGAAAACCGATGCAGTCTTTCTTTTCGCATTTAATTGCGAAAGCGGTTAATTTGCTAACTTTTATAGGCATACCGGCATAATTAACCTGCAAATAGCACCCAGTTGGCCATAATTGTAAAGTAGAACTACGAGTGAAGACGCCTTTAAAAGGATTTCCACCACCGGTATTTCAACCTCTCATTCCTTATGCGATAAAATTGTTACGATTCGCGCAATCTCTTACCCTGTATTAGGGGAAAGAAAAAGATTCGCGCACCCATTTAGATCTATGCGAGCATATTTTGGTGTATACGGTTTGCTGTATCATGGAACTTGGTACGCACGTGGTTTTCGACCTTATCGCCAGATGGCAGGCGCAACAGTCGAACATGCGTTGCAAAGGTTTTTAAAATTCCAACGCAAGGAAATTTGGAAAGGGTGAGGAAATTTTGAAAATTTATTTTGAGGCAAGTATTGCAAAATTACCTAGAATGACGACTGCGCATTTGATATTTTGAGCAAGCATTTGTTTATTGTTTTATCCCCCGTTATGTCACGAATCTCGAGTGTACGCAAAAAGATATAATAGTATTTGCAATAAATTCTCTCACTAATTTGGATCCACTCACACTTCTCTTTCATCTCAAAACGAACGTAATGCGACAATACTATCAATCTGTTTGATTTGTATTTTTATTCATAGTTTTTTCCAATTTTCCAACCTGTCGGTGCTATAAGGAATAAATCATCTTTACCGCCAAAATCAGTACCGAGGGCCGGGTACGGGTCGATATTTTGGAATTAATTACGGGCCCGGGCGGGGGTTTAAAAATCACGCAAGCCACATTCGTTCTCAGTAAGGTCTCACGGGCCGGGCCTACAATTTCTTCGAAATCGTACGAGCCGGGCTGGGTCCGAATTTGTATGGTCCTAGAAAATCAGGCCCGCGCGGAGTTCTGATCGAGGTTAGAAAATATTTTATTTATTAAATTTTTATCGTCCATAAAGATTTTGTAGAAATACTTTTAAAAGTATATCGCTTAAATTAATACATGATTTTAGGTTCAAGAAATTCATGCTCCACTTACGATGCTGGTATCTTCGGGGCCGCAAAAAGACTCTCCGGTCTCATCGCGATTGGCCTCAGGGTCACCACGTCGACCCCAAGTGGTGCCACTTCCATACGAAGTGCAGCGCTAGCTCCCTCGACGGCGAAACGGGCCGACGTGTAAGCCACCAGGCCGTTTGAGTGCTGGCCATTAGCGGCGCTTGCGACCTCCCTCTTCTGCTTGGCTATTGCGGCGCTTGCGAGCATGCTCGCACTGCGGCCGACGCTTCGCCTGCCGGTCCCAAGGGCAGCTCCAGCCTCAGAAGCACCGAGGTTAATCAGACGCCCTGAGGATAAAGAAAACGAAACATAACGCTAAAGAACCAATAACTTAACACGAGCCTCGGTAGCGCAGTAGGCAGCGCGTAAGTCTCATAATCTTAAGGTCGTGAGTTCGATCCTCACCCGGGGCACTTTTTTTCTCGGAATAATATAAAAAATAAATCTATTCTTTATGCGTACGATGATCTGCGTATGGGTTGGAAGTTTATGACATGACATTCTGAAAGTATATTTTAAAATGTTTATTGTAGAAACGAAGTAGTCTCTTCTATCCCATATTCCTCATTATGAATGGAGTCCATTTTTTAACTCGTATAATTTAAGCAAGTATTGAATAAGTTTAAAAGTTTTTTTTCATATACTATAAATATACTCGTATATGCTAAAAACTTGATCCTTATCATTGTATTTGGTAGGTAAATATCAGAATGATTTTACTTACAATTAGAATGCATTTAGAAATACTCTGTGGCTTAAGACTGTGATTTTAATTATCACATCGTATTATCGAACAGATTCAGTATTATTTATCTTCGAGGACGCAGCATAAAAAATAAATAGACTGAAAATTATGTCAATAATAACATTTCTCCTTTTATATGAGGTGTGCCAAGTCCTCGAAAGAGTTGAAATAACTGACCTTCGGCTAAGGTGCGTACAATATTTTAGTTGTTCTTACACGGAAAATTTTTAAAAAAATAATAAATAAACATTTCCCAACTCTACGCGCAGTGAACGCGGGTGGAAGAGGACTCGATAGCCGGAAGATGTTGCGAAACTTATTTACGTCGTCGCTTGGCATTGTGGCTGCCAAATAACGAAAGGGCGCGCGTGGCTTCTGAGTCAGGCGTTCTCGTGGAAAACAACGGACGGTGTATTAGTTTATGGGCTACCTAAAGGGAGTGACGCGAACTTATTTTCTTCGCCGCGGGGGGGATGGGGTCGGCCATATTTGGCCGTCGACAACAGCGATGGAATGAATGTCGACATTTATTGAATGAGAAGCCAAAAAAAAAAACACGTGATAAATATTAATAGGTAAATATTTGAAGCTTTATGCTTAGGCATCGAATCTACAAGGGAGTTCGAATCGAACTTCAGAACTTTTTTCGACCCATTTTTATATTCTCCCTAAAATATCATCCTCTGGCACCTCGAAAAGAATTATATCAGGCATGTCAGACTCAAAGTGTTACCAGGACCGCATTAAAGTGATGGATGTTAGGATTACAGTTGCTCAGTGAGGGCCAAAATGGACTTTATCAAGAAGTTTGATATCTATTTTGCCGTAAAAAAAACAATAATTTTAAAAACGCGTTCTATTGTACCTCAAAAACTAAGAAAACTTTTTTCCTTTTCAGAAAAATAAACTAGTAGTATTAATAGCCCACGTCTGTCTGTCTGTCCGTTGGTATTGGTTAGTCACAGTATTGCATAGGTCTGTTGGCGAATTATCGTTTTACGCAAATAACTCGATAGAAGATAACAGGATAGAAACTGTAAATTTGGCAAGAATGCTCGATTCACATATTTTAAGGTTATGAAAAAAATCTCTATAAAACCTTTGGTTCGACTCCAAGGAAGACATTTCCATATCCCTTAAAATAACACGCAAGAATCGACTTTTCGACGTGGTGTTTTTAATACGAGAGAGAGAGAGAGATGGAAGGAGAGGGAAATGATTTTCATGGCAACCAAAGTAAACAACATTCGTGTAGTATTATTACATTACTAGCGTAATTGCCCGTCAGTATGACGGGATATCTTTAGTTAACCTTAAAATAGTTGCCTCCCTCCTCCCACTCTCTCTCTCCCTTTCTCGCTCTCTCTCCCTTTCTCGCTCTCTCTCCCTCTCTCTCTGTCTCTCCCTCTCTCTCTCCCTCCCTCCCTCTCCTTCTCCCTCCCTCCCTATCTCTCCCTCCCTCCCTCTCCCTCCCTCCCTCTCTTTCCCTCCCTCTTTCTCCCTCTCTACCCCTCCGTTACCATCCCTCTCTCTCCCTCCCTATCTCGTATTCAAAGTACGATTACACCCATAAGGATTGATACAGCAATAGGATTTTGAGGTCTTACAATGTAATTGGTAGCCAAGGCAACATTCCATTAAAATGGCAATATTTCCACAAAATATGTGAATTAAACGTATAACATGAGCGATTTCGAATTGTGTGCGGAAAAAGATGAACAGAATAAGAAACTTTGTAATTTTTTCTTAAAAATGGTTCAGATCCGAAGATCGTAGGTTAATTCCTTCTAATATTAATTTACAAAACAATAAAAGTCTGCACATCAAAAAATTGATTTTTACGGAAAATAGAAATGTCTTCCTTGGAGTCGAACCCAGGACTTTTTTGGTGATTTATTTTCGTCATTACCTTAAAATATGTTAATCAAGCATTCTTGCCAAATTTCAATCTTCTACCTTTTCGGGAAGTTTGTTAAAACGCTCTATATCGGCCATCGTGAAAGCGTGACCAACCAACCAATCAACCAACAGACCTGGGCTATTATATTATAAAATGTTCATTCTCTTTCGTGGAAGAATATACGCAACTATTTCGAGTTTAACTGAAGATAGCCCATCAATGTGACGGGCTTTTATACCAGTTTATGTAGAATATCGAACGGCTTAGTTGAGACAACAATTAGCATTCGGGCCACAGCAAGTCGCAGAATGGGCCGCATGAGGACCGCGGGCTGCAAGTTTGACAAGCCTAATCTATATCGTCTGATATTCCCCGAATTAATATCTCGTACCTTTTAAAGGTAGAAAAGTTGAGAAATAAAGAACAGCTTTTTATTATTGAAATCGTCAGCCGATAAAATGATAGTGTCGACTACGTCTTACTGTTAGTTGCGCAGTCATGTCTACGAGTTGCTTTTTAAAGGTATCTCTCGGTTTGACAGTGAATGACGTAAATCATAATTTTGTGTGATGTATAACTTTCAATGCCGCTCCATTTCATTTAATCCTTATTGAGATTTATTAACTTTGTTTTTGTTTTTCTTCCAAGGCTATGTTTGTATTTATGGTATATCCCTCAAGGACGCTACCGATTGTTTTTCCCCCCAAACAAATTTGATTTTCGCTAACACTAATTCTTATTTTTCCGAAATCCATTTTTTTTCACACACTTGTGTTTATAAAAGCTTATCAGAGAGTGTCGACGATTTTAAAAATATTTTCTTATTTCAGGTACGGCTTTACCATGATGTCAGCGCCCTCTTAAAAGCAACCTTAAGATCCTGTACAGTTCTACGCTCGGCAAGCATTTCGCACTTCATTTGTGTAATTACCTACATGGCCGTTCTGCGATTCGCGTGTGTGGACCATCGTGTTAAGAAGAACTTCTACTGTCGCGAGTTGACGAAAAAGAAGCACTATAAAAGGTAGGGGCGCGTCATATTTTTGGGAACTTGGTCATCCAGTTTTCGTATATTTTCAGCTTTAGTTGCATAAAGTTTAAGTCGTCTCAGCGAAGAAGAAGGATTAAGAAGAGCTTTTTGGCCTTTTCTAACGAGCTAACAAAATATGCAAGAAAATTAGCGTAGGATTGTTTGAATGTGGTAGAGGAACGCAGACATAAATTTAGCTCTAGCTTAGGTCTGGGATAGTTAAACATTGGCGTCCTTGTTCCTGTTAGAGAAATGACGAACGGGTTTAGTTCGTACGTGTTAAAGTTATGACAAAAAATTAATTAGTAGATATACATATAAATGTAAAAATACAATTGCTGTTATTACGGTTTCTATGACGATAAGATGATTGGACAGCTAACTAAGATGATAGGTTGTTAAGAATACACCATCAACTCGCTATGCTCAATACATGCGTTCCTGGAAAAGACCGCGTGTAAGCGAAACCGTGCTAAGCGAAACTGCGTAAAGTGGGATAGGTTTCAATTTATAAATACACGATGTCATATTTGAGCGCCGTTTTGAGTTTACCAAGACAAATCATTTAGTTTTATCCTATTCAGAATTGGTTCCTTTTTCCTTCTTTTATAACATACTATAAGCAGAATACTATAGCAGAATTTCCCGTTGAATTTCAACGGATTTAGTGAAGCTACTACAGCACAACATACAAACTCTTTAAAATATATAGTATATACTTTTTAAATTACAATTAGCTTTTCTTAACAATTAATCATATTTGCTTGTAACAATCCGTTTCCGAGCCTATTGCTTTCAAATATAACGATAATTTTATTTCCTATCGTATTACTTTCGCCAAATCCAGCTTTATTTCTTGTGTAATTATGCCTCGCTGAAATATTTACTTTTATGGCTTGAAAAAGCAACGTACAGTTGTCCATGGTTGAACACTGACTCCGGTAAATGTACACCAGATACGTGAGCTTATTTACGTTAATAAACATAATAATGTAGAATATAATGATTTTACATACAAAAAATGTAAGATTCCAGTATTCAATGGACGAAAGAAGGTTCAATTACTTTCATCAATAAACGCTTCCTGAATAATACTCAGTAGATATATATTTACGTTGATATCCATAGACATCGATCGTTTCGTTGCTTAAACAAAAGTGCGAATCGAATAACGCTAAACTTTCGTCTATTTGTAAGCTTCATTGAAGCTAACTGAATCGGAGATAACAATGACGGCCGCCTTGGCAACGCCCGGGAGGGGTACGAAAAATCCACAAAATTTCGAAACAAAAAACGTATTTCTGAAAACTTCGACCGTGTAACATGTAAACTTCGCAGGAATAAGATAGTATAGAGTTTTATTCGTCGAATAAAGCAAAAACGAAAAAATCGGTCCATATTTACGTATATCACTGCTTGAAGGAAGAATACCTTGCAAGTCAAGAAATCGATTCATACGTGTTATCTTATGGAAAAATGTTAATCCCCTATATTGGCAGAACTGATTAATCCCGGTTGACCAAACCTTGACCGTTCACTAAGTTGGGATGTAAGGAAGAATCGTACCAAATTTGGTTATTCTAGCTTTTACCGTTTAGGAGGAGTTCCATGAACAAACACACAAATACACAAACACACACTTCAAAATATATTATAGTAGAGAAGATGAACCACACTAGCAATAAGACATTTTATGATTTCTATTTCTCGGAGACCTTTCTGAAACCATGCCATATTGAAACTGATGACCGTGCAATTCCATTCCATGTGTATAAAAAATAGGCTTTTAGCATTTTCGTTCATGGGCCATAAATATTTTTGAGAATGGATAATACTTGACTTCCAATCATTCGTAACGAACAAAAGAATCATATTTTGACTAGAATATTTGCTTGTTTGGCGACGCCATTCTTCGAGTAAATAATATGAATAATCGTGTACGTACTTTAGATTATCTCTTTAAACAAAATAATTTCTTTCAAGAAAATAAACCGTTTCTCGATAGATTTTTATCTCATAACAGTGAAGGGACTACGTAACGTGGCTTCTCCCACCAGTCCTCGACTCCTACAAAAAACAGGAGTATTTTTTTCCTATACCGTTATCTCTTCCGCATTTACGCGTTTTTCTTTCTTCTTCTTCCATCGCAGATCGTGACGTGACGATAAAAATTTTTTATCTATAGTGATCCGACTAACCCTTTTTGCTGCGGAGCAGTGGGAGGAACGTGCGGGCCGCCTTCAGCGTGCCCACGAGGTTTATGCGTAACATCGTGTCCCACGCGGAACCATCCTGGGACTCCAAGCGTCCTCTGCAGCAAACACCGTTGGTGTTCACCACCGCCCACAATCCTGTGAACGGGAAGAGATGGAAATGTGTTAGGCGATAAGTGATTGACGTGCCTGGAATTAAAATTTATCTTTAAAATAAATTAAACTTCACATATATTTATTTTTACCGATAAAATCTTAGAGTTGGGAAAGTTGTAATTTTTCTTTCACCGATGTAGTTAATGGCGCTTACAAGGGAGAAGGAAATGATTGATAGAATCGGTGCTTTGATTTGTAGATACAGAAAAGGAAGTAGGACGCACGAAAGTATGATGGGGTTGGTACATGTATTTTTTAAACCCCTTTATAAGGTGTAGGCGTTGTCATTTTCACCACAAAAATTCTTTTTGAGATTTATTAAGCACCAATAAATCATAATAGAACAAATTTCAAATTAATGTGTCGCACTGTAACTTTTTCGGGGTGCAGATGTTTACTTGCATTGTTTTTTGGGTGAAAGTAGGTATGCCTTTACCTTATAAAACTTTCCTTTCTTAGATGGAAATTTCCGCTACTTTATAAAGGGTTAACAGATGTATTGCACGTTTATATTTTTCAACGAAAAAACACCTCTGTATCGAAAAACACAAAAATTCGGGCATTTTTGTCTTCAAAACGGGTACCGGAACAAATTAAACCCCGGTTAGAATATTTATTCCTATCCCATAGGTAATAAATATTTAAGGAATTCCTGCTGATTTAAACTGGAGGTGAACATATTACTGAATAAATCGATTGGAATTTAGTTACTAGAAATGACACCGACCGGCGATATGAAAGGAACAGCACCTGCATTGAACAACTCAGGTGTCACTTTGAGAAAATCTGTAATTATTTTCAATAAACAAATATACTCAATTTTCACACAACAGTTGTATATTTTGTATATTTATTTATTACAATTCATCAGCTAATTACACTGTATAGAAAATGATAGATAATTTTACCTCTAATAGACGTTGATATCATCGGCTACATTTAGGCCGACTTTTTATGGAGTTTACTGACATTTTCGCTGTGGAAAAAATCACAACTGTAAATTTTCACAGGTAATTTATTTCAACAGTGACCGGTTTCGTTAAAAACGAATTTCTCGCAGAAAATTACATTTGTTTTCTCTCCAATAGAGACGGCGAGTTGCTCGGAATAAAAATAAATCGTTTAAAAAAATACGGGATCAGCTCTCTCACGTAAAAAGGTACGGACGCGTGCAAAAAATATGGGTCAGTGAAAATAAATACGCCTCATTTTCAAGGTCACCGAATGTCGATGTGCACGTGTTACTCTGTGGGGCTTCATTGAAATGGGCGGTAGGATAAGGCTGTAATCGGGAGTGCCGAAAACTGTTTCACTCCACCGGCACAATGCGTCATCAAATTCGTAACGTAGCAATTCCACCGGCGACGGTATCCACCGTTACGTTAGTGTCCTTTTGTGTCTCTTCTTGCCTATCTCTCTGCCTCTCGTTTCGTGGTGGCACTGCCAAGTGTTTCTTCCACTTCGGTCAACGGGCTGACCTACATCTCGAATGGGCGGAACGGCAGCAGCATCTGTTGACGCGCGATGAAACATTCGAGGAATGTGCGAAGGGTGAAATCGACGGTCAACAGTCTCCCCTCTGAAATATTTCTATCCTATTTAGGAATCGCATTCACCCTTATGGCTCATATAAAGACGTCCGCACCTTTTTGGCAGTCTCCGTTTCTAAAAGCGCGAAAAGGTGAAGCGTTGAAAAAAAAAAAGAAATTACTTAAGTTTTAAGTGAGAAAATGTCGTTTGATTTTCTTACTTCTTCAGATATCCTGATAAAATATTATGAGGAAATTTCATACGTTTTTTTTTGTAATTCTCTTGGAAAATTAGGATTGTGATTTTCACGTATTTTTGTGTAGTTAATTTATTCACTTCTTAAAATTTAAAATGGTTATTTCTTAGGGAAATAAACATGGTAATTATTATTAATGAAATGACGCCTCATTTTATAAACTTTATGCTTGGCCGTGGATGTATTTAAAGGCTGAAATGCTACACTTGTAAAAGAGACTTGAATGGAAGGTTGTATTAATTAGCTTTTTTAACTAAAAATTTTATTATTCCTATTCACGACGCGAAATTTGATCCAAATTAGTCAGTCTTACGTGTCAAAGGGAAGTTCAGATGTCGACCATCAATGAGAAATTATGATTCGAATTTAAAAATTAAAAAAGTTGAGGAAAAAAAGAAAGTTAAATGTATAAGTTAAGAGGGTTTGGCGATAAATTTATTGGGAGTTGAAGCAGTTTTTTCTCATAGGTAATTGTGATGACGATTTTAACCTAATCAGTTATTTTTATATTATCTTTAAAACTAATGTGAACTTGCTATAAAAAAGATCTCATTAAAGACAATTAATAGAATATTAGTCTCTTATGTGGCGGATAGAGCTGTTCTCTTTTTCTTTTAAAATATCTCTTTCTCGTAAATAAAACAATGCGTCACGTTTTTGGGGTCAAAATTCTTCTTTTCTTGCCTCGTTCACATTTACAGGTATTCCACCTTTCCATGATTCGAGTAAATCTACCTGTAAAGTATTGATTAATTCCAATCTTTTTTACAGCGTAAGCTTTAGTTTAAGGAACCTAAAATGGCGGCAATGGACAAGTTATTTTGATCCAAAACTAATCGCAATAAAGAGTGTGCATTGTGTGTACAATTTAGTTAAAAGTGCGAAGTAATTCAAGATTTCGAGTAAAACGAACCGTGGCTTTAATTGTATATTGTAGCATCTCAGTAATATTCTGCGTATTAATAAGATATGCGCAAACAAAAGTTTTGCATATAAGTTTCCGCTTTAAAAATTTACTTTAACGTAAGTTAGGCGAAAATAATTGCCTAATTCTCTTGAAATCGACACTAAATGATATAAAATATGACCTAATGTAGATTGTTTTATTCCTGAACTATATAAAAATGAAGTTGTTGATATAAATGCCATTAAATAGTGCGAAATGAAAGTTTTAGGCACCATTTAACCTTTAAAACAATGAGAGGATGTACAAAACTGAGACGTAATCAGAGAAAATTTTCATTCCTCCAAAAATAATTTCGTTTACGAAATGGAACCTTCACAGGCTCTCACAAATGCGCAGCTTTTCCACGCAAATAAGGCGAGAGATGGAAAAAATGAAGAGGCGTGGTAAACAGTTACTATAGCTATGTGTTCGAAAGCCGCGTTTTGCCCACGCACGACCTCCGTTCCGACCAAGGGGTCACGCATTCACGTGAACTTCATCGGTCATCTTATTCCACTCTTCCATCCCGTGTCGCGTATGAGAGAGAGAGAGAGAGGGCACTGGCTCCAATCCTCCCACCTCGCTTTGCGGTTGACCTCTGCGAAGGTGCCGTCTCGCACGGTACGTCGCTGGCGCCCCCGCACCACACTCGCACGTAAACACGCGGGTAGCCCGCTGCCTGGCAACTGTCCCAGTCAGCCTGCGCTTGTTCCCCCCGTAAACGTATCCACTCCAGTTTACTCCTTTGTAGTGTAAGGAACTCCAAATGCGTCTGGTGTATCCCTTCATATCATAGCAATAGCCCACGAGTCGGATAATTGTGTACTAAGAAGATCCACTTTTTTCCGATTCAATATACAACTCAGCGTGAGAATGGCCGCAATAACGCCGGATAAGACGGTTTTTTCATAAAAAAATAGATCGATATTTTAGAAAATTGTCATAAGTAAACTTGAAGTTGCGGTAGCTGAAGTTACAAGCGAATTGGATGTTGTAGGACAGTGGTGGGCAAATTACAGCTCGCGAAACCGTCACGAAAGCGAAGCGATAAATTTAATACGGATAACTTCATACTTTAAACAAAAATGCGGTCGAAAAACTAAATAAAACGTTTTATGAAGATTTCACAACGCTAAAAAAAACATTCAGTAATAGATTTCAATAATAGTATCCCACAAATCTCTCGAGTAATTCCTGATGTGAACTCTTAATGGGGCCCACTGAAGCATTTACAACTGATAATGCGGCCTCCGTTAAAAGTTTACCAACCCGTTCTAAGCGCTTTACACGAGAGAAGAATTTGATTTGATGAGCTGTATCTAAGTTTTAAAGGACCGCATGAGGCTCGTGAGCCGCAGGTTGCCGACCCATGCACTAGCTCATACCAAAGCGTTTCTTTAGCAAAATGGAAGCAATAAGAACTAAAGGCTGTAATTTTAATATTTTATTGTATACGTGTTGACTCAAACGTGGATATTAGGTTGTGAATTACGCGTCTCAAAACCGGAGTCGTGGCAAAGACTAAATTGATGGGAATATATTCTTAATTCTGCTTCGTTGACAAAAGTGTGTCTGTATTATTTTAAATCTTTGGAATCGAGTGGGTTGTCATCACAATGAAAATATTTTGTCAGTTGTTTTTTGTTTGTAGTTATCAGCGCAGAACAAAACATTAGGCGTTTCTTCAAGTGCTGGGAAGGATTTAAACCGTATGTTATATTCGAAGAGGCTCATCCGTAGAAAAAGTTTTCGAATTTGTTCTTAATGATAACTGATAGACGCTTATATACGGAAAATCATACGATGGCTATGTTTTATAGGTTACGTTATTCAATTATATTTCACTCGCCCTCCTCTAAAAAAAATAGAGCTTTTACGAGTAGTCTATGAGGTTTTTGCACGAAAGGAAACTATTTTCGCTGGTCCACTAGAGAATTATCGAGATCGCCATATACATAGTTGAAAACTTAACTTGTTCTGGAAATTATTTTAACTTCATTGGAAAAGCATTTTTTAGATCTCGAAATACGCTCAGAAAATTTTCTCGATCATCGTTCTCTCGAACCGTCGCGAACGACGCGTCGTTCCGAATTCCATTTTCTGGATTATGCAGATTTTCTCACGCTGTTATTTTTTTGGTTCGTTTCATCTGGGTTGGGTAAAATTTTTTTTGCTCCTAGGAACTTTCTCATGGAAGGCATTCAATGTTTTTTCCGCGGACGTGGGAAGGATTATTTTTTTCGCCATTCCGTGTGGGACGACAATGAATAAGCGCGGGGGTTTGTCGGAAACCTCCCATCACACTTGTTAAAGATCAAGGTTGCAGTAGTTTCAATGTCTAGGTTACAGCAGAGTCTCTTGGATTCCCAGCGATCCGCCTCGCGAGATAGTTTTAAAATGCGTCTGCATTTTATTTTGTGGCGCTCCGGTGCAATTTTTCGAGCAAATGACGTGAGACGACGGTATCTAATCTAGGTTTTATTATAATCTTCTGAAGTTCACATGCCGCGGATGCCTTTGATGTTGTGTTATTTATAGGAACGTCCGTGATTTTATCATCCGAAATCTCCTCGTTGAAATCCTGTTTGCAGAGGGGGATCCGTGTTGAAGTTTTTCGACGTTGATGTGTTAAAATGTGAAAGTAATTATGTTGAATTTCAGTAACGTTAAACTTTGCTGACAAGTATAGTCGTATTTAATATCTGAACCAAAATTCTGAAGCACACAGATAACCTTCGATTGACCAGTTAATTTTTTTTAAATGTCCACCGTCATTTTGCATTTGGATCGAATTTCATGAAAATCTGCGATGAAATTTTTCTGTTTATTTCAGTAACCTAGTTAGACTGAAAAAATGTGAGCTTATTTTAGATTTTTCGGCCATAAAAATAAATAAATAAATGTTAAAAAACTTTGACTGTCAAATCTAATCACAATCATTTGCATGCTTTTGATGTAAAATAAATGAAAACAAAAAGTTCATCTGACTAACTCGATTTAATTCCACACAAAAATTAAGCCTAGTTATTCAGTGGAAAATTTCGTTCTTTCTTTTACAAAGGTAAGGTTGCTGAATTGCATTTGATGTTTAATTTATAATACCTATTATACTTCCGTAAATGAGTTTTATTCGAATATTTCAGAACATTCAATCGCAGTGATATAATTTCTGTATGCATTTCTCCTACAACAAAACATTCGTAGATAATTAGAACATCTGTAGAACGTTGTACATATTGAGGTAGCCCTGAATTAAATATTTAAATGGATTTTTCAAAATCTCGCTATGAGTGTAATAAGGGTCATAGCCAGGGGTGTGCAGCCAAATATACATAAAAACCGGCTCGCTATTGTCGCTGTCCTGGCAGTTAGGCATTCCATCCAGCATGGTATTTATTACCTATTTTTGCGGCCGAGATCGCGGTATCTACTCTTTGCGGGAATTAGAAGGGATTTCAATAAAAAAACAAGATAATATTTTAAATAAAAATGAAATTTTTATTTCAAATGTTTAAATATCGTGAATGACTAATATATCAAAAGTGGGGGCTTCGAATAAGGATATTCCATGTACAATAATTGTTTGGCATCTTTAAGATAATAAATTGCTGCGTAACGCGATCGAGAAAGCGCCCTTAAACATTTGGTGCCCCGTTTTTATCAGACCGTGATTCGTCGCTAACCTCCGGATAACGCGGAATGCTGAGCTCAACAACCGGCTCGCCGAGCATCAAAAATGTTAACAAACTGTTACCGTTAACTACCCACATAATTGTAAATAACAAAGCAAGCAAGTAACTATAGGATACGCTGAAGATAGAATTTACCACAGACGCCAATAACTAGTAAAAGATGCCACCAAAACATCTTTTTAAAAATATTTCATAATTTAATGTCGAATTGTTTTAAATAAGCCGGAATAATTCTTTATTACTTCGTAGAAAAAAATGATATTTTTACCTGTCCCGTTTTTGAAAGGTGGTCGATAAAATTTTGCCATAATGTGGCGTGTAACCTAGCAGCGGCTCTGCACTTATAAAGCGCAACGCGTTTTTTTAAAGAGCTAATCAGCACCAGGATTTACTGAGATAATGGTCCTCACCGTGGATTTCCTCGCGTGCGATTGAGGTTTGAGGTGACGCTCTCTAACCCCTTTCTCCTCACTTTCCCCATCCCTTATGATTCTACCGCTCTCCCTCCTCTCTCTCTGTTATTATTTTCTATTCTCATTTGTAATTACTAACGTAGGGTTAAATTTAAGAAGGGACTATATAGTCTCAATTTCGCCCTCAATAAAGTCGTTTGTCTGTCTGTCTCTCTCTGTTGCTGTCCTTCCATATTTCTCCATCTGCCTCTCTCGCCTTCTTTCTCTCTCAGTTTCTCTCTCTCTCTTCCTACCTCCACCTCTCTCACCCTACCATTCTTCCCGTCTCTCTCCTCCTTTATCTTTGCACCCCTCCATCTATTTCTCCCTCCATCCACCTCTCTTTCTCTCTCTACCCACACCACTCTCTTCCCTACATTTCTCCCTTCACCTCACTTTCCTCATGAATTTTTCCCTCCATCTCTCTCTCTCCTAGGTTTCCTAGATTTTTACCACAAATACTTCCCAACCACTTCTCTCCCCATCCACCTCTTTCTCCCTCCTCCTCTCTCCCTCCTCCCCTCTCTCCCTCCTCCCCTCTCTCCCTCCTCCTCTCTCCCCCTCCTCCTCTCTCCCCCTTCCCCTCTCTCCTCCATCTCTCCGACTCCTTTCCCCCGTTAAAGACATTCCTCCCTCAGTGCCCCATTTTCGACCACCCATCGCGTGTCCTGTCGGATTCCGTCAAGCGAAAAACCGCAGAATAAGAAAGGCAGGAGGGCTCTCTAGATACGCGTTTACTTCCTTCGTTCGTCCTTCGCAATTAAAAAAAAACCGCGACGATTTTCTCCACGGGAGAGCGAGAGAGGTAGAGAGTGCGAGAAGGGAAAAATCGTTTCCTTTCTCACTCGGGCGAGAAAAACGTTAGCCGACGCTTTTTGCACCTGAGTCACAGGATGTGCATATGTGTGTGCATCATCGATTTGATTCGAGACGCGAGAGTAAAACGTTCCTTCTCCTCCTCCTCCCTCAATGGGACAAATGAGCTATTGCGGAGGACGTAGGGGAACGCGAGGTTGAGTCAATCGAGGATGAGGAAAGCGCATTCCTTAATAACTGGGGGGTTGGGATGGCGGAGTATCGGACGGTAAAAGGGCTATCTAAAAAAACTTCCAAGGAAGTGGCCCGACGCAAAGATTGGTGCTGCGTCGCCTTAAAAAAGTTCGAGTCCTATTCCGAATATTTTTTCCAATGCGTTTCGATGAGGTTAACTCGTCGTTATTTTGTTTTACTTTCGTTTTACGTGTGGGAAAATTTCTTAAAAAATTGAACGAAGGACGTGTCTTACGAGGCGAAACCGACCAGGAACTCCGGGGATTACGCAGTAAAATTATAAGAAAACCGGTGTTTTAAAAAAAGATTTTAGAGCATTTGAAGGTAAAGGTGAATCATTTGAAATATATTTTATAAGAAATAAGAACGATTGGTGTATTTTAAGCGATATAAAGATGTATTATTATTCTATAAAAGCCATACTATTCTCTAAAAATATGGGATAAAACAATTAAATAATTTTTTGTATCCATATCACGTACATGGGCATCGTTAAAGAAAGGGAAGCTATCGCCTGTGGTTTGATTGTTCCCATAAGGCAGTGATATCTCATTATATCCGCGGCATTTATCCATTTCCTTTCATTTTTATTTCTTTTATTCGCCGTAACTTCTCGCCCACTCTCACCGCACACCTCTTTTGTTTCGGGTGACGTCAGTCTATTGTTTTTTTCTCCACTTTTGACACCCCACCCAACGATGAGGCTGCCGTGGGAGTCTTGGGAACACGATTCGCTTTGTTTTTATCCTGCGGTGCGAGCCGCGTAGGTTTAGCTCGGGCCGATCTATTGGTAGAGGGCGTGGAAAAACTTCGCGCTTAGGCGCGCGTGAACTTCTCGGCTCCCACGGCGATGACCCAACGGCGGCGACGCCATTGATTATCCTCCTGCTCCTTTTTGTCATTTGCTGGGCGCTAGAGATCGATATAATTTACAAGGCTCGGCGGTCCTTAGGTCTTAATTATTGGCTGGAATTACAATCGTCTGGCGAATTTGACTTTTCTACTTGGAAGGTTGAATGCATCACACGATTTCGTCGGAATTAATTTACGGATTCTTTTCGGTTGCTTATATAAAGAAAATGCAAAATTAAAGGACAACTAGTTTTTTTTTAAGAAGAGACATCTATAATACCGTTACTGTACTTAACACTGCTCAAAACGGAAAATGTTAACAAATCTTGCTTAATTTATATGTTAACACAGCTTTCTAAGCCTATGATGTGGATTTTTTAAAAAATTACAAGTGAGATTTTCACATTGCGCGTATTTTTATTCCGGATTACCTTAGCCCGCAATTTCAACACTCCCAAGAAGTCGTTAAAGAATTTTCCTTGCTTCCTTTAGCTTACCTTGCGCCACTTCTCCAATTGAATTATTGTCGTTAGTGCCGTGTTGTCGCCCTGACGAGGATATTACGCGAACAATCATTCCGCGCAAAATAACAAAAGACAATCACGTGGGAGGCAGGAAATTTGCAAACATTTGCCCTTTAAGTACTTCCTCCTCTACGCTTCTGACGTTTCTCTAGATTCATTCCTTTAACGAGCTCTTTGAATTGTGCGGAGACGCAGAAGAGGAGAGCGAGAGAGAGAAGAAAATCGTTGCGAAAGAAATAAACAAAACGCATTCCTACGAGGTCGTGTGCACGTGTCTTTCATCAAGACCGTCGCATATAATTCCATCTATTCATCAGTCCATTCACCTACGGCCCTAGCAAAAGCGGGATAGCCTCGCGCTTCTAAGAGTGGATAAGCTGGCGATAAAGCCGTCATTAAAGTATTTCTCTACGTGATTTTTTTATTCCGGGCAATTTTCTCCTAGGTCTCCTGGACAGAATGATCATGCGCGTTATCATTCTCGGTGTAATCGCATGATAAAATTTACCGCCGTTCGCGTTTCTTTATTACGCGCTCTTGTTCCATAAAATCAAAAAACCAATGGCAGGAGGAGTTTCTCTTTGGACGCCGCAATGCATGACCGTTCTTTTTTTTTGCATTTTTTAAAATCGATCTCTACGCTTTTCAAACTTCCAGATCGGCGGATACGGCGGCGTTAAACGGGCAAATACAAATTTACTCGCGCCCGTAAAAACATTTTACGGCTTTAAAAAAAAAAAAAATTTTACGTTAGTACTCGAAGTTTTTCTCTTGCGCCACAAGAAACGCTTTGAAATTCATAACCGCCATAAAACTAGAACGTTTAGCTTCTTCATACCCTCTCCTCGGTCATTTTTCTAGCATGTGTTTTATTTCACTTGCTCGTCTTTTAGTTTATATCTATCTTGGATACGATAATCGTTTTTCTTCTCGGCAATTTGGGAGCGCGGGGAATCCATAAAGTCGACGATATAAACGTTAATGACCTCAGATGCAGAAAAGATGGAAGCAAACTGAGTCCCGAAAGAGCGTTTCATGGAGTTTTGAGAGGAAAAAAGTTTTAATTTACGGGCTCAGATACAGACAGCCGTCTCCAGTGACGCATAGTTTGACCAGAATTTCCAAATCCCTTAAAAAAAATTTTTTTCTGTGAGTTATGTGCAGTTTCAGCTTTACTGCTGGATTTTAACATGATAAAATAGTCATTTTCATAGGGGAAGAAAAAAAAGTTTTTGATATGCCTCGATGATAAGCGGTCCATTGAGAGCGGTCGTGAAATTTGCCTGCCAATATACGTTAAAGGTTTTTTTTTTTAAGTGGCGGGTTTACGTGACGCGCTCCAGGGGCCCCATGGAGTAAGGAGCCCCGAAAAAAACGTTCGTATATATAATCTCAGAAATATAAAATATCTTAATTTAAAATTCAATGAAATCTCTTTATGATTCCACAGAAAAACGATCGTCAATAGGGGTCAAATCAGAGGGTAGTCATTAGCAGAGGTTTCACTATATATTTAGATTGCAGGACCCCTATTTGTTTAGTGTCAGGAGCCCCAAAAGGTGTAAATCACCCATTCTCCTTAAAGTTATGAAAAGTTCTCCAAAGTTACCTATAAAAACTTCCTGTGCTTGTTTAAATTGAAATTTATTAGGGATATCAACGCTGTTTATACTTTATTTTGTATTTCTTTCTTCACCTGAGGATGACGTATCACGTCGAAACCATGGTCGTGAGTGTACAATAATTGTATGATAAAATAGTGGGAAATTACACAGTATCAAATTTATTTCGGATTTAACAAAGGACTCCATCAACATCCTGCGTTATTTCCACAATATTTTAATTTTCGATTAATTGCAAATTAATTCGCGGCAATTTCAACGTAGGAATGTAATTATAAGCCTTCTTTGCCTTATTTACATCCATCGTATCGTAGATCCCACTAACTGATCAACAATTCCCCCACCAACTCCGCATTCTCGGGATAATCACTTTAAAAAAAAAAATACCTTTTCCGCTCTGCCAGTTGAGAGTTATTCTGAACTCCTGCGGTCAACCTTCAGTGTGCTTTTTTACTTTCCGGGGCGAGGATCGCGGTAGAGAGATAAAGAGCGGTTACCTCAGGGCATTAGACACCTTAGCGACGACAAGAGAATCCCATTTGGACCAACGGTAGTTGGTATGTTTTTCTACTTCCTTTCTCGGTATCACGGATGGCGCCATCTATGAAGTTTTCTCGCGATGTATCGATGTAACGATAACGGGGACGTCAAGTTGCGAAAAGAATAGGAAGGAGCTAAAGAAACTTTTTAACGATCATCACTTGGTAGGAGAGACGTTCGCACGAGAGGGAGAGAGAGAGACACGGAGCGACGACGCACGGCGATTCGAACAATAAAAAAATCAATTCCACGTCCTCCATTGCCGCCTCGATAAAGATGCGTTGTTTTCGAGAGCGAGGTGGGATTGTGAAGCGCTTTTAAGCCTCGTACCGCTTTTTTTTGTGGAGGTTCCGTGAATGGCACGGGCGTTGAACGTTAAACGTAAATGCGCGCGAAGACTTCGGGAAATTCGGTAGAGGGTGTCGGAGCGGGGAAATGCCTCGTCTCCTTTGTTCTTATAAATTGGAGATAAGTTTTTTTATATGGCTTGGATCGTGTAACCGACTTCGAATAACAAGTTTCAGCCGAATAGCAATTTACGAAAGCGTTTCGGCGGTATTTTCCAGGAGTGCCTGAGAGGAGCCGTTTACCTACAATTTAAACCGCCTTTCTGGCGTTAAAATTTGTCCTAATGGAAGTGAGTCAAAAAAATAAACCAAATTCTTGGACATTATTTTTTGGTCCCTTAAATTTCTTGTCCTGTATGACGATGAAAATTTCATTTAATATTTTGCTCGCGCTGAATTTAATGCGTAATCAATCGGATTTGTTGTTGTTGTTTCATTGTAAAATAAACCTCTTGGCGAGCAAATGGAATTGAAGAAGATTTGCTTTTGATAACTCTTTGCACTCCGTTTCGCTTTATGCCTTACTCTATCAGCTGCTGCTTTAGTTCATTTATTATTTTTTTTACATCAAACTGGCTCAAACAACCCAGCTGGTTTAAATTGAGATGGAGATAAAGCTATCTCACGCATGCTTTTGAAGGATATTGTGGGAGTCCCGGTATTGATTATATTAAATTATATTAAACACATCCCTGAATAATCCGCGAAACCTATGGAGCTAATTCTTGCTGACTTTAAATATATATATATATATATATATTAAGAAAACACGTATAACCCGAGCGAAATTGACCAAATTTGTCAAAAAAAACAGTTTATTTCCCCCCCTAAATGGCTAATCGATTTTTCGACCACGGAACCAGGTCGTATGCATGGACGGTCAGGAAACAGCAAAATCTTGAAATTTTACGGGGGCTGCACCACCTGTCAAGATGCACGTACATTATTGATCGATCCTTGAAATCGCGAGGGCGCTGCGAGCTTCGAAGGAAAACAAAATAAACGGAATCCACTTTGCGTCGTACCGTTTCACTTTTTCCACACAAAATAAACTTTCTAATTCGAACGTTATTTCTGAGAAGGAAAAAAAAATAACGCTCGATGTATTGCAGCGCTCGAGTTAACGCGATTTTGCTAAAAAAAATATGACGTCACATATGTGGAGTTGCATATCTCTCTCTCTCTTTCTGTCTGTCTCCCCTTTGCTTTCCCTCGAGAATCGAAGAGTCAACGTCCTTTAAAAGGCACGTGTCCATATTTTCATGCATTTCGCGTAACCTATGGAATTGAAAGTTTTCACCGAAAATTGATTCCGAATTCCCTCGTGGGCGTTGAAGTGAAAGGGAGATCGACTCTTGGAAGTCGAAAGTGCTTCGTTAAATTGTGTAATGATAAACCGATTTAGAGGGAAAAGAAATTGCGTTCTGCAAACGGGAGTTGTCTCACTTCCTGAAGGGATTGAATACTGGTGAATTTAAACATTAAGAGGTTAAGGCTTGTCTTCTTAATTCTTAATACACCGCAAGACTGAGAAGTTTCCTTATTTTTTCAAACCTTCTAAGCTATTCGGATTATTAGTTGGTACCTTCCAAACTAGCCTGGTTCTGCTGATCGCTTAATATAAATGTAATTTTTTAAAATCTGTGGATTCGGTCAACGCGGATTTAAGTTTAAGAAAGCTTAATGCGCGAGAAAGTTTAGCCGGATTCATCTCGTGATTTCTTCCCGCTTGGTTGAATCAAACCGTTCACTTTTTAATTTGGCTCGAGAAATTTTTTAATTAGTTTCAGCATTTAAAATAGTATACAGAAATTTTCATTAATTTTTGTAGCCGTATGTCCAAGCATTTTGTTTTTCGAAGTATTGTTCGCCGTTTGATTTCATGGATGCTGATTTTTATTTTTTTTTGCTTATCATTAAATTAGCGATGATGCCTTTTGTATTTCGCTCTTACGGTGCGAGCGAGATAAAAATAGTATTAGTCTGCTGTTATGGACGTGTTTAACCTAGGAGTAATCGCATTTGGAAACAAAAAAAGCAGGTAACTTCGTGTCCTTCATGTCTGTCTTTCCCGGTCTTTTAAATTAAGACCACATCGCGTAAACCAAGTACAATATTTTAGTGTAGAATTTTTATTCAAACTTCATTTGCGAATATTTTGTTTTCGTGCATCATCTGGTCCAGCTAATATACCAGCAATCGAACAAAATTTTTCTCTATGCTTTCGGGAATAGGGGAGAAAATAACACATTTGTGTCTTACACACCGCCTCCACGAGGAGGTGAAAAATCCTGCAAGTTTTCCCTGCTAAAAAAATAAAGCGTAACGTGATAAAAGTTAGCGCTATGACCGTGAAAAAGTCGCTTCACAAAGAAAATTCGATTTACTCCCAATCAGTTCTCCATTAAAGAATCCGACTAGGTTTTTTCCCTATCTCTCTCTCTCTGTTACCAAGAGTGCTTCCGTACAATTTCAGAGCGTTTTTTTTCCGAGACTAACTTTTGCTAGCAGATCGAGGAGCGAACACATTATACAAGTGGTTCTCAACTGAGGTGACATGACACCCTAGGGTGACGCGACGGTTATTGAGGGGTGACGCGAATATTTTATACAATCACAGTGTGTCATATTCTGGCTAATAAACATAAATAAAACCAGGAGGATAAACACTCGTGCTTATCTAAATGCCAGAATGTTATCTTTATGTGGTAGGGTAAGCCCAATTTATCTTTACATGTGACTTGAAGGTAATGGAACTGTAAACGGGGTGACGCATAACTGAATGAACTGAATATAGCATGACGCAGACAATAAAAAATGTTTGGGAATCACTTCTTTATACTATAGAGTCCCACCTGAGTTTTCCGAATCACACTTTGAGAGAGAGAGGAAAGGAGGCGTGGACGTGTGTGTGTTGGTCTTTGAACCCGGTCACGCCTCCTTACAAATGCATCCTCCGCGGCGGAGGTCACGGCCTCTCCTCCTATCTTTCTCTCTCTCTCTTCGTAGAGTCGCTTAGGTAAGAATGAGGAATGAAAAGAGGTGAAAGACTCGAGGTTAAAACGTAACACGTCTTCTTCCTCTCTCTCTCTCTCACTCTCAGCGCCGTGAGGATTAAAGGATCTCGTTCGCGCAACACGGGATGGAGTAGATATAATAGAAAATACGTTTCGGAAACCAGGCTGATAAAAATGTTTAAAAAAATTAAGCGTTCGATGTTTCCGGCAGGTGGATCTCGCCTCGCGAAATCCTGGAGCGAACTTCCTCGGAAGCGTCGATATGTTTTTTTTTGTACGTTATTTTTTTCACGAGGGCGATATTTATTTCTCTTGGTTTGCTTAGCGGTTACGGTCGAAGCGGAGAAACGAAAATCTGCGGGAGGATTTTTTTTTCAACGTTACCGTCGACGTGGAGTGGTTGTTTCCGCGCGAATTTGCGGGGAAAATCATTTTTGCGTCGTAAAGATATCCTGAGTTTTCAAATCTATGGTTGATTATATAGTCGCCGGATTTTCTGAATCGAAACGGTAAAACACGAATCGTTCCCATGCCAATGCAAGTAGAAATCGATATATCGGCGTTGAGGTCACTGATTTAAGTTCGAGAATGAAATTTTCAGAGAAGGGCCAAATTTTTTGCATATATCCTTCAAGGTTTTTGTCACCTTGAGGCTGAAAAATCGTTTGACCCATTTCCTATCAATAGCAGTCTAAAAATAAATATTTAGAAAGGTGATTGAATCGATAAAAACAATAAAATTTGTAAATGTGTCCGAAACGTTTCAAAAAGTAACCATTTTCAGGGTATCGTCGGATGAGGTATCAAGAGAGGAAGGATGCAGCGAGAAAATTATTAAAATGTCTCTTTTTAATTTAACGTGGTTAGCTGGAGAAGTAAGGTAAGAGTATATGGGAAGGGAATTAGGAAAGGTCACTATGTATAATCGATTGTTTTAGTGGATCCACGCGTAAAAAAACCCGATTTAGTAAAATGATGACTTGTGATTTTCGAAAACGTAGCTGGGATCAATTTATTTCAATATATATTTTTTGTCATGCCGTCCTTCTCTCGTTAGTCAGTATTATGTTTTTCACAACGGTTCACTTGTTTATTGAGACGTGCGTCTCATTTTCCATTAAATCATCGCTTAAATATTTCCTTTAACGCGGAAAAATCTTTAAAGAGAAAGTCGTCTTTCTTAGCAAGCTTTACGTTTGCGTAATCCCTTGGTCTGCTTGTTCGACTACGGTCATTCAACTTTTTTGAGGTTATTTCAAAAAATTCCTTTCTTGATTAATAGGCCACGGAAATGTATTAGTCTCTTAAGTGCTAAACATTTATCGGAAAACACATATTTAGAGTGGACTGTTAAAAATTCAAAATCGATGACGAAAATTTTCAACGTAATGCGACTCAAATTTTGAAAGAAAATAACGGCTACGAGGATGCGTAACAATATAATCAGGAGATAAATTCTTATTCTTTAAAGAGGATAGGTGAAAAATAAACTTTTTTTGTTGTTTTAAGAAAACTTTTTTGCGAAGTTTTTACTTACTCCTTGTAAACCCTTAGCTTCGTTAGGATAGAACTTATCGGATGGTTCATTAAAAAAATCGCTTCTGCATCTTGCATTCTCTTTAACCCATCTTCTGCTTTCTTTATTAATGACTTTAATGGTATTTAAGTTATCTCCGAGACCAGCATAGATTACTCTGGCGAATATAATAGTTTCAGCTTCAGGTGTTCGCAATATGAACACTAATAAGGCGAGCTTTAAAAGTGCCGATTTCATTTGATTGGGATGTGTTTTGATAGTTATATCTCCGCCAGAGTGAAAACGACCTTTCACCATGGTGTATAATTAGCACTCCTTTTAATGTTCCCATTTTATACTCAAATTACACAGGTAGTTTGACGCCGATGTTAATGAGGCAAGTTCGAGTGTATCCTAGCAAGAAATTAGTCGGCAGCACATATATTTATTTAACAAGCATGCCAGTTGCAGCTATGCTTACAATTAATTTGCAGTTATAATTTACCAAATAGTTGTAGGGAAGAAAAGCGAACAAGGAACTGAGGAGAATGCTGTCAGTTTGGAAGTAGTAAGGGAAGAGACAAAAATTGCAAAGATTTTACTAAAAATAAAGAAATTCATCCTCATATATAATTATACCTATCGCTGTGTTCCCACATTACATACGTATGTATAATTTCTGCGTCAGAAAATGACAACATTTCTAGTCTTAGTTTCCAAACTTCATCAACTCTTTCGTAGAATACAATTTTGGAATTATATATATTTTCACTTACTTCCGCTTCCGTAAACTGACCAATCTCAAGGCCTTGTGTTCTACCATTACAAATGAAAGCAGAGTAACACGAAAAAAATGTTCAACATCAATGGCGGTAAGTAACGTCAATTATTTAATTGCGAAATAATAATATCGCAAATCCAACCTTATATTGTCACTATTATCCAATTTTATGCTTATATTAAGTATTTACTACGCAAATTCGTTGTGGCGTTGTTTACAGATCCAGTGTTAATCAATTTTATTTAGTAAAACTTAACTGCTACTTTGAATTTAGTACGTAAGTTTATTCAGCATAAAAATATTGCAACAAAGGTAACTTAAAGCACGGAATTTTCGGTATTATATGTATCAGGTAGGCGTTAAGCTCAATTCATGCTGGTTTTCCACAAAACAAATTTAACTTTAATTTCAACCAATGGCAAAGAAACATTTACTCAACTGATCGCGTAATGATTCTTCTCGTTTTTTCTTCCTTGTCCTGTTTTAGCGGCTGATAATCATCCGTAGTTTTTTTCGTAGTGCCAATGTATTTGTTCATTCAAGATGGAGACGTATTGGCAATTAAAATTGCCGAATTTAATTTAATTTTCTTTTATACTTTCTTCTCGTTTCAGAATTAAAAATATATTCATCGTTCATTATGAGGATTTTCTTTAAAATCTCTTTATCTTATACGAAAAAGGTCCCCTTATATTTACAAACGCTGAAACTGATATTTATAACCTTTTTTTACGCCACCGGAAACGGAAGGTTCATACGCAGATACCTAACGTTTTTACCAAGAGAAGTTAAATGAAACTGATTTATTCTCTTTAACTCTTTCATTCTGTGTAATTTGTCTCAGAGCGAGAGGTTAAAAATTTCAGGACATTAGAGAAAGGACAGTTGATTTTTGGGTGGACATTGGAAAAGTGCTGTGGGAAGAAAGACGAGGCTGTTTCATAGGAGGCGAATAATGGGGGAGGCGAGGATGATGTCGGAAAGGGAAGTGGAAGGAGATAGCTAAGGAAAATGCGACGAGTCAGGCTTCTTAAACTTACGATAATGAACACAGTACACGCGAAAAACTTTCTACAAACTCTGACGGCGGCAAATAACAGCGATGCAGCGTTGCGGCACAGTTTTATTTAGTGCAGTCTGACGGCTGAGGTGAGGTGCATATAATTTTTTTTTTTAAGCGAGCGTTTGGGATGCGCAGACATACACGCGAGTAAATGACGGACAATCTTAATTGCTCCATTAACTCGGAGAAAGCTGAGATTCCGCATATTTTCAACGCGCAGTTACTCTTAACGTACCTGTCATATTAGTTGCTCATGCACCACTGTTAATTCTGGCTTATTTCTTAAGCCACCAAGAAAACCTTTGTTTAAATTGCATTTCGCTATTTTAAACATTTCTACAAGGTTATAAACTAACTTCTAGTAATTAGTCGCGGTTGACGTAAATTTGTTATTATTAACTTCAGTAAACGAACACAGGAGAATGCCAACCGTGGTAATTTCGGTATCCGCTCAACCATGGCCTATATAATAATATATATATATATATATATATATATATATATATATATATATGTTGTTATTTCGTATCACTAAGAAAACTGAATGGCCATTAAATTTAAGTAGTAGATAATTGGTATTTGAGAAATTAATTTGTATATATTTAAAAAAAATGAAGTAATGTTAGTTTTAGGTTTGTTTGTTTTAAAGGAATGATTTTCTCGTCCTATAAAATGTACTGCTTACTTTTTGCTAGTCCACCACAAAGACATTTATGGATTTCCTCATGAAAACATCTCATAAGAGGATTTTTCAATGAAAAATATAATCAGAAATTGAGAGCTATAAAAATAAGTGGATTTATAATTGGTTCCCTGAAACTCTAGGCTTTTTCACTTCCAAGGACTTCGACCACCTGAGTCTAAGATTTCTCTCCGTAAATTGGAGAGTTGGTCTCCGGAGCGATAAAAATCTTTCGTAACCTAGATTTCTTTGTTGGGCTGCTTTTTCAGACCGCCGTGGCTGTCAGTGTGTATTCCATGCGACTGCCAAAGGCAGAAAAATTTAGGGCTGATAATTTTGGATTTTCTATGGATTAGAGATGTTGGAAAATCATTTTTTTTAAACGATGATTAAATTGAAATTCCTTCTGTTACCTCCGTAAGCCTGAGCATGTGAAGTAATAATAATTAGCTTATACGCACGCACTAACGCTTCAGTACATATGAGGGCTTTTTTTACGTGTATCCAAGAGTTAGATATTGGAGATTATTCTTTTAGAGAGCAAGATAGATAGTGGCATAGACTGATATCTTACAAACGGAAGAATTAGTTTCTCACTCATTTGTATTTTGATGTGCTATGTTCATTTCTCAACCAAATTAAACTTTATACGATGATGGAATGCCATAATAAATTCTGGAAGTATATAAATCAATATACCATCAATCGACTTGATTTGCTGGTGAGGTTGCCTTTTAAGCTCCTCCCTCTTTCTCCGACAGGAGGAGGTCCTACTTCAATATCTTCCATGTTTATATCTGCATTTTATTATCAAACCATCGTCCTTGCGTTGATTCAACTTTCTCTGAGGAAAAAACAAAACTATCGAATCCTCGATAATTCGCGCGGTGAGTAAAGACAACGCATTTCGCTTTCTTAGTCAGTGCAATAAGGACGTTTTCCATTCCACGGAAGTCATTAATGCATTCCATTCAACAGCATCGATTGTTGCATGTTTACACTATTAGGGCTTCGGTTACGATCCGTTTCCTCCCCCCTCCCCTTGTCGTTCCACTTAAGCAAACGGCTCCTTCCATTTTGAAATTTCGCAATAGCAGCTTTCTCATTCGTAAGATGATACGTTTCTTTATCTTTCTTTCCGCCGTTCACTTCCTGCTGTAATTGTAGGAATCAATAGGTACCTACATCGGAGAGGAAAGCTGTTGACTTTTTTCCTTTCCTGTTCACAAGGGAAAACGAAAGAATTTTTTTTGTTTTTCTTCGCAGCTTCGATATTTTGGTTTTTTTTTTATAGTAAAACGCCCAACGCAGAAATGGTTCCCATTCATTTTAATAATATTTAATGCAAACATTGATTAATAAAATTAATCTATTTGGACGGCATTTCTTCGCGAAAGGCGCCCAACCAAATTAACCGTATAAGTTTATAACGTTTTAAGACTCTGGATAATGGACGTTAAATTATTTTTCTCAGTAGTTTCGAGCTCTAGTTTTTGTTATACACCTTTAATTTTTAAAATACGCGTTAAAATGATTTGGAATAGTTTCAACGAAATCAGAAATCACTCATCAAATATCATAAACCCGTTCAAAACATTCGTGGGAAGCTAGTATCGTGAGAAAAGCTTTAATATATTTATAAAGGCCGACATTAATTCGATAAGGGCATCGAAAACTTGAGGCTTTACGATGTTTTTACAGCACGATAAACTCGTAATTTAGTCCAATAAAAGCCCTTTGAAATCACCGTCGCTATCCTTGCCTTTCGCCTAACCATGAGTCTGACATTCGCGAGTGTCCTTTTTAACAGGTAATTACGCGATCTTCTCCCTTTACCTCGTGCTCCAACCGCTTGTAATTGCTATAAAGACGTGAAAGGGCGATGGAGAAAGGCAAATAACAGCAGCGACACAGTGAGCGGAGCGGGGACTAATGACACTTGCTTTCTCGGATCTGGAAAATATATATTCTCTGAAGAAAAAGAAAATCGAATTCGCCTTCAGAGAGATTAGTTGAAAAGAGCAAGATGGGAATGCGTTTTGAAGCATCGTTAGCGCAGTGAAGAAGGCAGCCTTTAAGGAGAGAAAGCGAATGGTAATGCAGCTGTAATTAGAAATTTCATTTCTTTTAACGGAAGTGTCCATCCGAATATGAAAGCAGGAATGTTGAGTTCCTCTGCCTATTGTGGTATGGAGTCAGTAATTAAAAGACGTTCTGAAGGGGTGATCTTGCATTTCCTGACGATACCAAATATTTACCGTCTTCCGGTATTTTCTCCTTCGATATTTTATCCATAATTTTCCTCCATGCTCTATGAATTATTTCCCTCCGCCTGTTTGCTGAACCATTTCTTTTCTTTAGATCACGCTCCAGTGATGGTTTTGACCTTTTTTGCTTCCGTTCATTCACGACAAATTTTTCGTGTTTTTTTAAAAATTTATAATCTTTAGTTTACAGTCATTTTTGGGTATAACTGATTTTCTACTTCGTCCGTTATCTGTTTTCTACGTCGCGAAGGTGGCGTTCAAACTTGATAAACACAGACGAACCAAACCTGATTACGAACGCGTTCTTTCCTAGTTGGATTAGGTTTATTGAAGAAAGTTGACAAAGCCATCGATATCGTGCGAAAATCCGAACTTTAGATTAAATATCATTACTTTATAACTGATAAACGCAGAGGAGCTATATTTTCCTGATGAAGTACATAACTCGTGAAATTCATTGGCGCCTTTGCTCAATAGATGTTTAACCTAAACGGAGTAGGTCGTTTTAGCGTCTTACCTATTTGATTTTCGCTTTTCAAACGGGTAATACATACGCGTTTAATTGCAAGGGATGCAAACCTCTATAAATGGCACGAGCGAAATATTTTAGAGTATTTTGGACTACTATGCTTATTCCCGAGGATTAACTCTTTTAGGTACTAATCAGTCATCTGAATAACGATATTTATAGTTGTCGGAGTTCAACGAAAAGTCCGACGCCGAAAGGTACAGCGTTACCAAAAGGTTATTTATCAGATTTGAAGTGTGAGGGAGATAGATGGCGACGCTGGGGATGTAGAGAAGGGAAACAAAATGGAAGGAAGAGGAGAGAGAGAGAGAGATCTTGTGTGCGAATGGGTGTGCGCGCGCGCGCGTGCGTGTAAATAGGTACGCGTGGGTTGATGGGCTTTTGTCAGCCTCACTGCACCCAACCTCTCGGCTCTCCGTAATCCTAACAGTATCTCCAATTTAAACCCTTAATAAGCTCTCCCTCCTATATCCCTCTCTTTCTCCATATGTATGCATGTATGTATGTATGTATGTATGTATGTATGTATGTATGTATGTATGTATGTATGTATGTATGTATGTATGTATGTATGTATGTATGTATGTATGTATGTATGTATGTATGTATGTATGTATGTATGTATGTATGTATGTATGTATGTATGTATGTATGTATAGGTATATATAAATGTATGTATGTATATTCCCTAAGAGGGGTGTGAGGTGGCCCCCAAGGGCACGGCTTCGTTAAAGGGGATAGACTAATTTCGCGTTACAAGAGATTACCAGGGTAAGAGCGAGGGGAGGTTAACCGGTAATCTCGACGAATAATTAAAAAAACGACCGCCGTTTCTATTTTTAATTGAGGCAGTTTCTCGCCGGCTGTAATGTCTCGCTGAATAAACGGCTTTAATGGAAAGATTTTTTACATTTTGTTTTACTTCTTTATCGCGGTTTACCTTTAACTGCGCTAATTTTAGCGATTTTTGAGGTCTTCTTCCATGTTTTATCCCCCGTTCGCATTTGCATTGGGAAAACGGGGTTACTCCGTTGGTTGCATGGCGGGTTGTAATTGCGACAGAGTTGAATAATCTAACTCTTGTCGAGTTCGGAAGCGTAGCACTTAAAATACAAGATCGCGATCTAGTTCTGAAAATTGACCAATCCAAACTCATCATCATTTTCAACGATGCGTCGGATTATCTTCGCTTGAAATGCCCTAGATTTGTAAACATTTTGTTACTCACGTAATTGAATTTTTATTTGATTAAGACTCCGAAGTCGTTCATCAAAATTAGTATCTGGCGTAAAGAGAGCATGTAAGATGGAAAGGATCTGGTTTCATTTACGTCGAAATAATTGTTCGTTTATATCTTTGCCGTGATTTATGATAGTTCGCAATTTTGTTCTTTAGGCATGACGAATATTTGAAATTATTTCCTACTCGGAGCTGAATTTTATTTAATTACTAATGTATTGCACGGCAAAAATGACGGGAGGAAAGATACGATCGTTCAAACTATTTAGGGAGATCATATTAACATCAGAAAATCGTTTCCCCCCAACCTCCCACACCCCTCTCCTTCCTTCCCTCTTCCAATCTCTCCCCTCCCCCACTCTCTATCCCTCTATCTCGTATTAAAAGCATTCAAAGCACGTTTATACCCATAAGGATTGAAATAACAATGTGTTATCGAGGTCTAACAATTGAATAGGTAGGCAAGGTAACATCCCGTTAAAAATGGAAAGATTTCCTCAAACTGTGTTCATTAAACGTTTAAATTGAGCGATTTTGAACTGTAGGCGGAAAAAGATGAAAAGAATAAGAAACTTTATAATATTTTCTTCAAAATGGTTTATATCCGAAGATTGTAGGTCAATTCTTTCTAATTTTGATCTAAAAAAGAATGAAAACCTGCACGTCGAAATGTCCATTTTTACGTGTTACCTTATGGAAAATGGAAATTATCCCCTGGAGTGGAACCCGGGTCTTTGATCTCGAGTTTGATACATTAAAACTTTCTGTTACATCATAATGCTAACCTGAAAATTTTATCAAATTCGGTTCAGTCGTTAGCGAGATATTAAGCTTCAAAAAGCATTACATGACAAAGGGACACTGTCTTTCATAGGTATAGGTTTTATGACACTGCCGAGTGTCACATATGTCTTCATAGAGTACGATACTGTAGCAAACAACTAAATCCATAACTTATTGATATTAAAAAAAAACTGCTTCAACTAATATCAGTCTAATATTTCGTTTTAATTCTATACCCCAATTTTTTAAAATCTCAAACGAACGAAGATTTTAAAAAATCAACTACTTTTTTCGTCTTAACAGAATGCAGAAAAATATCGAATTCTTTAGTACCTAGTTCTTCTTTATTTAATATATATATATATATATATATATATATAAAATCACTGTACGAAAATATTAGGAAAAGCTGGGACTAGATTACGGAACACGTTCCAAGAAAGTTAATAATCAGTTTATAAGACTTTTTTTTATTAAAAGCGTTTAATTAAGCAGGACGACGGCGTGAGTGAGGGACGCAACTCGAGCGTCGTAGCGGCGTACAGATTTATACATGGTAGCTAGAGGCATCGCTTCGTCGAACAAACCCGCTATGCAACTCCTGCATCTACGACGCTCTTAAATGGATTCATGGAGACGGTTTAGTCTGAAGTTCGCGTCGCAAAACACAATGGTCCCGAGGGTTACCAGCAACGCAGGAGCTTTTTCATTGTGTATGCAACAGCTAAGCCACCTGCTCCTGCGGTTGCAAACTCCCCTCCACCTTATTCTCTCTCTCTCTCTCTCAACCTCCCTCACTTCCTCGATAGATCGCGCTTCCGATCTACACGCCCAGCGCAAGTGTCGCCATCTTTTACTCGAAAGGGTTTGTGGTGCTGGTGGTAGGAGAAGAACAACCCCTTTAATATTTGTCGGAAGGGAAAGCTGTCTTCTATCCCTTTTTTCCAACTGCTCCGAGACGAATACGGAATGCGAAATGCAGGGAATAAAAATTGGGAAGACACGGTCGCGTTTCGTAGTCTCATATCGGAAACATATTCCTTTCTTCTTTTTTTTAAAAAAAAAACGATAAAAAAAGAGACGCTAGCATGCTCCTGGCGGATGAGATGGAACTCTGGTTTTGGGTTGCGTGGAAGGATTCAATGGAGGAGAGGAAAAAAAGAAGAAGACTATAGCGCGTTCGCGTAATCCGGGATTTTTCGTGCGCGTGACGAGTTTTTTTGACATTCTTTTAATGCGATTTCGAAATGTTTGTTTTAGTCATTTCGTACGTCTGAATGTAACGGTCGTGTCGAGAAAAGTAATGGTAAAGTAACACTCCGTGATTCGAGTTTGAAAACGTTCTTTTCTCTAATAAAAGTCGAATTCAAGTTTCCATTATCTTCAAACATAGCTTTTAATTTATTGTAACATGGAAATAAAATTGCATATGGATGTAGGGAGTTACACGATTTTCCCATTGGATATAAAGAGGATTTCATAAACTAATTTTAAGTACAGGAGAGCGAGATATTTTAGTTTTAAAAATTTCTAAACAAAAAAAATATTTTCGTTATGAAAAAAAATGTCCATTTCCTGTTGGTTATTCATGAGTTAAAAACCTTGATTTTCATCTCACCTTCGGGAAATATCTCGTTTCACCGACTTTTTCCTTCCGTAAACGAACATAAAAATTCATCGCCGCAATTTCATTCCGGAAAGCAAGTCTCTACCAAATCTCAGTAATCCAAATGAATTTTAACCAAACTCGGCGAAAGGCAAACAAAATCGATCACACCTCGTTCGGTCACGATAAGAGTTAACATTTCTCCGAAATACCTTCGAAGACTTTCTTTCTCTCTCTATATATATATATATATATATATCTCCGAAGTCACGCCTCCTCAAAAAAAGTTCCCACGTTTTACAGTGAAAGGGACTTTTAACCGCATGACGCTCCGCATAAATTTGAAAAGAGATATGGACGAAGATAGCTCCCCCCCCCCCCCCCCCCCTTCCCCTCCCCCTTCCGATTTGTGACGCGAGAATTCCACTTTATCGGTTTGTCTGTCTGTTACGCACTCTCAACCGACGCCCGGATTAATCTCCAAGGGGAGAAGAGTCCTTGCAATCCATGCGGGGAAATTGGATACGCCCGCAGAGTGGAGCGAATCAATCAGCGATTAAGGGGATTTGAGGGGAGAAGGAGAGAGCATCAGTATTCAGGAAGGGTGCGTGGTGCGGTCTCTCCCTAGCTTTCCAGTCAATAGCGAGGTACGAGTGGGGGCGCTCCTCAAACTCTCAGTCAATCTATTTGGGGAGGGTTAAACCGTAATCACTCTCCAGGGATGGTTTGCCCTTTTTTTTTTTTTTTAACAGTCGGATGATGATCCTAAAGAGGCGATAAGTCGAAGAGGGTGATGGTTTGTGAAGGGACGGGATCTGATATAAAAAAAAAGACGGTATAAGCTTTAAATATTAAATAGAGGTTAGCGAAAAGTGATAAGAGATAAGACGGCGAGAAAAGGAGCTGCCCGTAGTTTATAAGCTTTTGGGATGCGAGTTGAGAAAATTTGTTCTACTAGAGAGTTAAAATACTGGGGAAGTTTTTAAGTGGAGCATTAAAGAGGCGAGCAAACTTTTCAGGCCGCGACCCCCTTTTTCATTCCATTCAATTGGTTGCGCTTACCACTCACTTTAATCTCAAACAATAAAAGTTCAGAGAAACAAGTTCCGCTGCTGCTACCAGGAAGACAAGAGTGCAGATTTTCGTTGCTTAATTAATGCTTGTAATTAATGCTCGCGAAAAACGCTTTTAGGAGAAATCCAGTGAAAACGAGTGCTAGATGCAAGAGTTTAATTTATCGGTTCGCCATCCTCGATGGGTTCGCGACCAACATTTTGTTCGCGCTGTTAAATAAATGTGACACTTGCATGTGTATGTGACGTGAGCTCGTAGCTTGTGCGAACACATGATTTTTAAAGACAAATTGCGCAGCGCGATTTTTCCCAATGCGGCCTTTACCTAGAAGGTAATCTCGCCGTTACGAAAGAGAATGTCGTACGTACATGTAGGATTTATTAAAAAGTGGATGGTTATTTGAAAATGGATAGGAAGACGTCGGATGGGGCAAATTAGGTCGAGTGAGCCCAACCTTTTCGATGTGACGAGCATCAAGTTATATCCTAGAACTAGAACATCAAGCGAGCACCAATTCACATCCTAGATTATCAAAAGAGCACCATTACACTTCCACAAGAGTAATAACGATAATGAATAAAATCAAACCAACATCGAAGATATTCTTATCGTTAATGATCTTGAATACATTTAGAAAGAAATAAACCGAGCAAATTAAATTATTGGTCCCAAGAAATGGGACGTCAAGCACCGTAGAAGAGCACGGTCAGGCTGTCAAAGAGCACCGTCGGGTTTCCAATGAGCACAGCGGTGCTCGCGAGCACCAGGTTGGGAGCCTCTGCCATAACCGAACGAAAGATAGAAAAAAAAAACTCGTGACGAAGACCAGTTTGAAGCACAGTATCGCTTGTTGAAGCTTGAAGGAAAAAAGAATCTAACTTTTCCCGATACTAATACACACATTTGACCTCACTAAAACACTTATAACACGGATTCGACACAACACGGTTTGTTTTTCTATATCAAAAGTTCAGGTAACGCGGGATTGCGGTTAACATTAACGGGGTTCGGTCGGACTCGGTGTGTGGGATTCCAGATCGATGAGCGAGAAAGTGACATTTTGGAGGGCTCAAGAGTGCTTTTGTTTATAAGTCCAGATTAAGTGAAAAAAGCACTCTCTTTGTAGACGTAGTATGTGCATCAGGGAGTGATTTGGGAATTTTGGAAATCGAAGATGCCTTGAAGCTGTATGGAACACAGCACTCCTTCTTTTAACTGCGTAGTAACGTTAGGTTCACACAACACGGATTCACTTATTCAGAACTAATCTCCAGTGTTATAATAGGAGTGCCTGGTGTACATACATACAAAAGGTTTTGACGTGGCGCGAGAGAGGTGAATTCGAACTCGATTTAGGGTTTTCAGTCCCTCTCATCGCGTAGTTCTCCTTGAAGGTGTGTTTAGTTTGTTTGCAAACGTCGTGTTCTGCGGTTTCGTGTCGGATAGAGGAAGGGTTCAAGGCGTCGCGTCGTGGTGAAGTCGATGCGGGCCGCCCTGTCTCTCTCGGTCGCTTTTCATCCTCGCTTTCTTGCTTGTATTCCGCTCGCTAAAATCGGCGGATTTTTTTTTAAATGTTCTCGTAGTGCGCGTGACGATTTTGGAAGATGGATGGTTAAAAAGTGTATCTCTATCTAATGTGTTTGGATCACGGAGTATGGTTGTTTGTGTTCTTATTTGCTGTCGTCATAACAACCGTTGCAAAAGACCGGTAACGGTTGTTAACAAGATATTCAAAATAACTTTAAAAAATAAGGAATTCGAGAAAATTGAACTCATTCGATTTCTAATTTGATTTGATTGAACCATCGAGCAAAATCAATACTGGGACGGGTAACCCAGCCGGGATTGCGTCACAAATAGGTGCGATAATTATTTTTTTTAGTATTTTCTAGACATCCTGCGTCCGTAACCATTTTTGGGTAAAGAAATTTATTTATATTTCATTGAGTGATAATTTTCTTTAAAAATCACCGATAGTAAATAATTTGAGAAAACCAGGTGCGTTTTTCGTCTACAACGCAGCCGTCATCAGTGGCGATTCAACGATAGTAGATATGTATTTATTTGTTAGAATCGGCTAGTCGCCACTGATGACGGATGCCTTATTAAGTGAAATGCACCAACTTTTTAATGGCTGCCGGAGAGTTGGATTTGAGCAATAAGGTGGGCTCGATAATTCTCTCTTGGATTAATAATTTTGTCATTTATGGTTCCTCGAAAACCCCATCTTTAAATTAATCGGGAAGCTTTCCTCTTATAATTGGCAGATCCGTCTTTATGGAGGAAAATTCTCTCGGTTCCTCGTAATTAACGACATCAGAAGGTAACTTTCGCAAATCCTCGTTAATTGTCGTTTAGTCCTTCAAAGGATTTCCGAAGATGTATCTCAACGCTTAAAGCCGTTGCCATTGAGATAGTATCAACTCCCCAAAATTCATTACGCCACGCCGTATTTTAAAAATATATTATCGCCAATATCCCCGAACGATCGAGTTACTCAAACGAGTATCTAATATTTATCGCAAACGTACCTAAAAGCCAGCGCACAAACATAACCGTCATCATCGCGTAGCCATTATTACACGATAAACTGCGATCGAGGGCGCCTTAAAACTACCGTCCTCTGATTATAACACACACGCCGTTTAAGTGAAAATATCTTCATAGATTGCTAAATTATAGTATTTTTGAGTCGTGACAAATCAAAGACAAATACAGCAAGAAACGTTACTTGGTTTCATATAACATTAATTAAATACAATTCAATAAACTGTTGAAGTCGTGGCGGTGCGGAACTGATTTACGATAGAAAATAATAACATTAACATTGTTTATGAACAGTGTAATTTGAAATTGTTATAAAATAAATAGAAATTAACAGCTTTATTAAAAGAAAATCAACAATAGTACATTTTAATTGAATTTGACCTCAACAGTTTTCATTCCATCGACTTGAAAAGACAGCAGCTCCACCTATTTCTTCCTCCTAGAAACATAAACGGGAATAAGCTTTTGCAATTTCGAAAAGATCTACTAACAACGTATATCGTTCTTACGTGGATTTTCATATTCGATTATTAACTATCGATAAAAAAATAATGAGCCCTTTCGAGAGAGAGAGAGAGAGAATGGGGTGTGTAATTGAGACGCGTTTCGCGTGCGCCCTTCGCATGCGCTCACATGACCGTGATTGTCCCTCAGAGAAGCGCCCGTCCTTATGAAAAATGTGTCGTCGCGTCATCCGAAGAGGGCGTCAACGTACGATCGGGTTGCGTTGCGTGCGGTCGCCGACGGTGTCGCGGTTGTAGGGGGCTGACGGGAGGAGGGGAAAGGGGGGAGGGGGGGAGGGGTAATACGACTTAGGAATGTTTTCATAAGAGGTGATGGAAGAAGGAAGGAGGAGAAGGAAAGGGATAAAAGGGTAGACCCCGTTTCCTCGCTTCGACGCCCTAAAACTTCACTGGTCAGAAGGGCACTAGGACTCGCTGTTATTATACATGTCGATGGGTAACCGAGCCGCGACTTTGTTGGACTCCTTATTCCGCGCCAATGATCTTAACCTGCGAAATTGTTTTAGATCTTTTTGACAGAAATGGCAAAAGTTTATGCCCGCTCGCGTATTTAGGAAGAAGATATAGGTGGAGCTGCTGATTTTTAGAGTCGATGTAATGAAAACCGTTGACGTCAAATTCAATTAAATTATACCAATGTTAGCTATCGTTTTATAAAGATGCTAAGTTTTATATATCTTACAACATTTTCCAGTTCCATCGTTCATAAAAAACGTAAGTTTATAATTTTCTATCGTGAATCAGTTCCGCAGTGTTACGACTTCAACAGTTTATTGAATTGCATTTCATTGCGGGGATAAGCAGGTCGATATAAAAGTAAGAAAATTGGTGCAAATGGTTCTCGATTTTTCTAGAAATCAAACGATATTATAAAGATATTTTCGTCGTTAACATATAAATATTGCACATCAAGAAAGTATTTTAAAATTTTATAGCTCTTGCGTCAAAATTATACAGCCTGGTGTATCTTTTAACCTGTTAGAAAGCACACGGTTTTATTACAACTGAATGTATCCGAGGCCATTCAGAATTGAAAAATCAGACCAGTACTGCCGCGACGGATCTCTATAAAACTAGTTCGGTAAACGAAAGGGATTATGGGATATGAGAGAGAGAGAGAGGAAAAAGTGGTTTCGTCGCCCATTAAGGAGTGGCGCCTCTTTTATTTCCAAAAAAAAATAACGTTCGCCTTCTCCTCTTACCTCTCCCTCTCCTTCTTTCTGTCCCAATGGCGTTCGAAAATGACGAAAGTCGTGCCTCTCGATCAACTCCGGTACGCGTGGAACCTGTTTATAACATATAGCGTTTTTTCAAGGCTCGGCGAAACGGAGACTTGACGGATGGTTGGCTGGCGTAATCGCCTGTAATTGGCTCGATTGGTAGTGAAAGCTTTGATAGAGGGGTTGAAATTCCGCGCATACGTAAAAGCGTTAGAGATTTGGAGGCTGTGACTGTTTGAACGTTATCAATATTCAGGCCAATGTGCGAACGCTCACGGAGGATGTACAAACACACGCACACGTATGATATTTAATCATTATAACTCATATTGGCGCCATTGCATCTTTTTCGAGCAAATTTCTGTTAGGTACAAAATTGGAGATAACACAAAAAAAAAACTCCGTGAAATTAAAAGATATATCAACAATATCATATTTTATGAATTCAATATATTTTTTTAATTCCGAGAATCATATATGTTACTTGGTCGCCGGAATGCAAAAATACTTTTTTTATTTAAAAAAATGGTAGCATACCGGTATCGGGCTAATAAACAGCTATGAACATGTGGACTGTAACAGAAAATTTAGCCGAGTTGTAGACGTAAAAACACTACGTCACGCGTAGTTTGATAACGCGTCCCGCAGGAATACGACGAAGTTCGTCGATTATTAACGTCAACAAAAGTTCCTAAATTGATGAAAATATTTGGACAGCCAATGTCGGACTTTTGCAACGGGAACAAGATGGTAGAAATTAAACAAAAAAATGTCACGGGATCCTTAGGATGAAGGCGTGGGACGATGATGCCTCTCGGGAGTGGTTGGTTCACCCAACGGAGCGATCACCTTGTCCCTCACACCACAACACTTTTGAATTGGGTCGTTATGGTTATGGCCTTCGGTTGACATATTCTCGATGGATCGACCGCTGGAGTATGTCGATCTCTCTTTCCCCCTCCTCTCTCCCCCCCCTTCCCCCCTCCCTCTCCATTTACGAGGTGCGCCGGACCGTAGCCGTTGAGAAGGACCCGGAAGACCGACGGATTCTTATACCCACGTCTTGTAATACGAGAGAGCGTGTCAAAAGAAGAGCGGGATTTCTCTCTCGGAAAAAAAATGTCCTCCTGGACGGCCGTCGCTTTAAGAGGGGGATTTTCGTATCGAGAGAGTTTTGATTGGCCGTTAACGAGGATTAAGGGAAAATCGAGGCGGGTAAAAATGATTGGATTGAGTTTTCCAGGGCACCGACCGCGATTCAGTGCCGGTTTTTTACAGGGCGCTTTAACAAGCTGGATCGAAAGGAAAGAAAGGGATTTTGCGTCGAATTAAATGTTAAAAACCCAAAACATTTAGGGATAGAACTGCTGCCGTTAGATGCGACAGTTTTCAGTGGGAATATACAAGTATTACACTTTATTGCGAGCAATGAAAAATCTAGCTATTCATTCGTTTTTCTCGAAAGGATCTCAAGGAGTCGCACTATTTCTCCTCTTAACAGCGAGGAGTTTCTTTTTTTTTAAGAACGCGAAGATGTTCGTAAAAGGTTATCTGAAAAGAGGACTCGTAAAAAGTTTACGGCCGCGGACAAACTTTATGTAAAATTAAATTAAATCCATGTATTTTTTTAATCAACGACTGTGTCGGATTTACGAACGAGAACAACAAATGTTGATTAAAACGCAGCTAGACTTGAGACCTAAAAAAAAAACATTTCCGTTGAAATTCGTGATTTTCAACGTGTGATAAATTTTATTTTTTCTACAAACTGTAATAGCTACCGAATTACGGATCTGATGAACGCCATTGAATATCCGGAAAGTGAGACGAGCCAATCGATCTATTTTTATTTCAGTCTGAGAATGACTTTCTATGTCAAAACTCGGCGGCATAGCTACTAAATAAAAAACACATGGAAAAGTTAATTTTCATCTTTTGGCCAATACCAAGTTTGAGGGAAATGACATAATTAAGTTCTCGCAGAATATTACTACAGTGTCAAATTTTTATGACAATCATAAATTGATATCATATCCTCCTGAGCGTTATCCATCGACGTAAAAATTATTCCGTAAAATTAGACAAGGAATTTATTTAAGTTTAGTACCAAATATATAAGGGAGTAAAAGTCAACGTTTAACCCTACTTTCAACGAAAGTATTTTAGACGGGTATTTTATTTTTTTGCATCGAAGCCGACAGAAGGTTAAGCGATTAGAAAGAAATCATGCGACACTGTTATACAGGGTCATTGTAAAAGAATACCTGTATTCCACTCGCTTCGGACGATCACTTGGCTTAATTTCATGTTTTATCTGAATTTTATAGGCGTGAAGTTTTAGCCGTTTATGTAGCACTTTTTGGATGGTAGATTTTGGTATTCCCAGAGTCAGACTACGGCGCGAAATTCCTGGATGATTATTTAATAAAATCAGCACTTTAAAACATGGTATTATTTTATAATGACCCTGTATTTCGTGGTCGAGTCAAACAAAAGAACAATTTAGGAAAGTATACAGCGTATCACAAATGGGCGCGTTTCGTGCAATGAAGTATTAGAAAAACATGATATACCTGTACGTACGGGAAATAACGTTTTAAAATATCTTTTCTTCGTTATAAATAATTTTCTTCCTATTTAAAAAACATTGCATGTATACATAATGAAATCAAACATACTTTTGTGAGATTGTTTATTTATGCAACAATGACGAAGTAACCATGAAAGAAATTTTCTAGTTCAACTCGAATTAAGGCATTCTTGTTTGATTTTCTTGATAACGGCTACTCCTAGGATAAAAATGTATAGGAAAATAAATACTCTAATTTACCAGTTCTACGAGTTTCAGTTGAAAAATCTTTCGATATGTGCAATACTTTACGAGATATGACGGAAAGTTAATTTTTTATCACTAGTAAAGTGGTAACCCTGATTGGCTTACGTGATTAATTTTTGCGATTTTCTTATTGTCTTTGATTGTAAGTCCTTAATATCAAATTTCATGAAAATCCGTTCGGTAGAAGCCGATAACGAACATGTGGACGGACAAACAGTCAGACAGACGGATGGACAGACCGGCGACAATAGGCTCTCACGCTGGAAGCGAAACGCGCCTAAAAACGATAGGAATCGAAACTAAAATCAAATTTATGGATGGAAATAGTTCCGCTGTCGCATAAATCGCAATTTTGCAGACCCAACTTTTACAAGGCACGGGAGCTCCAGTGCTCACGTACTTGGCACGGGTGGCACGGATAAGAAAGAACGCTTAATGGGGTAGTCAGGGATATGGTGCGTGCCCGAGAGAGAAGGGGTTAAGAGCAAAGGAAAGGGGGGGGGGGGTTTGGGGGGCGTTCCGTCACGTTCCACGAAGGTATCCGCGCTTTTGATTGATTGCCGATGACGTCGAAAAAGAAAAAGCTCCTATCTCGTCGTCTTATTTTTTTAACTCCCATCCGTCGCATTGGGGGAAGGGGGAAGCGCTCTCTTTTCCAAGAAGGCTCCTTTATCGAGAGACTTTTTTAAGATGGGACCCCCATAAAGAATTTCCGCGGATCTCTTTATCTTGCGCCTCTCCCTCTCTTCTCCCAGATGAAAAAGCGCGAGAGAGAGGCGATTTTCAGCAAGCTAAGCTAGACGGCATCGATAAATTCTTTTTCGAGTCCCTTTTTAGAATTCTCGAATCTGTTTGACTCTCTCGGAAAGAATGTTTGATGTATTTTTTTTAAAGAATTTTTTCCCTCTCTCTCTATTCTCAAAGCTTCGGATAAAACTGGAAGTAATTTGTTACGTGAGCTCGGCTGGAGTGCCTTACAAAAGAGGCCAAGTGGTTGTAGAGTCGTGTATCTTTGAAGGGAATGGAAGGTTTCTTTTTTTCGCCTAAAAAAAACGTCTCGGATGTTTGACGCGAGCGGTAATAATGTAAATGACGCGAGAATGGAGATAAATTTCTCGAATCGTCCGAAGGGAAAATTTTTCCATGGATTAATAAAAAAGGTAGCTTTTTCTTTGATGATGGCGTACTGTTCTTCACGCTGAATTAATCTAAGAGGATTAAAACGAGGACATTCTCTCGTATTAAAAAATAAAAAATAACAGAGGTAGTATTTTGAGAAAGGCGTAAATTTAATTGCTTCATAGTTTAATTTTCGCAATCGTTCAATCATTAAAAAGGTAAAAACCCCATTTGAGGAGGTATAGACATGAAATCGGGAAAAATATTTTGCCGTGACCGGGAATATGAATCCTCTAATCTTCCACTTGCCGCGCGGATGTTCCGCCAATGAACTATCCTAGCAAGTTAATTCTCGTTTTTCAGATTAGGATATTTCCTAATGAGAGTGGATGATAATTCCCTATGCGATAGGCATATGACGGAGTATGGAAGAAATTGGAAAAGAGATGAGGGAGAAAGAGTTGTTAAGAAATTGCTATCAGTCTGAACAGAATTTTTACCAAGGCAAAGTTAAAATATTTCACTCCTAATTTCTTATTTCTCCCATATTCTAGCACATGCTTGTCGCAAAGGGATCTTATGATCCTCAATTCCCATAGGGTCTAAAGCAGGGGTTCTCAAGTGCGGCCACCAGACAATTTCGGTGCGGCCTCAAGAAAATTTCAATAATTTGAATTATTTAAAGAAAAACAATTGTTTTTGATAAATAAGTAACCGTTGTCATTAAATAAGAAGGTATATGGAAGGTTTTACATGATTATCGTTACATTTTCTGCAATCTTTCCTTGATGCGGCCACGAGGGTTTGCTTGTGGCCGCGTTTGCGGCCACAGGAAAGTATCTCCTGAGAACCACTGGTCTAAAGTGATAATTTTTTTCAAGCCTTAATCGGTAAAATTGGCATTTGTTGCCCATAAAATGCAGCAAATTCGGGAATACTGTCTGAATAAATGAGGTAAATCAGTACAAAATTCTTTTGCTAAAAGTTGGAGCATAAACTTTGGTGTCTGTGGAAATATTTGTTTTATTTTATACGAGTATTCTATGATAAAAGTTCAGTGTATCACTCAAAATTTTAAACGACTTAAATGGGTGCGAAAATAGCATTTAAAATGATATGAACAGGAATCGATTACTATGTCAAAATCCCGATAAGTGAGTCAAATGGCAGTAAAAACAGTACATCAAATGAGTAATTATAATACTCGTAAATCAGTACAAATGAGAGTAAAGAGAGCCAATATCGTCAAAATTATTGAATAAATCATTGTGGTTTTCACCTCAATCATGTCGCATTTTGAGATGCAAAAAATAAAGTACATTAAATCGTCGCATATGGAAGTATATGACGCAACGAATGCCTCATAGTTTATTGTTCGTCAGCTGCCGATATAGTACACTTGAAATTTAATTAACTTTTTCCAACACTTTACCACTTCTTTACTTCAAACTCACGAAATTGCCAACACGTATTGAAATACTACGATTCTATAAAAGCCGTAAAAATGCTGGGATAATATATTCTAAAATCTATTATTATCGCTTAAGCAGCAGCGACCATGGCAGCTTTGTGGCAGAAATACGCATCTGGTTCTCCTTACCTATTTATGGCAATCGGAGAAACAGTTTTTTCAATCTTCTTTAATTCTTCGATCATTATAATCCAAGCGCGTGTCGGTGGACCACATTTAAAATCTACGCGTTCACAAAAACAAGCGAAACTCTGTAAACGTCGCTTAGGAGACGGAGAGGATCGGAAAGGGAGAGAGTTTTTTTTGGAGCTTTGGAGAACATCGATCAAGAGGGATAAATATAAAAAGAGAGAGAGGGAGAAAGAGAGGAGAAAGAAAGAGAGAGAGAGAGAGAGATAGGGGATGGATTTCCCGTTGGCGCGAGAGTGATTCCCGCAACAGATTCACTCCAACATAAGGGCGTCGGGGTAGGGTTTTTTGAGAGATGTGTTGAAAAAGGATACAAGCACGTGTGAAGGTTTCCGGATGGAGTGCTGGGCAGACTGGCGTGCCAGATAGATGGCTTTTGTTGCTCTGTGAGGTCCAATCCCCACTCTCTCTCTTTCTCCTTCCACCCCCCCCCCCCCCTTACATCACCTCCCCTTTAAAAAAAAAAAAGAAATCCCAACCCACCTTTTAACGCGCTTGCGTACTTTCTCACGTGGGCCTTTTTTTCCTCTCTGACGCTCCCCTTCCCCCATGCGTGTGTGCGTCGGATGTATGTGTGCGTTCGCCATTCCCCTTTTAAAAAAATCGATGTCCCTTCCTACTCGCTCGCTCTTTTTTTTTCCTCGTTCGTTTTATAGGGAGAAACAATACGCGTTTGTCTGCCGTACCTCTAAAAAAAAACTCCTTTCCCGTCACGTAGCAACTCTACCGCAAAACCCCTTGCTATTTCACCGAAATCCCATATTCTCCACATCGCTCTTTAGGTATACCTACCCTTTAAATAAAAAAAAAAGGAAAACAGATATAAGCGCAGCGTGTTTCGCGTTTCATTTTACAACCCCATTTCCTTCGTCCCTGTTTTTTTTTCCTTTCGATTTTCCTGCTTTTGACTTCCCTCGTAGGTTTGCGTTGCTCGTGAAGTTCTCCGATTCTCCATCTCAACACCTGCGCGTTCTTTCCTTTATTTTGAGTGTCGGCTAAATCCCATACCGCCGTGAATTATTCAAAGCAATTTTTTTTGGGTTTCACATTATTAAAATAAAAACTATTCCGCCATCGAATTCGATGTACGTATACTGTTTTCGTTTTCATTTGAACAATTGTTTACTTTCTTTGATCCCATTTCGCCTTTTTTTCTAAATTATATTACTCGATCTCCTGATGATTTCATTTCTTGTAATTTTTTAAAAAATTATACAGTCTTTTATAATTATATTTAAAGGCAGTGCCGTAACTATGGTATGGCGAAGGTTGCATTTGTCACAGGCGCCGCTTGCGAAAGACACCAAACATTCCCGCAAAAAACGTAAAAAGTTTATTATCCCTTAAATAATTATTAATTCAACACTCAACCGTTGAAGTTATTGTTAATAAAACGCTACCATTCCTCATGAAAACGCAGCAAAAATCGTACTCTGGATAAACAAGGTTTTACTTAAAATTTTGCCATAGGCGCCAAATCTCCCAGTTGCGCCTCTGTTTAAAGGCTCAGTTTTTCTCACATTATGCTTTAGCCGGCATCATGAATTATCAGGCATTAATGATAGTCCATCCAAATATTTCTCGGCGTTGAAGAATTTATTTGTAGTTTTTAAAAATAAAATATCAACGAGATACATAAGAACAACGCAGATATCACTATCTTCCTTTCACTTTTTTTAACCGAGTAAACTTTGTTTATTTTTGACTAGCTCAACAAACATCCTTTTACAATGAGCCGCCCGTTCGCGAATGTTATTTATCTCTCGGAGTGTCCTCTGCGGAGACCGATTCCTTACACTTTAATGCTTCGCTCCACCATCCATTCAATTTCTCCATCTCAAAGTACCAGTTTCCCTCTTCTGTAATGCGTTCAGCAAGTTGGTCTTCCCGTTGTTCACCGGGTAGGGCGATGCTTAACGGAACTCCTTTATAATCCTTTATAAGATAGGGAGACGCGCGGTAAACAAAGCACACAGGCACCAAATTATTTAAAACTACGTACTTGTTTCGAAATAAGAATTGTTATAATGATAGTGTGACGGTCTTTAAGTGACGACGACTACAATACCGACAGCGTAAAAAATGTGCAAATATTAAAAAAATGATTTCCTGCCTGGTTTTTACTTTGTTCATACGTAGTATGGGAAAGTATTGTGATCACGAAAAAAATCGACCGAGATTTTAACGGAAATACGCGTTTTGAGTTCCCTAGAACACGTTTAGACTATTTTCGGAATGATGTCTGTGTAGATGTATGTGATTGTGGGCGCTCTAACTCAAGAAGTACTTGCCATATCGTTACCAAACTTCATATATAACACTTTAGCATGAGCACAAAGAACTGACTAGTTTTTGGACAATAACGGTTAACCGGAAGTCGAGGTTTATTCGAAACCCGACTCGGTTTTTGCGATATTTCTCCGTTAAAACATCATTATGATATATACAATTGTATACAAATGTTATAAATAATATAATTTCCTACAACTTTCATTTGAAACAATTTTCCATAGCAGTTATTGTTTGGGAATTATTTATAAATAATCGGTTTTTTCGGTTTCCGTCAAATATCTCCTTAAAAACGTCGTAGGTAATTGACCATCTTCGCGAGGACCAAAGTTGTAGAGAATAATATTTCTTCCAGGTTTTGTTTGAAGCAAATTTTCGTAGAACCATTCATTTCGGAGATATTTAACTTTTTCGTAATTTCTAGTATACAGCGCCACCACCATGTAGCGGTGAATTCTGTAAACATATTCAAAATATACCTAATTTACGGCAATAAGGACGACTGTATTCTTTTACGACACGAAATAATAATTTTGCGTCATAATGCTATTAATAATAATTTAAATATCTACACCCCAAATATGGAGAATGTCATGTGTTGGCCACATAAGATTTTTTAAATTAACTGCGCCTGTCTTTTCCTGAGATGAACTTTCCTCTGCTCTTCCCTTCCTCTTGTATGACTCATTTTATACCGTTTTCTCCTTCTTCTTCCTCTTGATCGTTCATCTTCCCCTCTTCGCTCTCCTTTCCTTCCTCCTTGCCCTCTCTTAAACCCGTGTTCTTTAACTTCCCTCTTTACATTCATCACTCACGTTCTTCCTCTTTTCCTCGCCTTCATTTCTGACTCCCTTCAAAAAATTCTTTTCCTCTCTCACTCTCTATCTTCCCATGTATTTTCTGCGATTTCCCGCTTCGCAGTCTGAATATTCCCTTCCCCCCCCCCCCCCACCCTCTCCTCACAAAACACGCGGGATGCGGTTTTCGACTGTTTTTTTTCCTTCCCTTACCAATTCTCCTAGACTAGAAAGGGGCGCCAAAAGGAAGAATCGCTGTGGGAGGCGGCGCGAGGAGCGGGTGGCAAGGAAACGCAAAAAAGGAACGAGAGGAACTGTTTGGGAACGGGTGGCGAGGGAACGCAAAAAAGGAACGAAAGGAATTGTTTGGGGGGGGGGGACGCAATAAGGGAACGGGTGGCAATGGAACGCAAAAAGGAACGAGAGGAACTGTTTGTGGGGGGAGGGGGGACGCAATAAGGGAACGGGTGGCGAGGGAACGCAAAAAGGAACTGTTTGTGGGGGGAGGGGGGACGCAATAAGGGAACGGGTGGCAAGGGAACGCAAAAAAGGAACGAAAAGATCGGTGGGGAAGAAATAAAGAAAGGGATGGAGTTCGCGTTCTCTTTCGCGGTTTACTCAGAGAGAAACTCTTTGGAGGAAAAACACAATGATACTTTAAAAAAAGAGATCGGAATGAAAGTAATAAATATTCATCCGAATGGAACTCCGTTGTTTGAAACTCTCCGCAGAAAAACGCGCTCAAAGAGAGTCATACTTTTTTAGCTCGCCTTTTCGCATTTTTTTCTCCTCCCCCCCTCCTCCTCCTCCTTCCCCCTCTCTCTCTCTCTTGGCGAAACTTTTGAAAGTGATTCCTCGACAAAAAATGCCCTCGTGGTATAAAGAAAATATAATTCGCCATCTTTTTTTTTGAATACGCACCTTTTTCTGTAAGCGTATCCTCCTCGGCGAATAAATATATCGAAGAGATTTATTTGCTTTATACCCAAGAGAGTGTTCTATCCTAGAAAAAGAGCCCTTTGGTGTTTCCTCTCTCTCTCTCTCTTTTGGGTCCTGCTAGGTTTCGTGTGAAGATAAAAATTCCTTTTGTCCGATCAGGTGGAGCTAGGAATCTTTGTGAGAGGGAAAGATGGTGATTTTAATAGCGCTCGACGTAATTTGCGCGAAAATGAAAAGAGGAAAATCCGGGTTAATCCAATTAAACGGACGGTTTTAAGCGCGTGGAGCTCGCCAAAGAGCGCAGGCCCTTTTTTTAATATCAAAAGATCCCCCACTTTACTAAAGTGTAGGCAATTAGCTTCGGGTTTCGCTAAGATGAAAGTAATGGACCGAAAGCAAGAGGAAAAAAGTTAAGAAGTTTCAGCGTAGGGTTCTTACTTTTTAAAAAGTATTTTGGAAAAAAAGTCCCGCTATTTCTGAGTATCTATTGGCTTATCTTAAAAGCGATGGGTTTTCTGTTAAAGCACTTCGATATTTTTTTTTTACCGAATGCAATTATAATGGAAGAGTCTGGTTGTTTACGTTTCTTTATGTCAATATCGTCATATTTTGTATCGTATTCTCTTTATTTCTCAAGATTGTGTGATTTTCTTCTTGCTAATGCATTTTTGTAGTTACCTATACACTATGTTCCTATGGAGGAAAGTCTTGACAGGTGAATATCATCAATTATTGTATAAGAGAACAGCAGTCGACGATTCGTACAAATTCTGCTTGCGTTGTGATGGAGTATGAAGCGATGCATGCTGAAAATCATTAAAAGACGATTTGTAAGGGAGTGTGAAGTCGTTTATCCAAAGGTTGTTTAATTGAAGACAGAAAAATAAACGAGGGTCAGGAATGTAGAGACAAAGCAGAGCGATTAAATGGTTACTGACGGGGAAAACTGGCTGAGAAGCTGATGGTAGAAATTAGGGTACAGTGTTATATATTGAGAGAGGAAATGAATGGATCGTAAAGACGATCGTTGATGGATTCTGTGAAGTGATTCGGGAGATTAATTTGAAGTAACCGGGATGCCGATCGGGATTCGTGGCAAATTGATACACTTATGTTTGCGCATTTACGCGCGAGCACGCGTGTAGACGTAGCACAGTCTACTAAAACAGAATACCCTAAACAAACCGCGCTCGACACTCCCGTCACTTTTTTTTTTAACGAGAGAGGATTGTCCCTCGCTTCCCGTCAAACGGCACCGATGCGGACCTGATTTATCCAGCGGCGCAAATCTATAAAAAAAAGTCCCCTCTGACATTACAGCATGTGCGCGCCACCCCCCCCGTGTTGACACGAGCCCGAAGGCTTCTTTCGACCGATTTGGGTGTCAATCGAGCGTAATGCGCGTGTTTGTCCGCATGCGTTCATGCACGCGCCTAAGGGGGGGAGGGAGGGGGGGGAGGGAAGATCGCGCCGTAAATCCGCGGCCTCGCGGGCAGTCAATTTGATTGGTTGGAAAAACATACGCGACGCAGATCTGTTGCCATGGAGGTGGCGACATACGATATCTGTAGATGCATTTTCATCCACAGCAGATAAACTGTAAACACCATACGGTCGTTTATTGTGACCGTATAGGTTGCCCACGATGGATTTAGGGATGTATGGTGTTAGTAATTGCATCGAAGTCGATATCGTCAGTTCGGTCATGAAGCTTCTCCTTTGTAATTCTTTGTGTGAGAGGGAATACACATTTTTTGGATCAGAGGACAAGAAGTCATTAGCGTCTTTGCTAGAAAGAAAACAACTATTGGGGCTTCGCTTGTTTTTATATTTATTTATTTGCTCCTTGCGCACTTATTAAAATAGAAATTATGGCATTAAGAAAGGGGGTGGAAAAATAAAAGCACGCAAGTACATAGTTATGAAGTGGAACTATAATAGAACCGAGCAATAATCATGTTCGCCTCACGAGTTTATAGCATTGGTTGGTTGATTTGAATGGTTACACTTCGGAATGTAGATGCCTTCATACAGATGTTGATATATTTTAACGGATGCGAAAATACCTTAAGACCCGAAGTCTTTAATTTCTGCAGTTATTTTGAAGCCGAATCTAAAAGTTGTTTAAATGAGCAAGAATCCTCCGAAAAGCTTTTGCATGACTGGAAATCGAAAACTCGTCTAGAGCAATATAAATAAACAAAATGCGCTTATTCAGCTAGGTACGATACGTACTTTATTGGTTGGTACTCACTGTAAACATCATATAAGCAAACGGTAAACCTGCCATTAAATTCTTTTCAGCGTTCCTTTTTTTCAGCTAATGTTACCAATCTCCTTTCGACGAATCCATGAGAGGATCCATAATTAAAATAACTTCGATCGTTTACGCTTTCAAAGTGATCGACAACTCGAAACGTATCTGAATTCAGAACGCTTAGAATTTCTTCCCTCTGCGTGGAAACGCAATCGCTTACTCTTACCGCCTTTAAAAAAAATAAGGCTTTAACGCATCGCGATTTTCGCGTGCCTCGTTCCGGATTCTGGAAGTAGTCGACATTCTGGTGCATCAGCCTCTATTCCGGAGACGTGATTCAGTTCCGCGATTCGCTCCCAAGAGACCGGAATATCAACCTCTTCCTCTGTCTCTCTCTTTTCTCTCTCTTCTTCTCTTTGATAAGTTCGGTAAACTGTCGACCGATGCCCTCGTTCCCGAAGTCCCCCTTGGAAAGTGAAACGTCTTAACTTAGGAGGAGAAGGAATCTCTCAGAGCGAGCAAAACCCGCTTCAATTCGACGAGGGAAATCGAATGGAGAAGTGGATCGTCTGGAGATGGGAAATTGAGAGAGAGAGAGGAACTCTGAAACCTTTCGGAAAAGCCTTATGTCGATCGTTTCTTTTTTTGTGGAGGGATATTCGTGATCCGTCCCAGATGGACGACGTTTGAGGGATAACCTGGGGGAGATGGTGCCGGAGAGAGATTTTTTTGCCGGCGGCATCAGGAAGTGGAACGAAAAATGCAGGGAAAATGCGTTTATTATTATTATCATCATCATCATCGTCTTCGCGGAAGTAGTATGTGTCAGAGAGGGTTTTCTACCCTGCGGTTATGGAGAAAGGAGGTGAAATCAGAAGGAAAATTAATCCGTCCGTGTCAGAAGGAGACTGTGAAAGAGTTTCCTTTTATGTCGTTGGTATAAGAAAATGTCCCAGGATGAGAAATGATTGGATTCATCGCATTGCTTTCGTGTAATGAAGATGGGAAATGTGATAACATATCAAATGCAATTCTCTACTTTTATAAATTCAATATCGCCTTAGGTTTAGATATTTTTAGGCTAACATCACCTGAAGATGATATAAAAACATCGAGTAGGAGATTTTTTGAGAGGGACTTCGTGGCCACTGTGGCCGCTTTGATAGCCGCATACTCTGAAAATTCTTATACCTATATGATCCAAATTGATAATATATATATACAAAATTGATAATATATACATACAAAATAGCATAGTTCTGTTACCTGGCTAGTTTGACGTACTTGTAATAGTTTGACTAAGAATAGTAACGCAAGAATAAATGCGTCGACGAAGTTTCTGTAGTGATATATCTGGCCTCGCTGTCAGCTTATCTCGTTCATTGATATTTCAAAACGGCACTTTGCAACGAATCGATATTTGTCGAACGAATGGCAATTCCATGCACTTTTCGGATCACATGGAAGCAAACCGTGTAATTGCATACGATTCCTTCCGTCCTTCATAATTTAACCGAGCCATATTTCTCATCATTTTTATTGCCTCCAAAGCAGAAGCTCGTAATGGCTTTATGAATTTCCCTTCAAGAAGCTTCGTGCAGTTGTCCGTAATGCGCTGAGCGAAAGATTATAAGTAATGGTCTCTCGTGCAATGGTGGGGCGTATTGTATTGAATACGGTGCTGCCCCCGGCGGGAAAAGGGGAGGGCATTAATATCCAGCCACGAAGCCGTATAGCCACGATAATGCTCCGTGGCGAAACCCACTCACGAATTCCATCGACTTAAAGAAGATGGTCCTTGAATGGCCGCAATAAGTTGCGAACGCCATACGCTCGTGACAGCCACTGTCGGGTCCAATTCACTGCCGTATTTGCTCGAGAAACGCGGGGTGTACGTACTTGCAACGTCTGAATCGATATTTTCGGAGAGGAGTACCACACGGCAGCATTCTAGCTCCTCCCCTCCTTACGTTTCCCACCGAGCACGTTCGAGATCACAAATTGTTTGAGCGTTTATGACCCATATGTCATCCAGCCTTATCGATCTGACAGCAAGCAGAGCGCTCCCGCAAATACATTTTAAATAAATTTTTGACGCGCATCGATGTTCAGGATTGATTTTCTGAAGGTGTAAATTGCTGATTGGGGTGGTTTAGATACGTGGTAATTAGTTCGAATGTTTTTACCGTAATATACATCGACACTTGACTTCTTTATTTAATTTTTAAAGGCGAATACCCTAGTTAATATCGTAAATAGAATGATTGCAATCTTAATATATAATTTAGTGTGTTTGTATGTATGTCCGTTTATAATTTAAGAACCAAAAGTTCTACAACTTTCAAACTTTGCACATGATTTTATATTATCCCTGAAAAGATTTTAGGCAACATTGTTTCCCCCCACCCTATAACCCCCACTCTCTTGGAAATTTTTTAAATTTTCATATTTTTTTCAATTTTTTTACCTAAGTCGTACATTATCCATTCTACAATGTGTGTACAAAATTTGGGGGCCTATATCTCCACGTTCCCCCATAATTTTGATTTAAAGTTACCCAATCCTTAAACAAATTGACCCGGGCAACGCCGGGTGCTGCAGCTAGTGTTTTTTATAATATTGGACTTTTTCAGGTTAGAATTTGTTCGAATTTGTTTATTCTCTAGGGGCTAGGTTTTACATTGGGCTATAGAATTTTTAGAGATTCATCTCTATAGTCGGTTCACCAGCTAAAGCCTCTTGGCCTACTTAGAGCAAGTAGCCAATCACGAACGTTTCCCCTTCCATCGCCCCTCTCAACTTTCGTGCGGGACAGCAGATACCGGTGCGCGTTGCCTGCTCTTGCGGATTTTCGCCTTCAGCTGATATACTACGCAATTTCTAATGGCAACGCATCCCGATGTGATCTCTTCGAGAGCAGGAGTGAGACTGGGTTCCTCCCCACTACCTTCCCAAACAAACCGTCGCCTATTGGCTGCTGCTAACTGGCGTCAAGGCCAAGAGACTTTAGCTGGTGAAACGATTATAGTTAGGTTAGCCGTAAAAGATAGTGTGAGCTGTTTTTATGTAATTTTGCGAGTGAAAGCATACACGTTGAATATATTCTTTATTATTTGAATTTTTGATAAATTACCGGAATTCTAATATGCCTAAAAATTAATTGATTATTTAACCTCTACAGATATAAAACGTTCCTTTGAAATATAGGCATATATAAAAATTAATAGTGCCGTCCTCATTAATTTACTGCTTAGAAAGACTGCCTCTTATACAACCGTTTTATAGCTAATAGAGTTAAGTGTATTATCTATTTAAATTTGAAACCCTAGGGTGATCTCAATTTTATGGATTAGTCGATTATTTGTTTTTAAAATTTGCTATAAATCGCATTCAAATACACATATTGAATGCGTAGGCAAAATACCTACATGTTTATCATAATAGAATTGGAATAGTATTAATTAATTATTTCTTATAAAGGCATACGGAAACTGGTGAATGAGAAAAAGAGATTTACATAAAAAATGCAGAAGTGCTTTATCAAGGCATTTTTTTGGGAGTGGGAAAACATGAGAAGAATGTGCATTAAAGTAAATAAACTATCAAATGCAAGTGAATTTAGGAGTATTACGTACATAAGCTAGAATATAATGGAATTTAGTTGGCAGCATTCTGCAACGTAGTGGATTATCTGAGGATGTGATAGAAGGAAACAGAATGGGGAAAAATTATTTATATTTATTATAAAAAATATGAAAAATGGCGCAGTCGCTTAGCAGATTTTCTACGGGAAATTTTATGAAACTTTGCAAGGCTACAGTTTTCGACAAGAAATCGACCTCGTGGGATGGAGACATCTCTTGCATTGCCTTGAGATACCATTTAAGGGAAACTATAAAGGTCTGTCTTACTCAACTTTTATAACCCGAAATGTAAATTATTAAAGGAGTGGCTCGCCATCTACATCGTCTATTCGGCATTTATGACCAATAAATTCCAGTGAAAGGTTAGCCAGACTTTTACCGCGGGGCATGAAAGCGAAACGAAACGATTTCAGTAGATAAAAAAATGTCACCATAGCATGTGTCTTTCACTGATGAGATGAGTGTCTTTAAATAACTGTGGGACTTCTGGAATGACCGGCGAAAAATTCAGTAACACTTCGGAGTTCCGGACGAAGAAAACCAACGCCTTCTTAATTAGTGAGAGATGCTCAAGAATCACTCCTGGCTTGACGTTATCGTTTTCATCCGCATTTTCTCTAATTATAATTGATACGGGGATACGCACTATTTTTTTCTCTCCCGGCATTTTAATATGTCCCCGGTGGATTAAAGGAGCGATTAAGATCAGTTTAATTAGTGAAAGCTCAGCGAGCACAACAAGATGGTATATCTTCCCCAACTTGAGCATTAATTGGATGGAGAAAGGATGATTCAACGCGTTTTCTCACGTGAACTTCTTCGGTGTTTTTCGTTCCCTGACGTCGTCCCGTCAAGTTAAAAAAAATGCTCTGTCGGAAACTACGTTTCGGTTTCCTTCGAGATGAAAAATTAACTCGGATGTCGGATATATATATATATATATAAAACATAGCCAGTTTTTTTGTTCGGTTGACAAGAGAATAAAACTGCAACTCAGCAAATTAATCGTCGTTTCTTTAGAGGGATATCGTATTGTTTACACTCGAGCGAGTATACTTCCGTAATCGGCAGGAAGCGAAAGCCGCCTCAAGGTGCTTATTCGTCCTTGTCGACGATTTTTTATGGATCTATACGGTTCAAAAACATACGTATATATATATATATATATATACACATATATTGACGCTCATGCATTTAGCCTGATATATCATGGCGAGAGGAAGACAGACAAATGTACGGTGTTCTACCTAGTGCAGGTGAGATTCGTTTGCATGATCCATTTAGTTGAATTTCGCGAAATCAAGATCATGAGCTTGATATTATCCCATCATATACGAATGCAGGTTTTATTTTGGTCTAAGCCAATAACATTCGAGGTTCGCCGAATTTACTAGGTCAACCATTGAGCTTATCGTTGTTAAAGGGATGTGCTCGTATTCGCTGAATTGATTTAATTACCTTCACACAAGATAAATGCTCGATTGTGATAAGATTTTAAAGCACGTAGAAACGTCTCTCACGTAATCATTTCCATTTCAGTCGTTAATAAATTCGTTACTCTGACACTATACGAATAAAAGTATCGAAAAATTTTAATAATTTTAATGTTCGATAACGGTTATTAATTTTTAATGGAACTTGTCTTTTTTGTTCTTGTAATTATATTAGCTTTAAAGAAGACATGACAGTTTTAAAGAGAACTTACATCCAGTATTATTTACGTTATGTTTAATGTCCATGTTTAATACCTCTCTCATTTTGACAGATTTTGAGCACTTGTGTTTTATTAAAAAGTATGTAACAAAAATTTCTTTAAAAAAATTTATATACTAGGCTTTTACGCTCTTAATCGAAATTAGATTTAAATTTACGAGGACAAATTGAAAAAATTAACGTTATTTTTAGGCTCAAAGAACTTCCTTAACATAACGAAAATATCCTATCAAAGGAGTGTGTATTAAAAGAAATGTTTGTTTAGTTGTATTTCGCCACAAGTATAGGAAAAGAGCGTGAATGTTCGAAGCATAATCACAATTATATTGATAGAAGTGGCAGCCCTTATGATTGATGCGATCTATATAATTCGTTGTTGCCTTATACTAAAATCCAAGTTTTTAAAATCGGTGCAGTTTTCGATAAATGCATACAGTCAAGATAGAAGGTCCGTTATAATACGCGATTTTTGATAGTAAGACACGTCTCCGAAATTTTCGGAACGACGAAACAGGGAAACCGTCGAGAGCCAAGTAGCACGTTATAAGATTCCAGAGCAATAAAATCTCCGGTTAATGATCAGCTTCTTCCAGCGCAATGAACTCCACGGCTGAGGGAACATTTCAACATGGCGCATTTCAGCGGATCGCGCGATAAAATATCGGGATTCCAGCCGGTCTCGCCGAAGAGTATCTGCCTTTTTGACCTTGGTTCGACCTCGCGGAGGGCGGAGGATTCTTAGCTGTGCATCCGATGATGCTCTTACGTTAGAGCCACTCGATAATCGTTCTGCTGTTCATACCCAATTGGCCTTAAAGCGTCGATTTGTACACCGATAGGATGGGAAACCACAAGACTACTAATTTGCCAGCTGCTCGATTGATCGAACGGCTCGAAACTCATCTAGTCCTTGTTTTTAAAATAATACTTTGAGCATCCCAGCACTGATTTGTCCGAAAAAAAACAGGGTTTCGAAAGAAAAAGAAAACCTCTTTATTTGTGTAAAAAAATGTGTCGAAGCCACTTTCCATTGTTAGATCCCAGTAGGACATTCGAAAAAAAAAAAGAAAAGCTCGCTAACAGTATCATCCATTGTCGTGCTGTCACGACGAGTTCCTTTTAAGCGATTCAATAAACGTACCCATTCAAACCTAACTCGGCTGTCTTTAAAAAAAAAAGTTTTCTTTTTTTTTATTCTTCATAAAGGCAGGTGTCGATTGATCGAGACGTGGTTACGGGCTCGACAATGGGCTCCTTATTCTGCTCGGAAACGTGGAGGTTGGTAAAGTAGGCGGAGTGAATAACTTATTAAAAATAAATAAAGTCGATGAGAAATGTCCCTATCACACAATATTCGCTCGGTAGATCGTGCATCCGATAGTTTTTTGTTCGTAAACGTCGAAAAAAAAGAAAAAAAAATCGTCAGCGACGACTAACATCCAAGGACACGGAGGAAGGGGTCAGACGCTAAAACATAATGAAAAGTCTTCATCTTCCGCACTAGTCCTTGACGGCCTACGGGAAAAAGAGTTCCTCGTAAAACGTTTTCCCATCGCTGCAAACGAGACGTTCTCGCAAATGACTGGATGCATAGGCGTATATCGTGTCTGTTTGAGATTAACTTCTCGTGTCTAAAAGAAAAAACCGTACTCAAGTGAACGACTTCCGAGGATGAAATTGATTATTATTCAAGCCTATCGAACCAGGTTTAATAAATCATATATATTCTTTAATGGCGTGAGTCATATCGGTTCTACTTCTTTCTCTTTACGTACGCGATTGATGAATCAACCGTCGGAACGAGTGCACTTTGTTTTGTTTTTAACTTCTTAAGGCGACAGGAGCAGTGAACTTATAATGCCACTCGTCTCACGACCAGAACAACAATTTTTTGGGTCAGAGTGTTGCATTAATAGGACAGAAAAACGTCCTTTGCGAGGGAAAGCATCATTGAAGTCCTTGCGTCATTTTATTTAAACAGTAAAACGTTACATGTTTGGGTTTTGCATTTACGTGATAACCCTGCAAGGCCCCAGGGGCATATGGTAGGGATATCCGTTGCATCTACCCGCATAAAATTAAATCTCTGCTTGCATGTCTTATTGCATTTGAAAAGAAAAGAACCCTTAATACATGCCAGTCCCAGAAATTATTTCGACATGTTTTCCTGCCTACTGTGGTTAATTTAACGAATGTTACGCAGAATGAATTAAAGCAGTGGTTCTCAACTGGGATGACATGACACCTCAGGGTGACGCGACGGTTATTGAGAGGTGACGCGAATATTTGATAAATTCACGGCGTATCATGTTCTGACTTATAAACATAAATAAAACCAGCAGAATAAACACTCGTGCTTATTAAAATGCCGAAATGTTATCTTTATGTGGTAGGGAAAGCTCAATTTATCTTTACGTGTGACTTGAATGTAATGGTACTGTAAACGGGGTGACGCATAACTGAATTAACTGAACGTAGGGTGACAAAAACAAAAAAAAAGGGTTGAGAATCACTGAATTAAAGGATATTATGGAATTAATTTCGGGCCAGATATAACGCCACATAAATTTTAAAAAGTAGATAATTATGTTTTTATACAAATAAATTTATACAATATGGATTTCCAACAAGTATTGCTTATATGACGCCATCTTTTTTTTATGATTCATCACATCATTCTAAATCAGGTGAATCGCGCGGTTAGATAAAATTACGCGGTCGCAAGAGAATAACGTATACGATACAAGCAAATTCGCGTCGTTTAAGTACATCGACGGAGAGAGTCGAAAAGTCGTTTCCAGCGTGAAGCGGCGGCCTCCTTCCCTAATTCTAAATCAACCTCGCGCGAACGCCCCGCAAAAAAAAAAAAAAATCAACTTTATCTCATAAACCTTTATACTCCCAGATGGGGAGAAAAGAGAAAGAGAACATGCGTTCCTTATTTTCATTTTCGTCGACAGACACGTTTATCGCCTGAACATGAACGTTGTATGAAACTTACAAACGGAGAAAGTTTCACCGATTGACGAATCCGGTAGGCGCGTCCTTGTTTCTCCACAGAAAGCGTAATGAGAAAGACAGGTGTGCGTTTCGGCCAAACAGTTGGCTCTCCCGCCTTGCCAGCCAACTGTCCGTCCTCTCGGAAAAAAAGGATAAAAAAAAGAGGAGCAGAACTATACGTATTGACTGGGTGGTTTTCAACCACTCAAACACTTGTATACCATAAGGAGGGAGAGAGTTCTGTCCGACAGAAGCTTATTTTTTATCAAAAAAATATCGGGTCAACTCTGTGAAAAAAAGATTAACTTTCCCACAGAATTAGGCGGGAAAAATAGAGAGCAAGTCGTCACCTTTTATACGACCCTTTAAAAGCGTCTCCTGTTGACCCCTTTCGGAAGTTTGGAACGGAGCCTTCGGTATGTCTCTCTCTCTCTCTATATATATATATATATATGCATGTATATATGTATGTATATCTATATATGCCCTAATCCTCCCTCACTCTGCCTAAGTACTCGGGCACAATAAGGTCCTCCTTTATTAAGAGTCCCATTAAAATAACATAACAATATGTCGAAATGTGAAAGCGTCGAGACGCGCCATATAGAAGAGTGGGCCGCCTTGGCTCGACCAAAACGAGCGTGATACGTGCCCTCATCTACTAAATGTGTTTGTTTTTGCACGCGGAAGTTTAAAAAAAGAAACGCGTCGAGGAGATGTCGTTGGCCCTCTTACGAGAGGTGGGTGGTAATGAGGAATGAATTAGCTCTCTTTATTTCAAGCGTTTTTGGAGTATTAGAACATGTCGGGCATTGGGTGTTTGTGTAGAAGGCGAGGTTGACGACATTTATTTATTTTTAATAAGTACACAGACCTACATTCGATTTTTGCTCGCTGACTTTCTAATAACGAGCGGTCGATTAATGAACGTTAAAAAAATTCTCGTGGCTTTCAGGAGAGAGTAGTGGTTCTCTTTTTTTTTACGTTCAGTACGCATTAGATTTGTTTGCTTGAAAATAAATCCAGTTCGCCTTTAAACATACAGGTTTCGCTTGGATATTCGAAAATAATGTACGATTAAATGAAATTGTACGTCATTCATTATTCCGTGGAATCGTTTGAGTGACGTATGCCACTAAACTATGTCAGAAAAGATAAAGCTGCGGTTTTTCGCATTTTAAGGAATACACCCTGCCCTTCCGTAACACTTGGGAACAGAGCCGGCTTGATTGAGGTGCGAACTGTGCGACTGCACAGAGCGCCGCGCTCTCTGGGAAAGATTTGTCGTACTTATAAAATACCTGCATTTAAAAAAAATATCGATGTGTCATAGTGAGAAAAATTGCTTTAGTTATTATAATTTACTATTTAAAATGTTCGAGGCTCCGCGCGCGCAATTTTCACCGGGCCCCGCGATTTTCCTAGCCGTCTTTGCTTGGGATGAGTTCTAAGAAAGTACCTTTAAAGGGAATCCCTGTTATGCGAATCAAGCGTTGCATAGTGAGAGGAGGATTGCGCTCTATGACCCGTCAAACACCCTCCTCCAGGCACAAAATTCCCAAACCTCTCTCCGATGCGCATATATCTACAAACAGAGTGTTGTTGTCTATTGTCTAAGTTTACAAACAAAGCACTCTGGCCTTCCAACTCGTCTCTTCCTTGTTCTACAATCTGGACTCCAACATACCAAGTCAGACCAAACCGCGTTAATTCGAACAATAATAATCCGCGTGTTCATTTTTTTATTAAAACAAACCGTGTAGTAGCGAACCCGTGTTATAGGAGGTCCAGGTGCATAATTGCCATTCGTGTCGCATACTTTTTCAGTACTAAGGTATTACTTCACAGTTTTACGCTCACTCTATACAGTGTATTGCGCAGCTGAAGCGACTCACTTCTGTCTTAACCGATTGCATCAAGCATTCCTAGGGATCGAGTCAGCCATCTATCTCGGAATTGGAGCAGCAGGTTTTGATGAGTAGGTTACGGCGGATGGCGTCCCAATAAGGAGATCACGGGTTCGAGCTCTTTACCTAGAATTCGCGGCGAGAGACTGGGAAACGTAAAATGAAGTCTCGACAAACGTGACGAATCTTTGCAGCGGTTTGGACATGTACATTTCTTCACAGCGATAATTTATTAATATGCGTGTTTATTTTATAAGCAGTGATTTTTTTAAACGCAGCAGCATTACAGTTTAAACATCAAGTTTAAAATGCACCCTGTTGAAATTTTCACAAAAGAACGTTCGCCGAAATTTATAGTTTTTAATTAGCTTATCAAAATTACTCCCACCATTACGTTCCACTCGAAATATCGTTTAAACTTTGCTTGAAATCGTGCACAAAATAAAGTTTGCTTTAAATTCATCCAATATTCCACTCTCGTGTTAATAAACGTAGCTAAATATGACGGTAAAGCTTCAAAATCCCGTGAAACCTATTATAACCGTTCTTTCCATTTCCACGGTGTGAGGATAATTAAACTGTAATGGAAATTCACGAAAATGTTGTTCGGGTCCTAGCAATTGCAATGAACTACGCTTGGATTTATCCTGCGAAGGGGCACATTGACGGTTATTTTGGATTTATATAAAACAGTAGGTTTCCTGTATAACGTCTCTTCTTATGACAGCATTTACGAATCTCCAGCTACGATTAATAAATCGCGGTTATCAATTTCCTTTAAACAAGCAAGAATAACACAACGTTTAGATACAAAATCTCCTATTTCTTTTTTTTCGAGTTTTTATAAAGGTTCATCTGCTCGAAGCAGGTGGTGGAAGAGTCCTCCCGTTCGTTCTCCCTATTTCTGCCAAGCATCCGCGGAGCAAATGGCGTTAGAAGGGCATTTATCCAATCCCGGGAGCCCAGATTCCACGTCTTTTTCCCTCCACCTGTCCCTTAGCAACCCTCCAGGCCTCCGTCTTGGTCGCGGAGAACACCTTTACCTCAAACCATTCCTCCCTTCTCCTCTTCGCCCTCACCTGTTGAACCGACTCACGCGTGCTTTCATCCCGAAGGGAAGGAAGACCGCGTTCGCCCCTATTTCGTTTTTTCCACGCCGTCTAATTATTAGGCTCCCCTGAGTGGGATCGACATCTGCGGTCGTTTTCATCTTTTCTTCAGAGGGGCCGAGAGAGGATGGCCTCCGCGTTCTTCTTCGAGGAGAAGATGCAGGGAGAGAGGGAGGGGGGGGGAGAGAGAGAGAGAGAGAGAACTGGCATGCCTCCTCCTCCACCTGCATGCCCAAAGAATCAGATCGCGTCTGAACTCACTGGATGTGTGTGTGTATGTGTGTGTATGTATGTGTGTATGTATGTGTGTGTGTGTGTGTGTGTGTATGTATGTATGTATGTATGTATGTATGTATGTATGTATGTGTATGTGTATGTGTATATATATATATATATATATATCGCTTAACTTCGATCGGTTCGGTAACATTCTCACGAATGGGTTCTCCTCCCTCGATGAAGCGATTTCGCGTATTTTGAAATGTGCCGCTTGCAAATTTCGTGCGATTTTGTAAGCAGTAAAATCATAAGTAAGGTAATCTGTTACAAAAGAATTTTATGGCGCGCAACCTAAGTCGACGCACTCCCCTATAATCCCAATAATATGAATCTGTTATGTTTTGAAAATGAAATAAAATTTCACTGAAATAAGACACGAGCACACTGACGTGTTATAAAACTGCTGTTATCAACCTTTTGCATCTTACGTCTCATCAGTCATTTCGTCAAAATATACCCGGGTCCCATCATGATAGCATATAAAAACCCCTACCCAGGGCCGGCTCAACAATACAAGCGGACCAAGCGACCGCTTGGGGCGCCTAATTTTTAGGACGCCAAATTTTTAGGAACGCCATATTTTCCTGGGAAAAAGTTTTGGAAAATGCGTTAATTTAGTTTTTCCATTTGGTTTTCTGTTGATATATTTAGTGTTTGCAGCTGGCGAATATATGTGAAAATGTGAGTTCAAATGAATGTTCAGCGGCAACAACCCGGTTCCGAATGGTACAATGGGATTTCCGAAAGCGACTTCCGAGAATACTACCGACTACAAATGACTGGATGTGGTTTTTCCAGCATTTTGTTGTTGTGTTACATGTTTGGGATCTTTTTGAAATTTATTTTTCTGTGAATAAAGCCTTGTTTTTTTTATTAAACTGTTTAATCATAAAAATACACAAAACATCAAAATAATTATATCTTAAAAAACTACTAAACTATCGAATTTGAATGAAAAATTTATGTATCGATGGGGCGCCATAAATCTGCTTGGGGCGCCAAAATGTCTTGAGCCGGTCCTGCCCCTACCTATTCTAAGAAGTGGATTTTTATGTTAAATGTATTTTATTATAGTATTATGTTAATCATTAACGAAAATTTTGAAGGATATTAAATATTTTTTTATGTATAAAATTTAAATAATAATTATTTAAGAAACTTAGCATCCTACTTAGACGACCTTCGCATTCCACTGGTTGAGAAACACTGTTGTAGATCAGTTCCTATTGGCTTGTAAGATAAATATGGTGGACGTTAGCCAACGTCTCCTCTGAGGCACGTGCTATTTCGAATCTTTAAAAATCTTTTTTTAATCCTTACTTACGCAGTAAAATTTAACGAGACAAAATCGGTTGATAAAAATGATCTTTTTAAAAAAATAGTGCTCCTATGAAACTATATGTATATATAAATAAAATTCCTCCGAAGAGCCCGTAAACCTTTTGAACTCCGTAACAGGAATAATTGTGGGTTAAGTAAAATTATACACACAGTAATGGTTAATAACTAGGAACTATTTCCACAAACATAAACTAAATGTATATGCTGATTTTTATAAGGACTGTCTTATTACAAATCGTGAAAGTTGAAGCGTGTGTTTTTCTATATGTTTACATGATTTTTCAGTGTATCTCAGTCGTCTTAATAATTTTCACGCATTTTCGTAGAATTAGATAGCATAGCAAGGTTTCCGGCTTGATTTCTTCGCCGTTTCAACGGCGTGCTACCAGCCGTTCTTTTGTTCCCGACGTTACCAAGTGTGAAGTTTGCGAAACATCGACCGGAGATCAACCGACACGCTGAACGACCAAGAACCTGGAGCGTGCTGTGCTACTGCAATTAAAACCGAAGCTTGGATCGGTCAATAGAAAATTCCTGTTGCGTAGGAGGGTTATGTTATAAGCCTAAGTCGAGGACGATCGAACAAAAAAAAATACAAAACTTTTTAATACATAAAAATTATTTGGTTCGTTAAAGCTTCCCACGTTTGAAACTCTTTTGTTATTATTCATCCATCAAAGCTTATTCTACAACAAAAAACTAGCGTATCCAGAGCCGGCTAACGAAATCATGAAAAGTGTGTAAATTTTGATAAATAAAGCAACCTCTAACACTGACAGTGTTCTATATTTTTTCTGATTTTAAAAAATGTTTGTACTATATATTTGCAAAAAATATTTTTAAAGACCGCGTGAACAAAAATAAATAACTGGAAACTACATTATGAACAGGATCCTCAAATTGGAAACTGAGTAGAAGCCAAATTAAATTCTCCTCAATTCAATTAAGTTGATACATGGATATATAATTCCATGTAAAACAAGGTTCTTGTATTTATATCAATAATATTCTGTCTTAGGATTTCAACGACAAACATTCACCGGAAATTCTCTTCAATAAAGTCGGCAATTCGTCAAACGCAGAATTCGAATCTGAAGTTAACTTTGGCATTCTCCGTTGCCGAATATCGCGGAAATGTCATGCCGTAAACGTTCAGATTAAAAAAACGACCATTTTCCCTGCCAGAGAACGATTTTATCGTCCAGCCGACGTATTTTTTTTAAAACCTCCAAATGGACTGTCATCACTTCCTCGATTACGCAATCCTGCCGCCGGACGATCGCGTGAAATCCGCCAAAAAAATCTGTTTCATTCCGCACGGAACAGTATAATAGCGAAGCGAAAGCTCGAGGTCGCTTTATTTGAACGCTTCCAAAGAGAGACTGGATCAGGGAAATAAACTACAGCCGTCTCTCTCCTGGACACGTCCGAGTCAATCCGAAGAGGTGGGACGATAGAGAGCCTCCTTTTTGCATGGAACTAATCACTCGTAAGGAGGGAGAGGGAAGAGGCGGGAATAGACCAGGGAGAACCTTGTGCAAGGTGCCTCTTGAGGTCGAAGTCCCGTAAAGCAAGGAACGGGGAGGGGAATTGCATCGGCCGCGAATAATGCCCTAAGATGGTCCCTTGTGGTACTCTCTTTAAAAAAAAAAGACGTCCGCGGTCGGTTGCACCCGAGAGGAAACTACGCAGTGAGGAAGAGAGAAAGGAATCGAGGCATTGGTTATGTGGTACCTGGTGCCGAACGGAAAGGAGTGGGGAATTGAAGGTAGAGACCGGAAAAGAGAAGTTCTCTTTTAATGCTCCAGTGGCACATAAAGTACCGCTCCCATAAGAGGTGTGGGTGTGGCGGAAGGGAGGATGGAGAGAGGGGGCGGGAGGACGTCTCTGAAGTAATCGACAGGGACCTCTCCGTCTACTTTCAGCCACTGTTCTCGGATATGTTCGATTGTCCCGAGAAAGACCGTTCACTTTGTTATAGTGGATGCATTTCCTCGTTTGTTATTATCCCAACAATGGCCGTTCCGGGGTCTTTTTTTCATGGGATGTGCCTCGAAGATATGTGGGGTTTCAGTTGGCTCTTTTGTTCCGTACGATTGAAAGTGATGTGATGTAAAATTTTGTAGTTTGATGTGTGAAAGGTGTGACGTAACATCAAAAGTTGTGTAATTATAACATCCCCTTTCTTTCTAGGGTCAAATTAAAATTACAGTGTCAAATTTTCTGCCCATAAAATTTACAATAGAATAGTATATGAAATCGTAATAACGCTATAAAACTGCACCATGACGTAAATTGTGTTTCGCGAGAATGGTTTTTATTATACAAATGTTTGGTTTTTCTAATTTTTAATAATATCTATTAAAGCCAATTGATTGTTGTTGTTAAATTTCAAATAATTACGGCATAAAGAATTTAGGGAAATGTTTGAAAATAATGAGAAGAGAAGAAGACGTATCGAGCTCGTCTTATGCTCGGAATTCAATTGATTTTTTTTCTTTATTTTTAGAATGTGCTGCCGGAGAATCACCAATGATGACGGCTGTTTTTTGTCGCTGAAACGTCCATCTAGATTTTCAAAAATGTCGGATGGATCTTGGAGACATCTAATTTGTCAAAGTGAGTACACTTTGAGTCATGAAAATTTTTTATTGAATTTTTGGACGATAGAGTTTATTCTAATGTGTACATGATTCAGTGCGGAGAGCTTAACAACAACGGTTTATTTAATCGGAAACGAATGAGAAAATGATGACAAATTGAAAGCGTTGTATTTCTTGGCGTCGAATTTATCTTGTTGGAGATGTTTCTTTTCACTTTATTCAATCTAGTTCGGTATCTGGTGATATTAGCTAGCAATAAATATGAACATAAAAAACATTCTTTACGATAAATTCATAACAAACAGGGCACACACAAACGACACCGAGTAATACCATGATAAGCATAAAAGTGTCAAGCTTGAAAAATTATTTATTAGTCTCGTGTACCTCTAATAGCCATAAAAAGGTTATCAAAATGCTTGTTAAGGGCATTGGAGATACCTAAGATACTTAATTTTTCAATTATGATACTTTAATGAATTTGTTTTCAGACGTGAGACGAGATCGATAATTCACTATCGAACTACGGGTAATGAACACGAAAATTGAAATTGAGGAATAAAAACGATGTTTTCTAAACGTTCAGGATAGTCACGCAAGAGCTGTAAACTCTCCCTAGTCTATTCATAAATCCTTCCAACGACAACGACCTTCCTACTTCACGCTTTAACAGACCCGTAACGGAATGTTAACAAGTTCGCGATAAATGCGAGGTTTTTAATGGATAAAAAAACCACGATTCCTTTATTCATACCCGAGGGTCGAAAAGAGACGGGATAACTCAAACCCCTTTGTCTCGTAGGTTGTTTATTAGCCCTCTTTTAGGACGCTTCGCTTTGCGCCTACGACTTCCTCTTTTTTTTCTCCTCCGCTTCACGCATTAAAAGTTTCGTAACGGAATTTTTTTTTGAAAAGTAGATATATATACTCGTGTACAAATACGACGGTCGGATTCCTCTGAATTCTTCTGAAACCAACGCATGGGTCAACGCTTCTTCTTGATAGTGGGGTGGGGGGGAGGGGAGGGGGAGATAGGGAAAGGAGGGGGAGATCGAATGAGAAGTGGAGAGGGGGGAGGAACTAGAGAGAAGCGAGGAGAGAGTTGGGAAGAGAGAGGGGATATAGAGGGGGAGAGAGTTGGGGAGAAACGGACATACAGACAGACAAACTGCTTTATTCAAGGCGAGATTGGGACTACTTAGAGAGTCACGTCTTCCATCTAACCCTTTGTCAAAATTACAAATTACGAAAATATTTAGATATGTACATAGATAGGGATGTATTTATACAAGACAGTGTATAAAAAAGCATACTGTGTCAAGTAACTCAAACTTGAAGAGAATGGGAATGTTCTTTGTAGGGGAAAAGCTAAGGATGATTTATTACCAAGACTTAGTAAAAATAAAACCCGCTGCAGGAAAACACCCACACAAGAAAGCAGGGATAAAAAACCCGAGAAACCCACTAATTGCATAATCTAAATTAAATTAGAAGAACACAGAAGATGAGTACAAGACGACATTCTCACTCTGTCATACATGCTATCGAAAAACTAACAATATTGATAACACACCAAACACATAAAGTAAAAATACAAGATTGAAATAAAAGTGACATTATAACGCAAAGACATAGCGATGAAGAGAAGAGGGAGGGAGGGAGATACTGTACAGGGCTCCAGAACGTGCGTGAGAAGGAGGGAACGAAATCGCGCATGTGAAATCGGCTATCCTTTACGGCCAGCGGGCATTCTTCTCTCCCATCCTCCAACTGAATACAAACGACGATCTAAAATCCTATCTCACGCGCTCCCGTCCGCCATATTGTTCGCGTCTCTCTCGACGGCGTCCCCATCCCACTGCAACCGTCTCATTTTTTTTTCCGATGGCTCCTCCGTGCGTGCGTGCGTGCGTGCGTGTGTTTGCCGGATTGCGTCACCACCATGAGGTGCGGCGGAGAAGGAAGGCGTTGGCAAAGTTTTCAGGTAAGAGGGTGCGGTAGTCATTCTCTCTGAGGGCGTGAACGTAAATAAAAAGCTTCTCATCCGCGGAGGATGAAATCGTCCATCTTATGTCGACGCTTTTCGATGTCGTGGCGGAGTTTTCGTCGATGGCGGTGGGCGTCTTTGTATTTTTCTTTTCTTTTCTTTTTTTTTTTGATGACTTTGGGAGTCGTTTCCATGGAGACACCGGTGGTGGGAGTGCCGAATCGCGGCACCTAATTAATCATTCGCATAAATCGGAACCACGCACGCGAGTGGAATAGGCGGTGCCTTAAACGAAGGGTGTATTAAGGAAGGGGACTCTTTTTTATTTCGTCAACCTCGGTTTGTTTGTTTTTTTTCAAAATAAACATAAACGACAGGTGGCGGTGGAGGTACACGAGGCGTGGAAAATAAAAGCGGTCGAACTTCTAGGAGGGAAGTCGAAAAATTTTTCCATTGCTATAAAATTAGTATAATTACAGGTTACCGCGGAGGCACACACCAAAAGGAAAAATTTATTCTTAAAGTTGCGGTAAATTCGAGTCGTTGATATGCCGGTATTTTTCTTTGAAGCTTTATTTGAAGGATTGAGATTTTCTTTATTTTAATTATAAAATAAATATAATTTTGAGGAAATTCTTAGATTATTAAGCGTGATTTATCTTCTAGGAATTAACAAGTCGAATTTTTAAATTATGTAACACACTATATGATTTGCCAGTTTTTTTATTACGCCGTAAAGCATATTGATAAAATTTATTACAGTGAAGCGAGCGCTTGGATGAGTTTCTTGTATTTTTTCCTAAATTATAATAAAAACGGAGCTACTGATTATCTGATTAATTACATCACAATTAACATTTCAGTAAGAATTTCCTAAAATTCCGTGAAAATGAAAATAATAATGCCTTTAGAATCTGTCCTCGGTGAATAGCCAATAGCGAAGTCTGCGTTCACCTGATTTTCCAGCATTTTAAAGGGCCATTGAGCGTACTTAATTTATCATCCAGATTCCAACTTTAAGGCAGCGGTGCGCTAACTGGGGGGGGGGGGGGCGCGAACGATTTGACGTGGACCGCAAATCGCTGTTTTTTTTTTAAAGAGGGACGTGAGTTTACCCGACCTGGCGCAAGCTATCTGATTTAACGTGAATGTATTCGGGACCGATGATAAACTGGCAGGACAATCTAACAATGTTACGCTCTGGTATTTATAGATTCTTTGTAGAGGTACACAACTAACAGTAAGTACAGTTGACCCCCGCCGAACGCGGGGGCTACGTTCCTGCCAATGACCGCGCACGGCGACTCCGCGTGGTATTGGTATAATGGTAAAAATTAGGCTCCGTTCCAGGACCTTGGATGTTAGTCCTAAAAATCTATAACCCTTGCGCCACTAAATGTAAAATTGCTTATGCCGTTGGAATGCCTAGGGAAGGTTCGGCCTCAGTCACAAATATTCTTTCGTGAGAAGAAGTCGAGTGTACTTTAATTTGTTCATATTCTTCAATCGCTTGGTAGATTTACTCTGATATTATTATTTTCTACTGAATATGTATAAATGGATTAGTAAGAGTGTTGAAAAACGTGGTGCTGCTGCTGCGTGCTTATCTGATGAATATGCTGCTGAAAATAAAATACAGAAGGTACGTGAAAAGGAAGTATCTGACGAGGCAACTCTTTGTACAAGTAAAGAAAACGCATCTTTAAGTCGTAAAATAAGAAAAAAGAAAGAAGAATTTATCAAATTTGGATTTTCGTGGACTCTGGTTAAGAATAAGCAAAGAACCCAGTGCGTAATTTGTTTTAAATGTTTAATTTTTTTCCCTTGCATATACTTAAACGCCAGTTATGTCGTGTTATTGAGCTAATGTGAGATTATTTTTAGTATGTAATGTCAACAAAAGGGGGGGGGGGCGGGTCCATCTTTTACATGGACCAAAAGGGGGGCGAGGCCTGAAAAGTTTGCACACCATTGCTTTAAGGGACCTCAACTGCTCCTTTCTTTATTAAAGGAACCTCCGTGTTTCAGAAGGAACATATACGAAGCGAAGACAGCTCAATATCAAAATCCCTTTTAAACAACGAAATCATTTCCAACGTTCCGATGGATCCATTCCACGTTTCAAAATTCCGAATTCCGAGACTCTCCGAACTCCACGTTGAAAATCGCGTGCCCTGAAACTCCGCCTTCTACACCCCGGATTACCTCTTATAAGCTCTCCCTTTATCAATCATCCCTCGAATAATTACCATCTTAAACCTCTCCTATTAGGCCAAAATCCGCATCTAAATGGAAGTTTAATCCGCTCGTGGCGTCGAAACAGAAATGGAAGGATCTTCTTCCTTCCCCCTTTTTCATCTCCTTTCAGGTTCGGTACGGGTGCTTTGTGGAGAGGGATGGTGGAGTAGGGGAGTGGGGGGGGGGAGGGGAGTGGGGGGAGGGAGGGGGAGGGAGGGGGGACTAACGCTAAGGAGCTTCGTAGGTGAAGGTGGGAAGGCTGCTTCCGTCCTTGACTCTGTTCGCACACACAGCCTTATTAATTATGGGGTTCCTCGCGCGTTCCCCCTTCCACCTTCGCTTTAAGGGGTAGTGAGGGCCTTCTTTGTTGTTGAGGCTGCTGCTTCGAGAATGGCTCTCGAGGTTGTTGGCGTGTGGCTCGTCCTAATTATTAAAGCCGTGGAAAGTTTGTTCGCTAGGCAAAGTGGAAGAAAGGGGGAGGAATGGGGTTGTGCGTGAGACTTTTATTTTTAGCGATACGAAAGCTTTTGTCGAAAATGCGCACGCGTGCTTACAATTTGTAGTAATTGAAGTCGACGAACCTTTTTGGCTTGATAAAGGAATGCATTTCTTTCGAACGTTAATTGAGAGATGTTTTTCAAAATAAAAAGAATATGGTGCTCCCTCGAGTTGATTTTGGGACGGCGAATTCAGTTTATCTTAATTCGGATCGAGAAAATACGCAATGGAGAACATTTTCTGGGAACACAAGTTTAATGTACGTAGTGATACCGTCCTTGACCTGACGTGCTGATGAACGCAAAACAATAAAAAAAAGGTCAAATTTGAGCAAAGCCGTGCAATATATTGCTTCCTACTTTTGTGTGTCGAAATTAATAGTCTTAATGCACGGGAATACGAAAAGTGTGAGGTCGTTAATTTAAGAATGGTTACAAGGCTTTTTTTTGCGATTTTACATAAATTTTAAATTCGTGTTGATTTGTGTATCCATGAAAACGTGGTTCAGATGTCAAGTATACATGCGTAGTGATAAAATATCGCGTTTGAATGAGGATATTCGAATACTTGTCCTTGGGTATATTTCAATTCTCCGGGATTTAAACTGCACAGTCGGCTTGTTGCGTGTATACTTGCGTCATTGCTTTTCGTATCGTGGTTACATAACAACTTTTCGTCATTTTAATGAAAATTATAGTTTAGACAGCGTGGAGATATTTTTCTGCGGTTACACTTTAATATAAGGAAAAAATTAAATACGGCTATTGATTTCAACCATGCGATTTAGGTTGCTATAATAACGAGCGAAGCTTCACAAAACGTTTTTTGTATCACGTCATAAAGATTTTATTTTCCCACGAGTGGCCGCCAAACAAATTAGTCCATCTTCATTTTAATAATGACCCTCATCCGGCAGGCGTGAAAAATTTTTTTGCGTTATTTCGCTCGCCATTAATGGCCGCAGCATCGGACCCCGTAATCCTTATGCAAGTCTAAAACCCATTCAGTTGGGGAAACAATTGCATGAATATGAAAGAACGTAGTCGAAAAAATGCGGCGGTTTCCGTCCGAGGCGCGATTTTGTCGGGGATTGGGGCGTAGTTTTGAAATTAAAAGACCATGTCGGTAGGGAATCGGATTTGCTTACATTTTCCGCAAGTTTGATCATCTGACTTAGTATATTTTTGCACGAATTTTTGTATTTATCAAAAATATATATATATGCAAGACGTAAATTCTTGTTATTTTAAAAAAATCATCGTCTATTATTTCGCCGCCCTTGAGCAATATTCCGAATTAAAGTTTAAGGGGTTTTTGGCACTTTTGTTTTATTTTCGCCTTTTCCATGAACTGTTAAATTCTGCCTTTGCAGTTTATGCGATGTGAAAAATTTAATTTAATCAATTAGTCATAATATTTCATTGATAGGATTCGAAATATTTATCGCAGGTAATTCTACGGTCTATGTATTAGCTTGAAATTGGGTCATTTTCATTTGCGGAGGCTTTAAAGTGCTTTAAGTTGTTCGGTTCAGATTTTTCCAGTAATCTTAAAATTCATAAAACTAATATCAATGATCAAATTAATTTTTCGTAAAAGAAATAACTTTGCATCCCTAGTAAATTCCAATTCAAGCCTGGGCAATAAAATTTGATTCGATGTAAGAGATATGCAACCGTTAAAAAGACTGCGTTTATTTAAATCATATTAATTTTTTAATTTCTCCGTCGTCTTAAAATTAACGAACAAATTAATCCACCAGAAAACGCGATCATGTTCCTATATAACTTATCCTTTCCTAGTAAATTTATATTTATCCGAAGATTATCCAACGAATTGATGACTGCGTAATAAATTTTAACTATGTAAGCTATGAACCCATTACAAATAATCATTTGCCTGAATTAAATTCATATTTATTTTTTATTTCTCCGTGAATATATAAGGAAAAGACATTCATTCGTTTCATGGACAAATACTAAATAAAAATCTACTTCGATGTTTTTCTCGTGCGTGATGAACCTTAAAGCTGACGTAGCACCTTCTGGCGGAAACAATTTAAACATAACGAGAAATCTACGAAACCTCCCATAAAACCTTTTTATGTCAATATTCTTGCGTTTAACGCTCGTCCAAACCTATCTTCACGTTGATACATATTCGAGGCGAAAACACTTCTCAAAACACTCGGCATCTCACTTCCTACTTAAAGCATAAGGTAAGCATTCAAGGGAAACGTCACGAAATATTTTCATGTGCTGTGCGAAAGGAAATCCAAACACACAAGAGCGTAAAACAGCGCCATCTTCACAGAGCGAGCAAATACGTCGGTCACGTTCGCTCAGCCATTGCTTTCACCGCGAGACCGAACGTGTGAGGACGTGTTTCTTGGCCGAAGAAGTTTGCGTTTAGGTCACGATTTTGAATCCGTCTGTGTATGAGGAAACAATTGAGAGGAGTTTCGAGGAAGACGAGTAATTTTGATATTTTAATATTTTCTCAACAGCGGTTCGTGGCATAACTGTTTGTTCGTCAAAATTAATATATTAAATGGATACACTAAATTTTCGCCCTAAAACAATACTAAGTATCGGATAAATAAACATTTCGGCAAAAAAGTTATGTTTTTTAAAAAAATGTACATTATAGCGTTGTGCTGAGCACGTTAAACTGTAAATGACAAGAAGTTACTGAAAGGAAATCCGACTGCATGGCAAAATTTCGAATTCATTATATTAATCTGAATTCTTCGTAGTAATACGCCGATTCTGAATCGTTAAAGAGACTTAGTTCGTTATATAAGTATGCCAAATAATTTTCTGAATGAATACTTCGAAATTAATTTTGTCTGTCCATAAAGAATCGTTACCAATGGCAAACATTGGAACGGTCGGTTTCGATCGAAAACTAGAAATGACTATTAGAAAAGTTATAATCTTGCTTGAAATGGCAGGAATATCTAAAATTTAGTTTTGATCGCGTATTATAGTATACCGGGAACGAAATTAATATCCATAGCAAAATAGCAAGTCCTTAACGAAGTAATTTATAATTAAAAGTGGAAACTCAAAACAAGTACTTTTGGAATATGAAACGTTTTTCTTCCGAGATTTCTAAAGAAAATAAATAAATAAAGAACCTGAAGTATTTTACGTTTTTATCGCTTCGTCACTGCGTCTTCTTCTTCCAAAAACGCGGTGACGCATTTCCCCAAGGACGACGAGAAAATGAATAAACATGAGGAATAAGTTAAGGTCAAAAGATGCTCGCAGGCAAACGAGTGTTTAAGTTAGATAGAGAGAGAGAGAAATAAAAACAGATTCTCTCTATAGAACAAGACGCCAAAAAAAGAGTCAATTCCCTTACCTTCTTCTCCCGCCGGGAGGTGCTTCCTCACGAACTGAACGGCCTCGTGAAGATGATCCTCTCTAGTCACGTCCAAAGGAGTCAGGATCCTAAGGGTTGGCGACGTGGCCGCAGCGGCTACTGCGGCCGACAAAGCTCTTCCTGCAGCTCCTTCCACGTCGCGGAAACCCGCGAAGACCCTGAATCCCAACCTATCCAAGTGTAAGGCTATCTGCATGCCCAAAGATCCGTCGCACGATGTCACCAGCACAGACCTTCCGCCTCCGACCCTACCCCTTCGTCCGAAACGGATGACACCACCGCCTCCCACTTCACCATCGCCTTCGCCGTCGCTGAACACCTCGTCGTCGGTGTCTTCGCCGGCTGCGCCTCCTCCCACGCCTCCAACGCAAAGGCCGCAGCCTCCCTTCTGCCTCTTACATACCAGGTTACGACCCAAGTAAAGTAGCAAGGCGGCGGCTATGGAACACAAGGCGACGATCTGCAAAGCCAAAACCCAAGCGGTCTGTTCTTCCATTTCGCTCGTTTAGTTTTTCTGACGGTGGGATACCTTCCTGCCGTGCGTTCACATCTCACGGGCGACGGAGATTTTATAATCCGACTCCACGAGGTATCCAACTCCGGGACGAGCTGACGTTTTCTCTCTTCCTTTTAGAGTCCGAATAGGGAATGGACTTAGTAACAGTCTTGTACCTCTCTCTCTCTCTCACACACACTATCTTAAACTGTTCACGTACGTTGGAGTTTGCCCTCGGGTCAGATTCCGACACAGTCTGCAAATATAAAATTTTTCCGGAAGGCGATGCGACGATTGCCGGTCCTGTTAATAACTCTTCGGACTCTTAAACTGAGGAAGGTGCCTCGCGGCGATCTCTCTCGAAACCAGTCTGGTCAACCGTTGCACTATTGCTCCCTCGCGGAAGGTGTGTCCCGCGAATGCGATCGGATTCGAAAACAGACACTCTTTTCAGCGTCGGCACGCGGAAGCTATCCTTAAACTCGTGCGTGTGCGCGTTCTTAGAGTAGGAAGAGAGAGAGAGAGAGTAGCGACGCGGATGCCACCTATCTTTCGTTACCTCACAAACTTATTTTTTTCCATCTATGGTTCACGTAAAAGGTGCCTCTTCTTCTTCGATCCTTCTTTTCGAATTTTCTTTGGGATATCGCACAAAAGACGTGGTATTATCCTTAAGACCGTCGAATTTCTTTGTCCAGTAAACTATTGTGGACGGGTAAAGGGAAGTAGAATTGTAGATGAGGGTGGAGACGTGCCTTCGTCGTTAAGAAGGTGTGGTATATGAAAGGTGTGTAGGTGGGTGTTAGGGTCACCCGACTGAGGGTATTTGAGGGGGCGGAGAGGAGGGAGGAAGCTTTTTTTCGGGGGGGGGTGGGGGGTGAGAAGGAATGCGAACCCGGAGGCGCTTCTAAAAGCCTCCTGGCTGGGTGCGGCGCTAGGCTACGGAGAGGGTGGGGGATGTCGTAACCGTCTTCTCTTTCTTCTCGACCAATCGCAGTGCCGGATTCCTCGCGGTGGTGTGGGGTGCGGGTGTAACGGGCGGTAAGGGGAAGAAGGGGAAGGTTGTTTTTGAAAACGCTGATCGAACGTTGAGAGTACCTGAGACGTCGGTTGTAATTAGTATAACAGACGAAAAGAAAACAAGCTTTGGGGATAGGAAGAGGATTCTCGTTAACACAGGCACACGGTACACAGGCGTTCAGCGCCAAGTGTATTTTTTATTAACCTTTTAAGACTTGACGAAGTGAACCACAGATGCAATAAACTTATAAACCACCAAGGACACGTACACAGATTTCGAAAGGTTTCTCCCGATCGTCGGTTAATTTTTTTCTCTCTCTCTCTCGCTAGGAGCACTCAAAACCGATGTAGAAGGAAAAAACTCTTGAGGCGATTATATCCACGGGCTTTTTTTATATTATGAAACGAGAATTCTAGCACCGAAATCACCTTTCACTTCGCCTTCTGAAACTCTTTCCTACTTTACCTCTCCCCTCTTTCTCTCCAACCTTTCTCTTTTCCCCTCCTTTTCTCCGTCTTTCTCCCTTTCCTTTAATTTCCACTCGTCGCTTTGAAAAAAATATCCTCACTGGCGGGTGCGTCGACCGTCAAAAAAAGTCGACAGCAAAAGTCATCCACGTTCCTCGAGAGGTGCACTTCCTGGAAATCCACACCACGCAATCCTTCTTCAACAGCTCTTCAACCTCTCGCTGAAAACGTCCCTCGCGGAGAATATCTTTCTCCTAGGCGACGCGGCGGAGGCGACTCCGTGGTGACGGAGGAATTCCTTCAGCATTTATCGAGTCCTTTAATTCTTTTCTGAACGGCACGGGATGATATCGCGATAGAGATGGTTTTTAAACTAGAAGAACCTTTTTACTACACGCACGAGGGCGGGGAAAACTTGATGAAATCGAAGAGATCGGAAAGGGTTGCGACCGTTCGCTACGGAGTTCGCGGCATCTCTGAGGAAGCACGGAGTGAAGTAGGACGCCGCAACCGAGTTGAGAGGAGTGAGAGGGGAAGGGAGAGGGAAGAGGAGGGGACGGAGGGAGGGGGGTAGAGGGGGAGAGAGAGAGCTAGGTGGTAGGGAGAGAGTTGAGGAGGAAAAGTGGTGGTCGTGGAGGAGAGACGGTTGGCCCACGGATGAGGAGAGAGAGGAAGGAGAGCGGCAAAGGAGAAAAACCGCCGCTGGGAATAGGTGGGTTGGGTTTTGGTACGGAGAAATGGGAGAGAGAGAGAGATGCTGGATTTCCGATGCGAGTGGAAAACTGGCTTTTACAAACAAGGTCCTACTATGACAAGTGGTACGCGTTTCGAAAAAAAAAAACTGCCGCGTAATGTGAGTCCGTGTTACGTGAAACTGACTTTGCGTAGTGTTCTATACACCTTCAGACACCCTCATTCAGACCCTACTATGACTTTGCATAGTGAAAGGGAGGGGTTGCGTTCCATACCCATTCAGGCACCCTCCTCCAGCTTTGGTGTACAAATAAGAGAGTTATTGCCGGTTATCTAAACTTATAAACAATCTTGAATCCCACATTCCAAGTCCGCGTAATATCGAGCCGTAATCCGCGTCTTGTGAATTTTTCATCATTTTAAAACATGCCGTCTTGTAGCGAATCCATATCATAAGAACACATAGGAGGCCAGGCTACGCAGCAGCCGTCAACAGTGAGGATTCACTTATAGTAGATTCTAAACAAGTTAGAAAAGTGGGTATACAGCGTAACACAAATGGGCGCGTTTCGTGCAATGGAGTATTTGAAATAAATGATATACGTGTACACAAGGAAAATAGCGTTTTAAAGTACTTTTCTTCGCCATAAATAATCCATTTTATTCCTGTTTAAAAATATTGCATGCACACGTAAGGAAATTAAACCTATTTTTGTGCGATTGTTTATGTTAGCTACAACGATTAAGTACCCATGCAAGAAATTTTCCAAGTTCAGCTCGAATTAATATATTCTTGTTTGGTTTTCTTAATAACGGCTACTCCTACGATAAAAATGTATAGGAAAACAAATACTCTAAATTACCAATTCTACAAGTTTCAGTTGAAAAATCTTTCGATATGAGCAATACTTAACGAGATATGACGGAAAGTTAATTTTTATCACTAGTAAAGTGGTAACCGTGATTGGCATACGTGATTAATTTTTGCGATTTTCTTATTGTCTTTGATTGTAAGTCCTTAATATCAAATTTCATGAAAATCCGTTCGGTGGAAGCCGAGAACGAACATGCGCTAATAGGCGCTCATGCTCAGCGGCGTAGCGGAACTGTAGCGAACCGGTGCAACGCACCGGAGCCCCCTGCCCAAGGGGCCCCCAAATGACCCTGACACTATGTTTCATGATAAAATTAATGATAGAGGCCCCAAAATCGAATTTTGCACGGGGGCCCCATACTAAGAGTTAGCTATGCCACTGCTCATGCTGGAAGCGAAACGTGCCTAAAAAGAAAAGAACATTCAGCGAATCACCGCTGATAACGGATGCTTTTTGGCCGGAATTCGCATGTGGTTTTTTTCAATATTTTTCTGACTGTTGGAGAGACATAATCGATTCGATTCCATCAAATAGGCGAAATCGCCAATTCTCTTGTGAATGATATGTATCTTGATAATTCGACAGTAAGCAGGCTTAAAGTTGTCGCGAGATTATTTGGATGGAATGAATTAAAATTTGGAATCCAAATCCAGGGTCTGTTTTTAACACTCGATAGCGTTTAAGTGATCTATCTCCTCTACCCATTAAAATGTCGAGTGAGCCATAAACGATTTTCGGTTTACTTAAACTTTAATGATCACGGAAGATACCTAGATCGTCTGTTAGATTGAAGCAAGAATGTCGATCGTTGGTCCTTGAATTCTGTTTCGTTTATCTCCACCACTATATTTTAGTAAGTCTGTCTATTTGTCTATCTGTCTGTTCCTTTATGCAAGCCCAAATTTCTCAACCGATTCCGACCAAATTTGGCACGACTGTAGGGGATACCAAGGGGAAGATTAATGTGTGGTTTTAGTGTCCGTCCGTCCGTTCGTTTCAAAATGTCGGCCCATTTTCTGTCTGCTTCTGTCTGTTCCTTCATGCGCGACCGCAATCAACCGATTCCAACCGAATTTGACACGATAGTAGGGAACACTAAGGGGAAGGTCAACACGGGGTTTTAGTGTCTGTCTGCTTGATTCAAAATGGCGGCCGATTTAAACGTTAAACTACACGTATTTTCCCGAGTCCTACTATTGATTTGAATCAAATTTGTTACGATTGTGGAGGTTTCCCAGGAATAATTCGTATGTGGTTTTTATTTCTCTCTGCGCCTTTTTGTACGAAACGACGACCGATTGACTTCTTAAATACCATGTATCATCTGGGAATCCGATCGGATTTGAACCAGATGTCTCCGGGCAACGCCGGGTGTTTTTGCTAATTTAAAATATTTGAGAGTTATTAGAATTTTAACGTTTTTTCCGTATGTTTAGAAAATGAAGGAAACAACCGAAAAACTCATCTGTTAAGTTGGATTCTTATATTTGCGCTATATGTATGTTACTTATCGATAGTAAATTGAATCACATCATCATCATAGGTAGTCTGTCCGTAGACAGGTCCGTGATTATTCCTGGTTAAACTTGCATCTCCACATACTCCTATTTTCCGCAATGTTTTTCATGTCTTGATAGCTCTCTTTCCCTTTCAAGTCGTCTATCAGCTGAAACCTTTTCCTACCTCTTTCTCTTTTTCCATCCAGTTTTCCTTCTAGCACTTCTTTAATCAGTTTTTATTATTTTAGTAAGTATTATAATTAATTTCGATTTCATTCCAATCGTATTAATTTTTAATCACTTATACATAGTCTCAATATATCAGGATTATGATAATTACGAATGAGAACATACTGATTGTACCCGAGAACCTTAAGTACGATTTTCACCGTAACGCACGGAGTTATGCTTGGAAAACTTAAGGATTTAAAACTATATGGAGGTGAGTACTTACCTTATTTTATTTTCAATTTTAAATTCGGTAAAATATCTGTCAACTTATTCCTATAAATAGACGGGATATGTAATGTTTCAACTTAATGTGTTTTAAAAAAAAACCCATTTGGAATTTCTTTCTTCCTACGAACGGTAAATTTCATCAATTAGAAAAGGGATAACATAAATTGTTTAAAAAAAGAATCTTATAGCAACCAGGATCTAAGTAGCTTATTTTGGAAGTAACAGAAATCATAAATCCTAAGCAAAAACCTTGAACGAGGCAGGAATTTATGTAAATGAAGTGTATTTCAGTCATGGTCATATTTAAATAGGTTTTTCGAGAACCGCTTCTGGAGCTTCACTAAAACTTTAAGTATATGACGGGAAAGTAGTGAGAACGTTTTGAAAATATAAAATTAATATTTTCACATGAAATAAACACGTTTACACGTGGGCACTTCCCGATGATAAATCACGCTATTTATCCCCGTCACATTTGACGTTCAGTTCTACTAGTTATAATATATTACCGTAATGGCGTACGTCATAGGTTCATTGTCATGCATGGCGTTAATATTAAACTCAGAAAGATGACGTGATCGCAGCATCATCGTATGAATTAGCTGTCGTAATTTTGAGGTAGCATCCGAAAGATATTTTTGCCTATAAACTTCCACGTATCTCAGAAGGATTCTTTAAATTAAACAAGAGGATATGCTCCATTTCTTATCGCCGCGACCGGCGCGGCGGTTCAAATAACGAATTTCTATATTTTCCTCGATTTAATCGAGGACAATATTAAATCTTTGCGGGCGTACATGCTTTCTAAAATTCACCGAACCGAAAAGCGGCAATACAGTTGATGTACCGCGAAGCGCGTGAAGTATGGATTAGGCGCGGCGGAGCACTCTTTTGTTATGTTCGAACGCGTCATTTTTCTTCTTCAACACCGAAAAAAATCAGTGAAAATATTTTATTCTGTTATTTGCGTATAAACGACCTAACTTTGGTAAAAATGTGTCGAAATCTAAAAAGATTCTATTATTTTTATATTAGCAGCAATTTAGATCATTAACGGGGTTATAGTCGTTTCCATTAATAACGCGGAAACTATCGTTATCGCTTCATGGGGGAGACGGTTTCAGTTGAAATCCGGAATTTGACGGCAGCGTCATTCGCATTTTACTTAATTCTGCCGTGATCTACTTAATTGAGTTGTAAGGGTAATGATATAAATTCAAGCGACGGCGTCGCATTATGACCCGTCGGCCTCTATTGCCGCGCCGCAGATCGAGTTTGTGATGGTAACGAAATTTCGCATTGTTGAAGGTTGTTAATGCAAAGTTAAATTCGAAAACGGCCACTGCGGAATCGAACTTAATTTGTTTGATGGAGTTCATTTGTTTTCCGATAACAAATATCATGAAAATACCTTCGCAGCAAGAGCCGTGCAGTGACATATTCATATTTCTTCGCCCTTTAGACGTTCAACCGTCATACGTCCTTGAAATGAGCCTCAAAGGAGATCAAATCGAAGATTTTTTTCTTTTCTCCTAAGATTAAAATGCTGTCGGATTGAAAGAGCTTAAATTATGGGGTATCAAAGCAACTAAGTGGCGCTGATGCGTTTGACAAGTTAACCATATGGTTAAAATTAAATTGAAAAACTATGTTTCTCAAATTGACGTAAAAAAAGGCTGGGAAAAGCAGGCGATCCGCTGAGAATAGATTAGAATCTACAACATGTAAATAGGCGAATCGCCGCTAGTTCTTCTATTAGAATCTTCCATAGTGAATAGCCACTGATGACGGCTGCTTTGATGACGCATGCTGCTCTGTACGCAACACGGTTTCTCAAGCCTTTTGTAGCTAGTAGGGGAAAGCTTTGCTGCACCTCAGTATACGTTGATTTCAAACAAGGAAGTATACATATGATGGCGTCAAATTCTTAAAACACGATGTATCGTATTAAATTAAATAAAAATCATTCCTTTAATTGTGGGGATTGATAACTTATATGTTATAATAGCACTGATTTAGTCCTTGTAATGAGAATCGATGGACTATGTTACAATGCCATTGATTTTAAAGTACCAGCTAAACTTATGATGACGTTATCTTAAACGCGAATTTGTTTTGCAAAATGTGAAAAATGTTTTAATGTCGTGTTTCGATATTTTAAAAACTGTTTACAGTTATTCTACGAAATGAACGAGAGAACTGAAACACGGTTTGACGAAATTGTGGAAGTAGTAATGCCACAAGCTTCTATTACTAACAAGTACGAAAAAATATAATGACACAATTCGTATTTCGCGATTTTTCTATTCGGAATCCTAACACACCGAATATCCTAATTTTTTCATAAATTTTAGCGTAAAATATACGTTATTGTCTTAGTTGGTGATTATGACTATATAACAAGGCGCGATCTGATTGTGAGCCGAGAAACTTGAAATAAAAAAAAGCTTAGACGCGAGCTGATTCGGAAATTCCGGAGAGGTACCTTAATTTCCCGGAAAATGAGAAATGTTCTACCAGAGTTCTTGCAGTTTTTATCTAATATAATACTATATGGGATTTCCGCGTGACACAGGTGCTGTTGCCTTGGAGATCGTCTTGGTTTATTTACCGGTGTGGTGATTTTTATTAAACGCTTGCAGAATGCAAGTACAAATCGTATAGTAAATAACGCCAATGAAAGCTCTGTGTATCCTATTCATGACGTGCGTTTTTCCTTCTTGTCACTGAAATGAAAACTCAACACGGAAAATTCTGCCCTCATTTTGCCTTTCTAGACAAAAAGCTTTTCAAAAAACAAGTTAGGAAAGTGTAGAGCGTATCACAAATGGGCGCGTTTCGTGCAATGGAGTATTTGAAAGAAATGATATGCCTGTACGTACGAGAAATAGCGTTTCTAAAAATCTTTTCTTCGTCATAAATAATCCATTTTCTTCATATTTAAAAACATTGCATGCACACTTAAGGAAATTAAACTTAATATTGTGAGAGTGTTTATGTTAGCAACAACGAAGAAGTAACCCTGCAAGAAAATTTCTGATTGTGTTCAACTCGAATTAAGACATTCTTATTTGATTTTCTTGATAACGGCTACTCCTACGATAAAAATGTATAGGAAAATAAATACTCTATGTTACTAGTCCTGCAAATGTTATCTGAAAAAAATTGATATGAGTAATACTTTACGAGATACGACGGAAAGTTCATTTTTTGTTACCAGTAAAGTGGTACCCCTGATTGGCTTACGTGATTCATTTTTTGGATTTTCTTATTATCTTTGATAGTAAGCCCTTAATATCAAATTTTATGAAAATCCGTTCCGTAGAAGCCGAGAACGAACATGTGGACGGACGGACAGACCGACGCTATAATAGGCGTTCACGCTGGAAGCGAAACGCGCCTAAAAAGCACTCACTTTAAGTAAAAGAATGAGCACTTAAATATAAATAATTTAGAAAGTACTTATCTCTGGTATCTTCATAAACTATGGCAATGTTATAGAAATACCGATATACGTATTCTTTTATAATCAATTACCACTGAGAACGGTTGCAATGTAGCAGAAATGCGCATTGGTTTGTCATAACCTTGTTATGGGTGTTGGAGTTACTTAAGATAAGTACTTGACTTTTCAGTTTTTTAGTGATTTTTTTTACAAAAAATCCGCTTATGTATTCACTTTTTCTGTCTGTCCGTCCGTCCGTCTGTCTGTCTGTGCACACGATATCTCTGAAACTGTTCAACCTAGATTAACCACAATTTCAGGATAAGTTACTACATATGCGAATTACATGTGGCAAGAATTTGGTGGATCCGGGATCAGCTGCCGCGGATGGGGCGGGGCTTGTAAAAAAATAGCATTGTCGCTTTCTCAGTACTTTTCTAACTCTTTTATTCAAGTGCTTACTCTCGAATTTGTTTTCTACTATTAGACGAGCTCGACAATTCTTTTTCGATCTCCTTTGAAACTCGAGCTATCGAATCGAAGCTGTGTATAGTTGCAGACGACCCGCACGGCAGCCGAAAATACGCACGTGGGTCAGGTATAGCACCCGGGAAGAGAAACGAAACAACGCTGTCATGTGCAATCCTCTTCACCGAGACGTCATTCCTTAAAAAAAATAACCTCTCAAAGCGTGCGTTCTCCGCTGCGAAGACGCGACAACGCGCAAATCGAAACTTCCGCGTACGCCCGTGCGCCCGCATCGCTCTCTTCCTCCTGTGGAGAGAAAGTGCGTGGAGAGAGAGAGAGCTCTCTTTCAGAAGGTGACGCGACTGACATATATATGTATGTATGAATGTATGTATTTATATACTAGTGGACGATAAAATGCGGGAAAAAGAAAGCGGAGATAGGAGGATCCGAAGAGGACACAGAGAGATGGATTGAAGGAGGAATGGAGAGATTTTTTTCGGACCTACTTTTAAAAGTATAATAATTTCTGCGAAGGGAGGAAAAGATGGAAAGAGAGAGAGAGGAAAGAAGTTTCTTTTTTGACTAAACTTTCTATATAATTCATCGCTCCGCTTTTTCCTTTCGCGGCTTTTGTGTTCAGAGGACACATACATACATACATACACACTAGGTCAGTATTCAGGATTGCCGGCTGTTGTTAATATTGGTCAAGTATACCGGCCAATACTCTAAATATCTACTGAAATTAAACCATTTTTGACGTTGATTCACTAGGTAAAGTTTTTCGTCCAAATTATTAAGTAAAATGGATGAAATTCTCCGTGTAAAATTTCGCGGTCCACATTATTGATGGCTTAACTGGCTGCATAAGGACCGAAGGACGTAGTTTGCAATTCCCTCGGGAAGTGCTCTGCAACATTATTAATTTCATGGCACGTTTTTGGGTTCACTCGAATTTCGCGGCACGCCTAACTCATTTTAATGAGAATGCGTGGGGCATTTTTATCGCTCCGTAGCCAACAGAAATGGAATAAGAACGCCTTTTGCTAACAGATAAAAGAAATCATTGTTGACATTTGCATTTTTCGTATCGTTTAAATATTCTGTCCGAATTAGAAAGTATAAATATTTCAATACTCCCCTGGTATTGCTTATGGTTTCAAGTAACTAAAACAGCAGGGAAAAAATGCTCCATAAAGTATCGCTCTTTGTTTAAAATTTCGTTTCTTAGCTCGAGGGTTATAAAATGCAGTGATAATCTTCCCTTTACTTCAGTTCCAAATGCACCGCGACTAAACAACAAGTATAATACTTGGTCGCGGCGTACCGGTTGCAGGGAACTGCCTTGAGGTATTTAAACGCTTGCTGTGATTTATACGCGTATCAGCTATGGGGTTTTGAATGCGCGCTCGCACAAGTGATCGAAAACTTTCCAGTCGGGTGGTCGCGCGCAATCGCTCTCCAGATTAAATTTCCTCCATATCTGAATGACCTCTTGAATTATAAGGGTCCGGTTGGAGATTTTCCTCCAGGGGTCGAGCTCTTTAGGGCGTGGGAAAATGCATAATACACCGATCTTTTTTTAATATATATATTTTTTAGAGTGCCCCTTCGAATCTGCGGTCCGCGAAGGGGGAATGTGAGCATAACACACACGGTGTCGCCGCGTAGGTTTTTTTTTTATTTCATCCCCAACCACTTTTCTCGACAAAGGTTTTGGAGCAAATCCAACTGAACGGATGCCATCGGCGTAATTTGGATTCCTTCGCCGTCACAGCTTGATGGCTGGGTGCGGTGGGAAATATTTGGTCCGACTCGGAGCGGCGAAGCGTGAGACCTGTGTCGGAATGATGGCTGCCTTGTCCGCGAAAAACACAATGGCGTTCGCGCGATCACGGTGGTATCAGTTGTTTTTTTTCGTCCAGTCGCGCGTGAGATGATGTCGATGGAACGGTTTAAAGCTCGGTAATTTTGCGCGATTCTTCCCTTTTACGATGTTATTTTTTTTGAAGGAGTAATTTGTACTTTTAATTTTTTCTGCATTGTTTGCTGTTTCGGATTTTCATTCTAGTTCATTTGTCTTCAAACTGTTAGATAAGTAATAATATTGTAAGGCGGATTTTCGGCCCAGGTTGGGATTTTTTTGAAAAATTGATAAAAGAAATGTCGGAAATGGAATTTGAATGTTTTTCTTGGTATTTTTTTTTAAATCCAGAGTTCCTAATGTTCATTAATGCTCGTTTTGCACGGTACATATGGCAGCCTCTTTGGAAAAACCGCAGGAGCCTTTCACTTTCGAACCTACTTCAAATCAATACGTTAGATTACTTATATAATCTCCGAGTTATCGAATTTTCTAATTCTTTGACTCTATAGTTAAGTAAACTCTGCTCCAGTAGTTGTCGTACTTTCTGTACTATACGTTTATGTTACTTTTATTAGCGAGTATTTAACCAAGTTAAATAAGATTAAATACTGGAAATTCGAGCATGTCTGTCTCTTTCCAGAAAATTAATCGTGAAGTTTCAGCATGAAAATCTTGTTAGAACTTAATGTTTTATATTTGTATTAGTATACCCTCAACATCACGAGTATTTTGAGCATCAGAGTGCATTAGAGATCTGGATTATTTCCAGCTATTTAGCAGTCCAGAGTGTTAATGCATTGTGATGTGACGTTTATCTTTCCGGAACGAGTAGCGTCTTCGAAGTAAAAAAATCAATCGTGTCTTTCAGATAGCTGGAAAGATATCCGATTATTGGCTTAATTAATATTTTCAGAAAAAAGTTATTTGCGTCAACTCATTCACGCGTTCAAAAAGACGGCGGGTCGTTTCGGTTGTAACCTTCATTTTGAGATTTTTTTAAAGTAAAAAAATGTAAATGAATTTTTTATCTGATGCTAATCAAGAAAAGTTCGCTCATTACATTCGTGTTTTAAGTGGATGCAATAAATTTACGAAGGAAAGAATCTCGATTTCCTTAGATAATATTTCACAACAAAGCAGGTGCTGTCATTCGTAGCTTCGCTTATCGGAATGCCGTATTAGCGACCAAGGTCGCCGCCTTTTGTTTTTCCTCTCGTTGATAAACATTCCAAGTAAGTCGATACAGCATTTTAACTAAGAGAAATTCTACTAACTCCACGGAATTTTTCTGGACGAGGTCGGGATAAATAACTGCGTTTCAACGCGAAGGAAACGTTTGTTTCGATGTTCGATGGAACGTTAGTCCAGTGCACACTTGCTCGGACCGCGAAAAATCGAAAAAAATAAACGTTGAAACACCTTTCATGGAATATTTTTTAGTGTTGTGCAGTGTTTTGAATCTTGCTGGGAATATTTTTTTTCGAAATTTGATAGATTAATATACGTACTTTTGGTGTTCTTTTGCCCTGGCCGAATATATTTCGACATACATAGATACATGTTATCTAAAAAACACATTAAAATTTTAGATAAATGCGGCGGTTTTCAGCAGAGATCAATTTTTTTCCGTTGGATGCTATTTTTTATCAACGCTCAAAAATTTTGTGACTACACGCTCATGTCGCCGTTAAATTCGTTTTATCCTCTGAGTCTTAGCAAAGTGGACGTTATAATGAATACAAAACACGGAAAATTATGCAGGTTAATTGATATTTTTAAAAATTAAAGAAAAGCAAAATTCTTTTAGAAATAGTATGCAAATTTTTTAAAAATGTTCGGTGAATTAGCATACTACGTAAGATATTTTTGCGTGATATATTTGGAACACAAGACCCCCTAGGTTGCTGGTTCATGGAATATATACTATTGTTGAAACCAAAATGGGTTATCTTAATGTTTTTGACCTGGATTCCAACGTTTAAAGAATTCGCATTTTTTCGTGCTCACGGTTTAATGCCAAAAGAGGTAATCCCTCCGGATTTGTTTTGCTCTGACGATTGAGTCAGAGATTTTCGGTCAAATTCCAAGTGATTTAAGTCGAACACGTCAACACCGTAACCGATTTATCCGATTTCGCCTTTTTTGAGAGCGTTCATACTGACTTCAGTACGTTTTACGCAAGCTCGGATTGGTTTGATGTTCGCAGATTCCGAAAGATTTTCTTTCGGCATTATTTTTTTTTTGCGAAGTGAAATCATCGCCTGGTTAGTTCGTTGACCTCTTGGTTGGGTCGGCAGTATGGTCTCCGCGTATTATCACCACGCAGTCTCCATGCTACGCGTCTAATTGTTAGTACATACATACGTTCGAGGATGTCTTCGACCGGCCGTCCTATTTGGCGTCCAACGCCTGCGCTTTTAGTATCGAACACTATTGACTCTGGAATTAAGGACAAAAAAAGGCGATTTTGCGAATTTATAGCGATTCCTGCTCTGTTTACTCTCGTAACAAAAAATCGGTACAACGTACATTGTACAAATTTTCTCATATACTAATGCGTCGTTTAGTTATGTTTTGAAAAATATGAACTATGTAGAATCGTTATAAACTTCAACTTAAATATCTATACGAAATTTGATGAAAATCGTATTAGCCGTTTATTCGAAAATATAATTGTTATTAATGTTGCCCAAGAATAAAATAGCTTTTTTTAATTATTTGATAAAAATGAAATACGTATTATTATTTCAGACGTACACTCAAGTAACTATACGAAATTTTATCAAAATCTTTAGAGCCATTTTTAAGAAAATCACGTTGTTAAAGGTGCCTAGAATAAACTAGCCTTATATTCATTTTTTGAGAAATATAAACTATTTGGTATAAGTGAAGACGTAAACTCAAGTAACTGTACGAAATTTGATCAAAATCGTTAGAGCCGTTTTTGAGAAAATCAAATTGTTAAAAATGCGTAGAATAAACTTCCCTTAATTATTGAGAAATGTCAACCATATCTTCATAGTTTCTATTCTTTATGATAAAATGTCTAAGTACGAGATTTCATTCATTTTCGCTGTACCGGTTAGGTTCTAGAGCAGTGTTCCTCAACCGGTGAGTCGCGACACACTAATGTGTCGCAGAAGAGGTCCAGGTGTGTCGCGAAAATTTAGAAAAAAGGCTCAAATTTCACATTAATTTTTAAAAAATTGTTATTCGACAGATTTTTATTTCTTTTTGTTTATTTTTTTAAATAAATATATATAGATTTCGTTGTACATACTCTGAAATGACCTCGGTCATATTTGTACTAATTTTATGTTGATAGACAAACATTTTCTTATATTTTTTGTTATATTTATCATGTTTTATTGTTAAATGATGAATTTTAAGTATTTTTATTGTTTTAACCAAGAAAATTGACTTCTTATTTCATGGTATGTCTCGATTATTTCATGGTGTCGCGAGAGCTGGATCATTTAAAAAGTGTGTCGCCAAAGCAAAAAGGTTGAGAAACACTGCTCTATGTAGAGCCAATAACAGACAGACGGCGCTGCGAAAACCACTTTTTCGGTCTCGGCTACACCTGAAACGTATATTTCCATCAAAATCTCGAGGTCATATTTTTTCGCGATACTTTCTCAATATACTTCGTTTATGAGAAAGTGAAAATGAAAGCTGAAAATGGAGCATATTGAGGCAATAGGTATCTCCATTATTAATGAAATGGTTATGAAAGTCAGGTAAAATTTTGAGCTGAAAGACGGCCGGCATCAGTGGCGATTCATACGGTACGTACCAAAAGTTTAGGACCACTAGCATATTTGTGTAAATGAATTCCTGGCCTTAAACTTATAGATACGAGATCCTAACAAAGAATAGTCAAAAGGTGAGATAGATAAATCTAAATTGAATTAGGTGGCGCGTGGTTATGGATGATAAAAAGCACATTTTATTTTACCTGAATCATGTGACGTAGAAAAGGATGAGTGAGCTTTGCGTTGATAAATATAACATACCAATCCCTCGCTTTGCACGTTAAATTTGTTCCTAGAAAAACTCATATAAAGCGAAACAGTGCAAAGTGGGGTAGATTTTGCATGGGAGCAAATGAGAGGTTACAATACAACATTGTTTTACAAAGTAGGGGTTGTGAGACCCAATACTGGGTCGTGAAGCTAACGTGGAAAATCTGAGCGCTCTGTTCATAACCAGCTGAAATGCACAAAGAACGACAGGGAACTAAATGTTTTCATTATATAAATGCCAATCCTTCAGTATGGCTTACTTTTTAAATCGAGATCTAACGAAAGCTCATTTTAGGACATCTTTTTCTCCATGTTGCCTTCCCTTCGATTGGGTCGCGAAAAATTCCACTGGGTCGCGATACGAAAAGTTTGGAAAGCACTGCATTAGGCCTTAGGCGACAATTTAGTTTCATAACATTCAGATTTGCTTCCTTTAGCTTTCCTAATAACCTCTTGAGCGGAACTGAAAAATAATGTCATTTTTAAGACTAGGGAGCGACATCAAAAACCTTGAAGCGAAATTGATGGGATTGCAAAGAAAACCGCGCTAAATCGAGAACATGTAAAGTTATCGGTGCAATTCGAGGGAATGGATACATGTCGAGGCAATAGATACAGACGGTAGAAGTTTAATAGTAATGATAAAGGTCATAAAGAGGAAAGGTAAAAGGAACCATGTTTGAGCTCATCATATGGCGTGACTTCAACGGATGATACGACTTCTCAACCGTTTTATAGCTGTTTGAATATTACTTTGATCATCCAAGGTTTCGGACGAATTTTACGAGAGAAATTTTCATAGCCAGAATGCTGAGGAAGCGGTTAGGATTTCAGCGCGTCGCTTAATATCGACGGAAACGAATTTGAATTGTCACGGATGAGGCCATATGAGTTCTTAAGTGGAAGAAGATATTGACGGCAATCCTAAAATGAATAATTCAGGAATGAATTATCAAGGTCAACCTAACGGCTTGAAACCGATAGATGGTCAATGTAATTCCCGTGGCCGTAAAACGGTTGAGTAAACAGCAGGTTCGTCTCCTTTTATAGAAGAAAATGCCGACGAATTACCGTCGAATGGGGCTGATTAGTAGCTGAAATGCTCATCTGATCAACTCGACCATTTTTATGGCTGCGAGAGTCACCTCGATCATCTAAAATTTAGATTCTAAATGATGGAGATATTAATTCTGTACACAAAATCGACAAAGTCGGTTCTTGAATAAATGTATAACTCTCCGGTCAATGCCGTTCGTTGCGGAACACTTGTGGCCTTACCGCAATTCTCCTTCATTTTGAACGTATAAATGGCTACTTTTCTTCATGGAATTCGATTTTCCTTAGCTAACATTTTTCATTAATTCAACGAATGGACGACCGAAAATTAATGGTTTTTCATTTAATGACAGAGAAATTACAGAATGGCACATTTCAAGGTCGAAACACTTGTATCCCTAGTTATGCTGCGAGGAACGCTTTATAACGCGGAGCGCGCTACTTCCGCGGAGTCCGCGTTATAGCAAGGGAACACTGCAGCAAGCCTCACAGACGCTTTGAAATCGATGGCAGGGATAAATTAGACCGAGTTATGCAGAAACCTACCAACCCACACGGACAAGAAGCTGAGATATTAAGATTTTTACTGACTGTTAAATTAAAAAATCACAGATTGTGGGTTAGTTTGAAGGCAGCTGTAGCACAACATGGTACTAGTTTGGCTTGGATGTTTTTTTTTTTGCAGGAGGCAGAATAGGGTTTTCCCTATGCAGTGCACAGGTTACTTGAAATTTTTCAGTTGTGAGGGTTGGTTGCTTTCTGCGTAACTCGGCTCAATTTTTCCCAAACAAATTCAACGATTCAACATGTTATTGATTGTGGAGACTGACGTTTGGTTCCATCCATAATTTGAAGTGCACCATCGTTTTCGTGTGTGCCTCTTCCCTCGATTGAGTTTCCTGCTTCTCTTTCGCGACTCCGCGATTTTTACCGAGTTCGGCAGATGTTTCACACGGATTTTAAGCGCGTTCGTGATCTCCTTTTTCCGAGTTCAGTCTCTCCGAGAAGCTTTCCTTATTCCATATGGATCCTCCGAGGAGAAGGAGATGAGGGAAGAAAAAAAACCTCTCAGAATCCTTCACGGGGAAGGAAATTTGGAATGCTCGCGGTACCCGAGGCTCCTTCGGGGAACCTCTCTTGAATTTTCTTCACCTGCCGCTCCGTCTTTCTTTCTCTCTCTTTTTTTTTCATCCACCCTCCTTACGTCACACCTGCTCCTAAACTCAGGAGAAAAAAAACCTCTCGACCTGGTCCCCACGGAAATACTTCTCTGGCATTTTTCTTTTATCCTTTTGGGAGTAAATGGACGTCATAAAGGTTTTCCTTCCGTTCGTCGTGAAGGATCCATCCCGAAGGAATAGTGCGTTCGTAGCAAATGATGGAATGCGTACAAGGCCGACGTCGGGCGCTAGGCAACGTGGTGAAGGGTTTGTTTAATTCACGTGTTTGTCCGTTGTCGTGCCCGTGTTTATTGTTTATGCGATAGAGTGCGTGATGAATGAGTGGTAAACTTGTAGCTGGAATTCCTTTTTAAACAAATCCGTCGCTTTCTTTCCCGTCAGAGGGCGGAAAAAACTTGCGCGTGAACTTTTCAGTCATACAATGCATAGCGAAAGAAGTTAAGAGTATTTTTTTTCGATAAAAAAATATCTTGATAAATAAATGATGAGCACGTAAACATCTTCGAGGAATTTCGAAGAGATTTACGTAACAAATACTTTAAGTGCTGTTTTACCTCCGGTCGGTTAAGTTTCGCATTTCTGTTGATTTTTAAAACTAGTTCAGAAACGCTGCTACTACGTGCGAATTAACCCATATTGGTCAACCGACACAGTGACGACGAAGCGAGTACTATTTCCATCTCGACCTCCTCGCGAGAATGCAATTATGTAATCATTCAATTCGACGATCCAAAAATCGATTTATTCGCGTCGGAGATCGTCACGTTTGACGGAACGATCTAACCCGTTTCGACAATTGAAACACGTAGGCATGATCTGCGCAATATCGTTTTCGTTCTGTTATTTATCGTCGCTAACTACCGCTTGGAGTGTGCGATAAAAATGTTTTTCGTAGAAATATATTTATATAAAATGGAACGTAAATATTTCGTCGTTCGAATCGAAATATTAAAAAAAAAAACAATAATCGGTGTAGTCACTCGGGGTAACGGTAGAAAAACGTTGCACGGCTTCGGTTCTAACGCGAACTTGAATTAATTGACCACCTCGAATGGGGCCTCTTGGCTCCGAGAGATGTTTGGATGAGGCCTCACCAGAGGTAGCCTCTTAACATACCATTGAAGTGAGAACACACGGACTATCCCTTTTTTTGCGGGACTCTCTCCCGAGGAGAAAATATGACCGCCGGAAAGAGAATGGAGCATACGTGTGCTCAGACTGAGATATGAGACTTAACTCCATATCTTCGAATGTCGCATACCACAGGCGCGTGCTGTTCTCATTTCATTTTCTCCTCCTTTGTAAAGACAGGAATTCTATTTTTATCTAGCAACAAGTACAGTATGGAGATGGATAATGATTCGGTTCATTCGTTTGTCTTCTTATCAACGATTTATTTCCCGGTGAACAAGAAAAACTTTCCGGTTAGTAATCGGACGTTGCTATCTCCATCACCACCGAACGTGTGTGACGCAACGCGACGTGGCTATGGTAGGAAAGAATCTGGAACGGCAGAACGGTAAACATTTTTATGCGTATAAATTTACAGCGTGAAAAATACCGAAGAATTTTCAACTTCCACGGATATAAGGTCGGACCTATTTTGATCGAAAGTTCGTGACTCGAATTTTCGATAACTCGTTAGATTTCCCGCGCGTTCGCCTTTAATTTTTGCGATGCAAATTATTTTTTCTGTTTCCACGAGGTTCCAGTAGTGAAAAACCCTTTCGGTCGCAAATTTTTTAAAATTTTCGCGTATTACGCAATTAATTGGTTTCGCTTCCTCCCGCACGTGGCGCCACGTCCGTCGGGCGGAATCGCCTATATCGTTTTACATTTCCTCAGTTACGCCAAATCGGCGTTTTCGAATTTTCGGGTAATTGGCGATTCCTTCCCCGTGTGAAAGTATTTTTCGCTCGAAGCTGACTAGATCGGTTATCGGTTAGGTCTTTATCTGCCGAGAGAAGAAAATTTCCCTCTTGGGACGGGCGCGCCATTATCGCGAGCTTTCTTCATCCGTTTTCGAAACACGATTAGACGCATTTGGGAAACCTTTTTCCGTCCAGAGATATGAATCGGGCTAGCGTTTTTCGGGACTCTCCGGGAGCCCAAACGTCCTTGATAAACTCTATTTTTTTCTCTGTATACCTCACACACGCACGCATACATTATAGCCCGCTCCTGGTTCTTCGAGCAATTTCGAGTGAATATGCGGTCCATCGGCTTCGCTTGTTTTTTCTTTTGTATTTTATATTTCATCCGAGTCAGTCAAGAGGTCCCGCTCCCGTAGTCGTTTTCCACCTCATTTTACGGGTCGTGCTGTTTTTTTAAAAAATTTTTTCCCTCTCCCGCAAGATCGTGTCTGTGAATGTCAACGGGTATGAATTTCCAAGGACGTCAACAAGGCCGCATTCTCTCGCTCTTTTCTTTTTCTATTTCGTTTCGTATTATTTTTTGGCCGCGTAGTTTAGTCGATAAAAAGGGGTGGGGATGGATCCGTATATAAAGGCGTTCCATTAAAAAAAAATAATAATAATTCGTCGTTCATCTTTTCCAGTCGACGGATTCGATTTTCGTCGACGCCCTTGTTTTATTATATTAAAACCGCAGATGATCTGCGCGTTGGATTGACAAGTTATGTCCCTCAAAAAAGGTTTTGTTTTTTACTTGTCCCGAGCGTCAGAGAGTTTTAATAAGTGTCAATATAACACTGATGTTCTCCCGTGTCGAACCGCGAACTCTAGTACAATGTTTAAGGTAAATCTATAACGTGACTCTCTAGTATCAAAAATTGAAAAATTGCGCGCTTATCGTGGTATCTCCAATGACCATATCAAACATAATTAATTGGTTTTATATAAGTATTTTATTTTTCAGTTTTTACTATTACTTGATGGCTATTATGGCATTTGTTTTCAGCCATAAGACGAGTAAGATCATTCTGTAGTGAACTTCGAATTACATAATTGGAGTACTTTTTCAAATTTTATACGTCGGCCAACCTCACTGCTACTAAAAATGTGCCATTCAATATAATAACTAATAAAGTTATTGAAGCTGAAAAATACTCAATCCCTAGAATAAAATGAAATTTACATTAGCTTTAATATAACCATAATCAGTAAGACAAAAATGTGAGCCATGCATTTTCATGGAATCCACGTTAGGTAAACGATGGAAAGACCGTGAATTTTAAAGAATCAACCGTAATATTCCGCAAATTATCTCAAGAAACAAAAGTTGATTGGTTCGTAAAATTGGAAAAGGCTCAACATCACCTTTGCTCTTTCCTCTCATTAATATATCATTGGCTTACATGGAGCACCCACAGTATAACTAGTGCAAACATCACAGCCCACCGGACTACGAGTAATTTTAGCCTTAACATTGAAATACGATTGCTACGCTGGAGATATTGCGCCATACTTTGATGCACCGTGTTGTTCTGTTTTTTATTTACTTTCTTTTTTAAAAAACATTTTCCAAAACGTCGTGCGCATTAAACATTTTCCAGCTAAGTGCACCTAGCAAAAATTTTGCCGCACTCTTTTCGAAACCCGAAAACCCTTTTACTCTTGGCGTGACTGAGAGCGCGAATTTAATCGGAATTTTATGTCAAGGCTCAATTTAAAGTGGCCAATTTCGGTTTAACGTTCGCAGAATCTGTGGTCTCGAGCGTCCAATATGGCGGTCCCTTCCTACCCTTTGTTTGATAACTGTTCCGCGGGTTTCTCAAACACGTGGCCCACGGAGTTAGATATTTGGTGCTATGATGAGACCCAAACTCGAATGTATTCATTGTAAAGTATTTTTAAATAATCTAAGAATTTTAGGAAATACATTCGAACTTCTGTAAGTTGAACCTTCCATAACTCGAGTTCATTGTACAGAAAAAACGTTTTTCATGTTATTTTTTTCTTCTATAACTCGAATTTTCTATCAGTCGAATATTTTTTTTGTTTCTCTTGAGTTTCGACTTGTAGAAGTTCCACTGTATATTAAACCAACGCTTCCAAAGTATCCGAAGTTTATTTTTAATTTCCATTTAAAACACTGTACACAGTTGGGATATTCGGAAGTGTTCTAAAACGGAATGCGGCCCCCGGATTTAATACGGCGCTTTAATGCTGCACACGGATTTAGTACAGTGGTGTCATGCGGCTCGCGCATGATTTGAGCTCGAGACCCTTGCTGTGCCCCGAAATAATAGCTCTTGTTCCTTTTCCTTAACTGCAGTCGGTGTTTACCAAAGGGCACGGGACATAACTGGTTGGGAAGAGGAGCAAATAAAAATAAAAGAACAGTGAGTCTAAGATACTTCTCGTCTCTTCCAAGGTTGTCCTCATACCTGTACCTCGGGCGTTAGCATACCTTAAAATTCTCCCCTCCCTCCCATCCCCCGTCTCCTCGTTTCGAATTCTCCCTCCAACCATCCCACTGTCCCCAATACAACAATCCGACTCACCTCAGCGTTGGAGGCCCGTTAGTTGGAGTCGCCAAGCGCTTAATAATTTCATTTCTCGGTGATTTCGTCCCTCTCTCTTTTCCGTTTTTTAATCTGAAACGATAGGTTTTTCACTCCTTCGATAAGGGCGAAACCTTTACAGCAAACTAACCCTGATGGGTGTTTTGCGATATTTTTTATTCCGTTCTATATATATATATATATATATATATATATATACATACATACATACAATGCAGTTAATTCTTGATCGTCGAAGTCTAAAAAATTTCGAAAGAAATATAATAAGGGGGATCGAAGAGTTATTTTGTATATGACATTAAGGTGTCTTTATCATGCAATTAAAAACTTTTCATCGAAAGTTACAAATGATTATACAGGGTGGAGCATAAATAATATATACCCAATTTCAATATGAGATTGCAGGTTAACCACACAAGCTAGGGTTGAATAATAAAGTGGTTTATCCAGGAAAAATTGAAATTATTTTACTAAATAACCCTCTTCGTTGGTTTAAAATCTCTCAGATAAGTTTGCGATAACAGCTATGGCTAACATTTAGCGTGCAATCCTAAAGGCTGTAAGCAGCAACTGTACATCACCCGTTCACACGTGTGCTCAGAGTGATGGAAGTCTGTAATGATGGAAATAAACTTGAAAGAACCATCTATTAATTAGCTTTTGTTTCACACTCATATCGTAGTTCATTTACTTATTAAATTTTGAGATCGGGTACATTTTTTTGGCTCTCTTAAAATTGTCTCCTTCCTTGTGGAATTCTTTCGCCAGTTCATTATGTTTCTACCTTTCCCAATAACTTGTCACTTTTTCCTCAAAATGTCTTCATTATCTCTTTAAAAAATTCATAAGCACAAATATAAATTATTTTACGAATTATTTTTATGCTAAATATTATAGCAATTCATAGAACAACACTTGAGCTCTCATCCTTTTCAACGATATTTTATTCTGTCAGCTACTATGGCATGTAGATATCTTCTTTATCCTCTCGCCGTTGTAATTCACAGGCAATAGCGATGGTTTTATCAAGAAGAAAAACTAAACTTTCTACAGGAATGGCCGTTATGCAGCAGGCAGTAAGTTAATCCTCCTTATGCTCAGTGTGTTATCTCTGCCATTTTGTAATCGACGAGCCCACGCTCCGGATAACCGGACGTTGCCACGACCACCGCGAAACATTTGACGACAGATGGAAATAAACACGCGTTATGGTGAGCTTTTTCAACGTCCAGTCCGAGACTCGTAAAAATTCAATTTAATGTCGGCGTCAGATTTTATCGCGCGGGATATCTGTCAGGAAGCGTTTCGGCGAGCGCGTGTAAATAAAACCTTTTCTAAAGGGCCCAGTCTCGAAAATAAAAGACGGCGTCTTAATAAACGCAGAGTTCTATAACGTTTTGATGAATGAATTAAGCGGAATCGCACTTTTCGATGGCGATCACTCTTGCTTAGAATTAAGGAACCAAGGTGGTTAAGTTATTTCCATAAGTCTGCTTAAGCAAAACCGTGCAGATAGAGACTTTTGAGGACTTGCGTTACTCAAAAATGGCTCGGAACACGCTCTCAATATGCACTATCATCACGCATAAAATTTCTAACTTTGGAGGATTTTGTTTGCGATTTCTGCAGTTTCGTTATGGTATGATGTTGTGTTAATCTTTTGGCTGTGTCAACCAACTCCTTATGAATGTTGGCACAATACTTTTCTTCGATAGGCAAAAAAAAGTTAGGAGAACCAGATGCGCGTTTCGGCTACAAAACAGGCCTCATCAGAGGTGATTCTCCGAAAGTAGATTATGACAAACTTGATTTTAGTCAAGAAGCGATCTCGATATTTCTCCTTTCGATCTATTTTCATTATGGCACATGAAAATTCTCTGAAAGATCTCGAGAAAACATTAATCGATAAAATATGGGGGCCATTGTTATCGAAGTTTTGCCCCTATTTCATTAGATGCTCATTTTTCCCGTTTCTTCTTTTCTTGTTGCACCTGATTTTTAAAAAAAATTCTGAAAACCTCTTGTTTTAAACGCTGAGTTGGCCAAAATTCTGGTAACACTGAAAATAAACCAAGTCTGTGGAAAGTCTCCTGTTCGGTGTCCTATTTTTTTTGCAGTACCTGCAATTCGTTACAGAGGGGATGATAATTACGTGTTGTGTTTCCGTCCACATCCCTCAAATGGAGTTCACCAAGGAGGCGTCCTTGTTCTCTAGTTTTTTCCTCTCTCGCCCTCTCAAATCACTGACGGCCTTGTTCGGAATGATCCTCCGGAAATATTTCCCCTTCGCGATGGCGGATGAAAAATTTTCAGGAAGTCGTAACAGGTAGATGAAAAAAATCTCTCCAAAACGTCTTCGGTTCCTTTAGCTTCACGCTTTTTGTAAATTCGAGTGTACTGGATAGCATAAAACTTTACACTGGATCGATTTATTTAATTTCCTAATGAGGTAGAAATCTAAACGCACTCTAAGCGATAAAATGAGCCTAAATAATTTTAATGGCCTATAGGAACTACTGATCCGTTAGCCCAAATTCAGTAACGCTAATATGTTTGTAATGCGATGCAAGTCTGGGGCAGCGGTACCACCTGCTAGATGTTTTATTTAAGTTTCTATCTCCTGCAGTCATTTCGAATACATGTTCACGTACTGTTTCTTTCATTAACCGGAATAAGAAGTCCCCAGGCATCCGACGGATCGGAAGCTGAATTTAATACTATAAATTTGGACCCAAAAATTCGCTTTCTTTAATTTTATCTCGAGACATACTATATTTTAAATTTTGAGCCACTTTTCAGAGCTGTCCAAATTAACTTTCTACCCGCTCCTCCTACTCGCACGACTTTTTTTTTTATGACTGCTCCTCATCATGCATATATGTATCTGCTTCTAGCTTAAATCTTTCTCTCACGGTTCCTTCCCATGGGGGTGACCCGCGACGGGTTCAATCTTTTTAACAGGCAATCTCGCTTCGGAGAAAGTTAACTCCGGAATTGCAAATCCTCAACCGCCCACGGAAAATCGCATCGACCTCAGCTTCCTTTCCTGAATTCTAAACGGGTCTTCCCCCCCCCCCCCTCCCTATTCCTTTTCTCGCACCCTACTACCTACTACCTTCTCCCAAACTCTCTCATTCCCTACATCCTCCCTGTGATCCTTATCCACTCAAAGAAAATCCCTCCTCTGCTTACCCGAACTTTCACCTTATAGCTAGGGTCCCTTATAGTCCTTGGAAGTGTTTCGATTCACCTTTTAAGACCACATTCTATAAGGATATTTCGCCGAATGTGAAGTTTTCGGCTTCGTGAAAAAGGAAAACTGATGTCTCTCGCTTGCTTTCTACAAGGTTTCTCATTTATCGTACATTATTAGGCGTTCTTTACCGGCGAAGCGATGGTGGAGGGAACGTGTCGTCTGTCTGTCGCGTCTTTCATCTTTCGAACCGTTTGATGGATTTTGATAAAATTTAATATGAGAGATTCACGTCGTCCATATGTATGATTTTAGGTCCTATCAGTCAACTACAACTTCCACATCAATCAATCTTCCTGTATAATACGTTAAAGAACGCCTTTTGAAAGCTCTTTGCGTATTCAATTTATGGGGTAGGTACGCTTTTCCTTGTTTGAAGTGCGCGACCAAAATTCTCTGAAGTCGTATGAATACCCTGTCGTTTTAAAACACGTTTATCGCTTACTGGAACAGTTTTAATTGAAATTTCGTGCTCATTTATAAATGAGCTCTTATTGAAAATTAATTGAAACCTTTCCCGTTTGAATATAGCAAAATCAAATTATTAAAATAATCGGTGTTTTGAATTATGATAAATAAACGGTAATACTAAAATTTATTGGGTTCTCAGCCTCATCAATGGATTAAGCTCCCTAACCGTTTCAATAAATGCAATTTAATTAAGCGTGAAATATTTGTAATTGCTAATAACAACCTTTCTTATTAACAATATGCTATCAAATATTTGAAAACTATCTAAATTCCCCGTCGATGCTTTAGTTAGTTATTAAAAGGCAACTAATCTTTGGGTACATTATTTGATGTAATATAGACCAGAGTTTCCAAAACTTTATGCATCTTCGATCCCCTCACAAGGTAGCCGACCTTTATTCGACCCCTTTTAAACCAATCCACCTACCAATAAATATAAATGTAATGTTAATTTTAAAAAATTATTAATATTCTAATAACCTTCAAAGCAGCTGCAGGAATCGTATAGGTATTTGTTGGTAATGATTTTTATGTAGAAACGACTTTCATTTGAATCGAGTTTAAAATAATTCATCGGCATTCGGATTTTTTAAATGATTTAACAACATTAATACAGTTTCTGACCCCTGGTTAATATCACTTCTATTCTCTTTTGTCCCGTAGGGCAATTATAAATCATAATATATTAGTAGAGTCAATCCTAAAGTTAATACGAACATTTTGACGCACCCCCTGCCACCTACAATTCTTCTGAATTTTTATATTAAATTGTGGGCTTACAAGGAAAATACACTGCCCTCAAAACCTGTTTTTGAGTAAATTGGATTATTAGCTTCAACCTTAAATTAAAATGCACGTTTCGCCTGCACAAAAATATTTATTTTCCACACTTAGTGTTTTATAGTTACACAATTAACTCCTTTAATGGCAATAAAAATACAAATTATACATACCTAGTGACATAAATAACTCAATTTAGCCTAAACTTGGACTTGGTGGATTTTCATTGTACATCCACGATATGTATATAGACATAGACGTGGTATGCAAGTAATTGGAACCAGAAATATAATCAAAGTATTGGCAGCAAACATATGCCTCTACATGTGTAATATTTTGGTTTCTTGAATATTATACTGTATTATTGTATTTAAAAAATCTCATCCAAAATGATTGGTTAAAAATGGAATCTACCTCTTGCAGGCCTTGATAGAAGCGTCATGCAAGCCTACCAATACCGATGCTATGTTAGCGTGTTAGAATCAAGCCATGGGTGCATGCGGATTTGCTCATAATTATTACTGCTAATAGTTTATATTGTAGGTCTACAAGTTCTATTTATGAGATAATGGTAAATGGTAGAGAAAACGAACCTGAAGCTTCTTTTAAAAAAAACATCGATGAGAGCTATTACGTAAACGTTGTAAATTTAAATTTAAAATATCCCGGAGAAATGAAAGTTTCGCCGTTACTCTGTAGAAACGACTCTAGAATAATAATAAGAAATGTAAACATCTGTCGTAACTTTCTGGACTTAATATTCGACGGATGACCAAAGCAGGAATAAGACATAAACTCTGCTCCCTTAATCGTATGTCTCTCTTATGTAAGAAAAATAAAGCGTCGTCCTTGGGAGAAACCTGCTAATGAACAGTGTACAACTCTTCCTTGACAATCGTAAGCACAAAGTCTGCCATTGTGACGCAATCGAGAGTCCCAACCGCCAAAAGTCCGGCTTCCGGCTAATTAACGCGTCCCAGCTATGCCAGGTGGCATGCGCGCCACTCAGTCCGGTACGTTTTACTACGGACGTATTAAATATTATATTATTGGCGATAAGCATATAAGCGATCGCGATAAGCCCGATATTTTATCAATGAAGCTTTCATTAATTTTATTGTTTGAAATAACGAAATAAAATCTGCCGAAGCGTGTAGAAATTAATCGTTCGCAGATTTCGCATTTTAATTTAAAGTTAGTAAGAAGAAAACCAGGGATCGAACCAAAAAAATCGAAATAAAAAGATTTTAACCGCGAATCTTTATTTTTTCGAAGAAGCACGAAGTGTGAATTTCTCTTCTTCTTTTTTTTTTGATTGACGTAATTGAGAATATGTATGCACCTCACGAGGTTCATTAAAACAGAAGTTTTATACGTATTATGGCGAGTCCATATTAAGTTATTTCTCTTGAAAATTGACGTTTCTTGTTTGCGCGCACACAAACTCTTTACGTTAAGAGGTAGCTGAAGAGTTGGAGAGGGGCAAAAAAAAAACATTTCACCATCTTCTTTAACATTACTTCCCTCTTTTACCTTCCTCTCTTTCTTTATCTCTCTCTCTTTTTACCTTTTTCCCTCCTTCCTTTTCGCGTTACGGGCACAGACACCTGGCACCATTCCCCCTTTACCCTTTCTCCTCACCATAAAACCGCAACACTTTCGTGTTACTAAGCGACTTGGATGGGGCGAGTTTTTCCTTACACAGCCAACTTTCCACCGAGAAAGTCTTCGACGCATTAAAAGAGAGTGAGAGAGGAGAAGGGCGAAATTTTTATGCTGAAAAGAAAAAACGGCGTTAAAAATTCCTTGGCGAGCTTTTGTTTTTTTTGTTCATAACTTAGCATAAAGGGATATTTTATTTGGTTTATTATTTTTTTTTAAAAAGTAAACGTGGAAAAAGGACGGACGTAGGGAATTGGGTTGGGGAGTGTGAAGTTTTGGAGAGGAAAGGGGTGAAAAGAGAGAGAGAGAAGGATAAGAAACTTTTGCTTTACCGGCGGTGACTCAGGCATCTGCGCTTATATTAGCGTTTTTTTTGGCATTCTGTCGAACGGTGTGGAAACTCTCCCGCCTCAGAAATGTAATAATCGGAAAAATTTTGTTTGTGAGTGCTTGCGAATCCAGGACGTGTTATTTCGCCTAGTTATAATTTGAGTTTTCCAGTCGCAAATATATTGGAATATAATTTCCTCCGGACGTTCCTCATGGAGGGCATCCGTCGGGGTAGGTTGATACTATAGTCGATCCAACATCGGAAGACTCCTGGCCTACTTAGAGCAAGTAGCCAATCACGAACGTTTCCCCTTCCATCGCCCCTCTCAACTTTCGTGCGGGAGAGCAGATATCGGTGCGCGCTGCCAGCTCTTGCCCAGCTGATATACTACGCAGTTTCTAAATAAAATACTTCCCATCCTTCTTTTTGATCCACAGCAAGGAAACGACGGTATTAACGGCAACGCAGTCCGATGCGTTCTCTACGAGAGCAGGAGTGAGACTGGTTTCCTCCCCACTACCTTCCCAAACAAACAGTCTCCTATTGGCTGCTGCTAACTCGTGTACGCCCAGTTTTCGAGGCCATAAGTCTTCCGATGTTGGATCGACTATAGCATGGCTAGACCAACCTCAACTTGGGTGAAATACCCGTTAAGAAACTGCCTCTGTATTTCAGTGGCAGGAATATCTTCTCGGCAAGTGGAAGTCCCGGGTTCGATTCTTGATAAAGGTATAAAAGTGCTCCTGCTATCCGAAATCGCTTCTTGTCCAGCGTGTCCCTACATACATAAAATTTAATATCAACGCGTTCAACCGCTGAGTTCAGTGTCCAAATCACGACGCTTCCGTATGATTGGGAATTAATTATCGTCTTCAAACTCCTTCACATAACTACATTCGTTTACGCTCTCGGTTATACTTAACAAGTCGCATATAAAAATTCATCATTTGGCTAAAAATGCAGTCTTTCGATTTCCGTCACGCTGGAGTGATTTTCTCACCGAGTAAATACGATAGAGATCGAGCGGTTGTTTTTTTAACGGAATTCCCTCGGAAGAAGATGTAAGGAATCCTTGATAAACATTCATCCAGCATACGAGAAAAGCACTTTGTAACGAAATTCCGCTCACGAAACACGGAAAGGCACCTTTAACATTATCTGTTGAATGTACGGGAATATCTTTTCTTTTTCCTTGGATTTTTAAGCGAACCGTGGCTCTCTGAAAGGAATCTTCAAACGGCATACTTTGAATAATATCAAATTCTCAAACTCAAGTTTTATTTAGAAAAGTAATAAAACTAAAATGTTTAGCAGTTCAGTGAAATTGTTGGCAGGGTATTGTTTTTATCTCGTTGAACAGGTCGTTGTCGTTTTTTCTTAAATTATATAAATCTGCCATCGTTTAATTCAGGAAAGGATCATCGAGTTCACCTTATGGCTGAAATCAAATCGAAAAACTATCTCTCTCCAATAAATGTTAAATAAAGAAGGCTATTGAAGAAACATTTGCAACTTGACTTCAAGAAGCAAGTATTATAGAGAAAAATACTCTAGAAACCTATTTTCATATCAATAGGTTGATGACGAAACAAAACTGAAAAAAAAGCCAACTTTATTGAAGGGTTTAAAAATTGTAATATCTTCCATTATAAATCTCTTCCGCTGGATCAACGCGACATCCGACAGAGACAGAGGCTCATGTAAAACGTGTTCCTTCAACCTTTAACACTTTCCGCATCTCGGGGATAATACGTTTCGCGGATAAACTCCCGCTCAAAACGGTGACAATACTGCTTGAGGTCATGATACGCGCGTCAAGAGAAACGTAGAGAACCATGCTTGCTTTCACCGGGAGACCAGGTTGCCATCAATCACGGCACTCGACGTGACCTGTTGATGGATGAATGAATTGATTGATTGATTCTGCTGAGTTTAGCATACGCTCCTCTGATAGATCGCTCCAAAAGGATCTGTTTGTTTTTTTTTTTTTAGATCGCGTCGCCGCGGTGATTGGTGGTTTATTGGCTGGTGATGTTTCGGTGGCCGCGAGAGGATTTATGGGTCGTGGTGAGTCAAGGGAAGAGAGTGACGGTAATGTGAGCGAATGGGAAGTTTCCAAGAAATCCGCGCTAATAGTTTATTTATTTGAAAAGGAATTTTTTTATTTTATTTTTTACGACCTGCTGATTTCCTCTTGCCTACGCAAAATGGGAATCCAAAAGGTTGTGCAATGAATAGCTGGTCAGTTCAAAATTTTGAGAAAGGTGACTTCCTAGGATTTGTGTATATTTTCTGGATTATTAGGAAAATATTTGGGATCGAGGAAACGTTTAAATCCTGATTTATTATAATAGAATTTATCAGTGATGGAAATGTGTACGAGAAAGCGTCTCCCCTTCCTTTTGGTGCGTGAACGTATTTCATTGATAACATTAAGAGACTTCTTCAAACCGGTTTTGGAATTCCGCGTTCGGTTACTATCCTACTATACTAATGACAATTACCAGTGATAATACTAATCAGTGCCATCTACTGTGTCTAGTTTAATCTAATTCAGCCACTCGCAATCTGGTCCTCACGTGCAGTGTGAACATGCTCTTCTCCGACACTTAAAATCGACTTTCCCAGCTCAAGGAATTAAAACCGTTAACGTATTTTCATTCTAAACGTATTAAAGTGCCTTGTTTATAACGTTGAAGTTGGTTTGACTTTATTTCTGACCATTTATATTTTTGAAAACGTTCAATCGGCCTTGGAAGACGGGTGGTTCGAGTATCTTGCTGACGGATACTAATGTCCCGGCTTCGAATCCCGCCTGAGGCACGAATATTTGTGTTTTTTTAGCCGGGGTTTGATATGGGGACGGAATTGATTTTCTAAATCTCACCATTAAATAAAGACGGACCATTATGATTATTATTATGGTGCTCGCTTGATGTCCTGAAAAATAACCTAGTGCTCGCCACATTGAAAAGGTTGGGAACCTCTGATCAAAATGTTGAATGTGTTGGATTTTGTCATGAGTGATACCAAAATCCAATATTAATACTTATGTAAATTTAGTAATAGCTAATTTGTATATTTTTACTGGTACAAGTTGGTTATCCCAGACCCCTATTTAATTTTTGACATTTACCCACCCAATCACCGCCCACATGGTGAGGGTTTCTTTCGTTTCATGGTAGCGAAGGGCGCGTCAACCGAAGGCTCGCCAAGTCGATACCATTTACGTTGCCAATACGAATTTAAATGGTCTGAGATAACCGACAAGTACCTTTTATTTACACTATATCTATGTAAATGTAAAGCTATCGGTTAACGCTCGCATTATAATTTTTTGTCTTATTCTGACGATGGCTATACATTTTATTTGTACTTTAACTGCTCCGCAACATTTCTTATGCCAAAAAATAGCAGGCGCGTTAGTGTGCATAAATATACGCAATAGGTTATGAAATTGTTCATAAAACTCATTTTTCCACGGGACGAGGTCACCAGTGGTGTACCCAGTGCCGTAACTAGGGCGGGGCAAGCGGGGCATCTGCCCGGGCGCAACTGAGCTAGGGGAGCAACAAATCCAAATAATAACCAAATAAATTAGAGAAAATAATTTGTTGAAGGGGGAGAGGGCTCATATTTAGTAGTTTGCCCCGGGCGCTAAAATATCTAGTTACGGGGCTGGGTGTACCGATGACATTTTCGGTAGTTTCCGAGCTATATAGATCCCATATGCGTGTGCGATATAAAAAAAATCTTTTTCCGCAAATATTTGAGCGCTCAGATACTGAATACGTGTTTTGGGTCAACATACCACGCCGGGTGTTCGTTTCAGAATTTCCACGGTCTGAATGACGCTGATGTTCCTTTTTTTCTGAATCCGTGATTTGCGAGGGGAATTTTCACACTTCCTATGTTGTTGTTTTTTAAGCCTCAACGATTTTTTAAAAGTTATGATTTCTGAGATTTTAAAAATGCTTTTTTGTGCATTTCGTTTAATTCCAAAAAATCTGAATTTTCGTTACATTTTTTTATTGCTTTGCGCGGTAAAAGCAGGCTTTTTTTCGTCTCTGTTTATTTGGATGGAAAATACGATATTCCTCGAAATAGATTCATTTTTATGTGTTTTATGTACATATTCTGTATAAATATAAAATGATAATTTCGATAAATCTCGATGTAGGGTATGTTCTTTTAGATACAGAACCGGTTTTTTTGTTAAGTAGGTAATGTACGTAGCTAAGCAGATAACTTTTCGGTTGAGACCGTGATATGATTAATCAAAAGTTACCTTTTTTGATTTATTGTAACGATAATTTTTACCATGTGTTTTGCAAAACATTAAAATAACGGATCCAATTCAATTGTCTAATAATGCAAACAAGTGCGAAAACACGTAACTGCCATGAGTTATTGAAAAATAAACTTGGCCAGTGGCGTGTACAGATTTTAAAAAATTTCAGGAATTTTTCTTCTTTGTCACGGCACCGAATGATAGTTTAAGATATAGCTAACTTATATTTTGCTTTAACACTTTGTTAGTTATGTCAGAGACGCATGCATGGGTATGGGTTTGATGGCAGAAGCGACTGTCCAGTCTCAATCTCGCGCAGAAATAAAGACGATATTCTATTCTATTCTATGCATCTACGATCTCTTTTAAGACAGTCGACATTATCGTCACCCCTTAACCCATTATCTACCGAAAGATATATAATTTTAATAATCGAAGCGTTGTTATTCCTTCATTTTTTGTTGAATATTATGGGCTTCTCAACAGTGCAATCAGCATAACTTGAGCTCTGACAGCAGAAGAGTGGGACAACGTTGTCAAATCGTGCGCAAGAAAGGACCGCAGTGAAATGCATGGGCAGCGGGTGTGCACTATGTGGCGATGTTGCTCCTCAGTAATTGGCTGGAGCCCTTTTTTTTTGAGGGATATCCCATTATTTTTTTCTTACCTTGCAGAGCTCAAGTTAATCTACGGTGACTGTAGCTTCCAACTATATTATCGTTTTCAGTCGAAATTTTCTACGCATATTTCAGCGAACTTTCACGTAGCCTGAAAACTGCAGAAACTCGTGGTTTTTTCAGGAGGAGGATAGCGGAAACGATCCAAATCTTTCATTTGACTCCTTAAAGGATATATTACGACACTCACGCACCGTTCTCGTTTTCCGAAACCAGCCCAAACCGGCTAACCGTTTCTCTCTATCGCTAGTGAAGGAGTTGGAAAAAATGTCGGCTCACGACTTTCCCGATCGGGATTTTTGCTCGGGCAATGGACGCAGCAGCTTTATCGTTCAGGTTCGCTCGGGCACTTTCACCACGCATTCCTCGTAAACTTCCCACTCCTGCGAAGGCGCAGGTTTGTTTGTCCACATCATTGGACACGCGCGAAAGATTCAGAAAGTGAGAGAAACACGGCAACAGCACTATCATATTGATACATACGGGATCGCCCCGATTCGTGTTCCGAAGGACGTGATTCGGATTGGTGTTTTTCTCAAGGGACGGACGGGTGCGTGCGTGAGAAAGTGAGAAAGAAACACGGTCGGAAAACTATGTACCGGCGAAAATGTTCGAAAGTTGTTTTATTTATTCGAGTTTGGAAAACGCGTCGGGGGAATGATGTGAAATGGTCTTCAACGAAAGTTTTACGTTCTGCATACATGAACGATATACTCAGACAAGAGGCATATGCACGTGTAAATTCGTATACAGGCGTGTTTTGGTGGGTTCGCATCGGCAGCGACCACAAAATGAACTTGTAACAGTCTGATAGCCTCGTTATCGAATTTGACGTGTTAAAAATAGTTATGTACAATAATAAATATAAATCTTTTAAAAAGTATGTCTTATTGCCTTTACAATACTCATGTTTACAATTCAGCGAAGAGTCCAGTAATTTGCGAAATTTCGCGATAGAGGATGTGAGCACATAAATATATAGCCTGCAGAATTTTAAACCTTAACTGCCTCCACTTAGAATTGGTTTATACCGGTAATGTTGACAATAAGCATTTTTGTGGAAACAGCAAGAGGTAAACTCTTCGGAAATAATTTATTTTCATACTCCTATCCCCTAATATAAATGTTATTAAATAGACTGGATAGAAACCTTCGAAAGCAAGACTGACAAGATAATTACAACTTAATTTTTAACTTGGCGATTGGTGCTGGGATGAGGATGAAAAATATGGTCGATATCTCATTAATGTAAACCATTTTTATTCGCGCAGAAAGGCAGCATTAAAAGAATTATAAGATTTTCCCTCTAAGCTTTATTTCGGAGAGATGATGAATACTTAAATGCCGTGAGAATAAACTGCAATCTTTAAAATATGCGGGGGATTTTTCTTGCTCCCACCGATTCAGTGAAAATCGTGGAATGAAAAAAATTGGCTACATACCTGCCTGATCTTGCGAGAAACAGTATGCATCGCGCAATCGATGCCCCCGATCTATATTTACGATAGATACACAAATATAAAAAAAGAATATATCATGAAAGGTTTTTTAGTTGTTTGTAAATGTTTTTAAGCGTGTTACGAAGGAAGAAATTATTTCGATGCAACACGCGTTATTTGACGTTAAAATGCATAGTTATTGATGGGGTGAAACGTTTTAATGTAATTTAGTTGTAAGTTAGTTATTTTAACCTTTTCAGTCTTCCGATAACATCCACGCACGATAATTTCTTTCGAAGGATCAAATAAATTTTTCACGGAAATTACAGAAAGGTAAAAAAGGTTTGAGAAAGCGTTCTCGTGGAAGAATTTATAAGTTCGACTTAACGCCCATCCGAAACTTATTTGAGTAATGGCTTCCCGAGCCTTATGGCGTCTTTCGGCCAATGGGCCAATTTTTCAGTCGCAAACTCCAGCTGACGGTGTTCATTCTCGTGGAACAAAATGGAAAATCTTTCGGGGACATTTCTCTTTGGGGAAAATTGAAAAAAACGAAAAAAAGAATGCTCACGAACTGTAATGATGAAATACAGTCACTTAAGAACCAAGATATTTGTGTGAAAGAAAGTGTTACATCAGTTTCAAAAGGGTTTAATTTGATTATATGTAGTAAACAATCTTTGATTTGTTATATCCTATAATTACTTTTTCTTTGGATCTAAATGCGTATATTACGTACAGTGTAAATTTAACTTACTCAGGCGGCTATGGGCAATAATAAATTCAAATCCATTTGCTCACGTGATACTAATGCATACTTAACAGTTTTTTCCTAATGATTAAGACGTTATTTTTCGCTGGATCTGGTGTCCTATCAATGTCAATCCTAAGAAAATTATATTAGTTAACTAAACGAGATGAGTTACATTCAAATTTATTTCTGCTTTCCCCGCGATCTTTATTTCGAAAAAATTTGCCTATATTCTTACATTTTTTACTCACTGTTCCCAGCTATAAGTTTCGTAATTGTGATTTTTTGCTTTAAATTTCAATTATTTATGATTAATTACGTATCCTGCAATATATTTCGTCTATACCTATAAGTGTGATTGTATGCACTACAATTACATATTTATAATTAATATATAGACTTATAGATTCTATGTTGCCAAATTTTGTCGTGTCTTGTATATAACATTTGTTCTATTGTTTTACCACAGAACCATAAAAAGCTTCCTCATAAGCTTAAAACAGAAATACAATATTATTGGTTCTCTGTTTTCATTTATTAACTTTATAATACGCAAAATATCCTATATTATACTTGGAGAAGTGAGATATTAGTTTTTACTGCAGTCCATGCAAGGTTATTAGATTATCTCCTTATTCCTCTGTTACTTTACTGTATTCAAAAGTTCTTCGTTGTTTTCTTCTCTGTCCACGAATTTTATTAATTCTGCGCCATACATCTTAAACGCCTTTAATCTGCTCACATCTTTTCTCATTGTCCATGTGTCGCACCCATATGGTGCTTCATTCCAAATCAAAATCTTCACTGTCTTCTTTTTAATATCTTGATTCATACTACCTGTAAACAACTCTCGTAATCTCGTAAATGCCACCTTTGCTCTTCTTATACGTCTTGATTTCCTTCTTCCATTATGTGACAATACTACCTAAATATGTAAAAAAAAATTCCACCTGTTCCAGCCTTAACCCCTTCCACTACAATATTGACATGGGAATCCCCGCTTTTGGAAAATCTCATGACTTTCCTTTTCTTCTAATTAATTTTCATCCCGAATTTCTCTGCCTTTTCATTTAAGGAACCAATTTATCTGTTTTCGATAGGCTTCATCCAACATTTACACCTGTTCTACATTTTCCCATGCTTCTCTTATCAGTCATTCGGCATAAATATTAAAAATCACCGGAGCGAGTGGGCAGCCTTGTCTCAGGCTTCTTCCTAGTGTTGCCCAATCCGATTCTTCCTCTGCTACCTTTAACTGCGCAGTCTGATTCAGATACAGATTTTTTTATTAATCGTCTATCTCGCAACAGAATGGCTGTCGTGTCTCAACCTCCCTGGTATTTCGTGTTTCCATGGCGCGCATTGTTGATACACATTAAGCATTACAGGCACTATTAGTGTTATTAATAATAGGTAAAGCATATTCATTCATAAAAATGTATTTTTCCATTATAATCACCTATTATTATTATTGACTTAACGGTAACGTATTACGCCATTTAAAAAAATCGACAAGTGATATTTATAACGGATTTTATTTATTTTTTAATGTGAGTTCGCAGAAACTGACCCCCTATTTCGCACAGAGTTTATAATTCAGAAAACACTGCGTTTACTGAGGACGCGTTACATATATCGCGGGTTCTTTAATTTCCCCTTGCGCCCATTCAAACTTGCACATTACGTGATTATGATTGTAGGATATTTATTTTCATTTTCAATGCTGCCGAGTTCGCGGAACTGATGCTGTAGCATCTAAAATATCCTCGCGGAGAATTTTTCACTGGCGTGAGTAAAAAAAGCTTGCCTCCGGCTGGGAAAGTTTTGCTTAATCAAAACTTTCGCGTAATTTAGTCCACGTGTTTTCGCAGTTTGAAGCTTGATTAACTGGTTGTTTTTAATCAAAGTCCATATTAAAGGTCAGAGATTGACTGTTAAGAGGTACACCGATTTATTTATATTAATTTCGTCAGAGGCATTAGTCATAGTAACTTTTTACTATATATATATATATATATATATAATATACGTTTCCAATAGAATTTCGAGACAGCAAATTTGTGGCGATTAGCTTATCATATTCGCCACATGGTTCATATATATGCAATGCTAATAAATAAGATTTCAATATTTTGGAAGTAGATTTAAGGTGGTAAACCTACAGTAAAGACTGACAGTATAGAAAATAAAACTGCAACTTTTGAGTTTTATAATGTTGACGTAAAAGAATTTTTTTTATAAATTCCTCACGTACGCAAACTAAATGCACGTCTCAAAGTATCCTTGTAGTAGCAGTCATGTTCAGAATCGCTTTAATTATTGCATCACGAGTACGCCCTTTGTCGCTGGCTGTTACGTTGCGAGGTTTATCATGACCTGGAGAAGAGTATTGCGATGGCGATAGCGTACATACGCTTTTTTTGTAATCGTTCGTAAGATCTCCGACGTGCAAACAATAAAAAAAGTGTCGTAATTGTGTTGACCCACCCGTCTCTTACGAGGGATTTTAAGCATTCCAATTCCCACAGTAGAGGGCGGGACCGGTGATCACGCCGAGAAGTAGTAGTTGGCTGCTTCCGAGTCTCCTTCCCTCCGGTTTCCTCAACGGGTGACCACCTGGTTAATTCCTTCCCCTTGTTCCCCTGGCTGATCATATCTTACACCTGGATGTATACCTTCCCACAGCTGGGGTAACTCCCCCATCGGCCGCTCACACAATGGACATGCCGAAAGAAAATTATGCGCGTCGTTTTCAGGAAAAATTTTTTAAAAAACAGCTTCGCAACGTTTTTCGTCCCGAATTTTCGTTCCTTTGGTGAAAAAAGATAGAGGCACCTTTGATGATCAATCCCTCCATTTGTTTCATTCGGTCGTATTGCATTGGAAAATTTCCTTTTAATGTAAGAGATTGATTGTGATATTCGTACGTTTGTTACGAGAATCACGAGGACGCCGCTTCCCATAGTTCCGTAGTTGATTGCGACGTTTTTGTATTTGTTGGTGATAAATTCCTTTAAATTTGGGAAACATTGTGGATTGAAACATTAAGACGTTAAATATTAATTAGATAGTAAATTTAGATCGCGCGGTGGATGTTGGTTATTAACTCGCTATCAAACCATCTTGTGCGTGTGAATTTAGTGCAGGATATTTTTTTAATAAAGTCGTGACGCTGTATTTTATTCGTCCTATTTGTTCATGGTAATTTAAATGGGCAATTTCAAACTAAACGTTAAGTTTTTTATGCATCTCACGAGATATTTATAAAAATTACTAAGACTATGGTTTGGGCCAGTGGTTCCCAAACTCTTTGTAGGTGCGGCACCTTTTCAAAGATAAACAACAGAATTTCGTGGCAGCCCCAACCTAAGAGCAAAGATATATATATATATGCTTAAAGAAAAGGAAAGGTAATAATAAAGGTGGCAACTAGGTGTTGGAGGAAGCCCAGTGGACACTTACCTAGATTGGAGAGCCGCTGGGGGTGCTGAAGACACGAAAAACACAAAAACAACACAAATATGGAGCTTTCGGGCTGACGCTCTTCTTCAACGACGGAGAGACATGTATTGTTTGAAGTATATATATAGTATAAAAACGTTTGGACGCATTCATTAGTTGGTACTACGCCACAATTTATTTATTAGAGGAAATGTTACCGCTCTAATTACCTATAAACATTTCCAAATCGTTTACCTATTTACTTAGCGAGGTTTTTTGCAGTACCTTTAACAATCGACAAAGAGCGGCTTGACTCAGATAAACCGTGATTTGATGATGACGCTGCGAGTAGAAACTACGGTCTTTAGTCATTCTTATACAGAAGTTAAGTTAAAAATTCGAAATTTATTTTTAAATAGCGCGATTTAGGTTTTTGTAAATGCAATTCCTAAAAGTTATGACCTCCTCCATTCAAAATATTCCGTTAGACCACTAAAACTGTTATAACCTTTCCGTTCCGATAAAATCAGATTTGATGTCGTTGCAATTGATTTCCGAAGAATCCTTTATGAGTATATTCCGCACTCATTCTTTGCGGCATGGATTTAATTCTGGTTTTAGTTAAGCAAGCGCTCAGGAGGGAAATAAAATTTATTTTGCCGAGACGAAGGTCGCGTATCGGTCGATTGAAAGATCTTTACTTACACGAACCTTTCGTCGACTATATTTTCAACTCGAATTTCTTTACGGATCCCTTCCCTTCGAAAGACTCATAAATCCGAATAACACGGAACGAAAACGGACAGCGTCGTTCTTTTTCCTCCCGAAAACCTCTCTACCGACAGGATGTAAAAAGCATACTTGGAGAAGGAAGAGGCGAGCCGTAAAAAAATAGAGGAAATCTTATTTTCCCGCAAAAATGTTTGTCCCTCCACTGAATCCGGATCGATCACCTTTCGCTTCGAGAGACCGCTCCTTACCCTTATACCAGCCCCTCCAGATACACACACAAAGATACAAACACACACACACTTCTTCCATCAAATCCTCTCACGTGAGGAATAGATACGTATCCTCCGGGAAAAAGGGCGAAAAAGAGTCCGATACGAAAAAATAAACAAGTGAACAAAGAGAAACCTTACTTTCCACGGAGAGTGTATTTATTCCCGCACGTTAAAAATAAAAAAAGGAAAGAAAAAGATAGAAGAAGAAGACACCTTTTGTTTCCTTTCGTCGTATATTCCTTGTCGGCTCCTGTTTTTTTCAATCGAGTCTCGGTAAAAAATAAATAAAATAAAAAGGGGTCAGGACACAGGTGTCTTGATCTAAAGGGGACGGGGAAGAGGACCCGGTTGTTTTTATCTCCTTCTCTTTTTTTTACGTCGTCTTAATTCTTTCCATTCCCGCACCCGGTCCTTCCGCTCTTTCCTCTTTTTACTTATTCGCTTGTTCTCGTTCTCTTCTGACCCGTTCATGGCCGAAGCATATGGAGTCCCAATTTTTCTCGACGATAGAAGAAAAAAAAGAGGTATTGTTTTTATGTGTTCTCTCTCCATCTCTCTCTCTCTCCTTCCCTGTGTTTCTCTCCTCCTCTATCTCTCTCTTTCTCTCTCTTTTTCCACCTCTCCCGGCTTTTTTTTTTTGAGGACCCCCGCAGGCGTGCATTTCCGCCCACTACAGTATCCATATTATTGAAGGGTGAGCGAGAGACGGGGTGCGCGGGTGTGGTTGAAGGATAAGGGGTTGGGGGGGAAATGGGTGTGAGGAGGGAGACGTAGACGAATTAAGGGGGAGGGGTGGGTTAGGGAAAAGGGGTCATTTCGGAAGTGAGTTTACTCTATCCTGCTCCCTTTAATCAGACCCATACGCAATCCACGTGACCCCTCCGTGTTCTTGCGTTAACCCCTGCAATGCCTCCTTTTTTTCACATTCTTTTTTTTTTTGGTACTGCTCTTCCTTCCATATCAATCACTCAAGGGTAAAACATCGGATAAGTTTTATTATTTTTCAAGTATGGGTTTTTGATGACGCGTCCATATAGGATATGCGATTAATCGATCCGTTCGTGAAATTCGATATTTCGTTTGGTCTTTCTCTTGCTCTAAGAGTATTCCTTTTTTACTAATGGTCCGCTTATGTCCTGAAATTTCTTACGGTGACATTTTTGCGAATAGTTATCTTTTTTACGGAGCATCTATCGAAGACCTCAAACGTCTTCGAGTTTTTTTTGTGCCCTAGGAAATAATTAATTGATATTTTTTGTAGATCTCCTGCGTATTAATAGCAGGCAGGGCTAGCTGATCAACGAGTTCAACAAAGCGGAAGCAGGGATTTTTATTTGCTTTTCGTTCCGTTAGATTAGATATACCCAACACACTCTTATTTACGAAAGTTTCGATAACACGTCTGCGGGGTCCGACCATTGGCTCGAGAGAGGGCGATCGATACGGCTCAACCTGGACGGGATCGATACATCTCGACCCTTTCGCGACGGCTTTCGATATCCGATGCTTCCCCTCCTCTTCCCTCCTTTTTTTTTGTTAAAATCCGTCATGAATTGCCTCCCTTTTCGACGATCTCCGTCACGGTCATATCGCCGTATTTGCATCCTTAAATTCTCTCGGAAACATCCTTTCCTCCCGTCCCAATAAAATCCCCCCTCCCCCCTGTACCGCACCCATTTTCACTCCTGGGAACCCTTTTCCTCCTCCCCTTCAGACCACTCCCGAAAATCCTCCTCTCTTCTCCCCTCTCTCGTATCCCACCCCATCCCACCGAGACCGAAAAGGGAGGGATGGAGGAGGAGGAGGAGGCTTAAAGTGGAGTGAGGGAGAGAGCGTTTTGGTTGGTCGATATATCCGTTTGGAAGGTTTGGTGGGTTAGAGGGAGAAAAGGGGGAAGGGAAAAGGTCTCCCTCCCATCTCCCTCCATCTCTCCTACTCCTCCATGTAAAACCCCGAATTAGGACGCCAGTAAGGACCCGCTAATACTACTACGTATACTGTATCCTACTTCCCATTTATCTCGCCTAGGGAGCGCTGCAGTATGGGTGTGTGTTCTCTCTCTCTCTCTCTCTCTTTCCGTTTCCCTTAAGGAAACCAGCAAATACATCGATTCCCTTTAGTTAACCAGAGAGATGAGGGGAGTGGATACAGCGTGGAGTGGGTAGCGGGATATGAATAGTTCTGTTGCTGTACAAAACCCAAAGGATGATGTTTCCTTGTAACACGTCGTTTTTGGGGGTGTGTAGAGGAATATTATTGGTATCTCTCTCTCTCTGTCTTTCTCACTACCGCGATCAGGATTACGTCCTAACGGTTTGCTCGGTCATATTTTGAGGGTTTCGAGGTGGCTTATGGTGGCGTTGTGGGTTTGTACTGACGTTGAAAACAGGAGGTCTTTCCACTGAGAAATGTGGCGGAATTTAATTACTAAGCTTATTTCAACCCGAAGGTGTTCGTTTTTACACGTTCCCCTCGTTCTTAAACAACGTAATTTATATAAATCTAATGTAGATACCTAATAAATTTAAATGGAAATAAACATAGGAAGATAGATAGCAAGGAACTAATAAAAATGAATGCGTTTTACAGTTAATGCGTCCATTATTACAAAGTTGTGTATGATTTTCTGTGACTGTTCATAACTAAAATTGGCATCATAGCGTCACTACTTCATAATTAGATTATTTGACATTAATTAAATTTTTTAATGAAATGTTGGCGTAATGTTTGCATATATTATTTAGCGACTGAATGTCATTTGAAAGTAATTCAATTGGGTCTTAAACGCGCCCGCCCGTGTGCGAGTCTCATTCGCCGCCCGTGCGCAAGTCTCTCATTTGCCGCCCTTATTTAGGCGTTCTTTACAGAAATAAAATAAAACGCCTTATGGATTGGTACATTTTCATAGTAAATAAACATGAAAGAATATACGGCATATTGTAATACAATCCTCATTTCTGTTACAAATATTGTACGTCTGACTATAAATCGGCCGCCCCCGTTGTTTGGCAGCCCGTGTGCGTCGCACACATTGCAGATACGGACGGCCATTTCATTTTAATAGGTATGACGGAAATAGTTTTTTTTACGCTGAAATATCCTAGTTACTTTCATGAGTTTTTCTAAATTCCTGTTAGCGTGTCGCTAGGATATAGATTTGTTTGCGCCTATCCTTAGGGAAAAATGCATTAGAAAGCATAAAGCTTCTGATGGCAAAAGAGAGTTTCGGCGGTGAAGGAGTAGAACACGAATGGAAACATCACTACAGTTCATCTTATCGTTTATAAATTTAGTATAATACAAACCCGTTAGTGCAATCTTCAAAGGACTTAAAATTTCATTGTTCGCATTAATGAAGCTGGTAATAACGAGTTTGCTATGACAGACAACGTATACCTATGATTTTTACAGGGGAATGAAATATATTTCTCACATACGAGCATTGTGTACTAACGAGGTTTTACTGTATGTTTTTTGTAGTTAAATTATGTCTATCAATTACAGTAATGAGAGGGCAAAGAAGGGAAGATATGAGGCGTTTGAGTAAACTTTCCTTCCTAGCCGTAGATAAGATTTGTATTCTTTCCTAGAACGTCAATGGTGCGCATAAGTTTTACGTAACTGAGTGGATTCGTCCGAGTTCCGTAAGTATAAGTTGTTTTTCCTCTCATCTTTGCCGGAGTGTATAAGTAGACCACGTTTTCTTCCGACCGGGCACTGGTCATGTGACTTACAAACCCCATCCCGTTAAAGACGAGAAATGGTTATAGTACACACACTAAGTAATTCTGGCAGCCTGAGAGTCTCTCATGCGTTAGAAATAAAGCTGTAGGAAGCGTGTGAATACATCTCGCCGTTTCCAAAGTTTTGGCAAGAGGACGTGTCCATTCAAACACGTTACTCGATGTTGGGATAAAATCTGTTTTTTTTTAATTGCACGCGTGTTCTGAGACATGGCCGAAGAGTTCAAACCCTAAACCTGATGTATTATCTGTGAGAGGAAGGTTGTTCAATCTCTCTGAATGCTTTGAGCGCAATGAAATGGTAAGTAGGTATATAAGGAAAATACAGAAGAAATGGGTGAGCCAAATAATTGTGAAAGGTAACGGTTTGCTGAAATAAGTCATGGAACGGAGAATGCAAGGAAAGAGGGAAAGAAGTTGAAAGAGAAAAGGAATATTAGATGCGTTAAAAAAAAGGAAATGGATGTGAGAAGATGAAGAGAAAGGCCTAGGATGGGACGGATTGAGTTTGGTGATCCGATAAACCTACCGAAAGGTAGAATCATTATAATAACAAGTTAGGAAAGTGTACAACGTACCACTAATGGGCGCATTTCGTGCAATGGAGTATTAGAAAGAAATGATATACTTGTACGTAAGGGAAAAGGCGTTTTAAAGTCCTTTTCTTCATCATATATAATCCATTTTCTTCCTATTTAAAAATATTGCATGCACACTTAAGGAAATTAAACGTTTGTTTGTGAGATTGTTTATGTTAGCAACAATGAAGAAGTACCTAACCATGCAAGACATTTTCTAAGTTCGACTCGATTTAAGACGTTTTTGTTTGATTTTCTCGATAACGGCTACTTCTGCGATAAAAATGTATAGGAAAGGAAATACTCTACTTTACCAGTTCTACAACTTTTATTTGAAATATATTTTGATGTAAGCAATAATTGACGAGATATGACGAAAATTTCATTTTTTATCACCAGTAAAGTGATACCCCTGATTGTCGTACGTGATTCATTTTTATGATTTTTTATTATATTTGATTTTAAGTCCTTAATATAAAATTTCATGAAAATCCGTTGGGTAGAAGCCGAGAACGAACATGCGGACGGACGGACAGACAGACAGACGGACGGACGGACGGACGGGCCGACCGACGATAATAGGCGCTCACGCTGTAAGCGAAACGCGCCTAAAAAGCAATTCTCTGTCTATAACGCTAACTTAAACGCTAATAACTCGAGAAGTAATGAAGATAGAAACGCGAAATTTGGCGGGGATGCTTGATTAACACTTTTTCAGGTGATGACGAATTTAAATCGCGAAAATATTTCTTGGTTCGACTCCAATGGAGGCATTTCCATTTCCCATTACTTAACATGTAAAACGCGATTTTTCACCGTGCAGGCTTTTATTCATTTGGAAATTAAAATTAGAAGGAATTAACCTACGACCTTCGGATTTGAACCATTTTGTAGAAAAAATTGTAGTTTCTCTTATTCTGTTCATCTTTTTTCGCCCACTGTTCGAAATATCCCATGTTAAACGTATAATTTACATATTTTATGGAAATCTTGCCATTTTAACGGAATGTTGCCATGGTGACTAATTATATTGTTAGACCTCAAAATCCTACTGTTAAATCAATCCTTATGGGCGTAAGCGTGCTTTGAATGTTTTTAATACGAGATAGGGAGGGAGAGAGAGGGATTGTAACGGAGGGGGAGAGAGAGAGGGAGGGGGAGAGAGGGAGGGAGGGAGGTAAGGTTAACTAAAGATATCCCGTCATATTGACGGGCAATTACGCTAGTATCTATGATAAAAGCACAAAAAGTAATATTATTCCCTCTGCAAAGACTACTCGGTGAAAGGTATGAATCTAAATAATAAAACTTTCCACGCGGAGAGTTTGTAAAAATGTTCGTACAAATACCTACTCCTTCCAATTTAACCCTCATCTCAAAATTAACGAAAACTTGAAATAGTCTGTGGAATTTGAATACTTATTTACAAAATAATCTCCATTGAATGAGTGAATGGCAGTTACGCGGATGTAAATATAATAAAAAAGTATTTTGTCTCAGTTTGAAGGAGAAAATTCGTTTCTACTCGAATCACATTTTATAAAAGTATTTTCTGTAAAAAGAGCAAAAATTAAAGAAGAACGTAAATCAACCTTTTACGAGAATTGAAGTTTTACTTCCACGAAAACGGCGATTTTTCCGAAACTTTCTTCATGCGTGATTTCGCCACCCTCGCTTCTATCCACGCGAGAAGTGGTTGCTGCAACACAGCGCTGGTGGCTCCTATGCAGCTACGACGAGTCCAAAACTAACGAGGGAAAAATGCGCTTAATTGAAAGATAACAAGACCATATTGCGGTTAAGCAATTAAATTTTTCCTCGATAAGCATCAATGTTTACAGGAGGAATAATTAAACTGCATTACCAAGGGAACGTAACTCCACGCTGTTACGAGAAACAAAACACGAAAAATTTCGCCTTTAATGACTTCCATATGTGTTGGTAAAAAACTCGACGTTTGCTCAGCGAATCGTCGGACATCTTTCTACGAGACGAGAACTTTCCAAGTTAACACGCCGCGAGGTTGAAATAAAAATTTTTTGGCGTAAAAGGAAAAAAATAAGACGCGTTGGATAATGTGTACGAAAGCGATCTTCGAGACGGAGTTATGTAATGCCCTCTCTCTCTCTTTCTCTCTTCCCATCATCCACAAAAAGGTCAAACTCTGGCAGAACTGGTCTCGGGTCAAAAGGAAAACCACGAGACAGGAGCTCATTCGGTCTGCTCGGCAAATTACATCAGCCGCGTCGTAAAATCGCCGCCAACACACGTTTACGATTCGCTGAAGACGACCTTTTCGGGGAGAAGAAATCGAGCGAAAAGAAAAACAGTTTGGAGTCGAAGTGCGATCGATAATTTGCGTAATGCCCTTCTAAAAAATGCATTCAGTCGGTTCAAAAGTTCCTCGTCGAATATATATATATTTCCGCGCGTGTGGTATTTCCGAAGAAGAAGGGGTTAAAAAAGGTCCTTATGGGAGGAAGAAAGAGAATTGTCTAGAAATTTTACTTTATCATCTAAAAAGTTATATAGAAAAAGTACTGTGATCGTGAAAAAATCATTTTCTGTATTTTCAGCAGAGGATAGTCTAACATCTAACTCGTCTAGTGGCGGAAAAACAAATTTTAAAATAAGCGCTTAAAATTTATGAATTGAAGAAATATATCAGTGGCATTGTTATGTCATATATTGGAGAAATCTATAAAGAGTAATTATTTTTGTTCAACTTTTGATACTAAGGAGATTATTTTTGAATTCGAGGTTTTGATAATTATGCAAGTTTAAGGTGCTCCAGGGTCATAAAATTTGTTTTTGCGTTTGTCTTTCTGTAGTCTGTCGGTTTTGCGCGCCTCTGTGGGCTAAACGATTTAACAGATTCTTCTGAAATCTCGTATTTATGTAGAGTATAAACCGGATTAGAAGCCTTACTGAAATGAACCATATCCCGCTCGAATGGAGTGTAGTTTATTCTTGTCGCTCTAGAAAAAAATGTCCATTTACTCAAAAATGGTTGCATGGATTTAGGTAAAAACGGATTCTTTAATAACATAATAATCATTGCTATGTAAGCCATACGGGTAAAAAAATTATAATGTTATTATTATAACATATAGAGTTTTACGGCGAGCTTTTTCCACTACAATAACAGCAGCATTGTTGCTAGGAGTCGAACCGAACGCGTAAAAATATAAGCCACTGGTGGCCAAGCTACAGCCCTGCATGAATTTAACAATTAAGAACACCATGCAGCAGTAAATAAAAATTAGAAAACGACAAAAACAAAAAATTTCGTTCCACAATAGAAAAATTGCAAACAAACCAGACAATACAGATTTTTAAAAACTTTACCCTTTATTTTACTTAAACAATTTTCCAACTTAATTTTCAGCTGCGCTTGGTCCGAGACGAGTGCGCAAGAGCCTTAAAAGTTTGGGCACCATTGAATCATGAGCAGTAACACTATTGTCTGGATTATAAGCGTGCGTAATACGAAGAAGTTCGCTCAAAAGTACATTGCACCGATTTTTTTCTCTATGAACCCCAGTCGTGGTCACTAGCCAGCAAAAAAAAAAAAAAACAAAACAACCCGTTCGCCCGATCGCATTTACCCCGAAACGGCTTTATATTTTCGGTACGTAATGCCCGCGATTCCGTAACGGAGATGCTCTTAACCGCAGATGGCGACTGGGTTGAGGGAAGGAGGAGTGGGTGTCCGAGTCGTACCTTGATTTCCAACAGTGGGAGAGAGAGAGAGAGAGGGATACCCATGCGCATTTCCCCTCGAGGTTTGACCGGACGGCCTCAAATAACGGTGAAAACGCTCCCAAGGCTTGGAAAACATTCTTTTTTTTTGTATATATATGTATACTCTTCCTCCATAGTCCGTTCTCCCCTCCCACCTGTTCGTCCATCCTCTCGCCATCTCCCTTACCCAGTGGCGTGGTTCAGGTGCCGTCCTTTTAAGAGGTTGTCGGTATCGGTTGTTCCCGCCGTCTTCTTCGCGTGCGTGCGTGTTCTTTTATGTAGAGGGGTTGGCGAAATAAATTAAGGTCGTCCGGTCATTCGTGGGAAGGAAAAAAATTGAGGTTTATTGGTTCCCTTAATTCGCGCCTGAGTTTGTTGTCTCATCTTTTGGGTGGACGTGGGAAGAGATGGAAGATGGTGTAAAGGGGGCGTGATGCGCTGTTTTTTTTTGGGGGGGGGGGAAGAGTAAGGTGGAATAGGAGAAGGAGGAGTGGGAGTAGAAAAGATAGGACGAAGAGTGGGAGAATCAGGAGATTAATCAGGAAGTAAAGCGGAAGGAATCGTGTGGTTGTGGCTCGCTAATCGAAGAAACCGTTGCGTTTTTTTTTTACGGTGAGATTTTTATTTTGTAAAATTGTAGCGGACGTAGATTATGGGGGGGGGGGGTCAATCCGAATCTCCGATGACGCGATTTTCGATTACGCGTTATTATGGACTATTCTATTCGTGTACGATGTAAAATAACCTAGAGTTGTAAGGGTCGCAATCACGTGGTATGATGCGGAGTGGTTAGCGTGTCAGCCACTTAAATCATAAGGTCGCGGGTTCGAATCCTGCTTTGGTTCGTGTTTTTGTCTTTGTTAATGTTAAAAGCTCTTTGTTAAAGGCCATTGATGTGCTGTTTAAGAGCTAATGAAAATAAATGAATAAGTAAAGCTGTCTCTGCGAAGCAATGGAGAATTTTATGAGAGGGAAAAATAGGCTGTTCGTAATTCAATGCCGCTATCAAAGTCTGTTGCTAAACGACGGACTTAAATTGTTCGTGACCTTAGAGATCGTCTTTCACTTTATATATTACTGGATTACATGCTGTCAATCGTATCCACTATCCTGCTGTTGTTTTCTCTAATAAAAGATATTATCTTGCAATTCTAGCTCCAGAAAACCGAATTCCTCTAAAAGTGTCCACTTACATTCATCTCATACGTGCTTTTTATAAAAAATTGTGATTCAGATGGCGCCATTAAGAATAAAGAAAGTGTTTTCTTTAGAGCGTAATTGGACGTTTGAACTTACGTGAAAGATGCTCCTCGTTGCGATCATCAGAGGAGACAGAACTTAACAGAAAGTTCTCGAACATTAGAGGTCGGTTGCTAATTTACTGTTTTTTTAACAACTTCACGACAAAGTTCACCGATTTTTTTCCTGTGACAACTCTTTTTAAAAAGACCCTATCCATAATTGATGCGTGAGTCAGGTGTTAAGTAGCTCTCGTCGAAATAGAGGAATAGGTATGTAAGTGGGACTGGCGATCATTATTTTTGCAAGTGACACCTTTATGTAAAGAAAATACGGGACAGGACGTTGTAATTAGACAGATCCGTGGATCCAATACGAGTTAGCGCTTCGAAGAAGTATGATAAAAGGAGAAAACTAATTTAAATTTTTTCGGTTTCTGTAAGTACTCCGAATTTTGGAGAGCTAGGAGAATAATATAATGCATAAACATATTTTGGACGATAAATTTAACAGATTCGGACGATTTCGATGTTGCCGCGATTCAATAAATTTCGAGTAATTCGGCAACAACGCTTTTATCTACGAAGTTTTTTTGGTTTCATTGTATTTGTTCGAAGCTCAATATTAAATCATATTCGCAACCGTATTAAATCACAAAACGTCTCTCATACGTTCGCTGATAGAAAATCTACCGATTAATCTTCGTAAACATACGAGCAGGGCACTCCCATCCGTTCCGACCCTTGGAGCGACCCCGCGCCCCACTCTATGAACTGTTAAATTTGTGTATAATTTATTAATATTTATTATTCTTTTGATTTATTATGATATTATTGTTGTGAAAATGCTGCCTATTAAGTAATTACCACAGACTTTGTTCTTTTAAATTGGTTGATGATAAAATGTTCTGCCAATTATTGTTGCATTCGGCTCCGCAAATATTTAAGCAGATCCCGTCAGCGACTTAATTAATTTTAACGTTTTTACTAGCATCTGTCGCTCCCGTATTCTATGACGTCTACATCTTAGGCTTAATTTAGATGGGTCGGTAGGTACCTTCTGTTCTTTTTATTTTACCTCAGTTATATGTGGAGGTCGTGTTAGCGCAGGGGTCGGCAACCTATGGTAAGCGTGCCAAAATTGGCACGCGAGATGAATTTGAATGGCACGCGAAAGAAAAAATAATATTTTATATATTTTTGCAAGTATGTGGTCCAATCAAAGATCTTTGAAACTTTTGTGAACTAAAGTTGTATTTAATAGTAAGAGTAATTATTCACCTCTAAAGTTTGCTTATTCTAATTCTGTGACACTGTTCTCACATAGTTCATGTGTTCTCGTGTTCTCTCTCGCCGCCTTTGTGACTAATGAACACAAAATACGGAAATTCAGACCGATAGCTACAAATGCATACCGTTTACAATGTGGTCGTATTTTAAGTATTAGCGTCCAGCGTAATTATTTACGTTCGTATTGCTTCCCTCTTTCAACCAGAGAAATTGTCGTACTAATTCGCTTCTTCTTAACATATAGGATTCAGAATGCCACTTGCACACTTCGGATCCTCCGTCGTGCCTCATGTGCGCCAGATAACCAACTGCGTATAAATATTCAGCACATTATATGTTTGCGCCATGTTAACGAAATATTCTAGAACTTGTTAATTTTAATTGAACTAAAATTCAATTTTGTAGATTAACTTGTACTCAAAACTCGATAATAATTTTACCACTTTTGTCCATTTCATCTTTTCATTCGTTTTGTAGGTTCGTTTAGAGCAAAGTTTCTCAAAATGGGGTACGCGTACCCTTGGGGGCACTTCTAAAGGCGCTGGGAGGTAGGTGCTTGAGAGAATTTACGTAATTGCTGATATTATGACATTGGACACTCCAAATCACCTGTTAGCACTTTGATGGTATTATAGAATACGTTTTACAATAAATTTCTTCATTTTGTGTGCACATAAACAATACAGTATATTTTATACGTTGAGGTAGCACGCAAGCAATATGCAATAAAATCTTTGCAAGTAGTTTAAAAACTGCGGCCAGCCGTTATTTTATAAACATATTATTGACGTAGTCAGGGTCAACAAAAACTTCTATTTTAATGATTGATGTTAATAATTTACGTAGTTACAACAATTTCGTCAATTTACTAGGATTACTTTTAATTATTTCATTAGTATCTCGTCATTTTTTTTATGGTGCTGCTCTTTTTAAATAAGGCTCTTAAAAAAATTATGCAAGTTAGGCTATAACGGAAATACTGTTTCACCTTATAGTTTCATAATCTGAATATTAAATTGCTCTAACTCTGTTATTTGGGATGATATCATCAAATTAGTATATGATAGTTAATTTTTTTAAAAGCGTCTTTAATAGTTTTTAACATGTACCAGTGCACCTGAGAGACGACGCGTCAAGCTCCGTTGCCATAAGTAGTGGTTCTACTAAAAGATGATTTTTTTAATGCATCAACGCTGTAGTCATATTTTTTTTAAATTTCCTCTGGGAAATAGTTCTTTTGGCGGTATTCCCCAGTGTAAAGTGGGTGTGTACCAATATATAGCCACTCTTGCTTCATTATTGATTAATCAATACTCTGTTATAATGTAATTACTTCGCTGTTAATCTGCTTTCACAAATCCAAATCGACACTGTAGTGAGATACGTTTTAATACTATTAAACGGAACGAATTTTTATTATTTTGTTACATAAATCCCACGCTAGAACTTGATAAAGTGTGCCAGTTATGGCTTAATTATTTCGTGGGAAATCTCGCTAAAAATGTTTTTGGCTATTCTTTTTCCTATTAAAACGTACAACAAAGCGTAGAGAATTACTACTCTATGCCTCCCAGGGGTCGTATCAAAATGTCGTAATTGCGCGATAATTGCATAATAATTACGCGACTAATTTTTATCTCCGGGCGAAATTAAGACACTGCAATTTTTAACGCCGACGCGAGACTTTTTTAACAGTGCAGGAGAATTTTCGGAGGCAGTATCATCTTAATCTTTCGAATTTGGAACACTGCGGAGGAATTTTATCCTATAAGGCAGCAAAAAAAAAAGCCCGGCCTTTATTTTATATGGATTTTTCCACGATTGCTGTGACCTCTTTTAACTGCCAAAGTACGTTTTTTTTAATGGAAAAGAATTACTTCTGAATTTCCTTCAAACGAATTTTCCTTAATAACTTTGTGTTCAACATATCGCATTTAATATTTACTTTATAAGCTACAGGAATGAAATTATGTTTCGGACGGTATCTCATATTATTAGGTATTTCTTGCTAATTCATACTCTGTTTGTCACTGATGTTCCATGTATGAGTTCAGTTTAAACGTTTTTATTTCCTTAAAAGCTTACATACATATTTAACATTGCATTTTGGTTTATGGAAGTAGTTTAAGGAAAACCCTGCTATAGGCTTATGGCCTCCATTTATATAATTTTTGTTTAACCAAGTCACATCCATTAACACGTTTTACAAGTAAATGCACATTAAACAGGAACGTAGGTCGCGCCTACCATTTTGGCGTCAGTGTGATAGGTAACATGATATATCTGTATATTATCTGCATTGTATCACGGACAAACGTTAAGTAAAAGCAAACATATCGTGATTGCCGTTATTAATTAGCCATTAAAAATGAAAGCACATGCTTGGTTTTTATATTTTACCTAGAGCATCAAATATGATAAAAGCTGATTTGGACGAACTGAGCGATACATTCTATTCTTCACATTATTTTATTCGTAATATTGTTTTTTAACGCATTAAACTAATACAGTACAGTAAACAATTTTTGGCATCATGAAAATAATTCAGACCCAAAGGTGAATATATATATCTTGCAGGCGAATTTATAATAAATTCCTCTTAAAGTACGAGTTGCTAGGAACATTAAAATGCATTAACAAGGAGAAACATTACCCTGAGTAACGTATCAGTGTTATTTGAGCAGATTTTGGCTTTCGACGTGTTTTTATTTCGCCCTCAACTGAATGGAATTTAAAATGAGTCCCAAGAAAACCAATTTGTCCGCGTAATTGGTTTTATCCGTATAAAAAAATGGAAGCGAAGCGACCTTATCCTCATTTCGATGCTTTTAAGAGTTCGCCGCAATTTAAAACCTCGGTTCATGGAAATTCTCACTTCGCAACTGTTATATTTGAACATCATTCCGCGATAAAGTCGTGTTTTTATTGTAATTCATCGTCTGCCTGGAAATGTCAGCCAGTGTAATTTGTATGAGTAAAATTACGGTAAATAACCGGGCAAACTTTTATATTTTATTTTTTGATTTGACGTTTCTTCACGTATTTTGGTTGTTTTTCGAAAGGCATTCTTTTGTTATTCGTTTGCGCTTTATTATATTACGAGAAAAATATTACCGATTCTGTATGTACTCCTATCCCATGCTGTCCCGGAAAAGATCCGCGCAGAGTGCGTAGGTTTTCTCATAGGAATACGTGATGCTGTTAGATTTGAGCTCAACCTGGTATAATCTAGTTGCACCTTATTCAGCGTTGCCTCCTTCGTCCTTTCTTATGACCTTTGATTCGAGAACGTTTTATGTTTGTTTTTTATTGCTCCGAGACAGATCTCCAAACCGTGCCGAAAACGAGAAATTATCGCCGTGCAATTCCAGATGATTCTAGGATGAACCGCACCGAACCGAAAACGCGCAGTTGATTCTAGGAATTAGTGCATTAATTTGTGCATGCGTTAAAATCGTGTTTTATAGAAGCGGTGGAAATATTGAGGTCGGATGCTTTCAAATAAAGCCAATTTGGTTGATGATAAACTCGTGACAACGCCCAAAGGACCACGAGAAATTAAATTTTGCGAATAGGGGATGAAAGGAAATCATTTATTAACACGTGTCACGTTATAGAGATATAAATAATTCCGGTGCTATCCTGTTATCTCCCTCCAAAGGGTATTTCAATGTTATAATGACTTGGTTGGCATTCTTATGATGTATTTTTATAATTTGCCAAATAATGAAGAAGATGCGGTAGCTTTCCTAACCCATGACTGATTGGCCGGTCTCGACATTTACATACCCAATCACCGGACAACGGGGAGGGATACTTTGATTCCGGGCGAGGCGAAGGGCGCGGTAGAGCCCGGAGACGACTACCCATTAAAACAAAGCGAGCCGAAGGCTCGTCAATATATCCTTCCATTTGCGGCGCAACAGTCAAGAGGATATAACATTGAAAGGATATATTGACGAGCCTTCGGCTCGCTTTGTTTTAATGGGTAGTCGTCTCCGGGCGCTACCGCGCCCTTCGCCTCGCCCGGAACCAAAGTATCCCTCCCCGTTGTCCGGTGATTGGGTTTGTAAATGTCGAGACCGGCCAATCAGTCATGGGAAGGATATTTAACGTTTCCTTAGCGACCTTAAAAATTAATAATTTTTTGGGGTGAGATTACAGGATAGTACCATAATTCCTAACGCACGAGTAGCTTTCGTGTTATTAGAATAATCCATATCGTTCCACTTCCACGTAAACTAAAATCCATTGTTTGAAAAATGCCCTATAATCCTATAACTTTATTATTTGTCGAGTTATCTGAATATTTTGTGGCAAACGATTTATTATTTTTTCTCTCCATCCGGTGAAGTACTTCAGTCTTGTTAATAATTTCGCTGATACTTCACCCTAGAATACATATTTCGGTAAATCCAAAATCATCGAATGTTTTCCAGCGCGATTAAATGGGCTTTTATCATGGTCGAGCGTCGATTAAAAGGCCGTTTCGAAAATCACATCATTGCCTCAATTTAATACGCGTGAAACGATTTTCCTCGCATTCTTTCGTCGGCGAGGTCACTCCTTCATTCCGACATAGCCAATAAGGTAGTAGACCACCCGAGTTTTCCTCCGAAGAATGGTTTTGAAAGTTCTGTTTTTTCCCTCTAATGTCTTTTCCAGCGAGGTCGACATCTTTTTTGAAAAATGGAGTGGGTCATTTTTTTGTTAGAGAAAACTTTTGCCATTTCTCTGTGGACTCTTTTTATGTGGAGCATCATACTACTTAAGGTACTGCGAAAAAAATACTGGCGTGATGTCTCAGTTGGTTCTTACAAATGCGGCAAAGTGATCGATTGAGGTTTGGGAACAAATCGTATATTTTTACACATAAATGTCAATTCACGAAGACATCCATTCTTAAACATTAAAAAGAACTCGTGTTTCAGAACGTTTTAGTTGTAATGAACGCATTATTTTTGCGATGATTTTCAGCAAACTGAAAATTTTATCGCTCGCCTCAAATCGACTCGGGCCTTATCTTCTTCGAAGGCGTTCGCATTAAGTTTCTCTCTCAGAGCCGCCAAAAAGAAAATATACTCCGTTGAACCCTGTCATTATGAAAAAAAAGTAGCAGGGAATATCCGAGAATACACGTTTCGTCTTTTTTTTTCTTTTTTAATACGCGAGAACCGCTTTAGAAATTCTCTTCGGCTACACTTTACGAGAGAAAAAAATCCCTCAATCGGTCACGGCCCGTGGATCTCTCCGACTGCCACCTGGTGTGTAAATAAGAAAATGGAAAAAAAGTCGAGAAAAATTACTCTCATTTCTTTCTCGAAGAGGAAGGAATTTACCTTTTTTTCTCTTTTCGCTGTCATCTGAACGCACCTGATACCTCAGGCTGCAAATTTTTTAATCACATCTCTTATTCTTTTGGTTTCCTCTTTGAGATTTTTTTTTCGGCGAACCTCGACGAAAATGCTCAGTCACGACGTCTCTTAGAGCTCGGAAATTAATATATTGCTGCGTATAATGACGTTTGTGAGGAATAAAGCGCATGAGTAATTTTAACGTTCAAGTCAAGAGAGCCTATTGACATTGTAACTTTAAAACTACCGAGAAACCCATTATTCTAGCGGTGGTATTTACTCTGTCAAATGTATTTCTTAGGATCGGCATTCCTTAACATTCCTTCACTCTCTTATCTGCTAATCACCTGTAAATCTGAATAAACTACTGCCTTGAAATTTAATGGGAACAACATCCCAAAAAGTACAGCAGAATTGAGCAAATCCTTTCATTCCATTACCAATTCCTAAACGATCCGGACAATTAAACGGACAAAAATTTCATTGCTTTATTCGAAGTTTCTAAACAGTTCATTCTTAAAACCACCACGCTATTAAGTTTATCATGGCAAGGTTAGTAGTCCGCAAATAGCCAGACTCTTCCAAAGTATTTTTCATGAAAACAAGTTTAACTTACACGCTATATAAATTAAAATTATGTATTTTTAACCTTTGATTTCCTTGGAAATGGTTGCTTTTTTATTTGAAATTATATATAATCGTCGTATCTTTTTTTAGTGCGTTAAAAAAATGCACTTATAGTTTCACTTAGGCGTCTGTCTGTGCACATGCTTAAATTCAAATTACCGTAAACGATAGAGGGCTGATACTTGGAGTGAGGATTACTGTAATGCTGCAATTTGTTTTTCTTTAGATTTTAGTTTTGAAAATATGCAGGGTCGGATAGGGGTTTATTAAAAACTTTTTAAATAACTCCGAAGATGTAAAAAATGGAAAGCTGGCATTTTGAACATATATTTCCACGTTGATGCCACTTTGAAACAAAGCTTTAGCGACCGAATATGTGGCGCATAACCACATAAAATATAATACAAGTTAAAAATACGCATATGACTTAGTGATTAAATTCCAAATTTTCCTCGATTCGTTGATTCGGTTAATGGGAGAAACCTTCATAGCAAAATAAAACACCGAATTTAATAATAGAAGAAAGACGCGCTAGTTTTATCCATTTTCATAGATAACACTACTTTTTTAAATTTTGTACATGGTATGTATTTGAATAGTATATTGAGCTGTGAAACGTAATACAATCGATTATGAGTTTCAATCGGCAGGAAACAGCATTTTGCCGGAAAGTTTATACGTGGCATCAATTCGCGAGGTAGCTATGGAAATCCAATTGGTCATTTCTAGGAATCTCAAAAATGTGCATTTTTATAATTCCAAACATTTCGAACTACGATCATATCCCAATCAAAGCTAATTTTTAGCCAGCAGTACGTCCATTAGAATTCGCCAATGACTTTAATAATGAAGAATATCGGAAACCTGCAATTGACGCATTAAAGAAGCGATTAGTGCTAACGAATTCCAGATATTTGCTCAAAATATCTTAGCTGTTAGTTTTAATCTTAAAGTTGATAATTATAAACTGGGGGATAAAATATAAAAATTTCTTCGACGCTAAAAACTTCGTTCGGTTCCAGTTCAATTTTTAAATATTTGTTTCATTCAAAATTAAATACAGTAAAAATAACTCCGCATGCAGTAATTATCGCATTCTTCTAAAGACACCCGTTTGAATAAACAAAAATGATGGCTTCCGAAATCTCTTTTTCTACGTATTGAATAGAAGCGATTACTCCACTGATTATTTTTTTTCATGTCGCCAGTCGTGTATTTCTCTTGTTACGCATTCCGTGCGGCGACTGAAACGTGGTGGAATCCCGGATTGGCTCTTCTCGCGATTCGTAACACCTCGGAATTTAGGGTGGTGAGCTCAAAACACTTTTGGAACTAGCATCAGGGTTCTGCCTGCTCCGCGGGGAACTCTCTCCTTTTCTCTTTCTCTCTCTCTCTCTCTCATTTGCCTCTCAATCTACCTGGAAGAAGAGATGTCTCAATCTCTCCCTAATAGAAATTGTCATTGCTTTGCTTTACTGTCTTACTCTTCCTTATTCCATTTTCTCATTTCTCTTCCTTGTCCATCATATCTATTTTTTCTTCCCATTCCATCTACCTCCTCCTCAGTTTTTCTCATTTTCCCTTTCCCGCCTTTTTCTAAACAAAGTGTTGGCCTACCTTTTTGCATGTCGGGTCGCATTGGAATGGATCGCAATGGATTAGATAGATAGATATACGTCTTTATTTAGGCCGATTGTGACTAGTCTCTTCATCCATCATCCAAATTTTAGTCGAGAAAGCTTCGGATGGCCGTATCAGCGGTTACCTAGAGATTCTGTGGTATCACACAAGCGAAAATCAAGGCTACATGTTTTTAAAAATCTTTATAATTTCAACGTTAAAGACTTATTGACCGTACTTTCTATTATCAAACACGAAATTGTCTGTGTTAAATTTTACGGATCATTCATCGCAGCTTCGAGGGCCATATGGGGCCCAAGAGCCGTAGGTTGATGACCCCTGCGTAAACCAATTTCCTCCTGCCATCTACGTATATTCTCTCATTTACACCTTTCTTCCGCCTTCGTTTATCTTTCCTGTTCCCCTCCAAATCTCCTTCTCTCTCACTCTCAAATTCTCTCCCATTTCTTCTCCCTCTCTCTTTTTCTCCCGCTAAGGAGGCATCTTCTTTCTCACGCGCGCTACAAAAAAAGAGGCCGTGGGAAAGTTTCTGTCAACCCTTTGGAGCATATTTTCGTGACAGGAAACGTGACGACAGAAAATAGTGGTATAAAATGTTCGTGCCCGAGCACTGATAGAATGATTCAGCGCCTAGTTTGTTTTACGATAAAACCATTAAAACAGTAACAACCAAGATGTTTTTAAGAAAGAAGAAAATAAATCATGTTTTCGTCGCCGGTTTATTTATTGTGGCGAAGTATTTGCGGCTATTTAAAACTTTAAACATTTTTAATTTACAAAAGTAATCAACGAGATAGCTTTCTTTTCCCCGCTGCATGTAAATGGGATAGGACGTTTTTGCAAGACATAATTGTTCGTTTAGATGGAGAAAAATACATGGGATGGAATATCGATTGTATCTATTTCACAGTTATTTATGAAAGCATTAAAAATAATTTCACGCCCATTTTTAATGCTTGAAATTTTTTAACATTGTGCGGGCACTTGCTGTTTTTCATTCATGGTCATTTTTTTCTGGTAACCCTCAGATTTATTTAATTTTTTCACGGGCGATGAGATAATAAGTGTTCTGCCAGTTGGCAGGTTTGCTTCAAATGCTAGTCCTCTCTTCTCCACTCTTCTCTGTTTTCAGCCCTTCTCTTCAGTTCAGCATAGGTACCTCCTTTCTTCAGTTCCTCCAAAATCTGTATTCTCTGCCTTCCTCTACCATGCACCCCCTCAACCATTCCCTCTATCACGTCCTTTATCAAAGAGTCCCTTCTTAAATAATGTCCCAGCCAGTTCTTCTTCCTTTTTTCTATACATTTCAGTATTGGCCTCTCTTCACCTATCCTTTCCAGTACTTCGTCGTTCCTTACTCTGTCCCTCCAACTTATCCTCTCCATTCTTCTCCAAACTCACATTTCAAACGCTTCCAGTCTCTTCTTTTCCTTTTCCCTCAGCGTCCAAGTCTCTGCTCCATATAACGCCACACTCCAAACATAACATTTTACCAGTCTTTTCTTCAAACTTCTATATAGCGGTCCACAGAATAATTGCCTCTTCTTATTGAACGCTGCCTTTGCTATTGCTATTCTAGCTATTACCTCCTTATCACGTCTCATATCGTCACATATCACACTCTCCAGGTACTTGAACTGCTTAACCATTTCTATTTCCTCTCTTCCAATCTTCATTCTTGCTCTCTTGCCCTCTTTGCTGATGACCATGCCCTTTGTCTTTTTCACATTTACTTTCATCCCATACTGTTTTCCCTTGTTTCTCAACTTCTCCAGCATTTCATTTATCATTCCCTCGCTTTCTGTAATTAAATCTATGGGGTTCTCCACATGCTCTTTGGGCCTTCGTCTTTATAGCTTGATCCACCGCTAAATCAGCGCCGTAATAAAGCAATTGGGCTCCATTGTACAAATAAATGTTAATTTATCCCCAAAAATTAACTAATTCCATAATTGTGCGGTGGGTTATATGGCTGAAGTTTCTTTTTCCACTTCCTTTTCTCCTTAACCGTTTCGATTTCGCTCAGTACTCACCTTGAGAGATGTTTTCCATTATCCCCGCTCTTTACTGTCTCATTACTCAACCGATGTTTCGGTTTTTAAAGAAATTATTAGTTTAGTCCTTAGATTCATCCTCTTATGCGAAATGCCAACAACGCAGCGTAACTCTCTCTCTCTCTTTTTCTGGAGATTTTTTTAAAATGTCACTTTTCCGAAACCAAGCGAGAGGCGACAGAGTGCAGCGATTGCATGTTCCTCTCGAAAGTGAAAAAGCAGTTACTCCTTCCTTCTGAAGAATGGCAATGGAGGATTCCAGCAACCTTTCAAATCGTAATGGCTTACTTGGCCTTATGAGAATTGTAGCCTTGAATATCATGTCGGTTAAAGTTTAGTCTCTTGGCACTACCGAAAGGAAACATGGAAAGTCAAAACATGCACGCGCACAGTCAAGCGATTTGAGCTAGTTTTCCTCTCAATGCGTTTATTTTACACACCTTTTTTTCATGCTTTTGTATCAACCATATATGCACGAAAGCACTTCCTCGAGTGCTGAAGATTTTCTTGCGACCTTTTCTTCCTTTGTATCCTCACTTGAAATGCTTGTATATTTCGCTTGAATTAATTTGAATACAAACTTCACGGAAGAAGCTTTTACAATTCGGATCCTCATTCCAAATTCCGAGAAACGTGTCTCCTTCTCGAAGAAATTCAGGCAGATTAATTGGAGTGCAAAGGGAACCGTTTCCTCGTTGTCATAAATGGAATGAAATCCGAAAGAATTCTTCTTGTGCGGGGCAGCGTTTTTCACTTATTTTGTGGAAGTCCGAGTAGCTGTTGCTTTAACAAGTTATGAGCAAATCTTATAAATATTTTAGAGTGTATGTGTGTGTATGTATGTTCTTTATACGTTTTTACACCGTTGAAGCTATCGAATTCAAAAGTGTCATGGGCAATCCTATGGATTAAAGGAAGAACTTGGTCTAGGTCTGCAAAGCGTGGGGTCTCTTATACCCCATGGGGTCAGCAAAAGACTATCTCCATAAGAATTCATGGGAAATCGTGTGGAGAAACCCCTAAATGCCATGCAGCCCTTCACTGATATGGATATAAATATACCTAAATATTAACTTACGATCACGGAAAATGGCTTATTTTACGCACGAAAGACTGAATATTTTAATTCTGTTTTTATTTTATCGTATTACATGCTAATAGCTCGGAATTTTCCTTTAAGCGCAAAATTTATCGGTTTAGATGACCATTTACCAGGCGGCAACAAAGCTAAATTTCTTAATTGTTGTCCTCTTCAAAGGGAGATAGCCACGTAAAGATTAATGCAAGGAAAACCCATGCCACGCATACTTATCTAAAATATCCCCAGTTGAGGGTTTTTTATTATGTGGTATCAAATGTTTTCATGAATACGGTCCAGAATGCAATAAAAAAAGTTTGCTACTTAAAAGAAAAATTTTCCGAGCGAAGCCGTGCGTTTCAGCTAGTCGATTATATAATATTTCGATTTTTTTCGTTATACGGGATTGATTAAAAAATAGAACTTTTTCAAATCGTGTAATAATCAACGCAAGACATGTTTGTAAGACAATTTCTATAATTGGCTGTTGTGTTGCAGCCAATGATAATTTCATGCGATCCAACGTCTATCGCAAAATTTCCAAGTATGGATTTGATATTTTTATGTATACTTGGATATATTTCTATCAATATATTATTTTAGAAATAAATTTAAAATCAAGGCGGGGATATTGTTGTATTATTGGACCGATTTTCTTAACAATGCATACTTCATCACCGAGCACGAATTTTTTTTTTGTATCGGTAAGTTCGATATCTTTGCAGGAATACGTTTACTATTCAATTCGAAATTAGTCTTCCCGCACGGTCCTTTTAAAAATCGAAACGCTATCTATCTTTTCAATGCCAGGCGATGCAACACTCTGCCCTTGTTTTCACGCCCAAAAAACGTTACCCGGAGAAAACGCCTCGCGCCGCTCACAAAGGCCGGAAATAAAACCATGGAGCTGTGGAGCTTAACGACGTAAAACATGACGCCTCAGAAACCTTGCACGCGTAACAGACGGCTGGCAATATCGAATCTTCTTTTTTTTTAACTCGTCGTAATCGTCATTCCTCCCCCCCTCCCCCCTCCCCCCAAAAAGAAAAACAAAATAAGCTTGCCTCTCCTCATTACAACGACACTAATACGTTCGAATAACATGTCGTACAGATTCCCTTAAAACGTACTAGGACCTTGCCGCAAATTAAACTGGGAGGTATGTACGAGGAAGGATTGAGAGGGAGGGAGGGGATCATACGAAAGTGTTGGAGGATGCAGTCGACCTTGCCATGTTCCCCTCCCTTTCTAGCTCTTTCCTCTTTGCGTTCTCTTTTTTTCTCTCTCTCTCTTGACCTTTCAAGGACGAGAGATTCCTGACAGGGTCACGCGCTCGAAAGGGGAATTTAACTATGGATTTTCGCACAAGGGCGGCTGGTTCGAACGTAGTCATAATTATCCCTCTCCGTAATCTTGGAGAGTGATTTCATTACTTCCTTAAGACTTTTTAAGGACCGGTTTTTTTTATTGGGACCGATTAACTTTGGTTGGAATTCGATAAAGGAGGATGTAAATTAGTAACGGCGCAACTTTAAAAAATTGATGTATTAATATGTAGTATATCCTCTGTTAGAAAAGCTCCGTTTTTTTCCTTTAAGGTCAGAAGCCGTCCATTCCCCTCCGACAACTACTGAATATGCTCTGTATTTTCTGTGAATGCGCTTAAAATTAATTTGTGAAAAAATTAATAGGCGAGAATTCCATAACAGGCGGAAATGCGGCGTTGTTAAAATTAAAACAGCATACGTCTTTAATAACACTTCGGCTTATATAGCGCTATTCGAAATAAGTGGAAGTATTATCAAAGCTGCGTGTTGCGTTAATTTCGTTCTATTTTTAACAACGCCGCATTTCCTTATAATTTGAGAAAATACGTAAAAATTTTAGTTGAAAGAATTTTTTACACGTTGGAGGTATAATTTTTTTAAATAGGGGAATAGTCTCGGAAACATCGTTACATCCAACGCAATGTGATTTTTCGTTGATTTCGTAATGTGTGTGTGTGTGTGTGTTTTTTTATTTTGATTTTTAAGTACATTAACGTTCGCGCGGTTCTGCTCGCAATGGAATGATCGTAATCAGAGACGAGTCCCTGTAATATCCATGGAAATGAAGGGAAATTCTCTCATTATGTTCATTAACCACTGAATGAATTAGCGTCGAAATCGTTCCTGTTATTTAGGAAATGTATTCCTGACGGAATAATTCACTCTTATCTACAAGGCACAATGGTGATCTTTGGCTCAAAGACGAGAGATGATTTTTTTAAATAATCCCATAACAACGAGAGAGGATGAATTGAATGATAACTCATATTCATTAATGTCGTAAAGAAAAAATCCTTGCATGCGTATAGCCACGGGAAAAAGGCGAAAAAGTGTAAATTTTCTTCTTTTTTTTTTAAATATTATTTTTAAAGAGCTCTGCGATTGATTTTTAAAGTGACTAGATTTCATAAAATCAAAATAAATACTTTGTAACAATATTAACTTAGGCGCTTTCACAGAGATAAAAATGTTATAGAATTGCATAATAATTCGGAATGCGGGTTCATACGAGCATGTAACTAAGTCAATTAAATAATAAACGGCTTGGAGAAATGCCGTAATTATGAATAAATATTTTTTAAATAAAACCGAGTGTACAAAGTAATTTGATTAATGAGCTGAAAAAATCATGGAATCGACACTTATCAATATTTATGTGCAATTATATATATTTTATCGTAAATATATGTTAACGTATTTGTCGTTTCACAAAATTTGGATTTAATGCTTTCTCGCTTTATTTCATATTCCGGTGTTTTTCAGCGCATTTTCACACGTGTCAACATTTTGTCCACGTTGTTGCACCGGTTTCGCCGTAAAATAATTTATACAAGATTTTTATTAAGCTTTCGCGTGGAAAATCCAATACGGAATGCCTTCAGTCGAAGTGGTGGATATTTATCTCTTGCTTTTCTTCGGTTACAGACTATTAACAAATTAACTTGTTGTAGTCAGAACAAGGAATGGAGGAGGTCACATTAAAATTTACTCCTCATAACTCGGTAAAATAGCACTTCCTGTATGCATTATTAATTTTAGTAGCATTGGGAGGATGTAACAGGCGAAGATTTACAGCTGAAGTTTGAGAATTTATCCAGCGTCGCACTGCTAAGATGTTTTGTAAACACGAAATGGTGTGGTTTTCTGTCTGATTATGAAGGACGTATATACCTAACTCTTGATGACTTGAATATTTAAATGTTGTCAGCATATTTCTGGGAGTTCAACGTTTAATAACTTACATATATATATATATATATTTTTTTTTCCTCGCATTTTTTTGTGTTGCCCGGACAAGTGGCACTTTTGGAAGAAATACTCTTAAAATGTACTTTTATATGTATAATAATATATACACATAATATATAATACATTCTTTATCCGATACAGTTTCAAACATACATATAAATACTTTAAGCTCACCTCACTTAATATAGATCCGTAACGTAATTATCATAAGGAATCTTATTTCTCGTTTGAGTGTTTTTTTTTCGGTTGCTATTTTATTAAGTCAGGAGAACGAATTAGAGCTATTTTTAGATTTGCGAACTAAATTCACACCGCCCCGCTATAACATATGACCAATGTTATTAAAGCGTTTTCGCTCGCTATGTGTGTTATCACCTGTATAATTTGTAATGCTGACACGAGGTTTTTTATTAATGTTTTTAACTATTCTAACTCACATTTAAGTGTAGATTTATCAGTTTGATGCTATCTACTCGAGCATTTCAACCGGACAGAATATTAAATGTGTTTCAACAGAGAATTATTGAACTCGTCTTATGGCAGAGAAGAATTCAAGAACAGTTTAAAAATCGGTACAACATACATTGTGCAAACTTTCTCATATGCTAGTGCGTCGTTTAGTTATCTTTAGAAAATGAAAATCGTATCAGCCGGTTTTTAGAAAATCCAATTTTTGTTAAAGTTGCCCAAGAATAAACTAGCCTTATATTAATTCATTGAGAAAAATTAAATATGTAGTATTATTGCGGACGTAAACTGAAGTAATGGTACGAAATTTTATCAAAATCCTTCGAGCCGTTTTTGAGAAAATGAAATTATTGTTAAAGTTGCCTAGAAGAAACGCCTTATAGTCATTTTTTGAGAAATTTGGTATTATTGAAGACGTAATCTCAAGTAACGGTACGAAATTTGATCAAAATCGTTATAGCCGTTTTTTGAGAAAATCAAATTTTATTAAAAATCGTAGAATAAACTACCCTTAATTATTGAGCAATGCCAACCATTTCTTCGTAGGCTCTACTCTATATGATAAAATGCGTAAATACGAGATTTCATTCATTTGCGCTCTACCGTTTAGGCTCTAGAGCCAGTAACAGACAGAGAGACAGACAGATGGCATTGCGAAAACCACTTTTTCGGATTCAGCGACACCTGAAACGTATATTTCCGTCAAAATCTCGAGGTCAAATTTTTTCGCGATTACAATACTTTCTCAATATACTTCTTATGTGAGAAAGTAAAAATAGTACTTGTTTCGGGTATCTCCAATGGTCACAAATAGATTATAAAGTGGCTATTGGAGATAACTGAAACGAGTATTTTCTTAACTGATTGTTCTTTGATTATAGTGTATGGTAATGTATGGACTGAAGATGTGCAGTGTAATTTGAATGCGTATTATGTTTTACATTGCGAAAGAAGGTTGCGTTCCATACCTCTTCAGTCAACCTACTCAAGACCCAGAATCCCCGAATTCTCTTTGATGCACATATATCATCTGCAAATAGTATTGTTGTCGGTAATGTAAGATTTTAAAAAAGCATTCTGGACCTCCAAAGCGTCTCTTTCTCGTTCGGCAACCCTGAATCTCACGTCCCAAGTACGACCATACCATACAGTAATCAGCATTGTATGAATTTTTCGTTATTAAAAACAAACCGTGTTTTAGGTAATCCGTGTTATAGTAGGACCAGGTTTAGATTAAACCCGGAAGAAAAGCATCAGCATTCGGATATATATCGTAATTTCCCTATTATACTACGCACCCACGTTCTCGCGAGTGAAATGTGAAAATTGTCATAACACCGTGTGTAATACGTACCTAAGTTTTTGAAAAAATGGTCATTGTAATTTTTCGCTTGGTTATTAGCAATATCGAGACAGTTCTCGCCCTGTCGACAAGCGAGATATGTTCGAAAACGTTTACGATGCGAACGTGGCTTTAAAAAGTGTTGCCTCGCCAACGCCATGGATGGTTTTGAAGACGACGTCATATGGAGTGAGAATTTCACCAAGGTTGATAGCGAGGATGAGGACGACGTTCGCGGCGACGCCATTTACGGAGAACACGAGATTGTCGAATAAGTATTTGAGGACAGTAATAAAGAATACAGAGGCTTTAGTGATGACGACAGCTAGAAAAAATTAAATGATTATTATTGTTTTGGTTAAAAATAATTTAAAGTAATGCAATGACACGAACGATTTATTAGTACAAATGTGTCCGAAAATATCAATTATTTACCGACTGAAAAAATATGTATGCGTTTGTTACCATGTATAATACGCAACTTAACTTTTTGTCGATTTTTCGTAAAAAATTCGTATTATATACGGAAAATCACGGTATATTAACCACTTACTATCGAAAGCATGTAAAATTTGTATTTTAAGAGAGACGGTAGCTCGAAACAAAAACGTACGAAAAGCGAGAAAATTTCCGGGTCACTTAAACATTATGGGCAAAAAATGCAAATCCGGGATTTTTTCCGCCATACGCAAGGCGTGTATAATGATCCACTCGATCTTTATTTTTTTTAAATCATCGTCGCGACAATCTTTGGGGTTTCAATCGCGAAAGAATTAACCGGAACGACTTTACAATTTAGACCCGTTTTAACCCTTCCTGCTTAGCTTTGTGAGAGGAAATTGAATTCCGATCACGTGTCGTCAACCTCATTTAGCGGAACGTGCCAAAAGGGTCAAGAAGATTAGTGCCGCATCCTTTCTCTCTCTCTCTCTCTCTCGATCGATTTAGTGTAGGGTAAAGGAAGAATCTAACAGGTTTCAATTTAGTTACGAACCCGGGCGCGTGACGCGGAAGGACTGCTTCAGTTTCCTACGTTAAATCTGGTGTGGACTTTGAGAAGACAAAACTTCGTTAAAGACTCGACGGGGCTTGAAGGACGTGTTTTTTTATTAGTTGCTGATCGATTCCAGTCTTATGAAATATACCCTTAATTTGCAGCATTCTCTGCTAAAAAAAATACTCATTATGACGTTACAAAAAATATTCGATTTGTTCTCCCCTTTACGAATATAAGGCATAAATTCTTTAAGATTTTATTCGTTTTAAGTTTTAGTTGGTAGCAAATTGATTTATATGCACGGTACCGGATATCTTCTCCGTCGTTCCAAAATTCGGTAGACCAGATAATGGGCTATTTTCCAAAGCGACGAACTTTGTTCGTAGACAATTTTTTTTAAATTCAGTTTTGGAAATAATAAAGGGAGTTAATTCGAAAAAATTTACTCATTTCTGCTGTTAATATTTTATTACATTGATTATACTATGCTGAACATACAAAGGCAATAAATCCATATTTTCGTTTAAAAACAAACATTTTACAGTGATAAAGATAAAAAATTCAATATTTTTATCATTATTTCTTTTCTAATTTATTATCGCATAGCAATTATTTGATTCAGGTATTTGCTGATGTGTAGTAGGCCCGGAAGATAATTTTTTCTAGTGATTTGGATGCGTTCGTCGTGGCTCAAAAGTGCCGTCTTTGCATTAAATTTTGGTATATTATGGTGTAAATATTGAATTTCATGAAAATTCATAAAAGGGTTTTATCAAGCGTAACACAAAAATACGACAATATATTACACCAAACAGAGCAATCAGAAGTGTGATTTGCAGCAAATCTTGTAACCTTTTCTAAAAAGTGTCCTTAAGTTCTCTAATAATGCATGCACGAAATTTTCCCATCGGAACAACAAACGAGGCAGACTTAAAAAAAAGCCAGCTGTTAATCAGACATTCCGCCTACATTCCGGAACTTGAATGAAGTCAGTGATCCTCTCTCAGGAATGACAGGGAAGCTAATAATATAATAAAAAAAAAGAATGACCCGCTTCCATGATTCTCATCAACGCCGTCAGTTGTCATTGAGGTCCACAAGTCGTTCTTGAAAAGGAATTTAACGGTTACTTTAATTTCGAGAATTCTCTTGCATAACGATATCTCTTCTCCTGCATCCAACCGCTCTCTTACTTTCTCTGCCTCTTACTATTCCCGGATGGCTAACTGCGGAAGCCTTTGTTCAGCGATTTGTAACGAAAAGAGTAGTCGACGGTGGCAACTATGTAGCAGTGGTCATGCACCACTTGTATATGCAATTGCGGATGTTCCCGCAACCTCGGCTTCGGCCGCGGACTCGGTTAGCACTTCAAAATCGGTTACCTCGTAGGCGAGAGCTGAAAAAACTTCTTTCATTAAATAACACGTCCGTAAAAAATAACAATGACAAATAGCGTTGTTTTGATACTGTACTGTAGTACTATCTATATCTATAACAGCCGACCGTCCGTTTTGTTTCTACAAGCTAGGAAGGCCCCTAGATACTATTCTCATTTTCATAAAGTTCCGGGTTCGAATCCAGGAGACAATTATATTTTTCCATTAGTTTACACGGGATTTTCGATTTTTCAGAGTGCAAGGTTTTTTTCCTTTATTCATTAAAACGCGTAATAATGGATCGATTTTCTTCGTTTTTGCTTTATTCGACGGCTAAAACTCTATACTATCTTATTCTTGCAATGTTTACATGTTACACGGTCGAATCATTCTGAAATACGCAATTGTTTTCGAAATTTTACGGATATTTCGTAGTTTCCGGACGTTGTCAAGGCGACCGTCATTGTTGCCTCCGATTCAATTAATGCCAATTAAACCATCAAATAGGTGAAAGAATAGTGTTATTCACTTCGCACTTTGTTTAAGCATCGAAATTATTGCTGTAGCAATGTCAACATTTATACATAGCAACAAATATTTACGAATAATTATTCAGTTAACTGCATATGGGAAGCGTTTCTAACGATTCAATCAAAGCAGTTGAATCTTCCTATCATCGTTTGAATGCTGGAATCTTATCTATTTGTAAGTAGAACCATTACATTATATATACATCCATAGTGTTTATTAACGCAAATAGGCTAACGCATAAATTTAAAATTAAATGAGAATAGGAACACACGTTATTTTTTTAAACACATTACATGGTTATCTTCTCTTCATTGATAATCTACATAAACGATTGCATTGATTGTTATATAAAAAAGGAAGGACATATATTTGAATAAAAAGAAAAACATAAAAGTTGGCGATCAATTACTGTGTAAGGAAATGCATTTTTAGAGGTAAATGTGAATTAGTGAGATCAACTTATTTTACGTACTTCATCATTTTTTATAAATCAATTTTAAAATTCACCGCGCAATCTTTGCGCGGGATCAGCTAGTATAGTATGTACTATACTATATTTGGTTAAATGTTAAAATTTAAAACGCTTACAACTTTCTCAATCAAATCCAAATCAGAAACGATAATCATTTGCGGGAAGCAACCAGAAAGAATCAGATTTTCAAATAAGGAAACCAGTACATGTAATCTTTTTTTTATTGGGTACATGAATCACCGTGTACTTTAAGCTTTGAATTAATACACATCTTGCTGGATTAACATGAGAGATAGATGTGCTTAGTGGGTTCCATAAAACCTGCGCATGTACTTGTAGCAGAAAACGGCAAAATATGAAAGAGAGATAAATCTGCTAATCTCTCTATATCATAAAATCGTAATGGTCATCATCATGGTCATGCGTAACGCTCTAATTTTGGGAATAACTCGATTAGAAATAAACTTAGAAGCCTGAAATTTCTCAGGATTTCAGTGTTGATGAATCTTTACGTTATGATTAAAAAAATTTCTAAAAAGGTCAAGGGTTCGACTCCAGAGGATGAGTGTCGTTTCCCATAAGATAACACGTGAAAATCACCTTTTCTGTTTGAAGGCTTTCATTCTTTTATTCTTTAAAATATCTTACGAGTAAAATTAAGTTATCGACATGAGATGTGCGCTAAAACACGCCAAAATGATTGAGGATTCTTATTCTTATCGTCGACTACTCAATCTCATTCGAATTCGCTCATATTTTGAATTTATATTCCAGTGTTGGTCAATTTTTTCACATTTCAATAGTAAAATTCCGTGATTACCGGTATTGTTGTCCTCGGTAATTTCCGTGCATACGCACTTGAATAAATGCTTAAAGATCGAAAATAAGATTAAAGCTTGCTCGAAATGACCGAAGATATGAGTTTAATGCAAATAAATCTAATGCATTAGGTATTCATGTTATTTATATTTTTATCTATATTACTAAAATCCTATTTCTGGTTCTCTCTCTTTCTCTCTTTAACGCTCTATACCTCAGACATTTTTAATCTCCGGGAATATTTTATTTATATTTTATCGAGTTATTCAACTAATTTTCTTAATTTGTTATTAAGAACGAAAAATACATCCCTTATAAAATGTATTCATTAAACTCATATTCAAAACATATTCCCGTTAAACTAATCTAAATCCAATAGGTGCATGGCAGGAACGAAAAAACAGCGAACAAAGGGGGGCAGGGGGGTTGGCCAGCGTCAGCGAGCATGGGGCTTGCCCCTTAATGATACGAATAATTTTGAGAGTGAGAAAAAATTGAAATGGAATAGAATTAACGTCCAATGTCAATAGCGTCAATGTACGCGCAAATATTGAGTCAAGTGACGAAATTATAACGTACTGTAGTCACTAATTTATAAGATAATAATGTCTCAACTCCACCGAAAGACTTAAAAAACAAAATTAAGCTATTCTTTTTAAAAGTGGTAGATGGATTTTTTTGGTCTGCAAGTAGTATTAACAATCACCAGATCATAAAATTTAGCCAAGTGAGACTTTGGCACGTATGCCAAGATTCCATGATATTCTATTTTCCTTCGAAGAACAGCTGACCGACACTGCTTTGCCCCAGATACGATTACCAGTCGTTCATACTCTACTTAATACCATTCCACGTATCTCTCGAGCTTTGAAAGATTAAGGTTGCGAACTCCATCGTATGAGTTGAAGGAATAACTTTCCGTGATAATTATAATTGCTTTATCAATTAACGATTAATTTGAGAATTTAATGGCAGTTTAAACTCTCCAAATATTCTAGAAATTCCATGAACTGTCTTTTGAAAATGTTAAATCGCGTTTTAACACCTGGAACATTTCGCATTGCCTTCAATTATCCCGATGGAATATCAACGGAGTAATGCGGCATCCAATCGGATGGTCAGGTGATCGAATCTCTCAAAGCCCGAGGCCCAACAAATACCTAAAATTATTCCCATCCTCCTTGCGAACTTTCTTTAAAACAAGGGTTCTTAACCAGGGAGGCTCACCTCTCCAGAGGAGGTGAGGAAGAGGGCCAGGGGAGGTGAGAAGATGTAATGTAGTCAACATTTAAATATGCCCATGATGTCTACATATTTTTATCTATAATATCCTCCTAAAGGAGAGGTGGTTCAGGAATTTGAGCTACAGGGGAGGTGGGTCAAGGAAAAGGTTAAGAATCACTGCTTTAAAAAATCCATACTAGAATCGGAAGCAGCAATGATAGATTTAGGTATAATTATTATTATAAAAAACTAAATAGGATGATTCTAGCTAAGTACATGACACAGTTCATTTCCTTTTAATTATTATTATATGAGGCGTCCTATGCTTTAAATATTCTCGAACCTAGCAACTTACAATTTTCATTTTAAGTCCCGGCTGTTTTTAAATTATGAGTTACATGTTACTTAGGCAACTCTATAAAAATACGATATACGCTATATTTACATTTTAAAAGGTATAGACAACAGTTGTTTCCACGTGCCTTTAAACCTACTAACGACAATTTGGTATTTATTAAATAATAATGCGAATTCTGGAGCCTCTTTTGTGAATGGTGTTAGGAGAGTGTGACATCGGAGGTAATGTATCATAACCATGAAAACGCTAGGTAATTTTTCGCAGTCAACAGTCGCTTGAAATAATGCGAGGACTAAAATGGCCCCTGAACTATGCCGAGTCACGCTCAAACGATTCCAGTGAACATGTCCAGGAGAAATGCTTTATTATTCTGGTTATCGAGCGCAACAATATAAGTTTCTGTCTCGTACGTTCACGTCCGGTATATTTCTGAAGTACAGCATATGTCATTGAACGCATTGCTCAATTTAATTTTCCAGGAGAAGTAATTTTAGAAACCATTCGATATCGCGCATCTCGCTATGAGATAAATTCATTTATTTTTGTAATATTTTTAAAAAACTTATGCATAATTGATGAAACACTTACTTCGATCCTTGAAACATTCCCGTTCCATTTTACTGCTTTCAGTTTACTTGATTATCTGCTATTTGTCAAGCATCCTTCTCGTAATACTGGCGTTTCAGCGTTCACTCTCTTACTATTAAACAATTTTTCCTTATTCAGAGGATTTTTACATTTCTGTGAAAGTACGGTAGTTTCCTTCTTAAAGTAAATAAATTATCTCTCACAATAAAATAATATAGGTAACTTCCATAAATGAAACTAAACCTCTCAGAAATTACGGAATATATTTTAATAAAATTTAGCTTTATGTCTGCATTCGATTAAATTATCTTCAATTCTTAAATCAACAGAAAAATTTATCATTTCGTTTTGGTTTAGTTTAAATAATCACCAGTCGGTAAATTAATGTTGACACCCCCTTTATTGCTCCAATAATAATGTTAACAAATGCCATCTGAAATGCGCTGAAACATAAATGTAGCGATAATTCGAATATGTCACCGCATCAAATATAATCTCGCATCATCGGAGATTAAAAGAACCGTAACTCTTTCGCATTTTAAACGCATTTAATCTTTCGTATTAAATTTCCAAAACGGAGTCTTCGTATTAACATTATATTTGTATAGCAGCAATCTGTTTTATCCTCTAAAAAAATGTCGGAACTCTGATATAATTTTTAATTAATTCCATGCGAAAAAAAACGTTAAAGAGGAAACGAAAAAAATGCACATAATTATAACGTTTCCCAAAATTTTTAGAGAGAGGGATTTTCGTTCAATTTATCACAGCAATACACCAGAAATGTCATCATAATTTCTCGCGTCGGTTAATTTATTATCCTCGAATCGTACCTCAGAATATCATTTGACCTCAAATGAAATAATAATTCTTTCGTTCCACGCCCGAAAATAATTTCTGTGGCGATGAAAATTAAAACGAATCGCGACTAGTGTGATATTAATAATAAATAAACGCCGGCTGAAGTTGTATCGAAACACATTCAACATTTTTTTCGCATACATTATTGTAAATATGCGCAAATCATTCATAAATTATCTTTCGTGAAAAAATTCCATTTTCACAGAAAAAAATGAGTGATCAAAACTCATTTAACTTTTATCGTCAATCCTTCGCTGTTTTATGATGGACGTATAAATATAAAATGAATAAATCTACATAAAGAGGCGGCTCTAAATTTATAGCTAAATGTAAAAGGAATATGAGAGTATTTATATAATAAAAATTCAAGAATTTGAAATTTGAACATGTATGAATTCTCTCTGTAGATCACTTTAAACCCGTTAATAAAATGATATAGTAGAACGTCAAAAAATAAAAAATTACAGCAGTACAGGTTAACGAGTTCCTGTGCTATTTACCGGCCTCTTTTTTTTCCAACTAACGTGTATATTCAATATAAATATTCAGTACCCAGTGAACAGTCATCCCACGAATTCCACGGTTTAGCTTTATACGTCTTCACTTTAACACAGTTTCGATCCGGTTTACCTGCATTTTAAAAAAATCATAAAATGTTTCCGTTCGACTGAGATTTTATAATAAAAAATAATGTTTCCAAATACAGAATAAATAAATTGTTTCATGTGGAAATCATACGACGCTCACATGTAATCTGATGTACTATTCCTTTTAGTGGAAATCTGTCCCACTTTGCACGGTTTCGCTTTACACGATCTTTTTTAGGGGAACTTGCGTACCGTTCAAAGCTCGGTTTGGTCGTATTTCCCGGATTCTTACGCGAATTAATTAATCATCCAGATTAAACCCGAGTCGGCAACGCACCCTGAGCTTATCGGTCAATTCCGAGAAGGGAGGTGGGAAAGAAACGACGGGAGAAATTATCTCGTTCTCTTGTGCTATACGAATTTCGCGGATGTCCGAAATTATGCCTTGCGTGTTCCTTTCGACGGAGCAGGTGGCTGACGAAATTCATCACCAAAACGCTCGCTCCATTCACTTCGCCTCGATGTGTATTTTTACTTTCTCCTTACGTAGTATCACGAAAAAAATCGACTTCGAGATTTCAACGGAAATACACGTTTTGAGGTCCTTAGAACACGTTTAGACTATTTTCGAAATGATGTCTGTGTGTGTGTGTGATTGTGGGCGCTCTAACTCAAAAAGTACTTGCCATATCGTTACCAAACTTCATATATTACACTTTAGCATGAGCACAAAGAACTGATTAGTTTTTGGACAACACCGGTTAACCGGAAGTCGAGGTTTATTCGAAACCCGATTCGGTTTTTGCGATATTTCTCCGATAATACATCATTATTGTATACATTGACCATTACAAAAAATGTAGAAAATATAATTTCCTACATCTTTTATTTCAAACAATTTTCCATAGCAGTTATTGTTTAGGAATTACTTATAAATAATCGGTTTTTCGGTTTCCGTCAAATATCTCCTTAAAAACATCGTTATTGGTAATCTTCGTGAGGACCAAAGTTGTAGAGAATAATATTTCTTCCAAGTTTTGTTTGAAACTAATTTTCGTAGAACCATCATCCATTTCGGAGATATTTTGCTTTTTCTTAATACCAGTATACAGCGCCAGTACCATGTAGCGGTGAATTCTGTAAACATATTCAAAATATATGTAATTTACGGCAATAAGGACGACTGTATTCTTTTACGATATGAAATGATAATTTTGCCTCATAATGTTATTCATAATAATTTAAATATCTATACCCCAAATATGGAGAGAGTCGTGTTGGCCACATCAGATTTTTCTGTTTCGTGAATGAATTTTCGCAGTCTATAGAAAATTATCGAGCTAAGCTCACGGCTAAAATCAAATTTACGATTCATTTTTCTCCAATATCCGCAAAACGTTTGGGAAAACTGTGTACATTTCGGCTACAAGGCAGCCGTCATCTATGGTGTTCCTGTGATAATAACGAGTGATAACTTAAATTAATTTTTATAAACAAGTTTTATATAGATAATATGTATGCATTTTTTCCATATGATGCAATTTCTCTAAATCCGCAGATTGTTTTTCAATTCAATATAAGTAAAATTTTCTCGTTCAAAACAAGTTCATGCATAAATTTATAAGTATGTATTTTAAAATCGACGGAAGTAAAATGGATTTTCATTCTTTTGGGCTTTTTTCGGTCCAAGTCCCAAGGTCGTACGATTTTATTAAGTAAATTTAAAATGCGAATAAATAATATTCTGCGCCCATTCCCACGTTATTCAAATGGAAGAACAAAACGGTCCTGGAATCGAGCTCGTGTCCACGCGTTGCACGTTTACGTGCAAGACTTCTGCGGAAGATTATATTCCATCTCGTATGTTCAAGTTATGGCACTGCTTCGAGATTTAGTAAGAGATTTTTTTTGTCCAACAGTGAGGACCACTTTTTTTTAGCACTTGGTAGCTAGATTTCATCTTCTTGGTAGCTATAATATTTAATTACCTGTAATATTCATGGCTGTGTAAGGAAGCTAAACATACGAGTATGATGTTTCTAAACTATTAGAGTATTGTAATTGTATGCTGAGCATATGCATCAACTATTACACAGGCACAAAAGATGAAACCTTCCCCTGAACAATTTCTTGGCTAATTGAAAAACTTTTTAAAGCCTTTTTTCCAACACCGAATGTTTCTTTTGTAAGAATTTTATGAAAAGTATATAGGAAGGCAGACTCCAATTGTCAAAACCATGCTGTTATTGGTGTTTATGTCTGTTTTTTTAAAGATTTTTTTGGTGGTCTCCTCTGTCCTGACAAATCTTTTACTTTAAAATGCTTTTAGAAATTCTCAGTGAAATTAAACTAAAGTGAAAATAAGGAACGGTAACTTACCGAAAAATAATATAACTTACAACAAACGCTTTAATTGATCGTTATTGTGAATCCTTTAAAACAGTTGGTCCTTTGTAAAGCTTGGTTTTTGAGGTAAATTTTTGTTGACGGTGTAAACACACAGGTGAGTCCCTTGAGCGAGTTGTCGCAAGTAACTTGCCAGTCTTTTCCCTCCTTTCCATTCAAGGATATCTGCAACTGCTACTTATTTGCTGTTTATTGGGGTACCATATCTTCGACTTATCTAGGATGTTTTAGATAGTAGCTAGAAAAAGCTAAAATCTTTTTTCGATTCGCCAGATTTGTAACAAGTCGCTACGGGTGATTTTTCGGAGCTAGTTTGAGTTGAAAGTCGCTAGATCTAGCTACTAATTCGCTTAGATTGGCAACACTGGTGAGGACATTGTTTTCATAAGGTTTGCTACTGACTGAGTTAGCCCTTCATCGACGGAAGTACCCCACCTTATTGAGGTAACTTGGTATCTGTTCTGGTTAAATCACCCGCACGGAAGGTGGGAGACCCAGGTTCGATTTTCGGTCATACTTCGGAATATTTCTCCTTCTCTGGATTGAAAAAATCGGTACAACATACATTGTACAAACTTTCTCATATACTAATGCGTCGTTTAGTTATCTTTAGAAAATGAAAATCGTATGAGTCTGTTTTTAGAAAATTCAATTTTTATTAAAGTTGCCCAAGAATAAACTAGCCTTATATTCATTCATTGGGAAAAATAAAATACGTAGTATTATTGTAGATGTATACTCAAGTAAATGTACCAAATTTGATCAAAATCGTTTGAGCCGTTTTCGAGAAAATCGGATTGTTGTTAAAGTTGCCTAGAATAAACTAGCCTTATATTCATTTTTTGAGAAATACGAACTATACAGTATTATTGAAGACGTAAACTCAAGTAACGGTACGAAATTTGATCAAAATCGTTAAAGCCGTTTTCGAGAAAATCGGATTGTTGTTAAAAACGCGTAGAATAAACTACTCTTAATTATTGATCAATGTCAACCATTTCTATGTATACTCTGCTCAGTATGATAAAATGCCTAAGTACGAGATTTCATTCATTTTCGTTCTACCCTCTAGACTCCAGAGCCAGTAACAGACAGACAGACGGCATTGAGAAAACCACTTTTTCGGATTCAGCGACACCTAAAACGTGTATTTCCGTAAAAATCTCGAGGTCGAATTTTATCGCGAAAACAATTCTTTCGCGATACTTCGTATGAGAAAGTAAAAATTATTTGAATGTTAATTTGGAATTAGTTTCTGCCCTAATCTACGCATATATTAGCTTTTCTTGCCGCTCCCTGTATGTTGTACGTTGCAAAGTTCGAATTTCCACGCAGATTCTCCAACGCGTCTCTCTATCTTCCCCTTTCCGAACATATGCTAACAATCGACTTCAGTATTAGGCTTCCCCCCGAAAAAGACACCCTCTTGGACTTAACCCCCTTCTGAATCCCAGCTTCTCTTCTTCTCTCCGTCTAAATGAGAGGCGATGAGGAGGAAGGAACTTTTTTTTTTTTACTGGTGGCGTCGCCTCCTTTTATGAAACTACTAAGGAGCACTAAGAAACTTAGCACTCGAATAATCGTCACCAGAGGCGCTTCGAGCAAGAGAGATAGGGGGGGGGGGGAGGGGGGTGAAAGGGTAGCTTTTAAGCCGTTTAAGCCAGGGGATGAATGGACGAGGATCAGTTCTGAAGGATAAATCCCGTCGTCACCGCCGCGGCGCCAAAGAGGTCCTCCCATTTTTTTTTCTTTATTTTTTTTGGGACTGACGAAAGGGGGAAGATAAGACGAATACTTCTGCCGGTCCGCCTCTTTTTAACCCTCCTTCTCTCTCCCCTCTCATCCATCACACCTCCACTTAGCGAGTAACCCCGTCTCTCTTAAAAAGGGAAGGGAGTCTCTTTAAAAAGCAGGATCAAGCAGGTCGTACGCTTTTGATTCATTGAATTCTTCTTTCCCTCTCTCTCTCTCTCTCTCTTGTTTCTCCAAAAGTTTTAGGAATGTAAATAAAGCGTTTCCTCAAAAACACTAAGCCTCTTTTTCCGAAACACGCCGGTCGATTTCGTTTTCGCCGGATTACTTGCGAGGATGATTCAATTTATTCCTCTCGTTCGCCTCGAAATCGGACACGCGCGCGATTCGTTTATTTTACTATTTTTCGAAATACGTACGACGTTGCTACGCGATCGCGGCGCTACGGAATGCGATCGTCGAACGATCGAGTGCTTTGTTTTTCATAGTTTTCGACAATCACAGATGGAGCTGACTGAAGGAGTGCGTGATTACTATTTCAATTGCTCGATGATTCTAGATATGGCCTAATCTGCTGTGAATATTAAAGGCAATACAGAATAGCACAGTAATTGACTTAATAAATAAAAAATCTGTATTAACTTGGAATTATATTAGGATACCAAAATTCTGAAATTTTATAATAATAATGATGGTGATGTTCGTGACATCAAAGGAAATGTGATCGTCAATTTCCTTCAACATTAATTTGAATCGATATTTCCATAATTAATTTATATCACACAAAAACATAAAGGCTGTCGAACAAAGGGCTTCATCGTTCGAGTAATTGCCGAATATTTGTATATATATATTGGATACGTTTATTTCGGTAATAATAATTTAATTTCGGTTCAAAGAAAAATTCTTATGAAATTTCTGGCGCCGCGACGGACCAAATGATATAAAATAAAACGCATTGCGAATACGAAGAACGAATTAAATCATCAAGTTTTCAGCCAAAATGGACGAAATTCGAAATAAAAAAAAGTCCCGCTAAAATTTCGCCACGTCGGATTTTTTTTTTTTTGAAAGGCACTCGGTAAATGTTGAACGGATTGCCTGCGAAAGTCTTTCCTGGCTCGTTAAGTTAAAAAACTTGATTACTTCGCGTTTGAAAGAGCATAGTCACGAGGAGAGATTACTCCATACAAAGCGGTGAGGAATGTTAAGTAGGCACCGGGAGAGCACGTGACCCAGTTAAAATTTTAAAAATCTTTTTTTTTAAATCCTTCACACAATCGTAGCTCATTTGAAATACAAGTGCACTCCTGTGGACCGTTAGAGAAAATAGTTTTTCCATCGGGATTTTTTAAAATTAATTAACTCCAGTCATATTTCCGAGCGAGCGTAATTCCTATACTATTGTTCTACTAATTAAGTTTAACGCTTGTTTTTTTTTTAAATACATTTAATTCATGCCGAAAAACAATTTTACGCGAGGACGCTCGGAAATAGCGCGAGCCATGTTGAAATTCCTTCGCAAAAACATTTCCATCACCGCACTCGGGAACTCTTTGAAGTGCGCTGTTATGAATTTTCTACCCCTCCCCCCCTCCCCCCCCTCCCACCTCCCTCACGTATCCATCGTCTCTGCTGGCTAAATTGAAGTGCTCTGGGTGGAATGAATTCTCTCCATAGATATGCCGACTCTCTTGTAGTGCAGTGCTAATGATGCAGCCTCCTTGAACCTATACATCTAGTTTTATTCGAGTCTTTGCAGTCAAACCAGGTTCGAAAAATTTTGCTTGTCCTTTCCGACTTGTGCGACGGAAGAGAGATTTTATTTTTTTTAAAATCTCCATCGACAAATAGCGGTCGCTTATACCGCCTCTCGAGTGATTTCAAACTTTGCTTATCGTATTAAAGAGTCTACATAATGCCAGTGGTCTGCAGAAAAGTTTTATATGGTGGGTGCAAATTTTTGAAAATTAGGTCGATGATGATAATTGGTTTGGAGGTGAAGGTGTCTGAGGTGCATGCTATAGAAGTTCGATAAGAACTATATTAAATAGCGTCAAAATGGACATTTCGAATTTAAACCATCGATTCGTGCTTTGTCCACACGCAGTACATATACTTATCGAGCGAAAATATCGAATTCGAAATTTTTCTTAACGTTTTCCTTTCGTGAATATTTTTTCGCTATTTTATCGACGGTGTCTTCGCGATATGAATTTCGTGCGCGCTCCAAGTCAAAAATACTTACCAAATCAGCACAAAATGTTTTATTTAAGGTTTTATTTAAAAATCAAGATCTGAATTTTTCGAGTTGCATACGGTATAAATTTCTAAAAGTTTTGCTGGAAACATTCTTTTATAGAATGGATTGTTTCATGAATATTTTGATTTTACGTATAAATTTATTCAGTCGCTATGTGACAGCTTTGTTGTTCCGTTGCTACGATAAAAATTTTCGAATTGTCGATGCCGATGCCAACGCTGCCAGCGGTAAATTTTAATAGCGATCAAAATCATCCCAAATCCTAGCTAGCGGCATATTCTATAAACAAATTTTCTTGTAAATATTGACAGAGATGTCGGCGCCGCCAACGGTCAGATTAGTCACGAATACTTTGCGTATTATTTTGATATTGGAAGTACGATTAGTGCCAATATTTTGTTATCCACAGCAGCAAATAACAATTTCGTTTACTCATTGTTTTTTCCAATATGATAAGTTATACAAATAAATTTTCATAGTGTAAATTAATGAACTTGTTTTAAAACTATTCACGATTGGAATTGCCTACAGTTTTTAAGCTTTTAAGTAGATATTGCAATCACATATGTATATTACTCAGTATGAATAAGGTCACGTGCTGAACACATTTTAATTCTAGGAATAGATTTATATCTATGGTCGCATGCGGCTACCTTAGACGCACTTGAGGTCACTGGTTTTGTTATGCTTTGCCATCATCGTTTTTTCTCTCTTCGTTAGCGTGTAATTTTGAATGGTCATCGTCAGGAGTTTAAAAAAAAAACGAAAAATCCTTTTAAAAGGCTGGAGAATGAAATAAACATTTTCATGATGGTTGAATAATAAAGCGGCTATAATCACTCTTCAAGCTTATATATATATATATATATATATATATATATATATATAAACTTACGGAAGAGAAAAGGTAAATGAGGATATTTAGGGCAACTAGGTGTTGAAGGAAACCCAGTGAGCACTTACCGGAAGTAGAGCCGCTGGGGTGTTGGAGAGACACATTTGTAGAAGTTATTGGAGCTTTCGGGATGATCCCTTCATCAGCACAAGAGAGAGACAACCTAAATACACACACACACATATATGATTAGATTACAACACATTCGTAACTCTGTATCAACTGTGTTAAACAATTTCTCTCTTTTGTTGAAAAATAAGAATAATATGTATTTGGTTGAAAATTCTCCTACATTAAATTGTCTAATTGAAAGTTTAACCTTATCCGTAGAAGATGGCGGCCTCTGAATTCCATACTGGCTAAGGTGACCAGACGCTACATTCGATAGGACATCCCTGCTTTTTTTCCTTCTCCTGCTTTGTCCTATTACTTTCTTTTTTCTTAAATATGTATCATCATATAGCACGCGCATGTTTGTGATTTGCGCAAACAGGATGTCAACAAAATAAATATAGCACAGAAATCACTCTTGTTGAAGATAAATGAGGACGTTTTCATGGTTGGAGGCATCAGTAAAAATTGTACTGAAATTAGCAGTATTCAAATCATGCCTTATTACCTCTAATTTTCTCTAAACATTCTTCTGTCCTTTTCTCTTCAACCCTCCAAAATTCATGTTTGTTTTATCTGCACTTAATGCAATAATTTATTCAGTAAGGGATTCATTATTAAAAATTTCCATTACGTGATTTGATATTATTTCACTTGTTTTTTTCAGGGAGAGAAACTAATTCTATTATTGTAATTAGAATTACTGCCCTCACACTGAAATACCGTATCAAAATTTTATTTTAAAATATAAAGCAGGACAGCTGTTTGAGCGAAAGAAAATTTAGTATTAAGTACACTTTATTTCTTTTTTATATCTACACAATTGTACTCAAATTATACCTTTTTGAAGTTTGAAAACGTTCACAAAAAGAATCAAATTTGGATTTAAAAAAAGATGTCCCGCTTTGTCCTGTTTTTTCTAATAAACCCTGGTAAATGTCCTGTTTATTCCCTTGCGTGATGAATATGGTCACCATAATAATACTGGCGTCAAATTATAATTTTTTTCAGAGATCTCATATCATATGCGCATATATATATATATATTTGAGAGTATCCGTGTACACACGCATGCCAAAGCGTATAACACGCCCATATGTATGCGTCTCTCGCGGTCTTCCATCCATTCATTAAATTATTAATTAATTATGAGCATGAAGGCACGCGACCTCGTATTTTCTGCCCTTTTCTTCTCTCATATACTATAAGAGTCTTGACTGATTGTTCTCTATATCTCTGTCCCTTCTCGTTCTCTCTCTCTCTCTCTCTCCTTGTCCCTCTCGTGCACCCTTCCTCTTCTTTCCTTCGCACCACTGCCTTTAAAGCTCCTTATCCCCACTTGCATGAATATAAATCCACCTCATTACTCGAAAGATCCTTCCTAACTCTTTCATCATCTCCTTTTCCTCCTCGAGAAAGGGTAGTAAGGATATTAAGGAAAAGCTCTCTCCCTCTCTCTATCTTTCCCCTTCTTCGTCTGTCTCTCTTTCTCTCTCATTTTCTTTCTTTCTCTCTCTCTTTCCTTCCTTCTTCGCTTTGCCTTCAGGATACAATGCGGTCGCATACGAGACTCGCCATTGCTTTGCTTAACGGACTGGGGAGTTTTTTTTTAAATTTCTCGAAAAGGAAAGAAAAAGGTCCGTTTTCGTCGCGCACTCAAACGTAGTGACTTTGCATACGCTTGCATACGCACGCAGCGCGCTTGTCTTTTTTCTTCTCCCTTTTCTTTCCGTCCTTTTCGAGAAAAAAAAAATAATAATAATGTTTGAATGCGGTCTCTCTCTCTCTCTCTCTCTCTCTCTCGCTGGAGTTATCCGTTGAAGTCAAGTCTTCCGTTTTATGGAAAATTCTGTTTTTTTAGTAAAAAAAAATAGTATGTGAGGCGGATAACCCCTTCTCGACCGTGCGACCCTATCCTTGACTATCTGAACGCTCGCGCGGAGCACTGACCTTTTTTTTTCTATCGAGTTTAAATACTGCAATTACGGTGGTGGAGACGGGGTCTATAGATGATCTTTCAAGCTTTGCCAATGTTCATGTGATACGTCGAGATGAATTTGTCTTTATTTCAGAAGAAGTAATCCCTTAGCATCCAAGCTCTGCTTGGGTAATTCGTTGAAACAATTTTTAAAAGAAATTTTTACACCTTGATACAAATTTCGCTAAATTAAAAAGTTGGTCATTGTTTCGATCCGTAGGGTCACATTATTTTTCGTTTTGTATTATAAAGTCGCGCTGTTGGTCACTTGAGATGTTTAAAAACGTAATAAAGGCGGATTAATACGTATGGATCACTTTGGATTAAATTAATTGAACCAATACTGATATTCAGTAAACTGTTTTAACGATATCATTCTTATGTATGCGAATCGCTCTTCGTGAAAATGGGCTCTTGTTTAATTAAACGAGCTGGCGTTTCAATTAGGAAAAGCGGCATACTTGGTACGTTTCGTGTCGCAGCTTAATGCGTATCTTTAGCATTCCGTTTAACAGCCTCGTAATTTTAACTCAATTCGCTTTATTATAAGAGAAACTCCTGATTTTAAGTTTCAGGAAGCCGCTCTGGTGAAAAGGACTTTGCTTTTTGCCGTTTTAGCGGCAATTAAATCTTTATGCCTTTGTACATCTGTTCCGCACGCTTCGCGCTCTTATGGATGCGAGAATTAGCCATTAACATTCACTTTACTTCGCGTTTCCATCAAATTAATTCCGGTGAAATGCCGTTAGAACAGATTCATAACGTTTGAAATACGGACGACTAACGAAACGCAGTGATGAATTTTAAAATCACATTTTACGTGTGCGCACTCATTCCTGTATGGGTTCGTCTTTTTCTCGATATGAAATGTAGGAATTAAAACTAGGGATGGCTATTTTCTTATCTCCTGCAAGATAGAGTGTTAATGAATTACCCCTTGTCTGTTCCTCTTTATTACGCCTAATTTCTTTCAACGAAACCACTTATATGGTGGAGATTATAAATGTTTTCCGTGTATCTCTTTAAGAAATCTCCGTCACTAATGCATGTTGTCGTTAAGTTAACGGGATATCTGGGTTTCTGCTTCAATATAATCACAAAATCAATGATTCCTGCAGACGTTGAATGATGAACTGCACCGCCAAAAAAGTGTCTCGGTAAATAGGCGCAAATGGCATAAGACAAGCTCACAATAATATAAGATATAACATTCATTTCTTCCGTGCCGTTATAGCAATGTATCGACTTAATTACGAGGTCATCTCGACAGAAAATTAGGTGAAATTGAATGCAGATCGCTCCTTGCATTCAACAAGAAAAATGGCCAGGGGCTTGTTTTACGACATCGTCATGAAGTCGAAAAAATGTTATTAATCTTATTATTCTGCCTGCTCATAATCCATTTTCAGATTCAAGTCCACGGCGTGTCGGTTCATTTTATTTAAAGTTATTTCGGGTGAAAATAAAAAAAAAAATGCTTGAAAATTTAAGAGGTGGCTTAATATCAAAAATGGAACACGTTTTTCACATTGTTAATATTACCTTTCTCATATAAGGCACGAAACGGTGTTTTATAATGAGATAAGGTTTCTTAAATTCCCTAGCACTATCACTGGTAAAAATTATGCCCCGGGTGAAGATCGAACTCACGTCCTTAAGATTATGAGACTTACGCGCTGCCTACTGCGCTACCGAGGCGCCTGTATTGAAAAACAATTCATAAATCTAAGACAGATATTGTGGGTTGCTTTTATTGTGATATTTAACAATACGTACTGGAATTGAGTAATGTATTTCATTTTTTTAACGCCGTTACAACTTGAAGTGCATTTTTATCATCCTATGAGGCAAAATGTTCGCATATAAAAATTCCAGAAGATAGCCTTGATATAAAATTAGCATTTAACTCAGAGTTAATGTACTGAGTGCTAACGTATTATTTATGAGGCAGCCATTCTTAATTCACGCTAGAATCTTAAGTAGGGGTAATTTTAGACCCTTAAGAGTCATTTCAGTTTTACAGCGCATTAATTTACCGAAAATAACACAGAGCGAATGTAAGGATTAGTTTCTCGAGCTGAGCATACAAAAAAAAATTCATTTCGCTCGACTAATAAAATATTTACGCATTCTAAAATTTCTTTTATTAACGGAGCGAATTATTTTCTTCAGAAAATTTCCGATCTTTTGCAAAAATTAGGCGTAGCAGTCAATGAATGAGAATGAAAATGCCGAGAAAATCTATAGCGCTTACTTACAATTAGTGTGTAAAACAAAGCAAATTCTAATGTGGCTGAAATCTCAGGTGTCTACAAACGCTTATAGATTTAAATGTACGTGAAACAAGTAATCGTTCTTTTTTCTGCTATATTAAGCGTGAATAGGTCCCTGACGTTTTGTAATTTTCTCAAATCCTGTGTGTACGTAAGGTGGTCCCTTGGGCGGTGTAATTACACCAGAACCGAAAGTATGTGCGTTATTGGTCCTGCGCGCTTGTTAAGTTTACTTTTCCTTTGCCTTTCACTTGTTCCTCGATCAACGCATACGGCGTAAAGGCGACTGACTGCATTTTGTATTCTATACATTATTATCTTCCACCTTACTTATTTATCAGCACCGTACATGGCGTAACAGCTTGACCCAACGCTTCGGTTTCCAGTAATTCATTTCCAAATCACGTAATAACAGGGCGTATCCTCTTTAAAAGTGAGCATGAGAACCCACGAGCGTGGGCGTGCGATTTTATTCGCGTCCGAGAGAAAGACGGATAAAGTTAGCGTCCAACAATGGGTAAGGGAAGAGGTAGAGCACGTAGGGCGGAAGAGCATATCGCTTAGCCCGCCATCTGTCGAGATCACGTGGCACCTTTCTCTCTCTCTCTCGACTGGGGCTCTTCATCAGTCGGTTAGTGGCGCGTGTACCGCGACTGACTGCTGATTGAAACTCATACGCCCTTTTTTAGAGGGAAGCACCGGAAGTCCTTGACACCTTAATTCTGTTCACGTGCTCGGATGCTCGGGAGTATTAAGTTTTCCACTTGCGCTTTTGGCGTCTTATTTTTTTTGTACCAGCTTTTTAGCTTTATTTTAATCGACCGTGGTTTGAAAATTTATTACAAATTTTAGATGGATATCGTAGCAAGGAAGTCATGCGCCCGGGGCAAGACCGGAAAACCTTGTCCCCGAACTTCAATGATTTTTAAAACTGCTTAATGCCAATTGTGTGCCAAATAATGAATGTATTTGGTTCATTGAAATATATAAAAAAAATTACAGTTCAAAAACAGTACTTTTGCCTGAATTTCTAACAGGAAATCGAATCGAGTCTCGCCCCTTCCTTTCTTCATCACTGTTGCAGATGGAGGTAGGCTTCAATGCGACTTCGCAGTCTCTTTGAAACTGCGACATTTACACGCGAAAACTATATGTCCAAACTTTTGGAATGATTTTATCATATATAGTTTTATTATTATTATTTTCAGAAAAATTGAGTCGAAATAAAGATATTCCGAAATTAGATCAATTATGTCTCACCTGTATTGCAGTAAAACGTCGAAAACCGGCAACCATGGGACTATACTATACTTGTAGGTTGCCGGTTTTTTTTGTTTCCGCTTTCTGGACAATATTATTACGTTTACCATGAATTATTAAATAAAGTTCGTGAGGAATAAAGAAAGCAAAATTAAATATGAAAAATATTGAATAATGTTATTTTGTTTCCTTAATAAAATTCATTATTCTTCCTCGCTTACAAAGTATATAAGATATACAAGCAAAGCCCGCGTCATGCTAATATGCTTACCGTCGTCGGAAGTTGAGCAGAGAGCGATTATATTTTCGATAGACTTTTTTTTCGCTTCTTTTATTACATTTTTAAGAAAATTTCACGTAATTTCGGTTGTTTCACCTACTCGACATCTCTTGAATTTTATAAACAGAGTAAATTTCCTGTTCGGTTTTTTGGAAATGTTCAGTTTTTTTTACAGCTGATTTTTTGACTTTGTACCTTGAAACCATTCTTTTTAAATTGAGAAGTCTACGATTATAGCCATGGCCAGATATATAAACAAATAAGAGACGTAGCTGGATGAAGAAAAAAATTTGTTCAAATTATGCCCCGCCGCTTCGATTATATGCAGATTTTTTTGCATAACTGGAGACTTCCCGGAAATCAGAACTCCCGAGACGTTTTTCGGAAAAAAAAAAAGAGAACGCATTGTTTGTCCAAAGGGAAAAAATTGATCAACCGAGGATCAGACCCGGATATTACGTCTGTCGGGTTGTATGTGCCGCAACAGATGCGATCAGTCGTAAAACGAGACCGTTTCATTTTTTTTCTTGCTTCCTCTCATTGTACGTCGAGCGTTTTATTTTCTTTTAAGGGTTTTACGAGAATAGATAACCGAAGGATATGAGGTAACATATGCTGAAATACTTCGCCCAAGTACCTTTGTATTTGAAAATTAATGGATACATTTTTTTTCAAACAGCCGTATTAAATGTTAGCCCTTTCGCTAACACTGAAAATAATTCTTTGTGCATCAGGGGCGGATCCACGGCGAGGGCGATGGGGGCCATCGCCCCCTCCTTGGATAACCCCATTGCACTCCACTGGGTGCTTTCTTAAATTCATTCCGCGCAAAAATCCTCAATTATACGCCGCAGATTAGGTCTATATAGCAAGAGAAAGGATTCTGATAGGGGTAGGGGTTTTCAAAATATAGGGCAGTTAGCAGAGGCGGATTCGCTAGGTGGAGGAGCGATCGCCCCCCCTTGAGAAGTTTCTGGATCCGCCCCTGTTGTGCATTTATCTTTCCAGGCGTTCGGGAATTTCAAACTTATATCTCTACTTTATCATTATTCAATATTGGTTAGATACTGAGTAAAATGTGTTATTCGATATCGTTAAATACTTTTTTATGTTAATAATGAATAAGCTTTTAGAAGCGACTGCCTGGACGTATGTGAAGGCCGGGCGCGTAACCAGGGGAGGGGGGCTGACGCGCTTAGCCCCCCTCCCCCTAAAATGCTGCATTTTTTATTGAACCCTAATCCTACCAGGCTGTGACTTAGAGACACATTTGTATTTTTATTCACGATTACTTCTACAATAAAATTTATTTGGCAGCGAGATTTTGTGTATTCTATTATTTTATATTTGTACATAAATAGACACCATTAACTTTTTTTTAACTCTTTGTGTTTCATTTATATGGTCCCTAATATAAAATGACTCGGAGACACACTGATACAATGTAACGAAAATGTTCTTTGAGAATGTTTCTTTTGTTAAATAAGGGCATTTATTGGACTCCTAATTAACACTGAACTATATAAACAACGTATAATTGACTATAAAGGATTTTGGGATCCATTGTTTGGTAGTCCGATTTTTCACGCGTGTATGTTTAAAAATAAATTTATGGCATTACGTCGTCACATACGTTTTGATGACATGTCAACTCGATCTATTTAACCATGTATAATATGTAATCATTAGTAATAGTGTCCAAATAAATCATATCTTACAAATATAGCATGTGTGTCCCTAAGTAACATCCCGGTAGTTAACGTCAGTGGAAGAGCCCGATAGGATTAGGGTTAAGAACCTTAAAATCTAAGAGTTTGTATTAACCAGATATGTAGGTACTCAGGAGGAGCCTCTGATACTGTCTGTAGTTAAAATGTCAAAATGTTTGGTGGAATATTTTTTGTTAGAATTGACCCCCCCCCTCCAAGAGAAAATCCTGGGTGCATGCCTAGTGAAGGCAGTTAGCAGTTACGTCTTTTCACATTCATCGAATGCTAGTCAGTGGTATGGACAAATACTACCTCGCAAACCATCTCACACGAAAAGACTAATGTAATCATCCATTATCGTTGCAGGATTCGAACCTGAATCCTTGGTATCCGACGGCTTGTGTTCTACCTCTATGCTGCTTGGAACTAACAAGATAAAAGATCTGTAAATCATCAGTTGAGATGGCTGGGTTGTCAACGGAAGTGCATCTGGTTTCTTCAACATTTTTGGAGCTTTTGGAAATGTACGGACCGTCAAACCGATGCCAGTCATTGGGTGAGCTCAGTTTTATTATTTTCATACAGCGGAGGAAATGCTTATATAAATGGTTTTCGACCATGTTTACGGAAAAACTCCTACGGAAATCCATGAAAGAAAAAACGCATAATAAGTAATGTAAATAATTATAAATTTTTAAAGCAGAAATTCATTAACTTTTTGCAATCGTTGGACTGTGATGAACATAATTGGTTTAGCAAGTGCAAAGAAATCTGGGAGTTCCTTATTTACATTTTACATATGTTACATTATAAATGCGCTAATATATGTAGGGATCCAAGATTCATTTTATTGAACCACCGAAGGATTTATAATTTCAAGAGCTTACCGAAAAAAACTGTGAATGAATTGTCCTGGAAATCGGCAAAAAAATGTTGGAAAACTCCCTTTAACGTTCTGTATTTTAAATATTTTCCTCGGAATAAAACTAAAGTAATAATCTCAGGTCTAAAATTTAATGATAGGAAACAAAATGGTCGATCGTTGTCTCTTCTGCTGAACATGAATTGAAGGCAGTCCTTTATTCGAAATAAAACATTTTATTCGGCTTAACCGACAAATTTCTAACGTAATTAACACAACTAGAAGTCTGTATATGACGCCTTCCTTTGACCCACCGCTCCTGAAATGTGATTTTTTTTCACACGAAATGTTAACTATATTGGAAGTACATACCTAGCATCTGCTTCAATAGGGCCATTGGTGCAAACAGGCTAGCAGTAGTATGTACCATCTAAAACCTCTATTTCCCGAAACGGCTTTATCCTATCAGTTTGTGATTTTATTTCTGCAACCATATGAAATTTCATTCGCTCAACCTTCAAGGGAGGTAAGAAGAAAAGTCCTCCGCCATCATTAAAAAAAAAACAAAAATCCTTATAAATAAAAAATCAAACCCACCCATCAAGTTCGCGTGTAATACAAGAAAAACATTCGGAAACTCGGGAAAGTTTTAATTGCGAGCCAAGATGAGGAATGGAACGGATAAATAGAAGAAGGTCGAGTAAAGGACGAATGGGAGTTGTTTTAAGAGTCTATTTGCGAAGAGAAGATTTTCGTAATTCGGCCAATTCATCGGTCAAAACGCGGCGATTGTTTTTTATCTTCTTCATTAACGGCGAATTAGATTGTTGCTTCATCGCCTCATTTTTTTCGGCCACGGTCCTTTGAATCTCTGCGATCGACGTAATATGTTACATACAGACACGTTTCCTTGCAACCAGTTACGGTTGCCTTTCTCCCGCGATTTCTCCTAAGGAAGTAATTAAACGGTAAAACTTGCTCTTAAAAAAAAAAAGGAATATGGAACGGAATGCTCTCGTTACGGATTCTACTCATATAGTATCTCGGGTTCGAATTATCTGCTCGTTTCGGACCAGTACGGTGAAAGGGCGTTTTGATTCCATCGGTAAATGAGGTCTGTCATGAGTCACGGGATGTTACATTCGGATCGAGGGTGTGTTTAAGCTCGTATGATTCATTTTTAGCTCAAGAGTAAACAACTATTGAAATGTCAACGGACACTTTGAGCATAATGTTGCCACGCGACAATGAATGCGACGCGGATCGCGGCAGCCTTTTATGACTATCGTATGGTCCACTGCTTTCCAAACTTTTTATGCTCCACGGCACACCTCCATGCATGCTTAAAATCATCGCGGCATACCAAAACACCCCTAATTAATTTCCCTACCTAAATAAACATTTTAAAAGAAAAAACTAGCATAAAACTAGTCGCGATTATATTATTATATTATCCTGTTATGATTGGTAAAGTATTATTCGAATAATTGTATAACTTTATTGTAAATGAAGTACAGACACAATTCTACGTGTAAAAATGTTATGCTCTTCGACGAAAAATTTAGTTTTGCCTTTTTTGGTACAAAGACGCTTTATATTTGGCTCAATAATAGAAAGGGATAATAGAAGAACTCCTTCATCTACGTTTTTTAAAAATACCCTTTTAATATTTTTAATATGGGCCGTTGAGAACAACTAAATTCGCATAAATACGTTGTTGAATTTGGAACGTCATATCGATGGCATATTCGGATATTTAGCCTTTATCCAAAATATATCTAAAGGTAGCATAATAATTTTAAGTTGTACGATCGTTGCTAAGGTCTATCAATTCCTCTCGTTGTTTCAGAATAAATTCCTTGGATGATAAAATTTATGAGAATTTGTTCGTTCCAAACGCTTTAGTGAAAATTAAACATCCTCAGAGTGTGTGGCACACTAGTGCCTTACTCGCAGCACACTAATGCGCCGCGGCGCACCGGTTGGGGAGCACTGCCATAGTCGGCAAGTGGGCCACACTGAACTATCGTATTTGTGGCGAAATACGCACATTAAAAAACGAGAATAAAATTAAAGAGAACCATATTAATTGTATCGTTACACTCATTTAATTATCATGGAGCAAGTAAATCGAGGTTCGGTAAAAAAAAATTAAGCGTCAATAAACTGGAACGCATCAAACTAAGGAAAACGAATATAGGTGACTTGAAATAATTAACACGAAAAGTAATATGAAATATGAACTATTTGGTATTATTGAAGACGTAAACTCAAGTAACTGTACGAAATTTGAATAAAATCGTTGTAGCCGTTTTTGAGAAAATCAAATTGTTGTTAAAAATGCATTAATTATTGAGCAATGCCAACCATTTCTTCATATACTCTGCTCTGTATGATAAAATGGTTAAGTACGAGATTTCATTCGTTTTCGCTCTACCGTTTAGGCTCTAGAGCCAGTTAAAGACAGAGAGACAGACAGACGGCATTGCGAAAACTACTTTTTCGGATTCCGCGACACCTAAAACGTATATTTCCGAAAAAATCTCGAGCTCGAATTTTTTCGCGATTACAATCCTTTCTCAATATACTTCGTATATGAGAAAGTAAAAAGGGTGGAAATTGTGAAAATAGTATGAGTCACACACGCGAAAGTGGTTTATTGCCTATGCACTGTCGAATAAATGGAATTTGTACAAAAAACGCTAAAATCAACTCCTTTGTTCTGAATAAAATTATGATTATTATTTAAATGAAATTTTACATATATAAGATGCCATATATTTTTCATTATGGTTAAAGGTACTCAAAGGTAATAAGTAATTTTGCCAAAAGAGAGCCAAGGGTCGCACAATAAATCACTCCGCGGTCCTTGAAACGCAGGTTGGTGACCCCTTTCTCTAAGCAATTCGAAAGCTGTCGAGTCTCTGATAGGTCGTGTCTACATTTACGTTACATCCGTTCAACACTGTTCAAGAAACATCGCCAAGTTCTTTCCCCCCCCCCCCCCCCACTCATTTTCTCCACCCCTTTTCTCGCGAAATCACGCTAGAGATTTGTTTCTTGCTCGCTCTGGCCATTTCTACTCTTTCCACCCCCACGACATTCCTTTGGACTCGTCTTTCTTTTTCTCTTTCCTTCTCTCTCTCTCCCCCCTCTCTCTCCCCCTCTCTCTCCCCCTCTCTCTCCCCCCTCTCTCTCTTCCCCCCCTCTCTCTTCCCCCCCTCTCTCCCTCTCTCTGGGTTTACTACGTTAGATTCGCCAAACCCTTTTTTCCCCTCAACTCTTCAGCCTTCCTTTCTTCTCCGCCGCTTCTGAAATCCTCAACTTGAGCATGTCGTACTCCTCTGACCTTTTAACCTGATACTTTCTCGTTCCCATCATCTCCCCTCTTCCTATTCTCCCCTCTCTTTCCCCCTTTATTCTTCCCCCTCCTCCCCAGTTCCTTACGTCTCGCAACTTTCCTCTTTCTCCGCCTCTTCTCCCCATTTTCTCTGCTTGCAAATCTCCTGGCAAGTGTCCCAAGGCCAAGAGCATACATTTCTAAACTCCCCTCCATTCCCCCATCCCCCTTTCTGTCTATCCCTTTCTCCATCTTACCCCTTCTCTCTCTCTCTCTCTCCTCTTCTTCTTCTCTCCATCTCATCATTCCTGGTTCTTTTTTTTTCCTCTGTCGTCTTCGTGCACGCATCCTGGATTCATCAGGTTATCTTATATTCCTCCTCATCCTCCTCCCACTCGCATGGTTTATTGCGCTTCGGTTCGCTCTACGTTTCGCTTTTTTTTTTCGTCCCGGCACCCATAGCGCGTGCGATGGCGGTTAAAAGAGGGAGAGGGAGGAAGGAGAAGGCAGAAAGCAGCAGTGAATAAATTGGAAGCGATGTCGTCGGAGAGGTTAGGGAGAAAATGTTCGTTTCGAAAGGGAAAATTTAAAAAAAATATATATTTTTTCGCCTGTAAAAATAATGGAAATAAACGTTGCGGGAGGAGTGGAATTTGAATATAAACCTCTCGAGCGCTACGGCAAACATAATAAAAAGGGATGTTTTCATTCTTTTCGACGGAATTCCGATAACGTGAAAATACCCGAAATTTTGGCGATTCCGATAGCAGGAAATTGAATCAACGACTGGATCGCTTTTTTAAAAAAAATATGAACTCTCTCTCTCTCTATATATATATATATATATCTCGGTATTATTTTGCATCCGAACTAAAAAAAAATAGAGAGATGGTATCATGAAAGCCAATTAGTTATTTCGTTTCAGAGTATTTCGCGTGTCGTTAATCACAAGTTATTACCTACCGTTTCAATATTTGGTCAGTTCCATTAGCGTGTGATATGGATATCCGATCTCTTATTTTCGTTTAGCTACGTTCATATTGAAATAACGTTAATTTAATGACGCAAAATGACGTTATGATACGGTTTTCGAGTTCCATGCGTAGTCAGTACTGTATATTAAATTATAATATAATTACCTCAGATATTTTCTATATTATAATCTTAACGATAATTTTAACTAAGAATTATGTATAGAAATTTTGTTGACATTACACTTAATAATTAATTATGTGAACGCAATAAACTTCACTTAAAATATAAATTATGTAGCTAAAGTAGGTATTTGAATTAGAAGACGAGAATTAAAATGAATAAATTGGAGTCGGATCTTTTTAAAAATCGGGATATCCAGTCTTGAGTGTGCGGGATTTTCTACGCGGCCGCAGCTAATTGGCTAATTTTACAAATATTAAAATTTATGCTAGTGAAAAAGCTACGTAGTAACTACTTTTCACAAAAAGGAGAAACATACAAAGTTTTAATTCGCGATAAAATCACGTGTTAATCGGCAGATGAAAGAGCGAGGTATTTCACGGGAACGTTGGTTTTTACCACCGTTGGTAGTCATGGGGTTAGTGCTCCATTTCTTAGTTATTGTTATTATATATGTGTAATAGACCTTTTAAAAGTACATAGTTTTAACCTTGAGGTTTGCGTTATAGGACATTAGCTACTTTTTTCAAGGATCGCTCCTCCTAACCTCCAATTTCTCATAGGACCTGAATCTCAGAAACCGCAGCTTTGCCGATCACGGGTAAAGTCGGGAACGTAACCCTCGAGGTATGAGAGTGTTTACTGTAAAACTTCGCCTGGAGTTTACGCGATATCCTGCCTACTTCTCGAGACCAGTTAATTTTAATGGACGGAAATTTTGCTGATCCGCGGTTTACAAGTATTACATTTTGTGCAAGAAATTCGATTCTGACAGAGAAATCAGCCAATCGAACCTTAGGAAATATTAACGAAAAGTAATTTGCAGTAACCTTTTATCTGAACCAAATAAAAACCTTTTACGGAGCTGCGATCTAATCACAGATGAGTAAAGGAAAATCAAGTTTGTTTCGCGGATCTTTCATACGTAGCTGAGATTAAAATTAATTTTACGATTAAACTCCGCGAAATCAAATTTTAATTTGGAAATCGTACAGTATCTCTCTCTCTCTCTATCTCTCTTTGCCTCGATCTCAAAACTTTCGGAAAATCACACTTAAAAATCGCGGCAGGTCGAACGCGATATTATTTTGCGAGAGGTAACGGCTCAGCGAATAACCTTCGACTGAAATACTAAATAGAACGTGATGCCCACCCCTCCTTTCCATCGCCATTGCTTTCCTTATACTCTGGATGGAATTCAGGAAGCAATGCTGTATTCCACGACCGATATGGATTCCTTTTATATATCTATATGCCACCTCCGCGTACTGAATGCCTCCCGCACTCTTTCCTTCCTTACTCACGGTTTTATTATTAACGGAAAAAGAAGCCTACAAAATGGAGGAGAAATGCCAAGAGAAGCTGTTTCTCGGGATCTACCGCTCGAAATTGAGAGCGAAAAATTTGAAACGAAATCTTCCTAAGAATTGACAATCGAGTCGTGAAAATAGATATTTTTAAATAGATTTTTTGAAATAGGACGGATGAACTCTAATAAAGATCACGTTTCCTTTTAAAGAGGAATAAAAGTGGTTCAAGAGATAAAGAAATCATTGAGATTTTTCTCTGTCCTGTGGAGCTGATAGGTTAAAGTCACTTCACCGCGTTTCTATTGACACAAGTTTAACGAGTGCGTTAAATTTATTTCTAACGTTAACTGTAACAAAACTAGGAGTTTTAAAGTCAATGGGTGATTCTGTCCCTATAAAAGTTCGTGATTATTCTTACAATTAGTTAAACCTGACGCTCCACATATTCCTGCTATGTACATACAGGATATTTCAAAAGTTTCTGTGCTGTAGATTTTATACAAAATAAATTTGTTTTATTTGATTTTACATTTTCAATTGCAATACAATGCACAATGTGGGAGACAACAGTGGCGGGGGTTCAATTGTCCGAGTTTTAACGGTTCATAATATGATTGTAGTGTAAAAATGTAAAAAATGTCAAATCAAATAAAGCAACCAATTTATTTTATGTAAAATCTATTGCACAGAAACTTTTGTATATGCGACGATATTATTATAGTTATTATGTATGTAATGTAATTCCAGAAAAAATTATCAGAAAGAGTGGATTTCGTGACTGAAATTATTAAAACAAATCCAGAAGCAACTCTCGTTCGAATAAATTTGACGAAAAGGGGAATTTATATTAAATGAAGAGATAATAATGACTTTTTGCGCAATGTCTCCGTGAAACCTTACTGCATTGAGTTATTTGACCATAATACTAATAAAAAGCCTCCCTCCGTTAATGGAAACTGCCGTTATAATGATATCACTCTTAACTTTCATCGATGACGTAATCGTTTTGAAAAATATCACAATTGACACAACGAACGAAAATGGTTTATTTTCTCAAATATAATAGATACTACGGTTACAGATGGTAATTATTATTCACCAAATAGCCGATCGCATTTACTTGAGTTTTGTCTGCGTAGGTTGGTTTCCGCAATCAACAAATAAAGATGTGATTTGGCTTTTCAAAATCTTATCGCGAAATGGAATGAATGTTTTAATACCTGATTTCTCGATTATGGAATGCCAAACGAGTATCCCGAATAGGACAGGAAAATATATTTTGCTCAATGATGAAATTTATCGAACTCCGCGGTCAATTTCCATCTCGCTGATTTTAAAACAACGTCCGGCGAAATTTTATCGCAATTAAAAACAGTATTCGCGGATATGTTTTATCCGGATTGCCCAGTTAGATTGTTAGTACACGTCGTGTCGCTCCCGATGGAAACGGGAGACGCGCTCTCTTGCGTTATTCATGGGAATTACGTGCGCCTAAAGGCTTTATCATTTTTTTTAAACTGACAAATGAAACCGTGGATGGAAAACAAATGGACTCGGTTGATGAGTCCTTTCTGAAATGTGACGGAGATGTTTATTTTAAAGCATACCGCGTTTTCAAATGAAACTTGCTGAATGGCGGATGAAGTTTTTTTTTCTCTTTAAAAAAAAAGAAATAAAGCAATTAATTTCGTCCGCCGGAGTGATTAATAATTTTGAAAGTTCCTTTTTCTCTCGACAAAGTATTCTTTCATCATCAATCAACCTAAATAAAAATAATTACGGTATTCGAAAAGTAAGGTGCATCATATATATATATGTTTTCGCGTGTATTGAATGGGCATATTTATGCATGTACAAGCAAGGGTATTCATCTAATTATACAATTCGGGAATTTATTTTTGTGAATCGGGACGTCTAAACGAAAATTTAATAATAAACTTTGGAGATTTATTGAATGATATTCCTGAGATATTTTGTTTGTGAAAAGTTATGAATTTATGTTAAAAAATTTGTTTCTAATTTCGTCGTGGAGGCGTACGTTATTTGTTCTTTGAATAAAGGAAACATTCGCGGCCCCCATTTTGTTTGTTACAATTAGTTACGACGATGTGTAAAAAGAAAATATTAAAGAATTATCTAGCCGATCTTCGTGCATAAAATCGATTAGGTAATATAGGCAGTCATAGAACTATTTAGTAAATGAGATTTAAACTTCCGCGAACAGTTGGCCTCCTCAGTTAAAATTCTCCGAATGTCCATAGCACAGATTACATGTAGGTATTCATTTCGATAATATGGTCATTCGTAGGCATTCAAGGTACTTCCAATACTCAAATCAATATATTTCCATTCACACGAAAGATAAGCTTTGATCATTCGAACGGAAATGAATGCTGAGGTATTCTGATAGTTTATGGAGAGGAGAGAAGGATTTATACGCAATTTAAGAATAAATCTCAGCCCGAAGGTTTTGAAATACCTTCTAAATGAAAGAACAAACTTGTCATTTTTATCAAGGAAGCATAAACTTCGCACACAGAAAAGGTCGGTAACTTCTCCTATATAGAATTGGTATCCAAACTTTTCTACATGGCAGGCCACATCGGTGGTTGCCTATCCTTCGGCGGGCCGCATTGGAAGTTGCAATTCTTCTGCGGGAGGGACCATATCTTAAATCTAAAGTTACCTATATCTATATTATCATGAGGTGTCATTTAAGTGAAAATCAGGTCTAAAGGAGGTTTTATGGTAGACATTCCAATATTAAAAGTTTTATTATAAACATTTTCGGTACTGGTCGGTTATCCCCCGCAAATTACATTGGTTTCATTTGCGGCGCAACATTCAAGAGGATATAACATTGAAAGGATATATCTACGAGCCTTCGGCTCGCTTTGTTTTAATGGGTAATCGTCTCCGGGCGCTACCGCGTCCTTCGCCTCGTCCGGAACCAAAGTATCCCTCCCTGTTGTCCGGTGATTGGATTTGTAAATGTCGAGACGGGCCAATCAGTTTCTGTTAATGATGTCTAAAATTTTCGAAAAATAAAACATTTAAGTTATCATGAATTTTAGTGTCTTTATTATGGAATGTAAATGTAATAACCGACCAGTACCAAATTTTCATAAAAATGCATGAATTTGTGCGTTAAATATTTCGGATTGCTTTTTCGTGACGAAAAAGCAATCCGAAATATTTAACGCACAAATTGCTCCTCTCTTTATCCTCTCCTCAACAAACCTGCTACAATCCTTTGCCTCTTTGAAATTTAATTCGAAAGGTTTGTTGAACAAGGTGTCGCAACAGAGGGCGTATGGAATACGACGCGACGAGAGAAATTGAACCGGGAGTGTAATATTTTGCTGAAGGAATTTCGGGATTGCCGAGCAAGGGTAGCTCTCTCCTACGGTAAGAGCTCCTTCTCTACTCCCTCTCCGAAAAGGTTTTCAACCCTTCCTGAAAACTTCGTGATTTCGGACAAGAGTTTCGGAATGCCCATTTGCGGGTGGATGTGGAACCATTTTTCGACCGTAATGGATGGCTGGAGTCCCGGACTCCCTCTATACTCCAACACACCGTACCATGTCCTTCCCTTAACGGACATTAACCACGTTGCCCCATTCTTTACTTTATACTTCCTCCTTCCTTCTGTCATTACGAAACTCTCCATCTCCCTTCTCTTCCTTTCTCTATATTCCCTCTCTCTCTCTCTCTCTCTCTAGAAGTCAGTCAGAAATCTGCATTTTAAAAGTCATATTAGAGAGTAAATTAATGCTACACAGTAGGTAATTGATTGCGAACTTTTACGATTTTAATTTTTTTGTTCTTTTTATAGAAGTATATGTCCTTTTTTTATATAACGATCAATGCAACCGTTTATTTAAATTGTCAATGAAGAGAAGATAACCATGTAATGCGTCAAAAAGGAACGTATGTCCCTATTCTTATCTAACTTTAAATTTATGCGTGGGTCTGTTTGCGTTAATAATCATTATAGATGTATAATATTATGGTATACTAAAGTTTGACGTTGCTACAACAATAACTTCGATGTTTAAACAAAAGTGCGAAGTGTGAAGGTTTAATTGACTAATTGAATCGGAGGCAACAATGACAGATTCCTTGGCAACGCCCAGAATGAGTACGAAAAATCCGCAAAATTTCGAAAAAGAATGCGTATTTCTGAAAACGTCGACCGTGTAACATGTAAACCTCGCAAGAATAAGATAGTATAGAGTTTAAGCCGTCGAATAATGTAAAAACGAAGAAAAAAGGTCCGTATTTGCGTATGTCGATGAATGAAGGAAAAAAATCCTGCACTCTGAAAAATCGAAAATTCCGTGTAAACTTCTGAAAAATGTAATTGTCTCCTGGATTCGAACACGGGGCTTTGTGAAAATGGAAATAGTTTACTAGGGACCTTTTAGTTTGTAGAAACAAAGTGCAGTTTCCCGCATATCTCTACGGCAAACGGCTTTTGAGATACGGGGGGGAGGAGAGGAGGAGACGGACGGACACTTCCAAAATTATATGTAGTATTATTTTGGTCCAAAAAGCTTCACGCCCACCCTGGAATCCGGTTGAGAACCAATGTTCTAAGGTTTCCATACTTCTCTCCATCTCTTTCCCTCGTCATTGCCTCTCCCTCTCTCCCATTATTTATCTTCCCTCTTTATCTTCTTCATTTCTCTCTCTCGCATTCCTTTCATCCCTCTTTCCGCTTCTTTCCTTTTTCTACCCTTACCTCATCTCTTATCTCCCTCTTTTCTTCCTCTCTCCCTTTCCTTCCGTCTTCCCTCACTCTTCTCCCCCCTCTTTATCTCTCTTCATCTGTTCTTCCTCTCTCTCACCACCTCTCTTCTTCCCTCTCTCTTCCTCCCTCTCTCTTCCTCCCTCTCTCTCTCCTTTCATGTCCTCCCTTCTCTCACTCCCTCCCCCCTTATCTCTCTATCTCCCTCCAACTTTCTCCCTCCATACTCTCCTTCCTCGTCCTCTCCAAAGCTCTCTCCTCTCTCTCTCTCTCACTTTTCCTCACCTCGTCTCCGGCTATTCCCTGATGGTCCAACTCCCGGGACAGACAATACCGTAAAAAAATGAAATGAATCTTTATTTTTTCATACACATCCCCTTTGGCTCAGGAGGAAATAAAATCTTTCTCTTCCCGTGGAAGTAGTTTGGGTAAATGGCCGTGCTTGTCTTTTTTTTACTCTCTACGCACCCACCCGCCTACCAAGCCTCTCTCTCTCTCCCTTATCCATTTTTACCATTTCGGACGAGTTTTTTTTCTTGCGTTCTATATCTCCTCGGTCGTGTATTTTGCGCGAAAGAATAGGACCTCTTTTTTCTTCATTCAAAAAAAAAAAGAAAAACTCCGAGGAAGATTTCTTCCGGATGAATCGTGACGCACGGTCTCGTGTCTGCTGTTTTTTTCCCCAAAAGGTTATTATTATTATTTCGGAGCGAAGGAATTCACTTGGCGGATTTGGTGCGTTTTCAGTATCTCTCCTCGTTTTTTTGTCGTTATGTTAATATGGTACGGATGTTTTATGGGAACGAATGAATGGAATGTAGTTCATATGGGATGATCTATGTCCGATCTACGAGTTGACAGAAGAATAAAGATACCCGTAAGGATCGTTACGACTATCTCTTTTTTACTTTCTCATATACGAAGTATATTGAGAAAGTATTGTTATCGCGAAAAAATTCGACCTCGATATTTTGACGGAAATATACGTTTTAGGCAGGGCCGGCTTGAGTGCCATCGGCGCGGCTGAACAGGGCCCCGCGCGGTCTGCTTTTACATCGAAGCATTACAGACAGGCAGACGCCAAAGTGAAACTATAAGCGTATTTTTTTTTAACGCGCAAAAAATAAGAAAATTCTATTTATTGTACCTGTCAAAATCGCATATTAAATTCTTAAGTATTTTAAAATGTAACATTATGATCTCTGTAAGTAACTGTTAACCAAAATATTTTATAATATATATTAATTTTGACCTCTTGTATTTCCAGATGGAAAGCATCGGGGATTGCTGAGTGTGGCAGAAACCTTGGAAAAAGCTGACTTTACATTCGGTTAGAAAAATAGTAGGCAATTCTTGAAAAGTGTCGGAATGTAGAAAAGGGGAAGGACGCTGATAATGAAGGGACAGAGTTAAATACTAGGAAGCCATAAGATAAATTTGGAAAGAAGAGAATGTTGATAGATATTATAAGGATTAGGAAGAAGACTCGGGTGGAAAATTTTCTGAGAAATGCTTCGTGGTTAACTACGTGATCTATAAAAAAAAAAAACTTAAACGCGAAGAAGGAAGAGAGTTCTACTATTGTACGACTTGTAACTCGGGAGTGTTGTGTTGCGAAAATCAGTAATGTTTTATTTAGTGTAAATTCAAAACTGAAACTGTGTGAACCAAAGAACGAACAGTTCGTGGGCAGTGTTTTCTTTTTCGGTGACAAATCAAGCCTTCGGAGAGGGACTGCAAGTCGCATCGGAGGAGGAGACTGCTGAGCGTCCACAAGGATTCGCCGATGGAATGAATTTTCCCTAAGGTCAGTAATTAATCGACGCAGATGGCGCTCCCACCGATGGACGACGGACGATGCTCCGGCCCCAGCGAAGGGTAGAAGAAAATTTCTTTGCCACTAACCTTTAACTAACGCTTTAACTAACTTATGTTATAGTAGCATTAGTGTAAGGCCGACGCGACAGAACATCTGTACGCGTCGGTCACTTTCGTATTTCGTGTTTTCTAGGCGCGAATTGTTTTCATGTTAGGCACTTTAGGAAATAATATTTAGGAAAACTTAAACGCATAATTCTGATTTTGTTCTTGGTAGTTAGTTAGTTTTAACGCATTAATAACTAACACTTATACATGTCATGTTCACAGTTTCTCAACCAATGTTTTTATTTCGTTTCATACCGCAAATGGGAGCCCATTGCCAAGATAACTGAATCGCTATGCATAAGGAGAAAGGTAATTATATCTTTATTGATATGTTTCCGTGCATTCTATACCAAATTTTCTTTACAAAATTAAAGGTGTTGTATTGTGTCTGTTTTCCAGTAATCCTTTAAGTGGGGTAGCCACGATTGTTCAAGACTTTTTCATCTACTACTTGAGGCGGAAGCTTTTCCTGTAGTGGACGGTCTGGAAGCATGTGAGACACCAAACTAGCGTAAGTGCCAGATGAATTTCAACAGATTTAGTTAATCTATGACTTCAACCGTGTAACATGTCAACATCGCAAGAATATGATATTACATAGTTTTAGCTGTCGAATAAAGCAAAAACGAAGAAAATTGGCCCATATTTAGGCATTTTGATGAATGAAGGAAAAAACTTCCCACTCTGAAAAAGGGAAAATTACGTGTACACTTATGAGGAAATAATTATTGAATTAAGCACCTCTCTCCCCCATTTTTATCGCCATATAACCTGTGTTATCCCAAGGGTAAAATTATATACCTATGCGAAGTTTTGTGACGATATCTTCAAAGGTGTGGAAATCACAATTTGCGGAAGGTCTACGTCTAGTTATTTAAGTTACTTACGTAGTTTTAAAAACAGTTTCCCTTGGATAACTCTACTCCACAGGAAAATATCACTAAAACCGTTTATCTATGTTACTATTGTATTCTCCCTCTCTCTATCCCATGTTATTCTTCGTATAGCTCTATCTCTCTCTAAAGCTAGGCTCAACGCAAGGTGCGCATAATCAAATCTTGCCGCGAAAATCATCATTTATTGCTCTGTTTTCGTGTTTTTAATTTAATTTTTCGTGTTTTATAGGAGAAAATTTGTTCTTTAATAGGTCTGAATTTTTAAATTACAAGGAAATTACAGAAATAGCGTAATAACTGAAAACCCTACGTTTTTTTCCCGCGTTAACACTGATAGAAAACCAAAACTATCATATCTCTGGCAATTTCAAATCAAAAGTTTCTTCTTTAAAGGTTGTAGTCAATGAATATCTTATTGATCTTTGGCCAAAAAGTACGATAATTTTTTGGAAATAGTTTAAACCAAAAGACAACTCCAAAAATACAACGAAATTTTCAGTCTGCAGCTAAATCGCGTTGTTGGTTGTAGATGGGAACAGTATGCGAGAGAAATGCGAAGAAAGGTTCATATTTGCAGATGCTGCAATCAGGAAGTAATAGTGGTCGATGGCTTTATAAATATCGAATTATATTTGAAAGAGCAGAACGGCCGCCGCCGCACCGAAGAAAAATACGCATTTACTTCAGGTTAACTGTTGATTTAAACTGGAAATACTTTAGATGCTTTGATTTTATAAAAATGATTCATCCTTGTGGCAGAGATTTTAACGCATAGGTAATTGCTATGTGTCATTGAAAAAATTTTAATTGTGGTGGCCCCCCCGCAAACACTTTGCACCAGGCCCCGCGAATTACCAAGCCGGCCCTGGTTTTAGGTGTCGCTGAATCCGATAAAGTGGTTTTCGCAATGCCGTCTGTCTGTCTCTCTGTCTGTTACTGGCTCTAGAGCCTAAACGGTAGAGTGAAAATGATTGAAATCACGTACTTAGGCATTTTATCATACAGAGCAGAGTATATGAAGAAATGGTTGACATTGCTCAATAATTAAGGGAAGTTTATTCTACGCATTTTTAACAACAATTTGATTTTCTCAAAAACGGCTCGAACGATTTTTATTCAAATTTCATACAGTTACTTGAGTTTACGTCTTCAGTAATACCAAATAGTTCACATTTCTCAGAAAATGAATATAAGGCTAGTTTATTCTAGGTAACTTTAACAATAATGTGATTTTCTCAAAAACGGTTAGAACGATTTTGATCAAATTTCGTACAGTTACTTGAGTATACATCTACAATAATACTACATATTTTATTTTTCTCGATGAATGAATATAAGGCTAGTGTATTCTTGGGAAACTTTAACAAAAATTGGAGTCTAAAAACCGGCTGATACGATTTTCATTTTCTAAAGTTAACTAAACGACGCATTAGTATAATATATGAGAAAGTTTGTACAATGTATGTTGTACCGATTTTTTTTTTAGAGTGACTCTGGAAGCAGAATAAAGTCGCGGATGTTTACGCAGGGGACGTAAATCGTGCGAAAAGGCGTTACAGCGGAGGGCATTCGCAGTTTGTCTCGTGTTAAGTAAAATGGCTGGGGAAAAAAGTTTACTGTTTTTTAATGATAAATCACATACTAGGAGGTAGTTACGTTTCGCTCTTCTAGTTTTTTTGAACGTTAATGGAGTTTAATTTAATTTTATCCCACAAATTCACCGGAGAGTACAGACTTAATTCCATTACAATTAACTGTATAGGTTTAATTTAATGCTAGTTTTAGTGGAATTTTGGAGACGCTCGCTTTTAATTCTGGATGCTCTAACTAGTTCTTTCGTGGTAGTCATGAAATATGGAATTAAATTTTATTTCGCGACGCTGCAAAAATTAATTTAGTGTATTTTTATGTTTTTATGAATCGCATATTTTGTCATGGTTTATTTGACTCGCATAAATTTCATTTTTCGACGTTTTTTTTTATTTTGCAAATGCATATTTCATCATTAAACTCGAAGAAAAATTTTATACGTCTACTGTGAATATATCTACGCAGAAATCTCCTTTGTTAGAATTGATTTCGCCTCCGTCTAAGAATAGTTGCATTTAGACTGCAAGTCATGATTAGCAGCGTAAATGTAGTTTACAGTTGTTTCTGTATTCGTTCATTCGAGGTTTTTCTCCTTTCTCAATTTCTTCTCTGGCGAGTCGTTTTTCGTGATTATACTTTTATCAAGAGATTACGTAAAAAATTCTCTCCGTTCTGTAAGCCACGAGCGTTGAAACATCTTTTTATGACGCAATTGGAGTAACTAGAACGTGAAGAGGAAAAATGAAGTAATATATTGCATCAGTTTATCCTAGTAGAATAAATAAAGGTTATATACATATTTTACATTGCGGTGTCTGAACAACTCTGATAAAAATTCCTCTGAGGACAATTATTTTTGACGTGATTAGGTATTCACGCCTCTGTAGGAGCAATTACTTCACTTAATTCATAGAGCTTATTCAACGATCGTTTTCTTTCGTATATTTTTACGAACAAAATATTTTAAGCGAATGTCGATATTTCCTAAATGTAGGTATGCGCATATATATGTAAAAATGTATGTAAAAGCTTAAAGATCTTTTGTTAGGAATTTTTTTCTGTTGCGATCAAATGCGACAGTTTCTTTCCTTTAAATATGGCGTCTCATTGTCGGTAAACATGCGCTCGTTGTTTGATTTTTTTAAATGCCGCTCTTCGTGATCCGTCGAAGTGTCTTCCACCGCATTACTTGAGAACCATCCTCCATCTCCATAGATTTTTTATCCCCGAGTGCTTTCATTGTAAGTGAGAAAATCGTGCATCTTTGCAGTACAGTTGATTAAAGTAGTATTCATTCATCGTCTTAGTCGAATCTCGGTGCTCGAATTTTATTTCGCATCTGCTTCAGAATGAGTGGAAAATGGAGCTTTCCCAAATAAAGGGTAGGAAAAGAAAAAAATTGTAGTTTTTTTAGCAAGCTTCGCTCCTATCAAAGTCTCCATATATTTTATTTGACGTTTCCTGCTCATGCATTTTAGCTTACAAAGGCGTTGCGGCAAGTTTATTTATTGAACGTTATTCGACCGTTTTGACGTCCCTTTATTTTTTTTAATTCGCACCCGTTTGAGGTGTAAAGGGTAGGCGCTCGTTTATTTCGAACGCGTGCTAGGCAACCGTTTGACGTCGATTTATAATGACGTTCTCACGTCTCTTTAAATCTCGGATGAAAGGATCATATCTCCGGTAGGAGAAGTTTTCTGGCGTCCTGAAAGGATCGCTCCGCTCTTCGTTATTCCGTCGATGTTCTCACTGAAGGGATCGGAAAGGGCAGTCACGCGCGATATCGCGAATCGAGTCGGAGGCATGTTCACCACGTACGCGGTCTTAAAAACTTCAAAAGGAAAGAAAAAAAGTGTTCCACGTACGCTCTCCATCTTAAAAGGAAAACAAAAAAACTTCCGCTTTAAGTAAGAGATTTTCTGTGTGAAGAAGATTAGCACTTTTTTTTTCGCTCTCTCAAAGAGCTGCGCAAATATTGGGATTCATTCCGCCATCTTTGCTATAATTTTGGATGAAATTAGTCATGCCGGGTTTAATCTTTTGCGAAATAATTCATTTTGCGACCGCGCCAGGTGCCGGTAATTTTCTCTCGCAACAATTTCGTTATGTCGGTAATCCGTTTCGTAAATCGAAAAGTGTTCCTTAATTTGCCATTTCCGTGTTAATAAAAATTCCCAGATCGAGGAATCCCTGTAAATATCAGAATCCTATATACTGATTTTGTACGGTGTCTGCCTGCGTCACACCGGTGTGTAATTTGTAGGTCCGGATTTTGTGAGAATCTTTTAACTTCAAGATGAGATGCGACTGCCTTTTTTATGCCGACCTTTATTAAAACCATTATTCGTCCGTGTTTAGTCAGTGTGATTACAAAAACATGTCGGAAAACACATAAATACTAATGTAATTGGCAGTGAAAATTCTCGGGTGAGAGAAGGTATATCTTGCTGAGCATTTTATCATCTTCATTCATTTGTGAAATGGTCTCTTATCAATACTTTTTTCACATTAATACACATTCTCTCGTTTATAAAAAACGCCCAAATGGATCCGCCGAATGTTGGTCTCTGTATTGTTTTCATACACGCAAAGACTTCAAATGAGGAATTCTATCATCCTTCTTTTATACTTACATCTCGTTACTAAATTTCAGCCTCTCGCTCTTATGTTTTTTGCAAGGAAATAAAATAATCTTTTGCCTTAAATGATCTTATCTACTTCTACTATAATATATTTCAAATCGTGTGTTTGTGTATTTGTGTGTTTGTTCATGGAACTCCTCCTAAACGATAAAAGCTAGAATAACCAAATTTGGTACGATTCTTCCTTACATCCTAACTTATTGTTAGTGAACGATCAAGGTTTGGTCAACCGGGATTAATCAGTGCTGCCAATATAGGGGATTAACATTTTTCCATAAGATAACACGTATGAATCCATTTTTTGACTTGCAAGGTATTCTTCCTTCAAGCAGTAAAATATGTAAATTTAGACCGATTTTTTTCGTTTTTGCTTTATTCGACGAATGAAACTCTATACTATCTTATTCCTGCGAAGTTTACATGTTACACGGTCGAAGTTTTCAGAAATACACTATTTGTTTCGAAATTTTGTGGCTTTTTCGTACTCTTTCCGGGCGTTGCCAAGGAGGCCGTCCTTGTCACCCCCGATTCAATTAGCTTCAATGAAGCTTACAAATAGACGAGAGTTTAGCGATGTTCGCTTCGCACCTTTGTTTAAGCAACGAAACGATGGATGTTTATGGATAGCAACGTAAATATATACCTACTGAGTATTATTCAGGAAGCGTTTATTGATGAAAGTAATTGAACATTCTTTCGTCTATTGAATACTGGAATCTTACATTTTTTGCAAGTAAAATCATTATATTCTACATTATAATGTTTATTTACGTTAATAAGCTCACGTACCTGGTGTACATTTACCGGAGTCAGTGTTCAATCATGGAAAACTGTACGTTGATTTTTCACGGGTTTCTTGCTTACAAGACATAAAAGTAAATTTTTTATTTATAAGCTTTGTCGTTGTGGAATCTTTCGGATAGACCCAAATTCTCATTTCCTCGTCTAAACTGAGAGGTAGATAACCAGGTACGTAATCTCGAAACACAATTTAAAGAAAGCGTGCCAGAGAATAAAAAAGTCACTTCCATGGCGGTGTTAGGGAAATAGTCAATTTTAAACTAAAAAAAAACTCCCCTCTCTCCATTCTCCCTCTCGGTCTACAAAGAGGAGCGGTTACATTTCGTTAATCCTTCCCGCGGTCATTTTGCGTAAGTATCCTTGCTCGCTTTCTGCTGGTAGTGGACGCTCTCTCTTTCTCTCTCCCTCGCGTGTCGGAAATTGCGCGACTTTGTTTATTTTTTCAAAGAATACAGTAATGTCCCCCTTTTTTCAGCCCGTCATTTTAGCCGAGAACTTTTCAGAATCCGTCTCTCACGGCGAGTCTATGATTGCAATCTCGAGGAGATAAAGAGAGAGAGAGAGAGGGGGGAGAAGAGAAGAGGGAAGAAAGAGAGATGGAGAGAAGCAGTGACAGACAGACAGACACACAACCAACTTTATTAGTTTGGGAGGCGAAGCGAGATAGATAGATAGACGTCTTTATTAGGGCGAGATACTAGTAACTCTCTTCCCTCGTTTAACTCTATAAATTAATGTCGTAATCGTATACTTTTGAAATATCATGTTGGAGATAAAAAGGGAAGGACGTTCTTGTGGAAAATCGAATGATACACAGACTATTTACATTTTAGGAAACATCCCATTGCAGGGGGGAAAAATAAGGTGGATGGGTAAACCTGCGAAACCTACCGATAGCTTAGTTAGCTCTTAGAGTAGTAGGATAATAAAGAGCATACTTTGATGTGACCATAACAAGAGGATATTTATTCATATAACATACTGTAAACATTAAACGACACGTCATTAGTTTTTAAAATTGAAATAATATTAATAATGAAATATAGTCAGCCCCGATTTAGCCCTCCATTGATAGTGCCATCCCCGCAATTCGGTCATGAATCGTTTTCAACCGAACTTCCATCATATGATGACATATAACAAGCATATATATATATATATATATATATATATATTGTATATACCTCGATTTACCGCCCATATCAATGGCGCTAAATCGTGGTCTTACTGCATAATGCTAAACAATCAATTGATTTTACCAGTGGCGGAGAGAAGGAGGGAGAAGGCTGGTAAGGTAGGGAGATCGTATGCGTATATATATGTATATATATATATCATCATCATCATAGGTAGTCTGTCCGTTGAAAGGTCCGTGATTATTCTAGGTTAAACTTGGTTCTCCATATACTCCTATTTTCCGCAGTTTTCTTCATGTCTTGATAGCTCTCTTTCCCTTTCAAGTCGTCTACTAGCTGAAACCTTTTCCTACCTTTCTCTTTTTCCATCCAGTTTTCCTTCTAGCACTTCTTTAATCAGCACTCTCTCCTCAGGTAATGCCCAATCCAGTTCGCCTTCCTCATTCTGATGGTCTGTATAATCGTTCGCTTCTCTCCTGTTCTTCGTAGTACTTCCTCATTTTTCACCCTATCTGTCCATTTTACCTTCAGCATTCTTCTCCATGTCCACATTTCAGTATTTTATATCATTTTTCCTTATCGTCCATGTTTCTGCTCCGTACAAAGCTATACATACATACATACATACATATATATATATATATATATAGAGAGAGAGAGAGAGAGGGAGGGGGAGTCAGAAAGAATGTGTAGAGAAGAAGTAAAGAGTGAACGAGGAATTAGGAGGCAAACTACGAAGAGAGTATTCGCTCAAAAAGATTATAAAAGGGTGGAAGTAAACGCTTTCATATCTTTCTCTCTCTCTCGCTTTCCTCTCTCTTTCTCCCCTCTCCACCTCTCCGCTTTTCATTCACTCCCATCGGCACACCAAGAGACGTGTAGGCGGTTGAGGAGGGACGGAGAAGGCTTGGAAGGGGGAGGAGGGATATTTTCATAGCCTCTCCTCACGACGTTATTTTCCACCTGGATTTCCAAGCAGAGAAAGTCCTGCGTGCTTTCGCGTGCGCGTTCGAGAGAGGAGGGGAAGTAGGAATGAGTGTAAGGAAAAGTCTCATGGGCAAAGAGAATGGGGAGGGGGGATAGGTAGAGAATCCGTCTCCCTCTCCCATCCAACCAAAGGGCACGTCTGAACGAGAGTCGCCTTGACCGCTTTTGAAAAAAAAATCGGTACAACATACATTGTGCAGACTTTCTCATATACAAATGCGTCGTTTAGTTAACTTTAGAAAATGAAAATCGTATCAGCCGGTTTTTAGAAAATCCAATTTTTGTTAAAGTTGCCCAAGAATAAACTAGCCTTATATTCATTCATTGAAAAAATAAAATATGTAGTATTACTGCAGACGTATACTCAGGTAACTGTACGAAATATGAGCAAAATCGTTAGAGCCGTTTTTGAGAAAATCAAATTGTTGTTAAAAATGCGTAGAATATACTTCCCTTAATTATTGAGCAATGTCAGACATTTCTTCATCGATTTTATTCTGTATGATAAAATGCCTAAGTTCGAGATTTCATTAATTTTCGCTATACCGTTTAGGCCAGGGGTGGGCAAACTTTTCTGCATGGCGGGCCTCATCGGTGTTTGCGAATTCTTCAGTGGGCCACATTGAAGGATGCCAATGCTTAGGCGGGCCAGATTACAGTTTAAATCGGAAATTTTTTAGATTCTTAGGCATCATACATAAGTGAAAAACAAGCACAAACATGGATTGTAGGGCTAAAATTTCAAAGCTAAAGGTTTTATTGTCATAATTTTACCAAAAGTAATATAAAATTGTGTTAAATTTTACAGATTGCTTTTTCACCAAAGCTTCGCGGGCCACGTTAAATGCTCTCGAGGGCCACATATGGCCCGCGAGCCACGGTTTGCCCACCCCTGGTTTAGGCTCTAGAGCAGCGAAAAGACAGACGGCATTGCGATAATCACTTTTTTGGACTCGGGTACACCTAAAACGTATATTTCCGTAAAAATCTCGAGGTCGAATTTTTTCGCGATAACAGTACCTACTTTCTCAATATAATATATCGTATAAGAGAAAGTAAAATCGGTACAACGTACATTGTACAAACTTTCTCGTATACTAATGCGTCGTTTATTTATCTTTTGAAAAATATGAACTATGTAGAATCGTTATAAACATCAACTTAAATAATTATACTAAATTTGATGAAAATCGTGTGAGCCGTGTTTTCGAAAATCCAATTGCCATTAAAAGTTCCCAACAAAAAACTAGCCTTATATTCATTCTTAGAGAAGAATGAAATATGTAGTATTATTGAAGACGTAAACTCAAGTAACTGTACGAAATTTTATCAATATCGTTCGAGCTGTTTTTGAGAACATCGAATTGTTGTAAAAAAAATGCGTAGAATTATTAATCATTGAGCAATGTCACGAGATTTCATTCATTTTCGCTCTACAGTTTAGGCTCTAGAGCCAATAACAGGCAGACAGACCGACAGAAAAACAGACGGCATTGCGATAACCACTTTTTTTGGACTCGGGTACACCTAAAACACATTTTCTGAATGTATTTCGTATATGAGAAAGTAAAAAGAGAAGATATCAGATCGAAGATGGAGATGTGTAGAGAACGGGTGAAGTCCCCGCGAGTTCATTCGCCTTTCGATTTTCAATTTTTCTCTCGCTTGTTTGTTTTTTTCTTTCTACTCATCTGTATCGGAAGTTTAATGTGCAACCCGACCCGGTATGGCGACGGTTATCTCGGTTACGTAACGTTTGCCAAAAATGAAAGATTTGGCGAGAATCGATTCCGCCGTTTTTAAAAAATCGTGACGGAGGATATAAGCTTTTGCACGTGATTTTCCAGTTCAAATCAATTACAAATCCATTGATCAAGAATCCCTTCCAATAACTGTTAACTGACAGAATTTTTATAGTCAGTTCGATTCCATTTGTATAAATTCCTTCTTCGGTAAACGATATAATGATGTATTAATTAAAATGAATTGACAAGGCGAAAAGTAGGTACACATCGCTAGGCACTTATGAATCAAGCTAGTATTTTTGTTACGCATAGACTTTAAATTGAAGTTAATTTTATTTTTTCTGCCTAATTTATTAAAACGTAATTCATTAAAAAATTCGCAATCAGGTTATAAGATCTGGGAACATACAAGTTTTGCAATCCACGTGATTCATCGCAAGTCATTGCGCAGTCCTTTTTCGATCCAGTTAAAATTGAGCGAAAACATTGAAGTTTTTCTTGGTAAGAATACTTCGAATTACGCTTCAAATCTTTCTCGATAATAATTTGGAGTACTTTTAAAGGCGCAAGAGGTTACTTAATTTACGTAATGGCTGGTATTAAGACACTGTTTAACCTTTTTTCACTTTGATGTTGTTATAGAATGTTTTCCAATAAATTTTATAAGTATGTGTGCACATGATATAGTATATTTTGTCTCTAAAAATATCGAATGCATACATAACAGTAAATTGCAGCCTTATCACTGAGGGCGGCGGCAGTACTTTGTTTGCTTCCGTTGACCAAGGGATTACGGATTAACTCATAAAACCAGAATAGGAAAAATTAAAAAAAACTCATAAAACCAGGTAAAACCAAACTGGCGAATCTGTAATACATACAAATTTCTATCCCTCAGTTTGGATCTGTCAGATACAAAGGAACATTGGAAGACCTCACGAAATAATTACGATGATATTTTCCAGATACGGACGATTCTAATAATTGGGTTCGCAATCCATTTTATATGGGAAAGAAGAAGAAAGCCTCATCGATATTTCTACTGACGATGACTTGAAAATTAAATTCTCGAAGGTATTTTTGATTTATTTGTGGACAAAATTATCAAACAAGCAATCAATATCGTGATTTCTCTCATCACTACGTGCAAGGGCGAATCTGGATTTTTGCCTCTGAGTTTAATTAAATCGTCATAAATTGTATGACGAACCTGATTTACGATTGAGGTTTTCTTCAATCTAGTCAATGATTGATTCTTTTTGTCAAGAAAAACTGCCGCATTCATTTCAATAATATTTATTAATCATATGTGAACTAGTTCTCTTTAAATAAGTCTATTTTGTATTAACGAGGAAAATAATAACTTTGTTAAATTCGAAGATTGAGAAGGAGAAAAATTTTGAACTTGACTGGGGCACGAACTCGGCTTCGAGTCCCGGACAAGTTCAGAATTTTCACATTTGTGATCAGTATTATGCACACACGCATATAAGTTAAATTTCCATCGTTTCACTCTTGTTATTATTTTATTCGTTAATTTGACTATCAATTACCCAAAGTTCAGCCATATTCCGTGGATTTTATTTTGTCTATTTTGTGTAACACATATTATTTATTAATTGATTGAGTTCTAAGGGGTATGCGACCAAAAAGTATGAGATACCCTGATTACACTAATAAAGCAGGAAGTCTGCCCGATAAAGACTAAAAAGTTGAAATTCATCGAAGTGAAAAATCCGAAAACTCCATATTTGTTAGTTCATGTAGGACAAAAAAATCTAGGAAAATGTCTTTAGTTCACTTTATCAACGCTTGATGGTGCTGACGAATGTTTCAGTTAACATTTCGAAAATTGATTCGTACCGTTGTTTATTTTCTATGAATAATCATGTCATGTATTGAGATTAATGATTGGTTTAATATATAAATTACTAAATACATATAGCTGTGAATTTCTTGTTGAGGAATTTACAAAATTTATGCCTTTAACCTGGATTGATAGTTTACCTTTAAGCAATACGGGATTCTTTTTAAAATAAACTTTCATACACGTATTAACAAAATCGCGGTACTCGAAAAACCTGCACATTGTTAACTCTAAACAATTAGATTATACTGAGGGATAATTGAGAATGTTCCGCAGACCCGATATTAAGAGAAGGAAGTACACTTATCAACTAGACTTTTTTCCCCTAATTAGGCTCAAGGAGCAGGAAAGTAGACCGAGTTACAAGTCTTGTTCCAACTTATACGGACGAGGAAAGTGCAAATCACGTGCAAAGCGCGCTCGGCAGTTGCGAAAGTTTTTAGTTTAATGTTTCCTCGACTCTCACAATAAGTTTTACTTCCGCCGATTCCAAAGTATATATTTTTTTAAATACTTGTTCTACCCATTGAATATGAAGGTTAAAGAGAACATGGAAAAGCTGTTTCTAAAACTTTCATCGTCCTCATTTTTCGTAGGTTATGTTTAAATGTGCTTACACGCATGCGCATTTTTGTTTCTCAGATTGTTTTCTTTATTTATTTATCATTTCTTTAGTCTTTATTTATCATTTAGATATTATTTGTATAGTAACTATTCCTTTCATAAATGTTTACTTTTATGCCTTGTAAGCAAGAAGAAACCCGTGAAAAGGCAACGTAGTATATATATGATTAAACACAGGCTCTGGTAAATGTACGCCAGATGCGTGGGCGTATTTGCGTTAATAAACATAAAAAATGTAGAATATAAAGAATTTACTTACAAAAAAGGTTAGATTCTAGTATTCAGTAGACGAAAGAAGGTTCAGTTGCTTTGCTCAATCGTTATAAACGCTTCCCACAAGCAGTTTTTTGATTAATTATCAGTATCTATTTACATTTCTATGTATAAAGATTGAAGTTGCTACATCGATCATTTCGTTTCTTAAACAGAAGTTCAAAGCGAATCAAGCTTTTCATTAATCTATTTTAAGGTTTAATTGATGCTAACTGAATCGGAGGTAACAATGACGGTCGCCTTGGCAACACCCGCATAGAGTACGAAAATTTTCGAAACAAATTGCGTACTTCTGAAAACTTCGACGTGCAACATGTAAACATCGCAAGAATAAGATAGTACACAGTTATAACCATCGAATAAAGCAAAAGAAAATCGGTCCATATTTAGGTAGGTATTTAGATGAATGAAGAGAAAAAACCCAGCACTCTGAAAAATGGAAAATTACGTGTGAACTTCTGGAGAAATAATTGTTGAATTAAACATCCCCTCCTCCCAAATTTTTCATCGCCATGTAAACTTCGCAAGAATAACCGTCGAATAAAGGAAAAATGATGAAAACCGGTTCGTATTTACCTATTTAGATGAATGAAAGAAGAAAATCTTGCACTGTGAAAAATCGGAAATTACTTGTAAACTTATGGGAAAATAATGATTGAATTAAGTTTATTATTATTTTTATAGCCATATTGCCTATGTTACCCGCAGGGTAAAATTATATTATACCTATGCGAAGTTTCGTGACGATATCTTCAAAACGGGAACTGTAAGGGAAACCAGCGAGAACCCAATAATCAACAGAAAATGGATGAACCAAGGAGCAAACGAAATTATTAATTTAACGAAAAACAAAAAAGTAACTAGAGAAATTTTATGAATCACAGGGTGATTATTATCCTCTGAATATTAGCTCGATTCTCTTATCAATGAGTTCTGTTACGAGAAAATTGTTTATATCAACAATACTTTGGTTCTAGATACACCAAATTTTTACCACGTTTAGACCGACCTATCCTGAGAATGTATGCTTTTTCAGGATGCATATTTTTAGAGATATTACCAACACAGACGGAGAGACAGACAAATCTTATATATATATATATATATATATATATAAGCGATTTATTTAGGAAAAAAGCTCTAAAAACGATTCAACCTTTAATTAAAACAAACCGCACTACTAAAACGTAAAACCTAGAAAACTCTTAAAACTTAAGCACGCATGCATTTTCTCAGGAAAATTAAAGTAGTGCATTAATTCTTAGCTATACAAAGTAACTTAAACTCACTTTGATAAAATTTAACTTGAAAATTACCGGGTATACCCGTTTCCTTCGTAATTAACGCCCTAAATTTCGGTAGAGAGGAATTCGCGATTACTGTCTCGCTTAAAAAAAAAAAAAAACTTCCAAATACAGTGCCTCCGTAACTATAGCGACTATGGAAATAAAGGCGGCCGCTTCTGGATTCTCTCTGGCACGCAGATGTGAGAAATGGCAGCGAAAGAATTCTTGAACGTTTGGCTTTCTTTTTGGTTGTTGTAAGCCCCATTCAATTAGCAGGTGAACCGTTATGCCAGGGACGTAACCCAGTTGCACAACATTAGTTTAGAGCGTGGACAGAGAGGAGAGCGTAATAAAAAAAAAGCGACCGTTTATTATTATGGGAAGCCGTAAATGTTCCGTTCCACTTGTTGTCGTTGTTATGGAACGTAGAGAGAGAGAGAGAGGGAAACTCGTAATTTAGGCGGAGCCATGCGTGGATTCTCCAAGCGTGGATTGGGTAATGGGTCGCGGAAGGAATAATTAGATTATGCAAAAAAATTCCTCCTTGCAGTTGACTAAATACGTGGAGAATTAGTTGAGAACGGAGTCGCTCGTTTTCCCGCCTTAAAAAAACACGTCTAAGGCAAAGAAAGCGAGAGGAATTTATGATTGTTTTAGTCCGACTCAGGAGTAGAGAAAATCTCACGCAAAAGAGGTTTTTTTAAGGAAGGAGTATATAGGGCGGCAGTCGCGGAATTGTGAGTTATAAAGGTTATTTTTGCGGTGTTGTTTTTAAAAAAGTAAGATAGGTAAGGGATAAGATATAGTATTCACTTATGACTCATGGTTACATTATTGTATGACTGAGCGTGCCGTAAAGGCAATGCCGGGTTTGGATCAAAAACCACTTTCAAATCCATGGCGATGAATTACCAGAGTTACAGGTCATGGAAGCTTTCTTATCGATTTTTTTCGCAATTTTCTCTATCACACACGTATATGGTTTTCGAATCAGTTTCTCCATTGAGCTTAACATATTTTTTAAAAAAATTAACCCTCATGTTAACTCAAGGGAAAATAATTTTTAGGTGATTTCTTAGGCGGACGGAAACCACTCAAGTGTGTTTTTAACGTCCGCAAGGTTAAGGATAAAAATTTTAAATAGGAAATCTTATGAAATTATCTATCTCGTCTCAAGGCTGAAAATAATCACGTATGAAAAGATTGAAAACCTGTATTAGATATGTCCAATAAGCGGAAGTATTGTTACGAAAGACCAGATACGCATTACGGTTACATCACAACCGTCTTCAGCGATGATTCTAGTAGGTAGATTCCATAAAAACGTTCGGTGATACTCCGATGAACACGGATTCACTGTTACCGAAATGCGCGTTTTTTTATAACCATGTATTGGAAATGACTAAGATAAGTTTTTAATTTTTCATTATTAAGGTAATCTTTGAGGTATTTAAGGTTTGTACGATATGTTTTTTTGTGACGTGCTGGTTCCCTCTTACCTATGCACAATGGGTATCAAAGAGGTAGTGCATTGAATAGCTGGTCGGTTTCAAAAGTTTGGTAGGAAAGGTGACTTCCACAAGTTTTTTGTATGATATCCACGGTCTTGCATCAATGGGTTGTCAGGGGCTACTGCTGTGTAGCTCCCGTGTCAGGCTGCCAGTTGACTATAAGCCTGTCCGGTATTGGTTGGTGCAGTTAGTGATCACAGGTTCATATGGATAAATTTAGAAACTTTCGACATTTAAGGAGACATTTAAGAACGATGCATAGTATGTACTTTCATTTAACATTGTGTGCTGAATATTTAGCAAACCTTTTCTGGTAAATTTTGCAGAAATAAAATAGTTTTTTATACGTATTTGCGATGACTTTTAACACATATTTTGCGTTATTTGCACATACGTTGATGATGAGGAATATTCAACCAAGAGTATTATTTATGCTTATAAGGTATATTTGTCTCCAAAATATCACTTAAAAATTATTTGCAGCGTAAAATAACAGCAGTTATTTAAAATGTATTTAATGAGTCGCTAGGAATTAGCTCTACTGTATATTACATATATGACAATTACCAGAGGACAGACACGTGTGGTTTTAATCCTCGGGAAAATATTTACATGCATAATTCATGCATCTTAATGTATTTACCTCCAAATTTTGATGTTTAAGAAAATTAGTGTACTAATCACTAAAACCATTTTGTTCAACCCATTGACGTGACCTTATACGCATTTAAAACAAAATATTATAAGAATAAACTTTTCTTATTTTTCCATGTAAATAAGTTTTTTCAAGCGTTTATCAGCTTACTGTTAAAATGGAATAGCTTTGCGAGTAATTAAGACGTCATAAATTGGAATAATACTCAGAACAATAAAAAAAAATAAGTTCTCGATTAGGTGACCGGATGCAATTAAATGCCGTTAAAATTCAGGACGTTTACGACGCGAAGGGAAATTCTTTATATATTTTTTTTTCGAGAGAACTCGAAACGTTATTTGATTATGAGCAGTCGCGCTGCGAGAAATTTTTTATGCCGCCAAAGCTGAGATAAGTTGCGCTAATGAAAGGCGTAAAGTGAATGCGAAGGGATTATGATTTCGTGAGCAAAATTTATCGCGGCCGCTTCTGAATTGCATTCAAGACACGAAACTATTTGGCTCCATTCCTTGGCGGAGGCTGACTGTTTAAGCATTTTTTTTATTCGCCATAGTTTCGTTTCTTCCACCTCCAGAGGACACTGGCCGCGTGGAGTCTTTCTCGAGAGCTTAAAATGAAACAAGTTAGGAAAGTGTGCAGCGTATCACAAATATGCGTGTTTCGTGCAATGGAGTATTAGAAAGAAACGATACACTTGTACATAAGGGAAATAGCGTTTTAAAGTTCTTTTCTTCATCATAAATAACTATATTCCTCCCATTTTAAAATATTGCATGCACACGTAAGGAAATGAAACCTAGTTTCGTGAGATTGTTTATGTTAGCAACAATGAAGGAGTAACCACGCAAGAAATTTTCTAATTGTAAGTTCAACTCGATTTAAGACTTTCTTGTTCGATTTTCTTGATAACGGCTACTCCTACGATAAAAATGTATAGGAATAGAAATACTCTAATTTACTAGTTCTACAACTTTTATTTGAAAAATATTTTGATATGAGTAATACTTTACGAGATATTACGGAAAGTTGATTTTTTATCACCAGTAAAATGGTACTCCTGATTGGATTACGTGGTTCATTTTTGCGATTTTCCTATTATTTTTTATTGTGTCCTTAATATCAAATTTCATGAAAATCCGCTCTGTAGAAGCCGAGAACGAACATGCGGACGAACATGCGGACGGACGGGCAGACGGATTGACGGACAGACCGACCGACGACAATAGGCGCTCACGCTGGAGGCGAAACGCGCCTAGAAACAGAATCTGATAGCGCCGGGCGGCTCTTTCGAGAAACTCGAAGGTTCTTTAGCCTACCGGTCGTGGCGCTCGCGTACCGCTTCCGATCCGACGCGTTTTGAAAGGCATGGGGGGTAAAAAGGCAGAAAACCGGTCCATTAGCGATCCATTGGTGTGCCCCAATTACTTCCTCCGGCTGTACACTCCGTTTTATGCATTCGCTCGGAAAAGAGGGCGGGAAAACGGAGAAGCGTGGCGTCGGAAAACGCATTTGCGGGATGAAATCGAGAGGAAAAAGGAAGCAGCGATCGAGAGAGGCGACGAAAACTTAAATGCGGTGCTCATGTCTAACGCCAATTTTGCAGCTAGCAAGTTTTCACGCTTAGTCGCTCGAGAATGCCCCGCTCCCAAAATAAATCTCGGTTACCGAAATCCGTAGAGCTCCTTTTAACCTGGTTTTTGTTTGGCGAAACTGAAAATGGATGCGTTAATTGTGAATGTGTCACCCTTGTTGAAATGCTCCCCAGGGATCTCTTCCTAGTGCCATTTTAAATTAATTATTTATAATTTTATATTTAAAAAATTGCAATACTGCAGTTCCTAGGAACTAGACTACGCTTCATATATATATATATACACACACATATATATATATGTATATATGTACGTATGTATATACATATTTATATATAAACTTACGGAAGGGGAACGGTAAATGAGGACATTTAGGGTAACTAGGCAAGTAGGTGTTGCAGGAAACCTATATATATATATATATATATACACATATATATATATGTATGTATATATGTATGTATGTATATATATATATATATAAACTTACGGAAGGGGAACGGTAAATGAGGATATTTAGGGCAACTAGGCAAGTAGGTGTTGCTGGAAACCTATATATATATATATATATACACATATATATGTATGTATATATGTATGTATGTATATATATATACATATATATATATAAACTTACGGAAGGGGAACGGTAAATGAGGATATTTAGGGCAACTAGGCAAGTAGATGTTGCAGGAAACCTATATATATATATATATATATATATATATATATATATATATATATATATATATATATATATATATATATATATAAAGGAACATTGTATATGTATAGTAGTTTAAATATCTTGTATTTTAGTCAATTTTATTGCATAGCTTTATTTTATTGTTGATATATACAGGAAAACTGATTTTCTCTAAATATCCCAATGATATTTTATACTTATTGGTGCGTGGTTAGACTTAAGGCGGTCGGGATACTAGATGGTCGCAACAAGATCGTCTGTCGCATGAGCGAGGCGAAAATGTGTAAGTTTAAGAACTGCTGGTCTGCAAACTTTCTCAAACCACGTGCATGCGTAAGAGGGACAGGATAAACAATAGTATGAAACCCAAACACATACGCTTCATCCCTTGAAATTCAATTTTTTAACAGTTATACACACTCCATAAAGAGCACTTAAGAACTAAAAGTGTAAAAATTAAGTACTTGTATTAAGGTGTCTCCAATAGCCATTAAAAGGTTATTAAAATGTTTCTTAAGACATGTAGGTACTTACTTTTTCAGTTTTTTTTACATTTAAATTACTTATTATTTCAGCCATAAGTCGACCTCGATGATTCACTTGCGAACTCTTTATGTACGGTTCATTAAAAAGACATCATATCGTCCTAAGCTTTTATAGAGAGCAGCTGGGAATCGCTCCTGAATCGTTGCTCATCGTCATGTATATGCATTTTTAACCCAAGTGGAAATCAAGTAAAAATTTTTGTTGGCGCTTAGTGTAGTCAGTTTTTATTAAAAGTGTCTCTTAAAATGTATACTATTTTTTTAATTATTTCAACTCAGTATTCCCAGGATTATTTACCTTCATATTACTTTTACTGTAGATCAGCATCATTGCACATAAATTAACTATTCTACTATCCATCCATATAGCTTTTCTTATTTCATCGTCTTCTCCGAGTTAAGTTCACCTTATCTCACTTCACCTTGCAACTTATAACTTGTTTTTAGTTAAATAATTTATTCCCATACTAGCAGAATTTCCCGTTGAATTTCAACGGATTTAGTGAAGCTACTACAGCACAACGTACATACTCTTTAAAATATATAGTAGATACTTTTAAAATTACAATTACATTTTCTTAACAATTAATCATATTTGCTTGTAATTATCCGTTTCCGAGCCTATTGCATTCAAATATAACGATAATTTTATTTCCTATCATATTACTTTCGCCAAATCCAGCTTCATTTCCTGTGTTATTATGCCTCGCTGAAATATTTACTTTTATGTCTTGTAAGCAAGAAACTCCTGAAAAAGCAACGTACAGTTGTCCATGATTGAACACTGACTCCGGTAAATGTACACCAGGTACGTGAGCTTATTTACGTTAATAAACATTTTAATGTAGAATATAATGATTTTATTTACAAAAAATGTAAGATTCCAGTACTCAATAGACGAAAGAATGTTCAATTACTTTCATCAATAAACGCTTCCTGAATAATAATCAGTATCTATTTACGTTGCTATTCATAAACATCGATCGTTTCGTTGCTTAAAAGTGCGAATCGAATAACGCTAAACTCTCGTCTATTTGTAAGCTTCATTGAAGCTAATTGAATCGGCGGTGACAATGACGGCCGCCGTGGCAACGCCCGGAAAGAGTACGAAAAAGCCACAAAATTTCGAAACAAATAGCGTATTTCTGAAAACTCGACCGTGTAACATGTAAACTTCGCAGGAATAAGATAGTATAGAGTTTTATTCGTCGAATAAAGGAAAAACGAAAAAATCGGTCCATATTTACGTATTTTTATGCTTGAAGGACGAATACCTTGCAAGTCAAGAAATCCATTCATACGTGTTATCTTATGGAAAAATGTTAATCCCCTATATTGGCAGAACTGATTAATCCCGGTTGACCAAACCTTGACCGTTCAGTAAGTTGGGATGTAAGGAATAATCGTACCAAATTTAGTTATTCTAGCTTTTATCGTTTAGGAGGAGTTCCATGAACAAACAGACACACGCTTCAAAATATATTATAGTATATTATTCATCAAATAAATTCAAATTTGGCATTATGGCTTGAAGGCAAGAACATAAATAGAGAACAGAATACATGTGAGCAAAGTAATGTTTAAAACTACACAACCTTTTTTTGCATGTGTGATTCTTTTGTAAATTAATATTTTTCAAGAATCTTGCCTCGAGGAGTCTTACGTTCAAAGACTCCGCGATCTATTATTCACATCTTTAGCAACGAACAAATCCCCCGATTTGTTTTCTTCCTATAGGGTGCATTTTATATTTATGATCACCACAACCTAAGTGCACTTTATGTCCTTCCAAGAGATAGATCCCAGTTACGCAAGCTATTTTTGTTCGCTATGTTATTGTCTTCCCAACTCGATTAAGCTAGCATTTCACAGCACTGATAATATTTTATGAGATGAATTTATTTCTATATAGTTGTCATTTTGATAAGAATTGCATGAAAACTTAATCAACGTGGTACAAAAAAAACTGAAAACGTGAGAGTCGATGACGTTGGTATTTCAAAACATACCCGTACCTCCCTCCATACAATGAAGCATTAGCCACGAAGCATCCTGAAAAAAAAATCGGAATTAATAACGCAATGGAGTCTTTTAATTAGAAGTACCTTAGCTGGTGGCCTTTTCAAGCGGGCGATTAGTTAAAAAAAATCCTCGGTTTTTTTAAAAGCGACCTTCCCATTCACTGGGGAAAGTCAAAGAGAGAGAGAGAGAGAGAGGGAGAGAGAGAGATGGGGAGAGGAGGAGGAGGAGAGAGAGAGAGAAAGAAAGAGAGATGTAAAAAACGAACGACTCGACCCGACTTCTGAGCGCTCGCCCGGTCAAAGCGTTAGGATAGCAGAACTCTAATTAATTTAAAACGTCATGGAAGCAGATTCGTTTCAAACCTCCTCTCCCAACCCAAACCCATTACACACTCCAAAACTACCACCGCAAAAGGGTCGTCGCTAAGCTCTCTCTCTCTCTCTCGCTACCGCGGTCGTAACAACCGTTGTCGATTATTACTAAAGTAGCAGCAAGTCCTCCTCCCTCCCCCTCTTTTTTGGTGGAGCATGGCGAGTGAGAGACAGAAAACGGCCACCTGTAATTATGTACGTCCACTCGACATTTAAAAGGGAGGAAACCGCGGGGTTCTCTCCCTCTCTCTTATAGGCCATCAGACACGGCCGAGTCCACATTGTTTGAAACGACGGGGGGGGGGAAGGGATTTAGGAGGGAAATGAGAAAGAGTTAGATATACGCATTGTAGTCCGAAAGACAAATTATTTTCGGCGCAATAAACACAGGCTCGCGCCTTGTCTCTTTCACATCTCCCCGTTCCATCCTCCGACATAAACATCCCCTCTTTCTATACGGGTATATATATATATAGACCCTTTTCTCCAACACACAAGGTATCCCTTCCCTCCCCCCCCTCCAAACTTCTCCGTGACCCGTTCCCCTCTTCTCCCGGTAACATATGACCTTATCCTCCCCCCTCCCTCGGAATCATATTTTAATTACCGTTTCCATAGCGCCGAAGAAAGGGATCCCTTAGGGAACAGCGGCAACAGACCTTTTCTCCCCCACTTACTCCTCTTCCCTTTCCCCCCATCCCCGCACACAAAGTGTCAAATCCTCCCGACTCTAGAACGCAAATCTCTCTCTCCCCTCCCTCCACTCTTCTCTTCCTATCTCATTCGCCCCCCCTCATAATGTAGTCCTCTGTGCCGTCCGGGTTGTAGGTTGTCGGAACACCCTCATCGGTCTCACTCCGGGAAACACGGACTTTAAATTCTCTCTCTCTCCCAACCTCCTCCTCTTTGATTCCAACTCTCTATGTCCCCCTTCGCTACCTACTCCCCTCCCATAATTCTCCATTCTCCGCGTACAAATTTCGTTTCCCCCCCCCCCCTCCGGTTTTCAATCCCCTTGTACCCCTTCGTGTCAACCTCGCGACTTACCAAACGGATTAAAGAAAAGAAAAAAAGGAAACCGCTTCATTTTTCTCACATCTCTCATAAACCCCTTTGAATCTCTTTCTCCCCGTTTGATTCCGACGAATGTTTAATACATACATATATATATATATTTTATTTTATTTTTTTGTGGCTAGGTGCCGATTTTTCGGAAGAATTTATTCGTTGCGGGGGAGGGGGAGGTTTTGTTTTTACTTTTTTTATTTTCTCCACGGTAGCCTTGAGGCGATTTGTTGATTTGCCCTCTCTCGTGGACTTTTTTATTCTAAGGGCGAAAGAAAATATCATCCCATCCATCCATCACCGGATCGAGAATTTTTGTTTCTGGCGAGTTGGTTTTAAAGAAATAAACAAATGTGCTCTTGTCACTGTTACGTTTTGTGTGCCGTATGTTCTTTCCCGCTTTCTTTGGTGATATGTCTCTTTTAGTTTATCGTATTTTTGGGCGCACGCCCAAAATTCGTTATTTGGAAAATTATCAAGTTCTCCCTTTTTGCGGCAGAGGCGCTTACTCTTTGGAAATTTGTTTATACGTAAAATTTCGTTAAAACTGTGAGTTATTGTGGACCGAGATGGAAGGAAAAAAAAGTCTTTGTATTTTAAGGCATTTTTTCAGAAATCCTTTCTGTGTTTCACAAATGCTGAGATTGTAGTTCACAGACTTTTGAAATCAACGGGCGTTCATAGAAAAGGCAAGGTCCTCCTCCCCTTTGTTCAGATAAAGTTGCTCGACTCGTTTGATCTTGCGGCCATAGGTGAGAGGATGATTTCGATAAATTTGCGATATACTTGATCGTTCAATCTTTCGCGGCTCACTTTTCTCTATTTACAAAAAAATTGATTTTCTCCTCAAATATATTGTAAAGGTTTTTATGCCGAGATTTAAAAATATCCAGTGATTTGAAACCGTGCGTAATTTTTCTGTATGATAATCGTCGCAAAATGTCCACACCATTGTTTTATGGGAATAAACCGGTGAAACCGGTCGCGAATATAAAGTGCAAATTTGCATAGTTTGATTTCATTTGGGGTTTCGTTTTAGTTATTTAAATTTTGATTGGATTTTCAGTCATTCCCTCCTGGATTTTATTCCCACAGTTTTTATACATTTAATACCCTTTGGTTTGTATATATCTGTTATATTAGATATTCCTTTCTCTTTTCCGTGATTGGCGTTTCATTGAAAAGTGACATGTTTCTTGTTCGGTTCAGATACTTGAACGCTGCCGCTGAAACTGTCGTGCAGATTACAGTCGGATCATTCGTCATCTACATTCTTCTACGCAGGGCCGGTTTCAGTTAAAAAATACGTGTAAGCGAGGTAAAAATTTGCCGCCCCTCTGGATATCAAAGGAATGAAATAATATTAATGATATACTAAAAAAAGAAAGTAAACTTATTTTACTGTTTTATTTTTTCAAAAAAATATTCAGCTACATATTTTCAAAAAATAGGAATAAAATATTCACTGACCTTATAACAAAATGTAATGATTATATTACCGAATATTTTTATGTTGCAACTTTACGAACCCACTTTTCGAAAAAGATGAGATTAAGTGTTTTTGGGCTTTTTTCTTTGCAAAGTCATTTATCAGGGATCAGAGAGGGAAGCTATGTTCAAAAGGTAGAGATCCCGAATGTTAAATAGTTAAAGAGCAGGCCCGCGCCGGGCATAGTTGCCGCCCGGGTACAAGCAGTTTATGCCGCCCCTTACGGACTTAGAAAAGCACCCTGGCCAAGATTTTTTTTTATTTTTAGATTAAAATTTGTATATAATTTAAGAAAGAAATTGTGCAAAACACAAAATTAAGAGAGATTCTTGCCTCCGTCCATGAATTGTCGCCTCTAATATGTTACCGCCCGGGTGCGATGCACCCCTTGCGCACACAGTCCCTGACAAAGAGACAAACCCCGAGTAATCAAAATCTCCAGTATTAAGGTTCACTGTATTTGGGGCGGGAAGGTTATTTGAAATTACAATGCGTAATCCCTAAAAGCATATGAAACTTAGCAGCATAGTTATTGCTTTTTCGTGTATATAATCTGCTAAAGAGGTTAAGGGAAGTGCACAGTGTATCGGCGTGTTTTAGACAATGTAAGACTTAAAAACGTTGATCTTGCCGCCCTTCATAGGTGACACATGTAAGCGGTAAGTTAGGTCGCTTACACCTTGAACCGACCCTGAATGTAAATGACACATCATGGCGTAAAATATAATTTTTTCGCGATGTTTTCAAGTTCTGTGCAATAAACCTTAAAAAAAATGAAAATGTCAAAATCCGAAACATTGATTTTGCCGCCCCTCTGAAGTGGCGCCTGTAAGCGACCGCTTACGTCGCGTCGCTTACGCCTGAAACCGGCCTGCTTCTATGTATATGTCAAGCAACAATAAAATTTTAGGTGTAATTTTCATGTTAATAATAATTAGGAATTTTTATATATCTTATAACAATGCCTTTTTATTCATAAGAGATTTATCGAGTTCGTCGTATGACTAAAAATAAATTCAAGAATAAGCACTCATATATAAAAAAATTACAAAAGTATTTATCTCAGGAATCTCCAATAGCCACAACAAGATGGAGACACCTGAGATGTGTACTTTTGTCACTTATTTGTATTGAAGGGCTTCTTCTTGCGAATGCATTAATAATTTAAGTAATTTGTGAATAGGTTAATAAATATAAGAAAGTATTTCTATTTATTAACTTCCAAATTAATTATTTAGCTCTTTAAATAAACTCTATGGAATCATTCCTCACCAAGAGATTTATATTCTGACACCTTAATTAAGTTTTGACTAAAATATTTAGCTTTATTTTTAATTGTTAATATGCCTTGCTAAGGAAATAATATTTTTAGCTTCCACTATATTTTGGCATACTTGTGCTCAAGAGGCTCGCGTAAAATAGTTATTTAAAAATGGAATAACTTGATATTTTCTGGTCTCCCATACGCTTAAACTCATTAAATTTTTAATTCGCCATTTCTGTAATCTCCTTTAAAATGTGTCAACGTGTGCGCATTAGATCTGGTATACCGGAGCTTAACGAGGATGTTAGTGATTACTCTGGAAGATGAAAATGCTAATGCGATGATCCCCTCTACCTTATCAGTTCGCGTCTGTTTACGCATGAATTTACGTTTTGCAAAGGCCTCCCGTCAGTTCGAAGCGTCTCTTCTTCCCTCTCTTAGCTAGCTCTCTCATTCATGCACTCCATGTTACACTTCCTATCATTTTCCCGACCATATTTGGGTTTAATATCCTACAATCTCCAATCAGCGTAATAATTCAATATTTGAGACTTCTTCCTGTGATCTTAAATGCATCTAACGGCCGTAACTGATTCTTCCACAGTCTTAACCGACTTGTCGTTTTAAACGATAGAGATTTATTTTCGAATTTTTTACATTTTAATTTGAAGTGTCGTTTTGTGGAAATTTTCTTCTTCTGCTCCACATCAAACTATTTTCAAGCAAGCAGTGCATGTTTAATTTCTAGACTCATCTACACCCTGCAAGCCACCGCAATGATGTGTGGCAGGGGGTGCAATAGCACCAAGGGAAAGCGCTTAATAATGAGGATGTATATCACCCTACGTCGGCTGATTTTTCGCCGTAACTTCTGTCCTCCTCAGCTGTCGTTCTAGGGAAAAACGAGCCTTTGTACCTTTCTGTAGAAGAAACACTTTCCGGTAAGTTCGCAGAAGCCTAGAATGCGTTCGTGAGATGTGCGACTTTCTTCAGCGCTAGATAAAACGTTTTCTCCTGTAATCAAGAAGTCTCACATCGATAAGGACGGATTTATATTCGGAAAAAATAAAATTTTCGCCAATTTTATACGGAATATGTGTTTACGCTGTGGATTATATCTAACCCCTTTCAGACGATAGACTTTTTTGTATTTAAATATATAAAAAAATGGACTTAATGTGGTCGGTAGGTGTTCTAAAGCTGCGAATTAGTGGAACTTCAAGGATTAATGCCAGATCCAATGAATCTAGGGCCCCGTTTAAAAAACCTCCTTTTTAGGTCTACGGTCTGCTTAACTCTTTCAAGGTAACTACAATGGCCCAGGAAAGAAAAACACCGGGAAAAATCATCCGCATTTACGCTACAAAGCGGACTTCCTCAGTGGATATCCACCCTTCGTTTTCCAAAGCGTTTTTCCGGCTATTTGATTACTTTTATCATTAATTGTATTTCAGCTAGAAATGAACATATCCGGAACTGTTTTGTTTTTGGTTTATCGTTTTGTTACCAAGTTAGCTATAATATTATTGAAAGAAATTTTAATGATTTAAATCTATAAAGCTAAGGAAAGAATAAAATTAAGGTGGCGGTGCCACGAAAACCTTTGTTTTTAAATAAATTACAGTTAATGACAATAGTGAGTGCAATGAATGAATTGGCCAAACAATATCTCGTAGAAAATTCGTTGCATTCAAGGGTATTGCACTCCCTTTTAGTAATTACACGTTTTAATCGGTGGCTTCAAACAGAGGTCACATGGGCTTATTTCTAAGTTGTTAAAATATATCCGCCATTCTGGCGCGAAACGGCAAAGTTATCTCGTGGAATCCACCCACCGACGGATGTCCTGCGAAGCATTCCAAAACGAAAATAAAAACAATGAAATCAATCGACTCGTTTTTTTCCAGTGGTTTTTCGAGCAGTAGACACCACGTGTTACAATAGCCATGACCCTATATAGCATATCGACGCGCCCGCATTTTGGAGCAGTTTGAAAAAAAAGGTAGTTATTCCCTCGAGCTCTCCGGTTTCCGGTAATCCCTCCGATCCCATGCGAAATGACGTCGGAGAGAGAGAGAGAGAGAGAGACAGAGAGAGAGAGGGAGAAAGAGAGAGAGAGAGAGAGAGAGAGAGATTCGGCAAAGCGGTGGCAACATTTGGTGTACCAGTCGATTAGAGCTGGTCTTTTTTTGTAATCCTTTCATTCTCTTGTCCACTTTAACACATCTTCTCGCTGCCTCCCTTTTCCTGGTCATCTCTTTCTTCTATTCTCTCTTTTTCATATCTCTTTTTCCCATGTTACATCCTATGTCTACCTGTTCTCCCCCCCTCCCCCCTCCCCTCCCCCCCCTATCTCTTATCCCTATCAGGGTTAAATGTGAGAAGGGACTATATTGTCTCAATTTCGCCCTAATAAAGTCGTTTGTCTGTCTGTCTGTATGTCTATCTCCTATTACTTTTCCTCTCTTTCCTTCCCTCCCTATCTCTCTCGCACTCTTTCAACCCTTCTTTTTCCCATGCTTTCCTCCCTCCCTCCCCCTCTCTATTTCCTTCTTTCTCTGCTTCCCCCCCCCTCCCCCCCACTGTCTCTCTCTCTCACCTCTTTCCATTCCCCTTTCTCCCTCTTTCTTCATGCCCCCTCCTACCTCTCTTCACCTCTCCTCTTTCTACTTTTCTCTCCCTTCCTTCGTCTTCTCGTCTCTCTCCCCTTTCTCTCTCTCTCTCTATCCCCCTCTTTATCCCTCTCTCTCCCTTCATTTCCCTTCCTCTTTTTCTCTCCCCCTCTTAAATATTGACTCCTAATATAGTCTTCCTCTTCCTTTATTCTCATTTCTCCACATCCTTCTTATATGTCAGGGGTGGCCAAACTGCGGCTCGCGAACGAGATGCGGCTCTTTTAACTTAGTAAGCGGCTCTTTTAAATTTCCATTCGGAGGCGTGTCAAAGGTTTTTTGCTGCAGAAAACAATAACGTAGCGTGACTTGAGAGTTGGTAGAAATGCCTGAAGGACATACGGATTACATCTTAATTGCTTTGGATAGAGATTACGTATTACTATTCGTAAATTACTGAGTACAAATTGTGTCATGCGACTCTCGAACTTCTGAAGATTATCGTATGCGGCTCCGAGGGTAGGTAAGATTGACCACCACTGTTATTATATCTTTCTTCTTGTATCTTCTCCGTTCCCATTTCAATCCCAAATTTCCTTTCTTCATCTTTTTTGTTTCCTCCCGTTCACACAAATATCCCGTTTAATCCACTCCGCTTTTATTCCTCGTGATTCTTTTTTTTATTAACATTCGTCTCGACTTCCGTTAAAACAAAAACTGCCCTGGCGTTACGTTCCCAATCATCCCTTCCACACTTCCTCCCTCCCCTCCCCTACATCCCCTCTCCACCCCTTCATCTCCCCTCCCCTTCACCTCGCCTCCCTTCCCTCCCAATTCCCACCTCTCCTCCATCGCCTCTTCTCCGCCACCTAAGAGCGGGAGTTTTTTTTTTACTTTTAGGGGAAGGCCCTTCAAAAAAACCTCAAATAAGTAGGTGACTCTAACTCCCTCTCTTTTTCTCTCTCGACCCTTCAACGCGGGACCAGCCAACTGAGTGTCCGTAATGGCTCCCTAACACGACCGAAGGGAACAAGGCACTCAAAAGGTTTATATGTGAAGGGGACGTGTCAGAGGGTCGAATCTCCAGCATGGAAGGGCAGCTGCGGGAAATTTCTTTTTTTTTTATTATTATTATTATTTTGTAGCGGCGCCGCTTCCACTCCCATCCTCCTCTCCATTTCCTGCCTCTGTACCTCTTGTGTCATCTCTCTCTCTTTGGCTAAGCGACCAAAAATCTCTCTCTTTCTTTAATGCCACGTCATACCGCGTTTCTTCTCCTCAGTTTATATCCCTCTCTGCCAAATGAAAAAGAAAAACGTATTACCCGGAGCCATTTCGACCATGGATCTTTGAATGAATCGCGACATAACACGCGGCGTACTTCATAGATTTCTCTTATATCACTCATATATCCTCGCGCCGCCGCCCGCCTCTTTTTAGACTCATAATCATAAAAATACATATATAGTACAGTGCTGCAACAAGGGTTTGGCAAAGTTGGCGTTTGTTACTGCCCCCGTCGTAAAAAGCGACACATAGGTAACAGAAGAAAAGAAAGAAAACCACTTATTGAACAGTTTAACAATTGCAAATAACTTGACCCACGACGTTCTTTTCGTCGTGATCTAAATATCTATTTTATATTCAAATATTAAAAGTGTTTCGATTAGGATAAAATGATTCAAAACTAAAGCAGTAGGAAAAGCAATATTACACGTAATTTTTAAATTTGTTTACTGAAGCTTTGCCATATGCACCGTTTCATTCAGCTGCCTTGTGCTGTATGAGGGATACTGATTTAAAATGTATAACCATGTATTAATCAGTAATTTTTCATTTAAGTGTACAATTCTCCCCTTCCTCCTGTAATAACCGATTTTACCTGCATCTGTAAATTTTAAAATGAGGCTACGCATAGTAGTATTACCGAAAAATATACCGCCTGAAGAGCAATTAAGGCCGCGAAGAGATTTTACATGTAACTGCAATAATAACAACAGGCAGCTTATATAAACATATATGCGCTTATGTATATATGTATACTTGCACATATTTATACATACCTATATAGATTGTGCCTAGTGTGTGCATAAAGAATATCAGGTGACCTCAAAAGTTGACTGGAGGAGTTGAACCTCCTGCCTATCTGCGAGAGAGGCCGCATAAAAGGGCTCACTTCCCTTTTCCACATAAACCCCACCCTTTTTTTTTACCCCGAAACTCGTTAGTGGAGAGCCTGTGAATGGGCGACGCTCATCACACTGCTGGTCGAGTTGTGGGTCTCTTTTCCATTTATTATTTTTTTTATCTACCTCTTTTTCATTGTCAAACCTTCCATACCCACCCTTCCTCTAATCCCTATCTGTTTATGTATGGTGTAAGTAGATGTGTGTGTGTGTGTGTATTCACATACATATATACATGCATTACCATGCCTCCACTTTTATATCGCATCCATTCGCCATTTCTTTTTGTATTTAATACTCGTTTTTTTATCTTTAAGTCCATACTGATTTATGGCATTGTCATTTCGAGACGCATTAGTATGTTTACATTACTCTTTTTATCTCCTCTTTCGATATTGCTTCATGTCTTCTTTTATTTTCTTTCCTTATGCCCCATATCGTTCTTTTACGTTTACCATTCTATCTTGCAGTCTTTTTGAAAACGTATTATGTATTCATTTCTTCTTTTCACCTCTTCTTTTGCCATACTTCATTCTTTTGTTCACAGCTAGGTAAATCTGTTTCTCCATTTGATCTCTCTCTTTCAGTGGTCTTTCTCTCCATATGCAGTGAGGTACAAAGAAATAAACTTCCCTTAATTATTGAGCAATGTCAACCATTTTTTCGCAGCTTCTACTCTGTATTATTATAAAATGCCTAATTATGAGATTTCATTCATTTTCGCTCTACCGTTTAGGCCCTAGAGCCAATAACAGGCAGACAGACGGCATTGCGAAAACTACTTTTACGGACTCGGGTACACCTAAAACGTATATTTCCGTCAAAATCTCGAGGTCGAATTTTTTCGCGATTACAATACTTTCTCAATATACTTCGTATATGAGAAAGAAAAATGAAAATAATTTGTACGAGGCAAATTGTATAATAATAATAACGGGGAGATTTTAAAAAATCTTAGCAATTATTTTTCTCCGTTGTTTATATATATATATATATATATATATATATATATAATCCTCTCCTTCCGCAGACCTCCCAACCTTGCCAACATCCTGTGGAGAAAAGAACCTCCATCACCCACTCCTCTGCACCCTGCAGGGTCCCACCCCTGCCGCAGACCACGATGCCAAACATGCCCTATAAACCCACCCTCCAACTCATTCTCAAACCCCACCACCAACATCACCTACCCCATAACATCCCCTACCAACTGTACCACCCGTAACGTCATCTACATACTAACCTGCACCCAATGCCCCGCCTTTTACGTCGGACTCACCAGCAATTCCCTCAGCATTCGCATGAACGGCCATCGCAACAGCGTTAGTCTTAAACGACAGCTACCCGTGGCCGTTCATGCGAATAACCACAATCTTAGTTTCAATGTTTGTTTCACGGTGAGGGCCATCCGCGCCCTCTCGGACGACGCTTCCGCCCCCCAACTCCGTCAATGGGAACTCGCCCATATCCAAATCTTAAACTCTTTCTCTCCTCCCGGCCTCAATATCCGTTAATATTTCCTTCTTTCCACCCTCTCTTTCCCCCCTCCCCCTTCTACATCCTCCAATCCCCGACCTTTCCACGCTCCCTTCCCTTCCACCCCCACACCTTCACCCCAGTGTCACTGCCATATCAGTTGTGTCTCTCTTGTGCTGACGAAGGGATCATCCCGAAAGCTCTAACCTCTACAAATGTGTCTCTCCAACACCCCAGCGGCTCTACTTCCGGTAAGTGTTCACTGGGTTTCCTTCAACACCTAGTTGCCCAAAATATCCTTACTTACCTTTCCTCTTCCTTAGTATTATATATATATATATATATATATATATATATATATATATATATATAAATACTTAAGGAAAAGGAAAGGTAATAATAAGGGTAGCAACAAGGTGTTGGAGGAAGCCCAGTGGACACTTACCTAGAATGAAGAGCCGCTGGGGGTGCTGAGGACACACGAAAAACACAAAAGAACAAAAACTACACAAAAATGGAGCTTTCGGGCTGATGCCCTTCTTCAGCGACGGAGAAACATATTTCGTGTGTCCTCAGCACCCCCAGCGGCTCTTCATTCTAGGTAAGTGTCCACTGGGCTTCCTCCAACACCTTGTTGCTACCCTTATATATATATATATATATATATATTTGGAAGCGCATTTTGAGCGTATTACGCCTCAATTTTTCTCAAGCGTTTTATCTTCTTATTTTCACAATTTTTCTCTTCGTAATTTTATTTTTTCCATATCGCTCCCTCATTGCTCCCATTCCGTTTTTTTTGTCTCCTATTCCGGTTTTAATTTATCCGCTTGTTTTATATCTTACAATATTATTTTTTCTGATGTGTTTTCCTTGGAGATGTGCTTTCGAAATTAGTATAAATTAGTATATTTTAATTCCTATCGTTGTGCCTGTTTGTGAAGCAGTTTGCCTATGTATAATTTTTTAGCGAAACTAATTTTGCAAGCAAGATATAATTTGTCGTGAGGAGAGTTTTAGTGAGTCAAAAAAATGCGTGAAAACAAAAGAAAACAAGTCGTGAAAACTTAGAGTTCCAAGGTTAACAAAGTGTTACATAGGGCCCTATAATATGTGCTTACATAATTCAATTCACTTTTCTTTTTGTTCTCTATATTTAAAATTTTGCAAACATCTTTATGTTTCTGCGCGTATACTCTAGTGCAGGGGCGGCCCAAGGAATTTTGGCGCCCCGGGCGAGATAGCACTCCAGCGCCCCCCTCCGTAAATTTTTGTCGAGATATTTATAGGATAAAGGTTATTTTATTAATCGTTCTGTGAAACTTATTGATAATGAATAAATACAAGGAATTTCGTCACGATTCACGGTATAAATTGGTGTATAATATTTAATCACTTGCAAGTAATGCATAGAGAGATGATCGGGATTTGCGCCCCCGAACAATTAGGCGCCCCGGGCCGGCCCTGCTGTAGTGGTAGTTTTCTATATATTAATTAATTTTCCGCCTGCGATTTTTTTCCCTCATTTTTCCTTCTCTTTAATCGCCTCCTTTAACATCCTTCTTTCGCTATCTCTCTCTCTCTCTTCTTCCAATTATATTCTTTCCCACCTTGTTTTCGCTTACCGGATTTTAACGGTTCGCCTCTATTCTCGGTGTGGAGGCGTTCGAGGGTGTTAGGACATTACGGATCCGAAACCATCCAAACACACAAAGCGTTGGGAGAGTGGAAGTCTATTTTCTACCTCTCTCTCTCCTTTCTTCTCTCTACCTCTTCAATTTCCACCGTGGCGCCACGAATACAGAGTATCTTTTTCCTTACTCCCCTTTGGTGTTTGGGAATGAGTAAATACGTTTTCCCTTTTCTTGCCGTCGTAATCTGTTTGTCCTTTCGTTACGGATTAAATGTGTTCGTCAAAGCGAGCTCTCGAGCGTGAGTTTATAAGCAGTCCCTCGGGATTATTATGGATTCATAGTTTCGGGATGTCTATATCACGTTACTTCTGAAACTGGAGTACTCTTTTTATAATACTGCTCAAGTACCCCTTTGATACTGCTTAATATTCTCTCTACAGAAAAGAAATGTTGATTTTTTTTATAAAGAAAGTGATGGTAAGAGAAAAGCTTTGTGTGGGACCTAAAATGTGTCGAGAGGTAGAGAACTTATAAGGATTGTACGTTTTTATAACACCGTAACTGGAAGATAGCACATTATTTTCTGAAAATTAATTTTAGTTTAAGAAATTGCGTCACTGTCATCATTTTAAATGTCGAAACCCGTCTTGTTCCTTTGAATTTGCAATGGATTCTCACTCTGTTGCAACAAATGAACGTGCCATCCTTTGAATAAAAAGTGATAAGTGCCACTGAAAATGTTAAGATGAACGTTTTTGAAAATGTGGTCTCCCGAAAGATTCGTTACTACCAATGCGGCCAGCTACGAAGAAAAAGTCCCCCACCCCTCTCTCTCTCTAAAGAAACAATATCAATTCATGTCATTCAGTGAAAACATCAGTCTACAACAATATGTAATTTACGCGTTACATTGTGTCAATATTTTATCGTTTGTCTTGATCCCATTATGGTTGTGGATGAACATTTATTAGCAGAAAAAGATAAAGCATCAGAAATGATTAGAGATAATCTCAAAATATATCAAAGTTATTTTTATTCGGGTGCAGTTTGAGATAAATAGCGAAAAAAATTGCACGGGATGTTATAAACTGTGTAGTACTATTTCCACAAATTTCGGTTACACCACCAAACTTCGAGAAACGATTGTCATCTTAAGTTTTTCGTGTTTTACGTCTGTTTCGAATTGCATCCTATCATGGAGTTCCTTCATTGTATGATAAAAAGACCCTTTGTTTGCGAATTTCTAAATTTAGCGTGACGACGACGTAATATCTCGTAATTTTTCGCGTCTTTTATTTTTTTTAAATCCGTCCCTGACATTTGTATCCCGCCGCATAAAACATCCAATGTCACGGAGCCAATTCCCTTAACGTATCTTGGCAGCTGCTGTTATTAACCATCCCGGCACGTCTTAATATTTAATTTTAAAAAAAACACTCACGAGATCCGCACGAATTACAATTTCCTCGCCGGCTTAGCTTTTCGACGGATTAAAAACTGACTGCCCGATCGTCGCGAACGCCAAGAGTATTCCAATTTTTGCATTCGTGACTCGCGAAAATTGCCCTCCATTTTCATATCTCCGCATCACGAAAGACATTAGGAAATTCGCTATGGGGATACGCGAAAAGGGGGAGAAGAGAAACGGCCCCCTCCATTTCTTTTTTTTTTTATGCTCTCGTTCGGACGGATTACGGATCGAGTCGTTTTTATTCTGTCTGGTGCTCAAATATAATAATGCATCCGTTCCATTTTTTCCCTCTTCGCGAGAGGTTTTTCCCTCCCCTATCATTCCTCTCTCGATTCCATTACGCCTCCGCGACGAGCATTTCTCCGCCGTTGTTCCTCGAAACTCTTAAGGCACGCAAATCGTCTTCATTCGCTCGTTTCGCCCCTTCATCCGTCACCGCTCTTACGTTCCGAAGAGATTGAGAGGGTTTTGTTATTCGCGTTCAGCGGGACATCAACCACACTTATTCACCTGGGATTGCCCTCTCTCTCATTTTCACACACTCTCTCTCTCAATTCCGCCCTAAATAAAGTCGTTTGTCTGTCTGTCTGTCTCTCTCTTTTTACGTCACATTCCGACATATTTCCAAACTCCTTTAGACGTTCCTCCGACGACGATTTCATCTGATTTTCCATCAATCCGTCAGCGAGGAAAGTTTTTCCCACTCCATTCCTCCAGTTAATTCTCTCCTCTTTCTCCTTTACGTCCTCTCTCCCCTGCCTTATTTTTTCAGCCTTCAAACTTCCCTCATCTCTCTCTCTCTCTACCTCTTTCTTTCCAAATCTCTCTATCCACCTTTCTCTCTCCATTCTCTCTCCCTCCAATTCTCTCCCCTTCACATCCTACCTTTTAATCTTCCTTCCTTCCTCTCTCGTTTATCTATGTACCTCTCTCTCCACCTCTCTCTCCTTCTCTGCCTCTCTCACCTTATCTACCTCTTTCTCTACCTCTCTCTCTCTCCAACCCTCTCTCTCCCTCCATCATTCTCAATTTACCTCTCTCCTTCCAACTACCTCGCGCTCTCTCTCTCCCCCTCCATCTCCCTCCCAATTAACGTTAAGATTCGCATGTTTTTCAAATTCCTGCTCTTTTGTGGGTGTTTTACCGCAATGTGGTATTTATTAACATGTCATTAGTTTGCATTTCCTTAGGGTTTTCCCAAGTATATCCCATTTCGTGTCCAATTTTACTAAGCATATGATGCACGTTAAATTTATTTTGTGATCAGCACATTACAAAGAGTTAGATGGAAGAAGAGAATGTCTACTCTGAATCTCGCCCTAATGAAGACGTATATCCACCTGTCTCTCTTTGTCTCTCGCTATCCTTCCTACAAACGAGGAATGTAGCGCGGAACTTTATCAAACCGGAGCGAGTCTATATTGGGTTCTGCTTAAAAAAATTATTGCGTCGCAAAGTTCCTAATTAAAGATTTGTTTTTTTTTTAGAACATCGGGTAGACCTCCCGGCGCTTGGTTAGGATTCCAACGTTTCGCCGACTAATAAAAGCTACACGACGGAGAGCCCACGGTGACAGAAAATTTAATTTCCATCAAGGATACCGAACGCATCCCTCAAAAGTTAAGCCGTTCCGCCCCCGAAATATCGAAGAGAGCTGAAATAACTTCGCGATGAATTCGCGGTAGTTGTCTCAACGTCGAAAATAAAGTTAGGGCTCGACATAAATGAAGTTATAACTCGATCCGCGTGGATGAAGAGTGGAAAATTTCCTGTGACGTGATCGACGGTATATATCGTTAAAATTAGATTTTTGAAAATAAAGTTTAGCGCAAGAAAATTATATATATATAACCACAGTCGGGGTTTATTTTTTACTTTCTCACATACGAAGTATGTTGAGAAAGTAGGTACTGTAATCAGGAAAATATTCGATCTCGATATTTTGACGGAAATATACGTTTTAGGTGTACCTGAGTCCGTAAAAGTAGTTTTCGCAATGCCGTCTGTCTGTCTGTCTGCTGTTGGCTCTAGTGCCTAAACGGTAGAGCGAAAAATGAATGAAATCTCGTACTTAGCCATTATATCATACAGCGCAGAGGTTATGAATAAATGGTTGACATTGTTCAATAATTAAAGGATGTTTATTCTACGCATTTTTAACAACAATTTGATTTTCTCAAAAACGGCTCTAACGATTTTGATCAAATTTCGTACAGTTACTCGAGTTTACGTCTTCAATAATACTGTACGTATAGTTCATATTTCTCAATGAATGAATATAAGGCTAGTTTATTCTTGGGCAACTTTAACAAAAATAGGATTTTCTAAAAACCGGCTTATACGATTTTCATTTTCTAAAGATAACTAAACGACGCATTAGTATATGGGAAAGTTTGTACAAAGTATGTTGTACCGATTTTTCATGATTGGTACAAATTTCAAATGATCAACGATCTTTGTTCTAGCAACAACGCCTTCAAATAAATACCCGTTATCAAGCATTCCATATTTCATATTATATTGCATATTTATTAACTTTTTCCAAGAAGTATTTAATCATGCAAAGTTCCATATTTTCTACGTTTATAAATTTCAATGGTACGTACGTTTTCCGGAAAGTATTCTCAAACTCACAGCTCGTCTAAAATAAAAGTTTTAAAACAATGTATTAACCCTATGTTTATTATTGCAATTTCCGAAATGAATTGAAAAAAATGTGACATAAATCATTATTCATAAAAAAATAATCGTTTAAGAATAAGAACTCGCAAAAAAGTACTTTCCATAGTTATATCCCATAGACCTAAAAAGGTTAAGGAAAACCCAGTGCAGCCGTCTTCAGTGGTGATTCATTGACAATGGATTCTAAAAATACGACCTCGATAATCCTACCTTGAATCATTATTCCAGTCCGGAGCGGTCTGAGATATATTGGCGCCCGGGGCGAGAACCGTACATTTTTGTTCAGATAAGTTTAAAAGACGTTAATTTAATCATTGCTGCGGGAAATAATTAATAACGGAAAGTAAAAAGGATTTTATCTAGATTGTCGCGTGTTCCGCGATATACGACCAACAATTTTTCACCTGTAATTAATGTATAGCTAGATTACCGGGATAGCAATGCTGAAACTTTGGCGCCCTGGTATGTCATCGTTTTTCGAGACGTTAATGAGATTCTAGAAGGAATTAAATGCCGACCGTTTATCACCTGCTACGGAAGCCATCAGTCATAGCGAAAGAAGAATTTATTACCAGCTGAGAAAATGATATTAAGTTGATATTACAATCTCCAGCCTAGAAACACGAGGTCCTATCGATGAGAATTTAATAATTCGAACATTTGAGTCTCATAGAGTTTCGTCAGAGGACGTTAGTCGAAGCCACGTGTATTAGATGTTTTCTTCCGCGTGTGCTTAATTTTTCCAGTAGGCTTACGAAAATTTATTTTTATAAGGTTTCCTGATAATAATTTGGGATGGTTGTAGTAAGCAAAGGAATCAAAATAAAAGTAAATTTCGCCGAAATAGCGTGCCATGTAAGACAAACGAGGGAAGAATTACAGAGCAAATTACATAAGGTGCTTTTTTTCGATTACTCCCCAGTAGCCGGTTCTAGATCCACCCAACGTATGTCACGCCTAGATCTCATGTAGAAATCTATTTTGAAAAATTGGCCACTCCAGGTTGCAGTATTCTAGAGATATAAATCCACACAGTCGGACAGACAAACAGAGTAAATAACCGATATTTTAAAAAAATAGACCTTTTACCCATCCTTGCGATAAGGGTTTTGCTTTTTTAAAAATATCAGAATCCCTTTCACCGTGGCCTCTCTATGAATACCTCTCTCATACAACGTATGTACGTTTCTCTAATGGGGTTAATATATCAACCGGAAAATTAGATCATATCGATGTAATGTCAAAAAAATTAGATTCCGATTTCATCTCAAATCCTCTTATCTATCGATAAGCATTTTATAGGCATGGGAAAGTAATATGTATTTTTACTTGAATTTTTGCTGTTCTATTTGCAAATTAAATGTATAATTCATAAACTCAGTCGATTTCCGCAAACAGGAGAGCCGTGCACGGAGTGGCCGGAACGTCGTTATTTTATTGGATTCTAAACAAACTTTGTGACTGTTTGAGTAATAATCTAAAGGGATAAAATAAACTCCATTCTATAGTTCCAGAGATGGAGTTCGTATCTCAAATGGGCTGTTATATATATATTCCGAATCGTACACGTAACCGAAGAATTTCCGAGTTGTTTCGTTATATTTTCTGGTAAAATATAGTCGGCAATGAACTTTTTTGGAGGTTCAATTGTGCTTGCATTAAACCAGTTACGGGGATACTTACGAAATACATTTTGGGGAATATTTGCGTGACATGGAACGAATGGCCATGACTAAATTTAATATCACCAAGCATAGTAAAAAAAAGTGAAATTCATTATAAGCAAATTTTATTGTCGTGTGATTTACTAAAATTAAATTAGTTTATTAATAATCAATCGACTTAGTTATTGCTGTCAGTAAATCGGAGTTACCGTGAACTCCAAACTTCTTTTGCTTCCATGGGAAAATTCCGAAGGAATCCCCATTTCTTACCGGGATAGTTATCTTTTTCTCCAAAATCTCTTTCCGCCAAAAGAAACGCGAGGCTTTCGGAAATGTGGAACGAGCAATTCTTTTTTTCAAAGAAAAAAAAAAGAACAATAACATCCTTTTTGCATCAAAAGCTACCTCCGTATCTTTGAGCGGAGGACCTCTTTAATATTCAGTAATAAAATGGACACAATGGATATTTAGGAGGCAAGCTGGAATTTTCAGTGCTTGAGATCTTTTACTCAAATTATGTACGCTCAAAAAAACTTTCTATACGTACAAATTCCGTGTGTTCGTCACCATCTTTCTTGCGTCGCTCTTTCCCTCTCTCTCTCTCTCTTTTTTCCTACGCTTGTCTATTTCACATCACCTACATCGTAAGAGAATGCTAATCTTTCTGAATGAAAAACATCTCGCGGATTCAAAGAAGTGGAGAAATGGGTCGCCTCTTTCCTTAGAACATAGTTCTCGCTCTTTCTCTCTCTCTCTCTCTCCCTCTATTTGTAAAGGGTTTTGAGTTGAGCTTCGTCCAAGTTTCATCCAACAGAATACATCTTTTTGAAAATGTAACATCGAGGCATTTTTGTATGTTTGCAAAAAAGACTCTGAGGTTGCTTCTTCATTTGAGCAAAGCTTTTTCGAGAACCTGTATGATTTCTGACGCATTCAAAAATCTTTTTCCTTAGTTTTAATTCTTTATACGCCAACGTGTTCATTTTTACCTAACAGTATATTTGTCGGAATGGAATAATTTTAAAATGTAATTATAATAATTTATCTTTTATGACTATAAGCATTTCGTTCTATAGGTTGCAAAATGAGACACTCTTGAGTTTCGGTTTCCGAAAATCTTAAACTAATGCGATTTTCTCTTCTTTTCAATGAACAACAATTTGATTTTCTCAAAAACGGCTCTAACGCATTTGATAAAATTTCGTACAGTTACTTGAGTTTACGTATTCAATAATACTGTACCTATATTTCATATTTCTCGAAAAATGAAGATAAGGCCAGTGTATTCCACAACTTTAACAACAATTTGATTTTCTTAAAAACAGCTCTAACGATTTTGATCAAATTTCGTACAGTTACTTGAGTATACGTCTGCAATAATATTACATACTTCATATTTCTCAACTTTAACAAAAATTGGATTTTATAAAAACGGGCTGCTACGATTTTCATTTTCTAAAGATAACTAAACGACGCGTTAGTATATGAGAAAGTTTGTTCAATGTATGTTGTACCGATTTTTTATTAATGGAAAACGGTTCTGCAGAATTTTCTAGGACGTTCCGTCAAAACTGCATCAATTCGAGATAAACCCTGTAGTTACAGCTTAAAAAACAAAGAATACTCAAATGTTCAATGGTATGTAAAACGTGCCTCCGCTATCTTGCTAGGAAATGATTTTTAATGATATAATTGAAACCTGGAGCCTTACCTTTTTCTTACCGTACACATGACTCATCCAATTTCTCCAACGTACGCCATTTTCCAACATGAATTGAAAGGTTCGTAATTTCGTATCTGTTTCACCCTCTGCACACTTCATTATTAATTTATTTTTCTTTCGGACATTTTCCAGATTCATTTTCGTCTGCGCTTCGATGCCGTGCGTCAGAGCGACTTCGGCTTATGGTGGTAACGACGATGGCCAAACGTCATCTGGAATCCAGTGAGTTTGATATTTCACTTTTAAATCCAAACTTTAGCTTTTATGTTTTTTAACTAACTTATAAACCAATTGAGATCCTTTTACAATGAGAAACTCTACAATAACAATGAAAATCGCATAAAGCCAAAGTAAGATTCGAACCGTAGACTAGAACGCAAAGTGGAAGACACGCGAACCACTCATACAGCAGGGATTGCGTGATTGTTAAACTGAATTGTAGCATTTATTTCAGTTTATTATTACTGCTTGATTAAGTATATCGGATTGATGCCATTATCTCTCCCCAAGTAATTATCTCTCCATTCGGTATGCTTAAAAAATTTGATACACTATCCTTTAAAAGATAATTTTGTTTTAGCTCGTCAAGTCTGGCTCTGAAGCGCCGTCATCATCGTATTCGCATGGAATAAAACAATTTGAGATTCCTTTCATCTTTTACTCAAAGGGAAGAAAATTTTCATCTTAATTTTCCACCATGTTGTGCTTCGAAAAATAATAACTCAGTCTGACTCGTTTAAATTTATTTCTGATTAAGTTTCTGTAATTTCTTCTTGATGAAGTGGTAATAAAATAAAATTCCGCAGATTATACGTCAAGACATAACTTGGACCTGCTTTTGTTTTGGTTATAAATTTAGAGTGAATCAATGGCCATGAATTTTAGAGCGATATTTTAATCCCTTTTTCGCGTAAGTGGATAAATGATTTCTGTCCTCATAAAAAGCAACAGATTTATATTATCCCGTATCATAAACCTATTTGTTCCACTAAGTCAGTATCAACCATTATGAAATGCTGTTGGCGAATTATACTTTTATTAGAAGCATTGAAAAAGAATATTGTACTTGTGTATCTTACTGATCGTGTGGTTTCAACATTACCTGTGGCGCCTCTTATATTCTGGAATGCTTATGGCAAAGGAGGATAGCCAACAAGATTTCTCGGAAGCAACGTTATGTAAATAAATTGTAAAGTTATTCGCGTTTTAAAAATAAATATTGACGTCATTTGAACGAATGATGCATAAAAGTGCATCGGATTGTATTAACAGGGTACAAGTCATTCCGTTAACTTGTGTGAAGTGCAGTGTTTTACTAAAGGCTTTTCATTGATACTTCCTTGAAATGCTTTGAAAAGAGGTAGCTATGTATTTGAATTTTTCTAAAACTGTTTTTTACATCCTAATTGATGCGAAAGTTAGTATAAATTTTATGTGAAGATAGGATACGTCTAAAACATCGCTTCCTTAACAAAACGCTCTATTATTTCTTACTTATTAGGACATCGCGAATTTCCCGTTTAAAATTTTTTGAAATTATCTTGAAAAAATCGGTACAACATACATTGTACAAACTTTCTCATATACTAATGTGTCGTTTAGTTATCTTTTGAAAAATATGAACTATGTAGAATCGTTATAAACATGAACTTAAATAACTATACGAAATTTGATGAAAATCGTTTGAGACGTTTTATAGAAAATCCAATTGACCACAATCATTCAGTTTCATATTTCTAGGGAATTAAAAATAAATTGATAAGATTTTTATAAAAATATGGTATGGTACATACATTTTAATTCTTAAGTAGGAAAACAAGATAGTTTAAGTAAGATACAGAAGTTTAATTTGGACGACGTGTTTGTCCTTTAAATTTTCTTTCATCGTATCATTTAAGGTTGTGATCCCAAAACTACGACGCGTCTTTACATATGTTCTGTAAGACTGCGGTTATTAGAAAATACGTCATTATTTGAGCGAATCACACTCAAAACGAGTATATTTCTCACCTAAACGATTTCTCTGTTACACTCCACTCCTTATAAATATAATTTGTATGATAAGGTACCTCATGTGTTAGTATTTCTCAGTAGTGTGTCTTAGGCATGTTTTACTAGCCCGCAATGAGAAAAGTTTGGGTATCACTGATTTAAGGGTAACAAGCTAACTACTTATATAATATTAAATGTTCACTCAAACGAAATTTCAAACTATGAATGAATGTTGCCTTCGTTTTTTTTTTACAATGTCGCGGCTTGTAAAGCGGTTCTTAATTTATAGAATACTAGCTGAAGTGCCCGTTGAATTTCAACGGATTTAATGAATCTAAAACTGTGACCGTATAACATGTAAGCATCGCAAGAATAAGATAGTACACAGTTATACCCGTCGAATAAAGTAAAAATGAAGAAAACCGCTCCGCATTTTCCTATTTAGATGAATGAAGGAAGAAAATCTTACGAAAATAACATACAAACTCCCTCCTCCTCTCTTCCACCCTCTCCTTCCCTTCTCTCCCTCCCTCCCCTCTCTCCCTCTCCCTCTCCCTTCCTCCCCCTCCATCTCCCACCCTCCCCCTCCCTCATTCCACCCCTTCCCTCTAATTCCCTCTCTTCATCTCCCCCCTCCGTTACCATCCATCTCTCTCCCTCCCTATCTCGTATTAAAAGCATTCAAAGCGGCCAAACTTACAAACATTCTCCTTTATATGTTAGATTAGAAGATAATTCAATTAAAAACAACAAATATTTGGTTTCCATGTAAACAAATTAAAATCGTACACAGAAAGTGACGATATTACGTTAAAATTTTTCCCCTATAAATGCATTGAACTCTCAATTTCGGCGACAATTGGAGTTGCCATGGTAGCTTATAATGGGTATTGTAATAAAACTGATAAAATCACGTATTTTATTGATTCTAAATGCATTTTTATGCTAATTCGATCAGGATTCGGATTCTGTCTTCATTAGAAATAAACTTGGTTCTTTTCTTCGTAGAACCATTCAAGTCTCAAGTTCATACCATCTTTCTAAGTAATTTTAAAATTGAAATGAAAAATAAGCCGCACTCGTCCCTATGTTATTCAAATGGAGAAAATAAAATATTTCTGTCTGTGTGGGGTAGTTGTCGGAGTTCCCGGGTACCCTATGTTACTCGTAGAGTCATATGACGTAAATTTGCAAAGTTTGGTCCCGATAGCTCAAAGGGCGTGGGAATGTATAAGGAACAGACAGACAGAGAGATGAACAGACATTCAGTTTTATATATTAGATATGAGAACAAATTCAAGATTTATGGACATGGAAGTCGAAACTCGTGAAATGAGTCCTGTTGACATTAAGGTGGTAGATGAGTTTGATTATCCACCCGATTAAAATCTCCTATAATATATTTTGAAGCGTGTGTTTGTTGGTTTGTTCATGGAACTCCTAAACGATAAAAGCTAGAATAACCAAATTTGGTACGATTCTTCCTTACATCCCAACTTTGTGAATGGTCAAGGTTTAGTCAAACGGGATTAATCAGTGTTGCCAATATAGGGGATTAACATTTTTCCATAAGATAACACGTATGAATCCATTTCTTGACTTGCAAGGTATTCTTCCTTCAAACATCAAAATACGTACATATGGACCGATTTTTTTCGTTTTTGCTTTATTCGACGAATAAAACTCTATACTATCTTATTCCTGCGATGTTTACATGTTACATGGTCGAAGTTTTCAGAAATATGCAATTTGTTTCGAAATTTTGTGGATTTTTCGTTCTCTTTCCGGGCGTTGCCAAGGCGGCCGTCATTGTTACCTCCGATTCAGTTAGCTTCAATGAAGCTTACAAATAGACGAAAGTTTAGCGTTATTCGCTTCGCACTTTTGTTTAAGCAACGAAACTATGGATATTTATGGATAGCAACGTTAATAGATACTGATTAATATTCAGAAAGCGTTTATTGATGAAAGTAATTGAACATTCTTTCGTCTATTGGATACCGGAATCTTACATTTTTTGTAAGTAAAATAATTATATTCTACACTATAATGTTTATTAACGTAAATAAGCTCACGTATCTGGTGTACATTTACCGGAGTCAGTGTTCAATCATGGACAACTGTGCGTTGCTTTTTCCCGGGTTTCTTGCTTGCAAGCCATATGTATGATAGGAAATACAATTATCTGTATATTTGAATGCAATAGGCTCGGAAACGAATTGTTACAAGCTAATATGATTAATTATTAAGAAAAGCTAATAGAAATTTAAAAAGTATCTACTGTATATTTTAAAGAGTTTGTATGTTGTGCTGTAGTAGCTTCACTAAATCCGTTGAAATTCAACGGGAAATCCTGCTAGTAGTATATAATTTCGAATTAAATATAAAATCCTATTTTTTAGATATTAATATTTAATAAAAGCGTTAATATTAGTGATTATTAAATTCGTGTTGCGAAGGTTTTTCTTCTTTTTCACCTGAAACAGGTCTCGAGCCAAAATTGTCATGAAAATCATAAGCTGCTAATGTATAAATTAAAACGTAAACCTTCTCTGAGAAATGAATTACGTTCGTTTGACAAGGCACCATAAAATCTGTGGAAATTAACTAGCCGGATCAGCCTACGGCTTTTGTCACATAAATGATTTCGCTAACACCTTTAACTGTTTAAATGGATACTGGAATTACCTACGCTGTTTCTTCGCCATTTAAGTTAAAATAACTTCTCATAAATCATATGCTTTGATATTTTCACAGGGGTTTATTGAGACTGGCTTACTTCCATCCTATAGCGTTGGAAGGAACTCGATAATTTTCGAAAGGGCTTTTCATTTCAAAACAAATATTTAGAGAACAGCTGGTTTTATATCATCAGCTGTTGTTAAGAACATAAATAAACAACAACTAGACAAAAATTGTCTCTATTCGTATTGCCTTTAAAATATTGTGCTCGAAGTTTTTTTTGTACACACGAGACGGAAAAATTAAGTTCAGCCCGAATAAAAAATTAACTACATATTTAAAAAGAAAATAAAATCCTTGAAAATTGAGCGAATGGCTTTACAGAAATAGTTTGATTTGTTCTACTTCGTACGAGGGTAAGAAAATAGGACGTGCAAGATTTATACGATAGTAGATCAAATAATTACGGTAATACCTTTTAGAGCAACGTTTTATAATTTTATCACCATTTGTCACCATTGAAGTTAATGCCTTATAGAAAATATCGCGCTGTCCTGAAATATCTGAAAAACTGTAGTTCGATCCTGGAATCTTTTATTTTAGAAGGTAGTTACCTGACTTAGGTAAGATACTTTGTGGAATTTCATAATGCGAAAGGACACATGTAAAGCAAACGAAATACGCGCGCTAATTGGTATAACGCTGCGCTAACTTTCAACCAGAAGTTATTACACCGCCCGTTTCGACGATCGATTACCAGCTAATGATGGCTTCAAAGCCCGCAACGTAATAAACGTCTGTGGAAAGCACCAAACGTTGAACCGATTCGCGCGTGCAATTTATTAACAGCGCGTGTCTCGTCCTCTTTTATTTTGTATTCTGATATTTATTGGTCGTTTTAAACTCTTGACATTATAGCAATGGGAGTTTATATATATATATATATATATATATATATATATATATATATATATATATATATATATATATATTCACACGCGATACACCCAGTGAAAGAATGTTCCATTAATCATGCGCTGAAATGACAAGGCACGAATCCGTATTTTCCTCCCAGTCTAGTGCTTAATCGAAACCCCATAAAGATTTTCTTCGCCGATAAATCCAGAGGTATCCTAAACGGCTCATAGATAGAGCGGTGTGTGCTGCGTGAAACTCTGGAATTAATTTTCTCTCTGTGTCCATTACGCTAAAACAAAAAAAAACAAAATTCTCTACAGCGAAGACATAAAACCTTTTGAAAATTGGTCCGGAATGTTCTTCTCCCGAAAGGAAAACCGCCAAACTTTTCAACTTTCTTCGCTCCTTTCATATGAGCCGCAGACGTTTATTCACCTAAAGGCTGCTTCAGATCCAAAAGCTTTATTTTTTTGAAGCTTAATTTTGCGGAATTAACTGCGTTGTTTTTTAATGCGCGGTGATTTTGAGCGATTAAAGGTGAGCTTTGAGAGTATTTTGTTCATTCGTGCGGAAGATTTTTGGAGATTATATATATGTATACGAATATGTGTATACTACCTCCTGCTCGCTGACGCTCGCCAACCCCCTCCCCTTTGCTCGCTGTTTCTTCGTCCCTACCATGTACCTATTGGATTTAGATTAGTTTAACGGGAATATGTTTTGAATATGAGTTTAATGACTATATTTTATGAGGGATGTATGTTTGGTTTTTAATAACAAATTAAGAAAATTAGTTGAATAACTCGATAAAATATAAACTTAGAGGGCTGAAATTCCCGGAGATTAAAAATGGCTGAGGCATAGAGCGTTAAAGAGAGATAACCAGAAATAGGATTTTAGTAATATAGATAAAAAATATAAATAGCATGAATACTGCGTTCGGTTTATTTGCGTTAAATTCATATCTTCGGTCATTTCGAGCAAGTTTTATTCTTATTTTCGATCTTTAAGCATTTATTCAAGTGCGTATGCACGGAAATTACCGAGGACAAAAATACCGGTAATCACGGAATCTTATTATTGTAATGTTAAAAAATTGACCAACACTGGAATATAAACTCAAAATATGAGCGAATTCGAATGAGAATGAGTATTCAACGATAAGAATAAGAATCCTCATTCATTTTGGCGTGTTTTAGCGCACATCTCATGTCGATAACTTAATTTTACTCGTAAGATATTTTAAAGAATAAAAGAATGAAAGCCTTCAAACAGAAAAGGCGATTTTCACGTGTTATCTTATGGGAAAGGACACTCATCCTCTGGAGTCGAACCCGTGACCTTCTTCGAAATTTTTTTAGTCATATCGTAAAGATTCATTACCGCTGAAATCCTGAGAAATTTCAGGCTTCTAAGTTTATTTCTAATCGAGTTATTCACAAAATTAGAGCGTTACGCATGACCATGATGATGACCATTACGATTTTTAATATAGAGAGACTTATACATATATTATACATACCTATAGTATAATTAGCGCCTCTTGGTCATAAGATTAAAGTTATATTTTCCTTACTTCATCCGGAGCTGAGCTGGATATGTTCACTATTCTTTTGAGTTCGGATGTTTTCTCCCTCTTAGTTTTTAGCTGTCCTATGAAAAAATCTTATGCGATCGGATTGTCTGTCTGTCTGACAGGTCAACTCCTAAACAGAAGCAGTTAGAGACTTCGTTTCCCCCCCCCCCCCACTCTGTTGGTATTGCGATGATTAAGAATACCTTGTCCTGTTAGTTGCGTATACTAATCTTGTGTTTTGTGTAATACAGAGAAATTATTTCGCTGGGGATTAAACTAAATAGCGGAAGACCGATACTCAACTGAATTTTTTCTTTGGCACAAATGTCGCAAGCTCGCAGATAAATGAGCCAGTGTATTGAAAAACACATTTTCGAATAATTAAAAAAAAGAGACGGTGCTTTAAAGCTAAAGAAAACTGTTCAATTTAAATTTGTTTATTTTTCGTAATTTAATCAACAGTATGGAATTTTATGACTTGACTTCAAGGTGATTTTAGTTTGAAACGCCTTTTATATGCTAGCGATTAAAAGCAATATATCGAATTTATTTTCCTTTACAATAGCTTACTTCTACTGCTGACCGTTCGGTGAACAAATAGAATCAGTACGTAATTCGCGTTAATAAAAAAAACCCCACCGATCAAATTCCTCGACCAACAAGTGGACCAATTGACAGCCGTCCCTTTTCGCATTCGACGTCCGCCTGTTTAGTGATTTAAAAAGAATCTTTTCGCAGATCGCTCTAAACCGAGGAAGAGCCACTCCATCAAAGTGGCCATTTCGGTGCCAGAAGCTATTAGTATTGAGTTATCGTTATTAGCTTATCACCCCCCCCCCTCCCTCCCACCCTAAGGTTTTAACTTTCACAAACGAAATCGCACGAAAGTCCCCAGCCGAGAAAAAAATGAACGGACGGAAAAAAAAAACAAATCAAAACCGTTCATTTTTGGACCCCATCCGAGAACAAAATTTCTACGCCGGAGGAGACAGAAGCGTGACATACGGACGAACAAGTTTCACACGTTTCTCTCTCTCTCTCTTTTGGTTTCAATTTCGCCCTGAAAATAGAGACGTATATCTATCCATCTCTCTCTCTCCCTCTCCTCAGGATGACGTTTATATCTAAGCGCTTCCTCTCATATGGAAACGATAGCGAATTTTCACACGAGGTTTGTTTTTCTGTCACCTCCGTCCGGTAAAAAAAAAAAAAAATGCGAGAAAAATTTTTTTACGCGCGTCAGTGTTTCCGGGACGGTTCCGGGATTCTCGAGCTAGCTGGAAATGGGAAGGGGAGTATGGTTTTGCGGGGGAGGGTTGTGTGTGCGTGCGCGTGGGAGAGGAGAGGGGGAGAAGAGAGGGTAGGGAGAGGGAGATAGAGGCATGGCTTATCTCTCGTACCCTTTCCCCTCAAGTTTTTGGGGTGTGGGGGCGCTATTAATTCCGGCCGTGGAGCGGCACAAGGGTCCTTCTCCACCCACCCCTACTCTCCCCTCCGCCCTCCTCCCTTACGATCCCTCGAGGGTGTGCTTTCGGATGGTTTTCTGTTTGTTTTTTTTTTTTTTTTGGGAAGAGAGAAGCGTGTGAGGGTTGGAGAATGTGAGAGAGTGGAGGGGTGGGAGGATGAGTGAGGGGGGAAAGGGGGGAGGAGGAGGGGGAGGGTGAGACAGGGTTCCGGACGGACGTTCGAAGGTGAAAGGGATTTAAACGGATCTCGTTAGTGGGAATGGCGGAGCGTAGTTTGAGGGCCTTTTGCCCGGAAAGTGAATGACAAGCGTCGGAGGAGCACACACAGGACGGATCTTTTCCCACCGTTTCGAAGGCAGCTTTAAGTCAGGGTACGTCCGAAAAGAACGTCCTGTTATGGGTTTGGAGGGCATTTTTTTGCTCCATAAAAGTACCAGAAAAAACGCGCTCTATGGTATATCCGTTTCGGTTTGCTATTAATTTATATTTTCTTCTCGTTCTCTATAAATTAACGAATATCATTAAAACGCAAATAAAACACTTCAGATATTTGTAGAACAGGCAACATTAATAAGCAAACAAATTTAATTCCCGATCCTTTTTCATCCTTTACCGTATGCAACCCGAGCTACGATTATTTTACTTCTGCCACGGAAAGTTCTTCTCAAACGCAGTTTGTGTGAACGTTTGTAAATAAACAGATTGCTGGTGTTTCTCTCGAGAAAATCGTAGATTAGTGTATGAGATAAGTAAATAATCGAAAGGAGCGCTGTGGACGTAGGTGCGAAGTGTATATATATAAAAAAAAGAGCAATTGGTCTCTTAAGGGGAAAGTGCGGAATGTGTAACCATGGAGAGAAAATCGACGAAAGGATTTTTCCTCGCTAAGGAAGACTCGTGCCGTAAAAAAAACGCGTAACAGCATACAGCGTGGGAGAAATGGAAGTGAAAATGGGTGAGCGGTGAAAGTCGTGACAGCGGGAGGTGGAACGCGGAGGCGAAAGAAAAAATATAGAACTCGGAACTTTGAAGGTCAGCGGTGAAAGACGCATTTCTTACGAGCTGAAAATGTTTTCAGAACTTATCTCGCCACATACGAGTGTAGAAAGCCATTTATATTTAGGTTTAAGGAAGTGATGTCTTGGAACAACTTCGGCTGAAATGTTCCAGAAAATCTTCTCATTTTCTTTCTTAATTGCAAAAATGTCTTACATTTTCCGCACAAAAAATCTGCCTCGACAAATATCACCATTTTTAAGATGACAGCCTGTGGGAAAAATCTGATGTGCATTTCGGCTGCAAATCAACCTTCATCAGTGGCCATTCCTCCTTAGCGAAATAAATAAACTTTAAGAGAATTTCATTAAGATTGAATTTTACCATTGAGTTGAGGTCGATAATTTTCTTTTGAATTTTCCTGTCTTTGTTTAATAGTAAAATCAGTGCTGGAGTTGAGTCATCCTAACTGATTCTGTACCATTACGCTGTGTCGCTAAATATACGTGTATATTGTAGCTATGATCATAACGTCAACAGTTTACTAGCGGAAAATGAAGTCTTTAATTTAATTCTTTAAACTAAAAACAATTGAGAAATATTTTATTAAAGACATTGGCACAAATTCCATTTGTTACTAAAGCTTAATGATAAAATCACAAACCAAGAAAAAAATACCTAATGAATTTATACGAAAAATAAGAGACTGCTGACGTTTCCGATATGGGGCGTAGCCAGGGGCGGATTGGGAGCAAAAATCGGCCCGGGCAAATACTCGGATATCGGTCCACCTAACAACTAAAATAATGTTGCGGCCCCCTAGGAGGCCCATAGTTTTGAGAAACACTAATTCAGAATACGGAAAGTCAAAGCTCCTGGCCGAGGCAGCAAGCACTCAGGCAGCCCCGGCCCAGGAGCAGCATCGGCCCACCGGGACTTTGCCCGGTGTCCCGGCGGCCCAATCCGCCCATGGGCGTAGCCCCATTTTTATTCCAAATATAGCACAAAAACATTTCATCGAGCCACCGATATCTCTTTCCTCTTATTAAGAATTCCGCAAATGGGCCATCTTCAGAATGGAAAAAATGATAATGTTAAATAAAGGAAGGGAAGGAGGAAGGTATCACAATCAAAGGAGGTAATCATAAAACTAATATAAAAGACTATCACTTTCTCCCTTTGTCATGTAATGCTTTTTGAAGCTTAATATCTCGCAAACGACTGGACCGAATTTGATGACATTTTCAGGATAGCATTACGATGTAATATCAGAACGTTTTAATGTATCAAACTCGAAATCAAAGACTCGGGTTCGACTCCAGGGAATAATTTCTATTTCCAATAAGTCACAAATCAAATTTTCGTCGTGCAGGCTTTAATTCTTTTCGAGATTAAAATGAGAAATAATTGACCTACGAACTTCGGATGTGAACCATTTTTAAGAAAACATTATAAAGGTTCTTATTCTTATCGTCTTTTTCCGCCTTCATTTAGAAATCGCTCAATTTAAACGTTTAATTCACACATTTTGAGGAAATATAGCCATTTTAAGGGGATGTTGCCTTGCCTACCAATTCCATTGTTAGACCTCCATATCATATTGTTATTTCAGTCCTTATGGGCGTAAACGTGATTTGATTGCTTTTAACGCGAGAGCGAGGGAGGGAGGAGACAAAGGGAGGGGGAAGGGGAGGGAGGTAGAGGAAGGGAGAGGGAAAGAGAGTGGGAGAGGAGGAATGAAGGAGAGGGAAATTACTTTCAACACAATTTATATTTCTGACGCCAATTTGATCTCCATAAATAGCTTTTAAGATCGAATCTTTTATCCCGTTGACATTTCAACGGGCATTACACTATAGTCCGTATAATAATTTAGACACGGAGTGAGATAAAAGAGAGAGAGAGAGAGACCTTCGTGTCATCTACCTTTCCACGGAAGCCACTCTAATTTTTGAAACGTTTTCAAACTTCCCACGGAACAGTGATTTCTTATTCTAAATTCGGAGACCCTTTCTTCTCCGGTTCCTCTGTGTCTTTGTCTCCCCCCCGTCCTCTCTCTCTTTCTCTCTATCCATCTGCTTTCCAATCTTTCCCTCCCCCCCTTCTTCATTACCTCCCTCTTTCTCTCTGTCTCTCTTCTGTCTCACACATTCCTTCTCCCTTCCTTATTTCACCTCTTCTTATATCCCTTCCTCTCTCTTATTCTTCTCTCTTTTTCCTCCTCTCTTCCTCCCTCTCTCCATCTCCCTCTTTATCTCTCCTTTTTTCTCTCTCGTTCCATGTCTCTCTCTCTCTTTCTCCTCGCTTTTCACCTTCATTCTCTCTCCCTTTCTCCCAATATTTATTCTCCTCTCTTTAAACAGAATAAGGACGATATTCTGTTCCATTCTATCCCATACTATCCTATTCTATCCTATTCACCCCCTGCCAAACGCTTCTGGCGGATTGCAATGTATTCATGCAAATGTAAATTCTGTCCTATTATATTCTTTGTCTCCTTCATTTCTCTCTCTCTCTCTCACTACTTTCATCCCTCTCTCTCTCTGATTCTTTCCTTCTCAATTCTTCTCTCACTTCCTCTCTCCCTTTCTTTACGTCTTCCCTTTCCCTTTCTCCCCTCCCCCTCTCATCAATTCTTCCTCTCTCTTACTCTCTCTCTACTCCTCTCTCTACTACTTGAGGAAATATAGCCATTTTAAGGGGATGTTGCCTTGCCTACCAATTCCATTGTTAGACCTCGATATCATATTCTTATTTCAGTCCTTTCTCCCTCTTTACTCTTGCCTCTCTCCTTTCATGTCTTCCCTTCTCTCGCTCCCCTCCACTCCCTCTCCTCAACTCTCTCACTTCCCTCCTCATCCCCCTCTATCTTCCTTCTCCTATCTCTCTCTCTCTCCTACTCTCCCTTTCTCTCCTCTCTCTCTCTCTCTCTCCCTCTCTCTCTCTCCCCTCCCCGTTGTCACTCCTTTACCGTCTTACCAACTTTTCTCGAGTTCTCTTTTTTGTTTCCCTTCGCTATTTCTTCGCTGAAATTTACTCCTCTGTTTCGAAAATCCTCTTGCCCTTCTCCATATAGCTCGTCTTTCGCTCTCCGTTCCTACCTTTTCTTTCTCTCTTCCATAAACTCTAATCCCTTTTCTCTTCGTCTTTGTCCCATTTTCCTCGTCTTTCGCCGAAAGTGCGCAGGTACGATCCTGCGTCTAACTACAGTAACTAGAGCGGCCGTGCAGGACCAGGCAAACTCAATAAAACCGCGACGAAAGTCAGTTGGTAGTCAGACCCTTGTGTTCTCTCTGCCTGGTGGAAAATTAACATCCGCGTCCTTCTATCGCCTCCATCTCTTTAATTATGTTCCTTCTCTCCATTTCATCTTAATTTTTTCTTCTCTTTCCTAACCGATCTTATTCCCTTTGCACGTTTCGCCGCTCTGTCCTCTTTTCTCCTCTCAGAAATCCTCCATTTCTCTCCCTCTCCCTCTCTCCTCCTCTCTCTCTCTCCCTCCCTCTCTCCCTCCCTCCCTCCCTCCCTCCCTCCCTCTCTCCCTCTCTCTCCTCTCTCTCTCCTCTCTCTCTCCTCTCTCTCTCCCTCTCTCTCCCTCTCTCTCCTCTCTCTCTCCCTCTCTCTCCCTCTCTCTCTCTCCCCTATCCCTCTCTCTCCCCTATCCCTCTCTCTCCCCTCTCCCTCTCTCTCACCTCTCTCTCCCTCTCTCTCCCTCTCTCTCCCTCTCTCTCTTCTGTCTCTCGCTTCATTTTCTTCTGTCTTTGGATAACTCCATTCCTCGTGACTCACGTCGGAATTCCGAGGCGTCTCCCCCCCCCCCCCCTCCCCCCCCCACACCAAACCAACGGGTTTCAGAACGAATGGGGATGGATGAAGTGGTAAGAAGAGGAGAAGGGGGGGGAGGAGAGGGAGAGGATGAGTGAGAGAAAAGGGAGGGACGAGATTGGATGGGACGGGTCGGATTTTTGGGAGTGCCAACGTACTGTGCGTGTGTGCGCGCGCGCGAACGTTCCCGACTGTTTTAACAAAGGATTCCAAGAGAGAGAGAGAGAGGATGATTCATTCACTACCGCGGCCACCTGTCTCCATAGAATGTTCCGTGACCGTGAATGCACCTGAGATTTTCAATCTGAGTCCTCCTTTATCGTCCCCGTTTCAGGAGCTGCGATGTTTTCATTTCGGGTATACGGAAAATTAACTATTAATAGTTAATTGACCAAGTTGTGAGGTGCAAATGAGTCTTACCCGTGTTTTGTTTTGATTTTTTAATGGCGGCGACGCGATTATGCGTGTGTGTTTTGGAGTGCTTAGTAAAAGGACAGTTCTTAAAATGGTTTTTCACAGTTACGCAGTGAAAGTAAGTTTCTGTTTAAATGTCGCGGTCTCTGTATTCATCAAAATCCCACATATCATTCCTGTCTGAAATGTTTTTATCATTTATCTGTGGACAGGAAGTTCGTTTAATTTTCTCGCTATTGTTGTGTGTTGTCTGTCGCCTCAGTTACCACGGACGAAAAATTTCCCTTGTATCTAAGCGACCTTGTTTTATTCAAAAATAACTGGAACGAAGAATCTGTCATTCTCAGTGATCTCAGATTACAAATCCTCCGCATTAAAAGCCGCGTCCTTTGTATTTTACTATATAATAGTCTAAACTTGGCGTTGAAATTTATCCAAATATGTTGAACCACACAGCATAAGCTATATCTACAAAATCGCCAAATTAATGAATAAAAACTTTCCAATTAATAATATTTAAAAAGAAATCCGACCCTAAACATTGATAACATTTTTCATTCAAATGCCATGCTACATTACGCCATCGCGTTAAATATGATACACGGAAATGATACAATTTTCTGAGGATCCGATCCCGTGTGGGATGAATTCCCTCCCAGTCCTGAATCAGAAGTAAATAAACTTCAATCTACTCCACCGCCACCCTTTATAAATCTTTAGAGAATTACTCGCCGCTTTTAGACGATGAAGTCCACATTTATTTGCGCTGGTACTAACAACCCGTATCCTGACATATAGCCTTCCCTTAACATCCACTCGAAAGCGCTATGAATATAAATATAAACACGCGTTGCGTCAGAGACTCAGAGTGAGAAACAGTCTCTCTCTCTCAACCTCAATTACCATACTACATGGGAGGCATTTCCGAGAATTCGCTTTGATTGGCAGGTCGGTTCGACTGTACGTTGGGGATAGAGAGAGATCCATGGGCTTTAAACGGTTAGATCCAGGGGGGAGGGGATGTTGGGGAAGCGGTAACAAACAGACTGCACCCTCTCTCTCTCCCTTTCTCCTATATCTCTCCCTTTCACCTTTCTCTCTCCCTTTCTCCCTATCTCTCTCCCTCTCAACCAGTCAGTTTGTCACGAACGCGCCCTATGTTTTAGCATGGCGTTCTGGGTTAAGTGGAGGAATGTTGTACCTTTGGCGAGATTTATAGAGGCTCAATCGGAATAGTCATGATGTTCGAGGTATGATATTGTACTACGGGTTGAAGTTCTACGCCTAGCGTTATTCCTTCTCTGTATCGCGTTATCTATGTATGCATATATCCTCTTTCGATGATAAACAGCCTCCCTCTCGTTCTTGCCTCGATTTTTGAATAACTTAAATACGATGCATTCTTTCCATCTGCTCCCATAGATCAGGGCCGGCGTGAGGCGTGTGCACTCGGTTCCCCCGAAAAGGGCCCCGCGCAAGGGTAAATTTTCACGTATTGTGATTTAGACAATTTTTCATTACATATTAATATTATTACATATTAATAATTTAAAAAATTAATTTTAATAACTGTTTTTCATTAAAAAAATTGCAGTTGTACTTTAAAAATCGTCATTTTTTGTGCCATCGGGTATATAGTATACATAGATAAATAGGCTCCGCTCACCATCGAGCTAGGCCCCGCAAATAACTACGCCGGCCCTGCCATAGATTCATTTCCAGAAGTCTTTATTTCATTCGTTTGATTAACGCGGAGATGAGTGTAGCGCGTTAATTATTCACATATTAAAATTACTTTTAATCTTCGTAGGAGTTCGAAACTTTTTTAAAATGCGTATCCATTCGGTCTACAAATTAGTTTTTAACGCGAAAAAATTACGTATTTTTTAGGTGAAAACCCTTCGTCGTCAGTTGCGTACGATTGACTTGGATAATAACTCCACGTCGCATCCATCGACATATTCACGAAATTTCGACGTTGTTTCGAAGTTTAAATATATCTTTGTTGCGATAAATAATAACGAAAATAAACAAATATTCAATTTTTAGTTGATACTGTGTTACTGAAATCAGATATAGGGTTCACAATTACTATATTTTTAAAAGTCTTTGAGAAAATTTCTGCGAAATTTGTCTGACTAAAAGCAAAAAAATAAAATTTACATAAGTTAATTTAAGGAAACCACGTATAAGTAATTATAAGTAATTTTGTAGTAACAGTTTTTCCGGTAATTGATTTTTATTGATTACTTTGCCAATGGTTTCATTAGTAACCATGTTGTTTGCTAGATTTATTGATGACAAAACGGAGAGTTTTGTAGGTAAATATTGTACTGAATTTTACATTTAGTAACCGCGTCACTAAGTCGAAATATTTGTCATTAACTTTGTAGGTGAACTATATGGGTACCTTGGTAGATTGCTTTGAAGGTATTGCCTTAGCTATTATTAATAAGTCTTCATTACGTTTAAGATAAAAACGAGCTTATATATTTGTTGTTGTTTTTTTAATTTTAATATTTCTCCTTATTGGTATTTTTATTTGATGCAACTCCTTTCGACTCCCTCTTCGATGCGCTCACCAACGTGAAGTGAGAAGGGAAATGGAGAATGTGTGTTTTTTTTTCATCGCGTAATGTAAGCGGTTTGATTCGAGGGCACTCGTCCGGGGGTTACGCGTAGATTTGGCGCGTCTGAAGGGTGATTTATCTCACAGCGGCGCAAGGGAGTTTAATCGCGGCTGATGATTCATGGGAACGATGTTGTTATAGCGTCCTGCCGGGGATAGAGGAGCGATTAATAATGCTCGTGCTTCGAGCCACGGGGTCTGTGGGGTGGACGGGTGGGTGGGTCGTCACCCCTTCAGCCTTGCTGCGGCTAGCGTCGATGATTCGATAATCGAGGATAGCTATCCTTATTCGCTCTATTAAAATGCGTGGCAAAAAGGAGAGAGAGAGATGTTTTTTGTTCGCCGTCCGTTTTGCGGTTTCAAAATAGCGTTAACTGTGATCGCTCAATTAAAAGCCTCCCTCCGGGGGGGGCGGCGAGTGGAACGAGAGAGAGCTTATTTTAGTTGACGTCCGAATTAATCGTTTGAATTATGGGTTTGTTTTTGTTTGCGTTGAAACCTTTAGTTGTTTTGTCTTTTTATCGATATGTTTACCGTTTTATATTTTTTATTTATTAATTCGTGTTGCATTCGTTTATCTCGCCGATATTTATGGTTTATACTACTTATTTAGCATTCATTTTCTTATATTTATTTATTTTCCGTATTGTTGATTATTTATTTTAAATTGCATAATTATACCTTCCCTCGTTTATTTAGTGAAAAACATCCGCTTCATATTGTTATTGAAGGCTACCGTGGAAAAAACCGATGATATTTGAGGTTCAAATTTATATTTTATTATATATTTAAAGCGAGAAGAGAGTGATTATGGCGTTAAATTTAAATTTACGAAGAATAGTCGTTGAATAATTAATGTGAACGATAGTATCAAATTCAGTACAATTTATAATAAAAAGTTGTTTAATGACGTTGTAATTTGTCGATCGAGCCGTATGTATGCTCGTTTAGCTACACAATAGCAGTTATATCAGTTCCACATCGTCTCTAGCCATCCGTCAGCGCCACTCAAACTTAAAATGATTTCGGTGGAATTTGGAATTACGACTGTCAAATGGCGACGGAATTTGTTCATAATTGTTCGGAGAATCGTTTTCGAAGGGCCTTTATTCCCTTGTCTAGCGAGTTGATGATGGGCAGAGCCGGGAAAAGGGCTATGCGAGCGAGTCACCCGCCTGGGGCGGACTCCGCTTAGATGACCAACGAATGACACGTTGAACTTTTAAGTATAACGTTTTATGTCATAAAATATATTTTATATATTTCAATTTACTTCTGTACTGTAAATTGTTTTGAGTGGTTAAGTTTTGTACTGTATACTTTCATTAGGAGGGGATATAATTTTAGATTCTGAGTAAAAAAGTTCTCAGCTGTTCTTAGAGTGTGGGTTATAAGGATCCGGATTCTTTCTTACACGTTTCTGATGGAAAAAACGCTTTGAAACGTAGGCTTAGATTTTTTGTTATGTTAAATGATTTCAACTCCAAGACAGCCGTTCCGGCATTGGTCGAGTGATAGTGGCGCACTAAGTACAAGGATTCCATTCTTAGATATAGAATTCTTTGATACTTTTTTCAAGCCTGGAAGTGATTTTCAAGAGCTAATGAATAAAACAAGTCAAATTCTTATTCGTGAGACTCGATAAACTTCATATTTTCTTCGTAAAGGCAGTATTATTGGACAATACCGCTTTGCGTAAATTCAGTAACTTACGGAACAAATCACTCGTTCTTATTGGCTGCGAGCTTTCACACGTGACATGCATGCGCTCCACAAATTCAGCACTGCGTACTACAAATAAATTATGCTGAGTAAATAAGTGACGCATTTATTTACCGCGGATAATTAAGTCCACGTTGGACAAAGGTTAACTTTATGCACTCATAACTCTATCATCCCGGCTCATCAACCTAAAATGATATAGAAACCTCGTATCTTATTGACACTGTAGAGTTCCAGCGGCGAAAAATATTTCAAACGACGAAGACTAAACGAAACGACTTCCCGATCTAGCGCCAAGTTTATTTTTCGTGCCAAAAAGAGGATCTCTCAACTTCGTCACTTTTCCGCTGTCAGTTATTATTCATTTCGTATGTTCTGAAAACGAGTCGTTTACGGCGTCTATATCGCATAATTTTATTCATACCACCCAGGAGACGTCAAAAAAGGAGATATATGTCCATAAATAAATAAATAAATAAAAAACGTCCTGCGCAAGAATCGCGCTTTGACCACCTGCGGTCACATTTTTCTTCGCACGCTTCATCGCATCCCCTGCCATTCATCTCTCTATCCTTACCTTTAGGCTCCTTTTAACACCTATCTCTTTCCCTTGCCACCCAAGTTTTCGACCTGCCTCTTTTCCTTCAGGGCATCTGTCCTTTCCCCTACTCTATCTCTCTCTCTCACACTCACTCACACACACACAAACGCTTGACCTCGCTCCATCTTTTTTTATTCTTTTTAGCCCTGGTCCTCTGAAAAAACACACACACACGTCTTTTGACTCTCTCTCTCTCTCTCACACTCACGCTTCAGTGATTTCCTCCAGAGAATGAAAGCGTTGGAGGTGTATGAGGGATGGAGAAATGGTATGAGAGAGGGGGGGGGGGGAACCCTTCGTGTGAAGAGGTTATCCGGGGCCGTTTTGGTAGTGGAGAAAGGAGAGAGATTGGGAGGAATGGGGTGGCTTGGAGGAGGGGGGGAGGGGGGAAGGGGATATGACGACATAAATCTCTCTTAATGCCCTCCTTTGCTCTCCCCATCCCCTCATTCACCAACCCGAGTTCCATTTCACGCCACGCAGTCGTCGGGGGTCGTTACGGTCTGGAAGGTTTTTGGAAAAAAAAGGGTATTTGAAGGAGGGGAAGGTTGAACTCGAGGAGATGGTGAGAGTGGGTAAGGATGGAATGGGATATGAGGAAGGAGAAATTTCAAGTGGTATAAGGGTAGGGAACGATAAAGGAGAAAGGGGTTAAGGAGGTTTAAAGCTGTTAAGGGACCCAAAAAAAGGTTTTTTTTTAAATGGGACATGGACATATTTTTTTTCGTACTGGGAAAATATGCTGGGATGGCAGTGCGACGCGATTTCATTTGTCATTTTTTTTATATCCTTCGAAGAATGAAGGTGAGGAAGGCTTTGGGAGGAGGGCGAACCTAATGTTGGCTCTATTTCCCGAGGATGGATGTACTTTAGGTTATGAAGTCACCCGCGGTGATGTATACATGCGATTTTTCTCGCCGATTTTCCGCTCTGGCTTTAAGGGTGGCATTTTTTCCGCTCACGAAATTATTTACACCCAATGCTCAGTAGTTCCAGTACACTGAGGAAGGTATGATGAAGGATATATTGTGTTTGAGGGAGTTGGACAAAAAATTTTTATAACGGCCATTGATATCAATGGAGGAGCATAACATTTTTTTGATAACTATTTAATTGATCGTATTTGTTTCTTTACTGTAGTTTATAATTCCATCAGGCATGGCAACATACACATAAGTCAAGTTAGCAGTACAAGTACTGCGAAAGCAAATATTATGAGATTTTTTGACAAAAAAATAAATTTCTTCCATTGGTCGTAGTTTAATATTAATGGCCCTCTGATTCCCATTAAAAGCATACCCACATAAAAGCACTGATCTCGTTGCCATGGTAGTCGATTGTTGGGAACCAGAAAAATTCCTACTTTTTTCCGATAAAAACTAAAAATGTACGCTAAAGCTACAGGGATTTGAATTCCGTCTTCAAAAATAAGAAACTACAATTTGTAAACTTTCCGACAGTCCAAATCCTGATTTCGAATCTTGATGAGAAATAATTTAAAAAAATCAATAATATATAAACCTCATCACCGATTTACGTGCCTTTCTTATGGGGCAATAATGGGGCAAAATTAGCCCCCAGCAACTGATCTCGGTCCACCAAATTCTAGCCACATGTACTCATGTGTAGTAACTTATCCTGAAAATTTGGTTCTCTAGGTTGAACCGTTTCAGAGATATCGTCTGCACAGTCGGACGGACGGACAGACAAACAAAGTGTATACCTACTTAAGCGATTTGTAAAAAAAATCGCTAAAAATAAATCTAGAGTTTTTAATTCTTGCATTGGCGATTATTCGCCGAAATCGGTAGGATTGTAAATAAAATATTGTAGAAATAGCAGGAGTTAAAACTTGACTTACGTTTTTTACATGCTCCGATACCCTGCATGAAGTTCCATAAAGTACCGACTTCTTCAGGGCGTTATGCACTTACATTTATATTTTACTTGCTTAGGCTGAGAAACGCTAACTGATATATATGCAGGCTAGTACTTACAACGAAATATGTGGCATTAAATTATTTCCAGGGGATTTCAATATTTATTTATTGTTCATGGCTTTTACAACATACGACATGTATTTACAAGTTATCACTTCATAGCCCGAAGTCTCTGATTGAGTACCTTAAGGTTTTTAGGGAAAGGGTTTAAGACTTCTTAAGGTAGGGCATTCCACTCCTCTATTACCCAGTTAATGAAGGAATATTTACACATCACTTTTTTGTTTCCTTACTTTTATTTTAAATTTATGGTCATTTTTACCGTAACGGTTGGGTTTTTCTAACCTTTTGCTAATTTTCTCCCACCCCTGAGCTAACGTATATGCCTTAACAGGCTCCCCAGTCTATTTATTTTCGGGTGTTCAGCTTGCCGGGCAGATATTCTGCCGCTGAACTACCATAGCAGACTAATTCTCGTGTTTCAAAACGGGAATATTATCTTAAGTTGGGACCGGGCTAACTATGCTTATCAACGGGTGTCCTCAATGAGATACATTGAAGAAAACTCCTACCCTCTCAAATGGTGACAATGCCTATGTTATAAAGGATAACGGTCGTAGCAGACTTTTTCACCTGTTTCCACATTTCCCATCATTTTTACTTTCTAATATACGAAGTATTTTGAGAAAGTATTGTTAACGCGAAAAAATTCGACCTCGACATTTTTACGGAAATATACGGTTTAGGTGTACCCGAGTCCGAAAAAAGTGGTTTTCGCAATGCCGTCTGTCTGTCTGTTACTGGCTCTAGAGCCTAAACGGTAGAGCGAAAATGAATGAAATCTCGTACTTAAGCATTTTATCATACAGAGCAGAAGCTTTGAAGACATGGTTGGCATTGCTCAATAATTAAGGGAAGTTTATTCTACGCATTTTTAACAACAATTCGATTTACTCAGAAACGGGTATAACGATTTCGATGAAATTTCGTAGTTATTTCAGTTTACGTCTTCAATAATAACACATAGTTCATATTTCTCAAAAAATTAATATAAGACTAGTTTATTCTAGGCAACTTTAACAATAATTTGATTTTCTCAAAAACGGCACCAAGGATCTTGATCGAATTTCTTACCATTACTTGAGTATATGTCTGCAATAATACTACATACTTCACAATTCTCAAGAAATGAATATAAGGCTAGTTTATTCTTGGGCAACTTTAACAACAATTGGATTTCCTAAGAAACGGCTTATACGATTTTCATCAAATTTCGTATAGTTGCTGAAGTTGATGTATATAACGGTTCTACATTGTTCATATTTTTCAAAAGGTTACTAAACGATGCATTAGTATATGAGAAACTTTGTACAGTGTATGTTGTACCGATTTTTTAGGCTTAATTCTGTAATGACACTGTATAACGACGCACTGTGATAAAAGAAAAAAATGTTTTTCATTTTCTCCGTAGAATATTGATGGAGGCCTTTCATGAGCTTTTTTTTACTGTCGAGATAAGAAATCGGAAATTTGGAGACGACAAGGCATGACGACTAAAAGCTTCAGTTCATTCGCCGCCCGACATTTCGTACGATATTTTTTTTTTTTTAGATATCTCCAGCCACTTGACATTTCATCTCGAAACAATTTGTCGCGCGGCGCGAGACATTAGAAGAGCTGTAGTCGAAACAAGAAAACGGTTCGTGATGAGAATACAGAGAGAGAGAGTGTGTGTGTGTGTGGAAGGGAAAGGGAAGTGGAAGTGGATTGGGGCGGAGGAAAGGAAGGGGAATATTTTAAGGTGGAGGAATGAGGCGGAAGAGTAGAGGTGGAGTTTGGATGGATTCTAGGCGTGCCCACCCGTATGAAATTATGAAAACTGTTTCGGGTGCGAAGTGGTGTGAGGAGAAAATTTATTCAAGGGAAAGGCAGGGTATGAGAGTGGAAGAGATAGGGAAGGTGAGAGAAATAGGGAGAGAGAAAAAAAAGAGAAGTGTCGGGGAGTTATTTTTTTATCCACGCAGGAAAGTGGAGAGATCGTCGCGAACGAGGAAAAGCTTTGGATCGGAATGAGTTTTTCCTTTCTCATATACGAAGTATATTGAGAAAGTATTGTAATCGCGAAAAAATTCGACCTCGAGATTTTGACGGAAATATACGTTTTAGGTGTACCCGAGTCCGAAAGAGTGGTTTTCGCAATGCCGTCTGTCTGTTACTGGCTCTAGAGCCTAAACGGTGGAGCGGAAATGAATGAAGTCTCGTATTTAGGCATTTTATGATACAGATCATAAGCTGTGAAGAAATGGTTGACATTGCTCAATAATTAAGGGAAGTTTATTCTACGCATTTTTAACAACAATTTGATTTTCTTAAAAAACGGCTTAACGATTTTGTTCAAATTTCGTACCGTTACTTGAATTTATGTCATCAATAATACTTCATAGCTCATATTTCTCAAAAATAAACGTATGACTAATTTATTCTAGGCAACTTCATCAACAATTTGATTTTCTCAAAAGTGGCTGTAAAGATTTTGATGAAATTTCGTACAGTTACATGAGTTTATGTCTGCAATAATACTACATAGTTCATATTTATCAAAAAATTAATATAAGGCTAGTATATTCTTGGACAACTTTAATAAAAATTTGATTTTCTAAAAGCCGGCTGTTACGATTTCCTTTTTCTTAAGGTAACTAAACGACGCATTAGTATATGAGAAAGTTTGTACAATATATGTTGTACCGATTTTTTAAAATCGATTCAGTATAGATCGCCTGTGGAAAATTTATTCTTAAAATTTTGAATTAAGGGAATTTACAAAATGTACATCAAAAAGAAAATGTTTATCGAAATTATTAGCTATTCTTTGAGGCAGCCTAGTTGAAATTCAGTCCTAGCATTCTAATCTGTGTGAAAGGTTAACAAGTTTGATTGCTTCGTATCGCCGTGTTAATAAATGTCCATATCAAAAAAATAATTTTAAATGTATCGTGTAAGCTTCAATTTATGTGTCATCCATCCGCCAAGTGAATATTTTTTCTTATCCTAATTTTTGCTAACTAGGGTAATTTTAACATAAAAAGTAACTAAGGAAGCTTAAATGCATCTAGGTGAATCAGAAGTTTAGATGTTGTAAAGTTTAAATATTTAGGATTGCAAATAAATATTTTAGCGAATTATTGCAAAAATCATGTTAGTATTCCATTGTTTCCATTAGTAACAAATGTCGACTCATTTGCAATTAAATCCTGAAGGCTAATGAAATGTTTTTCTTATGATGTCATATTTATTTAGCAGATTTTTTAAAGTGCGATAATTGTCCAATTTTAATTTAAGAACAATAACACTTTTTCATCGCGGTTTATAATAAGTATATTTGCCAAACGGATTTGATGCCAGATTAATCCGATTTATTTCATTAAAGTGTCGGAAATTCATCTCCTTTGAGATTAACGGACTCTATCGTACGCACCATCGAAAAATTAAAATCGTGGAACGTATCAACTATATCAAAGCGACATGAAATGGAATTCATTTTCTTTGGGCCTTTGATATGCCAAATAAAATATCTCCGTTCCGCAAACTTCGTTTATATTAAGTCCGAAAGGGAGTTTATGATTAATTCATTTTTTTACGCTCACTCGGTTTTTCTTACGCTTTTAGATATGAATTTTTCAAGAGATTAATTTTCGACGTGGGAAGTCTACGGTCGCTTCTCTTTAGTTCTCTCTCTCTCTCCGAGTAACTCCCCCAAGATGAAATATATATATCCTTGGATATATGCAACCTCATGCTCACGATGATTGCGGATCAGTACGAGGAAATTGACCGACAGAGCGGCCAAAAGAGTGGGAGCGATAGGATCTCCAATCCCAATTTGTGTTTCCATGGAAATGGCAGAGTTGCCGGCTTAACAAGTGGGATTCACGTAGAACTGGGGATTCTATCGGATTCAAGAAAGATTTGGTAACGGTGCTCTAACCTTCTCGTTCTGCTGCAGAAGATCATTGGGATTGATTCTTTTTTGATGGAGTTGTTAAAACTGGTTCGCTTCTTTTTTAGCATTTAAAATTTTTTAATTACCTATTGTATGGTTTTTATATTTTTCAATTTTTATATTTATCTTTTTAATTTCTCATGTACGAAGTATATTGAGAAAGTATTGTAATCGCGAAAAAATTCGACCTCGGGATTTTGAAGTAAATTACGTTTTAGTTGTAGCTGAGTCCGAAAAAGTGGTTTTCGCAATACCGTCTGTCTGTCTGTTACTGGCTCTAGAGCCTAAACGGTAGAGCGAAAATGAATGAAATCTCGTACTTAAGCATTTTATCATGCAGAGCAGAAGCTTTGAAGACATGGTTGGCATTGCTCAATAATTAAGGGAAGTTTATTCTACGCATTTTTAACAACAATTCGATTTACTCAGAAACGGCTGTAACGATTTTGATGAAATTTCGCACAGTTTCTTGAATTTACGTCTTAAATAATACTGTATAGTTGATATTTCTCAAAAAATGAATATAAGGCTAGTTTATTCTTGGGCAACTTTAAAAATTGGACTTTCTAAAAACCGGCTCATACGATTTTCATTTTCTAAAGATAACTAAACGACACATTAGTATATGAGAAAGTTTGTACAATGTATGTTGTACCGATTTTTTCTTTATGCTATGAATTGTACTTTCCGTTTCATTATCGATTCGCCCCAGATTATATGCATTTTTCTCTCCAATTAATCGAAATTTTAATATAATTGTGCCTTTAAACGATGTGCCTCTCCTATGTTTTTTAGCATGTAAAATATTTTAGGCTTGGCACTTTCCCCTTTGAGAAAAGTACGTTAGCTGCAACGTTCCATCTTACGAGATTCAGTTACGAAGGAAAAAAATCTGGACAAATCTTACTCGGAGATTTATAGAGAAAGGTTTAACAGTTGGAACTTAAAGGTTCTCACGAACGATATTCATAATTTATTACTTCTGTAATAGGCTTGCTTTTAAAAAAAAGGCAGCGATTAATGCTTTAATGGAAATTCTATTAAATGAAATTCACGATAAAACGTAGAACAGAATCGGCCAAGTTTGTTTATGAGGAGCACATCTTTTACTTTGTTAATATATATATAAATTTAAATTACTGTATGATCACATTACGTACTACGTACGAAGAGAAGATTAATACAGAATCCACTATCACCCAAAGTGACTACAGAAAATTAATTAATTACTAAAATTGCGAATTCGCGATCGAACAAACTTCGCAACAACTAGTGGATTGAATCAATGTGGTAGTTATATAAAATTAATGTATAGTTCTTTTATTATCAGGGGTATTTTTAAAAAACTTTAGTTTGTAATTCGCCGTGTATTGTTGTCAATTTTTCGTGATTATCACAATGGATAACGTTCTTTTAAACCAAATACTTTTCTATTGCTAGACTAAACCGTTTTAATGTCGAAATTTCTCAACGATAATGATGTTTTTATGGTGAAATTTTAACGTAATTTTCTTTTTGCGTGATTGATGTAGCCATAAATGGAAGATACGGCAAAGTTTTTTAGGGAAGCACTTTTAAAAATGCGAACTGGAATATCACTTTTCCGGCGTTGTAACAAAGAGTAACTTCACTCTGATAGAATAATATTTTTTATGTAAAATAAATATTTATGAAAACAGAACTGCGTGTTTTTGGCAAATTTTTCTTTTTTCCAGAGGCGCCTATGGCAAGTGCCACCTTTGCAATCTCCTAGTTGAAGCTCTGGCGGTCTAAATAAAATCAACTGTTTCAAAAAAGACTCGCCTAATGAATTTCGCAAAGAAAAATTTTGATGGCAAAAAGTACTCCAGGTTCGAACCGTGAAATTCTGAGTTTTTGGCGTTTTTATTGTATCGCTCAATCACCAGGCCAACGACCATAACAAAAAACAACGCGAAATATCCGAAGATCTCAATTTTCCGCCGTGGTTCCCTCTCGGAATCTGAATTCCGATAGGTTCTTCTCTCCGCCCGTTTCTCCCACCGTTCGTTTCCAGGGAATTTGAAATCGTTTCCTAGCTCATCTCCATCTCCGTAAGCTCTCTTTCGTCCATATAAAAAAAAAACTTCCATTCTGGCGCATTATGCATTCTTCATGTTTTTATTGCTCAGTCACGCAGAGCCCATCGATTTTTTCTTGTTCTTTTATCATAAAAGGACCAGTAGAATGGTAACCAAGGAATGAGAGAAAGATATAGAGATGAGAAACGTGGAATAGATCTAAAGCTTCAATAAAAATAGGTGGTATGTTATTTGTGGAATGCGTTTTTCATGATGCGTGCCTGAAAAAAATATTGTAAAGACACAGATGTATGCATACATTCACGCTTACATACACAACTTCTACGTTGCAAAGACGCTTATGCGTGTAGATGCACTCACACACATAATTCAGAGAATTTTCCACCATTGTACGTGGTTTCTAGTAATTCTCCAATTGGATGCTTACCTATATTGTTTGAACATAAATTATTTTAGCATTAAGACTTCCAAAGTGTTTATCAAAACCTGATTACGGAAATAGAGTTTATTGAACGGGTATTTACAGTAGTCAAAATTTCCTACGTGGTGGGACGTACGTATTTATGGTTACGAGTCCTTCGGCGGGCCGCATTCAAGTTGCCAATGCTTCAGCAGGCTTGATTAGAATTTAAATTAGTAAGTTACCTAGAAATTTAGAGGGATCAGAAAAGGGAAAGTAAATTCTAAATGAGGTTTTTAAGGTTTGTATTTCAGTATTAAAAGTTTTATGATATACAAATAGAATGACAGCTTTGTATTTTCCGCTGTTTTATTTTCTCATTTTGTGTTTTCATCATGGAACAGTTCCACAAGGTTACGTCTAACACTGAATTTTATTAAATATTTTATTAACACAGTTTGAATTAAATTTTACACCTCGAAATGTTCCCCGGAAAATAAACTACTTAACCAAGTCCTGGCGACAATCTATACAATTATCCTACCGTAATTGCCTCCGCTGAATTAATAACCTCCCTTCTTATATCCCCACGAGACCATTTTGTATCAAAGGCGCATTCAGTCCCTTGCTTACATTATCAAACCTTATCCAAAGTCCTCTCTCCCGATCGCGTATACTATATATATACTACGGAAGAGGAAAGGAAAATGAGGATATTTAGGACAACTAGGTGTTGAAGGAAACCCAATGGACACTTACCGGAAGGAGAGCCGCTGGGGTGTTGGAGAGACACATTTGTAGAGGTTATTGGAGCTTTCGGAATGATCCCTTCGTCAGCATAAAAGAGACACAACGCAAATGTGTCTCTCCAACACCCCAGCTGCTCTCCTTCCGGTAAGTGTTCACTGGGTTTCCTTCAGCACCTAGTTGTCCTATATATATATATTTTGGGCAACTAGGTGTTGAAGGAAACCCAGTGAACACTTACTTCCGGTAAGTGTTCACTGGGTTTCCTTCAACACCTAGTTGCCCAAAATATCCTTACTTACCTTTCCTCTTCCTTAGTATTTATATATATATATAATATATATTATATATATATATATATATATATATATATATATATATGTAGTTGGTAAACATAAAACACGTCTAGAGGTTTTGGGGATCGAGTAGGGAAGAGCGAGATAAGGGATTTCCCCCTTGGTATTTATTTCTTTAATTTGAATTCACCTTAATCCACTTTTACCGCACTCCTCAAGAGAGGGAGAGAGAGAGAGAGAACGTGGCCTTCTCCATCACTCCCTACGCCCTTACTCCGCCCCATCTCTTCCCCAACCCCTGACTCAAACTACACCCCATTTCTCTCTCTCTCTCACTCGCCCCCAATGCCATACCCGTTGAATAATTCATGTTTCTTTCCCACCCCGTAAAAAGGCCGAAGATAGATTTTCTTCGAGGGCTTTTCCCTTCGTTTCAGTGAAATTTTGCGAAGAAGGGAAGGTTTTTGTGATGGGAAAAGATTCCACATCTTAAAAACATACGAGAGATTTTTTTTCTTCTTTCCTTGGTGGTGGTGGGAGGAGGGCGTTTTGTTCTCCGTAACTTTTCTGGATGTTTTAGTATTTGTTTGATCGGGAAATTGCTAGGATCGTTTTTTTTTTCCAAAACTTGATGGATAGATATACTACAAAGGCAGTCCCCGCTTATACGTAAGGTTACGTTTCTGAAAACCGACGAAAAGCGAATTATTATTTTCCGTAGACAAAGGGCGGATCTAGAAACTTTCCAGGGTGAGTGGGCGATTATTGACAATTTTTCCATGGGGTTGGGGGATATTTTTAATTTGTACACCAAATCCTCGTCAAAATTATTTTTTATTAATAAACTATGGTACAAGATAGAATAGTATGATAATTATCACAGTGAAGCCTATTGGGGAAAACCTCCTGCAGCATGACAACCCTCTCGGCTTCTCCTTTTGCTACCCCTAAAGAATATCCAAGGGTGGGGGGAGGGCGATCGCCACTGTCCATAGACACAACATTAAGTTAAGGAATAAAATTCACTGTTAACTAACTATGTGAAATATTTCCATTAAAAAATGAAACAATGTTGTTTGTCACTTAGGCACTTACATATGAGCGAAACAACAAAAAAAACGGAACGGCGAAAAGTGTCAATATGTCGAATAAACGGGATCACGAGGACGGAAGAATGAAACGACGTTGTTAATTAGAAATGTGACGCACGAGCGAAACGACGAAAAGCGGGGAGTGCATGTATACATATATGGGGATAGAGGGTTTGGAAACTTATTAAACAGAAGCGAAACGGTTATTATCGCGCGGAATTGTTCTGCAGCGGGAATAGAGGTAGGATATCGGGATTGAACGAACGAGGGCCTTTTTGGAAAGAGGAAATTGCTCGTAAGTCAGACGCGGAAGGGCTTTTGCAGAATGATTTCGTCGTTCCGGGAGGATATTTCAGAATTCATCAAACTATCAAGGTTTTTATTAGATTTATGAAGCTTTTAGCGGATCGAAGGTAAAGTTATCTGCTCGCCATAAATTAATTATCCATTTTTTTAATAAAGTGCTTGTTCGGGGTAGTAAATTAGCTTAAAATTAGCTCGGCGCTTTGAGCGTGAAAGTTAGCCCATAAGAGAAAATATTGTGATTAAGTTTCGATTAATCGATTCAGAGAATTGTTATCGTCGAGGCTCAGTTGCTCATTTTCGGCATTACAGCAGTTATTGGGTAATCTTATATTAATCAGAGAAATATCTACATTTCTGCGTTAAATATTCTTGGTACTTCTCATCCACAAATATAAGGGGAGCTGTTGTGATTCTCCCTCAAAAATGGCTGGTGGACGTGAATGTAGTTTAAAATATGTAGTACAAGATGTACACTTTAGCTAGGCTTTAATTCAAAATAACAATGTAAATAAGCGCATCCATGTCTCGTTACCAACATTTGCAAAATGCATTTTAATTAATATATCATTTATGATTATCAAGTTCGGTTAAAGTTACATAATTTTCTAGAATATGGTTGAAAATGTCTCGATGAATTATCGTATAAGCCCGAATATAAGGCGACCTCTAATATAGAGCGACCACACATTTTCTCACCGAGAAAACTAGGAAACCATTATTTGACCAAAACTGGAATAATCAGAGTTCGATTTATTGGAGCAGATGTGACGTCTAGCAAAACATTGTATTTGTAGCCCCTACTCTTTGACAAAAGATTCCACAGATAGGAAACACGTTATTGTGGGAAGAAACTACGTTTTTCTTTGTTTCTTTCTTCTTCACATTTAAGGGTCCGACACCTCCTTTTCTGAGGGACAATTTTGGAAAAAACCTCGCCTTATATACGGGCATATACGGTATTTGTTATTATATAAACGGAACAAAATCGCAACTGTGTAAAACGATTGAAAAATTATTTCCAAACTGCAACATAAACAGAGTAATAAATTTGTTATAAAATATAATACTCCGAGTTTGAAAATATTTTTTTGCGCTTTCTATGCAAATGTATATTTTATTTACTTTGATTTCAACTTACGATAATACATACACTTTTGACGTGCGTCAAAGCAATGCATGAATATACTCATATAGACTTAAATTTAATCTGCACAACTCTAGAAATATCATTCTACACTACATATTTAGGTAAAAACATAATGATTTCCAATATCTAAATCCAGTTTGTCAGCGACGGAAATTTTTCTATGCGTAACGGAATTACATGCAAAGGATTTAATTGTAATAGGAATAAAAAACTTTCATTTTGTATAGGATTGGCAGATAGATATTTTTCCTTCCCTACTTTCCTATGAATAATATATAAGTATGTATCTCTTAAAGCCTTAAAACAACTACAATGTAGCCTCTTTCAGCTGTAATTATGAAAATAACTCAATCACATTTTACATATTTCGATGATCCATTACGCTCAAGTCATAACTTAACCTCGAGTGATTTTGGACGTACGAGAAAATAAACTCGCAATTAAACAAGCCTCTCGTCTTTATAAAAAAAATAATCCGCTCACACGTATATAGTCTTGAAGAAATAAATTGTTAACCGAGAATCTCCCTTAGGAAATCGTTTTTTCATGCAAGTGTAATGGTAAATTTCGTGCCTCCAAGGATACTAAGGGTAAAAGCTCATAAATAATTCATAATTTTGTGACGTTTTTGTGAAGTCTCATTGACCTCTTAATACCCGATAACAACAATAATTTTCCCTTTCGTAAATGTCCGCACGAAGAAAATTTTTATGCATTCCATTGAGGTTTTAATATTTTTGCAGTATTCTTAGTAATTGATCAATAGTCCTATACATTTTAGTGTACTTTCTACTATGAGTATAGCGATTTAAATTAATTTTTTAAAACAAGTCAAGATTGCGGTTTGATCCTTAGGAGGCTGATTTCATTTTCACAGTAATTAAAGTTTTTTTAAATGGAAACGTGGGTACTTACGTATAAACGGAACTACCGAACTATAACGGAACTACCGAACTATAACGGAACTACCCTGAACTACAGGAATTAATGAAAACCACTAGTTCAACAATGTTACACTTAAACTGATTGGTTTGTCTCGACATTTACAAATCCAATCACCGGACAACGGGGAGGGATACTTTAGTTCCGGGCCAGGCGAAGGGCGCGGTAGCGCCCGGAGACGACTACCCATTAAAACAAAGCTAGCCGAAGGCTCGTCAATATATCCTTTCAATGTTATATCCTCTTGACTGTTGCGCCGCAAATTGAGAGGATATATTGACGAGCCTTCGGCTTGCTTTGTTTTAATGGGTAGTCGTCTCCGGGCGCTACCGCACCCTTCGCCTCGCCCGGAACCAAATTATCCCTCCCCGTTGTCCGGTGATTGGGTTTGTAAATGTTGAGACAGGCCAATCAGTTTAAATGTAATATCGTTGAACAAGTGGTTTTAATTAATATCCTGTAGTTCGGGGTAGTTCCGTTATAGTTCGGTAGTTCCGTTAATACGTAAGTACCGAAACATGTTACCCCACGTTAAAATTACATCGAGGTACGTATTTACCATTAAGTTATCCGGAAAATTTTATATGAATAAATCGGATTATTTTAGAGAGTGAGCAAATACGAAATCTACTGAGTGAATTTTGTTTAGAGGAAAACACGTCACCGGAGGCCAAATTCGTTCGACTCTCTCTCTCTCTTTGAATTGAAATCTCAGATAATTTTCTGAGAAACATCAGAGCGAATCTATCCACGAGGTCTTTACCACTCCACCGGGATAGAATCCGTCCCTGACAAATGCGTCTTAATCTCAGAATGTTATATAATCCAAATAACAAGGCGGAAAGCCATCCCATTTTGATGCCCCCTCTCTCAGTTTTGCAAGGAATCTTTGATATTCTTTTCATCCTTATATATTTTTTCATCTGACCCTCTCTCTCTCTTTTTATAAGCTCCGTCGTAGGAAGAAGAAGGAGGAGGAGGAAAGAAAGAGAGATTTCATAATATTTCCTTTTCATGAGAAAGTAAATAAAAAAGAGCGAGAGACAGGGAAGGTGAGGGAGGGTTGGGGGTGGAGAGTAGGAAAGAGGAAGTCTAATTTATTCGTTTTACTTTATGGGTGACTTTTCTCTCGGGCCACACGAATTCCCAAGAGAAATATATGTAAATCTCACGGCTCCCTCTTCTCGCTCCCCTGGCTTATTGACTCCACTCTATCTATCCCCTTCCCTTTCCTTTCCTCCCTCTCCTCCTCTCTCCTCCTCCTCCTACCTCCCAATATAAAAAAAACCGATTCCTATTGCCCCGCCCTCTGATCTTCTTCCTCTTTTCTTCGCCCTCCTACCGGCACCCTTTTTTCCCCCATACATCTTCCCCCCCCATACATCTCCCCCCCCCCCCCCACCTCCCACGCTTTGTCTTTAGCCAACTCCTTTCCTACTTATTTTCCTGCTATTTACTCTCGCTAGCCCTCTCATGTTAACTTATTCCCCTCCTTATTCCTTTCCTTATTCAGCGATTTATTATTTTTTTTATATCCACTCACCACTCCACCCTCGTTTTTTTCTTAGCCTTCTTTTGTCCTCGCGGTATTTCGTTTTTCCCCCGATTCTTTCTTTTCGTTTCTTTCTCTCTTTTTCTACCCTTCTTTCCCCTAATCTTCCCCCTTTTTTATCCTCTTTTGTTCCGTTTTATTGTCCTTTTAAACCCGTATTTATTCGGTGCGATTTTCTCTTTCTCCAGCAGATTGTGACATTTAGTAAACTATTTAAAAAAAAAACAAAATGGACGACGGAATTAACGCGCATCAAAGAGTTGAAATGTTTACTCTGGCTGAAATTTCGAATTTAGTTTCATTTATGACGTGGTGATATTCCAATTTAACGTAGTTTTATTTTTTGGTAACACGACGAGTAAACGTGTACGTTTGTTATTATACAGAATATATATATTTCTGTTGGCACATAATAACGTATGATCTTTCAAATAAATCTGAGTTTCGCAAGCATCCTCATCTATGATTCTATTCCATGATAATCAAACTAGGTCACTTGCAGACTCTCAAAAAATCTGGTTTTGATTAAGTTATTTTCCTCCAAAGTGTGCAAAATAGTAAGAATTAAATTTTTCGACGCACGACATTGGATTATTTGTAATGAGGGACTATATAGACTTCCATTCGTCTTATCTGCCTCCCTTGCCATTTCTGTTTCATGGCCTAATTTGTCTCCTTTTTCTCTCTTTCTGACTTCTCATAACCCCTTCTCCTCCGTCTACTTTTAAACTCTGTGTTCTCCTTCTGCTTCCTCTCTCTTCCCTTACCTCATTTCTTAATCCGCTCAGTTCCTTACCTTCGCCTTTCCACATATCTCCCCTATAGCTCCACCTATTGTCTCTCCTCTCTCTCTCTCTCTCTCTCAGACACCTTTTCTTCTCTCTTGAGTTATCCCGGACGATTGTTCCAAGTCGCTGACTCTCTCAAGCTTTTCCCGTCCCCATTTCCTTCCCTCGTCCTTCTTTTCTACCCTCCTAACTCTTCCTCCTCTTCGTTCTCTCTCTCTCTCTCTCTCTCGATCCTTCTCTCTATCCCTCTCCTCCCTTAAAACACGTCTCTCTACCCCTGCGTAACATATGCTAAATTTGCTTTCCGAAGTGAGATCAGATTGCCGAGAACTACCCATCTCTCTCTCTATCTCTCTCTCTCTCTCTCTCTCTCTCTCTCTCTCTCTCTCTCTCTCTCTCTCTCTCTCTCTCTCTCTTTCTCTATCCTTCCTTCTCTCCTTCTTCCTCCTTTCCTTCCCATCTTTTTTTCTCTCCTTTTATTGAGCGAAAATTTCTTTTCTCCCAATACTCGCCTTTCTTTCCCAGGATTTTTTCTTATTGTCATTTTGTTATTGCTCCCGTTAATGATTTTATTCTTTCTTTCTCGGGGTCGAACCATGATATTATTCTTTTTTAAAAATATTTTTCGTTCAGCTCCGTAAATGGACGAAATGGGGGATGGGATCCGATAAGGTTGTTCTGAACGGAAATCATCGATGTGTTTGTTTGCAGGTACTTGCCGTCAATTTAAAATTCCTCCGCTCGGAAATATCGATTCGGATGGAAAGCTTACGCATTCGATTGAACGACCGGCGAATGTTCTTTTAGCTTCTCATATGCGAAGTATATTGAGAAAGTACCACCTACTGCAATCGCGAAAAAATTCGATCTCGATATTTTCACAGAAATATACGTTTTAGGTGTAGCTGAGGCGGTAGAGCGAAATGAATGAAATGTGGTACTTAGGCATTTTATCATATTGAGCATAGGCCAAGAAGAAATGGTTGGCATTCCTCAGTAATTAAGGAAAGCTTATTCTACGCATTTTTAACAACAATTTGATTTTCTCGAAAACGGCTTCACCGATTTTGATTAAGTTTCGTACAGTTACTTGAGTTTACGTCTTCAATAATACTGTATAGTTCATATTTCTCAAAAAAATGAATTTAAGGCTAGTTTATTCTAGGCAACTTTAACAATAATTCGATTTTCTCAAAACCGGCTCATACGATTATCATTTTCTAAAGATAACTAAACTACTCATTAGTATATGAAAATTCTTGTACGATTTCTTTGCTATACCGATTTTTACTTTCTCCATATACGTAGTATAGAGAAGGTATCTTTTTCATGAAAAAAATGGACTTCGAGATTTCAACGGAAATACAGGTTTTGAGGTTCGTAGAACACGTTTAGACTATTTTCGGAATGATGTCTGTATGTGTGTGTGTGTGTGATTTTGGGCGCTCTAACTGGAATGGTACCTGCCATATCATTACCAAATTTCATATATAACACTTTGGTATAAGCACAAAGAAATGGTTAGTTTTTGGAGAATACCGGTTAACCGGAAGTCGAGGTTTATTCGAAATCCGATTAGGTTTTTGCGATATTTCTCCGTTAAAACTTCATTATTGTATATACAGTTCTATGCAAAGTTATAGAGAATGTAATTTCCTACAATTTTCATTTGAAACAATTTTCCATAGCAGTTGTTGTTTAGACATTATTTATAAATAATCTGTTTTTTCGGTTTCCGTGAATTATCTCCTTAAAAACGTCGTTATTGGTAATCTTCGTGAGGACCAAAGTTGTAGAGAATAATATTTCTTCCAAGTTTTGTTTGAAACAAATTTTCGTAGAACCATCCATTTCGGAGATATTTAACTTTCTCGTAATTTCCAGTATACAGCGCCACCACATGTAGCGGTGAATTCCGTAAGCATATTAAAAATATACTTAATTTACGGCAATAAGGACACTGTGTTCTTTTACGATACGAAAAAATAATTTTGCTTTATAATGCTATTAATAATAATTTAAATATCTATACGCCTAATATGGGGAAAGTCATGTTGGCAAGATCAGATATTTATATGTAGTATAATCTGACAGCATCAGGCCATGATCAAAATAAGTAAGACTATAGATATACATACATGAATAATCGATTAAATAAATACACCTATTCTAGTTCAGCTCGCATTTATTCTTAACGGGTCAAGTTACAAAGAGAGTTTCGCACAATGAATTAATTTCAAAGAATGAAACCGGGCGAAATTCTTTATACATAAATCCTACAAATACTTTGCTGTGACAACTTCAATAAAATCCATATTATGGACGATGAAATAATTGCCTTTTTGTTGGTACACGATAATTACGAGAAATGATTTATGAAGTCAACGATAAATAATCCAATGCATCGTAGAGCCGTATATCCCTAGAGTAAGTGCAGTGTAGACTAGGTTTGAATTCAGCCGTGGTGTACAGCATGTCCTCCACCATGGCCGCCTTTTCCGTAGCCTCCGTATCCTCCGCTTATGGCGAGAGCGTTTCCTCCGTCGTATCCTCCGTGGCCGCCGACGTCACCGCCTCCGATTCCTCCTTGGAGGCCGCCCCCATAGCTTCCTCCGAATCCTTGTCCTGCGCCCTGGCCGCCTCCGAATCCTTGTCCTGCGCCCTGGTTGCCTCCGGTGGGGATGTAAACCGGGACGTTCCTATAGACGGGGTATGGCTGCGGCACGCGTACGGGGTATGGCCTGGAGACGGGGACGGCCACCGGGCTGGGGACTTCCACCGGGACGGGGTTCGGGACGGGGACCCTGACGGGGACTTGCACGGGATATGGGACTCTCCTCTCGACTGTGTAAGGCACGGGCCTCTCCACGGGAACGGGATATGGTCTCTCGACCCGGACGGGGTAAGACCTCTCCACGGGATAGGGGACTGCTCGAGGTACGGGAACGGGGACGTTCCTCACGACTTGTACGGGGAAGGGTTGGGGAACGGGAACCGGGACCTCCCTGTTGACCACGACGGTTCTTTGAGGTGCTTGTCCTCCGCCAAAGCCCTGACCTCCCCCACCGCCCAGGAGTGCTCCTTGTCCGCCTCCAAAAGCTTGACCGAAGCTACTCCCAACTCCGCCTCCATAAGCTTGACCGAAGCTACTCCCATCTCCGCCTCCATATGCTCCTCCGCCGAATCCTCCACCGTGTCCAAGACCTCCTCCGTAGCCGAGCCCGGAGACGCCTCTCTTCTCCTGTTTCGTCGATTCCTTGCAGGACGCGAAGGCGAATGCTGCGGCCACGAGACAGACTACGGTCTGCACAGAGAAATTTTCAAACAGAATATGGGGTTATTATTATGAAAAGCTTTGTGTATATTTATATTACTTCCAGTTAAGCAAAAGGATAAAGATTTATTTCTTACCAGGAGCTTCATGGTGATACGAGTTGGATGGATTCGAAGGACGGAGTGACGAGCATTCAGTTCGGTGGTTGTTTTATAGCTCCAAATATGATTTGCTTCGCTTGCTATACATTCTCCTTGACGAGATGCGCCTTCGTTTCGTCACATTTTCAGTTTATCCCTCTTACTCACAATCAGTTAATCGCAAAATTCACTCTTAATTACTCTCTTACGTCAAGCTCTATTTACGCTTATACTTACACTTTCCAATTGCTTAGCACAGAGCGAATTAGTATTTTCTTAATCTTTGAACACATAGGATTATAGCATGCATCTAAATCAATGGATTATATGTTTGTTTTGTCATTCTTACCCGATATTGTGTTATTTTGCCTTCTCATATGTGAATTATTCATAGACATTTGTACTCCGCTGCAACAGAAGAGCAGGAATATTGCCTCAACCTCAATCCGAGAGAATGAGAATAAGGTCCCAATGCATATTTTTGTTACCAATTGTAAGATTGTTTTGATGTATTTTTACAAATAACATATATCGATAACATTCCATTTATATGTGTGTGTCATGATTCGAAAAAGTGTGGCCATAAAGGGACATGTACGCGGGCGGTCAAACGCTGACTTGCACGGGTGGTCATGATGTTCCGTGTTATGCAATCTGTCGTGTTTCGTCTATGCGCGTGTAAGTGGGATTAACGAATTCACAGAATATTTATGAAACTACGTATTTGTAAACGATATTACTCTAAAGCCACATTGAAGTGAGCATATTTGCCAATATCTTTGTTGCTATACTTAGCGACTTTTTACTTCCTTTAGCGACACTTTTTAGTGTTTAGCGACATGTTAATAACTTTGCGATTTTCTACTAATCTAGCGACAAATTTTAATATTGCTTTATGTAAGCAGAAATACATGCAGTATAAAAAATAAAACAAATGAATTTTATGGTAGCTTTATTAAAATCTATACAAGTTTTAATAAACCTTAAAAAATTTCTACAGTTACTTCTCCAGTTATGATATTTTAAAAACATTTTATACTAATTTTGAAATATCGAATTATAATTTACGTTGAAGAATACATCGCAAAACGCAGTTAAATTACAAAAAAAAATTATTTCTATTAAAAATTAAAGAAGGTATTCTTCTCGATTTAGAAATTAGATATCGATTTTTATTAAAACCTGAAATACTAAGTCGATGTGAATTTTGATGATTATTGAATTCGTAAATGAGGCTTACTTTGTTTTTCAAATGTTAGAATAGAGGGTTAGCAAGATTACTGTCACGATATGTTACAAAGTATGAAGAGTGTTGTCAAAAGTGGAGGAGCGCCTCTTATGCGTGTACGTATATCAGAGCATTAAATGCTCTGATTTTGATGATGGTACACTGAGCCGTTAGTTACCTCTCAATCATTTACGCTTTTAAGTTATTTCAACAGTCCAAAAGTTTTATTCCCCTTATTAAAAATGAGAACTAATGTATGTTTTTATAGATTGATTTATCATATCGGAATGATTCGCCGTTAAATGATAACTGACTGATACCAAATTCTAGGAACGAATGTTTGCTATGCGCAGGTATATAAAAAATCGGTACAACATACATTGTACAAAGTTTCTCATATATGGGTAATAATGCGTCGTTTATTTATCTTTAGAAAACAAAAATCGTATGACCCTGTTTTTAGAAAATCCAATTTTTGTTAAAGTTGCCCAAGATTAAACTAGCCTTATATTCATTCATTGAGAAAAATGAAATAGGTAGTAATATTGAAGACGTAAACTCAAGTAACTGTACGAAATTTGATCAAAATCGTTAGAGCCGTTTTTGAGAAAATCGAATTATTGTTGAAGTTGCCTAGAATAAACTATCCTTATATTCACTTTTTGAGAAATACGATCTATGCAGTATTATTGAAGACGTAAACTCAAGTAACTATACGAAATTTGATCAAAATCGTTACAGCCGTTTTCGAGAAAATCGGATTGTTTTTAAAAATGCGTAGAATAAAGTACTCTTAATTATTGATCAATGTCAACCATTTCTATGTATACTCTGTTCAGTATGATAAAATGCCTAAGTACGAGATTTCATTCATTTTCGTTCCACCGTCTAGGCTCCAGAGCCAGTAATAGACAGACAGACAGACGGCATTGAGAAAACCACTTTTTCGAATTCAGCGACACCTAAAACGTGTATTTCCGTAAAAATCTCGAGGTCGAATTTTTTCGCGAAAACAATACTTTCTCGATACTTCGTATGAGAAAGTAAAAATCATTGAACATGCGGGAAACCTCCCTGCGTCTTACACACAGGAATTTAAGGTATTTTATTTTTCTTATAAAATAAGCTTCACCTATAAATGTTAATATCTATTTCATATTTATTAATAAAAGGCTTGCAAAAATTCTCTCTTATTTAATACTAATAATTCAATATGTTAATTGATATTAATTTATAAAATATATAATAAGTTTACTAATTAGATTAATAAGAATTATTTGAAGTATTTATTTACTATCTTATTTTTAACGACTTTTAGCGACATTTTCTTTGAGTTTGACGATTATTAGCTACTTTTTAGGGTGGATTTAGCGACATTTTCAAATTTATTTTGGCAACTATGGAAGTGAACCGTAATTTTTCATGTGAACCGAATAAAAAATGACTAATTGTAAATGCATTTAGAGAGGATTTCATACAGTTTTAGAGCATGATATGAAACAGCACTACATAACAAGTATGTCTCAAAAATGATTACGGCATTCACTAGCATAATAATATCCTACATTTTAGCTATTAATATACTACATCTAGCTATTCAGTAAATGCAGCAGGTGTGCTGCTACGAGAGAAATTGTAAGACTGCATTGTCCCCGCGTAAATACGTCTTAATGTAAGCTGTCACATTACTATATGGACTAAATCCTTTCGGATTGGAGAATATATATGCAATGTGGGTTTTACTGATTCTGCCTTTATTTAATCAATTAAATGCATGACGTCATATTTGGAATCGTCCAAAGACATTCGTTTTCCCTTGCAATAACGCTTTTATTTAAGGCTGAAATTTCCAACATGAAACGTTATAGAGTTATTCCTTTAATACGATAGAGCAGTGGTGCCCAAACTTTTCTACATGGTGAGCCGCATTGGTGGTTGAGAATCCTTCGGCGGGCCGCATTGGAAGCTGCAAATTTTTCTGCGGGAAGGATTAAGAGTTTAAAGCGGAAGTTACCTACTGACGCTGAAGTGTTATTTAAGTGAAAATCGAGTCAAAATTAGGTTTTCACGGCTAACGTTTCAATGTTAGAAGTTTTGTTTTCAAAATATTCATAAAATCAACGAATTTGTGTGTTAAATATTTCGGATTGCTTTTTCGTCATGGCTTCGCAGGTCGAACAAAAACCTTTTGCGGGCAGCATCCGGCCCGCGAGCTGTATGTTGGGCACCACAGCAATAGATCATTGGATACAACATATTTTCACATATAACATTCTAAATTCCTTCAAAGAAAACTCGCACCCACGATCTGCTCGAATTATTTCTCGGTGCATATTTAATAGTGCCAAAATAAACTTAGGGTGTTTATAACATAATAGATTTTTATTTATATATAATTTCAAGCAAATATAAATAATCAGATACTAATATATTTAATGAGGAACATGGCATCCATTACATTTGCAAATTTCATTTATTCGGGGGCTAATGGTAGCAAAAACACATCTCACTTAAATCTCTCACACTTCCTCATTTTGCCATTTATCAATGCATAGATTAACAATTCACAGGAATAATGTGGAAAGTACATTAGAATTGTAGGTGAGAAAGTGTCGATTAGACTTTAATTTAGCCGTGGTGTAGGGAGTGACCTCCACTAAGGCCGCCTTTTCCGTAGCCTCCGTATCCTCCGCTTATGGCGAGAGCGTTTCCTCCGTCGAATCCTTCGTGGCCGGCGATGTCACCGCCACCGATTCCTCCTTGGAGGCCGCCCCCATAGCTGCCTCCGAATCCTTGACCTGCGCCCTGGCTGCCCCCGGTGGGGATGTAATTCCTATAGACGGGGTATGGCTGCGGCATACATACATACCTGAATACTAATATAAATCTTTGATATAGCATAATTATATCGTATAAAAGGCAATATTCAAATTAATAAATTATATTCTGGTTCATAATGTATTTATTTTGAAATGCGTAATATTACAAATACAGTTTGATACGATGAATGATACAAAGTTTCTCGAAGATGTTCAGATGGCGTAGGATTCCTTACAACAAAACTTCGTAACAGCATCGATGAAATCCGTTTAGAAAGAACGGATGCATCATTTTGAGCGTGTATGAAATTTCGGTAAGTGCTTCTCGAAATTGAGGATAAATAATGGAAAGGATCAGGCAGCCGTACGATCAATGAGGAAGTGTCGATTAGGCTTGAAATCAGCCGTGGTGTAGGGAGTGACCCCCACCATGGCCGCCTTTTCCGTGGCCTCCGTATCCTCCGCTTATGGCGAGAGCGTTTCCTCCGTCGTATCCTCCGTGGCCGCCGATGTCACCGCCTCCGATTCCTCCTTGGAGGCCGCCCCCATAGCTGCCTCCGAATCCTTGTCCTGCGCCCTCGCTGCCTCCGAATCCTTGTCCTGCGCCCTGGTTGCCTCCGAATCCTTGTCCTGCACCCTGGCTGCCCCCGGTGGGGATGTAAACCGGGACGTTCCTATAGACGGGGTATGGCTGCGGCACGGGTACGGGGTATGGCCTGGAGACGGGGACGGCCACCGGGCTGGGGACTTCCACCGGGACGGGGTTCGGGACGGGGACCCTGACGGGGACTTGCACGGGATATGGGACTCTCCTCTCGACTGTGTAAGGCACGGGCCTCTCCACGGGAACGGGATATGGTCTCTCGACCCGGACGGGGTAAGACCTCTCCACGGGATAGGGGACTGCTCGAGGTACGGGAACGGGGACGTTTCTCACGACTTGTACTGGGACGGGTTGGGGAACGGGAACCGGGACCTCCCTGTTCACCACGACGGTTCTTTGAGGTGCTTGTCCGCCGAAGCCCTGACCTCCCCCACCGCCCAGGAGTGCTCCTTGTCCGCCTCCATAAGCTTGACCGAAGCTACCCCCATCTCCGCCTCCATAAGCTTGACCGAAGCTACCCCCATCTCCGCCTCCATATGCTCCTCCGCCGAATCCTCCACCGTGTCCAAGACCTCCTCCGTAGCCGAGCCCGGAGACGCCTCTCTTCTCCTGTTTCGTCGATTCCTCGCAGGACGCGAAGGCGACTGCTGCGGCCACGAGACAGACTACGGTCTGCACAGAGAAATTATGAAACAAATACGTACATATTATTAAGAAAGCGTTTACTCATAGCTATATTACATCCAGTCCTTAATCTGAATAAATATCCTGCAAGCCAAAGCAGTTGATGGATAGTAGGGAGAGTTAAGCGAAAATAAGAAGAATTATGTCTTACCAGGAGCTTCATGGTGTAGATGATACGAGTTGGTTGGATTCGAAGGATGGAGTAACGAATGTGCAGCTCGGCGGTTCTTTTATAGCCCCAAAGAGGATTTGCTTCGCTAGTTATGCATTCTCTTTGCAGAGAGGCGCCCATGTTTCGTCACAGTTTTCCGTTGATCCCTTTTACTAAGATAATGCCCATAATCACTCTTAATTACCTTTTTCCGTTTAGGTTCTGTTACGTTTGTAATTAATTATAAATTTTTGGGTGTATGGCGCAAAAGTGTTTGTTAAACTTATGAATACATCGGATTTTTGCTTGGCAGTAAGTCGTCGAATCTTGTATTTTTCATATGTATACACACCTTATATGTATTCTTTTTCCATTAATGTTGATTTCTTTACTTTCTTAAAGACGATGCGTTTAGAGAAAGTACTTTTTTCTGAAAATTTCAACATTGTGGATATGCGTATTTTATTCGGTAGAATATTTCCTGCAATTCCGAGTGTCTACTGTTTATCGTATGTAGTCCGACGTATTTCATCTGTGCGTTGCTATGTAGGCTTTGCGATTTGACAGATTATGATGAATTTAACCGTCTTCTTTGCATATTTTCAGTTTCCTATATATCCATTATGCTATTTTCTCACGCTGTGCCACCGTGGATTTCAATTTCTCTAGTACGTGACGTAAAGAAATGATCGGTTCATCCACCCTTTACATTCGACCTATATGATGGTCCTATAAGTGCCTCGGGACATTTTCAAGATATGGTGGTGAACGTGCTTCATTTATTTTAGATTTCAAAAAGAATGACAATTACCCACATTTGCATCCACCTCCAAGCGTTACCATGATTGTACCGGCATTGGAGTTTTTGATTTTATACTATAATACACGTAATCAGATGTCTATTTTGTGGTATTTTTTAAATGGAAAATGTGTATTTAGTTCAAATTAAAGTAACATAAAATAATAAAGAAAGGTTGTACAAAATTATTCAGAGATTTCCCAAAATATATATCGAAGTCAGAGCGAAAAAACGGGTTCGAACCTGTTTAATGGTAACTGCAAGGGCAGAACCGGAACCGAAGCGAAGGTTTGCACTTTTTGTGAGCCGGAGTAAAAACCAGAGAGAAAAAAATTTCGGTGTAATGTTGTGTTTGTTGCTGTGCGAAATGTAAATATGTATTTTACCCACGTGTGTATATATGTGCGTGTGTGTATGATAAACTATGCGTATGTGCGCTAGTCTGATTTTCTTTTTTTCGTAATTTAAATAAAAAGTTATATTTTTTATCATTAAAAAATCATTAGTATTCCCTTTGTAATACTTCCTGTGTTGAAACATGATTTTTGTATGATTTATTATCGAACTGATCTATTAATGTATTAGATTAAATCGATTGAAATGTTTTAGCATATAAAAAACTTTTGTTTATTAAAAAAATGCATAGTATGGAAGCACACTTTATGTTATCTTAAGTTTTAAAGTGTCCCTCTATCTCCTTACTTTTGATGTTCGCCAGTGCAGAGAAGCCTAATTCTCACAAATAATATGTGAAAACTATAAGATAATCCAAGGTACATTGTTTCCTATGTTAGCGTATTCCTTGTCCGGAAAGGGACAGTTCGGCACGACCGGTTCGGCGACGGGACCATTCGGCGATTGGATTATTCGGCACCGGCCAGTTCTGCACCAGTCGTGTTCCGCACGGAAAAATTCCAATATATTTAGGAGAGAATGGCGTCATGATAATATTAATATTGCAACTATTAAGTTACCGAATCTATTAAGTAGATTTAAATTAACTTTAGTGATAAGAAGAACACGATAAAAGTTATACGACGAAAAATCACCGGATGATATGCATAATGATTTTGCACAATTAATTAATTATATTATTGTTAATTTAACACAAATGTTACTGTTAAGTTAAATTAGCTGATTTGATTTCATCGAACCAATACTGTTTAAATATAAATGATCATATTTTTATAGAATTAAATTTCAAATTTACTTTCGTGAGAAACAATGAAGTTAACGCGGCTGGTTTGACTTCACCAAACCAATAACGTTTGAATAAACATGGGTATATTTTAAACAGCTTAACTTTTAAATCAATTTACGTGAGGAGCTTTGTAATGTATTATGTTAAACAATAGTATTTCTATAAATGACAGCATTTTAAAGTAATTTTCTATATATTAATAATAAAATGCAATCATCAACGATAAAACTATTTCAACACAGTATACAGCCAAAGTTAACTTTAAATATAGTCATTTTTATTTCTCCGTAATAGATTCGATGACTTAGTAGTTGGAATAATAATATTATCATGACGCCATTCCCTCCAAAATATATTGGAATTGTGTCGTGCGGAACACGGCTGGCGCCGTACTGTCCGGTGCCGGATAGTCCCATCGCCGAATAGTCCGTCGCCGAACCGGTCGTGCCGAATCGGTTGGGCCGATCTGTCCTAAACCCTTCCTTGTCGGTGAATACTAGGAAGGCGTCTTGATGTAGTTCCATGTCATTTAATGTCAACGTCCGATTATTACGGCTACCAGTCAGCTCCCCTTCCTCTGCTGCACTAAGATTCACTATGTTATGTGTATATTCTATAAATGCATTTATTTTCTTATCGTAGCTGCTGTTGGACATACATTGAATCGTTGATTCTGAATTGCGTATTTAGGCAATTTTTTTGAAAGGAAGTGCTCGTGTGTGTTTGTTTTGTGTATATTTGTGAGTGTGTGTTTGAACAACAAAAGGAGGGCCACTGTCGTGGAGTAGATTCCCCTAAACCGGAGGGCATTTTCCTTTTTTAAAAAAAATATCTGTATGGTTATTAGTAGGTCCTTCCATTTATCTTCATTGATTAACCATAGGGCTCGAAATTACTATTTTTTCATTGAAAAACGTTCTTAATTTTTCCTCGAGTGATTCCAACTGGTAACAAAGAAGCAAGATTTTTGTATTCATTTATAGCAATTTTTTACAAATCGCTTATGTATTCACTTTGCCTGTCCGTCTGCGAAGGCGATGTCTCAGAAACAGTTCAACACATAGAAACCAAATTTTCAGGATATGTTCCTACATATGAGAACTACATTTGGCAATCCGAAATTGTTAAAATTCCAATTTTCAGGGACTAATTTGGCCTCATTATTGACCCTTAAGAAAAGCACGTAAATCAGTGTAGAGATTTATATATGTGCTTTATAAAATTATTTCTCGAAAAGATTCGAACTCAGGACATAAACTATTGAAAAGTATAGAAATTTTAGTTTTCAATTTTTTAAGACGGAATTAATATTCCCGTAGGTTTATTGAACAATTAAAGTTTTTTCGAAAAAAAAGATGCAGTTTCAAATCTCAATAGAAAGTAAACTAATAGAATTATTTCTATCAAAGTTTGAAAACAATACTCAATAACGTATAGCACAATATTAAAAGCTGGGTTTTCCCAACTCTTTATTTCTTTTTATGTGTGGATACGAACTTATAGATCACCACACGTATTTCTCCATAGACTCATATAAGAATGATTTCTGGCAGAGTAATAGACAAAAAACTTTATACATAACAAAATTGATAGCATAAGAACAGCAGAGAGAGATTCACCATTAATTTGCAAAAAATTTTAAAAAAGTACCTTAATTAATTAAAGGAATGAAAAGATGAATATCTACATATAATATGATTAAATATAAACCGATATTCAAATAATAAATTATATTCTGGATCATAATGTGTTTATTTGGAACTGTATGCTGCTAGAAATAGAGTTTCACACAATGAATGATAAAATATTTCATGAAATTTTTCAAATGGCGTACGATTTCATACAACAAATCTTCGTAACAACATCGATGAAATCCGTTTAGAAAGAACGGAAAAATGACAAGAATAAACCTCCACTTCCGGTTGACCAATTTCAGCCGAATAAATTTATATCTCGAATTACTAATAAAAATCTCAAGTTTTTCGCTGGTCTGACAATTAGTTTTAGATTACGGGCGCCCACAAAGGTCTGTCACATACACACAGACGTATTCGCGAACATAGTCAAAACTTCTCGAAATCCATTTCTTTCACGAATACGATACCCGTATACTACGTATGGAGAGATTAAAAAAATATGAATGATCATGTAATAGAAAAAGAGCTGTTGACGGATAACTGCCATGATAGAATTATGAAATTATATCACATGGAAATAATCTAACAAGTGCCTTCCTCGTATTAATCAACAAGGAATTACATTAAATACGAAACAGGTCTCATCAACAGTAATTAGGTAAGTAAGAGACTAGAAAAAATTATGGTTGAAATTCGGTTGTCTTAGTGTACAATTAATCTACCGGGAGGGCATCCATAATAGATTATTTAACTGCAGTAAGAGACAATAGAAAATTCCCCAAGAATACAACACAGTAGTAGATGAAATGATGTATACTTAATAACAGAAATAATATAAAAATTATCGCGAAAGATTCGTTATTAATTTTCATAGATTAAATATTTACGTTCATTAATTACATGAATACTAATATAAATCTTTGATATAGCATACTTATATCGTATAAAAGCCAATATTCAAAATTAATAAATTATATTCCGGTTCATAATGTATTTATTTTCAAATGTATAATGCTACAAATACAGTTCGATACGATGAATAATACAAAGTTTATTGAAAATGTTCAAATGGCGTCAGATTTCATACAACAAATCTTCGTAACAACATCGATGAAATCCGTTTAGAAAGAACGAACGCATCATTTTGAGCGTGTATGAAATATCGGAAAGTGCTTCTCGAAATTGAGGATAAATAATGGAAAGGATGAGGAAGCCGTACGATCAATGAGGAAGTGTCGATTAGGCTTGAAATCAGCCGTGGTGTAGCGAGTGACCACCAAGGCCGCCTTTTCCGTGGCCTCCGTATCCTCCGCTTATGGCGAGAGCGTTTCCTCCGTCGAATCCTCCGTGGCCGCCGATGTCACCGCCTCCGATTCCTCCTTGGAGGCCGCCCCCATAGCTTCCTCCGAATCCTTGTCCTGCGCCCTCGCTGCCTCCGAATCCTTGTCCTGCGCCCTGACTGCCTCCGAATCCTTGTCCTGCACCCTGGCTGCCCCCGGTGGAGATGTAAACCGGGACGTTCCTATAGACGGGGTATGGCTGCGGCACGGGTACGGGGTATGGCCTGGAGACGGGGACGGCCACCGGGCTGGGGACTTCCACCGGGACGGGGTTCGGGACGGGGACCCTGACGGGGACTTGCACGGGATATGGGACTCTCCTCTCGACTGTGTAAGGCACGGGCCTCTCCACGGGAACGGGATATGGTCTCTCGACCCGGACGGGGTAAGACCTCTCCACGGGATAGGGAACTGTTCGAGGTACGGGAACGGGGACGTTCCTCACGACTTGTACGGGGACGGGTTGGGGAACGGGAACCGGGACCTCCCTGTTGACCACGACGGTTCTTTGAGGTGCTTGTCCTCCGCCTAAGCCCTGACCTCCCCCACCGCCCAGGAGTGCTCCTTGTCCGCCTCCATAAGCTTGACCGAAACTACTCCCATCTCCGCCTCCATAAGCTTGACCGAAGCTACTCCCATCTCCGCCTCCATATGCTCCTCCGCCGAATCCTCCACCGTGTCCAAGACCTCCTCCGTAGCTGAGCCCGGAGACGCCTCTCTTCTCCTGTTTCGTCGATTCCTCGCAGGACGCGAAGGCGAATGCTGCGGCCACGAGGCAAGCTACGATCTGCACAGAGAAATTTTCAAACAGAATATGGGGTTATTATTATGAAAAGCTTTCTGTATATTTATATTACTTCCAGTTAAGCAAAAGGAAAAAGATTTATTTCTTACCAGGAGCTTCATGGTGATACGAGTTGGATGGATTCGAAGGACTGAGTGAGGAGCTTTCAGTTCGGCGGTTCTTATATAGCCCCAAATAGGATTTGCTTCGCTTATTATGAATTCTCAATTTGGCGTGATACGCCCGTTTCGCCACGTCTTTCCCTTGATCTCTTTTCCTAAGGTAATTTCAAAGTTCTATCTTAATTGCTGTTTTTCAGCGAGCTATCATTATATTGTTTAACAATTTAGCATTTTATGGTTAAATAATTATGCATAGAGCGTCATATCTTTATATGGACGTATGGGCAGATCTTATTTATGCTTGTCAATTAATCGTCGAATATTGTGCGTATTTCTCAGTTTAACACTCATATATTATATATTTGAAGATTTTGTGTGTTTGTTTGTTTTCTCATAGAAATCCTCCTCAACGATAAAATACTAGAACAACCAAATTTGATACAATTCCGCCTTACATCCTAACTTAGTGAATGGTCAAGGTATTCGCTTCTGTCCGTCGCTTTTTTAGAAATGGCGAACGATTTAATCATCCAACGCCACGCATTTTCCGCGTTCTGCAACTGTCACACAGGGATGGGTGTAGACTATATTTAATTTGTACTTTAAATTACTTGGAAACATGGTATGATATTGATACTTTTATGTTCCTATGCAAGAAAGAACAAAGTTCATTATTATTGAAGACAGAATACAAATCTCAATCGAATTATTTAAAAATTGCATTTAGAATCAGAAAAAGACATGATTATATCAGCTGTATAACAATACCAAATATAAACTACCATGAAAACTCCATTGTCGCTGAAGCAAGGGCGGATAGGGAGGGAAAAGGGGGTACCCCCAATATTTATGAACACTTGAAAGAATTAATCCCTAAATCTCTGTACCGTTTCACTACATTCATTTTGCTGTGCAAAAAGTTAAATATTTCCTTTTCTCTGTAATAAAATTTACATGAATTACGATCTTCTCAAATGGTTTTTTTCATTCCCGATTAGCCCCTCCCCCCTCAGATTAAGCCTGGATCCGCCATTGCGCAGAAGTTGAGAGTCCAATGCATTTATATGGGGAAAATATTAACGTAGTATCGTCTTACAATTTTGGTGTGTGATTTTGCTTTACTTTCAAGGCAACCAAATATTTGTTGATTTTAACTGAAATATTACTAACGAAGTAATTTAAAATGTATATTTTTTTGGCGAAGAGTTTTCCAAAGAAAACTCTTCTTAAAACTACGTAAGTAACTCAAATAATTATAAGTAGATGGTCCACAAATCGTAGAATCAATGGAACATGACGTTTTCACATATTTTGGTAATAACATGTTCCTTGTAGCAAAAAAAGGAAGAAATATGATAAAATGGGTTCTCTTCTCTTGTGTGTATAAAAATAAGAAAAATGAGAGACAAAAGACTTTACGAGAAAAGGAACATATTTTTCGATACTATTAGTGCACTAATACATTAACGCTCTAAATTTCTTCGACACCATGTTTCTCATTCAATGTGTCAGTAGCTGAATAATCACTATTGGTTGGTGTTTTCAATAAACAAAAAACCCACATATGCATCTTGGCTTTTAGTTTCTGCTAACGCTCAATAAAATTTGAAAAGATGGAAAGAGATAAACCGAAGGTACAATAACCTCATTTTCCATTTAAAACTTTTTTCAGATTTGTAACTTCTAAGTCGTGCAAAAACAGAAAAATGCATAGGAAACAGTGTTTTAAAAGTCATACAAAACTCGTATCTGTCATACTTTCAGTCAAAATGTAACGCATTCTACGTTAACTTATTGGGAACTATGCTTTCACTACGAACGTGAAGGAGACATAACAAACAAATGTAATTAAGGGTAAATACTTCCTTAATCTAAGTAAAGAAGATCAACTGAAATCTATGACGAAACGAATGCGCATCTCGTCAAGGAGAATGCATAGCAAGCGAAGCAAATCAAATATTGAGGTATAAAAGAACGGCCGAGCTGCACTTTCGTCACTCCATCCATCGAATTCATCCAACTCGTATCACCATGAAGCTCCTGGTAAGAAATAAATCTTTATCCTTTTGCTTAACTGGAAGTAATATAAATATACACAAAGCTTTTCATAATAATATCCCCATATTCTGTTTGAAAATTTCTCTGTGCAGACCGTAGTCTGTCTCGTGGCCACAGCAATCGCCTTCGCGTCCTGCGAGGAATCGAAGGATGAGTCGACGAAACAGGGGAAGAGAGGCGTCTTCGGGCTCGGCTACGGAGGAGGTCTTGGACACGGGGGAGTATTCGGCGGAGGAGCATATGGAGGCGGAGATGGGGGTAGCTTCGGTCAAGCTTATGGAGGCGGAGATGGGAGTAGCTTCGGTCAAGCTTATGGAGGCGGACAAGGATCACTCCTGGGCGGTGGGGGAGGTCAGGGTTTAGGCGGGGGACAAGCACCTCAAAGAACCGTCGTGGTCAACAGGGAGGTCCCGGTACCCGTTCCCCAACCCGTCCCCGTACAAGTCGTGAGGAACGTCCCCGTTCCCGTACTTCGAGCAGTCCCCTATCCCGTGGAGAGGTCTTACCCCGTCCGGGTCGAGAGACCATATCCCGTTCCCGTGGAGAGGCCCGTGCCTTACACAGTCGAGAGGAGAGTCCCATATCCCGTACAAGTCCCCGTCAGAGTCCCCGTCCCGAACCCCGTCCCGGTGGAAGTCCCCAGCCCGGTGGCCGTCCCCGTCTCCAGGCCATACCCCGTACCCGTGCCGCAGCCATACCCCGTCTATAGGAACGTCCCGGTTTACATCCCCACCGGGGGCAACCAGGGCGCAGGACAAGGATTCGGAGGCAGCGAGGGCGCAGGACAAAGATTCGGAGGCAGCTATGGGGGCGGCCTCCAAGGAGGAATCGGAGGCGGTGACATCGCCGGCCACGGAGGATTCGACGGAGGAAACGCTCTCGCCATAAGCGGAGGATACGGAGGCCACGGAAAAGGCGGCCATGGCGGGGGTCACTCCCTACACCACGGCTGATTTCAAGCCTAATCGACACTTACTCATTGATCGTACGGCTGCCTGATCCTTTCCATTATTTATCCTCAGTTTCGTGAAGCACTTCTCGAAATTTCTCGCCCATTGAAAAATCCACTTTTTACGTTTGTTTTGTATATTTTACGTTTGTTACAATGTGTTTCTGTCGCATGGTTTATTTATGGATCGAAATTATTTCATTTCAGCGTGAAACTATTCATAACTATATTCCTTTAAAAATAAATAAATGCTGAACCACAATAATATCTATTAATTTAATTTTCGCTAACTTATATTAATATTTAATATTCATATTCTTATGCGTGCACTTAATTCAGGTTAAATCTTAAAGATTTGTGAATAATAATTGTGAAGCTATTTCGCTCAATATGTAGAGAAACTTCCATGTGCGTATGTATTAATGTGTTAATCGGGAAAACATTGGTAAATGAGTATAATGGAAGATAAATTCGTCATAAATTTAAGGAACAAGTCAAGATATTTTAGAACATTTTAATCTAATATCCAATTCTTGTATGTATAGCCATATGCACAGATATTAAGAATTCCGTGATTTTTAAAGGTATTTTTTCATCAACCGCGAAAGAAAGTGAAAATATTTTTCAAGTCATTATTATTTACATCGTAGAAGATTATCGTGCATGTATCCTTATCGAAGGTATCAAGATTTGAAATTAAATTTAAAGCGGACCACTCAAATCTCGTGTTCATTTGTGAAGTTCCTTGTAGGGATAGGTCCACAATATTTTAACTCTATCGGTCTTCGGTAGTGGCCAGGTGCTATGTCTTATTTACGAATTTAAAGAATAAATACTTTTTCGCCCCTGAAGGAAGTGATCTGTGAATCGCGGAGAAATGAGTTCTTTAGCTTTATAGATGTACACAGTTGAACGAGATGCACTCTGGCATGCAAAAAAGAAACTCGTATGTTACCTTCTTCAGACGAACTCAAGGGTGTTTAAGTAAATATTCAACCAAGGTGTGAATGATGATAGCATAAACATGTTCACGAAAATCATTTTAACAAAAACGGCATAGTAGGGGCTTCTTTGCGTACACATTACCAGTGGCGTAGCAATAGGGTGACGTGGGTAACCACATGCTTCGAGGAAATGGACCTGGTGTCCCTGGAATTGTTCAGAATATTGGGAAAATAAAGATTTTGTAGCAATTTCCGCTTTTTATCCTAATTTATGAACGACTCTCCGGTTGATATTAATAAACGTAGCTGGACATTTTCAATTGATTTAAAAGTGCAACTCGCTAGGTTTTATAATGCGTTTAGTTTTTATTGAGCATACGATATGTTGGGTGAGAGAGGAGGGACCATCGATAATATTTTACCCCAGACGCTCCGTTTCTAATTACGTCACCGCACCTGACACTCAAGGAAAAAGTCCATCAATATTTTCATATATATGTACATATACATATATCGTTATTGGCAGAAACGAGCAGGAATAAATCCATTAATAGGATCAACATATAAAAATCTAATGTGTTCCGCATTTGAATTTCTACATACAGAGTGATGAATACGATTGTTGCCTGCATCAGCTTTTTACGGAATATTTATCGGCAATTATACTTTTGAATAATTTTAAAACACTTTAAATGACCTTTACATTGAAAAAATAATAAGTAATCAAAATTCTTATCTGTTGCTATGTATAATGGAGTAATGCGTAAATAAAATTACCCTTGCCAGCGTACGCATCAACAGTTAAAAAAATTTCTCACTGCAAAGTGCTACAAAGGAAACAATGGTATCACTAAATGAAGTACCCGATACATTCAGACGAAAAATCAACATACCGCTTAAACGATAGAGCTAATGAAAAAAGTTTCAAACAAAAACTGTAGATAATTAAATTATCTAAATCTGTAGAAACGAAAAGTATTTAGATAAATTTAATCCTAAAAGAGATATTTCGAAAAAAATCTGATGTGGCCAAAACATGACATTCTCCATATTTGGGGTATAGATATTTAAATTATTACGAATAGCATTATAACGCAAAGTTATTATTTCGTATCGTAAAAGAATACAGTCGTCCTTATTGCCGTGAATTAGGTACATTTTGAATATGTTTACAGAATTCACCGCTACATGGTAGTGGCGCTGTATACTGAAAATTTACGAATAAGTTAAATATCTCTGAAATGGATGTTTCTACGAAATTTGTTTCAAACAAAACTTGGAAGAAATATTATTCTCTACAACTTTGGTCCTCACGAAGATTACCAATAACGACGTTTTTAAGGAGATATTTGACGGAAACCGAAAAAACGGATTATTTATAAATAATTCCTAAACAACAACTGCTATGGAAAATTGTTTCAAATGAAAGTTGTAGGAAATTACATTCTCTATAACATTTGTATAGAATTGTACATAAAATAATGATGTTTTAACGTAGAAATATTGCAAAACCGAATCGGGTTTCGAATAAACCTCGACTTCCAGTTACCCGTTATTGTCCAAAAACTAATCAGTTCTTTGTGCTCATGCTAAAGTGTTATATATGAAGTTTGGTAACGATATGTTAAGTACTTTTTGAGTTAGAGCGCCCACAATCACATACATAATTCCGAAAATAGTCTAAACGTGTTCTAGGGACCTCAAAACGTGTATTTCCGTTAAAATCACGAAGTCGATTTTTTTCGTGATCACAATACTTTCCCTGTACTACGTATGGAGAAAGTAAAACGAAGTACTCAAAAGGTTATTTCCTGAGGAGAGATTTTATGATAAAAGACACTACTAAAGGAAAACTTGAAGGCAAAAGAGGAAATAGAAAAGGTTTCAGTCGATAAACGACTTGCAGGAGAAGGCGGGTTAGCAAGAATTGAAGAATTTTGCAGAGAATAGGATATTATACCATGGATGACTCTGTTTGATGTATAATAACCTACCTGTCAGCGGAAATAATGGCAACCATGAACTTTTTCGGTTGTTCGATTGCCACGACCCTCTCGTTCTCCAAATAAAGTAGAGCGTCTTTTGGGTCGAGTTTTCAAGAATTTGTCACCAAAGTGTAGAAGAGAACCTTTTTACATGATGGCCCTCCGTCTGTTTTGATATCTTTCGTATGTTTTATGCAAGAAATGTCACCACAGCCGTTAAGTCGTTACTGTTTACCGTGACCCTTACTCTGAAAAAAAAAAAACGTGGACCTATGTCGTCTATTAGAACAAGCAAAAGGCGACCGCGAAAAGTAATTCCCGAGTTTTTCCGTTTTTCAGATGGAACACGAATTATTTATATTATCATTTTCTTGCGTGAGAAGAACGAAATCAAGAGGAAATTCGGGAAACAGGAAATTTTAGTATTGTGTCCTTTAGAAAATAAATTGATATGTCCACCACATGACTTTCTTCATACGTAAGTTGTCAACCAAAATCAAATAAATACGGCGATAGAAACAGTTCAACTTACACGCTTCAGCGCTAGTGATTCAATTGATTTGTAAATTCACCTTTGCCGCCACTATCACGCGCGCGAGCTGTCCACTAACCGTCAATTTCGAAGAAAATTAATTATCTCTTTAAATATTCCTCATATGAAAATGTATTTCAAACAAGAGTTGTAGAAAAAATATCTACAACTTATATATATATATATATGTATATATTTAGGGCAAATAGGTTCAGTTGTGTCTCTCTTGTGCTGACGAAGGAATCATCCCAAAAGCTCTAACCTCTACAAATGTGTCTCTCTAACACCCCAGCGGCTCTACTTCCGGTAAGTGTTCACTGGGTTTCCTTCAACACCTAGTTGCCCTAAATATCCTTACTTACCTTTCCTCTTCCGTAGTATATATATATATATACACACACGCACATATATACACATACTAGCAGGAGTGCTTGATGAATTTCAACGGATTTAGTGAATCTAAAACTTCGACCGTGTAACATGTAAGCATCGCAAGAATAAGATAGTACTACCTCCCCGTGCCTTCCACCCTCTCCTTCCCTTCTCCTCCTCCCTCCCTTCTCTCCCTTTCCCTCCCTCCCCCTCCATCTCCCACCCTTCCCCTCCCTCTCTCCACCCCTTACCTCTAATTTCCTCTCTCCTTCTCCCCCCTCCGTTACCATCCATCTCTCTCCCTCCCTATCTCGTATTAAAAGCATTCAGAGCGGACAAACTTAAAAACATTCTCCTTTATATGTTAGATTAGAAGATAATTCAATTAAAAACAACAAATATTTGGTTTCCATGTAAACAAATTAAAATCGTACACAGAGATTGACAAAGGATATTACGTTAAAATTTTTCCCCTATAAATGCATTGAACTCTCAATTTCTGCGACAATGGAGTTGTCATGGTCGCTTATAATGGGTATTGTAATAAAACTGATAAAATCACCTATTTTATTGATTCTTAATGCATATTTATGCTAATTGGATCAGGATTCAAGTCTGAAGTTCGTACCATGTTTCTAAGTAATTTTAAAATTGAAATGAAAAATAAGCTGCATTCGTCCTTATGTTATTCAAATGGAGAAAATGAAAAAAAGAAAAGTTTTTTAATTTAGACAGGTGAATCAAATCGATATAAAAACTTTACTATACCACCGTACTCGTTATTCTGTTTAAAATGATACCTTTCTCTTGCTTCTACGATCTGAAGTTTTCGAGTTTTAAAATTATGATACACACACACATTCATTTATATATATAAACAAAAATTCAGTTTTAGGCGAGATATTTAAGAAAAACGAAAATTTGACAAGGGTAAACCGCTACTTCCGGCTGACAGATTGTTATAAAAATCTTTTTTAAATCTTAAGAATATATATAAAATCACAAATATAGAATTTCATGCTGATTTGATGAATAATTTTCGAGTTAGAGCCCCCACAAAATTTCTGTCACACACATACGGACGTAAAGACACACAGACATCATCGAGAAAACGGTCAAAACGTGTTCAGGGGACCTCAAAACGTGTATTTACGTTGAAATCTCGAATTCGAATTTTTTCATGAAAACAATACGTATATATATATATATATATATATTTACTTTATACATATATGCAGGAAGTAAAAATATCGAGCTTGCCTTACGACTGAAAACATTGGATAAATAAGGTCGCTTTAATATGCACATATAACGGTTAGGTAAACCATATATTAGTCGCGCATTGTGCCATACTATGTACAGTAGGCACTAGGGCCTCATGTTTGAAGGAACCGCAAGATTTCAGACGCTAGAAAAAGATATTAAAAAGCACATCGAATTATTTTTATTGTTTTCTACTGTATTTTTGCAAGTGAAAAACAAAACATCTTTGTGTTTTTATTTTGACTTTGTTTCATTAATGTTAAACGGTGGGACTCCATTTAATCTAGCACCTAAGACCTCCCCAAACGCCATAATGCTCTGCTGATATACTCTTTACAATACATGGTATTTTCGGCAGGAAATCAGCCGTCATCAGCGATGATCCACAGTTATTTATTATTTTTTTACTCTATCCTTTTCTGGTAACTGTAACTACCGAATTTATATATTGAGTCCTTTCGATAATCGAACGAGCGTGGTACTTCGCGAGGCGATCGCTCGAATTTGTGACGGATTATTTAACCCTCAACCGGGCGATTTTAATCCCGTAGTTAAGTGGGACGAACTCGGAGGGGGAGCGCTAATCATTCGCACGCATTCACACTCAAGCGAAGTGAAGGGAAGCCCGTAGCCGTTCGTAAGCCCATTACACGAGAGGAGAGAGATTCGCCGACCCTCTGGTTTCACGTCCCCTCTGTCCCGAAAAGGAAGGACTGTCATTTAGGATTCCGCCGACGGCTCTCGCAATTAGCGGACGTAGAGAGAGAGAGAGGTAGGATGAAAATCTCGCCGTCGAAGACGAGAGGAGTGGCAGGCGTGTTGGAAGCGGAGGATTTTAAACCACTATAGGACTCCAATTCAAGCGAATCATCGCCTTCCCAGATTACTCAATGCTTAATTGGGACTTGATGACTCCTAAATACGTGTAAGACTTTACTACAGCCCCGAATGAAGTAGAGAATAGGCTGAGCGGTTTCTACGAAATGTCCGGAAATTATCGATGCGTGGTCGCCGGTTGATAATGTTCAAGGTCCGTCTGTTAATGTGATTAATTTTCTATAAATGTTCATATGCTGATTGAATACGGACAGGCAGAAATTTTGAACTGGTCGTTTAAAAAAAAAAATCGGTACAAGATACATTGTACAAACTTTCTCATATAGGTACTAATGCGTCGTTTAGTTATCTTTAGAAAATGAAAATCGTATCAGCAGGTTTTCAGAAAATACTATTATTGTCAAAGTTGCCCAAGAATAAACTAGCATTATATTAATTCATCGAGAAAAATAAAATAAGTAGTAATATTGAAGAAGTAAACTCAAGTAACTGTACGAAATTTGATCAAAATCGTTAGAGCCGTTTTTGAGAAAATGGAATTATTGTTAAAGTTGCCTAGAATAAACTAGCCTTATATTAATTTTTTGAGTAATTTGAACTATACAATATTATTGAAGACGTAAACTCAAGTGACTGTGCGAAATTTGATCAAAATCGTTAGAGCCGTTTTTGAGAAAATCGGATAGTTGTTAAAAATGCGTAGAATAAACTACTCTTAATTATTCACCAATGTCAACCATTTCTACATATACTCTGCTCAGTCTGATAAAATGCCTAAATACGAGATTTCATACATTTTCTCTCTACCGTCTAGGCTCCGGAGCCAGTAACAGACAGACAGACAGACAGACATCATTGCAAAAACCACTTTTTCGGATTCAGCGACACCTAAAACGTATATTTCTGTAAAAATCTCGAGATCGAATTTTTTCGCGTTAACATTACTTTCTCGATACTTCGTATGAGAAAGTAAAAAACAAGGGTACTTTCCTGCTAGCCCCACAGATAAACTGTCCCATAAAAACATTATCACGCTGCTAGGGTCACGATTAACAATTGAGGGAACTACGTTTTATTTGTAGATCGAGTTAATATTAGACCTGATTGGCCAGTCTCGACATTTACAAACTCAATCACCGGACAACGGGGAGGGATACTTTGGTTCCGGGCGAGGCGAAGGGCGCGGTAGCGCCCGGAGACGACTACCCATTAAAACAAAGCGAGCCGAAGGCTCGTCAATATATCCTTTCAATGTTATATCCTCTTGACTGTTGCGCCGCAAATGGAAGGATATATTGACGAGCCTTCGGCTCGCTTTGTTTTAATGGATAGTCGTCTCCGGGCGCTACCGCACCCTTCGCCTCGCCCGGAACCAAAGAAACCCTCCCCGTTGTCCGGTGATTGGGTTTGTAAATGTTGAGACCGGCTAATCAAGTCTGATATTTAGGTATCAATGCTTGGAAGTTCATCTCCACGTTCTTATTTATTTAACATTTCCTTAGCGATAATGTTTTTATGGGACAGTTTATTTGTGGGGCTATAACACGACAGTACCAAAACAAGTTAGGAAAGTGTACACCGTATTACAATTGGGCGCGTTTCGTGCAATGGAATATTTGAAAGAAATGATATACCTGTATCATAAGGAAAAAGCGTTTTAAAGTTCTTTTGTTCGGCATAAATACTCCATTTTCTTCCTATTTAAAAATATTATATGCACAGGTAAGGAAACTAAACGTATTTTTTGTGAGATTGTATATGTTAGCAACAATGATGAAGTAACTTTGCAAGAAATTTTCGAAACTCAACTGGAATTAAGACATTCCCGTTTGATTTTCTTGATACTCCTACGATAAAAATGTATAGGAAAAGAAATGCTCGACTAGTTCTACATGTTTTATTTGAAGACAGTGTTGATATGATCAATATTTTACGAGATATGACGGAAAGTTCATTTTATGTCACCAGTAAAGTGGTACCCCTGATTGACTTACGTGATTCCTTTACGTGATTTTCGTATTATCTTTGAATGTAAGTCCTTAATATAAAATTTCATGAAAATCCGTTCAGTAGAAGACGAGAACGAACATGCGGACGGACGGACGAACAGACCGACGCTAATAGGTGCCTCTGCTGGAAGGGAAACGCTCCTAGAACGTGCTAAATATTCACAGTATAGTGCCAACGTTCCAATTAAATCAAAGTCTGTTGAAATGCCATTCTATGATAATTTTATACCAATTGTAGAATTTACTATAAAATCTAATGAGTTTAATAATCGTAATAACTAAGTTTGCGCGAAAAGAAAACATTGCCTGTGATAGTACCTACATTACGGGACCTTTTCGTATCTTTTGATTCAGAGACTTTCATGAATCACTTGAGAATTATAGTTATTTTTTTAGAATCAGCTTTCACCACATAGGTACATCATTGTATCCGAAATGACCATCATAACCTTGTTATGTATATCGGAGACAACCGGGATAAGAACTTAATTATTAAATGCTTATTATTGAATTAGTCTTTCCTCAGATAAATATCAGTTGATATTACTTATCCAAGGAAATTTCACCGGCGTTAAAATGTAGAGGCCGTTCCAGACTTACGATGTTTCGACTTACTATAAACCCGGACCTACGACATTTGATATCTCGAAATCGACGTCTGATATCGTACCACAGACATACGACATTGGACATCCGATGCGATCCGAGTCTACACACTTGTGCGTATTTTCCACCGATATTCGGTTGGACGATACGACTACTGCGCGTTGTAGGTATTCATTTATTGATTGTTTTAAGTCTTAAAACTGTTTATTATACAATACATAACATTCATTGGTTATTAAACTATTCAATTATAGCAATAATAAGTCTTGGCACAAGGTTTCCAAGGTCCTGGAACGTATATCAATTTATAACATGTAAGTCTATGGGAAATTGGTATTCCACTTTAGATATTTCGACTTAAATGCGATTTTCAGAACGCATTAGGGTCGTAAGTCAAGAGTATTTAAACAAATAGGTATAACAAACATTGTACAAACTTTCTCATATACGAATGCGTCGTTTAGTTATCTTTAGAAAAATATGAACTATGTAGATTTATTATAAACATCAACTCAAATAATTATACGAAATTTGATGAAAATCGTATGAGCCTTTCTTTAGAAAATCCAATTTTTGTTAAAGTTGCCCAAACTAGCCTTATATTCATTTTTTAAAAGAAATATGAAATACTAGCTGAAACGCCCGGCTTCGCTCGGGAAAGAGTGGCAAACGATTTTTATTGCTCGGGGCAAACGTTCCCCATTCATTAATTCGCAGGCGATGCTTGCATTAACATTTAGGTACTATTTTATGTATTGTAGTGTACGCATTAACGTCTTACTTAATATTCACATGGATAGATGCACCGAAGCCTTTAAAGCGGCAATAAAATTATGTGGATTATGTCAATACGAAAAACGTAAACAATAAACAACATCTTGGTTACCGAACAAATGTAAGTAGATGTATCGATTTATGTTGCGATAAATCTTTCAATGTAAATGGTAAAAGATAACAATGTTTTAATATTCCTTAAAAATCATTTCATTCACTTTAAAAGTATTCATAGACTATATTTAGGCATATCTTGGCGTTAGCTATTCTTCCTCTACGGCGTGCCACGGCGTGGATTTTTCTTGCATTAACCTTTACGTGTATACCTCCCTTTAAGGAGGACAACAATTAAGAAATTTAGCTTTGTTGCCGCCTGGAAAATGGACATCTAAACCGATAAATTTTGCGCTTAAAGGAAAAGTTCGAGCGGTTTAGCATGTAATACCACGAAACATGAACAGAATTAAAATATTCAGTCTTTCATGCGTAAAATAATCCATTTCCCGTGATCGTAAGTTAATATTTAGGTATATTTCTATCCACATCAGTGAAGGGCTGCATAGCATTTTGGCGTTTCTCCGCACCATTTCCCATTAGTTCTTATGGAAATAGTGTTTTGTTGACCCCATGGGGTATAAGAGACCCCACGGTCTGCAAACCTAGACCAAGTTCTTACTTTGGTCCATAGGACGGCCCATGAAACTTTTGAATTCGATAACTTCAACGGTGTAAAAACGTATAAAGAACATACATACACACACACTCTAAAATATGTATAAGAAGATGTAAAGATGTAATAATGCAGACATATACTCAAGTAATTGTATGAGATTTGATCAGAATCGTTAGAGCCGCTTTTGAGAAAATCAAATTGTTGTTAAAAATGCGTAGAATAAACTTCCCCTAATTATTGAGGAATGTCAACCATTTCTTCATAGCTTCTACTCTGTATGATCAAATGTCCAATTCATTTTGGCTCTACCGTTTAGGCTCTAGAGCCGATAAAAGACAGACAGACGGACAGAATTGCGAAAACCAGTTTTTCGGACTCGGGTACATCTAAAACGTATAATTCCATCAAAATCTCAAGGTCGAATTTTTACGCGGTAACAGTAATTTCTCAATATACTTCGTATATGAGAAAGTAAAAATTGCTAGTGGACTTTTAATAGGTTAAATACTGTTTAAAATGTTTTTTTTTAGACTGCATATGCCGAGTATAACAATATGCGATAAATACGAATGAACCGTACTTCGAGATAATTAACGAAATTCTTTATTTTCCCTTTTTCGACGGGTCTGCCGAAAACTGACGCTATGAGTTAGGCAGTTGTCACACCTAAATTGGAATGGGATAGGCAAGGGAATCAAATCTTCGGAGGAAACACTGAACTTTTGGTAGAGGGAGTTAGTTGTTCGGATGTAACTCTCCAAAGTGTTCCTCTGTATGTTACATATATATATATATTTACAGAAAACGGATGCATATACATATACATAGATACACAAGAATACATGGAGGCGACAATTCCCCCCGGCTCATCACTTCCCTCCCGGCACTCAACTCGAGGGACCAGGAGAATGGGCGCGATAAAACGTCAGTTCCCATCATAACAAGCGACACCCTTCATTGTATCTCTGGTTCACTCCATTTTGCGCCAAATCCTATTCTCCCTCGCTCGTTCGCCCATTCTTCCGCTTCTCTTCTTTCGAATGTGTTTCTGGATCATCCGAGTTCATTTTCAATTCCACTGTCACGCCATCTCTCTCTCTCTCTCATATATATATCTTTTCTCTTCTCTCTTTTCTCACTCCCACTCTCTCTCTCTCCCTCTCTCTCTCTCCCCTCTCCCACCCTCTCTATGTATGTGTGTATGTTTATGTTGTATATGTATATTCTTATATATTTTTATCTATATTTTTATATGATCTTTGTTATCTATGTTACTTCTTCTCTTTTATTTGTTGGTATTCAAATCCTTTATTCTTTCTTTCTTTAATTTTTTGCTTTCTCATATACGAAGTATATTGAGAGAGTAAACGACGCATTAGTATATGAGAAAGTTTGTACAATATACCGATTTTTACTTTCTCATATACGAAGTATATTGAGAAAGCATTGTTATCGCGAAAAAATTATACCTCGAGATTTTGATGGAAATATAGTTTACGTTTTAGGTGTACCCGAGTCCGCAAAGCCGTCTGTCTGTTATTGGCTCTAGAACCGAAACGGTAGAGCGAAAATAAATGAAATCTCGTACTTGGGCATTTTATCACACAGAATAGAATCGATGAAGAAATGGTTGACATAGCTCAATAATTAAGGGAAGTTTATTCTACGCATTTTTAACAACAATCTGAGTTTTTCAAAAACGGCTCTAACGATTTTGATCAAATTTCGTTCACTTATTTAAGTTTACGTCTAAAATAATACTATATCGTTCATATTTCTCAAAAATTGAATATAAGGCTAGTTTATTCTAGGCATGTTTACCAACAATGAGATTTTCTTAAAAATGGCTGCAACGATTTTGATAACATTTCGTTTAGTTACTTGAGTTTACGTCTGAAATAATACTACCTATATATTTAATTTTTCTCAAAGAATGAATATAAGGCTCGTTTATTCTTGGGCAACTTTAATAACAATTGGATTTTCGAAAAAACGGCTAATAGGATTTTCATCAAATTTCGTATAGTTATTTATGTTGACGTTTATAATGATTCTACATAGTTCATATTTTTCGAAATATAACTAAACGATGCATTAGTATATGAGAAATTTGTACAATTTATGTTGTACCGATTTTTTTCTTCTCTATCTATTTATGGATTTTTCGCGGTTTTTTTATACCTCTATCCTCTTCATAGGTGTTTTTTCCGCTGTGGGACTTTTTTCTGTGTTAAACAAAGTGTTTACACAGTTTTTTCCAACCCAAAAAACTAACATTCTATGGTGATTCTTTATGTTCAACTAACAAAATTTTAATCAATGTGTATGTGAAATTTTGTAATTTACTTGTATATAATATTCTAACCTGGCGAAGGGGTTAAATGTAAGAAGGGTCTTCACAGTCTCAATTTCGTCCTAAATAAAGTCCTTTTTCTGTCTGTCTGTCTCTCCTTCCCTCTCTCTAAATGTAAGAAGGGACTATGTAGTCTCAATTTCGCTCTAAATAATGTCGTCTGTCTCTCCCTCCCTCTCTCTCTCTCGACTTTGTACCTCTTTTGTTTTCCCTCCTCTGTCTCTTTTATCAAATCTTTTCCGTTTCTCTATTTTCCAGCCTCTCTATTTCTCTTTTCCTCATTCGCAGTTTTCCCTGCTCAGATTTTTGCTCCTTTTTTCAGTATGGTTTCCGATTATGGAAACGACTCTCATGAGATTTTCATGTCGCCTGCGTCGCTTTTTTGTGCCCCATGATTGTTTTTTCTAGACTTTTAACCCCTCCTGCAAACTGTTGCGAATGTAAATGGTAACGATGGGAAAAAACATATGCTGTCGCATATTTGGAATGAAAATGGCGCGGGTGTTTTTTCAATAAAAATCGTGTTAAAGATGAAATAACAAGTATATATGCTTGCATTTCAGATGAAAATGTAAGCCCCCATGGGTAATTCTTTCCTTTCCCTTTTCCTTTATCAACATTCAATTTCCATAAGGGTGGTTGAATGTAGAAGAGCAAAAATTTGCAAGATTCGACACTTCCGTGCATAATGATCCTGACATTACACCCTCTCTCTATTCCTCCAATTTTTATTCGTGTTAACGTATTCTTATGAAAATTACAATTCTTTAATTCCTTAGATCTTTTCATTATCATGAAGTATTCATCGTACGGTTTAGACTTAAAATGACTTCCAATTTTTTATTTATACAGGAATGTGGTGAAGTGTTGCTTAAGAAACCGTTATTGTTCCTCGTACAAAGTCTGATGTAAATTGATCCTAGGAAAGGATACCGAGATGTTTTTCTTGGTCTTCTCAACTTGTCATCTAAACAGTAATACGTATTTATATTCGTAAGTGAAAGGTTCTCACCATTTTATCTACGCTATTCCCAGCTATTTGTCTACACTCATCTATTTAAATGATGAACCATGTATGCGAGTCTGTCACGCTCATCACCACCGATTGTATAAGATCCAGGGGCACACAACTCAATAAATAATTATCCATTTGTAATTTCTTCAGGATGAGGGAGGTAGCTAGAGTTTTCCGGAGAGAGTTAAAGAGAGGAAATGGGATAGAAGGAGAGAGAGAGAAAGAATGGGAATATATTTAATTTTAATGCATTGTTCATGCATGCCAGTGATTTTTGACTAGCCAATACACTAGATTAGAAATAGTGTTCGACTTACTGTATTTTTTTAATATTCGCATCTTCTGGTGGAAAGTCCTGGCTCGTATAGATATGACACGTATGTACGCACACAATTAGACAGCACACATACCAAAGAAATCGTACACAAAAACGAACGCTTACATATAAACACACACATTCGCTGAAAAACAAACACGTTTTCTTTCGCATTGAGCCATTTCACGTCCGTTGTTTTCCGCGCGAGGCCGTTTTGTTTGCGGTGAGATGTTTCTCTCACGAAACGGTCTCTCTTTTTTTTTTAAAAAAAAAAAACAATCCGCGGTCCTTTTCAATCATCATCTTCCATCCACTCAAGTGAATCCGAAATGGCGGAAATTTTCTTCTCCATTTATTCCTGATAAAAGTCATCGCTTGTTGATATCCAGCGGGTTCTCATTGGATGCGTCTCGTTCCGCCATTCCTCGCGCCATTCTTCCACCTCATTCACTCCCCTTTATTCTTTTCTTCCTCTTCCCTTCTAACCTTGTATCTTTCTCTCTCCATTCCACTCATCTCTTTTATCTTTCCCATCACGAAACTCGGGGTAAAAAAATATGTGTATAAAAGTCTACCGAAAACTCTTCGCATCATCTGCCCTCCTCTTCTTACTGCCTCTCCACGTCCCACTCCCTTCCCCTACCAAACCTCCCCTTATATATATATATATATATATATATATATATATATATATCCTTTTCTGACCCTTTTCTCTTTCAAAAAAGTCCAATCTCTTGTGACGTGGCGCTGACTTTCAACTGACGGCTTTACTTATGGGAGTCTCCGTTGACGTTCTACTCGAAAAGGGAAAGGGATGTGAGGAGGAGAGAATAGGGAAGGAAGGAAGACTGGAAGATAGGTGTAGAAGATCTCACAGAGTCGAAAAAGGGAATTTGAGAAAAAGGACGAATTTGTTTTTGTTTTTCCGTTCCTTTGGTTCTCTTTGGAGGTCGGTTTTTCCAAACGGAGAAAATAAAGACAGGTCAAGGAGTGAAATAAAGATAGGTGTATATATATATATATATATATGAGAAAACAAGGTGTTAGATGTAGCCCAGTGGACACTTACCAAAATTGGAGAGCCGCTGAGGGTGCTGAAGACGTTTCTCTCCGTCGCCGACGAAGGGATTTGGCCCGAAAAGCTTCCTACTTTGTGTTATTTTCATGTGTCTTCAGCACCTCCAGCGGCTCTCCAATTTTGGTGAGACCACGCAAATCAGTTCTCTGGAAGGGACATTAAGCAGTTGGCCCCCTTTGTGCTCTTCGTAAGAGTAGACAGATGTCGGCATCGGGTTTACCTCCTCCCCTCTGTGTGCGTCTTGTGTGGAAGGCAGCGGGAAACCACCACGCCATATGTGTATATTCACTAGTCATGTCAAACCAAATAAAGCTTTAAAATTTGTGTTGTTTTTCGTGTCTTCAGCACCCTCAGCGGCTCTCCAGTTTTGGTAAGTGTCCACTGGGCTTCCTCCAACACCTTGTTGCCACATTTATATATATTCATGACAATTTTAAGGAGGGGATGATGGGCTTATCATTTTTCCGTTTGGTTATGGCCCTGTATCATGTCTTCAGCGAAAGGGGTTAGGGTGAAGGTGAAGGCGTTTTTTTTTCTTTTTGAGGAGAAGATAAAAATGTTCGAAAGGGTATGAATCAAGAGAGAGGATGAAGGGATCGAGTTGAAGTCGAACGGGAGACCCCCCCCCCCCCCGAAGAAGATTTATCACCCCTTTATTTGTTTTTATTTTTATAGTAAGCGAATAAGCAGCAAAGAATACCTACTAATAATACGTACTTCCATTTATGTTCCGACGATGACTTCCGCGTGATTTCCGGAGTTACGCGAATTAAGGCCAACTCATAAACACAGAGAGAGAGACAAAAGGTGAGCGAAATTTTCAAACTTTCTCTCTCACAGGAAGCATTTCTATGGGAATAGCCAAAGTCAACATCCCAAGTACATATGATATTTTTATTTCCGGTAGGATAAATTCAATGGACGACCCTCCAAATAAAAAAGTCCGTACAACATACATTGTACAAACTTTCTCATATACGTACTAATGCGTCGTTTAGTTATCTTTAGAAAATGAAAATCTTGTTAGCCTGTTTTTAGAAAATCCAATTTTTGTTCAAGTTGCCCAAGAATAAACTAGCCTTATATTCATTCGTTGGGAAAAATGAAATACGTAGTATTATTGAAGACGTATACGCAAGTAACTGTACGAAATTTGATCAAAATCGTTATAGCCGTTTCTGAGAAAACAAATTATTGTTAAAGTTGTCTAGAATAAACGCCTTATATTCATTTTTTGAGAAATAGAACTATACAGTATTATTGATCAAAAGAGTTTGAGCCGTTTTTGAGAAAATCAAATTGTTAAAAATGCGTAGAATAAACTACTCTTAATTATTGATCAATGTCAACCATTTCTATGTATACTCTGCTCAGTATGATAAAATGCCTAAGTACGAGATTTCACTCATTTTCGTTCTACCGTCTAGGCTCCAGCGCCAGTAACAGACAGACAGACGGCATTGCGAAAACCATTTTTTCGGATTCAGCGACACCTAAAACGTATATTTCCGTAAAAATCTCGAGGTCGAATTTTTTCGCGAAAACAATACTTTCTCGATACTTCGTATGAGAAAGTAAAAATAATAGCCTGCTCGTATATTTTTTTGGTGAAGTGGTATTTGGATGAAAACGTAATATGTTCTGTAGTCCTTCTCGAACCGTGGGGATTACGCTCCAGCAGTTGTGGACCGTGATTTGCGAGGGCTTATGGGAAATTGGGGGTTAAACGGAGTGATCCTCGAGGACATACCTAAATTCCTGTAATAAACGAACGTAAAAAATAAGCATGTCATATTTAAAAACACTTTTATAAAAATACGAAATAAAATGCCTTCAAAGAGGCACTTTAGATTGATAAAAACACTTTTATTTTATAAAAATACGAAATAAAATGCCTTCAAGGAGGCACTTTAGATTGATAATAGTATAACAGCAGAGCAGTCTCTGCTGACTCCGCCCACCTGTAGTTTGGTTTCAAATTCTCCAAATAAATTTCCTCGAACCGACTAATATCTGGTCATATCGGGAGCTTAAAAACCCTTTTCCCCATGTCTCTCCTTCTGGTATAGACTAGTGAATACGTGGTTCCTTTAATAACATAAATTTGAGTACTAATAAAATTAGCCATGGCGAAAAATCGCGTATACTCAAGACTGGATACCGCGGTTGGCAAAACGATGTAAAGATTTTCAACCGCGGTTGGCGAGGGAATTTTATATATATTGCGCGATGAAAATACATCTCCCCTTTTCAACGAAACTATTTCTAATTCTTGTTTGAACTGCTCTGCAAAAAATACGAACACATGAAATATCATACGGAATATCATCATGCTCGGTGCCCTCCAAACTTCACAGGATGAAATCAAATGCACTTTGCTGACACAAAAACCATCCAATTTCGAATTTGACGCAAGAAGTGAAAAAAAAACCTCCGAGTGTGACAACCGCTCGTCCAATAAAATTGCTTCCAGAGTGTGAAAAGTTTGAAGATGTTTTTCGCTCACGGCTCAACTTAATGTTTTATGTATTATTCTGCGAAGGGTAATATCTTCCATTTTGTTTACAACGATTCATTACGAATCAATCTCATAAAAAAGTCAACTTGATCGATTCAAGTTGGAAGTCACTTTGCCATGGAAACCTAAAAAATATGTATCAAGGATTTTAAAAAAGTATTGGAGTATTCAGGACAACGCGCAGTTGTGTTTCCCTCGCTACGTCCAAAATCTAAGTATTCCTCTGAACGTGTACGTAATCATCGCACGAATTAAGGGGGAGGAGTTCCATTCACACGATTATCCGCTTAAGCGTCGAAACGGAGTGAGCTCGCCCGAACATTAGCGAAAATGGCGAACGGGTTTCATAACAGCAACCCTCGCTAATGGCGGCGTAATGTCCTTGCGCATCTTTCTCACGACTCCTAAATGAAACCGAGCCCACAGAACAAGATACCGCGGAACTCAAAAGTGTCGCACAATCTTGCAGGCCTAATCGAGTATGTAATTTACTATTATTACTCTACCAAATTCAAGAAGAAACGCCTCCGGGCATTTGTCCCAGTACCATCATTTATAGCAATACAATGGCACGAGTAGCTTTTCAATCGTTCAAATTAAGTTAAGTAGTGGGAAATGTGGAAACAGGTGAAAAAATCTGCTATGACTGGGAATCGAACCCGGGTATTCAGCTTGCCGGGCGAATATTCTGCCATTGAACTACCGTATCAATCAAGCGCTACTGTTTCAGAACGAGTATATTTTCTTCGGTTGTAACCGGGCTAGCCATGCTAGTATCAACCAGCCTCAACAGATGTCCTCAAGAAACAGGAGAATTAGTCTGCTACGGTAGTTCAGTGGTAGTGTATCCGCCCGGCAAGTGGAAGATCCGGTTTCGATTCCCGGTCATAGCAGATTTTCTTCACGCTTCACATTTCCCATAATTCCAGCTTATGCTTGTCGCATAAGGATGTTCGGGTCATTCATTCCGTCAATTTATCAGTCGTTGAAATCAATTTTCAGTCATTGAAACTTTCCATCCCGTTCTATCCTGTGTGATGAGGGCCTTCAAATCCCTGTAAGTTGCAAACATTCATCCATGATATTGCAACTTAGGTCTTTCTCACCTCATTTCCACTTTGTTTTTATTGGATCATCGATTTTAAAATGCCATCGTGTTTTAAAAAGTTCCCTATCGACATCACTTTTCTTTTTAATTACTTTTACTATAACTGTCTCTTCTATCCTTTCTAAGATTTTTATGTGTCCATTTGACTTTCAAAATATCTGTCCAACACCAAGGCCCTAAAGTCTCTCTGTTCGCTTCTCCTATTGTCCATCTCTCGTTTCTTTTACAAGACTGTACCCTAAACAAAATTTTTGCCGAAATGACTATTCTTACTTATATTTATGTTGTGATATATTTCTCTCAATAAATTATTATTTTTCTTGGCTTATTCCGGATTTTATAGCTTTTTCCTCAAATTGATATCTGTTCCTATACTGCGGTTTAGAACGCTAGTTTGGTTTTTGATTTGTTGATGTTCATTTTATAGTAACAATTGAAAATGTAAACGAGTTTATTATTTAAACTATAACTTGACGGAGGAGAGAATCTCATTTCCGTGTTATTTCAAATTTATTTGTGTCATTAAGAAATTCTGTCCATCTACTGTTATGGGAAATCATTAAAAAAATCCAGAAAATGATTTTGGCGATGAGTTATTACGACCAACAAATAAAATGTAATCCTCTTTTCTCATCAGCTGTAACTGCGGCGTTGAACAGGATTGCGATGCTCGTCAAACTCGTGACGAATTGGTTGCCAAATTGGTCACGTGATTCAAATCATACGCAGTATAAATGCGGAATAATTTTGAACTCTGTTTTAAACTGTAGCATTTATAATAAATTATTAGTATTATTTATTCGGAATTTTATGTATCATTAGTTACAATGAATTGGCTCAGAAAAAAGCAAAAGTAGTGCGCATGAACCTACAAGATTAACATAGAATAATATGTGGATACCAAGATCATAAACGCAAATTTAAAACTTCAGCGAGACACTTGTAATAATTTTCGTTAAAAATTTCTCCGAGCAGTGAATTTGAAGAAAATATTCAGCTTCAATTGGAAGATTCGTCACATTTGTGCGATCGTATTGGAAACCCCTTGCGTTCTAACGACGACGCGGAAAATAGAAATCGAAACGAAAGTCGAATCGCAGAAGTTCTCGGGATCCGAATCAATCTACATACCACTTGACGATACTCTGAGACTTAAATAAATCCTCTTCTGGAAACATTAGAAAACTATGGAAGAGATCCCTCTTTTTTTTCTCGTCTAAAGTGAAAGTGAAGAGATCACTTCTCAAGTGAAAGCGAAAAAATATTTTTTGGGGATGCGGAAATGGCAAAGAATCGCCGACAGTCTACTCCTCTAGAATCTGGAAGAAGAAGAAGAAGAAGTTTTCTCGCGAAAAATGAAAGAATAGCGATCAGACGAGAGAGAGAGAAAATAAAAGTTCGAAAAATAAAAGAGAAAAGGGCCGGTGGAGGAGAGATGATGGAAAAAAAGAATAAGAAAGGCTCGGGATACGTTCCCTTTTATTTATCTGTCATACCTCGATTTCCCGGGAAATATTGAGTGAAGAAATGATATTCCCGTGAAGCGAAAGGAGTTCCTGAATCGAGGGTTTTTCCTTTTTTATTTAACCTTTATCTCGACTTAATATAATCTCCACGTCGATTTCACCATCAGCGTTCACTTTTATTCGAGAGAAATGAATTTTAAGAGGATATGCGCGTTATGTATTTCGATTTCGAAATCTCTGTTTCGTTTAGGTCGAGTGTTTTTATATAATTGACATCCGCTGTGTTCGCTGTTTTTTTATGAAGGTGCTATTTTTATTCTATTACCGGCAATGTTTTCAAAGACAAATCAATAATGTTTTTTCAGTTAGTTCATGACTAACGACAGACCAGAATGTGTTTTTATTCTAAAAACGAATTATCGACCTTACCTTACAGCTAAAACGAAATTGCCAAATTACATATATAAATTCAATATATTTTTTTAATCTTTCCTTTTTTACTTTCGCGGCTCTAGAGCCTAAACGACCGAGCGAAAATGAATGAAATCTCGTACTTAGGCATTTTATCATACAGAATAGAAGCTATGAAAAAATGGTTGACATTGCATAAAAATTAAGGGCAGTTTATTTTTAATCGGTGAAACATCACTGATGACGACTGCTTTGTAGCCGAAATACGCGTCCGATTACACCAACTTTTTTTTATGGCTGCTGAAGGGGTATATGGTTTGTCCACCTGAATGTTTGGTCATTTCTGTTTATGTTTTCATAAAAACCTCAAAAAATAAATAAAATTTGTCATGGAATTTTACCTTTGAAGTTCTGTGACTTCCTTGTTTGTGTGTGTACGCATCCGTGTTTATTGGATACCAATTAGGGATAAGGGTGAAATAGTGGACACTTACCTGGTAGGGTTAACTCTCCATGAGCCAAAATTTTCGGTTCGATCCCGGTCCTTTCAAAATTGAGCACATCTCCGACCTGATCCGAATCATTAACACATTTTTGGTTCCCAGGCCCAGCCAGTGTCCCGAATTTTATTTTATTAGGACCAGCAAGTAAAAATGACATTTTATACGTTAAGAATCCAGCAAGAATGTACTCACTGACAGTGACAGTGTGAGACAGTGCTAAGGAAAAAGTATCTTACTTGTTGATTTTATGATAACTCTGTCTTCCCTTCTATATATATCATCATCATCAGCCTTTTTCAATCCACTGACGGATGAAGGCCTCTCCCAGACTTTTACAGTTTTCCCTCCTCCAAGTTTGCCCAAAGAAATTAACTAGCTCTCTGTCCCACCTGTCTTTCGGTCATCTTTTCGGTCTCTTGATGTATCTTGGGATCCAATCGATGACACTGGATGTCCAACGCTGGTCATTTCCTCTAGCAATATGGCCCGCCCACTGCCATTTTAGTGCCTTCACTCTTCTAATCACGTCACAGACTCACGTCTTCATTCTTACTCAGTCGTTTCTCTTGCGGTCTCTCTCTCTCTCTCTCTCTCTCTCAATATATATATCCGTCTATCTGCGGAAAATGAACTTTTAAAAGAGATATTTGGAACGTTTATTGGTAGAGAAGAGGGGAGTGGTTGGCTGTACAGGTTAAAACTCGGTAACTTCTTCCAAGAAATCAGTGTCAGGGTTTTGCTAGGAGATGTAGCGGAGAACGCGGGATAGCTTCCAGATCGCTTTTAATGAAATTTCCCTCACTTTTGAGAACGTGTAAGGTCTCCAATGCGTTCACTTTTCTATTTGCGAGTGTCATTAATTTCGAATTGTTAATATTGTAATATTTGTCAAGTGTACCGATCCGATACGTGTTTAACAACAGTATCCACTGTGCTTGAAGTGTGGCATGTGTTCTTTAAAATGTGTTTGTATTAGGCTTTTTGTTTGACCCATATAACTTTTGTGTCGTTGGGTGCCGTTTATTTTTTTTTAATCCGGACTTCCCTTGTGTATAGTACGGTTCTCAAACTCAAATCGAGACGGTGGGAAATATGGAAACAGCTGAAAAAATCTGCAATGACCGGGAATCGAACCCGTTCTGAAACAGGAGAATTTGTCTGCTACGGTAGTTCAGTAGCAGAATATCCGCCTGGCAAGTGGAAAACCCGGGTTTGATTCCCGGTCATTGCAGATTTTTACTTTCTTATATACGAAGTATATTGAGAAAGTATTGTTATCGCGAAAAAATTCGACCGAGATTTTTACGGAAATATACGTTTTATGTGTCGCTGAATCCGAAAAAGTGGTTTTCGCAATGCCGTCTGTCTGTCTGACTGTTACTGGCTCTAGAGCCTAAACGGTAGAACGAAAATGAATGAAATCTCGTACTTAGGCATCTTATCATACTGAGCAGAATATACGAAGAAATGGTTGACATTGCTCAATAATTAAGTGAAGTTTATTCTACGCATTTTTAACAACAATTTGATTTTCTCAAAAACGGCTCAAACTCTTTTGATCAATAATACTGTATAATTCTATTTCTCAAAAAATGAATAGAAGGCTAGTTTATTCTAGGCAACTTTAACAATAATTTGTTTTCTCAGAAACGGCTACAACGATTTTGATCAAATTTCGTACAGTTACTTGAGTATACGTCTGCAATAATCCTACATATTTCATTTTTCTCAGTGAATGAATATAAGGCTAGTTTATTCTTAGACAACTTTACCTAAAATTGGTCTTTCTAAAACCCGGCTCATACGATTTTTATTTTCTAAAGATAACTAAACGACGCATTAGTACGTATATGAGAAAGTTTGTACAATATATGTTGTACCGATTTTTTGGTGAAGAGATTTCGTATTATGAGTTGTATTTGTGAGAGTGTTTGTAGACACACTTCAGTCTAATTTATGAATTGAAGCACTTTTAATAAAGAGACGGGTTGTTTGTTTAGAAGTCGTCACGAGTCGGCCCCTCGTAATAACTGCATTTATGCCTGGTGAAAATTATGGAACAAAACGACCCTTACATGGACAATTTTTCGTTTCTAGTCCCGGCCCAAGCTTTTCAGCATAAACAGAGCCGGCCGTCTACGGCGATATAGGGAGATTTGCAGTAAAAGCTCTCCGGCGTCCATCTTTCATCCACTCCTGAAAATTAACCACGGTAGTGCCTCGACAATCGGTGCTTTGAGTACACGTGGTTAAAAAATTGCGCGCCGTTTTACCAACCTTGGTATGCAGCCTTTTGAGTATCCACTGTTCTCCACAAGGCCGTTGCTAATAATTATTTTTCTAGTATTAAAGTTTACCTTAGCGAAGAATCTACGTAGTAAATATCCCTTACACGATGGAGAGGCGCATAAAAGAGGAAATTTGCAGTTCCCGATAAGACCTTGCATTTTTCGGGATGTGAATTTTCGAGGAATTTAATGGATTTACCAGCATTCTTTGAATTTAGGTTATGGGTCTTCCATACAATAGCCGTGGTCACTAACTCCTCTGAGGTTGAATTTAGTCTGTGTTTGAGAGGCAAGAGTTTAGTTCGCCCTTTCGTAGGAATTTTCGTTTTTATTTTTATAATTTTTGAAAAAATATAGCAGATTTGTTTTTAATCCTAATTGTAAGAGGTACATTATAGAACTTTAGATATGTCTTTCAGGTATCACTCTCGCAAATCCCCCTTAATATCTCATAAGCCCTTGCCAAGCCAACCGCGCTTTTGACAATCCCAGTTTAAGTCAGAAACGTGACCCCCGTGGTTAGCGAGGGACTGCCGTATTAATTTTCTCATCAGTTCCGAGAAGGAACCTATAGCCCCTAATTTATATTGCCTATTGAATTGAGAGTGCAAAGGATGCACCCGTGACACTTTGTGTCTGAACGACTGGCGTGTACCGTTATTTGCCGAAAGATGGCATAGAGCATCAAAATATTTAAGGTCATTTATTGCAATGTCGTATGCTGAAAATCTCTTCCGCTAGATCATTGTTATTTTGAATGTTAAAAGTAACAAATTGAAGAGTTGCTAATCAATAACTCTTTAAAAATCAAAACGAACATTTACTTCATACGTTCTATAAGCTGATCTTGCCGGACTGTCCGTGGTACTGTTTGCATAACTGAGGATATAAAACATTCTTTATTCAAAAAAATAATAAAAATACTATAAAATAGATAATTTCATGGAAAATGTGTCATAAGCGCCTTTATTCATTACCAAACTGTAAATCTCTGTTGGGATATGTCAAACGTGATATAAAGTTTATCCGACCTGGAAAAGGTTGCCAAGTTCAAAATTTTTATAGAAAAAATGATCACGCATATAAAGTAACTTCTAATTTTCAAAGTGGGTAAATAATCATTCATTATTAATCAATCAAGCTAAGATAGATTTTCAAGATTGTTTCAGGCAGGCCGCAGACACGAACACAATTGATTTTTGGCTCCGTTCCTTTGTCCGTTTGGCTTTTAGCGTAATTTAAAAAAAAAGCTTATAAATTGTCCATGCGGGTCCGTTACTACGGTAAAGTTTCCTTTTGTTTACGTTGCTACAACATTAAAAGCGAATCGTAAATACGTTCAATTTACTTCAGAAAAGGGATTTAAAGAAATCGTACTACTGCAACTGCGGCGACGTATTTCTTAAGATAACAAGGAAAGAGAGGAGGTCGATCATTCCGAAAATTTACATGAACATTCTAGTTAACAAAAATCGCTTTTGGTATCTGCTTTTGCAGTTCTTTTTTAAAACTTGTTTTAATAGTTGTAGTAATCGTGTACTTTATCTGCCATCTTAGGTATTTCCAGTGCCCATAACAGTGTTTTAACGTTACCTTTTCACGGCTGTCGGAGATACCTATAGGTATTGTTTTTCAATATTTGGACACTTAAAGAACTAATTTTTGATCTCTCTCACTGCTTATCGGTTTTTCGGGCGAATGTTTCCCAATACGCGGAAAAAGTTATTTGGATAAAATTGCCATGAGTTTAGCTCCTATCTGTGAATATCGTATATCCTACTTTATCCTTCTTTTTAACGAGCCCTTTGGGCGATTGTGAGAGGGAGAGTGGAGAGAAAGGAAGGGGAGAGAATTCCAAACAGGCGATTTTATTTTTTTCATCCTCAGCGCCCGAAGAGATGTACCCTTATTCCCAAAATTAAATTATTCACTCCAATTTTCTCGCCTCGCCAATCATTCTGGGGCGAATGCTATTCTGTTATAAAGATAGAGGGAGAGAGAGAGAAATGAGAGAGTCGAATCGGAGGGGTGAGAAAACAGTTTGCGTTTAAAAAAACAACGAATCGCATGAAATTTAATACTATAAAGAACAATAAAAATCTCAGAAATCCGAATGAAAGTGTATAATTTACAAACGATCTCTTATGATTTTAAGCGCTGGGTGAGTAAATGGCGTTTTGTGAAGATCAAATTGAATATATTTGTTATTTTAGGTGTTCGCCAAAAAAACTGATCTCGAAGTCGATCGTTCGTGTGGTCGAACTTCGATATATCGTACCTCCAGGTATCGAAACTTCAATTTGACGAATCCGAATTATAGAAACGTCGAGTTATAGAACTTTATTTTAAAGTATTTCAACATGAACGCAAGGCATATCTACTCGTAGAAAATTCTAGTTTCAGAGGTTCGAGTTTTAGAGGATCGATCGTATTTACTCTTTCAATATATTCATCAACAAAAAACTCTCAACGATTCACGTTATTTCCGTTGGTTTGTGCTACAAGAAGATTTCTCATAGAATTAAAACGAAAATTATACTCGCGTAACAAACTTTTGTTCATTCGGTGGAAAGGGAATGAATAATTTCATTTTTAACAAAAAAACCTCTTTTGTGTACAAAAAACACGCTACTTCAAACTCCAAACGTTTTGGGAGGAAAAGTCGAACCTCAAGGGAAACAAAAATAATATTAGACAAAAAATTCAGGTTATAGAAGAAAAATAACGTGAAAAATATTTTGTCCTGTGAAATGAATTCACTACGAGTTATGGACGTTCGACTTATAGAAGTTCGACTGTATGTTTATTACATTAGATAAATTTTTGGATTCCCCCATACACAAAATATTATCCTCTTCGAAGCCGTTTCAAAGTATATTTAACCTCAAAAAAAAAAATATATATATATATCATCATCATCATCATCAGCCTTTTTCAGTCCACTGACGGATGAAGGCCTCCCCCAGACTCTTCCAGTTTTCCCTGTCAACTGCCTCCCTCCTCCAAGTTTGCCCCAAGAACTTAACAATCTCTCTGTCCCACCTGTCTTTCGGTCTTCTTTTTGGTCTCTTGATGTTTCTTGGGATCCATTCGATGACACTGGACGTCCAACGCTGGTCATTTCTTCTAGCAATGTGGCCCGCCCACTGCCATTTTAACACCTTCACTCTTCTAATCACGTCACAGACTCCCGTCTTCTTTCTTACCCAGTCGTTCCTCTTGCGGTCTCTTCGGGTGATCCCTAACATGCATCTCTCCATGCCCCTCTGTGTTGTTTGCAGGCGCTGTATCATTCTGGCATTCATGGTCCATGTTTCACAACCATATGTCAGAACAGGCAGAACACATTGGTCATACAGTCTCCTTTTTAGGAAGACTGGAATATTTGATTTAAAGATGTTCGCATTCTTGCCAAAAGCACTCCATGCCATCTTCACTCTCCGGTTGATTTCTCCAAGAAGCGAACCATCAGTAGTGATGAGTTGACCCAAGTAAACATAGCTGGTTACTTCTCCGAGTTCTGCTCCGTTGATATGTATCTTCTCAGAATTTGTGAAGAAGTTGTACATAACCTTTGTTTTTATTAAGATTCATCTTAAGTCCAGCTCTTCAGTTCTTCTACGGAGCTCTTCTGGGCTTCCTGCAAACAGTATGATGTCATCTGCAAAGCGCAGATGACTCAGATGTTCTCCATTTACCTATTTGTCTTTTTATTCCAAGTCAAGCGTTTTGAATATTTCCTCTAGAGCTGCTGTAAATAACTTATGGGACATAGTGTCTCATTGTCTCACTCCCTTTTCGGTCTTAAAGGCACTCCTTTCTTCATGGAGCTATACAGATGTTGTAGCATTTTCGTAGATATTCTTGATCAAGGTTATGTACGTTTCTTCTACTCCTTGTTTCTTTAATGCACGTAACACCGACGAAGTTCGGACAGAGTCGAATGCTTTCTCGTAGTCGATAAAACACATACATAGAGGTAATTCATACTCGTTAGTGCGACTGATTACCTCTCTCACGACTTGGATGTGGTCCATCGTGCTATACCCACTGCGAAATCCAGCTTGCTCTCTGGGTTGGGCAGAATCAAGATGGTTTTGAAGGCGCATAGTGAGTATTTTGGTGAATATTTTGTAGACTGTTGGGAGTAGACTGATCGGTCTGTAGTTATTCAAGTCTTCTTTGGAACCTTTCTTGTGCAGAAGGATAATACATGCGTGGTTCCATGTTTCTGGTATCTTTTTCTTCCTCAGACAGGAATTAAAAATCTTAGCGAGAATTGTTTCCGTATGATTACCCAATGCTTTGAATACTTCCGCTGTGATACCATCCATTCCAGATGCTTTTCCATTCTTCATACTTCTGATTGCCTGTCTCACCTCTTCCGGAAGGATATCTGGGACCTCTTCGGTGGGCATGTTTCCATCATCATTTACTTCGTCATTTCCTAGAGGATCCTCATACAGCTTGGTGTAAAATTCTTATACCCGTTTCATGATTAGTTTCTTACTATGGGTTATGGAGCCGTCTTCTAGCATCAGGGCCACCAGCTGTCTCTTTCCGATCGAGAGATGTTGCTTCATTTTCTTGTAACTTCGATTGTTTTCTATGGCTTTCTCGATTAGCTCATAATTATATTTTTTCACATCTTCCTTGATGCATTTCCTTATAGTTTTGTTTAGTTCTGCAAAATGGATCATTTCTTTAGGATCTTCATTAATTATCATTTTCCTTCTTTTTCCATCAGCAGTCTTGTTTTTTCGGTCAACTTTTTCTCTGGCTTTGTTTTAACTGTTCCGCCTATTTCTTCAGCAGTTTCCTTGAGTATCCCTATAAATAGGGATTCAACTTCTTGGTCTTCCAATGCACTGAATCGATTTTTCAGTTGGAGCTGAAATTCTTCTTTTCGTTCTTTTAGCACCTGCGTGTTGATAATAGACTTAGGCTTCTTCTTTATAAGCTTCTGTCTTTCTAACTTTGAGTTGAATTTTATTCTGCATCTTACCAAGCGATGGTCGCTTCCAGTTTTAAACTGGTTGAGGACGGAACAGTCTTCAGCCAATTGCTTCTTATTTACTAGTATGTAGTCAATTTCGTTTTTGGTACCATTGGGTCCTTTCCAGGTCCATTTTCTATTGTGATTCTTTTTGAAGAAAGTGTTCATTATATATAGACTAGTACATTCAGCAAAGTCTACAAGTCGGTCCCCTCGTTCATTTCTGTCTCCATAGCCCCATTTTCCAACTGCGCTGTCGTCTTCCTTTTGTTCTCCTACCTTGGCATTGAAATCACCCATGACCACTTTTAGATGGCTGCTTCCTTTGTCGTGCAGTTCTCCAACTTCTTGGTAGAAATCCTCCACTTCCTCTTCCGAGTATGATGACGTTGGCGCAGAAACTTGGACTATTTGAAATTGATATCTTTTATTTATCTGAAGCACTAGTCTAGCTGCCCGCTCGGATGAACTTTCCATTTCCACGATATTATTTTTCTATATTTTATTGACGATGAATCCAACTTCTGTTCTTCCTGTGTCTGTTTCCCTGTAATAAAAAATATGTCCACTCTTCAACTCCAATAGGCCTTCACCTTTTCTTCTCATCTCACTAAGCCCTAAAATGTCCCACTTGATCTTCTCCAGTTGTTCTTGGAGCTCTTGAAGTTTATCTTCACTGGACAAAGTCCGGCAGTTAAAGGTAGTTAGGTTGAGGTTAAAGGAATTGGGTAAGGATGAGAAAGAGTGGCAGTGGGCGTTTAACCTCCGGGGATTCTTAGCACCCTCTGCCTTCATGCCTTGTTCCTGACCACTGCCACGGTCAGAGGCAATCCAGCCTCCGGAGAATGAGGGCCGTTTTTTATGGGTGTACATATCATGGGGGGATTGTGGGCCTTAAAACACCACGCTGGCCCAGAGCGGGTTGGTGAGTACCTCTTTCACTTTGGCCGGAGATATTGCAGAAAGACTTCACAGCATGGTTGAACCTACCAGTGTCCGAGGACACCACTGTTCTTCGCCGCTTAGACTCCGTTTACACCCTTCAGCCGACTTTGAGGCAGTTGGAAGGGATATATATATATATATATATATATATGTATGTGTGTGTGTGTGTGTGTGTGTGTGTAGTAAGGTCAATAGGAAAATAGACGAAATGAATTTCGATAAATGCTCCCTTTTCGATAGGTTTTTTTTATTTCTCTCTTTCTCTTTTTTCTATTTTGAAAATTATTATTGGAGATAAAGAAGTAAACTCGTTCGTCTCTTCTCCTCCGTATATATTTTTGTCCCCTCAGAGAAGAAGTCTTCCACAAGCGACAACAAAATTTTCGGAGGGCAAATAAATTTTTAAAAAATGCAAATATATAGGTATATATATGTAGATGCAGCGAAGGAGAAACTGGTTGTTGGGGAAGGGTTAGGTAAACAAACAAAAGGCTGTCTACGCTCCCCTATATCTCTCTTTCTCTGTAACATAAACAGCCGAGCGAGGAAATAATAGAAGGGTGAGGAGAGTTAGCCGAACGAGAGTTGAATGGAAGTAGCCCTGTTGAAAAGAAAAATAATGCTCTTTTCAAAGAAAAGAAGTCGCCCGGGAAACAGCAACCGGTTGATGGATTAAGGTCTTAATTCGTGAAACCCGGGTCTGTTTTAATCTTCTCGTCTAACCGAGAGGAGAGGAGAGGAGAGTCGTTGATAACTTTTTTAGCGGCGTAATTACCGGATTTTCAAATTAAAGAGAGGAAACGCGACCCAGAGCCGTGGAAGTGCTAGGTGTAATTAGGACGAAAGAGGAAGCCCGAGGAAACAAATACACAAATCGGATAACATATTCGCTACCTTAAATGAATTGGTTGGGTTGGTTGTCACAGGATTTGCAGCCTTTCTGAGTAACAGAGCAAAGGAAAATTATGTAAATTGAAAATATTTAAAACTCGAAATGTGTTATTACTTAACACGATGACAACGTGTGTTGATATGATTATCTGTAACAAATGTCAATGTGTACAATCCAGATCGAAAGGGTCAGTCAACACAACAGCCGACTTATCGACAAACATCGTTTTTTAAGAAATTGTTTATACATCTTTCATATAAACGTAAAAATTAAATTTTAAAAATTTCTCGGTTAACGACAACACTAAATGCGATAGCCATTATTAATATCTTTTCTCATCATTGAAAGAATGAAAAATAAACTACTTTCAAATTACAGTAACTCAAACCTCGATAAAAGGCAGGAAAATTTCGACTGATGAGATATAAGAGCTTCATTTTAATGTGTACTAGTGAAATCGAGAAAAAGTGTCTAGTTCGATTAATCGAAATTTAGAGTCATTGAAGTGCAATAAAATCTAACAATTTAGAGCCATTACGAAAGAAATAAAATTTAGACGGTCTTATCGGACCTACTTGCATAATCGTTCCGTGCTCACATTTCCATGCCATTTAGAAGTGAAACGTTTTGCGCTGATATCTTTATGTTGACAAAACGCTTGAAAATCTATAGCGGTGTTTCTCAAATTATGGGCCGGGGCCCCCTATGGGGCCGAAGATTTATTTTAGATGATAGGTGAAATGCCAAAATATTCACGAATAATAAATTTCATCAGTAAATTTTAGAAAGTACGATGTGATAAATATTACTAACGTTTATATAAAATAAAGGATTTTGTATTAAGAGTTGAGAGTTTAAGAACCACTGATCTACAGCATGAGACGAAAATGCAGATCGAGAACGGGTCACACAGGCTCATCACCGGCGGCAATAGTGCTACACTGCCGCCCTTGCAAAAGCGTCGCCTTTGTGATTGAACTCGAGCCGTAACCCTGCCAGCAAAACCAAGCCAAAAACATATGCTCTCAGAGAGAATTGATTGAATAAGTTACCGTATTATCAACCAAGTTCGGATTGTCGAAATGATTGCTTAAAATATTGAAAGTTACATCTTAATGACGAAATTTAGACGCCCCTGCTAATCAAGACTCTTTCTAACTAAAGAGACACGTCGCTTGCGAATGACTTTCCTCAAAATGTACCGAAAGAGAAATTACTTCATTTAAACATAAAAGTCAAAAGGCCATAAACGACATTTATTTTTCGAGGCCACGTTTGTTCATTCGGGAGCGAATGCGTGGCGTCATCACGTTTAGACGCGGCCATAAACAACATTATTTTCCTAACCTGCCGCTAATTGCTCGGCTCATTATTCCGCACGAAAACACGAAGAAAGCATTCGTCACCGGCAGATCGACGAAACGCGATCCAGAACGGAAGTCTTCCGTTACGGGAAGAAGAAGATTTTCCCAACCGTGACTTTCAGAGGCGAAAGTAAAACTTCAGCAACTCCGCGACAGATAATAAATACACGGTGCGTAAATTCCACGCGAGAGTGCGTGGGAGTCGTCATTTGCAGGGAACGAGAAATCTTTTATTACGATCGAGCGTGCACGGAAACGGGGGTCAAGGGAAGGGTGGAGCGGAATAACGTGAGGATCTGGATGGGAGAAACAGTGAAGGCGTTTTTTTTTGATTTTTTATATTTTTTGTTACGCAAAAAACGTTTTTTTTTTGCTACACGGTTTTCTCGCGCTTCTCAGAATCCCGTGTCCCAACACCCCTTTAAGGCGTTCCTCATAAGGAGGAAAAACACGCGAGAACGCCCTGCAGTTTGCGCGTCCTGCGTGTCACGTCTCACTTTCGCCAACGATTCCTAGTTTATTGGACACAAAACTCACTCCTTTTCACGTTTCACCCTACCTCTCATAAATCTCTTTCCTTCGCCACCCTGTTGGATCGGATGGGAAAAGGACCTAAACATCGAAGAATTTATTCTTCCCACATAGATTACTTTTTTCCTTCCCAGACTCCTCTCTGGCGCATTTTTTCGGGAGGGTGGAAAGGGAAATCGAAATTATCTGTATAGAGTCGAAATATAAATCGATGTATCGAATCTAAATTTACTCGATAGATCGAATCAAAATTGGCCGGATATATCGAATCGAAATCACGTTCTTCTATTCCCGAGGAACCGTTCTCCGAGCTGGAGCTCTCTTTATCAACTCACTGTAAGACCGACTTGAGCGTGTGATTGTCAAATAATAATTACGATATAATATATTTATCTTACAAATTTTCCGAGATCAATAATTTAGGAAACGGATGCCGATTCGTTCACAGTTAAACTAAAAACATTTAAAAGATGCTCTGACGTTATCCATTTACACATTTTTCCATACGCGATTCTTAATTGAATTTGGCCGGCGATAAAGTCTTTCCCTGAATTAAATATCTTCTGGACTATGCGAGAAAATCCGCTAGTGTCGATTATCATCGGCATGAAATTTTAAGATAATATGCCAAGGGATACTTGATGGAACACCTGTTTCACGTTTCAAAGGTACATTTTCACATTAAATGGAAACTAGTTTTAGGAATAATATGCTTTTCTATGATGCCATTGTGTTCATAATGATATATCCTTCATTTTGTTTTGCCGAATCGCAATACAAATAAACTCGACGGCCATCAAAACGTTCCGATTTAAAAAAAAAAGGTAAACCCAAATTTTTGTCGAAAAAACGACGCCGAGCCTGACGAATTATCGATGGTTCAGTTGTTTGAATTTCCGCATCGAGATGTATTCAGTCTCTCCAAGGGTGGGATCGCAGTGTTCTTTCTTTCAGTGGCATCGTCCATATAAATATTTGAGCGATAGAGAGGAGCTTGGTATTGGATGGACCACGCAAAACTTTTCCAAAGAACGCACCCGCTCAAGTCCAGTGAATTATTTTAATGGCGGATTCTCTCAATTTCCCTCGGTCCCCTCTAACTCGAACAGAATAAAACGAGGGATCGAACTTCTGTTACTCGATCCTAAAATAGCTCGACTTGTAGAAAATGTAGGTCGATATAACTCTACGTAGATTGATGTAAGCGGGTAAAATATCTTCTCGTTATCAATTTTATTCCATTTTTCTGTGTCTCGGTAAATTCTTTCTCTCCCAATTGCCTTTCGAGATCAAACCAAATCATTTTTCCTCTGTTTCTGCCAACTCAATCTAATTAACATTCTTCCTCCTTCTAAAGCATAATACCTCCTAAATATTTTTCTCTTCCGATCCGGTTAATCTTCTGCGTTTGTCTTTAAAAATCGAGTTACAGAACGGAAAAATATTTTCTTTGTCACGTGTAGATATCACTTTTAAAAAAATATTATGTGATAAGGATCTTGGATTTGCTATGGCGTTTGCCCTAAAGAGGATAATGAGGATAATGTGCGATTGCATTCAAAGTCGAAATTAACGCGACCGCAATTCGCATCTAATGTAATAGTTCAGGTAATTCACGCAGGCACAATGCGATTAAGTAAACCACGTATGAATGACACCACGAATCAGCCGTCATCATTCGGTATTATAAGATCAATGATTGCGACAAGGTATGTTAATGAGGATTGAAATGTACAGGTAGTAGTTGGACTGCTATCATGGCTTACAACGGTTTAATGGCTGTAAGAGTTGCACAGATAACTTTCGCGTCACAATGGCGTCATTTTCATTTACCTCAGGTTTCTGGTTTATAAATAATTATTTTTTTGAAAAGATACATACTTCCAGGAAAGGTCCAATTTTCCATCCCAAATTTATTTGCGTTGGCAATATCTTTTTTGATTGCATTAAAAATGTATTTTTGAGAGTTCGTCATTGTATCCATTCCTTCGAAACGATTTTGGGATCTCGCTAAATTTTACATTCATCAATTTATCGATTCGATTGATTGCCCGAAGTTTAATTGTCGTTTTCTATTAGTAAGTTATCAATGAATTGTGTTCTTCGGGAAAAAACGTTTGGAAACGTATGTGTGCGTGAGAGAGCGCTGTATATTTCTCGGCCTTAACACGGATAGTGGAAGAAAATGATGAGAGTCGGAATGTGAAATAGATTTAATCTTTGCCCTCTTTGCATTTTGAAATATCGTCGCAGGTTTCACGTGTCCTTACTGGGAAGATTACCGACATAATTGACTGAAGACGGAGGAATTTTTGGTTGCGGTTAAATAACTTTTGATGACATTATTTTGTAGTTGACTTAATTTGCAGGTGCAAGCTTGGTATTTTACGCCTATGTATTTTAAACGACTAGAACCGATTACTTGGTTAGAGCCGGAAAAGATCATTTTTTTTAAGAACCAAATTTTTCCGAATATGATGTATGCAGCATTTTTAAATAACCTGGTTTAAATTTAGGGAACGTATACTTTGTGATAACACCCGATTACTTTTTCAGTCAGTCTACAATAGTATTTGGAAACGAATCGTCAATGATGAAACATAATTTTTGAAAACGCTTTGTTTCTGTGGCATTTATTTTTGTTCTCAGAAAAGTCGAAGAGGAGAATAGCATTTTTAAACGATTTCTGAGTTAAACTACGGAGGATATTTTTCTTAATATTTAGCTGCTTGTATGTATGTACGTATGATGATCAAGAAACCTATAGAAATTACCCTAGTCGCGTTTTATTCTGGTTCAAAGCCGAAAGTCGTTTTCACTAAAAACTTTTTAACTCTTATTACTCGGCGTCGCTGCTTCGAACAGTTTACGAATCATACATGCAGCGTGCAATGTAACGTCATGCATTGTAATCATAATACGTCTCTGTATATAAAAAAATCCCGTGTTGGATATCTTTGAAAAATGAAGCTCGGTGTTTCGACGCTGAAAGTGATAATAACATTTCATTATTTATTTTCCTTCCCTATATTTTTAAATTGATCTGTAAATGTAAAGGCATTGAACAAGGAAGATGTTTTCAATTAGGAACGTTTTTGTTAACGATTAAATCTCAAGGGCGCTTTTTCATTTTCACGAAGAAAGAACGAAGGCTTCATTTTTTAACACCGGTAAAGAACCTGAAATTCAATTTAAAAATTTATTTTAAAATCTCCTTACAACGAGAGAAAAATGCTTCGGCAACGGTATCATAAAAATTTCCAAACAAATTTTCTCTACATTTTTTTCGACTGAATCATTATTATTATTTTTTTAAACGACCTCATTAGCCATCATTTTCCTTCCGTTAGCCGTCAAACGATTTGGAGAAGCCATTTTTATCCCCATTTTCTTCACTGATAAGACTCCATTTCATTGAATTCCCGAACGATTTATTTGATAAATTAGGGCCTTTAGAATCGAATCCCTCCCCCCTCTCACCCGTCTTACCTTTGGTCCCCCAAAAAAGAATTCTGTGGAAGGATTTCTCTCCCCCTCGCCGCAAACTGAGTGGTTCAAATGAGCCAACAATGTACCCTTTCCCTCTCCCTTCTCCAATTGCCGCTTTCCTTTAACACCCTATAGGGGACCTAGAGGGCAGCAGTGTATATCACCGGTGGCGTTCCATCCGCCCTTATTTTCTTTTTTCCCCCCGCCCTTTTGGAGAAACCCTATTGACCAAACTAAGGACGAAAAACGATCCCTTATTCTTCCTGCCTTATAGCCCTCTCGGATCGATCTCCCTTCCTACTCGATCCACTCGGAGAAATAAGGGTTTTGGACGGTTTTCAACTGGAGTCCACTAACAGTAAGAAAACAAAGTCGAGTGTTTTTAAAATGGCGCCGAAGTGGTAGATTCTGATTTCGCGGATTCGTCGGATGGATTCTGTTTTTGTCCTTATCCTAAATGATCGCTTGAAGGCCAGACTGCGTTAATTTCAATGCTTCTTCCGGAGAAATCAGCTGATAAAATGTCTGTTTATTGGGTTTTGCATGAAAAAATGTGGCAAGGTTACGCATCATCTTCCCATGACATGGGTTTCGTATAACACGGATTCGCAAATACACGGAATTCGGATGTGGGATTTCATGCTGCTGAGCGAAGAGTGCTTGGTTTATATGTTTAAATTTCTGGCAACAACACTATAGTTGACCATCTTAGTTAGTCAAAGTGAGGTTGAGGAATTTTTTGTCTTGAGTAGAACGCCTGAAGTGGAGTAGTTTCACTGCATAAAACAAGGTTCACATAATATGCAATTACACTGCATTTTTTCAGAACATACGCTGTAATATTCAGCATGGTTGAAATGCTCAGGTGGATGGTATCAAACTGATATATTTATAAATCACTCTGTTGCACTTAAAGGTGTGTCAGCAAGATATGAAAAAGCAGTTGGTTTTTCATAACACGTATTATGGGTTTGAGGCTATACCTTTTATTTAGAAATCGATTATAGATGAATTGTAATTCATGCAATATTTTGATAAGCGCCACTATCAGGTCTGTTTATTTCAATCGATCAAAAACGTTTATAAGCTTCCTGAACGTGCTCATACAATTTCACACAGTAAAAAGCATGTGTCGCTGACATAAAGATCAATGATTTCGTCTCAGTTCATTCAAATTTGAAGTGGTTTTCACACAGTTGTTATATCCTTGGAAAGGAACTTGAATATTTACTTTTCAAACCCAAAATAGAGAAAAATCTATCTTCCTTGATACATCGCTGAATTGTAGCCGAAATTCTTTTATTCAAAATTTGATACTCAAGTCCTTATTTTTAAATTTGTGTTTCGACCATAATACTCTAGTTAATTAATTCTCAGATCATTATACCAAGGCAAGAAGAGCGCTGCGTCTCGAATATTTATCGGAAGAATACGGGCGCCATTATCAGTATGTGTTTTGTATGGATCGGCTCCTGTCCACCAGAGGGGGTCGTATTTCCTGTATGACGCAACGGTTTCGGGCACGCCCATTTTTCTGAATCAACCCACTCGCTCACGAACATAACCGAACGCTTTAACCTAAATATAACACCGCTCCCTTTTACCGCATCCATCCGCTATGAGGGTTCGGTTTTGAGACCTCTAATGCGCTGCTACCAACATCTTGTAAAGTTATAATTCATGAACCCGCATCGCTTATCTTCGACACCTTTAGAAAAAAAGGTTTGAATTTACCGATCGCTAGGTACCGATTAAAGTGGGCTATCTAAAAAAAAAAAACTTTTGAGAAACCTAATGACGGCGACGTATTTCTTGAGTTATCTGCGGAAGGCTCCGAAAAAGAAGATAGAGGGTCATAAATTAATTCAATTTAATCAAGTTATTCGGGGCTGATTGTTTCTTTCCTGCATAATGAAATTCCGAAAAATCAAGGCTCCTTTGGCGAATTACGTATGTATATTAATTGCTAAGTGTCCGCGAGTTTACATTTAAATACTTATTATTTATCAATATTTTTACAGGGATTGCTATTCTTATATGTTTTACGTGGCATTTTATTGCTATAAGAGGGCGCATAGTTTTAAATTATGTTTTTCGTGATGATGAAAGGAGAAACCTTCTAATAACCGTAAAAATATTTTAAGAAAAGGAAAGTACTCGCATACACAGTTTAGAGGAATTTACTCCACGTCGGTGACCAAACACACGCAATCTCACACACTCCAACGCCAGGGACCCTTTTTCTTTGTTCACACGCTCACAAATACACACCAACCACAAAAATACACACCAACCACAAAAACACACACGAGCACTTCCTTTCATGGATTAGGTGACAAAGGAATGTTATTATACATACGCACACACAATGCTCCCCTGTTATACAGACACTAATTTATAGTTTATATTTTTCTGTAGAATATCGAGTGAGTAAGCATGATCTGCGCTATATCTGAATCCGAAAGAATACGACCGCGTTATAACCTGGGTGCAGTAACATATGTACGTACACATACACATTACGCAAACACCCACAGACTATATGTTTGTATGCATTATTGATATACGTACATGAAAGTAAAAATTAGTAATCTTATTGATTCGTTGTGGGCTCCTACACACCGCGTAGTCATAGCTACGCCACCGTTTCTACGAAACAATAGCTTTCGAATCGTATCCCCTCACCTTTTACGGTCATATTTTAGTCCTTTTCTCCGAGCATACGTCGAAATTCATAAAGGAAAAACATTTTATACGAGGACTGCGTGCGAACGCGGGAAATTTTTTTTACGATTTCCATAAAAAAAATATATAAATTCTTACCGTATAGTACCATTTTATTCTCTCCAAAAAAAAAAATAAAGAAACACACACTCCTCGCATACGTTTCCTCTTTATTATATTTTCTCCCTCTCTCGCGCCAGATCGGCATCGCGAGCGCTTATCTACGAGCCGTCAAATTCGCATCTATTCCGACCGAAATGTCAGTCCGCGTGACGCGTAAATCATCAATCTATTTTTTCCACATGGACGTTAACTGCCTTCGGGGGGAGGGGGAGGGGGGGATCCGATTTATCGACGAATTTGTTGTACGATACACTCCGCTCTTCATCGAAACCGTAAATCTTTCATATCCGAACGAATGAAAGAGATTGAAAATAAAAACGTCCGGATTTCGAGTAGATTTTGCCAAGCCGTACGGAACCGCGGTTGTGTGTTTTTGAGAGTAAATAACGACGTATTTTTTCCCCTGGTATTCTTTTATATAATTTTTTCGCCCGTGGAAAATAGTCTCAATTGCTTCTCCGTCTCGACCTTTTATTTTCTCTTTTATCCACTCTTTCAAGATGTATTTTTTAAAAAGAGTTACTTCGGAGAAAGTTTCTACCGAGGCGGAATAATGGCTACCAGTCATCGCGGATAAAAGTGGGGAGAGTTATCGGGTTACATATACCTAAAGCCGCGATTTTCCTGCGGTTATTTTCAAATTATTCTTTTTATTTTTACAAAATCCCGTTGGAAAATAGGCTAGGAATTTGTTTTTGGGTTACAAGTCTTCGTTGGTGGTTGCCAACGTGACCAATTGCCTTTAACAAATTAATCGAAACATATGGCTTGAGAACGACCTGTTATTGTTGACGGTGACTGTAATTGTTTTGTGTAGTCAAGCGAAAGTGAGCGTAACGTTAGTTAGAATTATCGCTAAAACTATTAGTTAAATATTAAATTCTCAAATCATGAAACAGTGGTATGTTTGAAAGATATTATGGCCTCTTGAAATATCAGATTTTCTTGTTCAGAAAAATACGCTCATTGTGGGACTAGGAGAAAAAGTTTCAACAAAATACAAACAGCAAAACTGTTTTTCGTGCCAACTGCCGATGAATGCGCTGAAATTGTTCCTCTTAAAATATTTTGGAAGAAATTGATAAAAAATGTTTTTATAGCAAAGTTCCCATCTTAAATTTGACAGAATTTCAAAAAATTACCACCGATAAATCGACACATTAACCTACATCATATTTTTGTTCTTCGCTGACATTCCCGTTTCTACCTGATGCGTCCGCATGAATCTCATAATTTCCGTTCGGTGGTGTTACCGACCCGTTTTTCATGCTTGTTTTATTCAACACCTGCCAACACCATATTTGAAAAACACTGGCGATGCGCCCAGAAAAAAAAATATGACGATGAATTAGTATAGAGCGAGACCTCGACATTTCCTTCTTATCCCGACGTTTATATCCCCATTACTTAGGAGGGGAAAAAAGTGCGAATTCTTTTTTCCCCGCGAAACATTCGGGAGAGGGCCTCTCCTTTTCTTCCTCTTTTTTTCCTTCCTACGAAGGTCTATGATCCCGGAAGCTGATTTTAAGACTCCGGGAGAAGGGGCAAGAGGTTATAGAAGGAGGCGCTGCGGTCGGCGGGCGAGAAAGGAATAACCAGAAGATGGTCTTAAGAGTCGGGAGTTTTTCTTTTTTAAGGAAAGGGCACCAGAGGGAGAGAGAGAGCGAAAATAAATAAATAAAACGAAGTTCTTCCCATTTCCTAAGTGACGTACGGCACCACCGGCAAAGAGGCCGTCACTAGAAAATGAAACGGAAAGTGAAGTGCGGATGTATTGGGGGGAAAAAGCCTTTTTATAAGGGAAAGGGGTGAATTGAGGGAAAAGAGGAAAGCGCCCTTTATATATATATATATATATATATATATATAAGATTGCAACTAGTAGCTGACAGGGATAGGAGGAAGCCAGTGGACACTTACTTGGTGTTGTGGACGTCCATGGCGGTAGAGGAAGGCTTTTTCTTGGAGCTTTCGGGCATCCGGCCTTTTTCGGCACAAGAGTATGGCTATATATATATATATATATATATATATATATATATGCACACACAGTAAAACCCCGTTATTTCGATCCCGGATAATTCAAAGTTTGGTGTAATTCGAAGCTAAGATCAGTCTCCGTTTTGCGTACTTTTTGGCACGGATTATTCGAAATACGCCTACAATGAAATTCGAAGTCATGATCTGGTTCGGTGACTCACGAAAAGTTCGTTTAATTCGAAATCTCGATCCTGTGTAAGCAGAACGTTCACGCGCGCGCCATCACATCACGTTTTTGTTCCCCATTTCTCGCACACGAAATACATATAGCACTCCAAACACGTGACTCCCTTTTACTTATTTAATAGTAGGATGACCAAACGTCCCATTTTCGCCGGGACAGTACTGTTTTTTTAATCAAAAAAGCCATTTTTATCGTTTTGAAGCCCATCGCAAATAAAATTTAGATTATCTGATAGTATAGCTGATATTCCTAGTAGAAATGTAGGATTCTCGGAGACATGGAGGTTATCAAACGAACAACAAATGTTAATTACAGTCGCAATTGTCATGTTCGGAAACCTCAGGGTCATTGATAAATTTGAGGTGGCAAACCTGGTCTCCGCGTATAATATCCTTCCCGGGTTTAACGCTAGTCGGATTCTCTTTTGATTGTGAGCTTTGTCCTAGTTTGGCATGCTCCTGACTCTAAGGAAATTTCGTATTTGCCTTTTTCGCTATAGATCGTGATAGTGACAGATCCGCCATTAAAAAAATCATGCGAAAATCTTGTCCAGTTTTTTCTTACAACGACGGAAAATGTCCCGTTTTCACCTCGTTGGAATAAGGTCACCCTATTTAATAGTCAACGTGAAATAAAAGTCGTAGATGATTCAAATAAATGAATCAGCTTGTCCTCGCATCACTGTGAATGCTCACATTCTCAATCGGATAGCGAAATTCGAGAACTAAGCTGGAACAGAAGTTACCAGAATCCCCACTATCTCAATCTTCATGCTTTCCCAAATCTGGGCAAGGTTTTTCTCATGAGAAACTGATATGCTGCAGAAAAGACCCTGTAATATTGATTTCTGTTACTGAACCAATCTTTAAATAACGTTGTGCATACGAAGTTATTCCGAATGTCGTCTCTAAAAAGATCATGCCTTTGTTTTACCCGAGAATAAGTGATAAGCCAAAAACAAAAACTTAGTGGTTTTACCTAGTGATGAACTGGAAAAAATATTAAGAACCGGCTCTCTAAAAAAAAGTCGTAAGGAAATTTGGATAAGGGTGGCATGATGCCTAGATGCCAGGGGCACCAGATCGCTCTAGTTTAGTAATAGTGTTCCGCTAGCTTAAGAAGTGTTCCGTTCGTAATATATTCCATTTCTTACACTATCGGTAATTGACTATCAGATAGGGCAAAATGTACTTGAAAGGACAAAATCAATAAATTCGGGAGAAATGTACTGGGAAATTCGGGATATTCGCTGGAGCCTTTTTTCACACTAAGTGGTCTTTGTGAATCGCTAACTAATTGTTCATTTCAGCTCTGTTCGAATTCGCCGTGTATACTAATTAGTAAGGCCAATTCATTTATAGACCGGATAAATAAGATTCTGTATTGCGGTTTTGCTGCCCGAGTAGTTGATCGTAAAAAAGTTCGATTTTTATGAAAGTTCGTTTATTTCGAACCCGGATACTTCGAAGTCGTAATTTTTTGGTCCCTTGAACTTCGAAATAACGAGATTTTACTGTGTGTGTATTAAGGCTTTCAGAGGGTGTTTCGCCATATATTTACGTCCCTTGAATAAGGGTTTATTTTTATTTACCTTGCGTGAAATGGGTGTTATTTTCCGGGTTGGAAGATTTTCGACGCGGAACTTATCTTTTTGTGAAGAACTGCTGCATTTGTTTGTGTTATTCGCTCCCTTTTTTTACGTCCCCCATGATATGTCGTGATTTAAACAATGTAATAATGTAAATAAGACTAGAAACTGGAATGAAATTAATTAATTGAAGCATGCGCGTTGGAAATAAATTATTGTCACTTGGCCAGGATTAAAGTTAATCAGAAGCGAAAGTGTGATGGATATAATACAACTTCGGCGAAATTTCCTTGTTTTTTAAAATGCTTCTTTGTCGTCACTTGCATAAATTAAGGTCATACTGGTGTTGATTTCTTTCGAGGCTTTGAAAATAATTTAGAAAACATACCTTTTACTTAGGGCAAGAGTTTACAAACCGAGTTCCACGGAACACTAGTGAGTGGCCCAATATGCGCTGCCCTGTTTGTCAGGGTATCGGGAAAAAATTATTTTTACCATAAAGGATTCGGTGACTTTTGAAAGTTTGAAAAATTCCTGGTTTGAAGCGTCCAATTCATCCTGTAACCTGCTAGCAACGTGAAGTGTTTATCTTTATTAAGCGAACGATTTTAAAAGTTAGATTAAACGAAAGGCTTAAACTCTTGCAAAGCAGCGTACACGATCCCGAGACAAACTTCGCAACCATAAATCTTTCCGGTACATTAATCACTTTTACATAACGTTCCAGACGACATATTTACAAATAAAAATCGAAGCCATTTCAGAATTAGTGTTCCATTAAGGCATTTACTATTACCACCCTTTCCGCGTCCAATTAAAAGTTAAAATTGAAATTTTATACGACTACTTTGATGTTCCGTTTTAGTCAACCTGATCTGTTTGACTCAATAGAATCAAAGGCACAAGGCAAACAGAACATTCTAAAATCGAGATATACTATGTGCGAAATAGCACAGATAATCTTGACAGAAATCAGAAAGCGAGAGCCGCCATGCGGCCGATGATCGAAGCATAAAATATGCATTCATTTTATTGTGACGAACTGGATTTCGTGATTTGAAATCTCACATCTTCGTACGAAAGCTGACTGATTAAATTAACTATCCACGCGTCACGAGAGATAATTTCAATTCGAGAGTGCCTTGATTCAGATGAATGGATGAATGAAAGGTAATTTGCCTGGGTTATCAAAGTACTTCATAAAAGAGACGACATCCAATTAAAAACGTTTCACGAAGTGAGTACACGTGGCGTGGAGTTAAAGGTAAATAATTTGTCGCGTTAAAATTAGCACGCGAATTGGACATTCGAATTCGAGAAATCGCGACGTGTATTTGGTTGAAATATACATCGAACTTTCATGATCCGATTTTTAATTGAGAAAATATGTAAAAATTAAACGCGCCTTTTTAAACTGATAAATGGAGCTATGATTAATGCCGTGAATGTCGTTCAAATTTTCATTTAATTCGATAATCATTTGAAAGGCTAATTAGCGCGAATCGGTTTGTGGCATTTTTCAAGTGACGCAGTATCGTGCATTATATTTTTATGGATATAACGGAAACATTTTTATTAATCAGTCTTCTATTCGATGTTTTTCGGAGTACATTATACTTTTCGACTGCGTTAAATTATTGGAAACGATTGTCACATATGTCGATATACTTTAATGAAAAACAATGTCACTTAACGTAGGTTACGAACAGTTTTTCGCCAGAAAAATGAAGATAGACTGAAAGTTAATTGTCGATTTGGCATTTTATAGCCAAACAAATACATTCTGTACAAATAAATATGTATATTCCCTTTCAAAATACTCGAATGCAAAAGAATAAGGCGTCTGTGAACGCTACTGTTTGAGAAGCAGAAAAGAGGCACGTTTTGAATTGATGGTGCTTAATTCGACTGTATTGGATCCTACGTAATTGACGACATCAAGGGACCGATTATGTACAGCAAACTGCAACCTTACTTAAATTAGATTTAGGTTTCGGTATTTCGCGTTTTATTGAAATAACCGGCTGATAACAATGACAAGTAACAAGGTCCGTCCACTGCACGTCGAATGCAGAACGTGATTTTTTGTGAAAGAAAAGATTATTGGCGATTAACTACGGATTCGCCCCATAAATTCTGACGGCATATTTTTAAGTAAGTAGCGTGAAACACGGTACGTCGCAGATAAAATTTTCCTCGCGCCGTGAAAAATTAGCGTACAATGAGTCTAAAGTTTGTGGTATTCAACCTTAATGATATACACGAACGAGTTTTGCGTTCCCGTAATACAAATATTACCCGAGCGACTAAGAATATTAACATTTTTCTCAAACACGCCACTTTACGACTACCGCATAACGTTCAAAAATGCATTTCTCAAAACAAACCTTGCCCGTTATCGCCGGAAAGTAAGGTTTTCGGATAGCAATGGTCTCTCAACATTCTTTAAAGAGAGAGAGAGAAGGATATAGGTGTATTCCGGGTTTACAGTCCGTAGTGCCAAATACCGCCGCAAACGCCTTCTCCGTGACTTCGAATTATCGTAACAGGAGGTTTTTTTTAACTGCCTCGCCACGCCCTCTCCGGCGACGTTTATCGCAAGCGCCAGCGGTTAATAATTGTATTTATTTATTTATTTATTTTTTTAAAGATCGAACTAGGATTCGTTCGCAGAATATTTGAAAGAATCGAAAGAGGTGCTACAGGTTTCGAAACTCCGTCACTCATTCCCTTTGTATTTATGTGTTTAAAAAAATGTATTGGAATCTTAGACGCAGAAAGAGTTTCTGTATAAAGGCGAAATGGGTTTGCCAAAAGTTTTCGATTCAAAATTCAATTCGCTATGTTTTGCGATCTGATGATGATGATTCTCCGAGCACGAAAATATTTTTAGGCGATCTGTGGAATTTAGCATTTATCATGACTGAGTTTACGCTTATGATGGTTAAATCGCGATCTAAATGCGCATTAGATTCACTGATCTAGTTTAATACCATTAATTTTTTAATCCTTAACGTTATTTTCATCCCCTTTCTAATTATTTTCTTTCGTGGGCACACTTGATGAAGAGATTTAAGCGAAGTTGTATCTGCTGTTTTCCTCTTCCTTATTGAAAACAGAAAAATGAAGATGTCGAAGAATTATGAATCAAGGTTGGAAGGAAAAGGGGAATTACCCCATCAAATTTTCAGAACAGCGAAAATAATTGATAAAAATAACAGAAGAAATTACGTATATGTAATTGGTTGTACAAAACGTTATCTATTTAATTTTTAAACAGTAAAATTTCCATGCGTTTGAAGATATACATTTTCAAATGTCATTTTTTAATCCTTGGATTTCCCCTCTCCCCTAAAGTTGAAGTTTTAATCTGTCCTTGTCATAATTTCAATAAATATTTTCCTTGCTTCCTCGTCCCAATATTTCCATGGCTTCCTACTTGTTACAGTGCACGATTACCAGAGCCGGTCGTAGGGGCGGGCTAGCCTGGCGGTCGCCCGAGGTCACCACTTTTAGGGGCCGCCGAGTTGTACCTTATGCAATGTATCGCAAAATTTTTGGACTATATTTTTATATTTCTCCCGGCTGCGAAATACAAATTTTATCGTTTAATAATAGTTAAACGTCACCTGGTGCCAGATAAATAGAGCGATGGAAGGAAGGGCGTGAAGAAGCGTCTATCTTGCAAGGTTCTCGAGCACATTATCGTTAGCTCCGTGATGGACTTCTTAGATAGTCAGAACTAGCTAAGTAAATATCAGCATGGCTTCAGGAAGACGAGATCTTGTGAAACACAGCTCGCTCTGTTCGTTCACGATATACTAAGATCAGGAGACCGTAAGACTCAGTTAGATGCGGTTTTCCTCGACTTCAGGAAGGCTTTCGATAAAGTCCCGCACAGTAAGTTAGTGAAGAAATTAAATGACTGTGGAATAAATCGAAAGATAATCGAGTGGATCAGGGACTTTCTCAATGAGCGTGAACAAATAGTAGTTATAGATGGATTTAAATCAGATTCAGTCAGCGTAGCCTCAGGCGTTCCACAGGGAAGTGTAATCGGCCCCCTACTATTCCTTTTATATATAAACGACTTAGATAAGGTTATTAAAGGTAAAATCAAGTTATTCGCGGATGATACAGTAGTTTACAGAGAGATTAACAGTCCTAATGATCAATTATTACTTTCTGACGACTTAAATGCAATTCTCGAGTGGTGTAAAGAGTGACAGTTAGAATTGAACTTAGGAAAGTGTTCCTTTATGAGATTCTGGGGAAACAAAAACATTGACACGACGAATTACACTGTTGAAGGCGTCCAGCTAAAACTAGCCGATTCCGTCAAATACTTAGGCGTTACTTTAACAAGCAACCTCTCATGGGATATGCACATACGAAATATATGCGGGAAGGCTAAACAGAAACTAGGATTCATCAAACGCATAGTAGGTAAAAGTGAGGAAAAAGTCAGAGAGACATGTTACTTCTCGTTAGTAAGACCGCTATTAGAGTACGCGTCGAGCATATGGGATCCGCACGAGAAAGGATCAATCTCAGAGTTAGAAAGAGTGCAGCGAAAAGCCGCTAGATTCGTCAAAAATTGTTACGATAGAAGCAATAGTATTACAGCCTTGATACAGGACTTAGGATGGAATCACTAGCTAAGCGCCGATCACGCTCTAGGTTAAAATCGAAAGATTTAGAACGCATATATTCTCCAGCGATGTCGAAGAAATAATAAGAGCGCCAACTTATATTGGTAGAACGGACCATCCTCGTAAAATAAGAGAGATAGCCTGTAGGACTGAGAGGTATAAAGGCTCGTTTTTCCCTAGAACGATAGCTGAGCAGAACAGAAGTTACGAAAAGAAATCAGCCGACGTAGAGTGATACTATACATTATTATGCGCTTTACCTTGGTGCTATTGCACCTCCTGCCACACACCATTGCGGTGGCTTGCAGGGTGAACTATAGATATAGATAATGAAAAATATGTTTGATGGGGGGTTGTCCATTTATAATTGCCGTGGTAAAGGTTACTACAATGGAGCAAATATGGCTGCTTCAAAGAATGCCGCACAAGCTCAAATATTGAGTATTAATCGGCGAGCTTTCTTTATGCCCTGTGGATGCCATAATTTACATTTATTACTCGGTGACATGCCAAAGTCATCTCTTGCAGCCAAATCGTTTTTTTATTTTGTAGAAAATGTATGTACTTTTTTCTGGTTCAACACAATTTTGGCAGGTTTTTAAAAATCATGTGACTAAGTTTATAACAAAACCACCATCGGAACCGCGGTGGGAATGTAAAATTAATTGTGTTACAGCGATTCGATTTCAGTTGGGCGACGTTTATGACGCGTTAGTTGAGGCTTCTGAAACTGCAAATGACCTAAGACACCGAACAGAAGCACTTTCGTTGGCTAAAGAACTGAAAAGCATAAAATTTTTGGTAATTTTACTAATTTGGTATGATATTCTCGCGCAAATAAATGTCGTTAGCAAGATGATGCAAAGCGAAAACATGCATTTAGATCAGGTATTATCACTTTTGCAAGGTACAGAAAGTTACTTAATTCAATTAAAAGAAAATAGCTTTGAAATTCCGAAAACCGCAGCAAAATAACTCGAAGTGGATCCAGAAGAAGCCATTTTTCGGTTGGAATCGTCTTTTCGACGAAGAAAAACAAATAAACAATTTTCATATGAAGCCGAATCCTGAGGAAAATTGACGAGTTGACTTTTTTAATAATTTGTTGGACCAAGCAATTCTCTCACTAAGGGAAATGATTTCAGCAAACACAACGTTTGAATGAAACCTACGGCTTTTAGTACGGTGTTTCGACACTGAAAAACATGTCTGATGGTGATTTGCTTAAACGGTGCAAAGACCTAGAATTATTGCTTTATGAGCAACGTGGTGATTTTAAAATGACATTGAAGGATTAAGCCTGTTTATTGAACTTGGGACTTTGTCACAAATTATGCCGGACCATTGTGAAACGGCACTGGTTAACTTGCGTTATATTTGTAACAACCATTTTATTGAAATCATGCTTAATTATGATATTGCACTTAGAATTTTATTGACTATAACTGTTACTGTAGCTAGTGGTGAACGTAGTTTCTCGAAGCTAAAATTAATTAAAACATACTTGCGTTCAACGATGACACAAGAAAGACTGGTTTATCTTGCTGTTATTTCAATAAAAAATTCTTTAGCATCATCGCTTGATTATTCCAGTTTAATTGCTGATTTCGTAATTCGTAGAGCAAACAAAAATAAACCTTTGATTGGTAGGATTTGATTATAAAATACTTTAAACTTAAAAAATATTGTACCTTATAATAATTTTTTTTTTAAAATAAAAATGTTAATGTAGCTATTACCTTTTTTGTATTAGTTTGCGGTTGTTTCTCACAATGTCATGCAATTAATAATGATAAATGCGGCCGCTAAAAATAAGTTGACCGGGGCCGCCAACTGCCTAGGACCGGCCCTGACGATTACTCATGTGCTGTATTTTCCGTTTTTAGGGCATGCGTAGTTTTTTTGCATTCTTTCTCTTCTACAACTGGCCCGTTTTCGGGAAATACCTTGTAATAGGCACAAGGGTTCCTCGCGATTTGAAAGTCCCCTTTATTCGTATTTTCGAACGATTCAATCTTCGTTCGTCGCTTCATGAAAAAAACCGCGATCGATCTCTTTTTTTATTATTCCTGACAAACACGGGAAATTTGCCTGGTTTACAGCGGCGTTCTCTTTCCACCCCAGGGTTTTTTTTAATTCCTGCATCCGTAAAATCTCTCTGAGCCCCGTGAATATTCCGTATCTATATCTGCTTGCTTTCCTCGGGGGACTCATTTCCAATGCATGGCGGCAAGTGAGTCAGACACCATCCTCTCTCTTTCATGACGAGAGGGTTTTCGGAAAACTGTTAGGGTAGGGAGGGACGTGTACGAGAGCGTAGATGAGGACCGAGGAGGCAGCAGGGATTAGATAAGACTATATAGGTGAGGAGAGGGGGAGGGAGAGAGTTTTTTTTTTAGGGAGAGGAAGTGAAGTGGACGAGATAGGAACAGGGTTGGGGAAGCAGGAGGCAAAGAGAGCCAAATAAAAAAAAGAACCCCTCGCGAGCTAACGTCAGACCTAAAAAAGACACATTTCCTCCAGCTACCAAAAACGTCCACCGTACAGCGCCGCGGCAGCACGTTCTGCGCACGCCCAGACGACAGGCAGTTCTTCCGTTCCTCAACAGATGCCGCTCGTCTGGATTTTTACCCTCCCCTCTCCGCCCCTCTTCTCCCATCTCTTAATCTTCCTCTTTTTTTCGCTACTCCCCCATGCATTTTACCACCCCTCCCTCCTCTCTCCCTCCTCTTCACTTCCCCTTTCTCAGGTCTCCATCCTTTTTCCCCTACATCCAACACTGCTACTCGAAACCATCCGTCTCCCCCCCTCAGCCCCCCTCCCTTTATCTTTCCACCCCCTCCGCATGATATTTTTTCGTTCCTCCCCTTCTCTTTCATCTCTTTTTCCCCTCTCTCCTCAACCCGTTATTACGTCCACTCCTCTCTCTCTCCCTCCTCTTCCTCCCTGCCTTCGCTGCTGTTGCCTTACACTATCTTCCCTCCCACTCCATCCTTCCTCACAGCTGCGTTAAATCCCCCTCCCCCCTCTTCTCTCCTCTAACCCCCCCTCCGTCCGCGCGAAGCTAGCGACGAATCTCCCCCGCTCTCCACGATCCTTCCTCCGCCGCCTCACCCCTCCCTTCCCCTCCCTCTTCTATCCCCCCCTACCACCTCCCCTCCAGCCCCGATTCCCGCCATGTTGGGGAGTGTCGGAGGAACAGCCGAGCGAGAAGGAAGGCGAGAAGGCAGGCAAAGCCTCGCTTCGCTCTCCTGCACGGTGAGGCGACGGAGTTCGGGACCCCCCGATTTTTAATAGTGGTCGTCCCCTCCCCTTCAATTTACGCTTTGTGTACCGCTGCCCTCCCTCCACCCCCCCACCCCTATCGGCCAAACCGTTCGTCCATCTGAAGAAAGGGGGTGGATAGTCCGTTTAGTTGGTGGAAACGGTTTTCTTACGCCCAGCGGATTTAATGATATCGTCTCTTTTCGAAACCATCCTCCTCTTGGGTCAAAAGTGTCGTGGATATTTCTCCGTCGTCCTTCGTGTGTGCCGAGTTTAATTCTCCCCCACGATTCTCGTTCGCCGGCGTCTTGCGTGAAGTGTGCTTCTTTGCGAACGTTATAGTGGGGAGGAGAGAGGTGTTCTTTTTTTTATTCGAGTGTGTTTCCGAGAGTTGGAAACCCGCCGGATGTAGTGTCCTACGTGGAGAGAGTTGTGTGTGTGTGTGTGTCTGTGATCTTGGACTTGCAATATTAAAACCCATTTGAATATTTTAGACTAAGGCGAATAATTTTTTAAATATATCGGTTCGCTTGGATATGTAACAGGCCACGTGGACAGAGATATTCTGTCGACGCAGGATTTACATCACGCTGGATTTTTGTATTTTAGTGCGTGCAATGTGTTAAAAAGGAGGTATCGTTTTGTACATGTGTACCGAGTGCATCGTCGCAGCCTCCTTTCGACGGTTTTAACTATTCATCCCGTACCGACTCTCTCTGGAAGAGTAGGGAAGGAAGGGGGAGTGTGTTTTGTGCGTGAAGGGGGGAAGCTTAACGCGTCCATCCCGAGCAGCGTGGTTTTCATTTTTGGATTAATCCCGCGTGTAAAATAATTAAAATAATCCGGTGCCCAGTTGTGTCGGCAGCTCCGTTTTCGTGAACATTTGGATATCGAAAGTTTCTCTTTTTCGCTGAGTGATTTCCGTTCTGATCCCCCCTCCCACTCGTACTCCCTCTGCAAGGGAAGGAATTATCGGTGCGTGCGATACGTGCGTGTTTCTGTGTGAGAGGGAGTGAGCTCCCAGCCGAGTCTCTTTCTTCTTGATTACGCCGTGTCTTTAAGACATTTGTGTCCTTGTCTACGGCGGACGGCATTTTACCCACCCAGCATCAGTCGGCTCGACGATTCCCATGGATTTCAATGCGCGTCCGTGCTGCGATGTTGAGAAAGATGTTATCCATTTGAATCCCATCCAGAAGGAGTTATATAATATATACCTATATCTATATATCTCTATAACCACATATGTATCTCGCGCGAGTGAATAATCCGTGTCGATCACGGTAATCTTAGTAAGAGCAATTTTTATAACATAACACTAATTCGGAGGGAGTATAGATTTTTTTAAAACCCATTCTTTTTCCTCCGAGGATGCTTTATCGACGCTTTGCGTCGTGCGTGTGTTTATTTTCCACGTGAGGTGTTCAATCGAAGGAGGAATCCGTGAAATAAATCCAAGAACTTTTGAGTGGTGACGACGGTGGGATATTTCGAAGCAGTCGCATAAAAAATACGCGTAATTTTATTTCACCAGAAGGAATATTATCCAGCGTGTGTGCGTGTCGTCGGTTCCGTGCCCGCGTGTGCTGCCGCACGCACCTGCGTCGGGCGAGAGAGTGGCGGTCCCTCTTCCCCAGACCCACCGTTCCGTCGCATCGCTCATTTTGACGAACCGGTAGCCTCAGGTGCTACTCTTATGACGAAAGACCCCCCCCACCCCCCATTGTTGCGAGTTTGGAGGGCAACGGGAATGGTTTATTTTGTAAACCAACTCTCTAGGTCCATTTAAAAAAAAACCTTAAACACTCGAGTTTAGAGAAGGATATAAGAGTAAATAAATATATAAATTTATGCTCGCATTGTGTAACGCAATCGCACTGTTCTTTTTTTTTGGGTCGCGAGAGAGTTCCGTCGTCCCAAATTTAACTAACAGTTTATATACAGAGGGCCGGGCAGGAGGTATGGTTTTTTTAAAGTTACAAGGGCAACGCTGGGAGTTTTAGGGAAAATAAAAAAGGTCGCGACCAGTAGCAAGTCTGGCGACCTTTGGATAATAAAGTAAAAATAATAACAGTGCCGACGAAACGAGATAAGCGTCCATTCGTCATTTCTTCCGATATCGGGAGTGGTGTTTCTTTCAACACAGTGAGGTCTCTATAATAATAATAGTAGGGAAAAAAATAATTCGAGAGGAATAAAATAAAGAAGGCGAAGTGTTCGTTAGTGTGTTCGTTGTTTGATTATTTCAAATTGTGGAAGCTGATCGGTTTGTTTCTACGGTCCAGGGTCGGAGAGAAGATCCAGTCCATTTTGGGATTACTCTTTGGATTAATTACTGTTCTATCGACCGGTCGAGGAGGAGGACACACGGTTTCTCCCTCCGCGGTTGATGGATGCCGCAGAAGAGGAGTCGCCTCGATTTCCAGGGCGGTAACTGCGGACCAACCCCGCCGTGAATCGGTGAGTACACATGCTTATTATTTTTAATAACCTTTATGTCGCTTTCGTGCAGGATAACACACCCCACTACCGCTCCTCCACGTTAAAAAAAATGTTTTGATTAACCGACGAATCGGACATTTTTTTGTTCAATTTCGGAGGTCTAAAAAACTACTCCAACGACTAGTGTCTGGGGTTCAGATTAACCAATGGCACGCGTGCCTGAATGTGGCACGCGGAGATATTTTACACGGCACGATATTTCGGAGAGGTTTACTAAATTTTTACTTTGTCTCAACTTTATTTTGTAATGTAATGACGGAATATTTTAGTCAGAATGCCTCGAAGCATAATAATTACGTTTAAGCGTTACGGACAAAATAAATTAAAGTGTGGAACGCGCGGTAGGTCGCAGATTATGGACACCTATGGAGGAAGGGCGCCCGGCAGAAAAATGTTGCCGACCACTAAACTAGTTCATCAACATGTCTTCGAGTTCGTTCGAACGCGAGGGCCGTGCGTGCGCGCGTATGGCGCTGGCAATATTTTTTGGGATGTTGTTCTGCCGTGTAGCTGGAAGCGATAAGTTGACAACAACGACAACTTCCTGTAGCTCGCTTGGTTATCTCGTGAATTATCTCTCACGGGAGTATTTTTTTTCCATCCGTGGTGCTAAGATTGTTGTTGTCGCAATGCCTCTGGGATGGGCGAAAAGAAGATTACCACGCTTGTTATTTGTTCGTCGCGACCTCTTTGTAAAGCGTCCTTCTTATCCTTCTTCGCCGGGAACTCTTTTCGAATCCGGTTTGATGGAGTGATGACATAGTCTTTCCCGTCCCCGAGACCGCGCAACTATGAATAATTCATCGATTCTGGATGTGAAATCCAACGACAAATAAAGAATCGTTTTTAATCTCGTCCTTTTCTGTCTTCGAAAAAAAAGGGACCTTTTTTTCATCGTGATAATCGATGGAGTTCGCGGTTTTTTGTCCGTTCGTCGTCGTACTAAATCGTGGGTCGTGAAAAAATCATATTTCATGCAGATTATGCGATTCGCCGGTTAAAAAGTCGTTGATTTAGAGGGGTTGTTTCATGGAGTTTTTTTTTCTTTCTCGTTGGAAGGAAGGATGATGTCTCTTTGTGGGCTTTATGCTCGGATGGATTTATTCGAGAGGCATATGGTGTTTCCTGTCACAAAATATTACTCCCCATAGTTTAGTCTCGAGTAAACGTGTTCTAATGAATTTAAAACCCGGTATATCATTCTTCCCGTAAGCCCGGATTCGTGAAATACGTGTACGTCTTTTACGGCAGCTGGTATATTTCGGCGTTGTATGTGTCGTTAGAAATCAATCAATCCTATCTTTCGAAGGAATAAACGTTGCGGTAGGCGAGCAGTCAGATGGACCTGAAGGTTGTCGCATTTTGTTTTTTAAGTGTTTACAGACAAGTCGAACAGATTCAGTTAAATGTTTTTTAAAAATACATTTAGCTGCATCGAAGGAGTAGAAGTCTCGCCGAAATGAATTCGCCAAGTCGATGGAGAGCTTTTTAAAAGGAATATTCTTGCTCACGACGTTCGTTATTTACAGTTAATCTCGTACTTTCCTAAAGTTACTTGGGCGTCGTGGCGTAGAGTGTTTAATTTTTTTGTCTCGGGTATTTTAAAAATTCATCGTTTAATAAATATTCGCGGAAATGTAGAAATTATTTTGTAATAAGTTGGCTAAGGTTGACAAGCAACCGGTTAGAAAGGTCATTTTATGTATAAATTAATAAAGGCACCTCTATCCGCTCGTTTTCAATGTCGTTTCCGCAAATTTCTCCTTTTTAAATTTAAGCCCGTCTTGGAATTTAACGTAAAAGCTACCTTGCGTTTTTCACCCGCATTGGAAAATATGATTTTCAGCATTTCCATTATTTCGAGGAAAAAGATTGAATTACTCGGATAAATAAAAACATGCATGATGCCAAAAACCTTTATGTAGGTATATATATTTTTTAAGAGTTGAATTTCATCGCCCGGAGTGGGATGGGATGCCCGTGTCGATTCTCGGTATACGCCTAATAGCCGTGACCCGGTAATCTAATTTTCTCTGACTTTGAAAATTCTGCTCTAAATTTTAGACCGAAACGTCTGAACGCCGCAAAACGTTAAGAGGAAATACAAAGATACTGAAAGCTTTTTATGTTCCCCTTGAAAAAATAATAACGTTCTCTTCCGTTTGTATCGACGGAATTAATAAATCACGTTAAAGGACTTTTCAGAAGTTATTTTCTTTCTATAACCTGGTAAAGACGTTTTATTATTGCGAAGGATTGTAAAAGAGGACTATATTTCGTTCTTCGGCTTCGTGAAATTCAGTACTTTTTATCGTTATTTGTTGCTGGAAACTTCTTCTCTCCTCAGTGGCGTTACTATGGGCGGAAGGACCCGTGGTAAAATTTTATCGACGGTCCCTCTGCCCCTTCTTCCTTAACCAAAAAGAATACACGTTCCATTAAAACTGATACCCGTTGTAAAAGCTATCAAGTTGCGTTTATTAATCAGTTAACAGGAATATGCTGAAAACGTTAGATTTGTTCAATTACTCTGTCCAAAAATAATGATTAACTAGAAAGCCGTTCAGAAATTAGGATAAAAAAAGAAAAATCCTCGAAAAATTATTATTTTTTCTATATTCGGAAAAATTAAGAGGGCCCCTCAGGCTGCTGGGCCCGTGGCATTTGGACATCCATGCTCCCACATGCGTCATTGTCCCTCCTACCTCCAGCATAAGGCCAAAGAGACTTTCGAGAACATTTCTCGGCGAAATAAATCTAATCTCGACTCCTTAAAAGTAATTAAGCCTTATTTTACGCTCTCGAAAAGTTAATTGCTTTCGAAAGGTAAATAGATTCCTCTAATGTACCCCTCTATCCCTTCGGCTTTTAAAGGCTAATCATCTCCGAAGGAAACCTAAAAGATTTATTTTGTTTTTCATAGCGGATATTTAATTTTTTGATGCGGCGGTTTTCTTTCTTAAACGTATGTATATTTTAAAGAAAATTCTGAACATTTCGACACTTCACGACCAGTATCGTGTTTGTACATGCATATTTATCTGGAGTTTAATTAGCGGGAATCGTATATAGTATTTGACGAAATTTGTGTATCTTTTAAAAGGAGCTCTATGGAACTGCTGCGGCAAGAATGAAGAAGCATTGTTGTTACACGCTTATTTGCGCTTGTGTTAATTCAGACAACATGTAATCTTATTCGATGCAAAATATAACGCCTCATTTTAAAAAAATATTTGTCATAGTGAAATTTTACACGCTTGTGATATTTTCCACATCGTTTCAATAATTTCTAACCAACCATGATAACTATCCAAGGCGTTGATTTATCTGCGGTAAAACCTCGATATAAGTAAATTGATGTGTCCAACACATGACTTTCTCCATACGTAAGTTATGAACTAAAGTAAAATAAATACGGCGATAGGAACAGTTCAACTTACTTGCTTCAGCGCTAGCGATTCAATTGTTGTCACTACCACGCGAGGCGAGCTGCTCACTAACCGTCAATTTCGAAGAAAATTGAACATCTCTTGAAATATTCCTCATTCTGTCACACACAGATATAATCGAGAAAACGGTCAAAACGTGTTCAGGGGACCTCAAAACGTATATTTCCTTTGAAATCTCGAATTCGAATTTTTTCATGAAAACAATGCTTTCTCTATACTATGTATTTGGAGAAAGTAAAAAATCGGTTATCAGAGAAGTCTCGCTTTTCTCCTATGTAAACATCAGTATACATTGCTTATCATACGGAATTCTTTACGACAAACCTCATAAATTACAAATCTTGATATTTGTGTTATCCTGTAATATAATTTCACTTCTCCCAGAGAGGTTTAGCCGAACCTTTGGGCCATCCTCTGCCCATCCATATTTCATCCTCTCACATCTCAAAGCAAAAATTTCCATACCCTCTCTGCCTACTCCCTCAAAGAAAAGGTTAGCACAGGTCCATGTCCGCCATCTCCCCAGTTCCGCGGCCCTCTAAAACCTTCCATTTTCCCTCTCTCCTATTCAAACAGCCCGATACAGTAAGCGCGCCCCCTCTCTACATATGCGCCAATCCCTCCAAATTAACCTCCGACTTTGGAGTTTATGTGCTCAGCAATCTGTAAAGGCCGAGCTATTACAGCTACCCGTTGACACAATGTGCCACTCACGGAGCAATATGTCACCTAAATTCTCTCTCTTGCAATATCCTCATCCTTCCTCCATTTCCGTATCTTCCTACTCCGTAACTCTCCGTCGCCAAACCGAAACGTCCATCCTTCCATGTTTTTGTTTTATTCCGTCGCCATCAACCGCCGTTCCTTTCAAAAAAGTCAGTCTATTCTGTTTTTTAAAATAAAAACATGATAGCGTGGTTCTCTTTTATCCCACCCATCTAATTCGAGTTTTAGTTTTTAATATGATGGTTTTTCCGAAAATTATTTTTATGTAGGACAAACATCGGGAAACAAATGTTGTTTTTAATCTATTATAATCTATAAGATTTGTTCATGGCGTTTCGGCTCTGATGCATGACGTATAATTTCGGGGTGGTTTCTGGCGAATCTCATTGTGTTGTAAGGATCGCGAGGATTTTTAACTTTTGGTGGTGTTTCTCTTTGTGGTTAGGAAAAAAACCTGACCTTTGGGTATCCGGATATTCCCAGAAAATTGTTTTCCCCGGTACGTGCTTATTGGAAAATTATCGGTTTCATCCTTTCGTGATTTTGTGGGCGATGTGCATGTAGCGTGTTACCGCCTATAAGCTCCTGGGGTGGTCTCCATATTGGATTTTAGATACAGTTGAAACTCTCACAAAAAAAGGAAGACAAAATAGTTCCGGTTATGGTACTTTTTAAAACGTATAGAAATGATAGCTAGAGGAAATATTCAAGAAAGAACATTTCACATTATGACTGAAGTAAAATGAAAAACTGCTTCCACAACAGACATAAAAAAGGGTAGGAAAAAGTAGATGACAAAGCAGAAGCTGAATGCGGTTCAGTGGCGATTCACGACAATAGACGGCTGTCGCAGAGACAGAAATAGAGAAGAGATACATATATTCTTCGATAGGTCGAAAATTCTAGTTATTGTGTTCGATCTATATACGGGTTACGAGTTTATTTTCTTCTGCTAACCACTTTAGCGTTTTTCTTAACAAAAATAAGCTGTTATGTACTCGTTCTGTCTGTACGTCCGTCTGTACGGATAATATGCCTGGAATCCTGTTGCTCGGAGAATCCACATTTTCAGAATAGATTAATATGTGTGAGAGAAAATGGAAAGAATAGCTAAAAAGTACAGGATTCTGCAAATGTAGACAACAAGTAAATACATCGCTTCTGCAGTCTTTACTCCGCTGGAAAGATAGCATTCGGTGAAAAAAGGCCTTATATAATTTGCAATTGCATTTCTTCTCTCTATAGTTTTCGGACTTCACCGCTTTTTGCAAAGAATGTCACTTCTTTTCCTCTCCGTAGACCGGACTATGCTATGCTACACTACGTTCCGTGGGTAACGTTAAGGGTTTCTGAGGACTACAGCCAGATCAACCCCATTCGTGTGCTTCCTTCCCTCCTTTTACGCCATCCCCTTTACCTATTCCCTTTCTCCCCCCCTCTTCTGCCTCTCACACCCCTCGTCTTTCTAACACGTGCCAGACCCGTCCCCCGCCCCGTCCCCCCGCCCTTTTTCCTTCCCCCTCCAACGGCTCCCCCTCTCCCCAAACAACCTCCCCCTTTACCTCTCATCCCTCTCTCTCTTCCCCTATCCATCCCCCCATCCCTCCCCCCCTCTCTCTCTCTCTACAGACCTTGCGAATGCAGGATCGATGCCGTGGGTAGAAGGGCATGGCTCGTGAGTGGATGTGGAGGGGAGTGACTGAGTGAGGGAGAGAGGTAGAGAGAGGGAGGAATAGAGGAGGTGTGGCAGATAGGCGGAGAGGGGGTTGATAAAAACGGGGTTAGAGTAGATGTGGGTGCAAAAGGAAGAGGAGAGAAAACGCGAACCAGGGAGACAGAGTGTCGGAAACAATTTTGAAGGATGAAGGTTGTTCATGTGTAGGTTTTTGTTTTAGACACTGTTTAGGACGAGATTATTCTCGTTATAAACAAGTTAGGAAAGTGAGCAGTGTATTACAGATAGATTTGGTTCGATGGAGTAGTTGAAAATAAAAGATATAGTGAACGTACCCGATTATGTTTCTCGGTCTACTGAAAAATTTCTTCTTACTCCTAAGTTGATGCTTCAATGAACATATCGTGGGCGTAAAAGAAAAATACACTAATTTTAAGTCCTCAAAACCTGTTTTTGAGTAAATTGGATTAAAAATACATGCACGTTTTGCTAGCACAAAAATATTTATTTTTCATATTCAGTGGCTTGTAGTTATACAATTAAGTTCTTTAATGGCAATGAAAATACAAATCATACATAGTGGCATAAATACAGGCGACTCCCGAGATTCGACCGTTCGATATTCGACAAATTCGGCATTTCGACAGCCGATCGAATTGGGAACTACTTTCCGCGGAGTAATTGGTCCCGACCAACCACGCGAGGTTTAGTTTTATTGTAGACATAGTTGTATCTGCTCTAATTGTTTCAGTTTGTGCTGATTTCACCCTTTTTTCTGTTAATCTTTTAAATTTATTTATTATATTGATTTATTTATAAATTTATCACTTGACATGGCATCTAAAAGGAAATGTAATAGTGATAATGTAAGTGAATCAAATAAAAGAGTGCATAAGACTCATAGTTATGAATTGAAATTAGAAATTTTAAAGCGTGTTAAGAAAGGTGAAAGCCATACTGAAATCGCATGATCGTTGGGAATGTGTCGTTCAACTATTAGCACTTATGTGAAACAAGGAGAAAATTTTAGAATGTGATAAATTCACGTCATTTGATAACAACAATAAACAGTCCTAGGCGCAGTGTTGTGATTCCTAAAATGGAAAAACTTTTAAAACTTTGGTTAGATGATCAGTGTCAGAAACACATGCCACAATAGTGAGACCATGATTAGAGCAAAGGCTGCAGGCGGCCCGGTCCGGTTCGCGCCAGTCGTTTGTTAGAAACCCTGCATACATTTCTCTATACATACACCTATATATCGCAGCGAAATTAATATAAAAGTTATTAAAAAGCACAAAATAACTTGCAGCCTCTCCAGTTAATTTAAGGTTATGCAAACCTGTCCTTCTCTTAAATCTGTCAAACCAGCCATGACTTGCACTAAATGGAGGTTCATCACCAGAAATTTTATCCATCCTTTCCTTCAAATCATCATAGAGATCCTTAGCCTTTGCTGTAATCCTGGTCTCACTAATAGGACTGTGTTTCTGACACTGATCATCTACCCAAAGTTTTTAAAGTTTTTCCATTTTAGGAATCACAACACCGCGCCTGGGACTGTAGAACGACACATTCCCAACGATCGTGCAATTTCAGTATCTTTTTTTACCTTTCTCAACACGCTTTAAAATTTCTAATACTACTCATTCCTCCATTTAAATAACATGGGAATGAATGAGGCAGATTTGATTTAATTTAGATTTTTAAATTACGGAAAATAATCATACAAACAAAAATTTATTTTTTCCTTTTTAGTGCAAAAAATAAGTTATACATTTAAAGTATTTATTATTTCATTTATTCATAATCTAATATTGTTGTATTAACATATTATTAATGTTATTTTATCTTTATAGAACGTGAGGGGAGACTTTTTCCCGAGATGCGGGAACGTATCCCCCGATTGTAACATGGTAAAACGGCGTTCGACATTCGACAATTCGAGATTCGACCACGTTTTCAGGAAAGCATCCCCGTCGAATCTCGGGAGTCGACTGTAACTGAATTTATTCTAAACTCGGACTTAGTGGATTTTCATTGTACGCTCACGATATTTACGTTAATGCAGTGTAAAGAGTCCTTAATGCCAAATTTCATGAAAATCCGTTCGGTGTACGGGCGGACGGGCAGACCGAGTATAATAGGCGCTCACGCTGGAAGCGAAACGAGCCGAAAAAGCGCTGTACGTAAATATGCGAGTATATTTATAGTTTTGCCGTCAAATCCTAAGGAGCTCTTGAGCGCGGGTATCTACCTGGCAAATCCTCATACGTTAATGTGCATATGATGTGTGATGAACAAGTATACGGTGACTAGCTTCAAATTGTGAACACAAACCATATTTCCGTGGAAATTGTTGAAAGGGGAGATTTGTAGAAGGTCGACTAAGTAAAGCGTAAAGTTTTTTTTACTGTCGTTAACTATATATTATAAGTGTATAAAATGTACACTGCATTATATATTCATCATAGGTCGTAGGTTATCATATGTTAAATTTTGTTCTACGCATAATCCTGCTTTCCTCAGTATTTTACTGTCATATTCTGATACAGTGTCCTTCCTCTTTCTGCTTTTCCTTCTAAAACGTCCTTAATCATGTGTGTCACCAATATACTGCCCGATCTAGTTCGTCTTCCTGTTTCTTATACAGTAAAATCTCGATACAACGTATCTCTACGGAGCATGAATTTTTATACTTGATACTGAAAGTACGGTATACTGAGATACCCATAAGGAGTACAGTATTTTCTCTGTAAGTATCTCGGTAGGGGTTCGACATTCTCGCAAGTCCGGCTCAAACAGAAACCGGCAAGAATGAGAGTCTAACAAGAGAGATAATTCCTAGAACTTAAGATTTTATCCCAATGCTATTGTGAAAATACGATAGGGATAACTTGATCATCGGTTCTAAATTTTTTCATTTCGGAAAATCTCTCCTTTTGGGATTTTGGCGGAGTTCCGCAGATCTTTTCGTGCTAAAGACTAAAGATGTCTTCAAAGTCGGCGTGAACGACTTGAATGTGCAAGAATTGGTTATAGTTAAGTCATTTACGGATGAAATCGCACGTTAAACCCACAAAAATCTTTTTTCGGAACCTCTGAATTTAATACGTAGTATTGAAAAGTGCGTTAAGTCGAAGTACGTTATTTTGAAATATTTATACAGTATTTATACGGGAAAACTGACGGGGATTTTTAAAAAAAAGTACGTTAATTTGAAACATACGTAATTGTGAAGTACGTTGTAACGAGATTTCACTGTAGTATGTGTAATCACTGACTTTTCCCTCAATTTTCTTAGTACGTGTTTCCTCATTTCTCATTCTATCATTCATTTTTGGCATTCTAAATTACATACTGCATACGTATTCTAGGATGATTAAATTCACTGGACGAGGAATATAACCTGGAGAAAAGCGAATAACAAAAAGGAAAAACGTCCGAGGATAAAAACGTAAAAAAAATATAGGACCTCATTTGAAAATTTCATTTCCTACAGATTCCGCTATCCGGAAAATCTCTTTCTGTCGTCGCCTCTTTTGTTGCCGTCAGTTTTTTTTATCGATGTTGACGCAAGTTTGACGTAGCGTTTGATTTTTACAGCCATAATCTCCGACTGGCGACGCAGATTACGACGAAAAGAGAGGAAAAAAACTTTATCGCAGAAAGAAAGAAAACAAACGGAGGATTTTTTTTATTCGATCGGGAATAGTGCGAACAGAGTGGGATATTTTTTCCTGTCTTTGTTTGTTCGCCTCGCTTCCAATTAGTCCTCGCCTCGCAGCTAATCGCTTTTTATTATTGTTTTTTTTTTCTTGCTCGAGTCGCGCGTTTTGATTGTTTCCGGTTACGAGAGCGTCGCGTTTCTTTTTTTTTCTCCTAATATCGCGCTTACTTCCTATAGAAATGAAAACATCTGTCGTTAATATAGGTTTCAAACTTGCACTTTCTCAGAGTACTGCATATGGTATATACTAAGCAACGTTGACAGAGCATGTCCCTCCAATAGCCATAAAAATGGTAGGGAAAAACAGATATGCACCTTGGATACAAATCGGCCGTCATCAGTGGTTTCACGTATGGTGGATACTTAATTTATAAATTCTTATTTGGAGTCGATATACTGTGTGTTACCACTGAAGACGGTTTCTTTTTAATCAAAATGCCAGTATTTGCTTTTCTCAACCTTTGTATGGTCATTGAGGAGATATAGTTTGTCAGTTTATTTCAGCCGTTAGAGGAGTTCGAAAAATCTTTCTTAAACTCTGAAAGGTGTCGTTTTCTATGGACGGATGGCAGTTCAGCAGTCTGTGCGTGTTACCGATTTCTCTGAGTCCCTTTGTAGCTGTAGGAGTTTACCGTATACTACTAATCAGTTGGGAAATTTGTATCTGCGGATAAATGAGGACATTGGATAGATTTCGTATGGGACGAAGCGTCCATTACGTCGGCACTGGGTTATCTGTCACCCATGACTCCCTATTTGGATCAATGCTTCGTGAGCGTTACGTGACCGTCGATGTTTTAGCAGCCTTATTTCGCAATTCTTGTTTTATTTTCCGTTTATCGAAGCACGGGGATCAATTTCGTTTAGAATGAAGTCCATCGTTAATATTTATTCCTGCTAACTCTTTCATTGGCTGAAAGAATAGATAGAAATCGTCTATTGGAGTAAAAAATTTTGAGATAGCTATAAGACGAGTGTAAGAAGTGATGATGTGATTATGATGCCATTCTTATTACACTGCCTTCCTCTGTATAGAGGTTGTTAGAATTAATGGGTTCGAATGCTGCCCAGCTTTATTACAAATAAATCGCTTCGAAGCTAATTTGTTTACCATGATTCCCGGAAGAGTTAGTTTTGTTGAAATGCAAGCGCAGTACTAACGAAATGAAGAGTTGGAATTATAAAATCGGAGATGTCTCTGTTCGTGTAATTTTTAGTGACGTTGCGGATAGCAAGGTTTCGACTCAAATTATTACCAATTTATCAATATACACACACATACAAAGAGCCGTAGTGAGGGCGGGGCAACCGGGGCACGTGCCCAGGGTGCAGCTTCATAAGGGGGCGCCAAATAGAAGTCTTATTATAAAATGTGGTTACAGTTTTATTTTTTCGATCTCTTCGAAACTTATAACGGCCAACCTTAGGTTCAACTGAAGGGCCATGACTTTACCAAGTCATAGGTGAACGTGTGCAAACTTAATTGGCTGCCTCTACTCTCTACGCTCTGAATGTAATTTCTTTTATTTACCCTCGTCCCCAAAAATGTGTGCGCCCTATCGCATTGCATTAGCCAAGCAGAATTTTCGCCCATGTTGTCGATAAAAAAAGTTATTATTGAGGAGGCCTTGATTGATTTTATTGCTGTCAAATCGAAAAAGAGAGACGAAATCGTGTCAGGAATAATCCAAAAGTTGGAACAGGATGGACTAGATTTACAAAATTTGAGAGCTCAGTCGTACGAAAATGCTCCTAATATGACCGATAAATTATACCGTTGCAAACATAACCTTCTTGCACGTTTCATTCCACGTACAGAGCATTCGCTTAATTTAACTTGTTATTATTCCACTAAGAAAACTAACCGTCAAATTAGGGAATTTTTTGCAAAGGTATAGATACTGTTCCTTTATTTTGCTGGTTCCACATCGAGATGGGTTGTACTAATAGAGATCCTTAAGTTGACGTTGGAAGAACATGGCACAACACGATGGCCATCAAGAGAAAATTCTGTGAATTCATTGTGGTTACAATTGAAGGAAGTTTATACGGTGGTAATAAAATTAAAGAATGAACATAAGTGCAGAGGTGCTGAAAGCTTTCTAAAACAGATATTTGTATTTTTCTTGTTATTTTGGGACGATTGTCTCCAGAAGATCAACCACCTCACTAAATCTCTTCAGGGTGCCGATGTAACTGTGGATAGAGCCGTTGAAATGATCTGCGATTTGGTACCAGACATAAAAAGTTCAATTCAAGACTGGAAGAGTATATGGAAGAGGCAAAGAAATTTTGCGATGAAAAAGTAATACCTGATGTTCTGTCGAAAATAAGAAAAAGAAAAAGGAAATTTCAGGACACGATGGAAACTGAAGCACCCTCAATACCTGAAACAAAAGAAAATTTTAAGTTGTGCTTTATGTAATATGACCGAAGATAAAATGATAAATTCCTATTAAAATGCTGATAGTAGGTAATAAAAACAATGTGGATGAACGCGAGTTAATCGAAGAAGTTTGCAGTTTGAAACACCACCTGCCTTCGAAAAAGTGTGAAAATTACGCAGGAAGAAATATTGGAATTTATTCCTAATGTGGAAAATTTTCTGAGAATTTTCTTGACATTCGTCTCATCAATTTCAGCCGGAGAGTGTTCTTTTAGTAAATTGAAATTGACCAAAAATTGCCTACGATCATCAATGAACCAAGAAAGACTTCTTGGTCTAGCCATCTTATCTATTGAATAAACTGTTAAAAATATATATTTCAATGATGTAATCAATGTTTGCCGCAAGTAAAGCCTGAAAAATAACTCTTAAAAGAAATGATTGTTTATTTCAGTTAAATACCTCTTTAAAAATATGCAATCATTTTATTAGATCATTTTGGGGCGTCAAAAAATCCTTTGCCCACGGCGCCAAAAGTGGTCACTATGGCCCCGTGTATATATATATATATATATATATTTATTTATTTATTTATTTATTCCGGTAAATAAACGACGTGGGTTCCGGCGAGAAAAAGTAAGCGAAATGGTAAGAGACTCGGAGGGAATTCAATCTGCGAGTTTTAACGGAAAATTTAGTCCAGCATTGGTCGATTGCTCGGAGGAAACTCGAGGGAGCGTACGCTTGAGTATTTCTCTCGATTTTCGTCTTCCGGTCTGAAACACTGTTATTCGTTTATTTTTCCTCCCACAGCACTTTGAGATGCCGCTAAATATCGCTAGGGAGCCTGCTCTATAAAAAAAAAGGAGCAAGAAAAACTGGATAACGCATTGAGGAATTATTTACTTTGAATTATACGCGATCATGAACTGTTTTTTTTATTGAAAGGGCTCGAGATTTTGGTGAGGTCATCATCTGTGTATCCGCATCTTTCTTCTTATTTGACTGATTTTTATGATATTCTAAAAGTTGCCAAGTACATTTCGTTTTTTCCATATCGGCGGATTATATCGGTGGCGATAAAATTACGGGAGCTCTTTTCTGCACGTTGATAGTATATCCTTGTTTTATGCGTAACTTGTGATGCATGACCTGTAGAGTTGCTATATTTTGTGTAAGTTAATCTAGTTCATTTTTGTATTTAATCCCTTCATCAGTATGCCGAATTTGAAGTAGATTATGAAATTAAAAACTCATGTTTCGTGAGTAAAAAAGGGATATGTTCAAAGTTATTTTTTTTAAATATTAGATTCGTTTAAATTCGTCAGTCGGAGTCCTTAGTTAGTTCCAAAATCACTGCGTCAGTGAGCCCTGATCCGAAAACGATGATTCGAAGAGGAAAATGAGTTAAATCTCCAGATGAACATAGAAAAATAAGGAAATTGGTAGGATTTCAAGATTATTCGCGCGCATTTGAATAGTTTATTCTTGTTCAGGGAAAGTTGACGCGAGAACGGAATGTTAGTACGGAGGATATCGCGAGCATCCTTCGCTCTAGGCTCTTAAAAATAAAGACATAGTCGCACGCCGACTAAATAACGCAGTCGGATGCTCCACGAAGCACGCGCGCGCGTTTGCAAAGTTCTCCGGGACCGTTATTTCTTAATCGGAAAACTTTCGCGTAGTCACAAACTGAAATATTCATCCGACGAGAAAGCTTTTGATTTATATGCGCGCAAGAACGAATATTCTCTATCTCTCTCCTCTAACCTTCCCCTCTCCCAAAAAACCTCCAAAACTTGTCTTCCCCATCCTTCCTATTATGTTTCCCGTCACGCGGAATTATGGGAAATTCAATTTATATTTCGTCCTCTCTCTCTCTCGCTCTTTCTTTCCTCGCTCCATCGACGCGAAACACGTTTTGTGTGTGTGTTCTAAAAAAAATGCGATTTCAGTTCCTACCGTCCGAATGATCGAATCACGCGGATTATTTTTTCTTCGGATGCGGAGTTGACGGCGCTGTCCTCAAATTTATGACATTAAATATCGATGAAAAGCAAATGAAATCGGCTTTGGAAAAAGCACGCGATAACGGGTGGGTTCGTAGTATTATTTTTTATGTTTTTTTTTTGAGATGGCTATCCAATCGCAAAAATAAAAAAACTCGTACAGTAGGGGTAGACGGATTAATTAAATGAAAATATTGCATTCGTAGCTATATAAAATTCCTCTTAGCTGGTATCGAATCAGTGGATTTTCGAGTTACCATTATATTTTTAAATAAAGACTTGAAATTTGTTTTTGTTCTGCATTACGTACGTAACGTCTACAAATAAAGGTCTTAATAAGTAGTCCAGGATAGCTCGAGTTAGTTGACTGCTATACAACTAACTTTATAACTAGTTTTTCTTTATTTTTTCAACGTTTACCGAATCGTTTTCAGTTTTGTATATTACAGTACATGTAAATGGCCATCTCGATCAACCGGGATATCCGGCTCGGTCACGATGTATCCGCCAAATCGGGGGTTTACGCTGTGTATTTTGTCAATAGAGAAATTCGGAATCGAGTACGTCTTCTCTTGGTGTTATTCGGTTATAAAATGCCAAATAGATTATTGCCCAAGTCGTAGAACAACTGCCTCCTTATTTTCCCCACCAGTTTTATTGTAAAAGAGAACCATAATTTCCTCGTGAAACGGATACATTACGCGTCCAATTCGTTTTTTATCGTCGGATCGCGAAATTTAAAGATCGTACGTCTTTTTTTTTCTTGGAGTACCGTTCGAAGTTAACAAAGAAAATAAAAGCACAACGTTAACGTGCCGGAGGTACATATTTGTTGCTTGGCTTGTCGATCGCTCTCCGTGAAAAAAAAAAAAAGATTCGCTACGGAATTTTCCACCTGGCGGATTTTCCACTTATGCTCTTCCCATCCCTCCCTCCATAAGCCTCCGGGGAAGTTTCCTCTGTTCCGGTGAAGTGAGAACGATGGTGTTTCGCATATGTTAATGGGGTGGGGGGAGGGTAAGGGGGGGAGGGGGATGAGGGACTTCGTATGCTCTTTCTCTCACCGTGCAAAGATTCTCTAGCCGGAGGGACGGTGAGACGGATGAAAATACAGTGTTTTGCAAATGCGAGAGAGGACCATGATACTCGGAAGAGTGAGAAATGGAGGTGCCTTGAGGGTCGTGTGTGTTTGTGTATATATATATATATATATATATATGTATGTATGTATGTATGTATGTATGTGTGTGTTCGCGAGTGTGTGAGGAAGGGAGCGAACGCTAGGAGAGTGGGGTTCGATTTAAAGCGCCGTCGGGACTTCATCTTCGGGACCTTGTTTGCTGGTTTAGTAATAAAATAGATTTTTTTCTTCTTTTTTTTCGTCCCGAGCAAGAACCGTGACAAATACATGTCAACGCGTTTGTGCACACGCGCACGGAGCGGGAGAGAGAGAGGGGGAGACGGGTCGTAGCTCTGAAAGGGTTTGACGTCCTCTATCCCTATCTCCAACTCTTCTTTCTCTGTCTCTAAGAACAGAGGTTTCAAACGCTGACCTCGTAGAGCAGCGTGATCCGCAAGCACTTTTAAGAGGTGGTCCGCGTCTATTGAACGTTGATCAATAAAGCTAAAATTAAAAATAATTCTTCGATATTTTAGGAAAGGTTTTTTTTTAAACTATCGCTATCTAGCACCAATCATATGCCGCCTTGCTCAGTATCTTTTTAAATATTCTCTTCATGTTACGTGTACCTTCATACCGCCTGTTCGGAAAAAGATCGGTACAACATACATTGTACAAACTTTCTCATATACTTACTAATGCGTCTTTTAGTTATCTTTAGAAAATGAAAATCGTATGAGCCGGGTTTTAGAAAGACCAATTTTTGGTAAATAAACTAGCCTTATATTCATTCATTGAGAAAAATGAAGTATGTAGTATTATTGCAGACGTATACTCAAGGAACTGTACGAAATTTTATCAAAACCGTTCGAGCCGTTTTTGAGAAAATAAAATTATTGCAAAAGTTGCCTAGAATAAACTAGCCTTATATTCATTTTTTGAGAAATATGAACTATACAGTATTATTGAAGACGTAAACTCAAGTAACTCTACGAAATTTGATCAAAATCGATAGAGCCGTTTTCGAGAAAATCCGATTGTTGTTAAAAATGCGTAGAATAAACTTCCCTTATTTATTGAACAATGTGAACCATTTTTTCATAGCTTCTGCTCTGTATGATAAAATGCCTAAGTACGAGATTTCATTCATTTTCGCTCTACCGTTTAGGCTCTAGAGCAGGGATTCTTAACCGGGGTTGCTCGCACCCCCAGAAGGTGCGGGAAGGTGGTCCAGGAGGTGCGGGAAGGGGGTCTAGGGGGTGCGGTGGGAACATCATGCAATTTGACTTATTTATTTATTTATAATTTTTTTAAATAAGACATTTTGAACCACCCATACTAACCAGCTACCGTCCTACTGTTTATATTCATACGTCCACGTTTCTTATTAGGTATATAGAGCTTTTTTTAAAGGCGTTTTTTTATGGTAGCGTACCCTGAAGTACATTTACAGTATAAAGCGACAGCGTTCGGTTTATTAGGTAATATTATAATTTGAAGCATTGAAGTCTCTATAAATGGTGAATTTTATTGGAATTACTTAATTCATCGTGTTGGCCAAGTTTCTGTCCCAAATATTTTTTATTAATTGAATAGGGAATAATCGAGCCCGTCCTATGGCTGAAAAAATTCAAGAACAAGCACTTTAAAAAGTAATATCTCAGAAATCTCCAATAGTCACAGCAACGTTATGAAAAACCATAATCTTGTTATTACTATTGGATATAACTGAGATAAGTACCTTTTTAATTTAAATGCTTGTTCTCGAATGATTTCTGTTAGTTTACTCTCACCACAATTTCACCCTTGTGAGTTGAATCGCGTTGGACCACTTTGTATCTGGCCACCGGCTACGATAAAAATATAATTTTTTCTTTTTCAATTATACTTTCAATTTATTCTGGGACGAAAGTGGGATTTCATGTTATTTTTCCAATATGCACCCGTACGCTTGCATAACGTAGGCGGAAAGCGGTCGAGTAAATCATGTGCTTATCTCAAACGCAGTGTGTCTGTTTTCAGTAGTAATTCACCTGCCGTTGACGTTAATGGAAACGTTTATAGCTATTATCATGATGTATATTTTGAATTATTACAATCTGCAGTTAAGTTTTTCAGTCAGTTAAGATTTTAAGTGATACTATCTAACCTCATCATTGTATGTTATCTCTCCCTCTCTCGGTAAAGTTTATGCTCTCCAAAACTAATCTGTCCCATCCTCGGAGGAAGATTTAAGCGGGGAAGTCGCACTCGCGTGGGGGCGCTGACAAAATGTTTTATGCAGTATAATCTCAGAAATATTCAATGTAGAAATAACGAAGAAAAATCATTTTTTTGCGCTTACTTGTCACATATATGGACATTACGCATATACGCAGGTCTTGCAGTTGACTAGCGCCAGAGGCCCCAGGATGCATAAATTCACCGTTGCCCATTCAAGGCCCTTCTTATCATGCTTCCATAACCATCCCCTTCTTTCAATAAAACTTGAATTCCTTTCTTTTTCTTATCTCTCTGCTTCTTTCCTGGCATCTTCCAATAGCCGCAATATGGTTATGAAAATCCATCATAACCTCTTTGTTGATACTGGAGATACCTTTTACATCAGAGACAATCCTGCGAAATATGGCGCCTATGGTAAAATTTTAGGAACCACATTAGTTACGTTGAATATGATTCATCTTGCGTTTTAAAAGAGAATAGCAGCATTTTATCAACGGTGACTTCAACATTTGAGTATTAAATTTATACTTATTTATCATAAAAAATTCTTGGCACGTTTTGAGAGAGAAGTTTTTGGAGCCTTTTGAAGACTGCAACTTCGACCTTCGCCGTACCCCAATTACGAAACTGCCTTACAAAATCAATTTTTTAAATATTTAAGCGCTTATTCTTGATTTTTGTCAGCCATAAGACGAGCTCGATAATTCTCTGGCGAATTCCCCTTGTTAATCTAAGATTCTCTCTTATCCCGTTGTATTGGTTTTCCTTCCATTCCAACAATATGACCCAGCCATATCTAATTTCAGCTTTACCAAGGAACTTGTTTCGTGAACTATATCGTAGCCATGAGGTTGGAAAGGATAGGGAGATAATTATCCCGAGGTTAATTTGGCACGAACCTGGCGCCGAGGAAATTGCGTTTTTTCTCTCCTTGGAAAAAATACTCTAAAATTTCAGCACGCGCGCAAAACGTCTTCGCTCGCGTTGTTTTATTTTACGCTGAAATTATATCCTGTACAGGCCGTTCCCGACTTACGATGTTTCGACTTGCGATAAACCCGGACTTACGACATTAATACATTGATTACTCGATATCGGCATCCGATATATTACCCCGGACATACGATATTCGACATCCGATGCGCTACGAGTCTGCTTTCGGCCGATATTCAGTTGGACGATACGAGTCGTCCGCATTGTAGGTATTCATTTATTTATTGTTTTAAGTTTAAAAAGTTTTATTATACAATATATATATGTCCCTCTTGTGCTGACGAAGGGATCATCCCGAAAGCTCTAACCTCTACAAATGTGTCTCTCCAACACCCCAGCGGCTCTACTTCCGGTAAGTGTTCACTGGGTTTCCTTCAACACCTAGTTGCCCAAAATATATATATATATATATATATATATATATATATATATATATATATATATATATAAATAAAGTTAGCAACAAGGTGTTGGAGGAAGCCCAGTGGACACTTACCTAGAATGAAGAGCCGCTGGGGGTGCTGAGGACACACGAAAAACACAAAAGAACAAAAACTACACAAAAATGGAGCTTTCGGGCTGATGCCCTTCTTCAGCGACGGAGAAACACATATATATATATATATATATATATATATATAGTCATTTGTTCTTAAACTACTAATTTATAGGCTAAATACGTCTTGGTATTTTTTTTTCCAAGGTCCTGGAACGTCTGGTCTGGGAAATTAATATTCGATTTACGATAATTCGACTTACGATGCGATTTTCAGGAACGCATTAGAGGCGTAAGTCGGTAACGGGCTGTACTTGTGTCCTGTCTTGTAAAACGAACGTGATGACCATTGCGAACGCAAAGATTATGAGTAATCTTAAGTCGTCGAAACGACGCTCAACCAGGATTTTTATGCTTTCCCTCCGAAGGAGTAGTGCTCGTGGAATAGCAGCTAAACTCTTGGCATTAGAGCTTCGCTGCGTTACGCCCATCTGGAGGCGGCGGATGTCATCAATCCCGGTTTTTCTCATGCGGGGAATAAGAGGGCGAAGTGTCGGAGTGCATTAGTCTTTCGCGGCATCGTTGGATCCCTGGAAAAATTACTCCGGACAGACGTATTGCCGTAACGGTTTAATGCTTATGAGGAGGCAGAAACGGGGGGAGGCGGTGGGCGCGGCACTTCTACCTGCGATTCCTCTCTGTCGCCGCTCGTGCTTGGACTAAGCGGGATGGCTGCCGTCTCGGTCCATTCGTTAATGCTTTCTTTAACCACCAAGTAAAACAAATTAAGTTGGTCTGAGAAAAATCGGTACGAACTTTCTCGACGTTTTTTTTTCGTGCTTTTTCGGGTGAACTTATGCCCTGAAAAATTGGGCTAATCTTCTTGGCTGGGGAAGCCATTTGTTGCTTTATCTGATCGAAAATCGAATTTTATCTTATGCCACTTGTAAAATAAACGGATTAGCCATATCCTGCCGCGATTGAAGCTGAGTACTACGCAAAGCAGCAGTCGTGTCCTTTTATACCCAGTAGTTGGAGGTCGCGCGTAGTTCGATTCAGTTGGCAGGGATGTGTCGGCACCGTGCAGAGGCTTGCCATTGTCAGAAGGACACCGTGAACCTGTTGGCACGCTCCTATTGCATATCCATTACTATTCCTTGTTTATACAACTTAACGCTATGATTAATTCATATTGTTGTCATGGGAAGGAAATCTTTAAACCTTCTTGAACGTCGCAAACCCTTCCAAGAAGTTGAAATGATTCAAAATAAGATACGGTACTTACGTATAAATTTTACGCGATGATGGAGTGCATGTGTATACTTAGATATGTGTGTGTATCCAATTTGTGTTACTCATTAATACTATATCGAAATGTCGTTATCCATTATGTGGGCAATATAATGTTAACTTTGAATTTTGTAAGGATTTGTAGAGACATTAATAGATATACTTTTCACAGTTATCGTAAGTGCAAATTTCGAGACTGTGTTGATGTGTAAAACATACAGAGTTTTAAAAATTAACTTTTTGCCAGTTTAGTGCACTACAAGTACAAATTAACGAGTAATTATATTAAATGCTCAAAAAATTAGGATAAAAACTACGAAGCATAGAGTTTCGCTAATTAGAAAGTTATCATCATCGGCTGTACTTATTTTACAGAAGAACGGTGCATGTTTTTAAATTAATTTTTCTTTCGTCGCATGAAACGCTCGTAATCCTTTTAGTAAAGTGAGCTGTAACTTCCGCCCGTCTCACCTGGGAAATTGTATAAGCCTTATAGGTAGGTATATACATATAAAAAAAAGAAGCCAGCCATTCTTCCAGTTGTACCGTATTTCCAAAATGGCGACCGCTCACCCCCTACACTGTGTATTTTTTGTTTAATAGCATCATCTCCTCCGACGAGATAAAAGCAATCAAGCTACCCAACCTTTTTTATTGTTATTATTATCATTTTTCCACTTAATCGAAAACCTTTTACGTATCTTGGCCTGGAGCCAAGTTTTTGTATTTTAATGCACACGAAAGGCCACCGGAATGGAATTCTTTTGGATTGTTGTTTTTTTATGTTTAGGAGATGGCCCTCACTATTTTAAAATCACTGGGTTAATGAATGAACAATGGTTTTTCCCTATATATAGGTATATATACCTTCCAGACAGTCCTTTTATCGATTTTTTGTATCGCTATCCTTTTCGACGTAATTTTGTACAATATAGATACGTGAACTATAATATCCTCCACATTGTTACATTATTTTCAAACGTATTTTTTCTATCCTTCTTCGGCAGAAGGAATTTTTAGGCTGAAAAAAACCATTCTCATGCTTCCTTTCTCTTCATTTCTCTTCATCTCTCTCTCTCTCCCTCTCTTCCACTCTGGCATGTCCTTTCTCGTCCCCTTTCCTTCGACCGCCATCCATTGCGACCTTCGAATTAATATCCTTACCAGCCTCCGCTCTGCAGAAGAGGGTGCTCACATCGACTGCTTTAACACACTTAGACTTTCACACTCTACGTATATATCTTTCTCGTCTTCTACCTCCCCTCATCTTTTCATATTTTTTTCACAAGCTGCCTTATTTGTCGATGATTTATTTTTTATCGTTTCATCCTATCCGTTTTCTGGGCCGTTCCTCGTTTTATTTCGGTCTATAACTTGTCATTTTTCTCCCTTTCCGTATCTCATTATCTTATACCTATTGCATTTTTTTATCCATTGTTCTTTCCTAATTTCTTTTTCTTTCTCGTATTCTTAAAGCTATTTATGTATTTATTTTTACTAATTCATAAACAAAATCTCTGAATGTGTTATATGAACAGTAACAAATAAAACCACACGAACCTAGGGTATCATGGGACATGGAGACGCTAAGGAACGCTCTATGCCGGGAGACTGCAACCTACGGCCCACGAAGTTTTAATGTGAAAATGCTATTTGATAATTAATATAGACAATTTTATATTTTTTATAATGACATCAAACTTTTCAGGAAAAAATTGGGTTAGATTTTAGTGTCACTTTCAGTGTAATATCTCTTAAGTCCCCGATATAAAATCTTTTACGCCCACACTTATAATGCAACTACGTAAAGAGCCTGCAAACCTCGGCTCTACACAATGGCCGAACTTTTAATTTATTCATGTTTATAAAGTTTAAGAATCTATTTTCTTTTAATCGTTCACTTTTTAATTTATTCTTAAATTCACCTCTTCGTCTTTCATGTATATAACGTAGCCAATAACGCAACTGATGATGCACCTCCAAAACCAATAAAAGCTTAACCTTTATGCATTCCTCTTGTTATTCCGTCTGCTTCCACATCTCTCATCAAACCCTCCCCCTATTTTCCCCCTGTCCTCCTTCCCTTCGCTTCACTTCACCTTAACTTTCCATTTGAATGTCAACGACTACTTGCTCAAGTCATTTATATACATTCGTTTGTCCTACGACAGGCGTTTTCCACTTACGGCTTTAATTTCTTTATTGTTTAAACCGGTGTTTACACGCATCCGGCGGGTTTTATTGAGGTTGTGCGGAGGTATTAGCTCGAGTAATGAATGCGGTGTATATGTGTGTGTGTGTGTGTGCGCGTGCATGCGTGTGTGCGCGTTTTTTCCTTCTCATCGCCATGTCGTATATGGAGAGAAAAAAATCGCGAAAAAAATCGTCTTCGATATCTCGACTGAAATGCACGTTTTGCGTTTCCCTGAGTCCAAAAAAGTGTACGCGGCTCTGGAGCCTAAACGCGTTAACGAAATTGAAGTATATTCCGTATTTAGATATAACATTATCCAGAAGAGATGAACGATATAGCGCAACAATGATGGGTAGTTAATACTTGTAGATTTTCATAAAATTTAAATAACGGCTTTAACGATTTTGGTTAAAATTCAGTAATTTATAGAACTTGAAGTCGTGAAAAATACAGCGTAAGCCATATTTCTCAAAAATAATAAAATAGCGTCTAGAAATTTTTACGCTCAGCACTCCTGTTCTCTCAACAATCTTCGTCAGAACCTTTGTGACTTCACCATTCCACATAATTCTTGTTATTTATGTATGGCATAACTATTTTACAAGTTTGATTTTCACATATAAGATATGTGGGGGATTATCAGCGTATTAGTACAATTGACGTGCAGACAGGGGCGGCCCTAGGATATCTGCCAGCAACTGGCGCCCTAGGCAAACCATGCAATCCCCCTCTAAACCCCAAGGGCAGATCAAGGCTGACAATGAGATTTTTGGTAACCTGGAAAACATTTCCCCCTTTTTTCCTTTTTATTTTTAAATCGTTCTCTTGCGACTGTTGTGGTGTGATGTGGCAAAGCGCGCGAAATTCCAAGCTTACTGTGTCTTGCTAGTGTATTTGAAGTATTACTAAATTATCAGGATTGTATAGAAGTGAATTATAATGCATATTCCCTCAGTACGCACACGTAAACTGAAATAATGACATCATCGTTATTTTATTTGTATTTTTAAATGTTTTTCTTTTTTTTACATTATTTTTTTTAAACCTTAATTTTTTCGCCACAAATTTGGCGCCCCATTTAACATGGCGCCCTAGGCGCGCAGAATAATTTTCGCGGTTTTGTTGTTCTTGTAGCAGTCTACACAGGAAAGAGTGTATTAAGACCAGATGCATGAGGAGGTTTGTGCAATGTACATATATTACACCGATTTTTTTCTTTCTCCGGGCGTCTTTCGTTCTTTAATTTCCTCTCGTATTCGCGTCTTTTTTTTATTTCGTCGATTCCCCGATTTTTCCAGTTTCGCACTCCACCTCAACCCCAATTCACCCTCCACCTCAACACCAATTCACACTCTTCCCCGATTCACTTTACGAAGGAAAAAAGATATTTTTTTCCTTTCGCTTCCTCCTCCTTTCTCTTGGCCCCATTCAAAAAATTTTCCTCCCTTTTTTCCTTTCTTCACCTCGCCCCCTTTTCCTTTCCCGACCCGTTGACGCTCGGTAATTAACTTCTTACTCAGCGAGACCTCTGTCGGATATATATATAATTTTTTTTATGCAAAAGAAAAATTTATTAAACGAAAAACAATTTTCCTCTCTCTTTCGCTGTCTCAATTATCCGGGAGAAAATCTTTTACAGTTCGTGATTGCCGCTCGCGTGCGGAGTTTTTATTGGTTTATTCTTTTGTGTTTTTATTACCGCTTTTGTATGTGCCTTTCCTGTCTCCAGGGGAAAGTTTATTTTTTATTTTCCTACATCATCGTTTCCGATTCGTTCGGCTGGCGACACGAGTGTGTGTGTTTATTCTATCGTTTTAAGCTTTTTTTTAATTTTGTCCCGTGCGGATGGAACTCTCTCTCTCGTGCTCTCCGAGATTTTTTTGTGGTGGTGGTCGTCCCAGTGAATTGCACGAGCGCTTGTTGACACGTGGCCTCCTGGCGGTGACGTCGATAATGAAAAAAAAGTAAGGGACAGATAAATGTTTTGTTTTTTTTTTATTTCGTCGGATGAATTTAATTTTACGAAAGGCAAAAGTATTTTTCAGGTTTCGTTAATTGACTTTTTTTCTTTTTTATTTAGGATCGTAATTTCATACTTGATGTCGATCTACATACTTCGATACTACCGCGCGGTCGTAGAAAACAAGGTAAAAGTGAAAATTCTATGTCGAAGTACCGTTTACGTTTTAGCCAGTAAGGGACGTCGTAAATACGGCACTGTTTTTGTCGGTATTTTGGTAACCTCCGCGAATTACTTCACCTGCTAGTTGGATTGCTACAGCTTTATTAGCAGTTTGCAGTACTTAAATGTGAATGAATTCTTTTAATTTAAAAACTAATATTTGTCCGTTACGCCTTAAGCAGGTAACTGTCGTAATTCATGGTTCAAGGCTCATGTCTGAACCTTGGCTAATTTGTCTGGTATACGAGACTGATATTGTTTGAGTAACCACTCGTCATAAAAGTCCGATTATTTCTGGTTTGCTACGCCTATGTAAGAAATCAGTAAGCTTAAGTTCCAATCGAAACATTTTTGTTAAAAAGTTCTCTTCAGATTCTTATTAGATAAGATTAGCCAGGCACACATTATTGCCTAACGCCTTTCCTATCGGTTCCTAAGGAGAGTAACGGGGATGAAACTGATTATACGCGAAACTTGATTCGGACGATAAATATTCCGGGGAACTTAATACGATTAAAAAATATATTCCTTAAGGCTGTGGTCGGCAATTAGATTTGACCAATACCCCAAGTCAAAAGCTCGGCGTATCGCCTACAGGAACTACTTGTTATATTGTTGAAAAAAAATGAAAAACCAGATTGTTTTATTTATATACAAGACAAACTGGATAAAACTACAGAATCTAATTCTAATCCTAGTTAGTATAATGGCTAAAGTGACACTTGTTACTTTTGATAATTTCTTCAAACTGCGGCTTGTGTGGAGTCAGTGCACATCTGATGTCGCTTTCCGGGTTGAGTCTGTTTTGCGCTTTCGTCTTTATCACCGCTAGTACCAAAAAGCTCACCTCACACAGGTAGGTAGTCGCAATAGGTAGCAACAACTTGGTCGCCTCCTCATGTGCCAGTGGTTGAGCTCCTGCTGGCTGACTCATCCAGAAGGACTCCAGGTCCAAAACTTCGTATTCCGCTTGGGCGGCTCCACCTGCTTGCAATTCCAGCAGCTGCTCTGCCAGCCCAGATGGCTTCTCTGGCATATTTTGCAGGGAACATCTGAAGAGGTTGAGAATCCAACCAACACCTTCCTTCAACATAGCTGCCTCCGGGAAGTATTCTTCAAATCGCTGCTTCAGTTTTTTCAAGTGCTGAACTACCACGTCTTTGATTGACTCGAAAGAAAGTTTGGTGTCTTCGAGGTACTTCGCGAGACAGCTGAAAGATTCAATCTTCCCTTCCGTAGCTCTCATTCGCCAAATCTCGAGTTTTGCTTGTAATCCACAAATTTTCTGTCTAGTTGAAATGATGTTGTGTCCTGGACCTTGAACATTCATGTTGACTTCGTTCAAATGCCCGAAAATGTCTACCAAATACTCCAACAGAGATAGCCACTTGGTGTCTCGAAAGTGGGTGGTCAGGCAATGTTTCTTGTCCATCAGTAAAATCTCAACTTCAGTCCTCAGCATCCAAAGTCTCTCCAGGGCATTGCCGCGTGACAGCCGCCGTGTCTCGCAGTATAAGAGCAAGGTGCAGTATTCCGACTCTGCTTCTTCGCACAATTGGCGGAACAGTCGGGTGTTCAGCGGCTGGGCCTTGATGAAGTTGACGATCTTGATCACATCTTTCATCACTTGTTCCAAATCAGGCTGCGATGCGTTTACGGCCAACGCCAGTCGGTGAATCATGCAATGCATAGACAAGATTCTGGGGTTTTCTCTCCTAACCAGGGCGACAAATCCGTTGTGAATCACCACCATGGCTGGGGCTCCGTTAGTGGAAACCGCAATGCAGTCAGTCCAATGCAAATCGGCACCTGGCGATGTAAAAAACTTTTCGACCTTGTTGAAAATATCGACTCCACGGGTTGTAGTTTCCAGCGGGCTGCAGAACAACATCTCTTCTTCGATTCTGCATTCACCTCGATATCTGACATATACCATAAGCTGAGGATCGCTCCCGACGTCCGTAGTTTCGTCCAATTGTATTGCGAACTGCCCACTCTTCTTTATAGCACTTATCAACTGGTCCTTGTTGTTCTGCGCCAACTCCTCCAACCTCCTCGAAACCGTCCTTGCTGACAATGGCACCGCCCTCAGTTTCGCTGCTTGCTCCTTCCCACACAATCTCGGTCATTCTTATCGCAGCCGGCTTGATTAGTTCCTCACTGATGTTGTGTGGTTTCTTTGCATGAGCTATCAGCCCTGCGATTTCCAAACTTCCTTTTGCAGCGTCCCTCTGATAAAATGTCGCTTTTACCATGAGATCCAGCCTCTGTTTTTTCACTTGGCTTCCCTTGTGGGCGAAGAATTCCTTTGGCTTGTCCGAAAGTTCAGGGTGTTTGTTGACTCCGGACACAGGACAGCCAGACAGATGACACATTGTGGCTTTTTGACTCCTTTGTCGGTTGTTGCGATGAACCCGTACTCCAAGAATTCTTTGTAGACACGCTTTCTCGAAGTCATTCTGCAGGGTATGTGTGTGTGTGTGTGTGTGTGTGTGTGTGTGTGTGTGTGTGTGTGTGTGTGTATATATATATATATATACAGGGTGTCACAAAAGTCCGTATTATAAAATTATTAGCAGAACACTGGAATTGAAATTCTATTAGGTACTGCAATTTTCGAAACGTATGTTGGCGTGAGTTGAGGTTCAGGGATCAGAGCACAACACGGTATGTCCGTCTTGCTCGTCCGATTAGCAAAGAGAAGCTGTGAGTTGTGACTGTCTAAGTAAACAAAAGAACTACATTGGCTCACTTTAATATTCGGACAGCACCAATCATTGTCCTTTCGATTGAAATAAACACAATGTCGACTACCGGAATTATGATTTGTTCACATAAACGTAATTTTTATTCATCTAGTTACATTTTGGATTGAATTTTGAGGGACAGAGTATGAATTTTGCTACCGAATAAGTGCCGAAAGAAGTAACATAGTGAATATTTTGTTACAAAAATATTTGGACAGCAATAAAAGAAGGGATTTTCGGCATTCTTAGTTCAGAAACAATCAAAAAGTTATTCAAGGTCACGGTTTAGTTAGAAAGTCTTTTCCTCAAATAACTTTGAGAATGTGTCGTGGCATAGATTACACAATCTTTCCTTTAAGTCTACTCCAATTTCCTCGAACTCCTTACTTTAATATTCGGATAGCAGAAGGTTAATACTTTGTATGTCGCTGAAAAAACACATTGCTGGGTGTTGAAAATAAGATCTATTCACAGAAAAATAATTGTCGGACATCCGGTTACATTTCAACATGAATGTTACAAGAAAATAAATGAAACACGCCGCCAAATAGATGTCCCAAGAAGTAAAATAGTAAATGTACGTCCGGCATCGGGAGCCCCGTCAGCGCGCCAAAAATTGCTTCTCTCACATTTTCTAGGCATAAAGCTGCATTCACATTATTGTAATCCGGATATTGCTCGTTACCCCTAGAAAACCCGAAATTACCCCCGCCGGGGTAATTAACCCCTAATTGCCGACCACTGCCTTAAGGACTCTGAAAGATTTCTCTTTGAGCGCTTGTAAAAAAACACGATTTCATTGGTTTCGTTTTTTGATCGAAGCAATTCTACCAGAATTAATTTCCTCCATATAGAAAAAACAGACGAGTGTTTTCTGACGGAGTTTTTCAAACAAAAACAATGCCTCTGTCGCGAAATAACAAAGCAAAAATAAACCTAAGGCGTTTAACCCTAGAGCAGGCGCGTGGCGTCTGACAGACGCCAGACTGAACTTTTTGTATACATGCGAATGCATATGCCTTATAGACTTGCCTTCCTCCCTATCTTCCTACTGATTCAAGATCTCTCAGTCGGTAGAGTAATCACATCGCTAGTACCACGTTGTTCGCCGTGAAAGCCATTTGTTGGAGTTGAAGTTCTCACCGGCGTCTCTCAGACGCCGCGCGCCTGATAACGTTACTAATAAGTGACACCAGTTTTTTGTTATTTTTTACTTTTATTGCACTAAATGATCATTAATATTTTATCTAGAGTAGGAAAATGTGTTTGTGAATTTATTAAATTTCAAAAAAAGCATTAATCTTAATTTGTTATCAGATATGGCAGACGAGAGTTATCGTTATAATCGTTACCCTGAATCGGCAATGACGTGGAATAATTACTTATAGTAGGTTTAAAATTGTGTTTACATAGTTTTTCTCCTATTTAGGTACAAGGCACAATATTCCGTCATAAAATTGTTGCGATAAACAGCTAAAGTGATATAAACTGATTATTTTACAGTAGGTACATTATAATATTTCTTTATTTTGTATAAAATTGATTAGTAAATACATGGCAACAAATCCTTCTGTTTAAAATTTATAATATGTTTTGTGTTTATTAATGAGCATATATGTTGTTAAATGAAAAGAAAAACAAACGACAATTTTTCGTGTTTTTTTAAATAAAGCTTTTTGTTAAGGTAACTTATTGTATATACTCATTTGTCATTTTGTACTATTCCCATGAACAATTTCAGCTGCACAAATGAAATTGTGGATCATTGAAACGTTAAAAATAGCCATTTTTGTTAATAAATGTAGTGGCGTCTGTCAGACGCCACGCGACCGCTTGTGTATGATTCCGGAGCGCGCCTGCTCCAGGGTTAAGTGCCTTAACTAAAGAAAACTATTAGTTCCTGCGTGTATATGTGGTGTTTTCCCGTCAGAAAACTTTGCTTTGGTCCATCACCTTGTTTTGTTTAATTACGATGAAGAATACATAGCTTTCATTGCGTTAAATCAGTCCGAAAACTAATTATAATTATAGGTAATTACGTTCGTATTCTTCTTCTTCTGCAGGTTGAAGTGTGAATACGGTTTGCTTATTTTGCAGTCGCCCTTTCAATGCGAGGTCAATTAAAAAAGCGCAGTTAAAACCTTTTTTCTCGGTTATTACCGCGAAACGTCCTTAAAATTAGCAGCAAGCGGCATTTCCAGTATATTCTAATGATGAGCGATGGTAATATATAAGAATTTAAGGAAAGTTGCTGGCCTACTTCCTCGATTCGTGTTTCATTCTGATTTGTTTGTCCAATCGCCATCTCTCTCGCGTCGCGATTTATAATTTTCGACCAATAACTTTCAGCCTTTTATACGTGGATTGCGGATTTTACTCCCCTTTGTCCCCCTCAATTGTGTATATTCCCCCTTTTGCTCTGCGGCGTTCGAAAATTCCCCCGTCGGCTTGAAACGCAATTATAACGGGAATCGTCACACAGCTGCCATTCGCGATGCACGACGGGCCGTAATGTTTTTTCCGGAACACTGTCGGATTTGTCAGAGACACGTTATTTTTATTTTACCCCATGACGTCGGCATGCTTTGAAGTTGGTTGCGATCGTCGCCGGCGATTGAACGATGTAGGAATTCTATTTGCGAATCGTTAATCTGTTCATATCAATTTCTGTTATCTCGGATTATTATTTGAAATAATAATAATAATTGAAACTAAGATTAAGGCATACGCTGTCGTCCGTTGCGCAACGCTCAGGGTTGAATTCATGGAAAACCCTGTTGCGCAAATTATTACAAATAGGAATTCAACTGCTTGTATAGGACGCTAGTTTTCTCACTTCGCTTACTTAAATAATATCCGGTACGCTTCCATTTCAGGAACGCGTGCGATTGAATTTTACGCGTGTTGGACGAATTGGTTTCGCGTTAATTTGGACGCGTACGATCAAATCCGCGTTTGAGAGAGTCGCGTTGGACAGGGCTTTACTGCTTGTTCACTCGTACTTGGGTCGTTAAAGTCAAGGTATTCCATTTTTGTTTTTCTTCACGATTTAGCTTGTTGTTTACCGATCTTCGCTATATTTTCATCTAGTTCCAACATCATTCAAAGACTGATGGCCATATTCCGTGGATGAGAAACAATTTGTAATACGCTTTTGATAGCCCACTTCCAAAAAATATCGCTCTTGTTTCGTGATTGGTTTAGTTCGAGTTTTCCTGGAATTGCTCCGGCTCTGAACGGCTCTTGAGTCTCACGCAAGAAGACTAAAAAAACAATGCTTGTATATTGAAATTATTACCATGTAGCCTACAAAGACATTGCATGAGATGCTTCGTCTCGATTGAACACTCACTGTTACTCTGTTTAATCGCCTCTGGAAAAATGGGCAATTAATACCCGTAGCGTATCGTAGCATAGAGTCGCATTGAAATTACATTCACTCAACCATCCTCGTGTTCAAAACTGAATAATTAACGACAGTATAGAGATTAACGGGACTCAAACCCTTGTGCATCCATTTACGCAGATTGGTCCTTGCTTCCACATCTAAGCCGCTGAAACGGGCGTCGTCGAATTCTTGCACTTCGTATCGCCAAAATTCATTCCATCACTTTCCGCACGAAAATTAACCCAAGAAGCATAAGCTGAACGATATAACAAACTAGAAAAGGCTAGAAGAGCCATTTTGCAAGTCAGAACTTAATTAGTATGAACTTTGAGGGAGATAGAGGAGACTAGTTCGCTTTAACCGCACTCCTCATTCGATTTGCAAATGAAGACCGCGCGGGAAATTCGACTCAGTTTTTATTCGGAATTTGTTTTTTTTTGTTTTTATCTCCTCCCTCCGAGATCCTTTTAAGTTCTTTTTATGGGGTTTTCTCTTATTTTTTCTAGCGCGTGTGCGTGCCCGAAATCTGCCCCAGGCGGTTGCTCTCCCCCCTTCCCCCCCCCCCCCTCTCACATTACACCACGCCCTAGTTACAGGACCGAAATGGAGTATTAATAGAGCCTAAAAGCAAATTTCTCGTGCGGTAACGTCACCGTAGAGATTAATGTGGTCATATCCTAGCAGCGAAAGCCAGATTAGCATAATTTATTCTCCGTGCTTTGACAAATGCGAAGGCTTTGACATTGAACTGCAGGATTTATGCCCGCGGTACAATTTCTTCTGTTTTTTTTATTTATTTTTTCTCGAGAGAGAATATATTAGCGGAAACTTATTATAAAGGAGAAGGAACTCCCGACCCCGTGTCACTGATTAATTGCGAAGAAACTGCTTTAAAAAAACGCTCGTTAAGATTAATGATCGAAAATGGTTTAGTTTCGATGCCGATCCGGCACAGTTTCGTTGATTTACTTAAACAAGAAAGGTGTTTTATTGAACCGCAACGTTTTAAAATGTGCCGTTCTACGAATCTTCCTTCGTTTTTTACTTTCTCTTATACGAAGTATATTGAGAAAGTATTGCAATCGCGAAAAAATTCGACCTCGAGATTTTGACTGAAATATACTTTTTAGGTGTAGCTGAGTCCGAAAAAGTGGTTTTCGCAATGCCGTCTGTCTGTCTGTTACTGTCTCTAGAGCCTAAACGGTAGAGCGAAAATCTGGTACTTAAGCATTTTATCATACTGATCAGCGGCTATGAAGGGATGGTTGACATTTATCAGTAATTAAGGGAAGTTTATTCTACGCATTTTTAACAACAATTTCATTTTCTCAAAAACGGTTCTAACGATTTTGATCAAATTTCGTACAGTTACTTAAGTTTACGTCTTCAGTAATACCAAATAGTTCACATTTCTCAAAAAATGAATTTAAGGCTAGTTTATTCTAGGCAACTTTAGCAATAATTTTATTTTCTCGAAAACGGCTCGACCGATTTTGATAAAATTCCTTACAGTTACTTGAGTATACGCCTGCAACAATACCACATTTTTCATTTTTCTCAATGAATGAATATAAGGCTAGTTTATTTAACAAAAATTATATTTTATAAAAACCGGCTCATACGATTTTCACTTTCTAAAGATAACTAAACGACGCGTTAGTATATGAGAAAGTTTGTACAATGTATGTTGTACCGATTTTTTTATGCGTTTTTCATGGCGCGCTCTCTCACTCTCTGCCGTGCTTTTGCCCCCAAACCGCGGCAGTTAATTTCGTTCTTGAAAGGGAATTATGAATCAGTTTCGCGTCCTCGTGGCAAACGTGGGTCGTGACGCGCTCGGTTGATGATAACTCGTGCAAAAGCTGCTGATGTTTCTGCGTTCGCGTCGAAATAAAAAACACACGAGCCCAATGTCGTGCGCGCGCGCATTCGGTGGCCGAGAATATATAACGATACGAACTTAGAAATTGAAAGATGTGAAGATTGAATGTTTTATGTAAATTTGTATTATTCGAGTGAACGGAAATGGACGCGCGGCCATAGACGTGATATTTGATTTCCGAAGTCATCACCGTGTGTGGATTAGTGTTAAAATGATTTTGTGCGTGTTTACAGAGAAAACTGCTCGTCAACATTATCGTAAGTTTAAATTTTCATTTTCGTGCTTGATTTTATTAGAGAAGACGAGCTTAAGCGATGAAAGTTTATTTGGAATAGGTTTCACTCTCCTGAAATAAATTTCGAAGAAATTTTCCGATTGGCGAATAAATGCCCTCGGTGCCTAAGTGAGAAGTTCAGGCTAATTATTCGAAGAAAAGTCGCAACACCGATTCAGTTTCTCCCTTTTACCCCAGGGCTTTCGGTAGAATTGTTTAAATAGATTAATGTTTGCGTAGCAGTACTGCCAACAAACGCCAAAATTCATCAAATTTTCAGTCCCCGGTTTGTTTCTCATTGTTCTCGGAATTAAATTCCGCCTAGAGCTAAATATTTTTTGGCCCTGTTTATTTTGTAATGGCTCCTATGTATGTTATGAACATCAGCATTGGTTTACATAGAAACTTGGCTGTATTCATAACAAAATTTGTTCTCGGAAAGTCATGATGTTATAGCGTGAAATTTTCGGTGTAAGTGATATGATTCGGGGTAGATTTCCTATAGACTTGTAAAACTGTAGTTTAGTTTGATAATTAACTTATAGATGAGGTGTATAATGTAAAATGTGCAATTTGAGACACAAATCTCTAGAATAGAACAAAGCTTTATTGATTTTTATCCACCCAAAATTAGAGATCTTTTTTTATATCCCAACTCTCCCGGGAATAAATAAAAATCATCTCGAGAAGAATTTTATATAACAAAATGCGCTGGTTTTTATTATATCAATTAACGACGACGGCTTTTTAAATTTCCATCACAATCATTTATTTAGGATCCAGCTGATAAGTGTTTGATTTACTAGATTACGAGGAAATTGTATCTTATTTTAAGCTAAATCACCCGAAGCTGTGAGCAGTTGCAATTATGAGATTATAGGGTTCCCTTTTTTGTGTGGCTTGTAACCAATATAAGCAGAGATAAACGTCAGAAGGCCTCGAGTAATTTGGCTTTCGGCTGTTTGTATTAATTATAAGCCAGCCATAACGTAATCGAGACTCAATTAACTACGCTCAGTTAACGTTCCGGCTTAAATTATTGGATCTAATATTGTTCGACGGATTACTCATATGTTTTAGACCAGTGGTGCCCAACCTACGGCCCGGGAAGGATTTTTGTGCGGTCCGCGAAGCCATCACCAAAAAGTAGTCCGAATATTTTATCAGATATATTCGTACATTTTAATGAAAATTTTGATAATAAAACTTTCAATATTTAAATGTTAACCATAAAGACATTATTTTGACACGATTTTTGCTTGTATAGCACATCCGAATATGTAGGTAACTTCCGATTTAATCTCTAATCCGGCCCGCAGAAGAATTTGCAACTTCCAATGCGGCCCACCGAAGGCTTCGCAACCACCGATGTGGCCCGCCATGTAGAAAAGGTTGGGCACCACTGTTTTAGACCAGCCATTATAATAATCAGAAGGGCTGTTTAAAAAAGATTTTTTGTTGTTATATTACTTGCGGCAAGAGCATATAATATATCGTCCTTGACATTTCAAGTACAAAAGGCAGTAAATTTGCGGAAGCCGTCCTTTTTGTAAAGATCCAACGCCGGGAGAGAGAGAGATAGAGAGTGACTCCTCTCATCCGAGTCGAGGAGACTTTTTACAAATAAGGAAAAAATATAATCCGAGAGGGTCCAAAAATGTCTCCTTGAAGAACTTCCCTATCCTTCCCTTGTCATCGGCATTACTTTCCTCCTCATCCTTTTACCCTCGTGCCGTCGTCGTCTCGAACAATCCTTTCCCACCTCCCCACTCTCTTCCAAGTCTTTCTCTATTCATATCTCTCTCTCTCTCTCTCTCTTCATCTCATTTGCATTCCTTTCTACTTTCCTACCCACACGAACTCGGTATCAATCTGTCGCCCGTCTTCTACCTTTCTAAAGCTCCTCTCCGCCTTCCTCTCTTCCTCCCCTCCTGAGGCTTTTATGCTTCCTCCCTCCCTTCCCCTCCCCCCGTTTCCCTCTCGCTATCTCCTGCCTCCGGTTTTATCAAAGTCATTTTCTCGCCACCTAATATTCGAGTCCTCCATCTCGTCCTTGTGTGTGTGTGTGTGTTCGCGCGCGCGTGCGCGCGTTCGCGGTGTGCTTGCGTGAGATATTCTCCGTCTATGCCATTTTAACATTTCCATCCATTCCTCTCCGACGCCTCCAGACGAAGCATAATCTTTTCGGTTATTTTTTCCTTCATTTCTCTCGAAACTTTTGAGACAATCTGTAGTCTTCACTTCTCTCTCTCTTTCTCTGAAAGTTTTCCCTACTCAACCCTCTCTCTCGGTTGATCTCTCATGTGTGTAATAATGTTTTGTTGTTCCCTCCCTTCGCGTGGTGTGCGTCTGTACATACATCGCGGTTGTCACAACAACGTATTGGTTTAATCCGAGAGAAAGATGGAAATGTCGTGGCTGAAGGAAAGCTAGTGTAAACATCCTTTGTCTCTCTCTCTCTCCCTCCCTCCCCCCCTCCTAAGAGGAGACGTGGGTAGCTACAGTGCGTGAGGAGTTATTAAAAACAACACGCACTCGAAAAGTTTCACGGAGGCATTTCTCTAGGTTTAAAAAAAAAATTGCGCCGGTTATGTCTCCTCGCATTGCACATGTTTTATTGGCCGTATTTAATTAATGTTGGTGGCTCAGTAAATTTGCGTTTTTTAATAAAATATTGACACGGGATCTTATTGGATATTTTCATACAGTAGTCCCTCGCCAACCACGGTTGAAAAATTGTAGTAGTTTATACCTGGTTTTGCTAGCCGCGGTTACCAATCTTGATTATCCGAGTTAGTTCACGCGTCCGTCCGTAGTTGGTTAATTTTACTAATATTGATCTCTACGTTATTGAAGAAGCTACGTGCTGAATAGGCTGTACCAGAAGGAGAGCCATAGAAAATAGTTTTTGTTTTGCTCCCGAAGACCACGAGAAAGTCGGGAGGTGTAGATTGGGGAAAATTTATTTGAGAAATTTGAAGCGTAAGGTCAGGGCGGGTGACGTCAGCAGGGTCTGCTCGTACGTTACATTCTTCGTATTTTCTTTTGTATTTTTGTATAATAAACATGATATTTCAGACATGTAGCATACTTATATTGAGTGTTCAAGTACATGTAGGTATGTCTCTCAGAGAGATCACTTATTCTAAACGCTCTTCCCCACGCCAACCGCGGTTTTCTCTATTGCGGATAAATCAGGAACGTAACCCTCGCGGTTTACGTGGGTCTTATTTTATATCATCATCGAATCCGCGGCGTGTAATTCCGTCACGCTCTCCGATACGCACCACCGGTGTAATAAGTTCCAGGGGCTTAAATATATCTGAGAGAAATTGCTACATTTTCTAGGGGGAGGGAGAGAGAGGGTGGGAGAATAGTAGGCGTTTTATATTTAATTTAATATTTCATTCACGAACGCCGGAACAAAATATGCAAGTATCGCATTTCCCCGTCATAATATCTTTATTTTCCACCCGATCATGCACTTAAGAGAGATTACGAGATTATCTTTTTTAAACGAGATGAAAATCATTACTTTTTTGTTTTCGAAATTCAGTTCGTTTTTTTTTGTGATCCGGTATGCACGTTTTAAGCTCCTTATCACAATTTCCTTTCCTCCAGATTGAGTTTCCATGGGGGAAAATTTTAAACCTTTGATCCCTTCCTGCAAAAACCCTCTCTTAAGCTCCTTCTTTTGGCAACTGATTTTTCCTCGTTCCGGGAAATTAATCTGTCACCAGCGGAAAGAATTATCTCTCTTGCAACCCTTTATATCATATAAAAAATATTTTTTTCTCTTCAAGAGCTAATCTTGGGAGATGTCACTTTATTTAGATTTCACGGTTTGAAAATGGAGGCGGTATCTGGTTTTTTTAAAAGTTGATGATAGAACGGATTAAAAAAAAGTGAGGATATACCTTCGTGTTTTTTTTTTTAAAGAATCCTATTCTATCGGTTGTAATCCAAAGCGTGGTAATAATTTTGTGTCGTGCAATTCGCCATTTACAATTCTTTACCTACACTTCGTGTCCCTCGAAAAGTTTTTTACTTTCTCCATACGTAGTAATGGGAAAGTATTGTATTCATGAAAAAAATCGACTTCGATATTTCAACGGAAATACATGTTTTGAGGTCCCTAGAACACGTTTAGACTATTTTCGGAATGATGTCTGTGTGTGTGTGTATGTTATTGTGGGCGCTCTAACTCAAAAAGTACATGCCATATCGTTACCAAACTTCATATATAACACTTTAACATGAGTACAAAGAACTGATTAGTTTTTGGACAATAACGGATAACCGGAAGTCGAGGTTTATTCGAAACCCGATTCGGTTTTTGAGATATTTCTTCGTTAAAACGTCATTATTGTATATACAATTCTATACAAAGGTTATAGAGAATGTAATTTCCTACAGTTTTCATTTGAAACAATTTTCTATAGGAGTGATTGTTTAGGAGTTATTTATAAATAATCGGTTTTTCGGTTTCCGTTATATATCTCCTTTAAAACATCGTTATTGGTAATCTTCGTAAGGACCAAAGTTGTAGTTTTGTTTGAAACTAATTTTCGTAGAACCATCCATTTCGGATATATTTCGCTTTATCTTAATACCAGTATACAGCGCCAACACCATGTAGCGGTGAATTCTGTAAACATTCAAAACATACCTAATTTACGGCAATATGGACGACTGTATTCTTTTACTATACGAAATGATAATTTTGCCTCATAATGCTATTCATAATAATTTAAATATCTATACCCCAAATATGGAGAAAGTCGTGTTGTCCACATCAGATTTTTTATATAAGTTTTCATTGTTGGCCGTTGTATCTGCTAATTAATAATATAATCTACTAGAGAAGCCTTATAACTTTGTGAAATTTCACGATTCAGACCAAATAAGAAAAGGCTAATGTAAAAAAATTACACTTTATTAATCAACGACACTACCAAGTTACGACGTTAACAACGTCGTCATCAGTAACGTCGGAACCTGGTCGTGTCGTCGATTAATAAAGCGGAATCGTTACGTAGCTTTATCTTATTTGTTCTAATTGATAATGTTATCGCGGATTATTACGCGCTAATAAAGTCCTACTTTATATGTATACAGAATTAACAGATTAACGAGCTGGCGATAACTTTTTTTTTTTTTGGCTACCCGATATGGAATTTTCATGAGTTGTTAAGGTAACGTTTTGCGTGGTTACGGCCATCCATTAACGTTTCAAACGATTCCTATTGAGGGATGAATTGTTGGGATGGGGCGGATTTAATGTGAATTTAATATGAATACCACTCAGCAGGCACTTCGAATATCTTGTTAAATGGATTTAAATGGGCATAATTTAAACCTTTGCGGAGTTCTTGAATTTAACAAACCGGTGATAACGCGACGCCTTTTTCCTTGAAACAATGGAATTCCTTGTCAGCTATCCGGAAACGTGCCCTCCATTTACGATATACGTAACGTTATTAGGTCCTAAAACGTTTTACGTGACTGTCCGATCTGATGGAAAAGAAAAAAAAGGACCTTAGATGGTTATCGTCCTCGTTAACAGGCAAGGAAAAAAGACATTTGTTGTCATGCATTTTTTTATTAACGCGGCGGGAAAGCATAATTATCTCCAACTTAAGTAACCTTGTTATGTCACTCACCATCGAGTAAGATTTTTTCAACCCACGAATTTGTTTTAAGCTCCGCTTCGTAGTAAGGATCTCATCGGCGTGGGCGTAGTACACGACATTCGAAATTCGCGCAACACCAAACACGCCACGGCCCATTTCCTTCGCTATCGTCATCATGGAAGGCGGGACAATACGCTTTTTTTATTTTCTCTTTTCCCTCCTTTCTTTTCCTTTCTCTCGCATCGCTTTTTTACTTCCTCTACTCTCTCCCTACCGTTGTGCTTTTCAGTAAGATCCTCTTTATGTTCTGGTGTTTTTTTTTCCTTTCTTTCTTTATCCCCGTGGGTCTCGGCGCTTTTTGCTCCGTTGCTCCCTCTGAGCGAATGTAAATATTTTCGTTTCCGCTCGCATGGCGTGGACCGACTTGTGCCTCCGTTGGATATTTTCGCGTCTCTCGCGTAGGAGGAAGGAAGGTAAGGGATTGCTCTACCCCTCCCTCTCTCTCACGCACTCTCTCCCCACCTCTTTTCCCCTCACTCCCTCTTCCCCCTCTTTTTTTCCTCTCTTCCTCTCATCTACACACACATTACATATGTATGTATATATGTATATGTGTATGTATATATGTGTGTATATATATACACACACATACATACATATATACACACACACACATACATACATATATATATATAAGGGTAGCAACAAGGTGTTGGAGGAAGCCCAGTGGACACTTACCTAGAATGAAGAGCCGCTGGGGGTGCTGAGGACACACGAAAAACACAAAAGAACAAAAACTACACAAAAATGGAGCTTTCGGGCTGATGCCCTTCTTCAGCGACGGAGAAACAACATATGTATATATATATATATATATATATATATATATATATATATATAAATGCTTAAAGGAAAGGTAATAATAAAGGTGGCAACAAGGTGTTGGAGGAAGCCCACTGTACACTACCTAGATTGGAGAGCCGCTGGGAATGCTGAAGACACACGAAAAACACAAAAACAACACAAATATGGAGCTTTCGGGCTGACGCCCTTCTTCAGCTACGGAGAGACATGTATGCAAGGGCGCGCCAACACTATGCAGCGCCTGTGTGCAAAACTTATACGGCTGGCCGTTAATTAATATCCACTAGCCGTTTTATCAAAAATAAATCTTATAAAATTTAACTTACTAATTCTGCCCCGATCAAACCTAAATTAATACTATTTATTAATTTTATTGCATATATCAGCGTTTTTCAACAGGAGGTTGGCGAACCAAAAGTGGTTTGCGTAAACGTTGAAGTGGTTCGCAGCTCTAAAGATAAAAGAAATGAAACATCCGCTGAAGGTAAACGTTGGTTCGATCGTATAAACCAGTGGTCTTCAACCTTATTTGATTTACCGCCCACTTTTACTATATTTTGCCATTTAAAATAAGTTCGCCGCCCACCTTCCGTGTCAACTTAACAATAAAATTTTTGATAATATAAATGTTTAAAAAGACATCAAATTTAACCATGCTTATTATCCCAAATCTAATATTTAATTAAATATTTCACAGACAGTTCTATGCGTACTTTGTGTTTGGTTCCTACAAACCAGGGAATCGATGTCAGGCTTCGTCTGTAAGGGTCATTCGAAGATCTCCTCTTTCTGTTACTTGTAAGCAATTTCTTTTTTTGGACAGGAGATTGTTGACTGCACTGAATCCCTTCTCGACTAGATATAAGGTTGGGAAAGCTAACAAGAGCAACGATATTTTCTTCCACAAGCGTTGATACGGAGAGGGCATTTTCTTGTTCTGCCAAAGTTGCACATATCCACCTTGATTGAAATTGGCTTTACACTCCTCATCATGAAGTAATTCTATTATCTTCTCTTGGTATTTAATATCCGCATCACACACATTTGTGATGAATGGAGTCACCATCCATGCTTCCATTGTACATTGTCTCATTTGAGGATATGTGTGCGTATCATTTAACTTTATTATAGAATTGTATTTTTCAGTGTAAAAATTAGAATAGCATTTGATGAGTTCTTTAACCCCCACCAAAAACCCTAAAACGCCCACTGGTGGGCGCTATCGCCCACGTTGAAGACCACTGGTACAGACATAACGATACTTTGTAGAACTCCTTGAATAAGAGAAAAAGAAAAAGATTTCCTAATTCAATATCCAAATCCTTTCATGAAACAAGCGATATATAATTTAGTTACAAAACAGAGCCCATGAAAAGAAGACATATAGTCTCATTATGTTAAAATTTTGTATTAATATGTTTGCGTTCACTTGGCAGCTATAGATGTAACGTAGCACAACTTTTCTCACTTTTATTTCAATCGTAAGGTTGGATACCCCTGTCATAGAGGGATTTCATCAGCTTGAAGCATTCAGTGCCCCCTTGCTGAATAGGAATTGACGTCAGTTGTTTGCTTATTAAATATGCGTACAGATCTAAAGGGTATCTCACCTCGCGTCCGAGTCGCTATGTAGAAAACCCATTTTTAGGTTTGTGCGACGTTTTAGTATAATATTATATAGATAATATTCTGTCTCATTATGCTGCAATAAAAATTACTAATTATCAATAATTTTAATTAGTGGATTGGTAATTTCATTAAATACGGCGTCTTTCGGGTTTCAGGCGCTCTTATTATTATTATTTTTTTTTTTTAGCACTTCGCAACGCATTTTTATTTAGATTAGAAGTCTTCAAGGATTGAAAGAAAGAATAACAGCAGAATTTGACAACTTGAAAAATGATCATGAGTTGAGAAGGAGAATTTGCCACTCTGTATCTAAGAGGTGCCAAGTCTGTTTAGGGAAAGAAGGAGGTCATTTTGAACATTTGATTTAACTTAATATTAAATTTACTTGATGTACATTTCATTTAGTTAAAATATAACTTGATGTACACTCTATTTAGTTGCAATATAACTGTGTTAATAAAATAAAATTATGGTAAAGTAACTTTTGGCCCACCCGGTATATATACCTATATATATATATTATGGATGTTTCTGGGTCACAGGATTCCGGATTCGAGTAGTTCAATTGTGTGTTATCATTATATATATATATATAAATGATAAAACACAATGAACTACTCGAATCTGGAATCCTGTGACCCATAAACATCCATGGTTCGGGATGGTTCCTCAAGATTTACTCCAGAAAATGTTTCCTTGGTGCGGAATCATGGTGTGGATGGAGTTTCGATTTACCCGATCCCTGTGTTCCTCCTGCGTAAGAAGCAATTTTAAAAATCTTAAAAGCGTCCGTAACACCCAAATACTGAAAACTTCGTCTGTGATTCAATTCGGACCTCATACAACCCTTCCTGTCCTCTATGTACTCATATTCGTGCGTTAAAGATATAAAATTATGGCTTAGGTAGTTTGCATAGTAACGTTACAGTTACTGTATTTGTTTAATCCTGCGCTTCGCGGGTATTGCTTGTGGCTATAGTCTATATTTTGTTTGCGATCTGATCTATTTGACATCGAATTATCCTAACAACGCAGTGTTTGACTGGAATAAAGTGCTAAGAAGCACGTGAAATGGATTTTTATTGTAGGGTACGACTACTGTAGCTTGTTTGTTTAATTTTTCATCAGTCTTTGCAGATCGCAAAGATAGGCTTGCCCGCATATGATCATGTAACCTGCGAGGAAACTTCTAATATGTTCTAGGGAAAATTATTGAGCATACCACATGGCTGAAATATAAATTGTAAATCAATGTTTATCCAATATCCATGGTATTTTTTCCCTATCTCGTAATGAAAATCTGAGGAACTTTACTTTTCGATTCTGTATTGTTAAATAATAAATAGAATATCAGAAATTTAAAATGGGTCCTTATCCTATGCGAATCTGAAGAATGGTGGATAACGATAAGTTAAGCTGTTTGTCCCCTTGGCATCAATTTTTATGTCGGTTCATGGCGAGAATATTTATATGTTTATCTCGTTTCCGAAGTTGTTTTTTTATTCCCAAGGTTTTCATCAGGCACCTGCATATTTATCATTTTGTTATTACGCCGAAAATCTTGAAATGATTTCTTTGGGGCGTAAACGAAGGGACGAAGACTTTCCTCCCATCGCACCGATTTTCGTATCTCGCGATCTATTCAGCGATTTGGTTCGGTTGTTTCGGGTAAAATTAGGAGGGCGTGGTTAGCGGCAATTCCGACGCGTATTTTTCTCCGGAGAGAGAGAGAGAGGGAGGATACTATAAAACACGGAGTACTTGAAAACCGGTCTCGATTCCAACCTCTCTCTCAATTCGTCCTTTCGTGCTTGCTAAAAAACGAGGTCAACGAAACCGCAAGCGATCTCGGGAACTCCAAAAGATTAAATTGATTAGTGATCTTGTATACGGATTGAATTATACCTCCTCATAATTTTCCCAGGAGATTGCGAATTTATGCGTATTTTTTTGTGCGGAGGATTATGTTATGGTGTTTTTAATTCCTCTAAATTTCTTGGCTCTTCGAATTTTATTTAACCCTTGCCTCAGGATCGATTTACGCTGGGTGGAAGATTTTTAGGGAAGCATGTCGGGGCGGATCCAGTAACCTCTCAAGGAGGGGACGATCGCCCCTCCATCTATCGAACCCGCCCCTGCCAACGGCCCTATATTTTGAAAATCCCTACCCCTATCAGAATCTTTCTTTCCCTTGCTATACATACCTAATCTGCGGCGTATAATTGAGGAATTCTGCGCGGAATGAATTTAAGAAAGCACCCAGTGGAGTGAAATGGGGTTATCCAAGGGGGGAGGGGGGGGGGGGCGATTGCCTCCATCGCCCCCCCTCCCCTCCCCCGTGGATCCACCACTCAAGCACGGATATGAAAGAATGGCTTATTAGGGTCCGGGAACATTCGTAACGCTCAGTTATGTGCGAAGAATACCGTATTTATTCGCGTAATTGCCCTACCGAAAATATTAAAAGAAATTTTTAAAAAATAATTTTTTCTGATGTTACTACTTTCGTACGATGGGGGAACCTCGCATTTGACTCGCCCTTCTTTTAGTGTATAATAAAACGCTCGAAAAAGTTGGACAATTACGCGAGTAAATAGGGTATATCGATTGCAGGGAAGTGATATTCTCGGAGTTTTTTTTTTTTTTTAAGGAATAAGCCCGTCAGTGGTGGTTGTTTTTTGTTTTTCTTAATGCGCTAAAAATGTGGGAGTAAAACTTTCATTTTAAAATCTTAAAAATCAAAAGTGGAATCATTAAAAATTAAGTCGAATTTGTACGATTTACCCACTGACTGATATTTTTGCGTTATTCGTCATTTCCCCAGCCAATAGCCTCGTCACATTTTGTAATCCTTGCACGATAGTTAACCTCTGTTTAACGGGGATGGGGAAATATCGGATTTATGACTTAATACATGGAGAAACGTCATTATTTAAAGTTATTGCACGACAACTAGTGCATTGATGTTTTTCGCTTTCCAAATTCTTTATGCTTCACACACATCTTCTTTCTGGAGAAAAATCCTATGTGCCGCAATTTCCTCTATTCGCTTGAATTGCTGGGCAAGATGTAGGTATGGTGAAGACGTTGGTGCCAGTTGGTTTAATAATTAACTTAGAGAAAGGACGAGTGGTATTCGGGAAACTTGGTAAATTTTTTTTTGTGATTCGAAGTGTTCCTTAAAAAGAAGGGAATGAGAAGGCGGAAAAAGCGCAAGAGTCAGGTGAAAGTGAAATTCCCTTTCCCTGAAAGATAGGAAAAAATGTAAATGGCGTCACTCGCGGAAATATAAAGATGCTATAGCCCAGAGTTTCTCAATCTTTTCTCTCCACGGCCCAGAAAAATAGGAAAATTAACGTTTTGCGGCCCACCAGAATTTCACTTTGTAAAATAATTAGCAGGAAATTACTTTGTGCTTCATTAAAATTATACTTTTTTCGTGAGAGACGGTTAGAGAGACATTACTATTTAAATCCGAGATTATAACGTTTTTATTCAATGCAACATTTTAATGGGACTTGTGTAACGAAAAATTCTTGAGGTAACTCTCCACAGAGGGACCCATTTTGAGCGTTCTCTTGGTTTCCTTTTCCTTTATGTCCCTCTTCTTTCATGATTTTTAATTCTCTTTCTATCCACGATGGCAGTGGTTTCCAAACTGAGTTGCGCGCCCCCAACAGACACTGTTGCAGTATCCGGGGGAAGGGGAGGGGAGGGGGGGGCAAAAGATTTTACATGTAGTATTTGCCTGTGTAACCATCCAAACCGTGAAACCTACGATATGTAGCCGTCAAGCTCTAGGTCTGAAGTAGCTAGAACGTAACGTTTGCGTCCATGTGTTGATTAAAGTGTTTATATTAATGGCAGGTGTAGGTCCTGTAAGTATTGTTTACGAAAAGTGATCGGAAATTATGTAGAGGGGTGACAAAGACAGTTTACTTAGCAGAGGGGGGAGGGCAGGTATTTTTAATATTCGGAAACCGTTGCATAATTGCACAGTGGAACTGGTCGAACCTCATGGGAATCAAAAACATATTCGACGACTTTTAAAAATATCGAGTTACAGAAGATAAATAATTTGTAAAAGTTTTGCGCTGCAAAATGAATTCACTTCGAGTTATGGAAAATTCGAGGTATAGTCGTTCGGCTTATAGAGGTTCGACTGTATACCCTTCTTTCTATTCCTCTCCATTCACTCCAACCATGTCATCGCAATTATTTTTCAGTGTTTTCTTCTCTTTTAATTCTTTTTTTCTCTTTCTTTCTTATGTTTTTTCCTACTTATTGTCAATCTCTTAAGTCGGAAGCAGTATGGTTTTCTTATCTGTCTCTCTCTCGCACAGATTAAGACGTTAGCCGCCATCTCACTCGATTCCGATTACGTCTCTCTCCATCCTCTTCACGCAGTATTTCTCTTCTCTCTGAGACGCACACACGCACGCAGATTCCTTTCCAGACTCACGGCGTAGAAATGCTCTTCTCCCGACACTGCGTTCCGTGCCTTAAGCCACCCACCCTATCTTCACTTCTCCCTCCATTCGGATCCCTCTCCTCCCTATAAACCCTCCCTTCGCCTCAGCCTTCCAGCCTCAGAAGAGCCCGTTCGTTGACTCCTTTGGACTCCCTCCCCTCTCCTCTTCCAGGCATCTACTCCACTCGCTACCTCTCTCTCTCTCTCTCTCTCTCTCCTCTTTACCTCTCCTTTTACCATCCACACTCGGCTCTATAACCTACAGCAGCAGTAAGCGGCATCATCGGAAAATGCCATCTCTCCATGTCTCTCTCTCTCTCTGGCTCTCTGTCTTCATCTTTCCTTCCCATGTCGCTACGAGCCCTTTGCATCTATCTCTCTCTCTCTCCTTCATCTCGTCCTTACGTTCCACGGATTTATCTCTTGCGGGATGCTATGGCCTCGATTCTTCTACCTCTTTTTCTTTCTTCACTCCGTTCCCTCGATCCATTTCTCTCCTTTAGTTCGTCTTTATCCGTTCCTTTTTCCGGTCCTCTTCGTTCCTCTCTCCGCTCCTCCTTCGTTTCCCTGTTATGTTCCTTCCGTTATCCGTTCTGTTCCTACTTCTGTTCCCCCATTCCGTGTCTATTTCCGTGTACCGTTCCGTTCCTCGTTCCTGCTTCTTATTCCGCTATATTTTTTCCGCCACTCGTCATTCCGTTCCTTACCTCCGAGTTAAGTAAGCTCTATTGTCCTCTTGAAGTAGTTGTTTCTCTCGTGTTATATAATTTGCCTTCTTCCGGTTGCGTAGCTGCGTGCGTGCGTGCGACTTGAGTTTGTGAGCTCCTATGTATTTGTGCGTGTATCTACCTCTCTTTGTGAGTGTAGCGGACTGTTACTTGATTTGTGTTTTGGATCGTTGGGACACATTCCTCAGCTCCTAATTTCCTCTCCTCTCTCTCCATCCTTTCGTCCGTTCCGTGTGTGCTGGGTGTTAGTGGTCGTCTCACACATTCCTTTTGGATGTATTTTTTTTCCTATCCTCCTACTCCACGCGGAGTCGGTATGTAGGAAGGTCCGTGACCCGTTCTTCCGATGTCTTTTCGGTCCGGGTGCCATTCGGGACTGTGCTCCTTCGTTTGTTTTCCCCCAGTCTACTAATTGCTAGCCCGTCTCCCGTTCTCGTCGTGTTTTCGGGAAATCGCCTCGGTCTTTTTCTTGTTTACACGGGAGATATACGCATGCGATGTTAAAAATTTGATGTTTAAATCTCATGCTCTTTTTTCTTCCTTGCCTGCACGTACAGTAACCCTCAGGGAAACTAATCGGCGTCAGCTGTCGCCTTTTGCGCCAATTTACGTGATTTAAGGAATAAATAATGTATTTTTCTCAGAATTATATATATTGTTATATACATATATGTGTGTGTGTGTGTGTAAGTTGTATTTCGTGAAATCGAGGGCTTGATTTAGCGGAATGATTATTTATAGTTTTAGATCGAGATTATTTACCGAAGGGATATCTGCGTAATTAGTTTTGTTTGCAGTCATTGAACAGGATAAATCCACGCTATTATTCCGTTTCGACTGTAATTATTTTATTATCTTAGCGAATTCAAGCTCTTGCCTTTGCGATTTAATAAAGTCTTTAAACAATATTCTTCTGATAATATCTCTTATAACAATAATAATACAATTTTAACTACTAATTTATTTTTATGATGTTCATTTTGTCCCTTCACAGCGTAATTGCTGTACTTTGTTATCTCTGTAATAATTATTAATTTGTTACGTTCCAAAGTGTATGAATGAATAGTGTAACAGGCTTTTCCGTAATGGACATTTTTTGCTTCTTGTGATAATGTTAATAATTGCGAGTTTAACGATTCGTGTCGGTGTTAACATGGGCTCTATTAGTTTCCATAGCCGGAGGGCTTTTATACGCATTTTTAAAAAAAATTAGAATTTGAAAATTTATTTTATTTTTAAACGAATCTTTTGGCTCGGAAAATATCCTAATCGCCGTATCGTTTGCACGTATTCCTGACAAAGGTCCGAACTAATTATATATTTTTATAAATATCGAATGCTTTGAAAATTTATTTTAAATCATTTTCACCATATTATAATTTGTACTCTTTCGAATTTCAACTGAAAGTAGTAAAATTTTATTCCCATATCCACGCGAACTCGGCTCTCAGCGGTAGCGGCGCTTCAAGCCAGTAAAATTTAATCTTTATTTTTTTAATGAGCTTAAAATTTTTAACGACTCGTAGGTTTCATCTCATTCGCTTAGTTGGCGCTCCATAGTAAATAATGTCGAACCTTTATGAATCGGACGTATATAACTCTTGAATTTCCGAACAGTCGAAGTAGACGTTTTTCACCTTAATATTATTCATTTGTTGTAAAATGAAGTTGTATAACTCGGAAGTTTTTTAATCGTATCCTGGCAACCGTCCGTCGAATGACTCAAGGATATTTCCATTCCTTCTTTTCCGCCCAAGAAGAAGAAATAAAAACGACGAGGATCGAAAATGTTTTCTCATCTCGCAGCGATCCATCAATAAGTTGGAATCGATCGCCCGAAGCAATTATTGTTTTTTGTTTAAAAATATATTACGCTCTGTCCGATTTCGCAGAGGAATATTATTATTTTTTAAATGTTAAACAAAATAACTTCGCGGGGCCTTTTTACCTTATTATTGTTATTACTGTTTTCCTCATATATACATATATATATATATATATATATATATATATATATATATATATATATATATATATATATAAATACTTAAGGAAAAGGAAAGGTAATAATAAGGGTAGCAACAAGGTGTTGGAGGAAGCCCAGTGGACACTTACCTAGAATGCCAGCGGCTCTTCATTCTAGGTAAGTGTCCACTGGGCTTCCTCCAACACCTTGTTGCTACCCTTATATATATATATATATATATATATATATATATATAAGGGTAGCAACAAGGTGTTGGAGGAAGCCCAGTGGACACTTACCTAGAATGAAGAGCCGCTGGGGGTGCTGAGGACACACGAAAAACACAAAAGAACAAAAACTACACAAAAATGGAGCTTTCGGGCTGATGCCCTTCTTCAGCGACGGTTTTTGTTCTTTTGTGTTTTTCGTGTGTCCTCAGCACCCCCAGCGGCTCTTCATTCTAGGTAAGTGTCCACTGGGCTTCCTCCAACACCTTGTTGCTACCCTTATTATTACCTTTCCTTTTCCTTAAGTATTTATATATATATATATATATATATATATATATATATATATACAAACACACACACATAAAAAAGAGCGTCCTTCACGGATGTCAGCCGTGATCTTTCACCCTTTGAAAGGTAGCGTGGTGTTGGAAACGCTCTTATGTACACACACACACACACACGCACAATAAACAGAGGGATGGCGTTAAAGAATCTCCTTTATTTATTTTCTGCCGAGGTAAGATGTGGGAGAATCCCGCTGTTTCCTTCTCAGCGGGCGCTAATATTTGCTCATTTGCTCCTTTCCTGGATTTCTTTTTTTGCACGTCTTCGCAACTTTTGTGTCTCATTCCTTTCTCTCTCTCTCTATTCCATTTCTCTCACTCCGTTTAAGCCGATAACATCTTATTAAAAATCCTGAGAAATAAGCGATGTATCCAGCTATTAGCACTTTTTTTGTTTACATAAAAAAAAGGGTGCTCGTTGTCTCTCTGCAGTTCTATGGGGAGTTTTCATTCAGTTTTTTTTTGTCTTTTGGGTTTTTTCTTAGAATTTTTCCAAAAAAAAAGGAAAGTTCTCGTAAGCTTTGCTATGCCAAGTTCAGTTTTTTTTTCGTTTGCGTGTTATTCTGGAAAGCAAGTCTCTGAAACGTACTAAATAACAGGACAAGCGAATAGATGATTTCGAAATTTGTGCGGTGCGGCGTTTCATTCTAAGCCGTCAATGGAATAAGTTTTTCTTTTGAGTGTTAATAACTGCTGAGGATGTTAGATACTCTTAATAACAAAACAAATCTAGTTATAATCTTTAAAAATAAATACTGTTGAACGTCTCTCGTATTTCAACTTCCACTTCGTCTCGAACATTAACATCGGGGAAAATGTTCGCAAAGCATAGTACATACGAATCACTCTGAAATCATAAGCAGTGTCTTTAAAAATTTCAAACGGCTGAAGAAGAAAATATCCCGACTACTAAACACATTTATAACGTTGATTGTGCGTTATAAAGAGCGTACACAGGATAACAAACAGTGTTGCCAAATATAAACGTTAGAACGAAACCTTAGCATATTTAGCGTTAAAATTAGTCGGCAAGTGTAGCCACTACTAATATAGCTGCCGTTCCTTCAAATTACTTTAATAATTTGCGCAAATATCAGCTTCCTAACCCTCCAGATGTTTGCGGAATCGGTACCGAAAATTCAATGGAATTTGTTATCCGTTGTTTGTTCAGGACTCTAATAATTACATCCTTAAAATGGCTACTTAATCACTTTCCACTAATAATTCTCAAAGTGAGCTTTTAAGAGCTTAAGATGCATTTTAATGGCCCGTAATTGAGGCCGTGAAATTTAATCGTCGTTGTGTTTCGTGTAGTCAACTAGATGAATGTAATAACTACGCCGACGATCAGAATATTGCCGTCCACTTCACTCGCCGCCAAAAGCGGGCAAGTTGGATTCGTGTGCCGTGTTTGTTGTACGCCTAAGTTGACGTGTTGAGTGCGCGGAAACCGTGGAGGTTTTACAAGTCCTCGCTTCATCCATCGCGGCTCTGAAGGGTAGATCCGTGCACGGCTCGCGTACGTGCTGGAGCACGCTCGAAATACACGTTGAGTTACCCTCTCCATAGCACGAGGCTGCAGCACGCTTTAGACGGTACATCCGGTGAATTCTATTGTGTGGGAATTATTTATGACCCGAGAAACATCCCACGCGCATGACTCACGACAAATATTTAAAACTATTTTCTCCCGACCATTTGTTGGATTAACGGTAAAGTCTCACTCGCTCTTGGGAAGACTCTTAAGAGTCTTCACGACTTTTGGTAACTAGTATCTTTACTTCTCTATTCCTATAAAGTATAAATAAATTTAAAACTAATTATATGTTTGACCCCCCCCCAACAACCTTATAGTTTCATTGAATCATTCCTCAACAGTAGTTTCGTCTGCTTGTGGCCCGGCTTGAGTGCGGAAACGGACTATGTGGCCCTCGATCCGAAAAGTATAAGGGTCGAAAACGTGCATTTTACGTAACTCGCAAAACCGTTTAGATTTTAGATGAAGCGATCCGTGAAATTTAACACAAAATTTCGTAATTTATTGTTAAAATCATAGAAGAAAAAACCTTTTTGCTAATGCGAGACCACAGATTTTCTAGTAATGTAAACTCTTAACCGACACGCTGAAGCACTCGAAGCTCCCAATGCCGCCCTTTGAAGCTTCCGCAAATACAGACGCGGTCCACCACTTAGAAAAGTTTGAAGATTGCTTGCGTAGTTTTGCAAAAATATTACATGTATATTTTGAAGGTTTCGAATTTTTCTTAAGCCGGCGAATTTTTTTTTGGGAATAATGGGAGCGAATTGAGAAGCCTTACTATATAATCCGCGAAATCAATTTTCCAAGAATTGTCCGTCTGAAAATCAACCTGAAAAAAAATATCCTAAAACCAAATAACATAGGGGTCTAGACTCATAAACTGAAAACAATGGACCGTTTTCTTGAGGTCTTGCTCACCAAACAAAAAAAAGAAAGAAAGGTCATTTGGTGGCGCGGCGTCGGAGGACTTTTAGTTTAGGGGCTTAAGCACGCACGAATTTAACGGGAGAGGAAGCTCACATCAGTGGGCGAGGAAAGAATTGTGTGAACGTAGCAGTTAAACTCTCGTCTCTCCCATTTTTTCTCTTTCGTCTTTCTTTCCGAATGGCTCTCTCTCTCTCTCGCTTTCTCGTCCTCTTCATCTTTCCACCTCTTTCTCGTTATTTTTTTCTCTTATCTCGCGACGAGATAGAAAAAGGGGGGAGTCACGTGACTCAGTTATCTCCTTCCATATTACCCTTTATATCTTTTCATTTTGCAGTGAGTGAGTTTTTGCCCTACCGAGTCTCTGAGCTTATTCGTTGTTTATCTCCTCTTCCTCGATTCTTCGTGGGAATGGCTGATTCCGATTCGATTGGATCTAACAGTTGGATACAACATTGGGTCATTATTAATGTTTTTTTTTATTTTGCATTACATATCATCTTAATAAAATTTCTGTTTTTGAGGAAATTTTAATTTTAAAAGTATTGTAAAAAACAATAAACGATTGATGCTTTTGCATTACATATCATCTTAATAAAATTTCTCTGTTTTTGAGGAAATGTTTAGTTTTAAAAGTATTATAAAAAATAAACGATTGATGCTTTTGCATTACATAGCATCTTAATAAAATTTCTTTGTTTTTGAGGAAAATTTTAGTTTTAAAGGTATTATAAAAAAAACAGTAATCGAGTGATTGATTCAATGCTCCTTAAATTTATTCTAATTAAATAAGAATAAAAAGAATTGATTGATCGTGAGCGCGATTTCGTTTTAAAACTTTTCAAGAGGGAAGAATCGAATCGGATGAATCGATTCAAACGATTCGACCACATAATCGGAATGAGAAAATCCGATTCGAATCGTTTCATCGTGGTCCCTTCTCTTCTCTCGGATGAGCGTAATGAAAGAGATAGAGTGGGGACGGAGAGATGGAGAAAAAGGAAGGAAGACTTTGTTTTTCGTTGGCGTGGTTTCTCGTCTGCGGTTAACGAGGCCAAGAGAGTTAAGTCTGCACGTTCACTTATTTTATGACTCTTTCAGAATCTTAGGTCCGTGCCTTTTTGGCGAGAAGTTAATTTCGACATGGGTGGCAGGCGTAAAAAAAAATAGGGAAAAAAGAAATCGGCGCAATATCCGCGCCGAGACGCTCGAATTTTTTTTCTCTGCCTGGGATTCGCTGAGGTGATAATTCTTTTGGCGTTGCACCAGAGCGGCGAATTAGTTCAGCACCGATGTAGTTAATTTTTCGTCTTCGCTGTCGTAAAAAAAATTACCCTCCTTCTATGGAGTATACATTTGCCAATTTTTGTAAAATTTTATTTTTATTTTAAAAATTTTTGTTAATTTTCATTAATTCTCATTTTTGCTTATTTCGTTTCTGTTTAATTTAAATTAAGTTTGATAAAATTTTATTTTTGTTTATTTTTATTCGTGTTAATTTGATTTTTATTGTTATTTATGTTTGTTAATTTATTTTATTTATTTATTTCTAAATTTGTTCTTGTTTTTTTTTTACGTTCGTTTATTGAAATCGGAAAAACACGGTGACGTTTTTAACGTTTTTATTTTTAGAGCTCATCGGGACATTTTTTACCCCGTCCTGTGGATCCAAAATCTCGCCACGGTATCAGTTGCGATTGTATCTCGCCTCACCCTTTTCTACTTTCCGATGATAAAAGGAGAAAAAGCACGCGATAGATTAAAAAAAAAGCGAAATTCGTCCACGCACGCGCGCTTTCTCTAAATCACGCATCCCGTGGCGTATCGGTTTCTATCTCCCTTCACCGTACGTCAGCGTCTTCAGCTCTCCTGTCCTCCATCTCGCTTTCCGTCATACCTAAAGTGACCAGACGTACTGATTTAATCAGTACAGTACTGATTTTAGAGATTGTGTACTGATTTCAAATATGTACTGAATTATAAAGTTGTACTGATTGTAAAAGAAGAAAAAATCTATAATTATTTAGTTCATTTACTGTGGGATTGACGGTTGAGGTGGCTCGGGTGCGATGTTGCCAGGAGGTGTAAAGAGGACTTGCGGCAACGCTGTGTAGTTCCCCCTAGCAAACATTACCTCCCCTCCACCTATGATTGGCTGTGAGGGAGGGGAGTTTTTCAGTCTTCCCTTCCAAACCCCCACCCCTTATCTACAACTATAAGTCTCAATTCCAAAGTAATGTCGTCCAGACAATAATACTTATGGTTGTTTGTGTCATGTGAGTAGTATAATATTTTAATGTTGTTTAGTAAAGTAACATTATTCTCAGAATAGATTATTAATATTATTATTTAATTATATTTAAAGATCCTGCCATAAATAGAAGAAAAAACAAATTTTCTGATCGACTTCAGCAAGAGTATCCAATATATATAACAATAATGTTATATACCTATGTATACTGTATAAAATTTCAATATATATGAAGTATTATATTGAAATGTAGTTTTCTTTCATGAATATAAGAAATATTAAAAAATGTACTGATTTTCCATCTAGAAAATCTGGTAGTTTTCTTTCATGAATATAAAAAATAAAAAATGTACTGATTTGACATCTAGAAAATCTGGTCACTTTAGTCATACCACACGCGGATTGATTCTCTATCTTACTTTCTCTCTCTCTCTTCCTTTCTCTGTCTCTCTTCCTTTCTCTCTCTTCCTTTCTCTCTCTCTTCCTTTCTCTCTCTCTCTCTCTCCGGGGTCGATTCCATAAATGTCCGGCCTGCAAAGGTGAAAGGGATGAGAAATATGTATCCGCATAAAGCGAGAACGTGATAAGACAGATGCGTAAAACCTCGGACCGTGTTGTATTGGTTCAAGTATATGAACGTGTTTCCTTTTTGTTTTGCCTGGGAATTTTCTGTTTATGAATTTTATATACCTTTACACTTTAATTATTTTATATACAGAAACCTCCGAGAGGAACGGTTTATAAAATTTGATTGGGTCTCGGTTGCCAAGGATGCTTTTTAAATTATTTACGTCCTGTAAAAGTGAAAATTTGTTTCATGTTTTAGCGCAAATTCTATAAATTAAGAAGCATGGGTCAGCGGAGAAGATGAAAGTCGCATTTCTGTCATGATTATCCGTACCAGATTCTAAAACTAAAAGTGTAATACGTAAGAATTAAATTTTATACTAGCAAACTTATATTACAAGCACGGAAAAATGTGTAAATTTGAATTATTTGCATAAAGACGAAGAAAATTTTTCAAAAATTTAGAAAAATTTAACGGCTCTTCAAATTTAAATTCAACAATAACATTCCTAATAAGCTCAAAAAACTAGCTTGAGATGCAAAATAATGTGCATTTTATATTAGCCTTAGTTCTTCGAAAATTAATTATTTCCTCTGTTTTTAACCAGATGTCTGAAACCCAGCGAGAGAAAAATAATAGCTTTATATTTTTCATTTAATGCCTGGACGTAACAATTGTAATTTTAAATATTGTCATTTAAGATGCAGGAATACGTGGATATTAAAACAAGCGTACAAAAATCACAACTCTTCGCTTCAAATAAAATAGTTTTACTTCAGTTAGAAGCGTCTAAATTATTTGCGTTATCTTTTTGGTGCAGTGTACTCGTTTAATTATTCTATATTATATTTCTTATTTATATAATATGACTTATGCTAATAGTTTAGAACCACGTGTTTAATTTCTCGTACGCTAAGCAACTGTGCTAACGCTTGAGACATAATGATTGATTACAGTTGCTAACGAGTTGTCGCAATAAAAACAAAGCGGTCGTTAGCGTCGTTATCGCGGGAATTAATATTGAAAACATAGAAGCGCACTTCAACAAGTGAGATGGTATTGACTAAGTCACCTCTCTTTATCCATTCATTCTTCCTCGCTTCAATAAAAAATGAAAAAACGCCGTTTGCGAATGCCTTCTGAACACACTCGTAAAGCTGCTTTAAAAGCGTTATGAACTCAAGCCTTTTGATTTCGCTAATGCTTTTAAAATACTCTTTTCGTTTAAAAAATCGTGTAAATTCACGAAGCGTTTTCGTTGTGCGCTCGGTTAATTTATTATGACAGTCATATAAGCGCCCCTCTTAGTCAGTGTATCTATTTGGCTATCTAGCATTGATTAACTGTTTTTTTTATGCCGTACAACTCGGTCGCTATTAATTATGTTAATAAAAAGCTCGTTTATACGAACCATTCTTCACTCCACTGCGAAAAGATAGCTTAATAGTAATATTATCATATTTAATCTGCAAATGAAAGTTTAAACAATAGTCAATATCATTGTGAGGCACGAGTTAAGGTTAAATCATCACCATCATATGTTGTCTGTCATTGTGTCTGTGTTTATCCTTGGTTACACTCGTGTTTTCTGCAAACCTCTTCGTTTCTTATTAACACTCTTTCCCCTTTTAAGGTTATTCATGTCAAATTGAGTGCTAAGCTTGTGATGAAGTTTTCTTTTGAATTTAGATGCTATAAAAGATTTCTTAACAAAAAAATATTAAATTTTAAGTCATTAGAAGTTTGTAGGGATGTCCAACTGGCGGCCCGCGGCATGATTTTATCCAGTCCGAGGAAGGGGCCAGAGATCTGCATATCCGAAATTTATCCGACCCGACCTGCGGATATCCTCAAGAAAAGTTGCGGTTCGGATCGGATTATGCGTAACTTTCTGCGGATGCGGGTCAGATTCGGATATAAACGATTTGGTGATGTTTTAACCTGAAAATTATAGTTATAAGCGAGACTTTCCGAAAATGAAAACAATGAGTTTACTGGAATTAATGAATTTTATATTATTATGCGAATCGTATCCCGCATCTATATCTGCATCGTACCCTGCAATTCACCATGTTGGTGGTGCATTGCAGGAATTTTTAACTATAAGAGAGCTATTGGTTTTAGCTTAATTGAGAATATACTTACAAGTCTTTCCTTAATAAGATTTTCAAATTGGATAGAATTGAACTGCTGGGTTACGATTTGTAATTTTCCACTGGTAAAAGAATAAATATTATACAATTAAAAAATGTTTTTTTTAAACCATTACCAGTTTGAAAATATTTTATAAGACCTCGTTCATACGGATCTCATACAGCTGACATTTCCTATTGGCTTAGCTCTTACTTCGAATAATGGGAAGTTGTTTTATTTCCATATTTAAGAACAATTTATTTTGTATAGACTTTCATTCTTCATTTGCCGTTTTATTTGTTACTGTGTTGCTACTTCTCCGGCATTGAGGAGGTGTGATTTTCGGTTGCTAAGACCCACCTTGAATCCGACTTCCATCATGACCGATTTCGAGCGAAGTTTTATCATTTCGTTTAAGTAAGATTTTCGTCATGCACTTCAACGTGATGGTTTCTTTCATTTGAGTCAATGCCTGTGGAGGAAAATCCAACAAATAGAAGGAATGCAAGAGATGTACATGTCCGATACTGACTTCCCTCTTCAAATTAGACAGTTAGTAGCTTTTGCTTATGTTCCCGAAGCTGGCGATATACATTCATTTGAAATTCTTTTAGACTCTATGTATTACGTTGATAATAAGCAGTTCCTTCAGCCAATCATTGATTGTTTCCCAGATACGTGGGTTGGAAGGATGAATCGCAGAAATAGGCGTCGTCAGCCACTTTTTCCTGTAACCTTATGAAATTGCCACGAGGCTGTTAAATTAGGTTTTCCCAGAACTGATATTTCAGTCGAAGGTTGGCACCATGGCTTCGCCCAATTAATTCGATCTAGCCATCCAACAATTTGGATATTTATAGATGGGCATATCCAAACTCGGCCAGCGGTTGGGTTAATCCCAAAGGGTACATCCAAACTCGGCCAGCGGTCAGAAAGGCACCCAAGAAGGAACATCCAAACTCGGCCAGGATATCTTGAACCACACGTACTTTCACTTCGCACTTTCGCAAATTTTTACTCTGTACAAGCTCCGAAAAATCTAATGTCTTATGCACATCATTTTCTTTATTATAACAGGGAAATTATAATAGGGAATTCGTTGTTTTTTCATTTCTGTTCAAGCTTTTCCCATTTTAAAATCTGTAAACTTATTTATTAAGTAGGTACATGTTTAAAGTGCATTTCAGGAATTTGTGTGAAAATTCCAGCCAATAAGAGATCGTATATTTCTATTGGCTACTAAGCCTATAGTATATATTCCTATTGGCTAAGGACACGTGTTTGAAAGGGGCCTGGACCTTCCTCCCCCAAAACCACAAAATATCCGAAAAGGATAGTAAGTAAATGAATAACTCTGGTTTTCCCTAGAGTGGGAACCACTTTCACATTTCACCAACCTTAGGGGTTCCTCGGAGTGTAACCGCTGGCCGAGTTTGGATGTTCTTTTCTGCTACCTGAAAAGGTCTACCTCTTGCTTACTGACCGCTGGCCGAGTTTGGACATGCCCTTATAGATGATTTAAAAAGAAAGCAAAATCTTCATGAAGTGAAAACTGAATAAGATATTGCAGGTCAAAAACGCTCTAAAGCCGAAAATTTTACCGAAGTACATTTCAACGGATCGAAGATCTTGTTAAGCATTATGAAAATCGAGATAGGTTGGATTTCTTGAGAGGCATCGCTCATAATTTTCAACTTCAGACAATATCACCAGAGCATTTACATTAAACTTTTTGGACTTTTTGATACCTATTACTATTGTCATTTTTTTATTTTAATAAAAATTGTGGCATGCCACAAAATAATCCGTGTCCTCAGGTCTCTTTTGTTATCGTATAATCATAACTTCAGGGATATAGATGTCGAGTATGATTCGTAGAACAATGTAAAATTCATTAATTCCAGTAAACTCATTGCTTTGCCACGTGTTATAACTAAAATAGTGTCCTTTTCCACTTTCGGCCATTTTGTTTTCGCCGTTTTGACGTGATGCCCTCCCATAACCCCCCTCCCATAGTCAGTGGCTTTTAGTGCATTTGGCCCGCCACGCCAAAGAAGTTGGACAGCCCTAGTTTACTGTATACGCTATTAATTAACATTCTGTAATGGCTTAAGTTAGTTGGTTTTATCTTGCAGTTTTAAAAAAAAATTCTCTCGTGTTTTCGTGTATTTAACATAAACTAAACCCTTAACGTATACTCTAAAAAAAGCATAAAACATGAAAGGAAAATAAGTACGGTAACATTGGAAGCGAAAATGTGAAGTAATATCAATCATGATATCAGAGGTTTATTTTTCTCCGAGAAATCCTCGTCGTCGGAAAGCGATAATATTTCTCCGCACATCCCGAGAGTAATTTCCGCAAATATACTAAACGAAATCGTGTTTGATGAACGTAGCCAAAACGGTCGGGCAGACTAGGTGATAATCGTATCCATCTTGGGAAAACTAAAGTGGAATCTTCGAAGGATGAAATTTTCCGGAGGAAGGGTGATTTGAGAGAGTTGAGAGTGTGTGGGTTCTACTTTAATAGAGTTCGTTTTACAGCGGAGGAATGTTATTTGGAGGTAAAGCGTAAAATCGAGGAAAAAGAGTATTACCGTTGCGAGGAGGAGGAGGAGAATGGGAAGTTAGAAAGAGGAAGGGAATCCGAGATAAATGTCGAATTTTGTGCGTTCTTTTTATGTGGGAAATATATTTCAAAATGGGTGCCGTGATAAAAAGAATCCGACATTTCCTCGTAGAATAAGACGGGATTTATTTCTTTTGTTAGGTTTCGGTAACTCGTGAATATTAAGGGAAAAGGTTTTGGAAAGCTTCTAAAGAAAAGGCGTATTCATAACCGTGGAAAGTAGGAAAGGATGACTGAGTTGGAAATATAAAGTCAGTCCTTGGATGACGGCGAATTTGAAACCGTCGTCAGCATATGGGAGATTTGCTCCTTTTTTATGGGGCAAAATCCCTTCTTTACGAGCTGTTAGATGCCCTACCCAGAGAATTTAAACCTGCTTTAAACGCTTGTACGGATCCTGCAATTCTGCTTTGGCATCGGTTTTCCGTACACGTGTACGGACCCTGACTTCCCTTAGCTCGAATCTCGGAGTATGAGCGATCTGTTTGCATTTTTGTCGGCGGAAAAATTAAATATAAATGCTAAGGACGGTGAATATATGTGTGTGTGTGTGTGTGTATATATATATATAAATAAATGCTCAAAGAAAAGGAAAGGTAATAATAAAGGTGGCAACAAGGTGTTGGAGGAAGCCCAGTGGACACTTACCTAAATTGGAGAGCCGCTGGTGGTGCTGAAACGAAAAACACAGATATGGAGCTTTCGGGCTGACGCGCTTCTTCAGTGACGGAGAGACGTCTGCGGGTGTGTGTGTGTGGTAAAACAAAAATTACAAATATTTTTTTGATAGAACCCTTAAAAACATTTAAGAAAATTTTCTGGGGGAGGAGGGCGTGGGGATTTCAGAAGATTAGAAGGTGGCGCTATACGAGAATGGTTAAGAACCACTGATGTAACCGAACGCATTTGGTAATTATAGCTAATTGATATTTCTTTACTCTTTAACATAATTTTATATTGTACGTTATATACGAAAAATATTCCTTTTTAATGAGAAACTTGCATGAATGCGCTGTTTTCTTCCCCCCACCCCCCTCCCCCCTCTTCCTCCGATTTCATGTTAAAAAATAAAATAACGAGCTCACCTCATAGCTGGAATCAAATAACGGTTTTGTGGGTATCTGAGTTATCTTCATCATCGTTTCAGTTTTAGCAGCATGGCAAAATGAAACCGATTAAAAAATTTTTTACTCTTCGTAAAATTTAATATTTAATGGGTATTATCTTTATTGTCATATCTGTGTTAAACGTTGGGTTAATTATGTAGCCCTAAACTTATTACTGATGTTTTGTGTGCAAAGGCTTGCTCAGTCACCGTGAACGTAGAAATAATTCATTCCTTTCTACTCAGTACCGTGAAATTGACAATTTCAGGGAGTCAATGTATTTACGTTAATAAATCGTAGTAAATTTTCTCATTTCCAGAATGAAACGTCTGGTTCAGTAAGCTCCTCATCGTAGGCAATTTCATCGTTTTGAATATTTTAATTTATTCTTCTTAGCTTACCGAATACAACGAGGAGTGAGCGTTCCAAAAATATTCAAAAAGCTATAAATTCTCCATTATTTGGAAAGAACACAATCACGAAGCATGTTTTACTCCGAAAACGATTATATTTGCAGTTAAATCCCGATGGAGTCGATTATCCGGAAATTTTAACACATAACTTTGAAGTTTTTCTTTAAACACTGTGCTACACACCTACATGTTTACGGTATTTACTTGTCCTACTCCTAATGTAACGGTGTTGATACAAAGTACATAATTATTCGAGTTACATAACAGTTAAGTTCTTTCTTTAGGCTTTCTCTTTAACATGTAAGTATTTACTTATTTTTTCATTTGTGTGGCGTATCTGTCAACCGGAATGTTCGTTTAACCAGAATAGGATCGGTCCCCGGAGGCATCCGGTACGCCGGAGTTTACTTTTAGATAAAAAAAAGCGCATAACACGAAAAGTAGATTTAGACGTCCCTTAAAACGTCTCTTTATTATGATCCGTCAGTTTCTCCAAAACTACCCTCCCACCTCGGCGACGTTTATGGAAAAAAAAACAACTTCGAACCCAAGCGAATAAATCATCTCCCGAAATTGATATCCGAGTCCTTCTTTTCTTTTTTACTCATATAACTCAAAACGAAATGATGACGAGAACGTCGACTTCTGTTCCGCATAAAAGAGGGCGTACCGGTTCGGATGAGAAGCGGGACGACACGGGTGGGAATTTGCTAGAGAAAGAGCGAGAGAGAGAAAAAAGGATAGATGATGGAGAAAGGAGCGAAGAAAGGGTGGGGTGGGTGGGGAGTGAAATGACAAATAGAATTGAGGAAAGAAGCTGATGCGGAAGGACACAGCCCCGTGCACGTCTTATTTTTTTTTTTTTCGGGGCGGAGTTGCTAATGAGGTCGCGTATGTTTTGTGTGCATGCTCTCTCTCCGTTCCCCGCAGAGAAGTTTCAGTATACTAGGGAGGCAAAAGGATGACCCGCCCTTTTTTTTCCCGAGCCCCGCCCTTCTGAACTCCCCGACGCCCGAGAGAGAGACACACAACTCGGTTGCGTGTCTGCCGTGCGTGAGAAGAGCCGTGACGTATGTACAAGCTACGACCCGACCTCTCTCTCTCTGCGAGGCCACCCATATCTCTCTCACACCCTCGCAGACCCTTCACCCTCACTCCTACAACCCCCTACCCCCTTCCCTTTCTCCTACCCCGTTCCTATCCATCCATCCGTTCTCCCTCTCGTCAAGTTTTCTGCTGGGTATTCTTCTATAATTCCTATATTCCCCTTGCTCACGCTCGTCCTGCGTCATTTCTCGCTTGTTTCTTCGTATTTTTCACGCTGTCCCATGTTTTCTCCTTCACTTTTCTCGCCCAATCATGACCATTCTCTCATCTCTCTCTCTCTCTGCCTTTCTCCATTCCTGTCTTCCCATCTTCTATCATTTCCGCTTGTCTTTTTTATCCTGTCTCTCCCCTTTCATCAATTTCTCCCCCTCCGTCTCCTTCCCTCTATCCCCCTCTCTCTTTCCCTCCTCCTATCCCCACCTCTCTTTCCCTCCTCCTATCCCCCCTCTCTCCTTTTCTCCCCCTCACTTTCTCTTTCCTTCCCTCTCTTCCTCTCCTTCCCTCTCTCTCCCTCTCCTTTCCTCTCTCTCCCTCTCTTTTCCTCTCTCCCTCTCTCTCTACCACCCTACATTTCTCCCTCCTATCTTTTTTCTCAATCTCTCCCCCTCCATACCTTTTTCTCCTTTCTCTTTCGCTCCCTTTCTCCATACCCATCTCTATCACCCTTTCTCTCATTCCATGTCACTCCATCTCACCAACATCTATCTCATTCTCTCTCTCTTTCCTCAGTTTCTTGTCGTACTCTCAATTTTCTATCGCCATCCCTCTCCGCACACCATCAATCTCTCCCCCTCATCTCTCTCTCCCCCCTCTCTTTATTCTCTTCCTCCATTCTCTCCCTCATTCGAATCACCAGACCTCCTCCCCCTACCCCTCTAGGTAATCCATTTCACCAATCCACCCACCATCGCCACCAAAGTCCCCTCCCCCACCCCCCCCCCTCCTCATTCTTTCACCATTTTCCATCCCTCTTCTCCATTTCCTCCATTATCCTCCCTCTGACCCCCAAATCCCTGGCTTGCTAACCCCTTATTTTTTCCCCTCCTTTCCCGACTTTTGGCCGTATTACCTTCCCATTCCCTTCTTTTTCCCTCTTATATTCGAATTTACCTGCTTCCTCCTAACCTCGTTCCGACACCTCCTTCCATCCCTCGTTTTTTTTTCTTCCTCCCCATCCAATCCTCCGACTCTTTCTCTCTCTTCCTTCCATTCGCTCGCTTATTCCTTCTTCTCACGGTCTCCTTTCGCTCCCCCATATGAGCTTTCCTCTCCGTAAACTTTTACAGCCTTTTTTTTATCCATACCTCATCTACCATTACTTCCACCGCCTCTCTTTTTTTTCAACCCCCTATTTCGCTCGGCTTTTGTCGTTTCTCCCTCTTCCTTTTTCTCTTTCGTTCCTCTTTACGTTTTCCCCTTCGTCTCCGCCGTCTTCTTCGATTTCCTTTTCCTCCCTTGTCTACTCATCCATTTCCGCTCGTGACCTCCCTTCTTGCGGTCTCACCACCCTTCCGTCTTCGCCGATCCGTTTTCTGTTCTAATTTTTTTCCCGTTGCAGTAAACGTAGAAATTTCCGTGTCGATCGGGGACTACAATGAGCCCGGATTATAGTAGTTAAACACGGAGAATCCGAAGGAGGGATTTGTTAAAGGTTTAAAAAACTCCACTAACTTGTTTATTTATAAGGCAAGGCGAATGCCTATTCAGAGGTATGAGAGCGACGTCCATGAAAAAAAAAATACCCTTTTATTTACAGTTAAGATTCATGAGACGTAAAATAACCTTCCAAGCGTAGAATAATTGCGCTCATTGTATATGGTGAACTTTAGGTAAATAAATAAATCCCCAAAGCGGCCGTAAAATTCGTTGGAAACAAGGTTGAATGAATTTAACAAAAAGAAAGGTTTTAATAGATATCTAATTCAGAATGCACATTCGATAATGAGCACAGAATAATCGGGGTTCAGCTGCATAAATCTTTCTACGTATTGCTTTTGATATCCCCGAAAGTAATTTGTGTGTGTTCGTCTTATGGTTGGCGATAAGGATACTGTTTCCCCGCCAGATATACTGACGTCATTCGCAGTTTTTTTAAGCATTCCTCGGCACTCTTCAATTTTGGCGCTCAAATTATGTTATTTACTTTAAAATGCCAAAAAAGGTAATGATTTACGACAGCAGTGCTTCTCGTGCTGCTACTTAAAATCTAATCTAATAAAAGTATGCATACCTTACATCTGAACACGGAATCTTGATGTCTTTCACGATTAAGTCATTATACGGGATATTCTTTTTTTACTCAAGATCACCTAATTGATTGGTATAGGTTATTTTTACATCGTTAGCGATATGCATGCGTGTAAGAAAATGCTCGGAAAGAGGTAACATTTGACTGCACGCGAACTCGGAAAAGGTTAGCCGTCTATTTTATTGGTGACCTTCGTCTCCCACTCTACCGTTCGAATTCCGCCATTTTCCTCCCCTGCTATAGTTTTCTCCTTGTTATAATACATTATAGATTATCCTCCTCTTCCCTTTCAACCCCATATTTTTCCTCCTGCCTCTTTCTTTCTCCGTCTTATTCCTTCATTTCTTTCCCGTATTTTGTCCATATTTTACGAACCTTCCTGTCTTTTCCTGTCCTCTTCTTCCCTCCCTCCATCCCTAACCCTTTTCCCTCTTGACATTACATCCCGCATCCCACGCTTCTCTTTTACCCAAACTCCAATCTTTCCACCCGATCCTCTCTTTCCCCACTTCCGTTTTTCTCCTTTCCTCCTTTATAACGATCTACTCTCACCTTCACCCCTTCTCACTAAGTCATTCCCTCCCTTCTCAAATTCTCTCTCTTTCTCCATCCCCTCTCTTCTCCTTTTGTACCTCTTTCTCCATTTCCGCCTTCTCTCTCCCCCCTCCCTCTCTCTTTCCGCCCCCCCCCCCCCCCCTCATCCAACCTCTATACATTTCTTCCAGAAACCGAAAACCCATTCGGTTCCTACGAAACGAACTTCTTTATGAGAGGGCGAGTCATTAGTCACTGGGTCGCTGTTTCTGTGTGTTTTACGCTTCAGCCTTCTCAAGTTCTGCCACGCAACACAATCCGAGAAACCCAAATAAATTCTTTACCTCCCCTTTCTCTCTCTCGTATTCCCCTTTTTCTTTCATCTCCCGGAGTTCTGTCTCTCTCTCTCTGTCTTACCACCCGTCTAACCAGAACTAATATCTCACTACACGAAATCCTTTAACCCCAAACCGTTCGCTGTGCCTCTCTTCCCTACCTCTCTTTCTGTTTCTCTCTCTCTCTCATCATCCTCCTAACACTCATTTCCTTTTTCGTTGCCTACCTTTTAAGTATTTTTTGCGCTGTCTCTCGCGGAAATGCGGAGTAAGAAGAGGTGTTGTATTCGGAGGTGGGAGAATACGTAAAAAATTTTTTTTTTGGAAATAGAAGAAACGATGAGAAAGACGTCTCTCTCAATACACAAGACTCGTTCGTCCATTTCCCACGAGTTAAAATACGGTGAAGAGACCGAACACGTGCTCACTCAATCGGGTACTACTCGGCACTGAAACGACGGAGGGAGAAGCGACGAACGGCGTTGTATTCAGGACAAAACAAGCATTCCGCCCCCCCCCCCCCCCCCACCCCCCCGCCCCCCATCAATCTAACTTCACGCAGTAACCAGCGGCGGCGCTACTGTACGAACTTTTCAATCACACCTCGTATGTAGACGTGTTTGTAATTATACATAAATACATGCACGTGTACATATACACCTACGTGCACTCGGGCTTCTATAACTCGAATTTCCCGTAACTCGAAGTGAATTCATTTTACAGAACAAAATATTTTTCATGATATTTTTCTTCTATAACGCGAATTTTCTATAAGTCGAATATTTTTTGTTTCCATTGACATTTGACTTATAGAAGTTCCACTGTATATTAATATACACGCACCCTTATCTTCCTCTCTCTCTCTCTGTCTCATTCTCGCTTAGCTAGCTGGCTGGCTTTTTTTGTCTCTCTCTCTCACGAAGTCGTTTGCCGCTCGTGGGATTACGATTTCCGCTTCTTTTTTTTAACCCTTATTCCAAGGGAATGAGAGAGAGAGAGAAGGGGAGGGGGAAGGGAGAAGGAAAGATGAGGGCTGAGGGAGGGGTAGAAAAGACATTTATTGCTCCCGTCACTGTGTAGGACAAGTTAATCTCACGGAAAAGTATTTTCCTTAGTAGGGATTTCGCGTGTTGGGAAGAAATGTCAGATGTAGAGAGGGAAATGAGGGAAGAGACGAGGATTGTCCTCCGCCCGGGATTTCTCGTTCTTTTTTTTTCTCTTCTGTATTTGATCGCTTCCTCTGATAATGTTAATCGACCTCGTTTGAACAGCGTTATCCGATGCCTTTTTTCATCCGGCGCTTTATATTCTATATTTTTGGAGTTCACTTTTTCGCGGAAGCGTGTATTTTTTATAGGTGCAGTGGAATTTCTGTAAGACGAACCTCGAGGGGAACTAAAAAGTATTCGACTTATGGAAAATTCGAGTTAAAGAAGAAAAATAACACGAAAAAGATTTTTTCCAGTAAAATGAAATCAGTGATGGAAAATTCGAGTTTTGGACTTACGACTTATAGAATAGATACAGATTTTGCACTCAAGATTCGCAGTATTTTTGCGATTTTTTATGCCTGAATTGCCATTTTATTATAATTAGTTTGTGTAGTTTTTTTTAGAGGTTTCTCCTTATAGGTTGGAATTTTAAAAGGAGCCCTACTTTGCGAAGTGTTTTTGTCTTTTTTTTTAATAATGGAGTTCAATTTTAAGGTTTTTTATGCGGTTTTTTTTTTTAGAACTTTCCCTAATGGATGATAAAGGCAATCGGCATTAAGTGCTGCCGTTCGCTCGACGTCTTTGCATAAACGGAATGCATTCGCGATTTTATCGAGGTATCAATCTACGCAGCGCCCTCTCGCGATTTGAATAATTGGGGGGAAACGCTGAAATGACGGGCGCAATTAATCTGTAATTTACGGCAATCACTTCCGATCAAAAGGCCGCCGCGTCTCATTCGATCTGCGTCCGCTTTATGGTATCGTAAAATGCGATTGGCATTTCAGTAGCGTTCGAACGATATCGCACGTGCCAACTTTTCCACTTCAATAGGTCTTTTGTAGTTTCCTTTGTTTTTGGATTTAATTCTCATAATGGTGGTAGCCTCTGGTTTAATTTTCTAGTCGGCCGCGTTAAAAAGCATCGCGAAATGAAAGCGATTCGTCTCATTGCGCCCAGATTACTTCCTCGTGAAAACTGTGGCGTGAAATAATCCGAGACTCATTCGTTCGGTGTATGTATTATAGATATAGAGCGATAAGACGTGAGGAATACAAAAAGAGAATTCGATTAAAAGTTTTTTTTGGGACATTGCCAGTACACGAGCGTTCTCATGACTTTTTACGGTTAATTTATTATTTGCGGGATTGTTTTACGGCATTCTATTTAACTGGTAAGTCCGTTCTAACATTTTTATTAGTTTTCCTCTATTTTTTAGGGCAGTAATTCTCCGCCATGTAGTGGGTGAAACAAAACTCCGTTCTCATAGGAATATAAGAAAGAAACAATGCCACGAACGATACATTATAGTCGGTCCATCATCGGAAGTCTGATGGCCTCGAAAACTGGGCGTACACGAGTTAGCAGCAGCCAATAGGAGACTGTTTGTTTGGGAAAGTAGTGGGGAGGAAACCAGTCTCACTCCTGCTCTCGAAGAGATCGCATCGGACTGCGTTGCCGTTTCTACCACCGTTTCCTTGCTGTGGAATTCTAAGTTATTAATTTAGAAACTGCGTAGTATATCAGCTGAGCAAGAGCTGGCAGCGCGCACCGACATCTGCTCTCCCGCACGAAAGTTGAGAGGGGCGATGGAAGGGGAAACGTTCGTGATTGGCTACTTGCTCTAAGTAGGCCAAGAGACTTCCGAAGGGGGATCGACTATAGTCGAAAAAAACAAGTGGGGGAATACCTGCAGTAAACTTACATTATGCGATTTTTTTCACCGACTGCTATATTTCCATTGGAGTAAACAATAGCAGATGCGACGTATCGCTGGTTGGCTACACTTGTGGGAGTATGTACCTTTTTTTAAAGCGATTTTTCTCGATTACTCCTTAGCAGCTGACCCTAAATCCATCAAATTTACAACATATGTAACCCAAGTTTGGAATTTTATGAATATTTTGCGTTTTTAACTTCTTCACTTTTAAGTTATTTTGTACACGGACGAATGAACGCATGAATACGTAAACGATTTTTTTAAAAAATGGGCCATAAAGTAATGAAATCAACTTTTATATTCACTAAAAAGTAAATAGTATGTACGTATTTTTTTAGAAAAAAAGCACAAAAATTGCATATTATTGTAAAAAAAGTTATCGCGGAAACCCTAAAAATACGAAACCGACAACTACTAGCAGATATGTGGCAATGGCTGCGTGGAATGCAATTCTATCACACACCGTGTTAATTGGATTGCATCGCTTTGAAAAGCATAGTCAAAACCATTGCTTAATTTGTAGTCAAACAAGAATGGGAACTCCTAACCTTACCTAACCTAACCACTCAGAACAAAACTGAATACTTAATGAGTTTTATGGTCTTAATAAATATAAAATAACTTGGAAAGAGTAAAATAAAAAAAAACTATCTTGTACAAATCAGATGTTGTCCCGCAATAGGGAGCTTGAAATGTACAGACGTTCATCAGCCTTTAAATTCTCATAACTTAAACATTTTTAATCCATAACGTTTTAGAAACTTCCAAAAAAGTGAGGGAACGCCGTTCCGTTGCGCTCTCTCAGAAGTTAAGCAGCACTGGTCAAAACTATTTCCCCGTTTAATTCTGTAATACCTTATTACCCCTAAGACAACGGACATTTGTTACACCCTGTACAAATATACACACACGCACAAACCCCTATATCAAAACCTTCACTTAAAAAAGGACCTGGCCCTCAACGTGAGAGATCTAATTAAACCAAGTTGAGAATAAATTACATGCTGCTAGCGATTAAAGAAACGACATAGCCATTCCCTGCTGGATGGCGGTAAGGGGGGGGGGGGAGGAGGTAGGTAGATCTCATTGCGAGCACGCGATATTATTACGAATTCAACGTGTGATCGCGAGAGAGAGAGATTTCGCAACGGATTTTCTCATTCCCATTTTTTTCTTTGAACTCCCCCCCCCCCCACCTCCTCCTGTTTGGCGCATTTTCTTCGGTAGAAAAAACAGTCGCCATCGTTATCTCTTAACGCCAGTCAAACCGTTGCAGTCGACGAAAAAAAGGAAGCGATTAAAAAAATAACGAGCGGAGTGTAAGAGGGAAAAACCGTATTAAGCATCGCATTAATGAAAAGCGCGGGGTGTGCTTTTTAAGAACTCGGTTTATAAGTTGCGTGGACGTTCGTTGCCACGGCAACGACTTTTTTTTAGCCATTGACCTTTAGAAAAAAAGGGCGATATTTTTTCGAAGTTTTTTTAATGCGAGTTAAAACTGTTAATAAGCGTAGGTGTAACTTTACGACGAAAATATTTTTTCTCTCTCTTTCTCTCTTTTTTTACTTAAGAATCTACTGCGTATTTGGGGCTTTGAAATTTTTTAAATTAATAAGAGTAGGACTAAAATGCAAAAGATAATAGGGTGTTGTAAATTTTTCGGAATAAAAGAATAACGAGCAAAACATTTCAGATTCTTCTCTTTCATATAAGTGGGTTTTTCCCATAATTTTTAAACAAAAAGTTGATTAAAATCACATTTTTCGGAAATATAGCCAAAATCTCGATATTTTCCATCAGTTCATTACGCTTTTAATTCTTTAAAATGCAATACATTCACATAATTACGCGCTCGGGTACATTAGTATTATTATTTTAATGTTATCATTTCTTTATTATATTCTTATTGTTGCAGTATCTTACGTTCAGCTGCCTGGTGGCAACACAAAAGTGAAAGTACAAATGCAGAAGCATTTGTTTGATAAGGAGAGAAAAGATGGCGTATTTTGTATCGTTTATCGTCTATTTTAGAAGCGACGCCAACGCAACTATCTCTCGTTAATCTCCTTTCTTTTATCCTCCCTCTCAACCGCACACCGGTCAAAGGTCACGGACGCTTTCACCTCAAAAATGTACTTTACGGACGAAACTGCTTTTCTTTTTATTATAAAGAGCAAACATCTGAGAGAGAATTAAAAAATGGGTGTTTGGAGACTACGGCGAAATGGACGTTTCAAAATAAGAACTCCTTAACCGTAAAAATTTGAATATTTAGGGACAATAACGACAAGGAAAATTAAAGGGAAAAAAACAAGTGAAGAAAGAAAAAAGAAACGATTAAACTTACCGGTTTACAGGAAACGCACCTCACCAGTGACCTGATGTCAAAAAGAGGTTGCAGCGTTGACATCAGGTCACTGGTGAGGTGCGTTTCCTTTAAACCTGTAAGCTTAAACGTTTCTTTTTTCTTTCTTCATTTGTTTTCCTTTTAATTTTCCTTGTCGTCATTGACCCTAAATATTCCAATTTTTACGGTTAAGGAGTTCTTATTTTGAAGCATCTAATTGTAAGAGAGAGATTGGTGGGATAGGTAATGGCGTTCCCTTGGCGCCCCTCTCTATCATGTTCAGCATATGACTTTATAACCTTCACTGTTATTCCCGGCGAAAAAGGAGGAACTCTCAATAATTCATATTTGTTCTTTACTCCACCTCTTGTATTAAATCTATAATTCCCCCTTCGGCTCTGTACTCATCCAGATTACTCTCCTTTGTTTCTATTGTCGGCTTTGAAATTGGGCACGAGAGAAGAAATAATGTTAATTTATGGGATGATTACTTTGTTTGATGTGGAAAATCGAACGGATGGATCGGGTCGAAGGTAATTTATGAAGTCTTGGCGAGCCGTGGGGGTGAATTTGAGGGACCGCGTTTCGTCCTCCGTAATGTTCTGTCCCGGCCATCTGTTGGCGTTGCCATGGTGCGTAATCGATCGGTCGGTTATGCAGTACGATACAGCGGAAGATTAATAATAGTCCTACGATACAACGGGTTTTCAAAGGTTCCATTTCAACGACCCTTGTTTGACAAGGGTGCCTCTCCCTTTCTCCCTATCTCTCTCTCCCTCGCTTATCTCTCGCTTTGAACCCTTCATTTTCAGGCATTCGTTTCGGGTGTGAATTAATTGTTACGAGGAAAGCTGGATCGTTGTTGTGGTGTTTCTTTTACAGAGGGAAACTTATATCCGTTGTATTATTCGGGTTTTTAATCGTAGGACTTTTTTTTTAAGGGCAGTTAAATTCCGTCACAGCGCAGTTCGTGAATCATTCCGTTTTACAGAATCCTCGTCTAATAAATATCGAGCGATGGTGCAGGGTGTTCCAAAAGTCCATAAAATAGCAAATAATTTCTAAAATAAAGCTTTAGAATTATTTTCCAACCGATTAGTTGCATTTTTCTCCTTACTGGAGGTAAATATTAGTTTTTAATTATAATGTCACTAACGAAACTCCAAAATGTGAACTTATAATTGCGTAAAAGTAATTCCACTGTGAGAAGAATTAGAAACGTTTTCGTTATGATGTTGTTCGTTGTAGCCGTATTGTAATGTGCTTATATTAAGCTTGAAGTGCGCAAGGTAAAAAAAACGTTTTTGGAGAGGTATATGGCCTCCGTTATGCAAATTTAACTTTTGTCCTGTATTTGGTCCGTGAAATTTAAGCTCATTGTTGCGTAAGCTTTCATTTCGCTCGTTAAAAATCGATTGCAAATGCAGCTTTATCTCTATAACTCGAAGATCTATAAATTGAACTAGCTGTACCCCGCGTAACATACGCCGATCTAGCAGATCCTAAAGGTTCTTAATTAAACATTCAGGCATTTATTTTTTTAACTTATGTTTTGTAATCTAAGATTTCTGTAAAGACGCAATTGTCAATTTCTGGGTTCTTTCCTGACACTACAGTAACTGAATCAGTCGATCTGACTCTTGATAGAGCAACATGACTAAAAACAGGCTTAGGTAGGTAAAGGCATTTTATCAAATGTTTGGCCTTGTGACTTATTGATTGTCATTGAAAAAGCCAACCGATGGGGAATTGCTTTCCTTTGAAACTGAATGGTAAATTTGTGTCTGATGGAATGAGTGAAATTCTTGGAATAAGTACCGTGTCTAAGTTTGCTGCACCGAACACTTTTGCTTTGATTATGTGTGTTTGTATTCGAGTAACAGTAAATCTTGTACCAATACATAGTCCTCTCTCTAGGTGTCTAAGGAGCATGATAACGGCTCCTACTTTAAACTTCAGTTCATGAGGAGACATTCCGGCTGGAGCTCTACCCACGTAATGTTTACACGGATTTCTTTCAATTAATTTATTAATAATAATGTGAATCAATTAATGGTGCAAATGACATCCCCATAGAAAACTATTCTCTCTCCCTCTTCACCCCTCTCTCCCGCTCCCCCTCTTTGTCTCTCCCCTTTCCCCTCTGTCCCTTCCACCTCTCTCTTTCCTCCCTCCCTGCCTCCTTTTCCCCCCTCCCTGCCTCCTTTTCCCATTACCCTCTCTATTATTACATTCCTGCGTAACCCTTCGTCTCCCCTATTTCCCTCCTCCCTCTCTCGCCCTTCTCTCTCTCCCTATCCCCCTCTCTCCTGCTTCTCCCTCCCCCTCCCCTTTCCCCTATCTCCCTTTCACCTCTTTTCCTTTCCCTCCCCTCTCTCTCTTCCCCTCCCTCTTTCCCTCCTCTCTTTTTCCCCTTACCTTCTCTTCATTTAAACGGCTTATAAAACACGTTAATTTTACGCTCGTAAGCTATATAGATGTTCATACCATTAAAAGGCAAGAATCCCATACAAAAGCATTGTTATAAACTTTAAATTTTGTCGTTTTTATGCAGTTAAAATCAAATATTTAAGCTAATTCGGCATGAATTCGTATTCTATTTTCAAAAATAATAATTTTCACTTTTTTTCCGTTTAGTACTTCAAGTCCGGAGTTTGTATAATAATTTTAAAATGCAATTAAAAAATGGCTTGCACCGATTTCAGTGCTTTTCTGATGGGATAATGAAATAAAACTTTGGAATCAAAAAGACCCCCTCAAAATGGAAAATGTTCGTATTTTCGATTTTTCCTATTGGTTATGATCCATGACTGATCATGTCCTCGATTTTCAAGATTCTAGCTTATCTAGAAGTACCTAAAGTTTCGTGCCTTAAACCGACACTCGTACCTAATGTCTCTTTCTCGGAAACATACCTAAGCCATTTATATATCTATATAGATGTCCAAAGTAGATCTTTTTCCAGTTCGCATTTGCAGCCGAACATCAATAACTGGATCATGTATACCTCGAATTTTCGATGAATCCAAATGTTCGTTTAATGAGTGAATAGAAAATAAAAATGTAACTGGCATCTGTGATGCGTTACATAACAAAATCTTCGGTGAAAGTGTTAACTAGAAATTAGATTTACAGTTCAAAATAATAGTTAGAACAAATTTTTTACAGGCGACTTCGTTCCATAGCTTAAAGATTCTGAACAGAGTGCTCGTCGGCAGGGTCGGCTAAGCACTGAAGGATTCGAATATCAATAGGGGCCCCACGACATAAATATATATTATAATAACGAACGATTTATGGGGCCCCAGTTTAATTTTTTAACTTTTACGGAGTATTTCTTTGTTGGAAATCATTTTGAAAGTAATTTTTAGTAACCGTTTTTGTAAAATGCACACTCGATACTTTGAGTGATTGAGTACTTATGGGGTCCCAATTATTCGGGGGCCCGGATGCCTCACATCCGCCGCATCCCCCCTTTTGGCCGACCCTCCTCGTCGGCTTCATGTTATATAAGGTCGACTAAGTTCGAAAATCTTCAGTTTTCGCCGGATTAAACTTATCAACAACATCTTTATCGGCGGACTCGGGTTTTAATATCCCCTCGACTCTTATTGGGCACAAACCTTTCCATTGAATCTTTCGAGAGGACCATCGTATAATCCTCAGAAAGAGTGGATAAAACATCGAAATGTTTGTCGAAAGTGTATCCCGCTCCCCACGCCCCAATTCCATTTCTGGACTCATTTATAGGCATCGGAATTCCCTTCTAAATTAGCTCGCTTTAGCTTTCATTAGCATACCGTGGCTCCCCTTCGTTTATTACACTTTGACTCTCCTTCAGAATTACGAATCCAAATTGAGTAGGGCGCGCAAATAAGCTTTTAAGTTGGAAGGCAAGCTTTGATTAGGTAGCGAGGGGGAATTATTTTGCCCTTCAGAAGCTCTCTTAAATGGCTTCGAGCACGCAAAATGACGAGGCGAGCGCTCTGTTTGGTGGGGGAAAAGAGAGGGAACATGTCGAGATTAATTATATTCCTGTTTTATTTACTCTCAATGTCGTCCGTATTCCCTTCCCCTCTTTTCTTCCTCTCTTTTTACCTTTCTCCTCTCCCCCACCCTCTCTCTCCCTTTCCCTCTCCGTTTCTTTCTCTTTTTTTCTCTACCTCCCTCCCTTCTTCCACTCTCCCTCCTTCCATCTCGCTCTTTCTCCTTCCCCCCTTCTCCTTCGCCCTCACTCCTTCCCCCTCTCCATCCCTCCCTCCTTCCCCCCTCTCCCTCCTTTTCCCCCTCTCCCTCCCTCCTCTCTCTCTCCCTCCTTTTCCCCTTCTCCCCCCTCTATCGCCCTCCTATTCCCCCTCTCTCCCTCCTTTCCTTTTTTATTCGTCGAATAACTTTTTCATAACGAGAATCAATTCGTGGGAAATGAGATAGAGAGAGAGAGAACGAGTGTCGTTCAAATATTTATAAAATCAAGACTCCTGAGTCGGCGTATTTTTTTATAGGAAGTTTTCTTTTTTCATTTAATTTAATTTTATCGTCGCCTCTGTTTTTCCCCTATCTCTTTTTCCTTCGTTTCTTTCCGCATTTTCGAGACGATTTGATTATATATATATATATATATATATATATTTATTTATTTAAGAGTAGTAGAGTGCCTGCGCTGAGACCGGAAGCAAAGACGAGAAAACTTTCCGCAATCTGCTTAAGCGTTTTATTTATCGGACAAATTTTGGCCCTTTTTTTGTACCATAGAATGAAAAATAAAAATTTTAAAATGTAACGGGGACAAATTTCCGCTCTTAATGCCAATGGCGAAATAAAACGGAACCTGATAATTTATTGTATTCTTGGAACTTCCGTCGAATATTACGGTAACAAAAATTATTTCATAATTGTTTCGAACCAACTGTCGGTCGTCCTTTTTTGCATGGTGGGCCGCATTCGTAGCTTAGAATGCTTCTGCGGGCCAGATAAGATTTTATATCGTAAGTGATTAAGTGGTGTTGCATAAGCGAAAATCAGGTAACAATTTTAAGAAATTTTAACGTTCCATCATCGTAGTTTGAACTGCCACCTAAAACGTTCTCGAGGGTCACAAGAGAGCTTTGGTTGCCTGTCCTTTTTCTATTCCATTCCATGATTTCTTGGGATACTCACTCAAACTCAGAAATCGTGTGATTCAAAGAAACCTCAACAATCCGTTGCGAACAGTGTAATTTCGATATGATTTAATACGTGTTTCTGTATTCGAAAAATCGTCTTACGGCTTCAGTAAATCAGTCTGTAATCATGTATGTATCAGAGGTTTTGCTTAGTTGCGTTTTTAAAATAAATTTGGAATATAAGATTATCATTAAAATCCGAAGCCTAAGTGACGCACTAGGATGTTGTGACGCAATCAGTGGTTCCGCAAATATTCTAAATCTTGAATAATCACATTACATTTCGCGATAGTTAACATCATCAAAAATTACTTCTTGCATCTCTGCGTTATTTGATTCTTCTCTGTATTCAGAATATTGCCCTGTAATCAAACATTCTCGATCATAATAGTCTCCTTCTGCGTGTACTTACTCTGTTCACCAGCTACTCCAGACCGAATCAACTCTACGTCAAAATTAATATCGTATTCGATCCTTCCTTCCTTAATAAGGAGCCACGAAAAACAATAAAAGCTTCCAGGCGAAATGAACATCTTTTTACAGGTAGCCGCAATACATAAAAATTTGCTCCCTCTGTTTAACATCAATGAATCTCCCGCAGCTCCTCTTGCCAAAAAAAGAGAGAGCTCCCAGGACCACGTAAAGGCGCCCCCCATCGGCAGCCGGTTTGGACAGTTACGACCAAAATCCTGCTTCCCTCACAACCATCCTTCCTCAAAGCCACAGATTGATCACCAATAAAACGAATCACCTTCTCTCCCTCCCCACCCTTTATCCTACTCTCCATCCCAATTACCCCCTCTTCCCTCCCCCCCCCCTCCCTCCCCCTTACTCAATCCAGACTGGCGAGAGTGAGGTATATACGGGGTTTACCCGCTTCTAAATTAAACGTCCCACGCATTCCCTCGGTCTGCCGCGCGGTCCTTCAACAGCCTCCCCTCTTTTTTTGCCGTCCGGAGCTGTTGACCGCTGGAGGTCAAGCGGATTACTCGATCCCAACCCAAGGACAGCCGGACCATCTCGCTCTGCTGTGTGTGTGTGAGAGAGAGAAAGATAGAAAGAGAAGGCTTTTGTTTCCACTCCTTGCCGCGGGGCGGCGTTCCGTAGATGCCGTGCTCGGCTATCCCCCCTCCCCCCAATCCAACCATCCCTCTGATGTCTCCTCGACGGTGTGCCGTGCGGTGGTTTGAAGTACGGTGATCTCTTCTTGTCCGTAGGGGGTTTGAGATGATGCGGTGTTACCTGCGATCAGATTGGAACATATGTTCGTTCCGGTCGTTATTAATTGACCCTCTCTTGGATCTGCCTTTCGCTCCCTCTCTTCCGAAGGCCTTAGTGTGGTCCCGGTTGATGTAGTTTAAAAGGTTGGAAGCTACGGGTGGAAAATTACCAGCGCCCGGAGACATTTCTTTTAAGGAAATCAGCTCGGGAAAACGGTTCCTAATGCTCGGCAGGAAAGAAATTTCGTTTCGGCGGGATTTTATTTTCCTCGGGTACGAATCAATTCTTTTAAGATTCGTGAATTTTTGTGTCTTTTGTGATTGAAATCGCCGTTTCCTTTCTTTAATTCTGTCTCAACGCCGTTCGATTTTCGTCGCGTAAGTGCCTTGAAACGCAATTAGCGTCGATGATGTTCTAGAAAGAATTATCGAGCTCGCTTAATGGCCGGAAACGGATTGACAAACGATGTCTTTCCATTAGCCGCAAAAAAAGGCTGCGAAGACTCAAAAGAAGCTGTCATCATATATTTAAAATAATTGAAATAAAATGTTATTGAACATTTGCCAAAAACGGACAGCTATTTCAAACTTATTGACATTCATTAAAGCACTAAGGCGTAATGTGTAATTTATTTACGCAGAGAGTACGACAACAAATACTGAAAACTTTACGGCAATCTTTCCGGATATATAATTAACGCTACGATTACAAACGTAAAAGATGGCCGGTTTTATGGTAAAGCCAGTTTTGCCAATCCCGGATTCGAGATATTACACCGCACCTGTAGTTCCTTAATTTACGATTTAGAGACCTGAAGGGAAGTCGTTGGAGCTAATTCGTTTGAAAACTAAATTAACTGTCTCGAAATTATTATTTTTCGAAATAAGGACTGCAGTTGGAAGAGTTGATGGTTAGCTTGGGGAAAATTCTGCCTTGGCCAGGAATCGAACGCTATATTCTGCCGTAGAATTATTGAATCAATACTAATTAATCCGTTTTAGAATTGGACATGTCTGCCATTAGCAACATTCTCTAAGAATATCTGATAGAAAGTTCAATTCTCGATCATTACATAAATTTTCTCCTGCTTTCCATCAATTCGGCCAACTAAAGTTCTTTCCAAACTTCCTTCGGGAACGACTGTTTTTGATCCTTTAAATTATCGTTAAAGGTAAACTTTATAGGACTTACTGCAAGAACTTTGCGGGTGAGAACGAAAATGCTGCAACAAATTTACGACAGCTGTAGCCTTCGCAAGCGTTGTCATAATTTACGAACGCAACCTTCTTCCTGGAAAAACCAGTAGTTGATGTTTTCAGTAGCGCCAGTCATGTTAAATCGATCGGAAGTGACTTGATAGGAACTCGACGGATTTAATATTGCCGATCTTTCAGCAGTATTCGTGGAACAATTTATTAACGTAATGCCACTTAATATTTTTCGACTAAATCTTTTGCTGAAGGCCTCGGACTTTGATTTATGGCCGTCAGAATCTTGACTTGTTCGTATTTTAAGCGGACGTAATCGGAATGAATCTTCCCGTCTCCCGATGATTTTTCGATCGAATCGTCACATTTGTTTAAACGCCGTTTAGTCTTTTCCACGAAACGTTTTTTGCGACTTCTAATTCACGTTAGCATCACGTCCTGTCTCTTTCGTGTTCCGTAGAATCTCTTTGGCGCAAGAATATCACAACAAATTCTTCAAGGTTTTTTACGCAACGTGTAATCTCGAATCGCATCCAGCTGCATTAAAACCCTCTTTGTGTCTGTGCTTTTTTTTACCGTTCTGAAATGACGCTATTTTCCTCCCGGGAGTGTCGAGCGTGAATATAGATATATGCCTATGGACGCAATAGTCTTTTTATAATCAGACGGAATTTTAAGGTCACAGATTGCATACTCATGCACTGGATGTCTGAACATCTGGCCGTCTTGTCTCGACTTATTTTTAAAGCCTCTAAAACTACGTATGCATTACTGGAACATTCTGTTAACTCGGGGACGAGTGAAAGGATTTTTTTCACATCAGCACGCCTACGATCCGTTCGTATCTGTCGAAATTGATCTCTTTTCGTCATCTACGGAGTTCCCCATTTAGATACCTTAATTTTCAATGTATAAAATTCAGCGCCTCGGGAGGCAATGTTATTTTCAGGAAATAAGGTACATATCGTTTCTTGCGATCTCTTTAACGACGACGTTGATGCATTAGGTCCGTAATGCTTAAAGAAGGCAAGATGTAAGCCTCAGCACTCGTGAAGATAAGCGTGATTTATAGTCAAATATTAGTTTTTCAAAGAATCATCGCGGGTTCGTGATACATATTAATGATTTTAAGTGATTGCGGTATTACCGTGCGTTTCTCATTTATTACGGAAGACTGCTATATTTTTTTTATGCGGAGGGCGTATTATGAAAATATATACCACACCTTGCAGCATAGTGTCTTTAATGGCTATGCTGTGATTTATCTCGTTACGCGTTACGTTTGCAAGATTTTTTCTGGACACGTTGAACATAGCGTGCAGATCTACATATATGTGCCGCAAAGAACTGTTAATCTAAGAAATAAAAATTACTTAGAAATCATGCAACACAGTAGCCGCAAGTTTTTTTTTTTAATGGGTCGAATGAGTTGTAACTTTCCTGACTAGACTTTGATTATGAAGCGTATGACATATTCATGTACATTCAGTTGCATATTCGGTGGAAGCTTAACGGAAGACAAAAAATATATGTAGTCCCTTTATCGGACCTTGGATATATAGAAATTTTAACGTAGATTTAACTCTGGGACGGTCAATTTTATTTTTAATTTATGGAAAATTCTCATCTTAGGATATAGATTCGCCAAAAATTCCTAAGCCTCCACGCGTTATTTCTCGGGGGTCTGCGAGCTATGTAGGACATTATATGTAATTTTATCTATATAACTTGTTTGATCCCCCGCTCACCCCACATTAATATTTTAAAATTAAGTAACTTGGCAATGAAGGCAATGAATTTATCAACTTTTCGTGGGGTGTAGGTCAGAAGAAATTGTCGGATTTCGTATGGGCGTCGGCGTATCCAAAAAGACGGAGAAACACTTACTTTCTTATAGGGTGAAGGATGACTGGATGGAGTTAAAACGTAAATCGATGTATTACGTATGCGTTAAAATCTGCTAAACAAGCTGAAGTTAACCTTTAGCCACTAAGTGGTGATCACATTGAAACAGTTGTTATGTCCAACACCGCAATTGTTTTTCTTTTATACTATGTATTCATTATCTATACCTACAATTGCATTTTCCATGTGTAATAATATCATGAGGCATGAGAGGTACTAATTAAAAAAAGATTATTCGCTTCGTTTATTTGTAAAGTGTAAAATTTCGGGAAGTAAATCAACAGGGTACTTTGAAACTGTAGCATAGGTTGTGTCACATGGACCATACGTTACTACTATAAAGGTTAAGTTCCATTTATATATACTAATATCGGTAGAATGATTTTAGTCAGTCGTAGCCTTTTACAGTCTTCCCACGACTCTTAGAAAAATTGAAATTTATCGAAAGAGAATCCTGTGTAAACGGTACATTACAGGAGTTTTCCGCGGAAAAGTGTCTCGTGTTTCGGCTTTTTCGTTTCGCTTCGTAGAAAATGGGATCGTTATCGGTTAGCGAGCGTGTAGTACTTCCTGGTACGAGAGGTGGTTATCCAGGAAGTACGAGGTCAGAGCCAAGAAGCACTTGGCCGAACCACATACTGAGGATGTCAGCGGTGTGTGCTTTTCCTCAAGCCTCGGTCGATTGCAATACCAGACCTAATTGATTCCTCAATCGGACTTAGCTGAATATGGTATTAACGTTTTATAACCGATTCTTTTCTGCCTAATTGTATGAGAAGTGGACGTTTTTATCTTCTCTCTCCTGTTTTTTACTTTCTCATACGAAGTATCGAGAAAGTATTGTTTTCGCGAAAAAATTCGACCTCGAGATTTTTACGGAAATATACGTTTTAGGTGTCGCTGAATCCGAAAAAGTGGTTTTCGCAATGCCGTCTGTCTGTCTGTCTGTTACTGGCGCTGGAGCCCAGACGGTCGAACGAAAATGAATGAAATCTCGTACTTAGGCATTTTATCATACTGACCAGAGTATACATAGAAATGGTTGACATTGATCAATAATTAAGAGTAGTTTATTCTACGCATTTTTTTGTTAGTATTTCTGCCTAATCAGCCTATTGGACTATTATAACCGTAACTCCTTCCAGACTGGACACAGAAAAAGGATGGAACCCTGGTGCCTACTCTTTACGAATAGCACCGATGCATCGCGATGGGGCCAACTGATTAACGAACCCTTCCGAAGGACGGAGCGCTGACTGAGTTCGGTCTCCTCAAACCACACAAGTAGGTTGACAAGTCCGACCTCCGCCTAGTTTGAAACCGGGACCCCTGCATAGAAGGCCAACGCTGTAGCCATTCCACCAACCCAACCCCCTTCGCGATCGCGTTTGGATGATTTGTGTATGCCGTGCTAGATAAACGGTCTGTAGTGAGAGATTCGTGCGCTTCTCCTCGCATCTCTCGACGAAAATATACCATTCGTATGTCCCCATGACGGCTTTAAGGGGTTGTTCGCCGCACTAGCGTATAAAATAAATCTTATCTAGTTAAAAAAATCATTTTAAATCCCGGTATGTAATTATCGACAGAAATGTATTTTTAATACAGTGAGTATAACAGGAAGCCACAAAGCGCATAAAACAAGCAACAAATACTCTATGTTATAGCTTACAATCCTGACTTGAGTCTACACCACGAGACCACTAAGAAATATTTGTGCCGAGTTGTAATTAACTCAAGTTTCTCCCTAGGCCCAGCAGTACGTGAGTTTCAAAATGATTTTCAAGGCGTTTACTGCCAAATATTTTTAATTTTTCAAATAAACATTCATCTTCTCTGGCCATAAAAATAAGGTGTCTGAAATTAGGAAATTCTGTCCCACGAAACGTGTTACTCAATTGAATATTAATTGATCACGTCCTAGTTAATTAATTAGTCATATTTGCCACATTTGAAACTTAAACTAAACATCTAGTTGAACTCGTGTATTCCTCTGATATTGCAAAAGTTACCGTTGAACTTATGTTTTGACGAGAAAAATCACGAACGATGCCGAATGTATTTTTTATTGTCATTAGCCAGTTTTTATTTATTTATCGTATAAGAAGTGTAACTTTTTCGCACCGTGAGGATCACAGCTTCCGAGTCGCAGTCCCTTACCCAAATTCAAAAACTCTCTTTTTTATTAAACAGAAAGACGATTCCGCTAGAATCGCGAGGCGATGTTACCGAGCAACCCCGCGTCATTTCTTGTTCGTCGGCCATCTGTCGAAGATTTAGGAAGCTAAAGCCAAAATCTCGTGCCGAGGACTTGCGCTCGTTCCGGCGTCGTCTTGGATCGCGCTAAACGCTCCCATTCCTCCAAAAGGGCTGGAATAAGAGGAGCAGAAGAAGCATATCGCGGTAATTCACGTTCAGAGGCACGGGTTAGTGAACATCCTCCCTTTTTCATACCCGTTCCGCCGCTCAAAAAAAAATAATAAAATCTCTCTCTCCCGCCTTTCCTCGCCGACCTCATTTTTATCACTCTCTCGCACATATCAGCGATCTTTACCGATAAAAGGCGTCCTCTCGTAACTTTAGTGGTGTGCCGGTTTTAAAACCTTCTCTCAATTTCTCTCTCCCCCCCCCCCCTCCCTTACACCTCAAACGCCCTCCGATCACTTGCACGGCGGAAGAAACCACGAGGCATAACCTTTTTTCCTCCTTAAAAAAAAAAATTGTTCACGAAATCGCTGAATTGGCAAACCGTGAGCTCGCTCCACGTCGAACGTACTTATCCAGAGGTTCGGGGGGGAGAGGAAGAAAAGGGTTGCGAAAAATGGTAGGAGTAGTGGAAGAGTGAAAAATGGGGCAAGGTGGAGTTAGGTTGGGAAGAGATGGTTATAGATAAGGAATTGAGAGAGAAATTGGGGGAGAGAGGAGTATGGGGATAAATAGAGGAGGAAGGTAAAGGAAAGGAGGTTAGGTGAAAGGACAGAAGAGAGGGTTGGCCAGTCGGTTTTCATTGCGAAATGTGGACTGCTAATTTACGCCTATCCATTTTGTATTAGAGGCATTCAAACAAGTTTTTCTCGGCGGAAGAAGCCGGAACGGCTTTTACGAATTTTTTTCTTTGTATAGTTCATTGGAGAAAAATGAATGCGAAGTAGATGTATAAAAAATGGAAAACATTACCCAAAAATCTGACAAAAATGACTAAATGGACCTACACGCTTTGTTTATATTTGAGTATTTTCTGATAGTCTGTATAATGTTTCGCTTGTCTCCTATTCTTCGTAGCACTTCATTTTTAATACTATCTGTCCATTTTATCATCAGCATTCTTCTCCATGTCCACATTTCGAAGCATTCCAAGTATTTTATATCATTTTTCCTTAGCGTCCATGTTTCTGCCACTCCTCTTGCGCAACTATTTCCTCCAGAGTAAACTACCGTGATTTCTTCCGAGTCGACCTGCCCGTTCGACTCGGAAGAATTCTCCTTCCCATCTAGCTTCTCTAAGCCCTATGATATCAGTCCTATTTCTTCTCATTTCTTCTTTCAGGTTCCTCATTGTTTTTACATTTCAAGTACCTATGCGTAAGTTACCTTCGACAAATGTTTCTTTCCACCCGGAGATCCGATTGGCGGAATATTTTTCCTCCGGTATGTTTTACCTCGGGAGAACCAACCATTTAATCATTACTAGGGATTTGTAATGTGGTAGTTTCCCCTCTTGCTTTCCACGTCGCAATACTGTAACCATTCAAAACGTCCCGATCACGCCTACAGTTGTATCGGATATAAACCCAGCCAACGTAATTTGTTTTCGGCTCTGTATCACACTGACAGTACTGCTGTCTACAGTTGATAGTTTCTTTTAATTTGTGGAAAAACCTACATTCGTGGTGATAGAACCTCGGAACTTTGTAATGGGAAACCGACACGCTAACCACTAAACCACCTGTACATTCCTCAACAAATATATATTCAATTTAAAACGAGCCCATTGTAGAACCTATCAAGTTGCATTTATTAATGAACTAGTATAAATGACCGTCAAAAATGACGGGGATGATCGATTATTCTGAAATAAAATTGAGGCAGTCTTCGTTGAACTGAAATCATACCTCCTGCTGAGAGAGTTGCCTTCGATCCGAGCGAAGGTTCGAAACCATCGCCGCGAGTATCTATTGTGCTTCAAAAGCTGACATTAGTCCCCTCTTGCCAGGTATATTTCTGGTTTTCAGAGCTTGACAGAGGGAGTGACAAAATAACAAAGGGACAGAATAGGGTTTTTATATACATTAAAACGTTTTGTTATTATATCATAATGATATCCTGAAAATCTCATAAAATTCGGTTCAGTCGTTTGCGAGATATTAAGCTTCAAAAAGCATAACATGACAAAGGGACAAAAGGACAAACGGACAAAGGGACAAAGTGACACTGTCTTTTATATATGTTTTATGATTACCAGTAGAATGTTGAGAAGGTTACGATTTTTATATTATTCTGTCCAAAATTAATGAGCAATTGTACAGTCATTCAGGAAAATTTTCAGGATAAAAAGAGGCATTGCTAAAAACACCTTTATTTTTTATATCCGGAGAAATTCGAGGGGCCTGTGCCATTTGGTCAAGCTATTGTGACGCCACTGCACACGTATGCAGCAAATAAATAAATATCAAGAAGCAAATGACAAACGTAAATGCCGCGAATTTTTATGTAACGGATGGACTTAAAAAGCAGTCAATTCGTAAGTTTAAATAATTCCGGTTACTTGATATCCGGTGAGCCGGAAATCTACATTTTGTGTGTACGCGGATAAGAGAGAGTATAAGGCAGGAAAAGCCGGAGTCGGGTGGACTATTAAGGATAGCAGAGAGAAATAGAGAAAAAGGAATGAATGGTCTGGGAGAACGGAATTTGCGAGCATAGAGAGAGAGACAGTTGTCCTGGAAGACGCGGGTAATGGATAGCGGAAAGGAAAAGAATAAAAAATAAAAAGAATCAGGTCTGAGCGGACCCCTTAAGTCGAGAAGAAGGCGACGGGAAGTTTGCGGGATGGAGAAAAATAAATTAAGAAAAAAGAAATGGAAGGCGACGGACGCGGCCTTAATTTTGGCGGCGGCGTCGGCGATATAAACTCGGGTTAATGCGCTCTCATTTCTTCGGTTTTTCTTTTATTTATTTTTTTACCTTTACGCCCTGCTCGGTTTCTGCTCCGAGGAGAAATGGCAAAGGTGAAATATACATTTTTAAAATGTGGCTTTCATGATGGTGGTGGAAATACGTGATTTTTTCTACAGCTTTATATATGCTTTCTTTATGTTTTTACTGTTAGTTTATATATATATATATATATATATATATATATATATATATATATATATATATGTATCAGAGCTGCAAACCGAACCGAAACCACTGATTAATTTTTCAATGAACCGAAAATCGAACCGTAATTTTTATGCAAAAGTAGTTCGGTTTCGGTTCTATCTCAATCCACAAAATACGGACCAACGAAAAGACCAGGAATTTCCATTGGAAAAACCAGCGGGTTTGCTTCAAAGGAAAGAGTGCCTTACTATTTCCTCTCTGATACTATTGTTATCCACATAAAAATCACATTAGGATAAAAAATACCATTTAAAAAAGAAATAAATGAAGATAATGATGGGATTGTAATATATTTAAAATATAAATTTTTCCTTTCTTTAAATCAATTATTCTTTTATTTAAAATAATAATGTCTTCTGATTGATTTACTTACAGATTGATACTGAATGTGTAATGTATGTATTGGATAAATTATTTCTGGATAGTATTTCAAATGATTAATTTAGTTGAACCGAACCGAACTACTTGTTATAATTCCCGTCTGAACCGAACCACTTCCAAAAATTTAGAACCGAACCGCGAACCGAACCACTTCCAAATTTTGAGTTTGCAGGTCTGATATACACACACACACACACACACACATACATACATACATACATATATATATACACACATATATATATATATATATATACATATATATACATATACGTATATAATTTAATTAATTTAATATAATTATGTGCGTGCGTGCGTGCGCGCTCGCGTGTGTATAGAGATTGAATTGGTCTATCCAGTCGACCAATCGCCGTGAGCCCGGTAATTCTTTTTAGAATTATACAGTCATTTTTTTGTCCCTGTTGGAACCTAAAAGCGGCCATATAAATGTGTTTCCCCATCCTTGGCGTTTATGTCTGTTTTAATGTCGAGGAAAAGGTAAAGAGATGGTTCGGATAAATAGGTTCGTGCAAAGAAAATGCAGGGTCCGTACACGAGTAAAGACACCCATAACTGTTACAAGGTCTGTACAAGGTGTACGTCGAATCGGCTTGATGGCTTAACATTGGAACTGTGTTATGAAAGAAGCCAAGAAAGATAAAGATCGGTAGCCTTAATAGGAATTTTAAAGATCCCTAAATGTCTAGAAACATCACATCTCGCACTTGTTTCCTTTTTTGCTGAAATGTTCGCAGGAAGGTTGACTCGAGGAATAGTATAAATTGCGCCATACGGTGCGAACAAACAATGGGCTCTCGTGTCTTCATTCTGGAAACCTTAGTAAAAATAAAAGGAGTCGTTATATTACCTGTTTCCCTTTTCTCTCCGTGGACGAAAGGTAACTCCGAAACTTTTATGGCCTACTTAAAATGTTTTACGATCCTGAAGGGCGGAATGGCAGAAACAAGAACACTGTGACACTTTTAATGCGATCCGTCCTCGTCCCCTCATTTCGAGCGCTTACGACGTGTGACCTCTAAAACATTAACAATCGCGTAAAATCGGATAAATTTCTGCTGATTTAATTGCGAATGGCTGGGGCGAGTTTTTATTAACGATATATAAATTTTTACACGCAGGGAGGCGCCCTGCCGTCGCATGAAAGAGTCGTGTATCATGTGTCGTTCGACGTAAAAGTCAACTGACCAGACGCACTGGACGTACGCATCTTTGTATACAGATACCCTTTTATGGTGCGCACTTTTCAAGAAATTTCAATGTAGTAATATAAATGTTGGTATTGTAACAAAATCCTCAATCCTTGTCATTATGGTATTCCTTATTGCAATGCTTACTACTCGATTATAATTCAAAGTCTTGGCTGCGTGTCTAGTAGAACGAAGGAGGTCGTGTGCACTGAATCCGAACGGTCGTTTTTGCGCGTCGAAACACTACAGGACTGATGTCCTCGTAACGACCATTCATAAAATTCCCAACCTCTTCCGTGCTCCTCTGTATGATCGCGTTGTTCGCTTCAGAGCGAATGCTTTATCTACCAGGATTTATGAAAACAAATTCCGTTAAATGAATAGGAAGTGTACGAAATCATTTTCCACGTGGGGGCGAATTTACGGAGAGGGCGTTTCGTGAGGCCGTCCGGGGCCCAAGAAAACAGTGTCGCAACAGAATTCTCTCAAGGGGGGTCCGAAATATTTGGCAAGCACAAAAGTTGTATGCAAGTTATATCAATACCTACATGTCGCGTATTGCATTAATAACTATATATTTATGTTGACGGCACCCATGAACCAAAATTTAGAAAAAGTCACAATTTTCTAGGGGGGGGGGGGGGGGGTCCGGACCCTGCAAGAAAAGGATATGAAAAATAATTTTTAATTTCCCATGGAAACGCGTAATAACTATGAAGATTAATTTTGAGAAAATAAAAATAAATTACATCTTATGAGGATTTTAAAAGTATTTTCCGATATGTAAACAGGTGCTATAGTGTGATAGGCATAAATATGTGCCATTTTTTAGGCCATCGTTATAATCTTTGGGGGTAAATAAAATAAAGCAGACATTGAATTCACCTCCTCTTAACTAAGAATTAAGGGACCCAGAATATGACTACCGCCTCACTGGCCTTTAAATTTTCCCCGCGATGAAAACGTCTCTCCTCTGGACCTGGCGTCAACGGAAACGCGGAGAAAAGGAAAGATGGAGATTGGAGCTGGTTTAAACGAGTGAAGCCGAGGTGTGTTGAGATTTTGCGGTGTTTCGGTTTAGATACGTAGGTATGCACTGATGAGAGGGAGAGCCCAGTGGAAAACGCTCCGCAGGGTAGGCTTCCTACGTGCTGTGGTATCTCTCTGGCGCTGTTCGCCGGGTAATTAACCGGCGCATGGTTAAAGGGAAGGGAAAAAGCATGGGAGGATGAGAGAATGAGAAACTCGTGTTTGTAAAACCTATCTACGCTTGTTCCCCACCTCAGTCCCTTTGCGGTATATTCTCATCCCAGATTATCCTTAAACTACTATACCCCAACGCCCCTAGTAAAAAAGTACCCTCCCTAAATTCTCGAGCTCTGTAAAGAGGTTGAAAAAGTGAGGAATTTAATGTGATATAGGTTTGAAGGAAGCGATACTTTATATATATATGTATATATATATAAATATATATTGTTTTCGGCATTATCATTTCTTGTTTATGGAGAAGATAACGTTTTACCGAGTTTGCAGTTTTTTCCGGAATGAATATGCTTCTGCAAATGTGTCGTTTTAAAATTGGATGCGATTTTTTTTCGTTGACTGTAGCTCGGCAGTTAATTTGCCAATGCAGTGTATGGTCGGTAATATTCCTATTGGTAGGCATTTCTGAAAGTTTTTGATTGAACATCCATGTAACTGAGAAATATATTATAGATGGGAAGGTTAATCTTGTAAAGTAGTATAAACAGTTGAAACATCCACGTATGTTGGCGATATCAAAGACAGAATACGTGGCATAGATCGTAAGAGAGGGCAGTATCGAGCCTGTAGTAGTTTCTTTTCTGGGGCGATCGGAGATCATAATGGGAGAGTTAAACCTGAAAGCAGAAATCTTTTGGGTCATTATGGTGCATTGCACCACCGTTCAATTACCAGTTCGCCAAATTGCACGTTAAAATGTAGATGTGCCCGTAGGTTTTCGCCTGATTGGTATTTGGAATGTATGTACGTACGTAGAAATTGATTCGGAGAACATAGATCGCTAAGGATTTTTAGCGTAATTGTAAAATCAAAAATAAAATGAAATGAGGTCACTAGTTGGTTATTTCGTAATTCCGAATAACAATTTAAAGATATTTTCGAAGGAAAGGTGATTGAAAAAACTAAATAATAGTAATGTGCTGAATAATATAAAACTTTGATAGATGGGCCAATTTACGAGAAGACCCAGAGGATGGTATTTAGAAGATTCCTAGTAGTATCATCTGCACTTTGTATATTTTTTATTCAAGTTTTTTTATATTTCGTGACAAGATAATTTGTGTTGTTTTTGTCCATCCTTTAATTTAGTCTAAGAAAACCGAGGAGACATTTGGCGGGATTCCACGGAAACAGAAGTTTAGGTGGAGCTGCTTCGTGTTTCTTTGGATGAGGACCGACTATGTTTACTTTACCCTGTTGATTCTAAGTCACCGTTTGCCCTTTAGTCTCTCATGTCTCGTTTCCAACAACATGACGGAACTTAACTTCTTTCCCTCACATCTTTACCGTGGACCGAATTTCGAGCGTTTTAATAAGCGCAGCGCAGCTAGAGGTCTACTTTCACTTTCCCCAATTTTCTCATTTCTTTGAACCCCATTGCACTTAAGGGGCTGACAGACGAGCGATTCTTAGTCCCCGTGAAAACGTTATGTCAATTATTTTAGTCTGTTTAGCCTTCCTATGATATTTACACTTTTTACTTTCTTATACGCAAAGTACATAAATCATTGAGATCGTGAAATCTAATTCTAGATTCTAATGAATATGCAACTTTTCGGTGCCCTTGAGTCCGAAAAGGGGGGTGTAAGCAACTCCATCTGTCTGTAGTCTTGTCGGATGTAAATGGTTTAACAGAATCAAATGGAATCTCGTATTTATATATAGTACTACATACTACTCTGAGTAAAAACCTTCTTAGCACTTTTTCATAAAAGGAAAAAATCCTTGCTAATTTGATCACGCTGTCAATCAACTTATTTGTTTTGAGAAATAATTGGAAAATTCATTATGAACTAGATAGCTCTTATCAATCTCTGACTGTTCCCTAGATCGAATTTCCTAAGTACTTAATTAATTTTCCACTTGGTGGCTTCATATTTGAAAAATTTAAAAGCTTGAAATGGTATAGCGGGCAAAAATAACAATTCATTGGTGAGGTCTAGTGAGGATCTACATTCTAAATGTGCGGGTTGCCTTTCATCAAAGGGGAATGCAATCTAGAACCATGAAAATTATTAAGAAAACGTGCTTCCACCTGTTAATTTGCCAAGGGTATCTTACTTATTGAAATTAATAGTATCGCGAAATTATTTAAGGTAGTTTATGTTTGTGTGTTTTTACTTTCTCCATACGTAGTAATGGGAAAGTATTGTGATCACGAAAAAAATCGACTTCGAGATTTCAACGGAAATACACGTTTTGAGGTCCCTAGAACACGTTTAGACTTTTCGGAATGATGTCTGTGCTTGTGTGTGTATGTGATTGTGGACGCTCTAACTAAAAAAATACTTACCATATCGTTACCAAACTTCATATATTACACTTCAGCATGAGCACAAAGAACTGATTAGTTTTTGGACAATACCGGTTAACCGGAAGTCGAGATTTATTCGAAACCCGATTCGGTTTTTGCGATATTTCTCCGTTAAAACATCATTCTTGTATATACAGTTCTATACAAAGGTTATAGAGAATGTAATTTCCTACAACTTTCATTTGAAAGAATCTTCCATAGCAGTTATTGTTTAGGAATTATTTATAAATAATCGGTTTTTTCGGTTTCCGTCAAATATCTCCCTAAAAACGTCGTCATTGGTAATCTTCGTAAGGACTAAAGTTGTAGAGAATAATATTTCTTACAGGTTTTGTTTGAAACACATTTTCGTAGAACCATCCATTTCGGAGATATTTTGCTTTTTCTTAATTTACAGTATACAGCGCCACCACCACGTAGCGGTGAATTCTGTAAACATATTCAAAATATACGTAATTTACGGCAATAAGGACGACTGTATTCTTTTAGGATAGGAAATAATAATTTTGCCTCATAATGCTATTCATAATAATTTAAATATCAATACCCCAAATAGGGAGAAAGTCGTGTTGGCCACAGCAGATTTTTTCACTAAGTGTCCATGAGGGATTTTAATTAAAATACGTTCGGTTATAAAGTTTGATGTCATATACGATATATAATAAGCCATGCATCTGAAAATATAAACATGGGTAGAGCGTCCAGTGACTTTTATAATATATCAAGTTTTGCGTCCAACTACCGCCAATCGGGCCACAGAATAATGTATCCCGTGACTTTATTATATGGGCTATAAGCGATAAAGTTTTTGTATGCTGCACAGATTTTTCAACACATTATATGACGGTTCTTTACGTAATGGAGATTAACGGAGAGTTCAAACTGGCCCTAACGCCATCATGTGGAAATGTAAAAAAGTTCACCGAAGCGACTTAGGTAATTGAGATTACGGGGCCATGACGTAACTCGCGTTAAAGTGCAGTAATTCAAGATCGTGCTGATTTACAGTGTCTCGAAGGAGGAAGTCGTCGCCGCATGTTATAAGCGGCGATTGCATCTGCTCTTCATCTCGATCCGACGTTGGCACGTGTTTCGCTTTATCGCCTAAAAGGAGAGCCGCCTTCGTGCGTGCCACGCGTCACTTCGTTTCGGATTCGAGTGAAGGGAAGATGGCGTCTTTTTTAAAGTGACAGATAGATCTTCCTCGACCCGAGGTCGCTGGTTAAAATCTCTCTTCATCCCGAGATGGCTTAATGTATCTGGCTTCCTCGCTGTCTCTCTGTCCTTCGACAGTTCAGTAAAGCGAGGTATCTGGAGAGTTCAATGAACGTGTGTACTTCATCCGCGCACCTCATCATGTCCTGTTTTGTTTAGCAACTGCTTTAAATTGATATCAGCTCGGTGAAAGACCCGAGTGGGTTCTGCCCACAATTCCCTTTGGAAAAATGCATAATTATTTAATTATACCCATGCTTTGCAAGGAACATGCGTTCCTGGATGAGACAGCGTAAATCGAAACAGTTGAAAGTTAGGTGATTTTTTCCCAAAGGAAGTTTGAGGAAAAGTTTAAGCGCTGTCTTGTGATCAAGACGCAACAAATCAGTCGCGTTGCATTTATCGTTTCTTTTGACCCCTGTCAAATTATAGTATTTTTTCTCTTTTTAATGCGCGAAGGCCGCTCCAAAACCGTGCTAAAGCGAAGTCGATGGCCGTGCAATTTGAGGTAGTTCCCCAAAAAGTAAACCTTGGCTAAACCAAAAACGTTTCGAGTGAAATCGTGCTATTCGAGGGATGAGTTCATTTCAGTTCTTCGGCAGTTATTTTCCCGACGTTTATGATCTTTCATATTTTAACATTCTTTCAGTGTGGAATTAACGTTTCCCAAGAATCCCTTAATTTCCCTTCTCAGGTGTACAAAAATCTCATTATCCGTAAGACATCATCGCTCCTTGCCGCGAAGTCTTTCCTCGAAAGGATTTTCGAGAAGTCTCAAGATTAGTTTAAAAGTTTAAGGCCTTGCCACACGTCCTGATCGATGTACGCATATGTACTCTTTCGGGTCGGTCGTATGATGAATCGGATTGCTGTTTACGAGCGTGTGAACGTGTGCGAAACCTTGGAATAAAACGTTGGGACGCGTGTTGGGACAGGGAAGATTTCCAATAGAAGATAAAGAGAAGCGGAAGGGCGTCGGCATAACCTTAACCCGTTCGTTTAACCTTTAAGCGACTAACGTATTTATCGAAGCAAAAAATTGAAACTGAACCGAATCGATTTTAATGATTATGTTTTATTGGCATAACGGAGCCGTTTTAATGTCGGACATGTACCGGTTTTGCAAGCTTATTCAGCCTGTCGTCGGTGAGATAAAAGAACGATTGGTTTCTAACCCAGAGGGAAAAAAATCTTCTTTTCCAATAATTTAGCAGTCATTCACAAAAGGAAACGAGCCGTGAGCAGGACAGAGTCGAGGTATTTTGGCACCGTAGGAAATAGGTCTAGATGGTGCCCTTCGGAAAAAACACTTGAAAATTTTATAGCAAATAGTATATTTTGATTTTTTATTATAAAATAATAATGAAAATAAAAGTACACATATTACAACGTAAAAGCTACGCCATAGCTTGCCTAGCTTTCCTATACGGTAGATTTCTGCCGATGAATACAGATGTATACGTCAATTTGAGTTTGTAGCTCATCCGGGAAAAATATTCAAACGGGACAATTTTCTCAAAATTGCTACAAATCGCCAGTAGCGCAAACAGGATTCTCTCAGGGGTGGTCCGAAATATTTGACAAGCACAAAAATTGTTTTGGAAGTTATATCAATGTCGCCTATTGCATTATTAATTATATGTAAGTTAAAAATAAGTAAAAAATCTGATGTGGCCAACACATGACTTACTCCATTTTTGGGGTATAAATATTTAAATTATTATGAATAATAATACGAGGCAAAATTATTATTTCGTATCGTAAAAGAATACACGTCCTTGTTGCCGTAAATTACGTATATTTTGAATGTTTACAGAATTCACCGCTACATGGTGTTGGCGCTGTATACAGGTATTAAGATAAATCGAAATATATCCTAAATGGATGGTTCTACGAAAATTAGTTTCAAACAAAACTTGGAAGAAATATTATTCTCTACACCTTTGGTCCTTACGAAGATTACCAATAACGATGTTTTTAAGGAGTTATTTAACGGAAACCGAAAAACCGGTTATTTATAAATAACTCCTAAACAATAACTCCTATAGAAAATTGTTTCAAATGAAAGTTGTAGGAAATTACATTCTCTATAACTTTTGTTTAGAATTGTAAATACAATGATGATATTTTAACCAAGAAATATCGCAAAAACCGAATCGGGTTTCGAATAAACCTCGACTTCCGGTTATCCGTTATTGTCCAAAAACTAATCAGTTCTTTGTGCTCATGCTGAAGTGTAATATATGAAGTTTGGTAATGATATGGTAAGTACTTTTTGAGTTAGAGCGCACACAATCACACACACACGCACAGACATCATTCCGAAAAGTCTAAACGTGTTCTAGGGACCTCAAAACGTGTATTTCCGTTGAAATCTCGAAGTCGATTTTTTTCATGAATACAATACTTTCCCATTACTACGTATGAAGAAAGTAATAAGGGGGACAAACCGTCTCCAACTGCTTTCTGACGGCGTCCATGAACCCAAATTTAAAATTACGACGTATGTTTCCACAGTTTAGAAAAATCAATTTTTCAAGGGTTAGGGGGAGGGGGGGGGGGGGCCCCGGTGGATCCCTCCTCCCCGTGTGTGCGCCACTGCAAATCGCCATATAAAATTGCAGCGCGGTATAACAGGTTATTGCAAGCGAGTTCAGAAGGGGAATAAAACGCCTTGTAATCCGTTCAATTAAGCATTTACACCCCTAAGATTTTTCTCCTCTCACAAAAGCGCTCGTCGTTAAAACTGCTACAGGTCTGGAATTATTGCGTCGTCGTTGTCGCGTTCGGCGGAGGATTTTTTTTGAAAAGCCGACGCCTTTGTTTACCTCAATAACGATTTCGTAAAAATACAAAAATAACAATCGGACGGCTCTAAAACAGGAAATATCGGATTCCATCCTTTATTACACTTCGGGAAACCATTTCGAGGCGTATATGTTTTTACGATTCTTCGATGCGTGCGTAAGGGGGTAAAAAGCGGGGGTGAGGCGAGGAAAAAGCGTTTCTTCTTTTTTTTCCTCCCCTTTATTTCCACGCGCCATCGCGACCGTCAATGCCAACACGATCAGTCTACGAGGCGTGCCATTTCGTCCATGTAGTCGGTTATCCATCAACCTTATCGCCTTTGGCTGGCTTAACCCTTCTATCCTTCACTCCCGTGGGTGGCCGCCATTCTCGCGGTGCAAATTCTTCACCGCTGCAGAAAACGGGGGATGTAAGATAAAACTTTTTTTTTTTTAAATAAAGAAATGTACGTGCCAAACGCGAAAAATAGGCGCTTTTCGTCTCTTCGAAAATGAGATGAAAATGTTTCGCCGCGTTTATTTTCCTCCCGGATTTTCTCCGGCTTCTGTTACTTGATTTTTTTCACACGTCGAAAGGTTTGTGCATCAATGGACGGCAGTTAAGGTGACGTGAAGGGATGAATGAGCTATCAAAAGTGGAAGAAAGAAAGCAGGGTACAGAACGTCGTGGGAAACTCCTTTTAACCCGTAATCACTGACAGATAACAGATGATGATGTTGTTGGCTTCAAGTGGTGTAGTTGTTGAATATATATATATAGACTGGTCTTGGGTGTAATTCTCCGTTTTAGCTTCGGTGTTGACATCAGGTTGCTGAGCAGTCGTACAAGTTGCTGCTGAGACGGAAACGGTTTTGGTATTTCTTAGGAAAATAAGATGCAGGAAAACGGGATTCATTTATTACATAAGTGGTTTTTAAAAATTGCATAAGCAATCTTTCGTGGTTAAGATATTGTTCGGTCTAAGTGATTCTGTAGAGCGGTGGTCCTCAACATACGGCTTGCTGACCGCATGCGGACCCCGACAGCATATAAAGCGCCACCGACATCAATTTATGACGTCCGCGAAGCTATGATGAGAAAACCGCCCGCAAAATTTTACACAGAAATTTCTTGCATTGATATTTATCTCATCATACGTTGCTAAAATGTTTGTATACTTTATTTTCAACACGGAATCTCTGAATAATTTTCGATTTAAACTCTAATCTGGTCCGCGGAAGCAGTTACGAGTACAAATTCGGCTCATATTAAAAAAAAAGAAAGGTTGTCGACCCCTGCTACGGAGAAACCACTCATCTCGCATCCTATTTTTACCTTCTTCTTTCCTCCTGCGATTCCATTTCCTCCTCTGCTTTAATTTCATCCGCAGTTCGGTGCTGCAATGCCTAAATGTCTCCTCGGAATACAGCGCCGCAAAAAATTATATGCTCCTGTCCTTTCCTTTCGCTGACGCACGCGGCAGGAAATAGATCTGTCATAATAAAAAATGGCAAGTTCCTTATCTCGCACCGCCGTATCGATTTCTTTTATCTGCGACAACTGCGTTTACTGTTTTTCTTTATTGTGGCAGCTTGAGTATAGGACACACACGATGCTTTGGCTGCGCTTCGTGCGGTATCCTGTTTATTTGTGACGTTTGCGTCAAATTGTTTAGAATGTCGAGCAAAAATGAAATATTTTTCAATATATAGAAATAAATGAAAGGCAGACAAATTAATTTTTTTCTCTGGAACAAAGGTTGCATAATGTTTCCTGATCACAGAAAAGTTAAAGTGTTACAAATGTATTACGCAAAGAATGTAATCTTCAGTTCATTAATAATTTTTCGGCACCATATTATACATGTGTTATAATTATACACATAGATATGCTGCCTTTTCATTCGATGTGCCCTGAAGTCGGACTTCTGCGAGAGATAGTTGCTTTCTTATACTACTTTATTCATTTCGGCGCGAAGTAATGTTTGTATTTTTATATTCACTCATTCATCTATGCTCATGGAAACGTTTCAATCTTTTTTTAGATAAGTAGAACGAAAATACAGATATACCCCGCTCAACAAGACCTCGGTGAGCACGAATTCGTTATAACACGAAAAAAATCTATATTTTTCAGTCAAAATCGACCAAAAATAACTTTTTTATTCATTTATTATTTTCACCTTAATTCTAATGCGAGAAAACTAATTCCTCTATGTAACTGAAGTCCAATGAAAGAAAACGAATCTCTCGAGTGTTTCTGCGCATCACTGATCAGCATCTCAACCAATCAGCGCACTTGGCTTGAGGCGGGTACGGTCTCACAATTCAGTCAGTCATCAATCAAACTTTGTTTACGGTTCGGCATCGTTAGAATTTGAGCGTGTGGTTGTGCGCATCATCTCAAAAAATTTCTAAATTTTATAATTTATTCTTATTGTAAAGGAATTTTGCATTAAAGTGTGGCCCCAAAACGTGTTAGTGATACCAGTGATGTATTTACAGCAATTTATACGTTTTTTACCGTAATTTTCAAGTGCCGTGAACGCAGGGGCAGCCCGAAGAATTGTGGCGCCCCGTGCGGTATAGCACTCCAGCGCCCCCTCTGTGAATGCTTGTTGAGATATTTTAGAAATACATTTTAATTTATTCATCGCTATGAAAAGTTTATCGATGAAATAAATAAAAAGAACAACATCAAGAGTACCTAAAGCTATTTGCGCGATATAAATTGGCGTCCAATATTTATTCACTTGCAAGTAATGCATAAATAGATGATCGACATAACGCTCCCAAGACTTTGGCGCCCCGTGCAGCCGCCCTGCCCACCCGTACCTCGGGCCGACCCTGCGTGCACGCATCCCATCGACTCCTATGTCATATCAGTCCCGTTTAACACGGAATTCCCTTAACACGTATTTTTCAGGAACCTATCCTTCGTGTTAAGCGAGGTATTGCTATATGTCGTTTTTAATCTCCGATTTTCTGCAATTGTCACCTGATAGCTTCCAAATATCCGTGGCGAGGGTGAGCGCTTGGTACAGTGGAAGCTTACAGTAACAAACTGGACAATAGGTATTGACGCGATGTCATCTACGAACCTTATCAGTACTATTCCATCCGTTCACCTCACTCTTATATTCGGTTTTCCTCTGCTGCCAGAAGCGGCAACAGCGTCGTCCTCTAGCAGAAGTTGGAAGAGAGAAGAACTCTCTTATCATGTGAGAAAATAAGTCTCATACAGAAAGACACCATATGATTTTCCGGTTCCCTTGCATCCATTTGGGAAGGTCATTACCCCCCGAGAGAGGACTACAGGATGACCATCCACCGCGCGCAAAAAAAGAATCATTTTTTATTACAGGGGCTTTATTAATTGTTCACGAGAATTATCAGGGTGGGATGAGAAAGGGGAAGAGGGGAGGGAGGAAGCATGACCGGTAAAAAAAGGAGGAGGTTTCGCCGTACGCTCTTTTATTTCCGCGACCGGTTAGCTCCATTCTCGGTATGAGTGGGAGGGGGGGGGGGGGAATGTTCGGCGCTGGCAGGTTGCCAGACTGGAAAATGGACTATACCACTTCCCTCCTTCATCCTGCTACACGCCTTTCCATATTCCAGTCTGTGTACACACGTTCTCATTCCATTATCTTTTCTCTCCCTCCTTCCTCTCAATCCTCTTTCCTTCCTTCTTTCCCTCCCATGCTGTATCTTCTCCTTTACATCTCTTGAAACCTTCCTTCCTATAGGGACTTCTCTACTCACTTTCTTCTTCCTTTTTTTATTTATCTTACTGTCATCTCTTCTCGGTCACATATCTAAATCTCCGGTCGGTTCGCCTACAGTCCGTGCGGATGCGAACACACATAAGAATTCGGTTATAACGGCATTCAAGGGACTGGAAATTGATTGCCGTTATAACCGAGGTGCATGGGAACAGAATTAGTTTCCAAATTCTAAAATTTACATTATGATATAATAAGTACCTTAAACATCATATTATATTATTATATAATAAGTACATTAAACATAGTAAAAATATTTTTAATGATTTGTAAAATAATCTGACATTTTTTCCGGTGTCGTATGTGCCAACTTGAAATGTTTTTCGAGGTCCTCCTCAATGCAGTGAATAATACTGTCTTTTTATTAGTCTCCTTTGATTCATAAAACCGTGATATCACTTTTATTGCTTGCATAGCTTTGTTAACTGTGAGAACTGGTTTGTCTTTATCCTCTACCATTTCTTCATCTTCTTCTTCGCTGCACTTTCAATGCTGCCCTTCCATGACCTCCTTCACGATGTCTAGGTCCCTTTGGGCTTCTGTTGTTATAACATAATGGTCGATTTCTGCATTGATATCTTCATAACTTTTAAAACTTTCTATGTTCATCTCGGCTAACCATTCTGTTAGTGTTGTTTCATTAAAATTGACGTCTACTGACTTGGTTTTAGAAAACGGCTCCTGCGAATCACACTGACAATGAGTAAAGAGTTTCCGATATTGGATCCCTCTCCACCGGGGCGGTCAAGAGACTGTCTTTGGTCCTTCAATGTATTGGCCATCAGCAAAAATTAATAACAAAACTTTAATCATTTAATGGCATTTATATGATATTAGTTCTCTTCATCTCGCCCACACATGCAAAAATGTGTAGCGCCGATCCTGTGCTTACGCATACAAATACTTTTTATTTACTAACTTCCATTGCCGCTATAGCCGAGTGCATTAATGCGCCATAACCGAGGTGAATGTATTGCATTGTTGTAGAAACGGGGATGGGACCTGAAGAATATGCTGCTATATCCGAGTTGTCGTATTAACAGAGGTCGTTATAAGCGAGTTCTACTGTATATCCAGTGACGAATTTGGGAGATAAGAGGGAGAGAGATTCCTCTCTCTATATCCATCTCTCTCACACCACTGTTATAATCTCTAACGGACGAAATATTAAAAGAAAAATTTGTCAGATTTTTTACGCGTGACGTTATTTTCGCAATGTTTGTTCGGCAATCAGTTCGCCGGAAATTTGCGAATCGTAGGATGCTCTTTCTGCTCACTCCTCCCGACCTCTTTCCACCCCCTCATTCCTCCCCATTTCTCTTTCCCTCTAAACCAGGGGTGCCGTACTCGGCGTCCTAAGCATTTTATGAGTCCTGCAACACCCTTACTTAATCTCAAGAGAATGAGATAGCTTTCAACTAACAAGATGGAATATTAGGAAATGTTGATAGGCCATTAAGGCCATGATCTATATCTTGTAACAAATTGGCGCTGGAGTAGTGCCGACAGATTAATTCCTCCAGGCTCTGTGAAAACAGTGTGTTACAAAAATACGACCTTGTTACAAGTCATAGGCCGGTGTTGGCAAACCTTTTTGATGCTGCGTGCCACTGAGTTCATCTCTATATTTATTAAGTTATTATGTTTTTAACTGTAATCCGTTATGTTTAAGCTATTATCCACCTTGTTCTACATAATTTGCTGATGATACAAAATAATTAGTTAAAAAATGGAGAGCCTAAAATATTTTTATATTAATAAATATTAATATACATAAGCACGATAATAAGAATGACAGAACATTTTATATTACAAAAATTTAGTTATACAAATCAATGTTTATGTAAAAGAAGGCAAAAGTACAAATTACCAAATAATAAAATCAATTAATAATTTCCTGAGTTCGATTTCTGCTGCTGTATCATAGATGAAAGCTGGATAATATCAGGTTTGTATTTAGTAGTTTTCAATGCAACGCAAGTAGCACTAACGTCAACATTCTGTCGGTTTCTTATATCTGACTTTATAAAATTAAGTGTCGAAAATAATGCCTCACACGAATAAGTGCTTGAAAAGAGAGTCAAAATTGCCATAGCTAATTTTTTTTAGGAATACTATTCCAAACTTTTCATACTTAGTTTTCTGAGTTCAAACCCTTGGATCCCACCAATCGATCACTTTCAATAGCTTCTAAATGAATTCTTAAATAAATAAACTTCTGCTTCCAGATTGTACTGGACTGTAACTCAACAAGTTGCATTTCAAAATCATGCAAATCCATTCATTCAAACTTATCCAGATTTACGTTTTCTAAAGTAAAAGTATCAGGATATTTGACGAATTTCGCAATATCCCCGATTTCCCGGAATTGTGCAAATCTTGACGAAAATCCGTCTGATGTTGTATTTATTATTTCCGAAAAAAATTTCGCATGTTTTTCAGTTTCCACCTTTTCGTGAATTTTGAAATTGGCAACATCTTCTCGAGCGGGAAAAATATTTGAAACCGCAACTTTCAACATCACGTTTAAATATTTTCAACTTAATTTCAAATTCTTTTATGGTATCAATCATATAAATGAATTTCCATCCTTTCTTGTGACTGTAAACATATTTCGCTTCGCACCAAGAAGAGAGTGGAGGAATGGCGCTTGAGGGACCGCTAAAAACAGTTTGGGAAAAATCTCGAATGTTTCTTTATGACACTTGGGCAGCTCCGAAGCCACCCGTGAGCGGTTGTTAGTTAGTTAGTATTCAACTTACTGACACTTTTGAGACAACGCGATCTCTTATTTTTCCGCACGATTTATGAATAAAAATATTAGTAATTCATTATTAGGCATTCCAGCTTTAGCGCATATTAGCTTCGGTCTGTCTGTTCTTCTATCCGGATGCAATTCTTTTCTTCGTAGCTATTCAGCGGATTTTAATGAAAATTAGTACTAAAGACTAAGCACAGTAAATTAGAAAATGAGATGGTTTGCATAACATAATAAGTTTAGAATACTCCATCGCAGGAAACGTGCTTATGTGTAATCCACTTTATACTTTCCTAACCCGTTGAAATCTTTTGCAACGCATTTATGGTTTGTAGTTTTTCAATTCTAAATAAATCTTAAATAAATAAAATACATACTAAATATTAACATTTGAATAATTTATTTTCGTGTTTTAATATTAGTTTTTTAATATCACTATTGTTACAGTGAAGATGTAGTTGATTTAATTAGAAAATTACGTAACTTAATAAATCAGTTCTTGAAAGTTTCCTAAAAATATTTTAAGGTCGGAGCGGAAAAACCGGTTCGAACCGGTTCACTGATGATCAGATTTTTTCCTAAATGCCTTTCCTTTTCCCATGCTCAGAAGTTTAGGCTTATGCTATATAAGTCCATTTTAGGTCATTACGGTGACAATATGCTAATTTTATAGTGCCTATAATTGCCTTTTTCGTTGGTTAGTGCCTATTTCATGGATAAGAGCCTATAAATGCATTTTTGACCGATATTTCTCTGCTTTCAGAGAAAACACGTTTTAAGAACGTATCGGTGTAACTGCTAATAGCAGACATGCAGTTATCTAAGAAATAAACATTGCATTAGAAGGCTTTTAGAGTTTGTCTTTCGTAAATGTATGCCATGTCAACAGTATAATTTCGTACGCGGACAAGATTTATGGAGCTGTGGTAGAGGCATTCCAAACCGGCCAAATACAATCGGAATTTATTTCGTCCAGTGATCATGTATCGAATAGCGCAACAATGGTGCATCAAATGCAGTAATGTCGCCCCCTAGTGGAATCGATAGGAACAAAAAGCTGGAGCAAGTCCCCGGTGCAGATGGTCAAGCAGTTTTCGCTAAATTTCAGCCGGTATTCCAGCGAAACCCTGGGTGGAAAGCGATGTCAGAGGTTGCAGATGCTTTAGAAGGGGGCAGTACAGTCGCAAATGAAGGCAAAATAAGTGCAAGTGAACTTGGCTCCCCGAAATTTTGCCCAGTTACTTCCTGTGAATTTGAAAGAAGTTTTTCCCAGTATAAGAACATTTCAGCTGACAAAAGAACAACGTTCTGTATCGAAAACCGGGAAAAATATTTGGTAATTAATTGTAACATAAATCCCGACTGTGACTGATTAGCAAAATGGAAATAAAACGATACTTTCACTGCCTATTTTGGTGCCTATTATGGCTCATTTTGCCTTCTTAAGAGCCTATTTTTTCTTATTTTAGTGCCTATTTGCCTGCCTTTTTAAATGGTTTTTAGTGCCTATGGATCCGCCCTTTACTGATGATTGCCGGAGCTAAACCGAAACCTAACCGAAATTTTGTGTTTTGAGTGAACCGGAACGAAAACCTGAGCGAAAAAAATTACGGTTCGATGCCCTGTTTTATCCTCCTTTCTAAAATCTTCCATTCTCCGCCTCTCTTCTGCTTCTACTGTTTCCCCTAAACTTCCTCTCTTTCTCACTCACTCCACACCACCTTCTCTCTCTCTCTCTCTCCCCATCCATCCTTCCTCCCCTTTCCGTTTTCTGCCGGGAGTGAAATACGCGGTCGGTGAACAAGCGTGTCATAATACGAAACGCGCGCTTCTCTTCCCATGCGGAAAACTCATTATCGTGCATTATAAAAAAAAATTGAGGGAGCGGATGCGGCCGGAACGGTGTCGGACGTGTTTATCGCCGGGCAATTGTTTCGATTTATGTAACCCTTTCGCGCCTCAAATTCTTCTTCTAGTTTTGACGAAATGGGATATATTTGTGTGTGTGTGGGGGGGGGGGGAGTAATTGTGATAAGTTGCTAACGGCTTGTGTTTCTATTTTTTTTATTTATGACGGGTCTTTAAAAATTGAGTTTAGTGGCTTGTTGCCTGACGCAAAAATATAGCGTAAAAGGGAATCGATCGTGCAGATGAGTCATGTTTATTTTGGCACGTTGGCGCGTAAATGTGATCGTGTCTTGGTTGAATTTTTATCCGTTTGAAAGAGGTAAAAGTTGCGTTATTGAGCCGGTTATATATGCAAAGCCATTTCTAGACTGCAGCGTGATAAATGTGTTTTGAACCAGGAGAGGATTTAACAAGCCGCTAGGAAAATAAGCACGCTGCTCTGCAGTTGGACGTTATTGTTGAGTGCTTCTCGATAGTGACTGACTGACTGACTGAAATGTGTTTATCCTAAATATATATGATAACATGTTTTTTTAGCTACGAAACATTACTCCGCATTTCTCTAAACACCAAGGAAAATTAACTTCACTAATCGTCTAGATTAATCTCTAGACGTAACAAGCTAGCTTCTAAGGTTTCCCGTTTCAGAGGGATCCGATACTATGTTTATACAATATTCATATAACTCATAAGTAATCTATTGGACTCTCGATATACCTACTTATGTGAAAAAGGATTTTTCATAGTTTAGGAAAGTCGTATTTTATTTCATTATTATTTCTCATAAACGCAGTGTATGAATGGGTTGCCATTAATTCAAACTTCTTATTCTTCATAAATGACCTCCATTTATAAAATGTAGATTTATATTTGATGCACATCATTACGAATTATGTAAATGATCATGTCATTTACAACGCTAAAACAGAGACTCTTAACTTGAGTTTGAGCCTTAGTATCCCGGAATGGCTGAATCCGCCGCCGCATGGATGCCTTTTCAGCGTTAGATCACAATTGAACAAGCGATTGAGTCAAGTTGCTTGTTTTTTTCTTGGAGTTTATGGAAAAAAAAACGAAATAGGGAATCCGCAATACAAATTCGCCGATACGAAACAGAAGCAAATCGTTTGGTCGGCGCTGGATTTCGCATCCGGCCATCATTATAATCCCCTTTTAACACGGAAATAAATTGATATTCCTCCTCTACTCGTCGAGGCGAAATTGCTCGTTTAGATGCAAAATCGCGCATTTCCATTAGATGCGAGAGCCGCGTAGATGCAGCGGACACTCGAATCTGCTTTTGGCTTACGGCAATTCCTCGCGAAATGCGTGCGGAACATTTAACGGAACGGCGGCTTACGTTTTTCGTCGTTCTCCCCCATTTAAAGGAGAGAAGACAGACAGACAAACGACTTTATTTAGGGCGAAATTGAGACTGTGAAGCGCCGTAGCGGAACGATGCGAAATTTTGTGGGGTGTGCATCTCCGCGTAACACTTTGATCTACCCACTAACTTCGTTTTGCTGTCAAACCTCGGAAGTTTGGGACTTGCAAACATTTTTTATGAAATTCTTACATTTTGTAAATACGGCAAATTTCTTGTCGATTGAGCACAACTTGTGATGATAACTAGAAGCATTTTTGCTGTTTGTACCGTATATTGTCATACTTCAAGTGTCAACACATAATAAATATAATTTTTTGACTTACTAGCGTTGAGTATACATGTACAAAGCTCAAAACGAGATGACTTGCATCCTTGTGATTGCTCACAGTGTTAAGGTACAAATACAATATGCGAACGAATGTTCGGCTGTTTTTTGTCATTCGGACCGTGCATTTGCTCAGTCGTCTACACTAGAGCGAATGTTTGCGTTCGTTGGTGTTCGACGCTTTGAACAGTTTCTTGCTGAAGTTGCTGAGTTGTTTAGTTAACCGTCCACACCGCGCGCGAACTTCCTTTGATGTATGTACCGCCCTGCCAGCGAACCGCGTCGAATGCATTCGTTTGCATTCGCTCACTTTCGTTCGCCTTCGTTCTACCGTACACACTTCATGAATACATTCGTTCGCTGTCGATCGTTCGCCTTCGTTCGCATAGTGTATTTGATGCTTTACTCAGCCTATGTAGGTCAACTTTTCATTCGCTGGCTGTTTACTGTTTACATTTATTGCAGTAAGTTTTTTTTATATAAAGAGGAATGAAAAATGTTTCAAGATATTTCTACCAAGAAATATTTTTAGATGAGATTAAAGGGAATGCATTAAAATTAAATGCACCTTTTTATTCTGGGATAGGCCCCCGGAGGTAACCTCGCAATGAATTTTAAAGAGTTACATTACTAATAAATAGAGTGAATTTGACATTTCCGTGCTAGTGTTTCGTGCACTAAACCAGAGGTGGGGAAACTACGGCCCGCGGGAGCACTTTATGAGGTCCCGCGATATCATTACGAAAACGAACCATGAAATCTAACCCAGACAATTTCGTAGTTTTTGGTTAAAATTAGGGCCGGAAAACCTTTTCTTGTGAAGATTATACGATAAAATATTATTAATTATCAATTTCCAGAGATCGAAATAACTTGCTAATGTTGCCCGCCGAAGCATTTTCATCTATTAATGCGTCCCGCCTAAGCAACCGTAACGGCTAAAGTTTCCCCACCCCTGTACCTAAGGAATTAAATAGGCGGTTCGATTAGGGATTTATATATTGCACCCCCAATGGCGATATTTATTACCAGTCGGTTTAGCACATTGTCCTAAAATTTCACACTTGTTGATCAAAGGACGACCTTACAAAACCGCACTCGGTAATACGGATGGGGAAATTTAATGACGGATTCATCGCTTTGAACTCTTAAAAACGCCCTTTATGAAGAATCGCCATCGATACCGTCGTATATCCGAAAATTCACGTGTGTTGTTTCGAGAATCGCGAATGGAGCGTATGTAGTTTCGGATTGGAAGGTTAAATAACGGCGAATGTATCATTACGTTCCGTGTTGGTCTCGAAACGGTAGTTTAAAGCTTCGTACCATCGTTACACCTCATATCCCTTTGTGCCACTATATCCCAACGGATAGCAACGGCTGTCCGTCATCGTAAAAACGAATGTCGGAATCTTTTCCTGACGCCAGCCAATTGGTTCCCTTTCCTGGTAACCGCCTTGTTGTAATCCTCGAAGCCGAAGTCGTTAGCAATTAAAATCCGCCTTTTTTTATCGTCGCCGAGCCGGGATTTATGAGGTTGTAAAAAAAGCATTTCCAATTAATCGCTCCAGTATAATGCATGTGCATGTCGAAATGTGTCTCTATATTATAATTAACTAATTCTTTTTCTCCTCGAGCCATAGTCTGTATCGTTTACCGTATGCGACTTCTTTCCTCCTCGAGGCGCGCAGTGACCGTGGGACGATGATGTATTATGAAGCTACTTGGCTTAAAAATAATAATAACGGTAGGATTTTGAAAGCCATATTATTCGCTTACCTGGATATCTCGCAGAGACATTTCTAAGTGGTGAAGATGACGTTCTTTGGCCTGCAGCGTGAGAGACTAAAGCAGGGGTGGGCAAACCACGGCCGGCGGGCTGTATGCGGCCCTCGAGAGCATTCCATGCTGCCCGCGAAGCTTTGGTGGAAAAGCAATCCGCAAAATTTAACACAGTTTCATATTACTTTTGGTAAAGTAATGATAATTAAACCTTTAGTTTTGAAAATGTAGCCATAAAATCCTTGTTTTTGATTGTTTTCACTTATGTATGATGCCTAAGAATCTAAGCAATTTCCGATTTAAACTCTTAATCTGGTCCGCCTAAGCATTGGCACCTTTAATGCGTCCCGCTGAAGAATTTTCAAACACCGATGTGACCCGCCATGCAGAAAGGTTTTCCCACCTCTGAACTAAAGCCTACAAATTGCCGATTTTTAGTGTTGGAATTTTCAGGAAAGTTTCAGCTCTTCTGCGAGGAATAATATCTGTAAAACTCATGACTATAGGCGGAGTAGAAAAAACAGATGATGTAAATTAGCTTATAGATCTCAAAACACCGGTTTTATTGCTATCGTATTCGTAATGGACGACTATTTTTTGCCTCAAAATTGTTGCAGAAAGTTGATGAATCCAGAATTCGATCCAGGAGGGAGTCAGACGAGCCTCGTAATCGCTAGAACATTTACGTCTACCTTCTTACGGTGTTCATAGGGACCACCTGCGGATAAGATTTTACAAAGTAAACAGTAAAATCACCAAAATCGTACAAAAAAGTAGATTTAATATTCAATTATGATTCATAATAATATATTAACGAAAAAAAACGCCTTATATTTGGATCATTCTTCCGTAATTTTGTTTTAAATCTCCATTTATTGTTCTGTATGGATGGCCCGTTATTATTTCTTGAGTCGGGGCCCACGCAGTCTTAGTTACGCCATTGCCTTCTTTATTGTTATTTTCGATGCGCTTCGTTTGTTTAAGCAATTAGCTCGAGGACGATATCAAACTGAAACCGTCGTTTCAGGTGCAAATTGTTTGGCGAAATTCGACTGTGACCCCCTTAAATAGAAAAATGATCAAAAACACTGTTTTTAAACAGGCTATCGGATGCGTTAGCATATTTTCATAAAAATTTTGTACCTTGTATGTTTTTATGTGCCAATAAGGTTGTATTGATTTGAATAGGTCCAATAGAATGTATTTGTCTAGAAATAAGGGAGTTGAGTTCCGTCCATTGCGGCCGTAGGGTCCCTTTTATGCGGAAAAATTGCCAGGCTATATATATATATATAGAGAGAGAGAGGAGAGAGACAGAGAGAGCGAGCAATATCCACGCAATAATGCCCGAGAACACTTTTTTTTAAAAAGAGAGCGGGGTAGACTCGCTTCATCCGGGTTAAGGTATTAACCCACGGCGAAGGATTTTTACCGCTGTGCAACGCTTTTCACGCTTCTCGTACATATAACCTGCCCGAATACGACCAATAGTGTAGCTTTTTTTGTGTTCGCTCGCGCGGAGCTCAACGCAACCGAACAAGAAAAGGTTAAAAAAAAGAGGATGAAAATAGCAAAAAGTACTGCTCAATCTCCCCCGGCTTTGTTGCAACACGAGCTTAACGTTCGGTCGGATCTCGTTAAAGGGCGCAACAATGCTCCATCTCTCTCTCATCAATGGAAGCTGTTTTGAAACGAGATGTTTACATAAGTGGAGGGAGAAAAATAAGAGAGAGAGAGGGGGAGGGAGGTAGAGAACAAGAAAGAGGTGGTATAGCGGATCGTTCTAAAAAAATAAAGAATGATCAACAAAATGGCGACGTTTTTTTTTTTTAAGGGTGGAGCCACAATCGAAGTGGTGAGGAGAGAAAGCTTGCGATTAACATGTACTTACACAGTCGCACGACTATAAATCGAATTTCCCACAACTCGAAGTAATTCCATTTCACGGGACAAAATCTTTTTCGTGTTATTTTGATACTATAAGTCAAATGTTTTTTTTTTCGTTTCCCTTTAGGTTCGACTTGTAAAAAGTTCCACTGCATTTACTGCTTCCTGTTTCCTTTTCTCGCTCGAAATGAAAGTAGCGGGGAAAAATTGCTAGCGGAATTAATTCACACGTGCTTCGAAAGGTTATCCAAGGCGTTAAAATGGATTAACGACACGCTTCATTTTCCCCTTTCATATATATACATATATACTTTTAACGTTCTCCCTAATCCTAGATCCGTTCCATATATAAACACAGAGGCGTACAAATACGTCCCCTGTCGTAACACAAGCGCGGGCGCGCATAATAACGCATTAATAGCGGTGACCCGCTCGCGTTCACGCCCTTGCCAAAATTGTTTTCTCTAGAGCTCATAGGATTAATTTATTTTAACTCGCGAATGCGTTATCAAAAGATTTTTTTTAATTATTCGTTATTTTTATAAAAATGAATGTTTGAGCGCGTTCGAAGAGTGGTTAAATAGTAAATAGCACAATAAAAGTGCAGAGAATGAGTGTATAGAAACAAAGAAATGGGTATAGGAGGTCAAGTGAATATGTACCTACTCACTGAATCTTTTTAAATGAACGTTTAGGCGCGTCAGAAGGATTGTAGGAGATAGAAAGAGATTTCCTAAAGACTTTTTTCCCAACAAGTGCTTTCACAATAGACTGGAAATTTTCACAATTTAATATTAAGCACTGAAGTGCAGTATTGAAATATTGAACTGTTTAGTAATTCCTTGTATATACTTGGTTCGCTTTAAAGAATGACGATGGTTAACAGTTTATCGCTATTACGTATAATTCCTGTATTTTTGCTATTCTTTAAATTTCGCAATTTTTATGAATATTGGTAATATTTTGTAATATCCGTGATCCCATTATAATTCTTGTAAAATTTGTTAAAATATCTGTTACCACCGCTTACTTATCTGTAACAATAATGTTGATAATAATTATATGCTGAGAGAGAGAGAGTATAGGAATAGAGAAAGCAAGAGGAAGGAGAATATACGGTTAGGTGACTTTCCCACTCGTTTTTTTTAAATAATGGACGTTTGGGCCCGTGAAAGGTGTTTTGGGGAAGAAAGATACAGAGAAACAAATGAAGAAATAGGGAAAGAGCTATATAGGAGAGGTGGTCGGCTAGCTCCTGCCGCAAAACAGACAGAGAGAGAAATTCAGTAGGAGTTTTCAAATGGGGTGAAGCGTGGGTCGCGGTTTTTAAAATTTTTTTAAAAAAATAGTCAGAAGTGTGAGAGGACGGAGATGGATTGGGTGAGGAAGGGAAAAAAAATAACACACTCGAAAATGTGTGTGCGGGTAGACGAAGAAATAATATGGAAAAGTTTTTATATTTTATTATTCGTCGGAGGTCGTAAAAATCAGGGTTGCGACCGCGAAAAAGTGGTCGTTCGTCTCTCGCCCCCCCCCCCTTTTTTTTATCTTTCCGTTTTTTCTCGCGGCGGGCGAAGAGAGAAAGAGAAAATACGCTGCGAGTCTTTTTTGTTTTGCAAGGGAGCCGCGCTTTATAGCCGTCGTTTCTTTTTTTTTAATCGTTTCGTTTATGAGTATTTTATTTGCTATAGTGCACATTTGAATTAATCCACCCGAACTCGTGTGCTGTGTATGCTTAACCTCGTGTGCGTATTTGTACCTACGTGCGCGCCAGCTCGAACGTTATTCAGTCCTGGGATGTCGACGTTGTGTAAGTCAAAGAGAAGAGAATATAACCTACGTAACATAGTTCTGTTAATTTGTAAGTATTTGGTGTTAAAAACATCCGAAATGACTTTCACGATCCATTACTTGGAGATAACAAGGTTCGCGGAAAACATTCGAGTTAAGCCGATGGTGTCGTATTGGCTCAGTAGCTTGTATTTACGTGGGTAAATGTGCCTCTCCGACATCCTAGCTGGGCGTTCACTGAGTTTCCCTCTACTCAACACCTAGTTGCCCTCGATATCCGTGTTTACCATTCCTCTTCCATGAGCATATATATTTTCTGTCAATTTGATTTAAGCCGAATTGCGAGCTCTGTAATTATCTTTCGAAGATCTGCTTCGCAGTTTATTATTTTTTATGCAAGCCGAGGACGCGGAAACCATCCTGGATCAACCTTAACTTTTTTTTTAAACCCGTTAATCTCGTGCTTTATCAATTCGCGAAGTGAAGATCGAGAGATTTAACGATAAACTTTCACAAACCAAATTGTTTTCGCATCTACGCGGAATTGGAAGCAGTGAAAGGTCTCTCTCACACACACGCACACATACAAACTCCTACCGAAGTCCGTGACGCGCTTCTAACCCCCTCCGTGCGAGCACCGAGTCGATCAATTTCGCATCCTCCTTCCTTCATGTGTTATTTTCATCCTCGAAACTGGGTTCCGCCCGAGTCTCGCAGAGGACGCTGGGGAGCAAGGACGGAAAGAGAATAACAGATTCCGCCTCACACGAGAGAGAGGCACGGTAATGTAGTCCCGGATTTTAACCGCTTATGCATTATGGGGATCCCAAAAGGGGAGATATTCGCAGGAAGAGCTTCTATAGGTATCTCAAGATTCGCGTCTCTACCGGATGAAGTCGTAATGTGCCAAAAGACCATAGTCGAGTCGTTCCATATCCCAAACTTGATCCAGGACAGGGATCCCCAAACATTTTATTGAAAGGGCCACATTAGGCTTTATGTACGACAGCGCGGGCCACTTAAAGATTTTTTTCAAATGACTGATCGGGCCGTGTGAAAACTTCAAAGAGCAAGTTTCGAGGGGGTGGGTGGTTATCGAGAAATTTCACCGTTACAATTTATTTCGAGGGGGAGTGGCTGGCGGACCGGATGTGGCCCGCGGGCCGCAGTTTGGGAACCCCTGATCTAGGACAATGAGGTGGTTCCCAAACTATTTCATGTAGGCGCGAGGCCCTTTCAAAGATAGGATTTCGCCTTGCTTTGCTTTGAAACGAAGGTTATATATTTGCGTTCGTACGAGTATTGCAACCGTTGTAAACATCCGCTTGTTTGGTACCACACGATAATAAGTTTATATGAGCAAAATGTACGGATCGGATGGGAGTTACGAAAGGTGAAGACAGGGTGGGAGTCCTGTTCTCAACCCTTCATACGTTGAAGAGGACCGCTCTACCGACGTAAATGTATACGAGACGAGCTTCTTCCGTGGAACGGGGAAATAATCTCTCCGAAAAGATCCGAGTTACGTTGCATTATTCAACGGACGCTTATGTGTGTAAAAGTAGGATATCCATCGCATCGAGAACATCCGCCGGTAACACGGGTAATTTAGGTCCGCGGATTTTCCTATCGAAGAAAGGTGATTCAGGTAGGTGCCTTTGTGTGTGTGTGTGTGTAAGGAGGTTCAAGGCGAAGTTCCAATTAGGGAATAACGGTGGTGCGTATGCAAGGGACGTGCCACTCGCGTGGTTACATTTTTTTTTTTTTTTTTAAGTCCTTCGTTTCATGCTCGCTTCGTCTTATTTTTTTTCGCTTGAATTCTGGACTTTTTTTTCTGCCTGCCACCCGACACACATCGAAAACGGCGGCGCTGCAGGCGCGCGCGAGAGAGAAATTATGTACCTAATCCCGGACCATAACATCGCAATCCTCGGTTTGAAAAAAAGTCACTTTATTCACCGCTCCGACGGGTGATTAGTCTCGCCTCGTTCGTACCTTTCCGGCCTTCTTTCCTTTCCTCTCCGCTTCTCTCTCTCTCTCTCTCGATTATTTTACTCACCATCTTTATTCTACCCGAGGCGAGGAGGTCGTTGCGCGGGAGTGCTAGACGGAGGGTGTCCGCGGTTTTTTTTTCTCTCTTTTATGCTCGGGTCGTCGCGTGATCTTTTTTTTAAATTTTAGATCGGGACGTAGAGACGAGGAAAGTTAATTAAACATTGAAAGGAGGATTGTTTGAGATTGAGGTGGACGTAGAGAAAGAGGAAGGGGGACAAGAGTTGGGAGAGAGAGGGGGGGGGGGTGAGGGGAAGAGAAACGAAGAGAGAAAAGAAAGAGAGAGAGGGAGAGAGTTAGTGAGAGGCAGAAGGTGGTGTGAAGAGAGAGAGAGAATGTGACGGGAGGGAGTGGGTTGGAGATAGAGATGATAGGAGGGAAGAAAGGGAGGAGAAAAGAGAGGAAGTTAAATAGGGAGTGAGAGGGGGGGGAGAGACAGACGGACAGACAGACAAGTGTCTTTATTTGGGAAAAGTTGAGGCTCGTTAGCCCCCTTATTACACCTAAACCCAATTGTCAAATAATAACAATTTTACACGCAGAATGTTAATACATACCTACATATTTACAGAGTGAGAGGGGGGGGAGAGACAGACAGACAATTGCCTTTATTTGGGCAAAGTTGAGGTTCGTTAGCCCCCTTATTACACCTAAACCCAGTTGTCAAATAATAACAATTTTACACGCAGAATGTTAATACATACCTACATATTTACAGAGTGAGAGGGGGGGAGAGACAGACAGACAAGTGTCTTTATTTGGGCAAAGTTGAGGCTCGTTAGCCTCCTTATTACACCTAAACCCAATTGTCAAATATTAACAATTTTACACGCAGAATGTTAATACCTACATATTTACAGATTACATTGGAAATTTAAAGGAACTTTAAAGTAAGTATAATCAGAATGTAAATTTAAAAGACGGAAAGATTGAGTGAAATTTAAGTGGGAAAAGCTAAATTTGACACGTGCTTTTCATATTTAGTAAAAGTCAACTAGCAGGAAAAAGCACACAGAGAGAGAGTTAAATAAGGAGGGAAAGAGAAGGAGATATGGAGGTCGAGGGAGGTAGAGGATATAGGAGGAAGGAAACAAGGAAGGAAGAGAGGGAGAGAATTATAAATCATGAAGAAGGGAGGGAAAGTAAGGATGAAGGGCGGCCTCTTTTCTTGGTCGAATAGAAAGGGCGAGAGGGTAGGAAATGAAAACCTTTTCGCCGCTTGTGTGCCGTTAAGAGGGCAAGGAGGAAGGTTAATTAGCGATCCGGAGGTGGAGTGCTGACTTTTATACCTAACCTCCGCCTCCGGGCGGGTCCGGGGAAATAATAAAAGGCAGCAAAAAAGTATAAAAGGTAGCAAAAAAGTATAAAACGCCGCCGCGGCCCTCCGTCTCATCCGCCAGGTTACGGAGATAACAATGGGTTTTTAATCATTCATCGGTTATTATTATTTTTTTTTGTTTCCCCCACGTCGCGTATTGCCATGGAGACCGTCTCGCCATGGTATTAACCTTATCGAATCGCAGTATCGACCCCCTACAGGCGCTGCTCGTTTTAAGTATCTTTCCGTGTTTTCGTCGCTCGCCCGTTTTTCCCGACTCGTTCAGTTTTGGGTGCTTTGTCCTCGGCCATTTTCGACGCTCACGCAGTGTTGACGGAATTTCGATGAATAATTTTAAAAATGTCGTTATTTTAATTGTATCTAGGAAAATGGTCGAGGGTCCTACAGTGATTTTCTTGTTTTTTTTCCCTCGCGATAAAAATCCCGGAAAAAGATAGCCGTCGAGAAGCGCTTTTATCGGCGCAATAAAACATTCTCCGGCCGCTCGCGTTAATCAACTCAAAACTGTGTCGGAACACGCAAATTTTCGTTGGCCTAAAATTTTAAGGAGTAATCGTGGGAGTAGCCTCGATAGAGAAAGAGAGAGAGAGAGAGAGAAAATGCGAAAAACATAACACGCTCGCTAACATCTTTTAAAAAAAATATTTTTTTCATCGCTTGCTTTAGTAATACGATAAGGAATCGATTTGCTATATGACAGGAGAAAAAAAAGAAAAATGTTTCAATTCCATTTAACTCATCTCTTTTCGCTCCGATTCCGAGTCCAAAATCAAGACCGACGCTACGGCGGATAATTTTTTATGGGGTAATTTTACATCGTGAATCAATTATTAAGAGGGGGAAGTTAAAAAAATAATATTAGTTAACCGCCGCGGTTTCAAGGGGTAACCAAGATGGGAGGGAGTACTCCCCCCTCTTTCCCTCTCTAAAACCCCAACGGTCGAAGGACCATAAGTCACGCTCTGGGGAGAAAGGAAAGGACGGGGGGAAGGGGAGGGGTAGGTAATTGATTAATAATTTTAGTATAATTGAGGGAAAAGGGCGGCGGCGAGTTTATTTTCGGATTTATGAGGGCAAGGAGGGAGGGTAAAAGGGGAGTAAGAGGAGGAGCCCGCAGATTGTGAAGGTTTTTATTTTATTATTATTATTTCGGGTTGGCGATTTTCATTGTTTTTAGACGGGAAAAATACTCGCGTATGAAAGATCGGTTTTTTTTATGCGGTCATTAACGGAACGAAGTTGTTATTTCGGGACGGGCGCTCCAAAAAAAGAAAAAAAAACCTTGATTCGGCAGCGGCTGTATGTTTTATTTTATGCCGTGTAAAGTTTTATTGCGTTGTCAAGTCGGCGGCGTTTTACTTTTCCGGTGTAACAATGCCGTGTTATTATCTTTATTTGTTGTTCGAGCTTTTCGATCTTAATATAATCAAAAAAATTTACGCCCTTTTCCTTTCCGTGCTGTGTTTTTATTTTAATTAACATCAATATGCCTTATCGGCGTTGAGTTGGATTTTGATAAAGGATATTCGCTTATCTCGATAGTTTATTTTTCGCGATAAAGATTTTTATCGCTTTAATTAAGAATTTTAGTCTTTCACATTGGGAAAGGAAGGGAGTGCGAATCTTTACATTCGCACTTATCGTAGTAACGGCTTTTAAAAATAAATGTTGTCTCGAGCATTTTTCCTTTCCCGAAATTTAGGGTCTTTTTTAAGTGCTGAAAAAATAACAAAGGTCGTTGACTTTTGATGGAATGAAGGGAAAGCCAGCTCGGACACGTGCAAAGCCAAAAAAAAAAAGAGAACCCATGCGTCGCTTTATTCAGAGCGTGAAAACGGATGCAGCTGCATTTCGTCGACCAAATAATAAATTACCGTATTAAAAAAAAAACAAAACGAAAAACAGCTATCCGCATCCTTTTCCGGTCTAGATGTCTCGATGTCAAAACGGAATTCGTACGCAAACATTTAATCTCTTAAAAGTTCAATTGCATTATGTATTCGACAGGGAGAGAGCCGCCCCAACAGAGGTGTGGAGCCCAGGGCAAATCGACGTATGCGGGACCCCGTTATCATTAACCGCCAAATTAAATTTAAACTTTTCTTGCGGTAATGTAGAACCGCGGGGCCCGAGGCGGTCGCCCCGATTCGCCATGCCCCTAGGGTCGGTCCTGTCGACAGGTTTTCGCTCCTTCGCTTTTTATTCTCCAAGCAAGGTAAGATCGGAGTGAATAAACCTTCCTTCCTATTTCGCCCGCTTGAGGTCAATATTATGTGGATTTGAGCGCATCTCCTCGTGTGCTACGTGCGGATTCCTTTGGCACACTGCAGCTTTTGCGGTTAGAGAATGGGGTTTTTGAAGGTACACAGTGGAAAATCAATCAGGCGCTCCTCGCTTTCTTTTAGTCGCTTTTCGGGCCATGTGTTTATCGAATGATAACAACTGTTCTGTTGGCGCAGAATATCGGCGACTGGTAGAGATCTTTTATAAGCATATAGGTTACCTTTAGAGATGTCTAGAGGCGGGCGCGTGTGGCTTGAAACGCATCGAATCGATCACCCGAAAAGTGAATAATGGAGTTCGCAAAAATACTTCAAACTGTATTTACAATACAATATACAGTCGCCGAATTCTAACTCTCAGGTGGCTAGGGCGTATCATTTGCCATATATATATATATATATAACATATAAGGGGCGCAAGGACATTTTTCTTAATTGAAGGGGGGCGCGGCTTTGTAACGTTAGGAAACTGCTGGCTCAAGGCCTGGAAAAAAATACGAGATGAAATGTTTTGAAATGAATCCTATCTCCGCTTTTTAAACTAGAAGAGTGGCTAAATACAGTGAAAATTTGTTATAATAAATATACCGTTTAACTAGATTCATTTTGCTGCTCAAAAAGTTATTATTTCCTTTTTCTGTATTAAAATATAGGTACGTGAAATAGATATTTTTAAATAGTTTATTTTTTCATTCCTGATGGGTGAACCCTGGATACGCCCTTTCATTGGACTGCAAGTGTCCTTTTTCCTCAACTGCGTTTGCATGCACTTCCCCCAAACGAAGGACGGAGGAAGCGCGAGCGAATTTTTCTCTGAATCGTTCGGTACGGGCGAAAAGCCACATACAATCGAACTTCTATAGTAAGTCTATGACTCGAATTTTTCATAACTCGAAGTGAATTCATTTTACAGAACAAAATCTTTTTCGTGTCGTTTTTCTTCCGTAACTCGAATTTTCCGTAAGTCGAATATTTGTTGTTTCTCTCAAGGTTCGATTTACAGAAGTTTCACCGTATTTTTTAAAAGAGCGTATTGGGCGCGTGGAAAGAAACGAATCCGTCTGATATAGCTATCAGGAGGAAAAACAGGAGATGTTACAGAGACTGGGGGAAGGACAGGAGGTGTAGTAAAGAAAAAAATAACAGCGAGAGAAAGGGAATCAAGGTTTTGTCCCCAGGAGATAAAACGGCAAAGCCCTGTGTTATCTTCCTACCAGGCGCTGTAGTCCTCATATCGGTGACACGTTCCGGTATCAATCCAGGAAACAAATAAAAAAAATGAAAACGGAGTGAAGAAAATGAGAGAAGTGGTGGGGTATTTGGAAGGAATGAGTTTTGTGGGAAAGGAGGGAAGTATATCTCCGTTGGTTTGTTTGTGCTAGAGAGAGAGAGAAAAAAAGAAGGTAGTCGCCCGTTGCGAGAAATAAGAAGCTTCTCGCTCTCTCCGCCAGGGTAAATACGAACAATCTTTCTTTCTCGCCCTCCTCCCTCGCGCGGTGCCTTTTCGTGTTCTCCCCGACTCCTCCTCCTCATGCCCTCTTACTCCCTTCCTCTTTCTCTTCCTCGCTTGTTTGGTCTGTAAATATGTAAATGGAGCGTTAAATCAAACCTATGGCGGGTCCCATCTCCTGGGAACTAGACTGCCGTCGGATCTTGTATAAAAAAAATCCTCTTAAGACGGGTGATGGGAATGGATAGTGAGAGAGAGGAGGGGGGAGGAGAATGAAGGTAAAGATAGAAAGAGAGAGAGGGAGGGGGTAGTCCTTTTACGATGTGCGCCGACAATACCTTACCGTTAATGCCCTTCAGGTACGGTTTTCCTCGATGGTGAAGTCAAAGGAATAAAAAACAAGTTAGGAAAGTGTACAGCGTATCACAAATGGGCGCGTTTCGTGCGATGGAGTATTAGAAAGAAATACATACCTGTACGTAAGGGAAATAGCGTTTTAAAGTTGTTTCCTTCATCATAAATAATCCATTTTCTTCCTATTTAAAAAAATAGTGCATGCACACGTAAGTAAATTAAACGTTTGTTTGTGTGGCTGTTTATGTTAGCAGCAATGAAGAAGTAACCATGCAAGAAAATTTCTAATTGTAAGTTCTACTCGAATTAAGACATTCTGGTTTGATTTTCTTGATAACGGATACTCCTACGATAAAAATGTATAGGAAAAGAAATACTCTTCTTTATTAGTTCTACAACATTTATTTGAAAAATATTTTGATATGAGCAATGCTTTACGAGATACGATGAAAATTTAATTTTTGTCACCGGTAAAGTGGTACCCCTGATTGGCTGACGTGATTCATTTTTGCGAATTTCTTATTATCTTTGATAGTAAGTCCTTAATATCAAATTTCATGAAAATCCGTTGGGTAGAAGCCGAGAACGAACATGCGGTCGGACGGACGGACGGACAGACTGACAGACTGCCAATAGGCACTCGCGCTGGAGGCGAAACGCGCCCAAAAATGATATCCGCGACGATTGGTTGTTTATATATATTTTTTGTAATTGGCGGAATGGCGTTGCTTGCTTAAGGGATGATTGGGAGTGATTTGAAATGAATCGCTAAAAAATATCTCGGGTTTCTTAGCTAACGGCAGGAATGTGTTTATCAGAAATTTCTACTCCGTTTTATAGCTGAGAAAGAAGTGAAAAAATAAGCACTTAAAAATAAAAAAACGTTTTTAATAATAATAATAATAATAATTTTTATTCCATATCTCTGATACATCATTTTAAACAAAAGTTTACAGCAGATTTATTGACAGAGAATATGGAACATAGGTACCCCGGAGGAATCCTGTTTTGGGGTTACCATCACATAAAACAAATTTTCGGCAAATTACATAATTTATTGTACATAATAAATTAAAATCAAGAGCAGGCGCAAAATACCAAAAATAACAAAAGTGTGTTCGTACATATTTAAACAACAGTTTTCATTAATCCTTCAACATCGGGAGTGGAAAATAACTGTACTTTTACATTATTTAGAAATTTACCCGTGGTATCTTCTGTGCGATCGGTGAATATCATTAATGGCGGCTGTTTGATAGCACAAATGTGCGTCTGGTTTATTCATTACTCTTTTATGACCAAGGAAATACCTTTTTTGTCTTATCGCTTATTTTTTTTAATTTTATTTTTTTTAAGCGCTTGTGTCTTTTTTTTTTGAGAAACTCGGAGATGGTTATGAGAAATGGGCCAATCCGAAAAGAGTAGGTTACGTAAAAGAGACGATAAAAGTGAAAGTAGTTTTGTTATGCATTAATTTAAAAAATTGAAGCATTTTTTTTCATTACTGGGAAAATTCTTGTAGTGATTCTCATGCTAAAATTCCTCCCACGTTACCTGCTTCTTCGGAAAACCCTCTCCATACAATTTGCTCCTTTGAACGCTTGCTCTTTTGGGAAATTTTCACTTGCTCTTTCGTAATTTCTTTTTTCGGGGCCTGTCTTCAATTCGTTTGAGAACGGGATCAAGGAGTTTATCTCCAAGTGGTTCTTATATATCTATTTTTGGTGTAACTGCATTAGTGCTTCACTTAGTCTACAGCTAGTTAGACATGCCAAATGCTTCTGGGGGATTGCAGGGTGTTCATGTAAATGTAAATGTACTTTATAAGCTCTCTAATGATTAGTAGGTTTGAGCCGCTTTCCAGCTTGGAGATAACATTGGAAGCTCCAGTTTACTTATTTTCATTCTCCAGCCTTTTTTTTTTGCAAATTTCCCGCCAGCAGTGTCAATTCTGCCCGCCATTTGCATTCTCCGGGTTTTTTATCCATATGTTTGTCAATGCGAAATCCCGATGTTCTCTCTCGCGCCGATGACTTTTGAAAATGTTTCTGCAATCCACCGGCTACACGCTACTAAACAAAACGAGCAATTTTTTTTCGCGTGCAAATATTGTCGCATGTAACAACGCTAGCTCGCGTTTTCACATATGGCGATATGTTTCTCCGAACGAAATTCTAAATTCCAAAACTTCGCGCTAGCAATTAGTTTGTTTATTATTGTTGGACAAGATTTTGTTTGCATTTTGCGTCATTCGCCGTCGTCTAAATGAACAACAGCGTTTGGATTTTAAATGAACTCAATTGTTTCTATCGGTATTCGATTGTTTCTGTTGGTTCTTTTTATCCGTTCGATTTGTCCTTCGGGACTTGTTAGGTGCCTTTTTCAATTGGAAATTAGATTTATTCGCATACCGCGTAATGCCTTTGAAGTGTTTTGGAGGTTACGTTATGTTAAAATTGATTTGGTTCTATGGCGGAAGCAAGCGCCTATCAATATCATGGGTGGCGATTTGCGTAACCTATAAACGTTGTAGTTGTCTTAACCTCTATGAAAACACCGCCCACCTCACATAACAAGAATTTTTCCGCGACACACCTATATTTTAATACGTATAAGTACGTATATATACAAATAGGTTGGAGAAAATAAAAAAACAACAATTTATGAAAATGTTCATAAGTTATATATTACGTTGTATTTCTATTAAGTTTTCGTTATAGTTTTACGACAGTTTTTAAATACTGTTGACTTATCTTAATTTCTTTTTCAAAATTTTCTCGACCCATCTCAAATCCTTTGTTGCGACCCTCCAGTTGAGATACGTCAACCCAAGCTTAATCGCCATGAATTATTAAACCTTTCCGATTTCTCTATCACCGTTATTTTCCGGACAGTATTTTCAGCGACTTTTTCAATTTTTGCGTATTAGATAAATTAATTTTTTTACGAGAAATGCGCGGTTCCAGTTTAACGATTTACTCATTTTTTTAACGATATCCCTGGTACAGTAATCCCTCACGCGTAATAGTATTGATAATGTTTCTATTTTGGTTGATCTTACGTGTATAATTTTTACAAAATTTTTACGAATCGTCTTTTTTTTTTCGAAAAAATATCACAATTTAAAAATCGACTGGGCATTTAGGTTTTGTTTATTTTTCGCCTCGCAATTTGTCACACAGTAAGTAATTTTCAAGGTGGTGGTTACTTAAACATGAATGTGTATGTACGAAAATGCGAAGGTCGTTTCGTCGGGCAAAATACTTCCATTCCTTGCATAAGCAATGGCGGCGATTTTCTCCTCTGAAACAGCGGGAGATTCGAAAAAAGGATACGCGAGACTACGTTTTATTTTATTTATTTTTATACGGCCCCTCGCCATTCGTTCATCGTGTTCATTTCAATAAGAGAAGAGGACGTCATATTTTCCGAGTCCTAAACGAAAAGATTTATCGTCGGCGACGTCTCATTTAATTTTTTTTTTTTATGGATCCCAGTTCGCCGAGGGAGGAAGGGCGCCCCTCTTTCTGACCGCTTTCGCGTCGATACGCGCGGTTATTGTTTATTTATTTATTTATTTTTTAAAAGTCCTTATTCATCGTTTCCCTCAATGGCGCATTGTTCGGGTCGGACCTAATCTGTCAAAATTGCTCATAAGAGGGGAAAAATAAATGACGTATTCGCACGAAATAAACGGATGCGGAAAAACGCGTCGGAAATTGTTTTTTTTTTCGCGCTCGGCGGTATATATCTTCTTCTTGTTCTTTTTTTAAATTTAATGTTCCATTATTAATGGTTCATACATTTTCTTCGCACCCAATCGGGTTTTTTTTTAAGGGCGAGCTAATTGAAACTTAATGTGTCGGAAGGGTGAACCGAGCTCCGTGCCGCGAAGTGTCGCTTTGTGGGACGGTTTTCAGATATTCGTGTCGTTACTTCTGTCGAATCAACAGTAGCTACATCACCATGGCATTCTTTGAAAACTTCGCCTGTTTTTTTTTAAATTCTCCTTGTTATTATGCGGCTTATTGCTACGATTGCATATTGTTTACTGGTAAAGATAGTACATAGTTTTTGCTCCATCAAAAATATTTTCTGCGACTAACCACCAAGAGCTGTCCATAACCAGTGGCGTAACTGCAGTGGTGCGCAAGGGTTTTTGTCCGTCCTGCGAATACACGATGAAAAAGCAATCCGAAAAATTAACACTCAATTTCATAAATGTTTATGAAAATTTTGTCAAAAAACTTTAAATAGTGTGATTTTTTACCATAAAAATCTCATTTAGGCATTATTTTCACTTAAACGGTACCTAAAGATATATAGATAGCTTCCGATTTAAACTCTAATCCGGCCCGCAGAAGAATTAGCAACTTCCAATGCGACCCGCCGAAGGATTCTCAACCCTTTATGTAGAAAATGTTGGCACCACTGCATTACTGTATGTACTAAAAGCGTTAGGGTATGAGGAATTTGGTGTAATGTGCCGATTTTTGCAGCGATATTTCTTCCTGTACATTTATTTTCTTATCATATTTTCGCCTCATACGGATTGTAGGTACTTGTTCGCTTCAACCAAAATATTTTTAGCCGAGGGCTATTTCTTTTTACACAAATCGTAAATGTGGTTTGGACAACCTTTTCGTTATTCAATTTGTCATTCGCACGTGACTTTATTACAATAATTTGTTATCGCATGAATCCAACCGCGAAAATATGGAGAAGGAAGATGTACCAGTGTTGCTTATAACGGCTTTGGAGGACAAAAACAAAGTGTATACCTATGATATAATGGATCGTAGTAAAGAAAAAAATAGCGAGTTTCGAACCATGCAAAACCGCCCATTGTGTCCTAATACAGGGAATTATTCTTTTTTGTGCGGACAAGGAGATCGAAATTTTCTCCTCCTCTACGTGTTCCGTCGAGGGCCTGTGAGATCTAAGGAATTTTTTAACCGGAAGCAATTCCATTATCACGAGATGGTGATTCGTGGTCCGTGGCGAATCGTACCGTGTCGGTTAACGCCTTCGAATCACGCGGTTACATTTTTTCCCGGAATCGTAGCGTAAAGTTAAAAAAATTACAAATAGATGGCTCCACGATCGTTAAGTTACGATTTTTTTTCGTTCCGGTTTCTCGTTATTCTTCGTCATTTTTTCCTCGTTCTTTTCTCTTTTATCTCCGTCCTTCTCTTTCAGTCAATATTGGCGGTTTCACGGTTCACATGAAAGAAAGAGAGGAAAAGATTTTTTTTGGTAATCCAACAGCAACGTATGTCATATATCATTTTTTATTTACATCGAATTATATGCATATTAAACAGATTCTGCAATGAAAAAAGTAATTGAAAGGATTACAACTCATTAGGTGAGAGATTACTGCCATTCCCCCACGTAGAAAAAAACGGCGGTTTTAAGTTTAAATAACATCTGTCGATACGGCTTTATCTCTTATTACATATCAAATTGTTTTTCTTTTCGTTACACTTCTCAGTGCGGCCAGTGGTTATCGCCAATTTTTTCAACCCTCGTTTAATATAATATTCCAAGGCAGTAAATTCGCGAGTCTCAGAAATACCAAACTCAACTATTTTTTCTTTCTTTCCCTTATTTCTGCCTTGTTATTTTTCGTGCCGGACATACCACGAACAAAATCCATTTTTTACGTATCTTTCACGAAATGTCGTATTTTCATTTCTTTGTTTTTAGTCTTAATATACCTTTGTGAATTAACTTATGTTGTTAAGTACCACTATAAAAATACACACACAAACTATACAGATCGGATTCCGTGGTCCTTTCTTAAGGTACTTTTTGAGAAATCTTCCCACGCAACAAAACGTTTCAATTTTTCAGCAATTTGCATGCCACTTAAATGTAGGTAGCAATTAACTACTCCAAATGAGCTTAACCTAACGTGCATCACAGTCCGTATTCTTGCGATTATTTTGGTAATTTTCACTGTATTGCATCTCATGTATACCGTCACGTTGCTTCTTTAATAAACCGATTTCTCTTGGTAAATGAAAATCTCTCTTCACTGAAAGTTAAATTAACTGGATGAATCATAGCCATAATGTATTTATAGCAGACCTTCGAAGCAATTGACATTCCTGCAATTGCCCCGAATAATACGCTTAAAATTTTATGAGCAGGAAAATTTTCCTCCTCGCCTTTTGTGTCCGCACAGTAGCCTCCCTTTATAGTCGGTAACTAACTCTCAACGGGAAAATAGACGAATTACGCCGCAGACACGAATGCGTCGCATTTCCCGAGAATAGGAGACATCCCCCTTTTCTGCTTCGATTCAACTTTCGAAACCTTTCCATCCACCCACTTCTTCGCCGCTATTCGCTCGCCTCTCCTCGTTAGATTCCCTTTTGCATTAATTTCCTTTCCATTGTGTTCCCATCGTATCGCTCGCGTTACTGCCGTCGAATGGGGCCTATCTCCTTAGATACCCTTTTCGCTCCGACGAGTCAGAAAAGACGGCGCCTTGAGGAGATGCCTCCATCTCGATGCAAAGGGAGCGAAAGAGAGAGGGAGAGAGAGAAAACGAAGATTGACGAAGGGAAGCGGGAGAGTGTAACAAACGTGGAGGGTAAGAATGTTTGGTAATTGTGTATTAAAACGGGTGGCCCAAACAATTTTGTAATAAATTTTGAAGTTACGGTAATACCCCGCTATACGTCGTGGATGCGTTCCTGAAAAATGCGACACAAGGAAACAACGTATAGAGAAACAAAGATTACCATAAGAACTATGATAAAAGTTATGGATTACGTTCCTGGCGGATATTTTCTGACACATTTGTTTCCTAAACAATACATATCAATACAGTACATTAAACATACTATGTTACCACTGTGTTTACCACTCATTGCTACTAGGGTTTAATATAAATTTAATCGTAACAACGAGTAACCGATTGCAATAATAAATTCAGAAATCACCGAAAATAATTGTCTATAGTGTGATGGAGCACAAAAATTGTTTCTTTACTTACACGTACACTGATACGCGCTTTAGAGTACTTTTCAAGCAGATTTCGCAATCCAAAGTATATCCAATTTCTCATGGGATATCAACGCAAACGTAAACACGCAAAATGTTAGACACAATTGTTCACAAAGCTCAGAAATAGGTTTCTACACATCGTCATTGAAATTGGGACAGTCCCTTTTATCCCTTGTGTATCTTGTGAACCACCCAACCCATCGTGATCTCTCAAACACATGACCAGCAAATGTTTATTCCGAGTATGATTTTACACGAATTGATAAACATGAAATTAAATTAATTCGTATAAATAATAATAAACATGAAATTAAAAGTCGAATAGAGGGTTTTGATTGATATAGTTATAATTTATGCACCGCAATTGGAATTTCTGAAATTTTGCTTTTAGTATTTCACAAACGACGTATATGCGAAGCGACACAACTTATAACGAAACATGTTCCTTAATTGATTGGCGACGTATATGCGAAACAACGTATAGCGGGGTTTTACTGTACTTGGGTTTAGCTGGGTTGGTGTTGGATTGGTTCTGGGTTGTGTTGGTTTTGTGCTGGATTGAGTTGGTTGATTTTGGTTTATCGTTGGGTTGATATCGGATTCGGTTGTATTGGTTTGGTGTTGGGTAGGGTTGCTGAGCCAAAGTAACTTGAAAATATGCGACAAAATAGTCTAGGTCAGCTATTCTCAAATACGGCCACCAGGAAATTTCGGTGCGGCCACCACTATAAACTTCTCAGTAATTCGACTCAAACCTTCTAGAGCATTTTTGTGAATAAACAGTGAATGAATAGTCTATTGTTCAGAATATAGAGATATAATCCAGATGCCTCTTTGTATATACAAAGGAAAGGTTAATTGACTTAAACAGCTGACCGAGAGCGTCTCATAACATAATAGAAAATTGCAATGTATCCATTTACTATTCCTCTCTCTCTCTCTAGGGGCGGCAATAAGAAGTTTGGTCCTTCTAGAAAACAAACGAATGATTAGCTCACTAACTGTAAGCTAGAGGGAATGGCTGTAGGGAAATCATTCGTAAACGAGCGCATCTGAAAGTACCTAGTGAGTACGTTCGCCTCACATTTGTGTAGTTCTATGTTGTTTTCTGAGAGCTTCGTTTCCATATTTTCACTCGTTTTATCGTAAATATTAGATTAACTAGCAAGTACTTCTGTCTTGTGATAATGATGCGATAATATGTTTGATTATAAGTGCCAAAATTCAGTTCAGTATATCGCCAGCTACAGCAACCAAGCTTAGCCATAGTTAAAACTGTTTATATAATTGAGAAATTTAAAAACACGATATTATACATTAGTTTACATGTGAAAGAAGATGATGTGTGAAAGAACATTTAGTGCACTTCATTTCCTCAGAAGTAAATGCCGAAACAAGCTGAAGGACGAGAATTTTGAAGCTGCTCTTCGGTTATCTGTAGAAGATAGGGGTGTGGATGAATTTCCGTTTAATAAACTTCTTCGGCTATAAGAGGTATGTGGATACATTAATGAGTTATTTCATGTTTATAAAAAAATTTGATCTTAGATGAGCTCGAAAACAATCGGGCATTCATTTTCCTAACGCCTCCGCCAGAAATTCCCTTTTGCCTCTATATCTCTCTCTCTTCTCCCTCTTTGTCCTACGCATGGAAGGGAGTTGCATAAACATGCACTTTACGATCCCTCGGGGACACGCCTTCGAATTACGGCGTGACTCCTCGTAAATACGGAGAGAGGGGGGGGGGGGAGGAAACCTGAATTAAGCCGCGTAACTCCATCTATATATATACCCTGAGTCCTGCCCTTTGGGAACGTCGGGAGTGATTTAAGAGTGATGGTTGCCGTCCGATGGAATTGTGTTTACGTCTCGATGCGCCCTCCAAATTTTGTAAGTTGTAGGTTTGGCTGTCATCGCCGCAATATTTTCCACAATTAGTGTAACGCGCTTCCGAGGGATTAGCGTAGATCTCAATTTGGTGTCGCGAGGGAAACTATTTTCGTTGAGAGTGAAATTGTCAAGGAAATGTACCGCGAGGAAAACGACAGTACGTTTTTGCTTTATTGATGTGGGTGTGACGTAGAATCGAGAAAAAGTACTAAACGTTGGTAAAAAGACGAACAATTAAACATTCGATTCAAATAAATCCAAGAAAGCTGAATAATCTGTTAAAATAAACTAAGAAAGCTATGTGGAGCAGTTAATGTTAAACAGGAGGCAGTATTTCTTGAATGATAAGAGTTACTAAAAGGTCTACGTAAATAATTTTAAAATGTTTTGGAAAGGGATATGTTACATCCCGCTGATAAGAAGTTCACTTGGAATGGAATTTTATCGGAGAGCGTTGAATGATTTACGGTAGTTAAGATACACATAATGAGATAAAACTGAGTAATGGACAGCTTATGTAGGAATGTGAGGACAACTTGGAATTGCTTAGATGAGGTACAGACATATAACCAGTGCCGTAATTAGGGCGGGGCATCTGCCCTGGCCAAACTAAGCAAGGGGCGCAAAAATACAAATAATAACTAAATAAACTAGAGAAAATAATTTCTGGAAGTGGAGGAGGGCGCATACTTCGTAGTTTGCCCCAGACGTTAAAATAATTAGAAGACTTCATATGTCTATCTAGATTGACCCTTAGGTACACGAATAAGGAAGCTTGAATGGAATTCTGTATGCGTAATGTGCGCTAGAGTGAATAGATATGCTCTGTAGCATAATGCATCATCGAAAGCTATTACGCGAAGCATTGGTAATCACAGAATATCTACCATGTTCGCTTATGTAGTGGTAATGTAAGAATGCAAAGGATATGAGACGGAATAATTAAATATTGTCTCATACAGTTCCGTTTCTTATTTATCGCTGGCTTTTATCAATTATTATGCAATTCAAGTATAGTTGCAGCGATTTAGGTTGCATTTGCATCAGCTAGAAAAGAGGTTATCCACCTTATTATATTCGACTTTGGTGAATTATATTCCTTCGCGGATATGTGCCTGAAGAGTAGCGAAAAATACCCCAAGCTTCGTTTGATAAGAAATAAGCGTAATATTTTGTAAAGACTATTGATATTAAATGGTCCTCTCAACGGTAAATTCTCGTCAGTATTGCGAAATCACATCCAAAGTCTAAAATGTGATGATCAGAAAAACATCCTCTGTGTTGATTGAATTGTTTGCAACCCATTTGTAAGTCAGGACAGTGTGATTACTGATGGTGATTCGATGCAAACAAATATGAGCAATATTTGAGTTTTAACCGAAATCGGCGAGGCATTAATGGATAGAATACAATTGTCTATTATTATTATTATAAAGTAATTAATCATATCTCTTTATGTAAAATTTGACCCTCCTGGGTGGTTCGTCATATAAGCTTTTTATTACAATCAAAGATCGGTAAACACCACCACCGATGTCGGCTCCTCAGTTGTTGATACGCGTATGTATATGCTTAACCATTTCACGGCCGCAGGAGTTAACTCCGTCGTTTATTCGATCCAAGCCTTAAGCCGAGTTTGCTGAATAATTTCCGAACTCATCTTCGTCGCTACAATGACGACTTGTAATCGACATAGCGAGTTATTATACGCTCTCGTAACGCCCAAGTTCAAACTCATCTCCGCGCGTAATCCGACGCCAGGATGGCGAACGCAAAATCCACGGCTGCACGAATTATGCCATTACTTGCCGAATGAAATGATTAGTGCAGACGTTGTGCAGCTGGCTTCCGCGTGATCATGCTCCGACTACTACACCCCTTGATCCCTCTCCCAACTCCCTTTTCGTCCACACCCTCCTCTCTTTCTTTTCTCTCTGTCGACGCAAACGCCCATTACTTACCTCCTTATTCTTTATGCGAAGGGAAAAACAATCGCGCCTCTTCTCCTTGCTTAAGGGTTAAATGGAAGAGGGAACCTCATGGTCTCAATTTCGCCCTGGAAATAAAGACATTTATCTGTTTGTCTATCTATCTATCTATCCACCTTCCGTCGTACATACGTACGCCCTCGCTAGTTACTAACCCCTCCCCCGCATCTACTCCAATTCGCCGCTCTCCTTCTCCCGCCTCCGCTGCTAAAATGATCCTGCCCCGCGTTCGCTCTGTGTGCTGCCCGCCCCCCTTTCATTCCATGTACCAATCTCGGTTCACATGGCCTCTTTTGAATGAAGGAGTCTCACGGTACTTCCATTGTTCTCCATCCATCCCTTTCACCCTCCACCTCATCCCTGCCCGCTCTCTCGCTGCCTCTTCTCTCGTGCTTCGCTGGAAAGATTTGAGCTATTTTCTCTTCTTCCTCGCAGTTTTCCTTTCTACATCTCTCTCTCTCACTCCTGCAAGACCTCATTTTCTCCTCAGATCCCTTTATTTTTTCAAGGAGGCGTCTTCTTTTTATTTTTTAAATCCTTTCACTCCTCCATTCCCGAGGTGCATTCGACTCTACAATGAAGTCTTCTACAGCTCTTACAGCGTCTTTGAAGCTTGCTTCAATCCCTTCTATCTTGTGTTACTTCTTTTCCTCTCCGCTTCACCTCTCGATAAACTCCTACGGGTGACCCCAATCGAACATTCGAGGCGGCGGCTGCCTGCCTGCCTGCCTTCATGGCTCGCTCCTTCTCTATCGTTCTCTCTCTCTCTTTTGGGCGTCGCTGTATGGTGTTTGTGTGTGTGTGCTGTACTCACTCCATGCCTTCTCCTTCCTACACCTCCCTCTCTTATGCCACCTTCTCCCTTCCCCCTCCCCCGCTCTTATCATCACTCTCTCTCTCCTGTTCTCACTCTCTCTCTCCTGTTCTCTTTTTATTTTCTGCCTCTCTCGACAGACCCCATTTCTGTCCCGTCTCCCCTTCTCTTCCTCTCCGGGTCTTCCCTCACGCCGGCCTAGAGTTCCCCCTCTCTCCCCTCCCTCTCAAACAGCAGTCTCGTTGCATTTCACAATCGCTGACTCTCAGACACACACACACACAAAACGTACACCACCACCATCCTCGGCCTTACTCCTCTCCCCCTTCCCCTCCTCGTCCCCGTTGCAAGTCCCGTCCAAATGCAGTGTCGCCGCGTTGCACTCTCCGTATGTACATACATACGTTTATATTGTGATCTCAAGGTACGCAACTCGGGTTTTTCTTTCAGGAGGGAGAAACCGTGGCTTTAATTTGGTCGTTTTTTTTCTCGCGTCTGAAGAGAGTGAGCGTGAGGGAGAGGGAAAAATTGTTTTTGTTTTTTTTTTTTGTGGCAGGTCGATTGTGGGATTTCGGTCAAAGGGGGAAGAAAGGATTTTTTTTGAGATAGGGATGGATGAGGGCAAAGTGTTTTTCGTCGGAGAGTTGTAATGCGCGAAACAAAATTTTCTGTCTTAAAAGTTTGATTTCAAAATTGCTATGTACCAGCAAAATGATTGCCGTAATAGACATTGCATCTGCTTACAGCTGAAATTTGTTTTACTTTCATTTTATCAATAACACGCAGACTCATGAAAACTCGTTTTAATGGCGTATAAGTTGTGTAAGGAGATTATACATTTACATGAATACCCTGCAATCCGCCAGAAGCGTTTGGCAGGGGGTATCACAGCGCCAAATGAACTATATAATGATGTTAAACTCCACATATATTATATTTTCTCTTATTGGAATACTGCTGCATATTTTTTCATTTATTTGTGTTACATGATTTAGCTTATATGTTGATAACTATGAATTAGTGAAAGTACTAGTATAAAATTTCGAATCAGTTTATATATTTTAAATTATCGAAAATCTGGACGTGATTACATTAAAACAAAGGTTAAAATATATTAAGTGATTCATCGTGATTTTACGTAAGGTGAATCTTTCTTATCGATTTTGTGCTTTTTTTTAAGTAGCCATAATTTTCTCATAAAGTTAATCACCGAACTCGCATATTGGCTGGAATCCATTTGGCAGAATTATTATCCATGAAACACCTGGAAATCGTATTGTGGCTATTTGTGTTATCTTATTTGTCGAATTAATTTCAATTTTAAGGAAGGTGAAAATTTCACCGCTGAGCTCCTGGCGCGATGCCAACATTCCTATTGAATTACGGAAGAATTTCACATATCATTTCCTTTCCATCAGGGTTCGTAATGTAATTTTCTTATCGGCCACTAATTCCCCAGTGAAGCGTGATAACTGTTACTGATTAGGTCACTAAATCAATCCTTATCTTTAACTTTACTATTATTTATTTAGGTTTTACCTTTTTAGTGTCTCAATAACAACTTGTAAACATTAATTGATATGTGCTCTGTGTGTTAACTCGAAGATTAATTATTTGACAAATGGGTGTACGTGTAATAGGGGAGATGAAACGACTCACAGCCGCTCCCGAGTAAAAGCTGGTTATCTGTCACGCGTGTAATTGTCTTAGCGATTGATGCTTCGAAATCAGGATGCAGTCACGAGTTAACGTATCGATGCTCATTTGAAATTTCCCCTAGATCATTTTCATGTATTTCGTCATCTTCCCCATTGTTTAAATGGAAATTTTTATCGCGTCAAATCCTTGCAGTCAACGATGCGGAAATCGTGGAAAGTTTTAAAAAGAAATTTTATTTTAAAATTTTCCTAAGCGTCTGTAGCGTTAAGTCATTCTTCGCCTTTTTCTCGTGTTAACTTGACAGGTATCGTGACGAAAACTGCGTCGGAAATCGTGTTTTTCCTCGAGCATAAAACGGCTTAACATGTAAGAATAAAAAGAAACAGCTTCGTATTGCTTTATTTGCTTTTCTTTTAAGGTCATCGCAGTAACGAACTCCCGTGTTAATTCTTACTTACTTTGAACGTAAATTATCCAGCGATAAAACGTCGAGATGCTAAATCATATTATTATTATTTTTTATTATCATATAATATCCGTCGAAATGAATGATACGTTACACATAGTTAATAATGGCTGCACGATTGATATATTTCATTAAGAAACTAAGCATTTAAAATTCTTATCGGCTGGTTCTTATAGCCGCGTAAAAAAAAGATCGTGATGGATCGATGGCATATCTTCGAATTACTCTCGCGACATATTTACGTGTATATTTGAATGCGTTTGGGTCCGTTCGAGAATCGATTATGCGCGAAAAAAGTCGAAGACGAATCTTTTTTAAACACACACACACACACATATACATATATATATATATCCTCGTTATAATGATGCACGGCTTAATGTTTCGTCTGATTTATGGTTCTCGGTCTTTTTATCGGGTTATTTTATGCTGTTGTTTTGGCGCATAGGTTCCATCATCTTCCGTTTTTTCAAATCGGCAGGGAAAGAGAGAGCAGTACCATAAATTACACGTTTTTTTCTCTCCCCCTCTCTCTCTCTTAGAGGCTCGATTTTTCCGTAAACCGGTTATTTTAATTAAAATGTTGCGGGAGAAGAAGCTCCGTAAATCATCCGCTCGGCCAAGAGAGAAAGAGAGAGAGAGAAAACGCTAAATGATACAAAGACTCGTCGGACTATCATTAAAAAAAAACTCTTAAATGGGGACTCTCTCCCATTGTTACCTCAATTCAATTAAACTGCGAGTAAATCTCGTGTTTCTGTATTCATTCCTTAGGGGTTTTTAGTCGATGGAAATACATACTAATTTAATTGCCGCCGGGAGATTTTATTGAAATGAGACCTTTTTTTTTTAAAGGAAAAGCGTCGGCGCCTTAAATTTGATTCTCGTTAGATCGAATTCAAGCAGTTGTTTGTCGCGTAAGCCAATAGCAATTAAATAGTAATTTTGTTACTTTCCGCTGATTTGTTAACCTAAAGATCCTGACTTCAACGCACTGAATTGTCGAAACTGGATCATTACCAGGTTTTACACTCTTTAATAAATCACGGACATACGACAAGAAGTTATTATTTCACTTCTGTTACGGCGATCCTTTTTTTTTTGCATTTACCTCGTTAATATTTCGTATATTTTGTACTATTTGGCGAATATAGTGATCCGTTCGTCGCAGTTTTGGCGAGCCACGAAATCCCATTGGTCAAATCAGTTCATTACTTACGCAGCAGTAATCAGGAATCGTTTTTAGATCAAAACAGTTTTGTTTTACAAAAATTCCCGTCTTTTTTTCGGTGTAAATGTTGTTGTTTATTAAAACCTGTACACAGAAGGAAACTTAACCAAATATAGAAATCGTTCCTCTCCACTTTGTAATATCTGATCCTATATCATTTTCTAAGTATGTATTACTTAACAATCTGAATAGTTTTCTTGTTTACTCTTAAGAAACGTTTAACCTTACTTTCCTGTTAAGGCGAATACCTCCGCGTAACGTATCTCGACTTTCCTTTTGGACATTTCTTCTTGGGGTGCTATTACATACTCGCCCAAATTTAATTCTCTACGAATGAGAAATCCTATAATGCTTTTGCCTTTTTTGGGCGGACGTGTTCAGCCGTTCCGTGTCACATGGTTTCATTTCACTGAGTCACGTTTTTTTTTAAACTCGTGCTTAATTTCGCTTCGCACTTTGTTTTTCCCGCACGCATCCTTACCCAAAGCCTCAACTTCGACGAACCCGGGAGATTTCTGAAAAATTGTTTTCCGACGCGGATGAAGCAATTTAAAATGGCGTCGGACCACCGAAGGAGATCCAAAGTCTTGGGGCGCCAGCTATATTAGGGCGTTCACGTCCTTTTCCTGCATCAATTGTGATCGTGTCTCTCTCTCTCTATCTCTCTTCTAGGGGCTAATACGCATTCCGTAATAGCATGGTTGGAATTATCAATTAGGAGCGTGGGCCATCTATCCCTGGAGGGTGAGGGCGCCGTGGACGTGGGTGCCCTAGGGCTTAATCAAGACCTGCCTGGACTGTAATACGTATCCTATTCGTGTCCTTTTTTCTTTCGTATTATCCCGCGAGTATTTTTTTTTCTTCGGGAGATGAAGGAGCAAAGATGGTCATTAAACACCGAAGGAGCGTTACTTACGGTTGTTTCTTTTATAACCCTAGGGAAAAGATGTTTGAATCATTTCAAAAGTTCCCGTTTTTTTTTTAACTGAGGGGAGTTAAAATATGAGGAACGGGCGAATGAACATATCATCACGCTCCATTAGCAAAGCCGTTAAAATAAAAATAAAAAACAGTTCAGTGCGTTACAACACTTGGAGTTATTTGGAACGAAATACTGAATTCGGGTTAGTGAACGGTCGAAGAGTTTGGACGCAAGTAATGTTTTATCTGTATTTTTATAATGTTGTATTTTTCCTAGAATGTGGGTTAATGTCGGACTTTTATGATATTATATACGGGTGATGTAATCTCACGCGTCGCATAAAACCCAAGAACGTTAACGGAAAGTTTCATGGGATTAGTTTTTTTCGTTATGGTCGAGTATTAAAGAAATGCCACTCGGTAACCTTTCGGTTTACCTAATACTCCGGGAACAAGCCTGCTACGGTTATTCGCATATTTCGGTCGATCAGTATGCCAACATAATACATTAAAAAATGAGGACAAATAAGTTAGGAAATGAAACACTTAAACACTCGTAAGTAATTGAAGTATTATTTTACTATGTGTTTACTATTTTATTAGGTATAACACAAGTAAATATTATCCGTGGTTTAGGGTGTTATTTTGTGTAATTTATCCATACTGGTGTAAATGCTGTAAATATGCAAGCACTTATTCTACTTTCTTAAAACTTCCAAGTTGTAAGTTTTAAAATTTCATGTTAATCGGAAGTTTACCGAAATTAAAAAGTACAGAAACTCTGGAAGTAAAAATCGCAGAGATTATAAACTGCTCCATCCTTAATAGAAGCAGTATTTCTTTTTTTTAATCCAAAGTTTTATGCGTGCACGAAAGAACAAACGAAGTGTTTTTTTTAACGGTTTCTTCATGCGATACATTTCTTCCCGACCTACTTTTTTCGAGAAAGTTGCGAAAATCCCTCTCCTCGCAGATTCATATTCGGTCCGAGTCTTTTTACTCGACTTTATGCATAGTTCAGCGGCAAAAAAGGGAGTTTTTTCCCTTTCCTAATCCGAGGATGGTAAAGAGATTCTCTCTCTCCCTCTCTCTCTCTCTCTCTCCATCTCCCTCTCTCTCCCTCTCTCTCCCTCTCTCTCCCTCTCCCTCCCTCTCTCCCTCTTCCTCTATCTCTCTCTCCTCTCTCTCTCTCCCTCTCTCTCCTCTCCTCTCTCTCTCTCCCTCTCTCTCCCTCTCCCTCCCCCTCCCTTCCCTCTCTCGCTCTCTCTCTACTTTGCGAGAGATTTTATTTTCTTCTTCCGGAGTCTTTCTTTTTCCATTTTCCTTCCCCCTTTTGGCGCCCTTAACTCCTTTCTGGGATCACACGGCTAAGACCTTTTCGCCGTTCCCCCTCTCTCTCTCTCAGATTTTCGACTCTCTTTTGTTATAATCTCTCTCTCTAACCTTTTCTGCGGTTCATTGACTGAGCACGTTTTGCGTTCGCTCTGTTCTCATCCGCGCCGTCGACTTCATCCGAAGGATCTACTACTACTTACTTGCGTGTTCTTAAATCCCTGTGTATCTCTCGGCCATTCCGTTGGGGATTTATTCTCTCCGGATATTTAGTCCAGGTTTGTCGCAGTGGAATTTTTTATATCTTCTTGCAGAAGTGCTTCGAAGTGGTTTTCAGGATAATGTATGCTTATAAAGAGTAGTTAAAAAAATTTTTCGCTGTCCTGTACAGTATTAATTTAAACCCATTAAATAGTGGTACGTGCGTTCCCGGAAAAAAAGACCGTGTATTTGCGAAACCGTGCCAAGTGAGGTTTGTTTTCCCGTAGGAATACAGGAGGTTACATTTGAGTGCAGCCTTGAGTTAAACACGCAACTGTTCGGTCGCATTACATTCAAAATTGCTCCCTTTTATCTTTTTTTTATCACCTCATCGTAGGACTGAATTTATTTTTTTGCTTTTTAATCCACGGAGGCCGTTTCATAACCGTGGTAAAGCGTAAGCGATGACCGCGCAATTAGAGGTAGCTGTTTAAAAAGAGAAATGTGATAAACCGAAAACGCGCGGAACGAAACCAGGGATCCGGAAATACGATCGTCCACTCTCCACGGGCGAATTGAAGAAAGAAAGCGGAGAGTAGATTGTTAGCCTAACCCGCCACGAAATGAATTATGGACGAGTAGATTTTATTGGTACTTTTTCAGCTCTGTGCGAAACCGTGCAGTTCGAGGGATGAATGTAAATAGTTCTCTGTGGTTATAACGATAAAGAATTTTTAAAAGTCTACGTAAAAAACATGCGTAGTCATAGAAACGCTTTAGGAAAAGTTAACCCATTGTCAAGGACCAAACACAAATTCTTAATATCATGTGCACTCTTGGTTTAGGGGACGTTACTACACGCCAAAGGTCCTTGGCACACGCGAGCGAAGAGAATGCAGACACACTCGCACACAATTCCCATGGAAAAGGTTGCCTAGAAACATATTCCCTACGATGCCATCATTAATATCCGTAGTCAGGCGTATTTTCTCGACTTTATTTTTTTTTGCTGCGGGCTTACTTTCCTTTCCTTATGCTGTTATATTGTTTTCATTTATGTATTAGTAATTTGTTCAGGTCTGGATCTAAAATATTGTTTTTGGTTTTATATAAATCAAACTTTTCATCGCAGACCATATTTTTTAAGCCTTGCTTTTCAACGGTTGGGTGAAAGCGCTGCACATGTTATTCGTGTTTCCCTCTTTTGGAGTTTTTCTTTCATTTTAGACCAAATTATGCTGTCGTTCGTGTTTCCGCTTTCAGATTAAAATTAAGCCTGGAAACGAGTCGGCTGTATTTGCTTGGCGTTATTTTGATGGAAATAAATGGTTTCCCGGAAGAAATATTTCTTAGAAATTGGAAATGGAGGGATTCGAGCGTAAAAGTGTAGCTGCAAAGTGCAGCCATCCTAAAATTAATGCGTCATTTTAACACGCCACGGCTGGGGTCGTATAACCTCCGGGATATTTATCATTTTTGTTTATTTATTTAAAGTCTCCTTTTACATTGGGCATTTTAACAAAATAATAAAATTAAAATAACTAACAGCTATAGGATTTCAATATATCAACAATATAATAAACAGTCACCGGCATATTTATCATACTGGAATACAGCAATATCCCGCTCAACACAGCCCCGGTGACCACGACTTCGTTATATCACGAAAAAATTCTATTTATATTTTTAGACCAAATCAGCCAAAAATAACTTTTTTATTCATTTATTATTTTCCCCTTAATTCTAATGCGAGAAACAGAATTTCTCTGTGTTGCTGAAGTCTAATGAAAGCAAACAAATCTCTCGAATGTTTCTGCGCATCAATAATCAACATCTCAACCAATCAGTGCACTTGGATTGAGGTTGTTACACTCTCAGCGAATCAGCAATCGCTGCCTGTCGTCCATCTTAAAACTTTGTTTACAGTTTAGCATCGTTTGAATTTCAGCGTGTTGTTGTGCTCATAATCTCTAAGAAAATCTACATTTTATAATTTATTCTTATTGCAAAGGAATTTTGCATAAAAGTATGGCCGCAACAACGTGTTATTGATACCAGTGATGTATTTACAGCAATTTATACGTTTTTACCGTAATTTTGAAGGGTCGTGCACGCATCCCATTGACTCCTTTGTTATATCAGCCCCGTTTAACACAAAATTCGCTTAACACGTATTTTTCAGGAACCTATCTTTCGTGTTAAGTGGGGTATTGCTGTACTCGGTATCTTGGAAAACGCCCGACATTATTTTTTCCATGCAGAAGATACTGTCCATTTGAGATTCAGAATAAAATACGGTGGGATTTTCACGCAGCTGTTTGTGCAAAAGCTTGCATTTTCTTAGTCTACGTTTATTGTTTTCCATTTTTTCATTTCACCTCTGTTTATTGACGCAAAACAGTTATAGACGTGGGATTTAAAACTTTCCCGGCGAATATTATTAGTGAATTGTTCTCGGGTTTCACATCGGCTGATGTGAAACCCGAGAACAATTCACTAATTATAGACGTATTTACATCATCAAAGGACGAACGATGACAAATCTTTGGTGTAAAAATTCTTAATTTCCTCATTTCATCATTTTAATTTTCCTCTGGGTAGTTTTCTGTTTTTAAGAACAAGTTTAAGTCTTCGCCTTTTTCCGCGATAACTCGATTGAAGCACACGAAAGTTGCCTCGTTACCGACGCGTCGGGTTTAAAACTCATTTGTTTCTCTCATCAGAGTTTAGGGGGAATACGTCCTTTTTCGGTCAAATTTTCATAAGTCAAACGTCTGTAACTCGAATTTTCCACAACACGAAGTGAATTCATTTTACAGGACAAAACCTTTTTACTTTCTCCATATACCTACTCGTACGTAGTATAGAGAAAGTATTGTTTTATGAAAAAACCGACTTCGAGATTTCAACGGAAATACGTTTCGAGGTCCATAGAACACGTTTAGACTATTTTTGGGGTGATGTCGGTGTATGTGATTGTGGGCGATCTAACTCGAAAAGTACTTGCCATATCATTACCAAATTTCATATATAACACTTTAGGGTGAGCACAAAGAACTGATTAGTTTTTGGACAATACCGGTTAATCGGAAGTAGAGGTTTATTCAAAACCCGATTCGGTTTTGGCGAAATATCTCCGTTAAAACATCATTATTGTATATACAGTTCGATACAAAAGTTATAGATAATGTAATTTCCTACAACTTTCATTTGATACAATTTTCCATAGCAGTTATTGTTTAGGAATTATTTATAAATAATCGGTTTTTTCGGTTTCCGCCAAATATCTTAAAAACGTTGTTATTGGTAATCTTCGTGAGGACTAAAGTTGTAGAGAATAATATTTCTTACAGGTTTTGTTTGAAACAAATTTTCGTAGAACCATCCATTTCGGAGATATTTTGCTTTTTCTTAATTTACAGTATACAGCGCCACCACCATGTAGCGGTGAATTCTGTAAACATATTTAAAATTTAATGTACGGTAATAAGGACGACTGTATTCTTTTACTATACGAAATAATAATTTTGCTTTATAATGCTATTCATAATAATTTAAATATCTATACGCCAAATATGGAGAAAGTCATGTGTTGGCCATATCAGATTTTTTCTTCTTATATAACTAAAATTTCTACAAGTCGAGTATTTTTTTTTGTTTCCCTTGAGGTTAGACTTATAGAAGTTCCACCGTATTTAAGAGAGCTCGGCTTGAATACATATACGAATTATTTTTACCGTTCTAAATCTGGACTCCACCCTCATTGTCGTATACCAGCATTCGCGTATGAAACGTTCTTCGGAGCCATTGACACGTATAAATGCTGGTGTTACGTAATGCCTGTTCCGGACCTCTCCAGTCTGGCAGGAACTCGTGTAGCGAAAGGAACTCCCGTGTGGCCTATTACGGTTTATATTTTCGCCCGGAAGCCGTTTTCTCCCTGTGATCTACGTGACCTGCCGCTAAATTGGACAGAAGCGTCGATGTCCTGGGAAATATACGTGTATATATATTGGCCGAGGAAAGGATTTTAAAGAAAATGAATGGTGCCTGAAAATTGAGAAGTTTAAAAAGTTCTTCGCATCTCGGACGTGGTTGCATAGCAACGGGTTATCAACGAAAGAAATATCGCTGCAGACGAACCGCACGAGGCGGGACCTATAAATATATTACGTCAGCGTGTAATTTTCGTGTATATAGGTATATATATATATATCCAATAATTCTTAAAAACCCAAAGGCGAAGAGACCAGTTTATTTGGCAGTCCCCCCCTCCCATTACGGAACGGTCAACTTTGTCGCTTTTACTCATTTACCCACTCAAATCATCATACATTGGTTTTCTCTTCGCAGTCTAATAACCATCAATTCAAAAAAAATATCCAGTATTCCTTTTCCTTTAATCTTTGCCTCTTTCGTAGTGCCCTTCTCTCGGCGGCTCCTTTTAGTCGGTTATAGCCTTGAGACACCCGTTTCTCGTAGCTCTTATAATTCTAATTAAGCTCCTCTTTAAAACCACTGTGATTAAAACTAACTCATTTGTTTTTCCCTCTCAGTCTAATTAATTTTATAAATTCTACGTCATCCCCGCGTCTCAAAATCCTCTAATCTGCTTACGTCTTCTACCCTTATATTCCACCTCGTAAACTAATATAATAACGCTAAACGTTTTTTACTAATCTTTTTTTAATATCTTTATTAAAACTACCAGTCATTAACTCTCGTCATCTCATAAATTTCTCCTTTGCCTGTCATATTCTCGCTCTGATCTCTACGGGACTAATGAAGAATTTCATATAAATATGTTAAAATTTCCACCTGTCCCATTCATTCTCCATTCCTTCCGTTTAACTGTTTTTCCTATTTTAGAAAAATCCCGCAGATTTAATTTTTTCGTTTTGCGTTTTTCTTTTTAAAGATTTTTGGTAGCATCTGCAGTACCTTTTATGAATTACGCTGAAACACTTTGTCATACTGTGCGTTTTCTTTCGTCAACTATCTCGTCGTCATCACTCTCCTGAGTGTTGTTTATGAGCTGATGAGAAATAAATGGCAGTTTACGTTGGGAGGATATTTTTGTTTTTTTCCTAACGTTCCACTGTCGTATCTACTTAAGAGAGTCAGAATTTTTATCGTCGAATCTTCTTGTAAACAGAAGAGTTAAGAAGACTGTTGGCGTTCCTGAAGACTGGCAGCCAGAATTCGAAAGATATTCTAGAAACAATCTTCCCGTGTTAATCCTAATTTATGATTGTCGCCGATACGTCTATAGGATGGAATTTTTTTCTTATTTTTTTTGTGTTCTTCATTAGCTTGGTTGAAGCTTCCTCACTGCCATAAAAATCTTCTACGGCGCAGTATCCCAACTTTATTCTTTTATTTCATTTTCTTGAGCGATAACACATCCAAAAACTCGTTTACCTTGATTAGTCCGTGTACAACACACACACACACGCCGGTATACTGATCCGTTGGATAATTTAAGTATTCTCGCTCTTCTACACGGATCGTTCAATTCTTCTCTCCTCCGTTTTTATGCGCCCGAAAATTATCCATGTAGAAGTTAGATATAAAGCCAGAGGATGAAAAAAGGAGAGAGATAGTTAGGGGAACTTTCGAAATCCCGGAAAATTACGGTCGAACAAGAGATTCCTATCTATCTTCCATTCCACCAACACCAAGGTTCATCCCACTTTCGATTTTTATCTTTCGGAGAAAAAACATATATATATATATATATATATACTATATATGTATGAAAGAAGCCATATAAAAAAAACAAGGCCCGTCCCGCGATTCGGAATAAAAATTTTCCGAAGGTCGTTTTCTCTCCCTCTTCTCTGCTCTTGTTCCCGTCCAACATGTTGCCCGCTTCGAATCTCCCCCGATGGCGTGGTCCGTGGGAGAGATGGGGAAAAATGATGGAGATGAACCTCTGGCTGTATATATATATATATATATATATATATATATATATATATATATATATATAAAGAATTGGAACAGAAACTGGGATGGCTTTTAGAGAGAGAGAGAGGGAGGAAAAAAAGGAGTTTTTTTTGACAGCCATATCTCGCTACCTTTCTCTTTTGCTATTTGCTCTCTCTCCCTTTCTGTCCATATTCCAATTTCTGTCATCTCTTTCTCTCTCTCTCTCTATCTCTCTCTCTCACCCTCTCTCTCACTCCCTCCCTCTCACTCCCTCCCTCTCGCTCCCTCTCACCCTCTCTCTCACTCTCTCCCTCTCGCTCCCTCTCTCTCCCTCCCTCTCACCCTCTCTCTCACTCTTTCCCTCCCTCTCGCTCTCTCTCTCTCCCCCCCTCTCTTCCCCTCTCCCCCCCCCTCTCTCCCTCTCTCTCCCTCCCTCTCCCTCCCTCTCACCCTCTCTCTCACTCTTTCCCTCCCTCTCGCTCTCTCTCTCCCTCCCTCCTCTCTTCCCCTCTCCCCTCTCTTCCCCTCTCTCCCCCCCCTCTCGTCTTAGCTTCTTTATTCCCGTTACGTTTTCCGCCCTTCTCCGCCCGTTTGTTCTCCCACCAATATTAGTAGGCTTTTCTCTTTTTGTTCATCTCATCCGCTTTTTTCCCGTCGGAATTTTTTAAAGGTAGATTTATTGTGCCATATTAACGGCGTAGGCGACTGGGTCGGCCGACAAAAAAACTACAAAGTATTAAAACAGTCGGAAAAAGAGGCGTCTGCAATGGTTATAATACGTAGGGTTGCCAGATTTCGGTTTTTGAAGATACGGGACAGACAACCAAATTCTTCATTAAAATACGGGACGTATACGGGAAAGCTAGGAGCTAGTTCACTTTTATCAATCGGAAGAATGTCTGCCATTTCTTTAATAATTGTAATATTTTTTAACTCCTTTTCAAAAATTGTTTTAAAAGACACCAGTTGAAACCGTAAATCTTGCGATAAGTCACTATTATATTTTTCTACTATCTTTTTTGATTCTGTGTGGATCTCTTCTGTGGTGCTTGTTGATAAACGCTTTGGTGTTATTGTTGTATAATATTTCACGATTGTTCTCATACCTTCAAATCTCTTTTTTATTTGCTCTGAAAATTTAATTTTCCGAAGTATATTTTGTATTTAAATTTATTATGTTTTAAAATAGGATTTTCCAAAAGAGCCCCATTTCGAACTGTTTTAAATTTTGCCGTAATTCCACAAGACTAGCCTCACTAGCTTTTTCTTTCATTTTATCGAACTCATCATCTGTTTTCATTTCGGTTAAATGCTCTTGCAAAGTGTGAAGAAAATCGAAAGCTTTTTGTAATTCGCAAGATTTGCCTTGTAAAAATGTAGTCAAGGCGTCCGTTTTCTTCAATGTAGTTACTTGTAAATACTACCACCATAAAAAAAATTCAAAACTACTAATTTGTTTTAAAAGTACTCTGCTTTACTGTTGTCCTGCGTTTTGGTACTTTTCAGTATGATCACATTTAAGGATTTCATTACGTCAACAAATCTGTATCTTAAAGCCTCCAAGCTGTCTTTTTTTAGAAGAAGAATGTACAGCACATACACGTTTAAGTGATTTTAGAGGTTCATCAGAATTTGTTTTGTTAATTAAATTCAATCTTATCACACTGTCACTAAAAATACATAAACTGAATCAAATACATCAAAAAAGTCGTTTACTTCTTCATTGTTAGCGTGTTTTAAAACCAGATTCAAATCTAGATTTGCGCAATGCATGTATGTTTGGCTGAATATCCTGTATTCTTTTTTGTACTCTTTTGCACACACCACTCATTACAGATGCCTCATCATAGGATTGCCCACGAAGCTTCTCCAATCCACCTAAAATCTCCTTTAATTTTGAAACAATTATGTTCATCAGTCCTTCTGCAGGATGATTTTCAACTGCAACGAGCCCAATAAAGTGTTCGTTAATTTTCAACGCCGAGGCTTTGTGGTATTCATTGTACTCAATTGTTACATAACGGACAATGATGGTCAACTGATCGATTTTTGATATATCTTGCGTTGTATCAACCAATATAGAAAAAAGCTGCTGATTTGCATTCAGAAATGTTTTTTTTCTAAAACGGCATTTGCTAATATTTCAATTATTTCATTTTGAATTTTTGGCGATAAATACTTTATTTTTCTTTGGGGTGAGTTTAAGAGTTGATCTAACACGTCGTCATACTTTGCTAATATAAATGATAAAAAATTTCTCTGTTTGCTGACTTCTTATCGTCTCGATGACCACGGAATGGCAAGTTCCCCAAAGCTAATATGAGCGTAATATTGATTAATCTATCAAGGACTCTTCTCCAGTATAAGGCTTCTTGTCTTATTTTGAGATCGATTTCATCATAGATTGTTTTTCCTTCACGCCACTGACTCAGCACCTGTTTGTGATCATCATCATGGCGTTGAAAATTTCGAGTTAAATGTTTCCAATCTCTGCTTCTATATGCCATACTGTTTGGAACTTTCTTAGAGAATAACCAGCATGGCTGGCAGTAAACATAATCCTTTAATTTAGAATAACATAGCCAATCCCTTCTAACATGAATCTCAGCTTGCGTGATTTGAAAATAATAACATTCATCGAATGATGTGTTATTGTTTAGGATCTTTAGAAAACGGTCCTTTTGGTTGATTTGGTCCGCATAAAATAATCGTTCGTCTTTCATTTTCACTCATATTGTTGGAGTATCTGGAGCATGCCGATTGTAAATGAGTATCACGAGGTAATTCAACGCAATTTCGTAACTCATTTAATGTATCCGGTTCCAAAGGGCCTTCGACTTCATTCCCTACCGGTTGTGGAGTTTCTGATTCAGATAATATTCTTCCATCGCTGCCCAATCACTGTCCTTGGAGATTTGAAGATGGTTTTAAAAAAGATGTTATTTTCTAACATTTCTTAATTTGGTCTTCTTGTTTTTTGCGAAACTTTCGTTTCGTGGGGCTAGTTCCGTTTCGTACAATATTGGTTACTCTGAATGACTTTTATGTTTACTAAAAATGCGGTCTTAAAAACCTAAACCGGTGCCCAAGTCTTGGCTACGCCACTGAGTGGGCCCGGGTGCATTGCACACCCTTCACCCCGGTAGTTACGCTACTGCTGGAAACCCTAGTTATATGTCCTATCGTTTATTTTAAGTGCCTCATAGGTCATAAGATGAACTCAGTAATTTAATTTTCTGTGTCGATCATTTTTGAGTCGGTTGCACAATATTTCAACGAAGGAATTTCACGACTCGAGTGATAATAAAAAAAAATGCACTCGCCATTCTGAGAAGTACTTTGTAGCTGATATATCGTATTACACATCAATAATTTGTTTATATTTGTTTACTTGTAACATTTGAATGGTGTTTTCTTATGGTCTTTTTTGATGGCGATCTTTCTCATCCTCGTGTGTTAAAGTTAAGTCACACTAAACTTTTTTTTCTCTCTTTACCGGTTGAAGTTATTTTATTAAATCTGCTCCATTTTTTGTGATGGCAAGTTTATTTTGTACGTCACACGAGTAGTGAAAAGTGTTATATGTGGCTTGTTTTTACGTAAGTATATTTTTTTAGATATTTAAAATAAATTTGCCTTCAAAATTTCATCCTACACAGATCAACCGTGTTTTGCCATTTTTCGTGCTCATTACAGTCTCCAAAATACAATCGGATTTTAGCGCATAAATACGTAAACACACACTGTCAGTCTATTTTTAAATAATTCGTTAAATATCCTACCTTTTTGACTCGTATCTTCTATCGTGTCTTTCGCCCTTGTATTTTCCCCCTTTCGGTACCAGTTTTTTTCCTTCAGTTCCACTGTTTTATTCCTCTCTCTCTCGTAATACTTCTTCTCTCCCTTCTCTTTACTCAGGGGCAAATTATCCGGAATCGGTTTCCGATTCATTCGTATCCCTCGAGGGTTACAACATTTGGCAAGGATATTTTTCAGCCATGTATCGATCCCGGCGTTCCTGTCAACTGGGCATCTTTTTTTAGCCTCCATCCCCCCTCCTCTCCATTTATCCATAAACTCCCGTATTTCTCCGCGTTCAGCTAAAAAAAATAATAAAAATAAATCTCTTCTCTCCTCGTTCTCGCATTTTATCTCGGAGAATCCCATCTATTGCCTCTTTTCCTCTTCATCGGTACAGATTTTCATTCTTCCGATACTTTTCTCTCCTCGGCTTAAGCGCCATCTATGCGTTTATGAACGTACTAGTATAAGTGCCCGTCAAAAATGACGGGGATGATCGATTATTCTGAAATAAAATTGAGGCAGTCTTCTTTGACCTGAAATCATGCCTCCTGCTGAGAGGGTTGCCTTCGATCCGAGCGAAGGTTCGAAACCCTCGCCGCGAGTATCTATTGTGCTTCTAAAGCTGACCTTAGTCCCCTCTTGCCAGGTATATTTCTAAGTTTCCGAGCATGACAGAGGGAGTGACAAAGGGACAAATGGACAGAATAAGGCTTTTATATATTACCGATGTAGATACGAGTGCGTTCTCGTAAATATACACACATACATACGTATTTATATTTAGAGGCGAACAAAAATGGGATACAACTCGACACCTTGGCGCGAAAATAGTTTCGCGCGGTTGTTTCTGAAATTGGGTACACAAATGGAAAAAATGTTCTATTGTAGTATCCGTCGGCTCATGTAAGAGAGAAGTGAATACGATAATTTTATTCTGGGTTATTTTTCCCTGGGAATTTTTTTCGGATAGGTACCTACCCTTTTCGGTATTTTTTTAATTAAATAAGACGTGCCTTATCGATTCTTATAGAAAGTATTGCATGTTAAGTTTTGAAGAAAAATAAGGAAATATTGACGTCGGTGACCGCACTCATGCCGGAAAATCATTCGAAGGCGTGTTTTTGCGGCGATGGTTGAATTGACAACCTAGCGTATTGTTTTGTAGTTCTACATACGACCCCCAACTACCTGTAAAAGTTTTTTATTTCGTTTAGTGACGCTATTAAATTTTTGCTTAATATCTAAGTCCTTTCCGAATGATTTACTTTATTCCTCACAGTTAAAATATCCGGAAGGTGATAATATGGGCGATTTTAACACTAAAATCAGTTCCCATTTCATGGCGATTGTAATATTATTCTTTTGATACGACTTTTCCGCGAGAACTTATTTTAAGCGTTTTTTTTTGGAATATACAATAGTTTAGGAATAAATTAATTTCATACGAAGATCATCATATATTTCAATATATATTCCCAAGATAGTATAGTAGCTTAGCGTTAGAAAAATAAACAGAAATAATGGAGAGTATCCATTTATTGTTGTCTCCGTATTCGTGCCAATACTATCTAAATATATCGAGAAATGGCATCTCTTGGATCAGGGACGCGTATTTTATTTTATTTTTAAAATGCAAGTCAATATGGATTTTTAAAAAAAGAAAAAATATTAAACTCTCGGCCTCTGCCAGCTTTCGGGCCAATAAAAACAAATCATTTATCCCTCTCTCTCTCTCTCTCTCTCTCGACTCCCTGTCCCTCGAGACTTGAAAGATGATTTGATGGAGAACAAATGACAGTCGAAAATGTGGGAAGGGAGTTATAAAAAAAAGGAGAGGAGTGGACGGGAGAGGTAGAAAGGGAGTTAAACAGATGGAAAGGGAGAGAGAGAGAAATCAATGCGTTTGACGCATGGCTGTTGAATTCAAAAGAGTGATAGTTGCCGCATTCTGACCCGTCTCCCGTCTTTTTGTCCCGAAATGACACCGCCATTTATGGGCTCCACGCAAAACTTTCCATTTTTCCTCCCTCTCTCTCTCTGAATATATATATATATATATCTGTTTTTATATAGGCATCTGGCCACGGAATCGTAAATATTCGTTTTTCCGCCACCCTTCCCCGTTTATCAACACGTCATCTCTTTCACTATTCCATAAACTCGGACCGTTGTTTATATTACCGTTCGCAAAAAATTTATGTACGTTTGTTTTTCTCATCTCGATTGCATTTCCGAAAAATTTTTACCGGAAATCCGAGGGGGAAATATTTTTAAATTATTTTTTTTTTAGTTTCGGCGCGAAATTATTCGTTTAGCGATCCTTTGTAAGACTCGGCGATTCTTATGCGACATAAAGATTCAGCTCCGTTACCATAGGGCAGTGATGGCGAACCTATGGCATGCGTGCCATAAGTGGCACGTAAGACGATTTAGGTTGGCACGCCATCGAAAGTCGAAAACCAATCAAAGCATATACACAGACTTAGTGCCGCAAAAACGTTTGTGTTATTAAGTTCACTTTTGTAAACATTAGTTTTATGGTTACAAATTTCAATCTCTTATGTCTTTAATTTATTTGGCAGGCAAAAAAAATCAAGGACTTTTTTGCGGCACGCGAGGCGGAAAAGAATCGAGAAATTCAGTAATATTGGCACGCGGGCAATATAAGGTTCGCCATCACTGCCATAGGGATTATTCCACTCTGTATTCAATTGTTGACGGAAATATTGTGGTCGATTTTTTATATGTTACTCGTATTCGTCGTTTTACAGCTTTGCCGTAGATATTATTATCTCGAAGATATTCTGTAGGAATACGTAAATCCACCGCCGATACCTTAAGGCAGGCGAAATATGGTCGATTATTCATTTATTTTCTGAAGAGCGATCCCTAATTTCATGGCTTTGTAAAGATGAAAAAAATCGGTTCAACATACATTGTACAAACTTTCTCATATACTAATGCGTCGTTTGGTTATCTTTTGAAAACTATATACTACGTACATACAATCGTTACAGACATCAACTTAAATAACTATACGAAATTTGATGAAAATCGTATGAACCGTTTTTTTAGCAATCCAATTGTTCTTGAAATTTCCCAAGAATAAACTGGCCTTATATTCAGTTTTTGATAAATATGAAATATGTAGTATTATTCCAGACGTAAACTCAAGTAACTGTACGAAATTTGATCAAAATCGTTATAGCCGTTTTTGAGAAAATCAAATTGCTGTTAAAATTCGTAGAATAAACCGCTTAATTATTGAGCACTGTCAACCATTTCTTCATATACTCTGCTCAGTTTGATAAAATGACTAAGCACGAGATTTCATTCATTTTCGCTCTAACGTTTAGGCTCTAGAGCCGCGAACAGACAAACACAGACAGACGGCATTGCGAAAACCACTTTTTCGGATTCAGGTACACCTAAAACGTATATTTTCATCGAAATCTTGCGAGCGAATTTTTTCGCGATTACAATATTTTCTCAATATACCTACTTCGTAGGTATATAAGTAAAAAGAAAGGTATCGGTAATGGACAGTTTAACGTTTCAAGAAATCAGAGTAGCACATTAAACGCTGAACGATTCATAACGTATGTCGTATTTTTCATCTTTGGACTAGCTTTTCTTTTTTAACCAACTGCATTTTTTTCTTTTATGGACCAATGAGAACATTTTATTCCTCGGG